>CM019065.1:91276046-92587722 GCA_009667805.1 Leptobrachium leishanense
GCTGTGTTTGTGGAGGAAACTCCTCTGGTTCATAAAGCACTTCCCATCAAATGCAGCTTCAGGGAGGGAGAAGTAGGGGAATAGCACTCCATGCATCCTAACCACTTTAATAAGCTTAAAAAGTCAGGGTGTGTACAGCGTCCCTTTAATGACTTTACAGTAGTATAGAAGGAACAGGGCCATAAATTGGTCTACAAATAATTATTCACCAATTACACCCAAAATCTAAATATTGTTTCAGTTGGTTTTCCCAATTTATGGTTTGTTATTAAGTGTTGCCGTATATGATTTGGTTTACAGCAGGTTAGGTATAGGCTCTGTCATTTATTATACAAACAGTTTTTCAGAGGGTTGTATCTTATACACAACAACAAAATCTTTCCTTCTGGAAATGTGCACCGTATCAATGTTGAGTATAAGAGGAACACACTGTGTGATAGATGATTTTAGAGAGATGCTCCATTGATGCTGGGTGTAAATCCCCGCAGACAAAAATATCAACCTGTCCTGACACTATGGGATAGATTGACAATGCTTGCATGACTTGCTAAGTGCATAAACCTGTCGAAGCTTAGAAGTGTCTGCCCAGGAGAATCACAGCTATAATACTGATGCTGATTTCAATGAAAGTTAGTGCTACTCTCTAGAAAATAAAACTATCATGAGAGTGAATAGGGTGAAATGAAAACAATGAAGACCTAGCTATGGTTCAATATACAATACAAAAATGTAGATATATTACATGTATTACGAGTTTATTAACAATTTTACCCTCTATGTAAAATCAGTATGTGTAGGTGGAAGTATGTGAGCATGCATTTAGTAGCGACTAAGGCATAGATTCACTATTCTTCAATTTTATTAAAACTCGAGAGCTGAGAATGGCTGTGGGTAAATCATCACAATAAAAGAAACCCTACAACGAAGCCGCAATCTCTTTTCCATCATAAATATAATGCATCCGTCAGCAGCTGCAAGGTGATCTAGGTGCTAGCCAAAATGGAGTTTCTGTAACCCCTCCCAATAAAATACACCTAATTATTTAAGGGCGAAAGGAGGGTGGTCAATTTTTTATTAGAGTGCCCTTTAAATGTTTATAATCAGATAACAGTTTGTATTGGCCCTGTATCCTTGTATAATGCGATAAATGTATTTACAATATTTACAAATAATCTAATTTAACGTTCCAGACTTTTTCCTGAATTCGATGTTTCTTTCATATAAAGTTTAAAACTTTTTTATATGGTCTTGACACTCAAGTATTAAATCCTGCGTTATCAGTACAATGTCTTCTAATCTCAAAAGGACTCTACTTCATTGAAAAGCTTCAAAAACTTTTAAAGAAATAGATCGACTCAACAAAACATATGCCATAAAAACCCAAAATGTTAAAATAGTTAAAGATGTACATGTTTGCAAATCTCACTGGTTTATATGGGATACCTATGTTGTGACGCTGTGACCTGTCATTACGTTCCCTGCGAGCCAACTGTCCGGTTATGATGTTGTCTGCTGCAGCCTTGTATTTTTTGTATTACATGTATGGTTGCACCTTGTTTACTTTTTTCTTTATGTTTCCCTCTTTTTCTTTTGTACCCCCCCTCTTATTTCTGAAAACTAATAAACTTTTATAATGGAAAAAAAAGATCTACATGTTTTAACTTTTTCATTAGCAAAAATATATAAACTCGATTTTGAATTGCAATACTATTAAAACAAAAAATAAAATATAATACCTATTTTGCATAAACTTAATTCAGGATTAATCTGCCCCCTGGTGAGAAAATACGCTTTCTGAGATCTCACTCTTGTCAATCTGCACTACTATAAAAACGCTACGAAAATTTGTATACACTGGCAATATTAAGCTTCTACACTCCTCCCGTCCAGAAATCTTAGGAACAGACATGTTATTGCATCCCACAGTAGTAGGGACATTTTTTTTTCTTTATTGCACTATTGAGACCTGTCAAAGTTTTTCATCAGACAGAATTTATATTTTTAAATTCTATTGAGTTTAATCATTTGCATGTAGATGTCCCTTATCTGTATGACTATAAATTAGAGGCAAGAAAAGACAAAGTTATTTAAACAGCTTCCCTGCCTGGTCTTCATTTTGTTCTTTCAATACAGCCTGGCAAATTTATGTTTAAGTATCTCAGGCATAAGGCTACAGAATGTTCTGTTCAGAAGTGTGGGAACTCTGCATGGAGAAAAGCTTTTATTAAATTTGTAAAAGAGTTGGGGACTTGGGGGCAAGCACACAAGAGAGGTCAGACTCCACCAAATGAGAAGCGAACCGAGTGTATTCTTTTGACCTTTTAAAATTCAGGCTATGCTCACATAGTAAAGGGTATTTTAAATCAATATTGAATGACTTTCTGCATATCCTTGAGCACGGATATATCAATGACCCTTATTCACTTTAGCTGTAGGTTCCAAACCTTTAGGTGTTACGTTACTCTCAGAAAATCCTTGTTTGGCATTATGCCAGTTTTATGATTAGCATAGATCAAATTCTATTTTGCATATTCTGTACCAAATGTGTAAACTAAACAGAGTTTTTTGTTTTGCTTATTTTTTTTTTAACTGACTGGCTTAGATAAAACGTTATAACAATTCAGCTTGGTAACTATTTGTGAAGGAACCGTTCCCTTCCGACGGTCCTGGCTCTCCAGACACCCCTTCGTTGCGGTCAGCCCGGCTACTGGGAGCGCTGTCCTCAGCGCCTCGAGCAGCTTGACCGGCCTGCTTCTGTTCCTCTGCCCTGGAGCCGTTACGAATCTCCAGAAGGCCGCTCTCTGCCTTCTGAGGGTGATAGTGTAGTGTGGCGTCGCTGAATGAAACACCAAACGCGGTTGTATGTTCCAACAGGATCCTCTCTCTCTGAGCTTGAGAGTTCTCTGACTTCTTTTAATGAACAACGCCACCATTTATGCTGAAGTACAACAGTCATAATTTGCATACCCATACTAATTACTAGCATACCCATACTAATTAGATTATGTCAGTTATTTACAATAAACATTCTTCACATTCTCTTAGCCTTCAACTCACACATATTTTGTATATCCATTGTTCTAGTACATCAGAATAAACACACACTATCAGAGATCCCTTGAATTAAACAGGCAGCTAGATAATGGGGAAAACCCTGATGCATAAGTTACACAGCAGCAAAGCTTGTTTACTGTATACACAAAACACATTTACCTACAGGAATATAGTATTTTAAAACCAAAGCTATGTCATTTAACACTAAACTAAATTAACAAAAACCAAACGATGTAAAATATATTTAAAATCACACGATATAAATGAACATAAAGTCTCTTGGGGTTTGAAGCATGGAGCGTTACATCAATTCCATGACATATGTCCCTATGGTGCAACGGCACTGAAGAGTCCACAGTAACCCCAGCGTCATTAAAGCTGTCCCTGGCTGAGGGTCCTGGGGTTTGTGGCCGAGCCTCTTGGGGCATCCCGTGACACTATTCATTTAAGTGCTATACTGTGCAGTCATTACAGTAGTCCACTTTTATTTATTCTTCAAATACTACGACTGCAATTATTAAGATATCTAATCATACACAAAACACAGAAATTTGTAAACTTGATGTAGTTAACAAATTTTATCACTTAGGAGTTAGTTTGCGCAGGAAGAAAAACGTATATGTTGCTTGGTATATCCAGGTCGATCCTTCATTTTGGACATGTAAAAATGTTTTTCTGGGTTGAGTGAGATATATATGATACAAAAGGAGGGTAGCATGCAACCTTTACTAAACATATAGGGCAGGTGCTTCTCAAGACAAGAAAATACAACAAACCAAGACGAAAGCACACCAGTTAACACATACAAAGACTTCAACAGTAGCTTACACATATAAACATTTAAAGATTTTACTAAATTTTAACCTTTAAGGCCGGCTGCACACTAGACGTTAATTTTTGCGCACTAACGCGCGTTAAAAACGACGGACCCGTGCGTTAAAAATGACGGAAGAGATGGTAGATGTCAGACGATGCGTTAATTTTGACGCACTTCTTAAAAACGTGAATTTTGTGAGCTGGAGGAAAAAAAAGCTGGCCATAAAATTAATTTTAATAAAGTTGAAGACAATTATGTGTTGAAAAAAAAAAAAAGGGTTGTGGTGAGGTGTTTTTTGCAAGATGGACGGGAGAGATGCAGTTCTGTTTACTCTGTTGGCATATGCGTATTCGCAGAAACTAAAGAAGAGAAGGAGGTGGTGGGTTCATCCCATAAACTCCTTGAGAGACACTGATGGACATTTCCATACGCTGTACAAGCCGCTGAGAGAGGGAGATCCGGTGAAATTTTTTAATTATCTCCGGATGTCCATAGTCTCCTTTGATGAACTGCTGGCCAGTGTAAAGAAGCCACTGACCAAGATGGACACAAAAATGCGGTGCGCCATATCACCAGAAGAGATGCTGGTCATCACCTTACGGTAAGGAAAATGTTTTATCACCAACAAAGTGGGATGTTTATCACCAACAAGGAGTGGGAAATGTTTGAATAACTTATGAATCCAACAACAAAATGTGATGCTTAACCTTTTTTTATTTTTTTTTAAAAGGTAAAAGAACGTTTTTTTTAGACAACTAGAAATAACTTTATTTTCCAGAAAAATTAACAAAAATATGAAAATTTATAAATTTCTGTACTCCAGCACATCCTCGTCATACGGCACGGGTGGTGGCTGGTGATGTCCAGCAGCATACGGGATGGGCGGCTGGTGATGTCCTGCAGCATACGGGATGGGCGGCTGGTGATGTCCTGCAGCATAAGGGATGGGCGGCTGGTGATGTCCTGCAGCATAAGGGATGGGCGGCTGCTGCTGATTTCCGGCAGCATACGGGTCGGGAGGCAGCTGCTGATGTCCTGCAGCATAGAACAAGGGTGGGAGTTGGGGGTTCAAGATACTATATATATTGTGCATGGTTTGCACCCTAAAAGAAATGTATTGATTACGCGTCATCTGACGCACCAGAGGCAGTAACGAGGTGAAGAAAGCCACATGTTCGTCGTCTTCCCTATTTCCTTGTTCTGGACGCATTTGTACTTCCATAAAACGAAGGATCGCCTGCTCCAAACTAGTTCCCCTTTGGCGCCTTGAAGATCCAGGCCTTGGTGCAGCAGCCTCCGCTCCTTCCACCACAGCCTCCGCTCCTTCCACCACAGCCTCCGCTCCTTCCACCACAGCCTCTGCTCCTTCCACCACAGCCTCTGCTCCTTCCACCACAGCCTCCGCTCCTTCAAAGAGAGCCTCCGCACCATGGCCCAGATCCTCTGCTCCTTCCAACAGATCCTCTGAGTGTCCTTCAGTTGCCTCTGTATTTATTGAGAGGTTCAGTGTTGGTGGGGTGGCCCCTGGGTCCTGTGAGCAGGATGGTGTTGCATCTATGCTGCTCACAGTTTGTCTTGGCACTAAGTTCTTTTTTAAAAAAGAGAGCTGCTCGGCAAATATGTAGGAACGCATTCTCTTCGCCCCTGAGCCGGACCGTCCACATTCTTCGATTTTTTTCAGGTTACGGACATAGTTGTCCCGCACAGTTCGCCATTTTGACATGACTTCTTGTACTAGAAAGCAAACAATAATGACATAATGAAGGTTAATTGGAAGTACTCATAACCAAAAACATCTATTTTTTTTCTTACAGGTATCTTGCCAGTGGCTGCAGTCTGCAAGATCTTCACTTCAATTTTAGAATTGGACGAACAACAGCGGGCAAGGTGGTGCAAAAAGTGTGCCAAACGATTTGGGACACCCTGAAGGAGAAATGCATCCCTACACCAAATGAAAACACATGGGCCGATATTGCGGAGGGGTTCCAAGATAGAGCCAATTTCCCTAACTGTCTTGGGGCAGTGGACGGGAAACATATCCGTGTTGTGAAGCCAGATTTGAGTGGTTCTCAATACATGAACTATAAACATTTTTTTTCAATCGGACTCCTGGCAGTTGCGGATGCCAACTATAGATTCACATATGTTGAAATTGGATCCTATGGGAAAGACTCTGATTCAACTATATTTCAGAATTCAACACTTTGGCAACAAATACGGAGCAATTGCTTAAATATTCCAAAGCCAAAGATTTTGCCTGGTACAGACATTGCTGTCCCTTTTGCTTTCGTGGGGGATGAAGCTTTTGCTTTATCAACCAATTTATTGCGACCATACGGAGGGAGACACCTAAGTGAAAAAAAAAGAATATTTAATTATCGCCTGTCACGAGCCAGAAGGTACGTGGAGTGCTCCTTTGGCATTCTATCCAACAAATGGCGAATTCTACATAGGCCATTAGATGTGAATGTCGATTTTGCAGTGGATATAGTAAAAAGTTGTTGTGTTTTACATAATTTTATACGTGACCGCGATGGGTACAATTTTGGTGACTCCCTGAGTATTTTGGGTTTGGAAGACCATGATGACACAGATCGTTGCCCTGTTAATAGAACCCTCAATCGTTTCAGAGATGCCTTAGCAAACTATTTCTGTACTGCCAGCGGACAAGTGCCATGGCAGCTTGGGAGAATTTAACCCTTTCGCTGTTGAGGCTATTCCCGCCTCTGTGCTGAGGTCATTTTGTACCGGTTTTGCTCATCAAGTTTAAACGCGTTTTGAAGGCTTAGTTTAGTATATGACCCAGACATATTATATATCGTTCTTTCCGTCAGAGTCGGCAGATTCATAATATGTCATTGTTAGATGTATATGTCATGACCTGTCTGTATATTATAACAAAAAATGCAATAAAATATGATTCTTCAAAAAATCACAACGTGTAAATTTTTTTTTTCACATTTTAACATGCGAGCGAGCGGTTTTGTATGGGGTGCACTTGTTAAAAAAATTAGAGACGGGGTCTCGTTCTTTTTTTTTTTTGGGGAAAATTATGCGATTTTTAACAAACGCACCGCATACAAAAATCATTAGTGCAGCATCATTGTTCACAATATAATTGAAATGGGAACAATATTGCTGCATTAACATACCAAAAAAAAAAAAGTTGTTTTTTTTTAAAAATTTTTTTAAAATATTTTTTGATTTTTAATTATAATTTTTTATTTTTTTAAAAACTTTTTTCACCGTCAAGTTTGTTATCGTTGGAACGCCCATGATCTGGCCGATACAGCGGTACCAAACTTTAACCCCTAGCTGCCACGGATTGGGAGATAGAGGGTTCATTAGAACCCCCTATCTACACCACTGGTGGCAGTTAGGGGGTTAACTCAGGGAACTGGCGTCCAAGATGTCGGCCAGCTCCGGGAAAGGATCACGAACCGGCGCTTTTCAGCGCCGGTTCTTGATCCAGCTCCCCAGGGGTTAATAACAGCCACCGTTTGGAAGGGCAGGCTGTGCCCTTCCAATCGGTGCCTGTCTTAACCCCCTGCTCCCCGGCGATCGGGAGGGAGAGAGGTCCGAAGGACCTCCCCCCCTTTCAGGCGCCTCCTCCGCACATGCGGGGGGTGCGCCTGAAAGCGATGACACCTAATGTCCTGCCGGGATCCCGGAATAGCAGCCAAGTGGTTAAATTTAATTTTTAATGATTATATAAGTAAATTTTTCCCCCACTTCTGTTAGAACAAATAAATAATTTTTACAAGGTACATACTTTTAATTCTTTTTACGGGGTTCGTCGAAGTATCAAAGTCTGGAAAAGCCGCCTTGCAAATGATATTCCATGCGTTTGCCTTTTTGTATTTATCTTTATAGTCCACGTGTGCGGTGTCCCACAACACGGGGTGCTCTTGCACGCTTGCGATGAGTAGCTCCACATCCATGTCACCAACAGCCAAGAAGCAGCAGAAAACAGGCCAGAAACAATAGGAATAAATATTACCACAGCACAATCTTCACACTTCTCTCCCTCTGTCACCGCTAGTGCGCAGGTGCGTTCATTTGACGTTCCCACGCGGCCAACGTTGTGCGTTGTGCGCATGCGCGATGAATTTGACGCGCCAACGTCGCGTCGATCCTAGCGCACAAGCTAGGTGTTTCTGTAAACGCACGTCCCACAGCGCGCGTTATGCGCAGCGCGCGGTAGCGTGTGTTGTGCTCTATCGGCGTTAACTGTAGGCAGTAACGCACGCCGGTAACGCGCGTTAGAGCGCAGAATTTAACGTCTAGTGTGCACCCGGCCTAAAGCTTCTAACAACTCTTAACTCTTTCAGGATTTCAACAGTTCTTAACGCATTCAAGAATTTTTCATGATTTTTAACCCTAAGCTCTGTTTCAAAATGATTGGAATTTAGTTCACAATATATGGCCATAAATTGCTTAAGCCTGTCAACAATCCCAGCGAGCAACCTCTCCAGTAAGTGTCCTTGGACAAGACACCTAACGGTACATACTCACCACCCAGGACATACTTGAAAATGAGAGAAATCTCAATCTATCCTTCCTGGTAAAATCCTTTCTCAAAAAAACAATGCCAATGTATCCCACTTTTTGTTGTATATTATGTCTTGAGACACCCGCACTGAAAGCGTAGTTAAGGTTGAGTGCTGCCCCTCTCGTGTATTTTGTATATTATAGGGCTGACACCCCTTTGGGCAAGCACCCCTCCCTGTCACAGGTGCTCCACCCGCAGGTTCTATTTAAACCTTGATCTGCAGGGAGCTTTAGAAAGGCTTGGGTCCTCAAGTTTATCCCATAAGAGCAGTCATTAGGTTAGTATGATAGGACCTGCCAGGGGTGGAATACATTGTAGCTGTTGGCAGGCTTACGCAATCCATGGCCATCCATTGCAAACTAAACTTCCACCATTGTTCAACAGAGCTCAGCATTGAATCTGTGTAAGGGTTAAGAACTGCAGTGTTTTTGAAGGGGTTAAGAAATGTTTGTAAGCATTTAAAGGGTTAAATCTAGTAAATCTCTATGTCTAAATGAATTTAGCTGCTGTTGTGGTTTATTTTGTATTTGAATATGTTTGTGGTGCTCTCCTCCTGTTTTGTTATATATATATATATATATATATATAATAGGCAGTGTTAGTCCAGATGTCAAAATCACGAGTATAGCAGTATGTGGTGTTACCTTTTTTATTGGACTAACGATACATTTAAAAGACAACCCCCCAAAAAAACAAGAAACAAAACACCAGCCAGAATCTTGAATGTTGTGTGTCGTTATGATAATGGGTTAAAAAGCCAGAATCCACATTGAGTCCTTCTTTTATGGTGTTAAAATATGTGATCATTTTAATTTCAAATGCTTTGCTTTTTTTTTTTTTTTTACAAAGTATTTTACCAGGAAGGATACATTGAGATTTCTCTCTTTTCAAGTATGTCCTGGGCAGTGATTATGTAACGTTATGTGTCTTGCACAAGGACTCTTACTGGAGAGGTGCTCTTGCCGGGATTCAAATCTGTATCTCCACAGTCCCAATGGTCTTTAAAATTTCCATTGAGGATTTTAATTCTGAGGTTTTGGATGAAGTGGCCAATTAGATTGAAGTGATGTCCCACCGAGGTACAATATGTATTTTCCTGATGGTTCTTGTGCACCTGAAATACAACACCTGTAGGTGTATTATTGCTCGACATTATATCACCTAAGGTCCTGTGCATGCAGTCCATAAAGAACTGTTGTGTTAGCATATCTGGTGAAAACCTCTTAGTTATATCAGAGGACCCTCACAGGTTGCACTTAGGCTATGTGTTCTGCCATTGTCTTTTGGTATCATCCATGGAGTTATGATAGTTTTCCCTGATATCTCCACTTTCTTTGAAGGGCTTAAAGCCTGTTATTTTTTAAAAACAAAAAGTTAGAACTTTTGTTTCTATACTTTACAAAACTTGGAAAAGGTAAACACCAACAGAATATTATTTTAATTTATAAAACATAAATTCTTGGCGGAAAATAAATAAATAAATTTATATCATTTTCTTTTTTCCCTGTAATTCTTAAAAAAAGAATATTCACTTCAGCATATTTCTTTAGTACCATATATTGTGATTCCTTTACATCCCTGTAGCATTACAGGGATTATGTTACAATGTAACTGAAGCAGGGACATTCATGGTTATCTTATAATAGAGTGCTCTGCATTTTTAGCAGATGTGTCTGTGCTTAAATATTGCATTTTACTAGACTGGCAGACGGCTCAACATCTAAAGTCTGTCTTGTCATACATATTCTCAATTACCTTTACGACACATCAGAGAAGCTTGAAACATATAATTATCCTTCTCAAGTGGAGAAATGAAAGTAATAATTTAAATTGTATCATTCTCTGTTGTAGAATAAAGATGTGCTTACAACAAACAGAACTCTCAGCAAGTGAGTGACAGATACTAATAATTAAATATCTGATGCACACTGCAACTTAAACATCCTCTCCACAAATATACCTTCTAACAGAATAACTTGTGCTCCATTAATTTAAACTTAACAAATGAAAGTTAGTATTACAGTTACACTCATTATATTTGAAGTACGTGATCATTTGGCACTCTAAGGGGAATATGCTACGTTTTCTGTTAAAGTGAAATTATGCCAATAAATATTGGGCTCATTTTATAGAGAGTACAGGGGGGGGGGTCGCGCCTTTTCCCTGATGGGGTGGTTGCAACCACCAGATGTATCCAGCCCAGCAACATGTATAAAACCTAAGAAAAAATATGTTATCTGCGCTTATTCTCATTATACCGTGTGAAACAAAACACAATTAGATGCTTTGGTTTCTATTAATGGCCATTAAGAGAGTAAGCTCACCGGCCAAATGTCAAGGCACCTCTAGTAAGGGTGAGTCCGATCCAAAAATGAAGCCACAAGCTGCTGTGTAGCGAACCATAACTGCTCATGCTGCTTTTCAGTCATGAGGTAGACTGGTGGACTTTTTTGTAATGCCCTCCCAGAAACAAATCCACCTTGGGATCAAAAAACAAAGACACGGAGCGGAACATGCTGCAATGATGACCTGGCTGGAGGTGCAACAAAACATACATAGCACGTGTCTTTGTTTATTGATCCCAAGGTGGATTTGTTTCAGGGAGGGCATAAAAAAAGCCAACCAGTCTACCTCATGACTTAAAAGCAGCATGAGCAATTATGGTTCACTACACAACAGCCTGTGGCTTATTTTTGGATAGGACTCACCCTAACTAGAGGTGCCTTGACATTTGGCAGGTGAGCTTACTCTCTTAATGGCCATTAATAGAAACCAAAGCCTCTAATTGTGTTTTGTTTCACATGGTATAATGGAAATAAGCGCATATGACATATTTTTTCTTATGTTTTATACGTGTTCCTTGGCTGGATGCATTTGGTGGTTGCAGCCGCCCCATCGGGGAATAGGCGCAACCCCACCCCTCTTGTAATATGTACAGTTGTGTTCAAAATTATTCAACCTCCAATGCTGTAAAGGGTTTTAGGGAATTTAGTGTACATTTGTAATTGTATTCAGAATGAAATCCTACAATGACTTTTTAAAGAACCATATGCAACTAAAATTACATCAATTGGTTTTGTAATACAGTAGTAAATGTTTATTTTGTGAATTCTTCATTGACACAATTATTGAACCCTTTAAAGACCACCACTCTGAAGAACAGAGGTTCATTCAAGTGTTTTCAATCAGGTATTGAAAACACCCGTGGATGTGACGGAGCAGCAATAAAGCATAATAAGCACCAATTAGGCAGCTTTAAAATGACTGTGATACTCAGCTCCTTCTAGACATTTACTGGTGTGGTTACAAACATGGTGAAGTCAAGAGAATGGTGCAGGAAGACAAGAGAAGAGGTGATTACTCTTCACAGGAAGGGCAATGGCTATAAGAAGATTGCAAAGATGTTAAACATACCAAGAGAGACCATATGAAGCATCATTCACAAATTCAAGGCAAAGGGCACTGTTGAAACGCTACCTGGTCGTGGCAGAAAGAAGATGCTGACTTCGACTGCTGTGCGCTACCTGAAGCGTAGAGTGGAGAAAAGTCCCCAGGTGACTGCTGAGGAACTGAGAAAAGATTTGTCAGATGTGGGTACTGAAGTTTCAGCTCAGACAATACGGTGCACACTGCGTAATGAAGGCCTCCATGCCAGAACTCCCAGGCGCACCCCCTTGCTGTCTCCAAAGAATAAGAAGAGTCGACTGCAGTATGCCAAAAGTCATGTGGACAAACCACAGAAGTTTTGGATAGTGTTCTGTGGACTGATGAAACAAAATTAGAACTGTTTGGGCCCATGGATCAACGCTATGTTTGGAGGAGGAAGAACAAGGCCTATGAAGAAAAGAACACCTTGCCTACTGTGAAGCATGGCGGGGGGTCAATCATGCTTTGGGGCTGTTTTGCTTCTGCAGGTACAGGGAAGCTTCAGCATGTGCAAGGTACCATGAATTCTCTTCAGTACCAGGAAATATTGGATGACAATGTGATGCAGTCCGTCACAAACCTGAGGCTTGGGAGACGTTGGACCTTTCAACAGGACAATGATCCCAAGCATACCTCCAAGTCCACTAGAGCATGGTTGCAGATTAAAGGCTGGAACATTTTGGAGTGGCCATCGCAGTCACCTGACTTAAATCCGATTGAGAACCTCTGGTGGGACTTAAAGAAAGCAGTTGCAGTGCGCAAGCCTAAGAATGTGACTGAACTGGAGGCTTTTGCCCATGACGAATGGGCGAAGATACCCGTAGATCGCTGCAAGACACTTGTGTCAAGCTATGCTTCACGTTTTAAAGCTGTTATAACTGTAAAAGGATGTTGTACTAAGTACTAAGATTGAATGTCACTTGGGGGTTGAATAAAACTGATAATGATGTGAGCACAGAAAAGACATTTGTGGTTATTTCATTATAAATGTTATGTTATATTGAAGTGGAAATAGACTGGAATATGGCCGCCATTATAAGCCAGGCGACCATCTTGTTCAGAATATTGGTTCACTTGAAAATAACTAGGCAAGTTTTTAGCTGAAACTAGAGTGGCATATACGTAGAAATTTAGGAATGTGTTAGATTAGCAGAAAAAGTAATTAGAATTTGAGAAAGTTCTAGGCTGTTCCTGGCACGGAAGGACAGAAAGAGGAGTAGACACGCCAAGGTCGTTGAGGCCCGCTGAGAGACAAGAGAGTATAGAGATCAGACCAGGTGTTAACTGCAACAAGTGATTGTAGGCGCTAGGGAGGGGGGCGCAGCCTGGGATGGGAAAAGCAACTAATTATGATTCACTGAAACTAACATAAAGTTTGCCAATTTACAGCCAATTTAATGGAATGTCTTTGTATTAGCCAAAGGGAGGTATTAACCCACGTGGGGTGGGAGAGTGTCATCGGGAGGTGGGCTGATTGGGATGTACCTAATTGTGTATTTGGGGTATAAGATTGGATGTCACGAGGGACTCGGGGCTCATTCTTTGCGATTGAATCCTGTTTGAGCATCTGTTGTGATATCACAATAAAGTTTGCCTTTCCTGAAGAGACTCGTGTTCAGACAATCCTTGCTTGTGTCCGGTCCGGCCTCGTCCCGAGTGAACCTAGCAGATTCCGGTTACATTTCTTGGGGGCTCGATAGCCGGGATACGGGCCCTTGCCGGCATGGCAACGACTGCTGAACACTGTAGCAGTTGACTGCAGGTGCGAGTGATCCTGCTGGTTGGGCATCCGTTGAAGGTGAGCTGACATCTGCAGGCGCCAAGCAGGATTTCCTGTTCAGTGGACCTCATCTCGTCTCAAACGGATCCCCAGCCCAGGAATACTGGGACACCCCTGAGTCCGAGGAAACAGCGAACAGCGCGGCAATAGGTAAAGTGTCTTCTATGTTTGTATGTCTAATGGAAATACCGGTATAAAGGGAAACGTCTGACCGAAGTTGGATAAGGAGACCCGTGGCCACGGTTTCGTTGGCATACCGAGCCCGCCGCCAAAAGCACGAGAGCCAGAAAGTGGCTAGTGTGTGTTTGGACCCAGGGGATCGGATGCTAACTATTGATTGTATTGATTGATTGATTGTATTGGGTTCTGAATTTGAGGGAGAGGGGAGCCGCGTGGAGTTGCGTAGTCGTAGTCAGTGTTTGTAAATAAAGCTTCACCATGGGGACAAAAGGAAAGGCGGAGAGATTTCTGTGACCGGGCTTAGAGCCCTGAGTCAGTGCTAGTGTGTACGTCGTGTAGTGAAGAGGGCTCATTGGGGCCAGCGGTAGCTGCAGAGATAGTGGTGCCGGGTGGGTAGAATTATTCATAGGCAAATTGGAATTTCAGATGGAAGTGTAGTTATAGAACGGGGTGCACATAGTCACAAGCAGTCAAGAGTTAGAGTTCAACCAATTGGTTATAGGGAGCCAAAAGGAGGGACGGTGTGCCCTCGGCTAGTAGAAAGAGTTGAATTGTTTATGTATTGTTTTGTGCTGAAAGTATCTGGTACAGTATGGGTTGTGAATGATTGCTGAGACTGCTGTGAGTGATCGAGCGCCTACTCGCCTTGCGAGAAAGCAAACTTGAAAGTGGACTCCCAAGGTACGTTTCCGGCTCAGGTGACTGCAGTCTGGCTACTGACGGAGGAAGCGGGTCAGACACATATGAATTGTTGACTGAAGTACCAGACAGTAAATTCTAAGTGTTCTTGCTAAAAAGTAATATCTGTATTGTAAAAAGGTTACTGCTCTTAAGAGTAACAATGGGTAACGGGTCATCCAAGCCCAACAAGGTGAAGAAGGGTAAGACACCCTTAGGGTATATAGTGCGGAATTTTGAAACACAATATACAGCACATGATTATGATGTAGAGTTAACTAAAGGGATATTAATAGGAATGTGTACAATTGTATGGCTATTGCTAGTTCCAGACTGGCCAGAGCAGGGGTCAATGGACCTGGCGCTAATACAGAAAGTGCATTCCCAAGTAACCGGGAAATGCGGATATTCTGAGCAGTACCCATATATAGATATATAGAAGTATTGTGTAAAAGATAAAAGTCATTTTATAATGATGGCGGGACATAACAAGAAGCAGGTACTCCCCCAATAAAGAAAATAATAAAAAGAAAAGACCGGTGTTGGTAGAACAACCGGAGGAGATTGATTCCCTGCCCCCGCCCTATCCATCATATTATGGGGCAGCTAGAGAAGTTTTGTGTGTCGCGGTTGCGCAGGCGGAGGGGGGGCGGGCGGCTGCTACTGCTCTGCCGGCTTCCTCCGCTCCAGCAGGCGGAATTGTGGAGGAAAATGAGGGGGCAGTGGGTGGAAGAGACAGAGAGGTCCCACCAGGAAAGATCGAAATGCCCGATGAGAGCATATATAAATTGGTAGACCAAGAGGACAGTGATGATAATGATGAGTGTGAAAATAAGTCTATATATATATATTTAGTATTTTAATATACCAGTAAAATAAAGATAATTTACAAGTTCTGTGTGTGGATTATGTAATGATTTGAGCCCCCACTTCCCCCTGGGCCAGAAGAAAATGAGATGATCAATAGATCAGATGGTAATCTAGAAGGTTTTAAAAAAAATAATAATAATTATTACAGTGCTGTATAATTTGTGTATGTAATTCAGACTGATCATTCGGATATGATATCTGTACTGTTCTGTGCGAGTATGAAGTCAGAGAATGTTATTATAGTGTGTGCTGTATGATCGAATGATATATAGTTGGATGTTTTTGTCTGATTGATCTATCAAACTGTTCAATTAAGAGTAAAGTGTGATAAGTAATTAATTTAGAGTGTGTAATGGCTGAGAGGTAGTGAGATTCTCCGTACTCGACTCCCCCCCTCCTTTCTGACACACTGTTTGCACGGATTTTTGCTCTCTGATGGACAAAGAAAGTAACCCTTTGTGTGCCTGCGCAGCGAATTTAAATTAACTAAAGAAAAATAGAGAATAAAGATTGCTATGTTTAGCTAATTTTTAATGTGTGCTACAATAGAATGTATGAAGTCTGTCGAGTGCAAGATATATGTTTATATTTTGTGTTGATATTATTCCAAAAACTCTAGTTTTGTTCACAGAGCTAGAATTAAATTTAAAAAAAAGGATTCCTGTTTTTTATATTGTTACAGATTATAACAATAATAAGTATATAATAATATACAATATTGTCTACCAAAATATATTACAATTTATTAACAAATTAAATGAAAATATATGAAATGTTAGAAAATTAATATTAAAAGAACAGTTTGAGAAATAATTAAAGTAGTTTTATACCATTTTTATGTTCTATATAGTTAAAATATAGCAAAATTATGATTAATAATTCAATTAAAAATATATTTTTATTTGATTTCTGATGGGATAGTTATTTTATTGTTATGAGATTATTTTAGATGATTACTTATGAGATGTTTGGAATTGTCTTATAACAATGGAATGGCTTATTTTTATTTTTTTCCGATGTGGTATTAAGAGTCCGTTTTGGCTACGGGAAAAAGACCTCTGTGAATATTGTTTATACAATGTGTATATGTATATGCCCGAATGTCCTATCCAGTTTCTGGGGCGGGATATCCTTTGCAAATTGCAAGCCCAAATGATATTTTTTCCCGGGGGGATATGCTCGATTAGATCTGTCTGAGAATGGCAGTTTTACACGGCAGTACAGCCAGCCAGCCAGTACACCCAATCTGTGAAAAATTGCAGTAATTATACCAAGAGAAGAAGAATGGCGCTCGGCACCAACCCCGCCAGCCGACCTGGACCCGCACACACTACTCCTTGTAATTCCTGGAGTCTGGACGGAGGAAAACCCGCCCGGATTAGTTGTAATCTGAAACCTGGTGTAACGCCTGTGGCTTTAAGCCAATATCACATTCCACAGAAAGCCAAACAAAATATACAGACACCATACAATTTATTGGCATTAATTCCCGGAGACACAAAATATTACACGGTGCTTGATTTAAAAGACGATTTTTTTTTTGCAGCCGTCTGGTTCCGGCAAGCCAGCCCCTTTTTATTTTTCAGTAGGAGGAATCTACAATGGATGCGCGCTCAGCCAGGACCTCTTGTCCTTCAACGCTCAGCCACACAAAGTTATTATTATTATTATTTATTTATAAAGCGCCAGCATATTCCGCAGCGCTGTACAATAAGCACAGTACAGACAGGGTTACAATACATTGAACAACATTTGACAAACAGTACAGGAGGAGATGAGGGCCCTATTTCCGTAGGAACTCACAATCTAGGAGGGTTGGGGTTGGAAACAGGAGGAGAGGACTGTAAGGTGAGAGTGATTGATGGTTGCGTCAGTGAGTTGGGTGGTAGGCTTCCCTAAATAGGAATGTTTTCAGGGAGCGTTTGAAGGAAGAGAAGTTAGGGGAAAGTCTGACAGCACGAGGGAGAGCGTTCCAGAGAGTGGGGGCTGCGCGTGAGAAATCCTGCAGTCTATCATGGGAAGAGGTGATGCGGGGAGAAGCTAGGCGCAGGTCACTGTTTGACCTTAGGGAGCGGGCTGGGGTGTATTTGGTGATTAGTGAGGACAGGTAGTGGGGCGCTGAGTTAGTGAGGGTTTTGTAGGTAAGGATAAGGATTTTGAACTTAATTCTGCAGTGGATGGGGAGCCAGTGAAGGGACTTGCAGAGGGGAGCGGCAGAGACAGAGCGGCGGGTGAGGTGAATTAGCCTGGCGGAGGCGTTCAGGATGGATTGTAGGGGGGAGAGGCGGGACAGAGGGAGGCAGATAAGAGATTATTGCAATAGTCGAGTCGGGAGATTACCAGGGCGTGTATGAGTTGTTTTGTGGTGACAGCGGTAAGAAATGGCCGAATTCTGGAAATATTACGCAGTTGGTATCGGCAGGAGGAGGAAAGAGACTTGATGTGGGGGATGAAGGAAAGAGCAAAGTCCAGTGTAACTCCAAGACAGCGAACTTGGTTTGATGGGGAGATGGTGATACCCTCTACCGTGATAGAGAAGTCAGGAGGTGGGGAGGCATTAGAGGGAGGAATAAGTAGGAGTTCAGTCTTTGACATGTTGATCTTTAGGTGGTGGGAGGCCATCCAGGAGGAGATGCCAGATAAACAGTCACTGACTTTTGAAAGGACAGGGGGAGAGAGATCAGGGGTAGAGAGGTAGATCTGAGTGTCATCAGCGTAGAGGTGGTAATTAAAGCCAAAGCTGTTGATGATTTTGCCCAGGGAGGAGGTGTAGATGGAAAAGAGCAGAGGACCAAGGACAGAGCCTTGAGGTACACCAACAGATAGAGGCAATGAAGAGGAGGAGTTACCAGCAAAGGACACACAGAAGGACCTGTTGGATAAATAGGAGTCAACCCAAGCAAGTGCAGTGTCACCGAGACCCAGAGAGTTGAGGGTCTGTAGAAGGAGGGGGTGGTCAACAGTGTCAAAAGCAGCCGAGAGGTCAAGCAGGATGAGAATAGAATAGTGGCCATGTTTTTTAGCAGTTAGGAGGTCGTTGGTGACTTTGGTGAGGGCAGTTTCAGTTGAGTGTAGCGGACGGAAGCCAGATTGCAGGGGGTCAAGTAGGGAATTGGAGGACAGGAAGAGGGAGAGGCGGTTGAAGACTAGTTTTTCTAAGAGCTTTGATGTGAAGGGAAGCAGGGATACAGGGCGGTAGTTGGATGGAGAGTTGGTGTCTAGGGATGGTTTCTTTAGTAAAGGGGTAACTAGCGCGTGTTTGAAGGCGGATGGAAAGGAGCCAGTGGAGAGAGATAGGTTGAAGATGTGTGTGAGAGCAGGGGTGAGGGAGGAGGAGAGGGGAGGAATTAGATGTGAGGGAATGGGGTCGAGCGGGCACGTGGTGAGATGTGAGGAGGACAATAAGGAATTGACTTCCTCCTCAGTGGTTGGGAGGAAGCGGCAGAGGGTGGCAGAGGGGACCTGTGGGAGTGGAGGTGGCAGATAACTATCTTGTGTTGGGATGTTGCTTCTGATAGTTAGAGTTTTACTGAGGAAGTAGTCTGCCAGGTCTTGAGCGCTGAAGGCAGCTGAGGGGGGAGGTGCAGGTGGGTGGAGGAGGGTGTTGAAGGTGGACCAGAGCCGTTTAGAGTTGGAGGACAGCGTAGATATAAGAGATGAGAAGAAGGATTGCTTGGCCAAGTGGAGGGCAGAGGTGTATGACCGGAGAATAAACTTGAAGTGAACAAAATCAGCTTCAGAGTGGGATTTCCTCCAGGCACGCTCTGCAGTGCGGGAGCATCTTTGCAGGTAGCGAGTTTGGAGGGTGTGCCAGGGCTGAAGCTGGCGGCGTGGGGCCTTGCAGAGTCGAAGAGGAGCAAGAGTGTCTAGAGCAGAGATATAGCGTAGTGTTGTAGTGATTAGTGGCAGCATCAGGGCAGGTGAAGGATGAGGTATGAGGGAGGTGGTGAAGTAGGTTGGAGAATTGATGGGGGTTCCACAGCATGTAGATTTCTGCGAGTGTGTGTGCGGGTGGGGGAGCAGGGTGTTTAGGAAGTCCAGATAGGTTGAAAGAGAGAAGGTGGTGGTCAGAGATGGGGAAAGGGCGACATTTGAACTCAGAAATGGAGCAGAGGTTGGAAAAGACCAGGTCAATAACGTGACCATCGCGGTGGGTAGGGAGGAGGGAGGATTGTGTGAGTCCAAGGGAGGACGTGAGTGAAAGAAGTTTGGAGGCAGCAGGAGCAGAAGGATCGTCAATGGGAATGTTGAAGTCCCTGAGAATTAGGCATGGAAGATTAGAAGACAGGAAGTGAGAAAGCTAGGTAGCAAAGTGGTCAAAGAACTGGGAGGTTGGTCCCGGTGGGCGGTAGATGACTGCCACCCTGAGAGCCAGAGGAGAGAACAGGCGGATGCAGTGTGTCTCGAAGGAGGAGAAGGAGAGGGATGGGGGTGGAGGGAGATGCTGGTAGGTGCAGGTGGGAGAGAGCAGGAGCCCGACCCCGCCACCATTTCTCTCACCCGGTCTGGGGGTATGGCTCAAGTGTAGACCGCCATGTGAGAGAGCAGCAACGGAGGCCGTGTCAGAGGGAGTTAGCCAGGTTTCAGTTAAAGCTAGGAGGTTGAAGGAGTTTGAAAGGAAGAGGTCATGGACGGCTGTGAGTTTGTTGCACACAGAGCGAGCGTTCCAGAGGGCGCAGGAGAAAGAGGACAGGCGCTGAGGATTATGGGAATGAGGTTGCTGGGCTTGCAGGGAGGTGATTTATGTGCGATGGAGATAGGATGAGAGGGAAGTATTGGATGTGTTGTGGGCCAGGGTTAGGGGATATGTCACCTGAATAGAGTAACAGCAGGAGGGTGAGAAAGAGAAGGTGGGAATGGGATTTGTGGGCGTGGGAGTGATTGGCAGCACGAGAGTTAGAGGGAGACCATGTTCTGAGGAAACAAAGGAGCTCATGTGAGGCCATCATGTGGGACGAGAGGAGGGAGGGAGAGATGCAGATAGTGTAGGGGTCGGTGGTAGAGGGGCAGGAGTTCCATTTAAGGAGAAAGGTAGAAGTAAAGAGGAGAAGCGTGAGAGAAAGCATGATATAGACATGCGTTTACCCAGAGTAAAATTGGGCCTTGCAGTTCCTTCCTCCAGTCCCGCAACTCCAGGAATCAACTCTAAGCGTCCACTTAAGACTGTCACTTGTGAAAGTTATTCTATTACAGTATGTTGATGATTAATTACTGGCTTCTCCAATAGAAAAAGACTGTCTCGCTGCCACAAAAGCCCTGCTACATCTGCTGTGCCATGCAGGTTACAGAGTGTCCAAAAAGAAAGCACAAATATGTAAACAGACTGTGAAATATCTAGGTTTTCAATTAACAGGTACCAAGCGTGCACTGGGAGCAGAGAAAGAAAAGAAGCAGTATGCCGAATACCCCAACCAAAGACAAGCTGACACTTGGACAAGTTCTTCATGTCATGGTGCCCCATGCTGTCAAAGCCCTGCTGGATGTGAAAGGAAGCTACTGGTTCAGCAACAGCCGGATGACGAAGTACCAAGCTATGATGTGTGAGAATCCACGGGTTCATTTGGACCTTATCGCTACCTTGAACCCTGCTACTTTACTGCCTGACTGCGAAGAGGATCCAGATCATGAATGCCTCCAAGTCATGGAAGAAGTGTTCAGTAGCAGGCCAGAATTGAAAAACATACCCCTAGACAAATACGATCTACAGTTGTTGACTGATGATAGCAGCTACATGGATGATGGGAAGAAAGTCTCCGGCTATGCAGTTGTCTCAGCAGAAGAGATTATTGAAGCAAATTCTCTACCAGGCCATACATCTGCACAACTTGCTAAGATAACAGCTCTAACAAGGGCTCTGCAAATCTCCGAAGGCAAAAAAGTGAATATCTACACTGACTCCAAGTACGCTTTCATGACGGTCCATGCACATGGTGCACTCTACAAAGAAAGGCCTATTTATTTCCTCAGGACAACAAATCAAGTATGCAGCTGAAATCAATTCTCCTGAGTTTCACCTTTTGTAAATAGACCTGTAAGAGTATTAGAAGTGTGTATTCACTGGCAAATAAACTCTACCCTCTATGTATACTCTTTTTCACATATTGGTGAGTGCTTACATAACAAGATGTGCTTTTCTCTAGTGACACATACGGAATAAAGAATGATTGAAAAGATCAATTGGCAATGCAAGTTCAGACCATGTCTCCGTCAGTGTTCTTGAATATAGGTTACTGGACTATGTATTTTTATTTTGCTAACATATTGTTATCTAATTTTCTTTAGACATGCATTATTACCATACCGCCAAACTTTCAAAAAAATCTCTTGAAAACAAAAAGATCTTTCTGTCCCTTCATAAGAGTGAAGCAATTGATGTGAAAGTAAAATTACTTCAAAATCTGTGTTGGGCTCCATTGAATAAATGCTAACAAAAGTGAGGACAAGTGTAATCTCCCATTTCATACTTGTGGGATTTATTGAACAGTAATTTGTGAAGCAGGGAATTGATTAAGGCATTTTACTTTTTAGGGAAAAAGTTAAGACTAAATTGTAACTAGATATTTTATAAGGTGGTCTACTATTCAAAGTATAATGTCTAGTCCTTCTAATTCCTATTATGTCAATATACATTTTTGTACATAATAACAAACTTTGACAAATGCCCTACTATGATCTTGTTCTTAACAGAGGAAAATGCATTTCTCCTGCTATCCCACAAGGTCACAGACATGCTTGTCTACAAATAGGCATTTGCAGGTATTTTAATGGGATTTGCTTTAAAGCAAACATTAATTTGAATAACATATTTGTAACACTGTTCTCCACAAAGGATGAGCGTTCTTGCCCTAAGCATACAGATGTGTCCTAGGTAAGTAAAAATTCACTCTTGCAAGGTAACTGTTCACTGTATTCTACATATGTTCTGTTTTATAAGCCAGAATAAGATTGATTACATTGTATTGATTATCTAAATGATCACATTACTTGCCCTTGATACACCAGAATATGAGGATTTAAACATGAATGTGCTATATAATGTAATACAATCTAATGTAATCGTCTTGGGAAGCTCACAATGCACAATAATTCAGTTTGTTCTCCCTCATCCAGCACACACTTTATCCCTGGATATTTCACTTCTGCTAAATTGAGTATTACCTTTCCAGACATTGGACTACGGTTAGTTTTTCCAATGATCAAAAGCATATGCACTGCTGCACATATGTTTCATTTCCCAGAGCTGGTAAGCTATTGTTGATGTAGGAGTTATAAATTTTAATCATTTTTATAGTAAAAATAGGTGTTTTTAAAGAAAAGGCCCAAAAGGTAAATCTATCAGGCTTATTTAAAGGAAGGTGAAAGTCAGGAGAATGACTGGAGAAGTGAAAATTCTATCAGGGTTATTCAAAGAGATCCAAATTGCTTGAGAAAGGTAACCGAACGCTGAAAATCATTTGGTTATCCAGAGAGCAGGCAATTCGCCAAATCCTGGCGAATTGCCTGAACATACGGTGCCTGTTCGGTGCCTGTTCGAGGGTAGTTAAATCCCCATAAAAAAGCACTGCTTCGGCTATTCAGAGAACACAAACCAGCAGTGAAAGGTTCCCCTAATGCCCTGCCATTCGGTGGTTTAATTCGGCAAATTTATTCAGGAGAATCCCATAGGCTTCAATGTTAAAAATATTCCTGTTTTAACCCTTTCGCTGCTGAGGCTTTTCCCGCCCCTGTGCTGAGGTCATTTTTACCTGTTTTGCGCATCATGTTTAAACGTGTTTTGAAGGCTTATTTTAGTATATGACCCAGACATATTATATATCGTTCTTTCCGTCAGACTCGGTAGATTCATAATATGTCATTATTATATGTATACGTTATGTCATGTCTGTATATTATAACAAAAAATGCAATAAAATATGTATTTTCAATAATTTACAATGTGTAAAGTGTTTTTTTCACATTTTAACATGCGAGCAATTGCGGTTATATTTTGTATGGGGTGCGCTTGTTAAAAAAAATTAGAGATGGGGTCTCGTTACATTTTTTTTGGGGAAAATGACACTATTTTTAACAAACGCACCACATACAAAAATCGTTAGTGCAGCATCATTGTTCACATTATAATTGAAATGGGAACAATATTGCTGCATTAACAAACCCAAAAAATAAAAAAAAAGTGTTTAATTTTTTTTTTTAATTTTTTTTTTTAATTTTTTTTTATTTTTATTTTTTGCAGTTTAGGGGTTAAACTTAGGGGTTAAGTCTAGGACTGGCGTCATCGTGCTACGCACGATGACGCCAGTCCTCTGGGGGAGTTCCCGGAGGCTTGGCCGACATCCAAGATGTCGGCCAGCTCCGGGAAAGGATCGCGAACCAGCGCTTTCAGCGCCGATTCGCGATCCAGCTCCCCAGGGGTTAATGCCAGGCATCATTTGGAAGGGCAGGCTGTGCCCTTCCAAATGATGCCTGGGTTAACCCCCTGTGCGCCGCCGATCGGGAGGGAGAGAGGTCCGAAGGACCTCCCCACCCTCCCTTTCAGGCGCCTCCTCCGCACATGCGGGGGGGGCGCCTGAATTAGGTGTCATCGCGCCCCCGCGATGACACCTAATTCTGGCGGCTGCTGGTCCGGATGCCGGGCTGACATCCTGGATGTCAGCTCGCACCGGAGGGCCAGCGATCGGCCGGAACCCGGCCGAACGCTGACCCCAATGTGAGGACGTGCTCAGCGCGTCCTCAGCACACCAGCGGGACTGCTGAGGACGCGCTGAGCGCGTCCTCAGCAGCGAAGTGGTTAATTCAATATCTAATAAACCGTTCATTATAAAATTATGCAGTAAAGAGTCTCTTTATTTATAGATTTTTAAGGATATTTAAGTCCGATTTTTTTTTTTTTAAGTTGACTTCTTTTTTCTGTAACAGCCCTCTTTATTATCATTCCCTGGACCTCCTGTGTAAATTTCAGACATTTTCGCTCAGTAGTTTCTTTGCAAACAGTGTTTCACTTTTCAAACATTCATACAAACTGTTTTCCTAATTTATTCACTTCACTCTGTCTGCGGTCTCGACTTTCTCGGCTTTTTCCAGTGGCTTCGCTGCGGGTGATCGGCTCCTGCTCGGATTTTTCCGTGGTTTTCGGCAGGTTAATCCAGATGTTTTTGAGTGTTTTTGGCTTGCATTCGCTAGGTTTTGCGGTTCGTTTTAGTCGGGTTTGCGGTAGCTTTTCCCTGCAATTCGGGAGGCCCTGTGGTGCTCGCTGAATACACCGCAGGGTCACCGAAATGGGATCAGCAAAAGGAACCGAATTGAAGAGAATGAAAAGTCACAGAACGAGCAGTGACTTTTCGAATCTCTTTGAATAACCCTGTATGTCAAAATAGCCAAACCAGAACAATTCTCCCATTTATGTCACTTTCCAAATCAGCTATTTGGTCTATATTGTTCTCTTCTCCTGCCAATTCTCCTGATTTTCCCCTTTCTCCGAAGAACCCTGTACACTTTTCAATTGCCCTAGAAGAGAAAGTGATGTGTCTTCCTCTACTTCAGGATAGCACAGTTCATCTGTCCTAATGCAAAGTGAATGTGTAATGTCACAAATCTCTTCTGAGAGCAGACTGAGCATGACTAAATGGACTCAGATGAGGCAGTTTTCCTCTCTAGGTCCTCTCTAAATCTTCTTCTGAAGGCAGATATCAAGCAGGAAGAGACATTCCGTGGTTGTTATTATGAAAGATGCAGCTAAGCCACATCATTTTAACACTGTCGTCACATACATTTACAGGTGTGTTTTAACTGAAAATTCCTCTAAATGACAAAAAAGGGTCAGTATCCTCGTATGGACAAGTTTCCACCAATTTTAGCAAAACATGAAGCCTAATGAAAACCAAACTATTAAGAACATATACAGGGTTATTCAGAGAGACCCGATCTGGACATGAAATTGCACCGAACAGTGAATTTCCCTATACCATTTTTCCCTATTTTGTGCCATTCAGCTATTCAAATAGCAGGCAGTTCGCCAAATTTTGGCGAATTGCCAGCAAATACGGTGCCTGTTCAATGGCAGTGAACTCCCCATAGAGAAGCAATGGTTAATCAATTCAGTGAACACCGAACAGCACCAGAATGTCAGAGAAATGCCCTGATGTTTGGTGGTTTAATTCGGCAGGTTTATTCAAGCGTATCCCATAGGTTTCAATGCAAAAAATATGACACTTTTTTATCCAGCATCTATTAAACCGTTTATTCTTCTAATCTGCAGCAAAAAGTCACTTTATTTATTCTTTAGGCATTTTTTAGGGATTTTTTCAACAAAAAATTGTTTCCGATTTTTAATTTGATAGCATTTTTTTTCCAGTAACAGATCTTTTTATTATTATTCATTATTTATTATTATTCATAGGACCTTATATGTTAATTACAGACACTTTCATCCAGCAGTTTTTTGCAAGCAAGATTGAACTTTCAATCCTTTTTCGTTTCTTTTTACCCGTTCGTTTGCTTGTCGGCTTTTCAGGCAGCTAGTAAGCATTGTGTTGGGCGTATCGTCGGGCCCATTGGCGGATTTTCGGATCCATTGGGCGGGGCTTTTCTCTGCACTTTGGGGACCCTGTGGCGAATGCTGAATTCACCGCAGGGTCGGGGAATTTGATTGTGGGGAATGAAAGAGCACCTCTGAATAACCCATATAGGCCCCTATTACACGCTTCGCGCAGCACATTTGCGTGCGCGCAAATGCGCTTTTGCACGAGGACAAAACCAGTTGCACAGAACGTCGAAGTACGACATTCGTGCAAATGATGCGCGTTATCGTCTGCCACGATTGACCCTGCGCGAACCCAGCGCGAGCGCAAGTTCGTGCGCGCATCCTATACTTAACATTGTGAGCGCAAATGCGTTAGTGCGGATGGTATTACAATCTTCGCGCAAACTCGTACGAGCGACGTTTGCGCGAATTTTCGTAACGTCTTTGAAAACTTGGTGTTAACTGCAAATATGATAGTTGTGGCCAAAACGAAATAACTCAGCAATAAAAAAAAGAATACAGCACAGTACAGTTACACATTCTACACATACCCAGACATAAAAAATTAATAATTTGTCAAAAATGTTTTTTGCTGCAGCACATATACGCAGATTGACTTTGACAGGCGCAACAACCTAACTTTAGAAAATGGTGGTTCTTAATTCTGATTGGCTGAATCCCGTGAAAAAACAGTCTGCCCACCGATTCCTGCACGCAACGGTCATTTGCCCCCGGCTTTGCGCGTCGGATTTGCGCACGTAAAAGGTTGAAGGCTGAAAAACTGCGCTCGGAGCGTACTACCACGTTAATTTGCACGCGCTAACGTTTTTTGCGTGTGCAAAAAAAATTGCGCTGCGCGAGCGCATTTCGCGAAGCGTATAATAGGGGCCAGAATCTTTGGGAACAATTTGACATTTATGGCTACACAACAACAGCTATTCAGTCTGCCATTAGCACAAATAAATGATTTGTTGGCCATGTTTAAATAGGCACGTAACAGTATACCGCCCGCTCTGTCTTCAGTGAAGGATTAATTTTGAGTTTGATGCCTGGCAGCTATTTCATACTCGGTTGCTCTGTTTAAGGATTATATTGACCATATATTACTTTATTGTACTCCTTGAGTCCACTGATGTATTAGAAATGTATTCTGATGTGTTACTGGCAGCAACATTTATTCATGTTCACTTACGTGTACATATTTGTCCTGCACAGCTTGGCTAGGTAGTCATGTCCTTATTGTTTAAAATAAAACATATTTATAATTCTAGGAGAACATACACCTCTGGTCCTATCTACATATTCATTAGCACAGCATTGACTGATTTGTAGCTCATTATTTATATGCCTCACTTCTTTCCCTCACTCTGCTCTACTTGTTACTTACTCCCAAACTTGGGGCTCTATTTAATTGTGTCATTGCCAAAACTGGCTACTTTTTCAGCCACATTTTGGCCATTTATTAGTTTGGGGGATTCATAAGTTTACCGGCAGTTTGATCCCTGATAAAAAATTGATTCATATACTGTCGCTCACAGTTGTATTTTTCAATCGAGATATCGGCTTTCACGAATGAATTCAAGTTTCAGTACACTGATTTCTGAAAACATCTCAACTGCTAAAAGGTGTTAGTAACTGGCTTCTCGGATGCTTGTAGTGCTGTTCAGTGTATTAGTCCAGCTCTTACTGTACGAAAATCCAAAATGTGATCATAGGATAGTGCTTCCTTCCAATAACTGGTCCAAGTGCCTTCAATGAATTTGCTTGTTTAGTGGGGCCTGTAGGCCTATGGGGATGGTCTTCCCTTATATGGTGGTCTGTAAATCCCCCAGTATATGTGTGTCAAAACTGTATATTTATACTGGTTTTTCTTTAATCTCCCTGGCGGTCTAATTTTTTCAAAATTTTGTGTCTAAAAGCGTCTCAATTTTTTTTTAAAGGTAACGTGTTTTTGTACATAGTTAGCCTGTAATAATTAGGAATAGCGCACTGAACCCGTGCAAGCAAGAGTCCTTCCTGGTAAAATCCTTTAAATAAATAAATAAAATAAATAAATAGTAAATACACTGAGTCCGATAAAGTTTGAAACACTACATAATAATTTATTATCCCAAAAATAATTATCAAAAATAATGCTAATAAATTATATTCAATAAAATAATCAAACAAAAACACTGAAATCTGTCTGAAAACAAGGGTGAGACTATGTATGGTCTGTTTCTGATCCTTTAGTGCCACCTAGTGGCCGTTCATGAAATTATACATTGGAATACAGTGTATTCTATTTTTTTTTTCAGTTTGCTGCCTGGTCCCGCCCACCTGCATCGCAGGGAGCGCTACCAGGAAGCAAGTCGCTGCGATCACACTGCGAGGGACATTGAGGGAGCGCAGGAGGAGGTGAGTATGCAGCCCGACTGTGGCTCGGGGTTACCGTTCGCCGTAGCAAAATTTACCGCCAGGGAGGTTAACATGATCACCATTGATTAGGACAACTAAAGAGATAACATCTTTAACCTCTGCACGTAAGTCACAATATACATTATCCACACTAGACCATTGGTGGCACCATTCACACAAAACCACTGCCTCTTACTGTACGGAAGTTGTTGGTGGTTTAAACTTGCGGGTCGTAAATATAAAACAGTGAAATATTTTAAATTAGGGACTTGTGAGTTGAAAATATAATTGCAAATCATTAATGTACATTTTTACTGTAAGTGTAGAAAATGAATATACAGACTTCTGCGTTAAAACTATGACAGTTTAAATGTTAACGTGCAAGATTTAACCCTTTCGCTGTTGAGGCATTTCACACCTCTGTGCTGAGGTCATTTTTACCGGTTTCGCTCATCATGTTTAACCGTGTTTTGAAGCCTTATTTTAATAGATGACCCAGACATATAATATATCGTTCTTTCCAGCAGACTCAGCAGATTCATAATATGTCATTATTATATGTATACGTCATGTCCTGTCTGTATATTATAACAAAAAATTCAATAAAATTAGAATTTTCAATAATTTACAATGTGTAGTGTTTTTTTCACATTTTAACATGCGAGCATTTGCGGTTATATTTTCTATGGGGTGCGCTTGTTAAAAAAAATTTGAAATGGGGACTCGTTACATTTTTTTTGGGGGGAAATTTCGCTATTTTTAACAAACGCACCGCATACAAAAATCGTTAGTGCAGCATCATTGTTCACATTATAATTGAAATCGGAACAATATTGCTGCATTAACAAAACAAAAAAAAACTTGTTTATTTTTTTAAAATATTTTTTTATTTGTATTTTTAATTATTAGAAAATACTTTTTCTGGCCGATCCAACGATATCAAACTTTAACCCCTAGCTGCCATGGATCGGGAGTTCATTGGAACCCCCTATCTCCACCATTGCTGGCAGCTAGGAGTTGACTCCAGGACTGGCATAATCATCTATGCACGATGCTATGCATCGATGCGTGCTATGCACGATGACGCCAGTCCTAAGGGGGAGTTCCCGGAGGCTTGGCCGACATCCAAGATGTCGGCCAGCTCCGGGAGAGGATCATGATCCGGCGTTTTTCAGTGCCGAATCGTGATCCAGCTCCCTAGGGGTTAATGTCAGCCACCGTTTGGAAGGGCAGGCTATGCCCTTCCAAATGGTGCCTGCCTTAACTTTGTGCCCCCCGGCGATCGGGATGGAGAGAGGTCCGAAGGACCTCCCCCCTCCATTTCAGGCGCCTCCTCCGCACACGTTGGGGGGGCCTGAATTAGATGTCATCGCGGTGGCGCGATGACATCTAATGGTCCCGCCGGGTCCCGAAGTGCTGGGCTGACATCCAAAAGGTCATCCCGCACCGGGGGTGCACAGCAATCGGCTGGAATCCCGGCCGATTGCTGCCTCCTGTGCATGGACGCGCTCAGCGCGTCCATAGCACAGGAGAACCACTTGGCTGGACGCGCTCAGCGCGTCCATAGCAGCCAAGTGGTTTAATATATGGGACAGAGGTTACGTTTTTTACTGTAAATGCAATTTCTTGTTTGGAATTTGGCTTGGGACTCATTTTTTCAACCGAATCAGCTGATATTTTTTTTCAAAATAATCAGCTAAAAGCAGCTGATATACAGGGTTATTCATAGAGCATCTAAAAGTCACCGTACGTTCGGTAACTTTTCGTTCCCTGCACTTCGTGTCAATTCAGCGATCCTATTTCGCCGACCCTGCAGTGTATTCAGCAAGCACTGCAGAGCCCCCGTAGTACAGGGAAAACCCAATGCAAACCCGCAGAACACTCTGCAGCAAACCCGCCAAATACTCACCGAACACACACCTTGCAGAAACAGCTGGATTAACCAGGCCGAACACACCAGAGAAACAGGATTAGCCGTCGATCACAGTGCAGAGCAGCCGCCGGAAAAACCCGACATGCAGACGAAGGAGGTGAAAGAAAAAAAAAAACAGTACGCTTGAAAGTTTGAAAGTGAAACGCTGTTTGCAACAAAACTACTGAGTGAAAATGTCTGAAAATTACATATAAGATCCAATGAATAATAATAAAAAGGGCTGTTATAGAAAAAAGAAAAAGTGATTTAAAAAAATGTTGCTAAGAAAACTCTCGAAAAATGCCTAAAAGATCCTAATAAATCTATGAATGAAGATATTTTTCACTGCAAAATATTATAATCAACGGTTTATTAGATATTGAATTAAAACGGGAATATTTTTAACATTGAAGCCTATGGGATTCTCCTGAATAAATCTGCCGCATGAAACCACCGAATGGCAGGGCATTAGGGGAACCTTTCACTGCTGGTTTTTGTTCTCTGAATAGCCAAAGCATTGCTTCTCTATGGAGATTTCACTGCCCTCGAACAGGCAACGAATAGGCACCGTATGTGCAGGCAATTCGCCAACATTTGGCGAACTGCCTGCTCTCTGAATAGCCGAATGGCCAAGTAAGGTAACCGTACACTAAATTTTACTGTTCGGTTACCTTTCAGACACAATTTGGATCTCTTTGAATAACCCTGACACTTTTTTTAAATCTGATGATAGAATTAGGGCCGTGGCTGTTTGTTCAATGCACTCTGAATGAGTCAAGTTAAACTTTGATCCATTATAAAATCTATCATAAGCTAATTTTGTTTGCTATTCTTCTGAGGGGTGGGGGTTGTTTTACTGAGTCAAGTCCAGTCTCTTGGTAATTTTAGAGCACATAGTATCCTTAAGTTGGACAGAAAGAAGCCATCAGTTTATTTATTTATTTATTTATAAAGGATTTTACCAGGAAGGATACATTGAGATTTCTCTCGTTTTCAAGTATGTCCTGGGTTCAAGAACATTGAAGTGTTACAGTTACAGAAATACAAAGTAATACAATGCAAGACATACAGATTAACAGAAAATAAATATGTAGAAAAATAGTCATTATGTTACATGTATACAGGTGCATTCTGTATTGAGGTATGTTAGTAAGGAGCTCTTGAGCGACTTAAGACTGGTGGAAGATTTGATGGTGTCTGGGAGGTTATTCCATAATAGGAATCATGTAGGAAAATGAGGATCGAGCCACTGTCTTTTTGTATTGTGGTATTGCAAGTAAGGTCCTGGTCCTGGATCGGAGGTTATAGGATGAGGGAGCTGCTGGGGGAAGCAGTCTATTCAGGTAGGGTGGCAGCTTCCCAGAAATGCTCTTAAACACCAGGCTGGAAAGGTGAAGGGTGCGTCTGGATTCCAGCGATGGCCAGTTTAGCTCTTTTAACATGTCACAATGGTGGGTCATGTAGTTACATTGTAATGCAAAGCGGCAGAATGAGTTGTATAATGTAGTAAGTTTCTGAAGATGTGTTTGTGGGGCGGCTGCGTACACTACATCTCCGTAATCAATAGCCGGCATAAGCATTTGTTGTACAATCTGCTTTCTTACCGCGGGACTCAGGCAGGATTTGTTTCTGTACAGGGCGCCTAGTTTGGGGTAAAGTTTAGATGAGAGTTTTTCGATGTGAGGGCCAAAGGATAGATTAGGGTCCAACCACATACCTAGATATTTGAGAGAAGTGACTGTGGTCAGCGTGCCATTTGATTTTGTCCCCACACATAGATGGGGATTTTGCAATTTGTGTAGTTTAGGTTTTGTTCCAAAGAGCATCGTTACAGTTTTGTCATTATTTAAAAAAAGTTTGTTGTGTTTGATCCACTTTTCTACCTCTGTGAATTGTTCTTGCAGCACGGCTTCCAGCTGCCGGAGAGTTGGTTTGCTGGTATAGATTACGGTGTCGTCTGCGTACATGTGTACAGTTGAGGCTTTGCAGACGTTGGGCAGATCATTTATGAATATTGTGAATAGTAGGGGGCCGAGTATTGAGCCTTGGGGTACACCGCAAGTGACAGGGAGGGGGAGGGAGGAGCTGCCAGAAATTGACACATATTGTGATCGGTCAGATACATATGATTGAAACCAGGTTAACGTGCGATCACCCATGCCAGAGTTTTTTAGTTTTTCTAACAAGATGCCATGGTCTACTGTGTCAAAAGCTTTGGCAAAATCAAGGAAGATGGCTCCAGTTAGGTTTCCTTGTTCCATCCCAGCCTGGATATCATTACAGACTTTTAAAAGGGCGGTTGTAGTTGAGTGATTTGGACGAAAGCCGGATTGATCTGGGGTTAAGTAGTTCCAATATTGATAATAATCACGTAATTGTGTGTAGACGCATTTTTCCAAAATTTTTAACATTACAGGGAGCAACGATATCAGACGGTAGTTGGATACCAAAGTACTGTCACCACTTTTATGGATAGGTACCACTCTCGCAGTCTTCCAGAGTTTGGGTATGTATCCAGTCGCCAGTGATTCATTGATTAGGTGCGACAGGATTTGCAATTGCCGGTGCACTGATTTTCAGCAGCATTGCTGGTATTTGATCAGGTCCAGACTGGTATTTCATTTTTTGCTTACGGAGAAGTTTAGTAACAACACTGACAGGCACTGGTCTAAAACTGAATTCCTGTCTAATACAGGGACTTTGCACAGTTGGAGGGGCCTGATCTGCATGTGGACTTTCTGATTGCATGTCATTTCCTAGCTTGGCAATCAAAGTGGTGGCGCATCCAACAAAATAACCATTAAAGGCATTTGCTACATCTAGGGGGTGTTGCAGGGTTTTGTTGTTTACTTTGACAGCAGCTGGCTGGGAGTGGACTGGGGGTGCTTGTATGTTACTTATGGTTCTCCAAAAGTTTCTAGGGTTTGATATGTTATGGTTTAGATTTTCATTGAAGTAATGGGCTTTAGCCATTTTTGTTTTTTTTCTGCATTCATTCCGGCATTTTCGGTATTCGCAGTGATCGTTCATGGAACCAGTACTCTTGAAATTTGACCACAGTGAATCTCTAAGACGGTACATTAGTGTAAGATCAGCTGTAACCCAGGGGAGATGGGTCCCTTTTACTCGCATTTTACGCAGCGGGGCATGGGAATTCCAGACTTTCAGGAGCTCAGACTGAAAGTATTCAATTGCACAGTCTAGGTCTGGGATTAGGTTTAGTCTGTACCAGGGGAGCTGTTTGAGATCACTTAGGAAGGATTCAAGAATAAATTTCTTGAAAGACCTGTTGGTTATTACCTTTGGGGGAGATTTCATTGCCTTTATTTTGCGCACGCAGTACACTAGACAATGGTCACTAAAGCTATTAGCAAGAACACCTGCCTCCTGTATTCGATCAGGAGATGAGGAGAGAATCCAGTCCAGCAAGGTATGGTTAGGGCTTTTCATATTAATGCGAGTGGGGGAGGAGATTAATTGAGTTAGCTGCAAAGTTTTAAACAGTGAGCAGTGTTTATTGTTTTTAGGATTTAGCCAATCTGTATTAAAATCGCCGAGGACCAGCATTTCACTTTTTTGGTTTTGGGCAAGTAGGTTATTAAGGATTTGAGATATGTCAGAGAGGGAGTGCACTGGAGAGCTCAGTGGGCGATAGAATCCAGCAACAATGATGGATTTACTGAATGGAATCTCAATTAAACCAGAGAGGAAATCAAAGGTGACAGGGGAGCTAGAGGTCTGTAAGGGGGTGAACTTTATGGACTCCTCAACATAAATAACAATTCCCCCTCCTCTCTTTGCTCTGTCCTTTCTATAACATGAATACCCCTGTATTGATATGGCAGAGTTTGCAAGCTAATATATGGTTACTTGAACATAATGCATGCTATTGGTGATTTTTGCTACACTATGCAATAATATACTCTACAATGCGTGTGATGGGTATCGACCATGTCCCCCCCTTATCTAGGAGGGGGTGATCGAGCAAAGTTACTCTTAAAAAGAGAATCCTACTGGATTCATCGCCTGGATGCCCTGGCTCCTAGGGGGCTTAATGAAAAGAATTTGTTTACCCCTTTCTTACCTACTCCATGACTGTGGATTGGGGGTCTCTGTTGATTTTCCTTTTCTTAGTGGCTCCTGCCCGGCATGGTGAGGAATCTTTTGTGTCCTTTTAATGCTTTTTTTATCTTTTTGAATAAAGTAATATTTTTTTGTTTTCTTCCTTAGAATCAGTAAATATTTATATATCAATATTTAAGAATCTATGCATTGTTACAGCAATCCATTATGGAGAAGACTGATTATTCGATATGGGGAAAGTTATATTATGTTGACATGTTGTTATGGTTACTATTTGAGCTTGTTAAATTGACCATGTGATTGAACTAAAGTTGTGGGGTGTGTATTTAAGCTTGTCATTCTGATGTGTGTACTATCCTGAAGAAAGTCCCTGTGCAGACTGAAACGTCGAATCAATAAAAAAGGATTTTTTTTCTTATTAATCAGTCTCCATGTGGCGGGTTACCATTAGGGATGAGCCGAACACTCCCCGAGTTCGGTTCGAAGCCGAACCCGAACCTGAACTCAATACAAGTCAATGGGGCTGAAAATTCGGTTTTTAGTGTGCCCTCCAAGAGGGCATATATGCTAGATATTTGCCATAAAAAGTGTATGGGGGTCCGGGTAGTGCCCTGGGGGACAGGAAACAAGGACAAAAAGTTTTAAAAAAACATTTTTAAAGGGACAGTGAGTCTTCCATGAAATAAGGGTTAAAACTAAAAATGAAAAATTCCTTCAAATATAGTGCCTAGGAGGTCCCCATAACCTGCCCGTGAAGTGGCGGATTTCTAGGATGTATAGAAACATGTAAAAACCAAAAAATGACATTTCAAATGGCAGGTAAATGCTTTTCCTTTAATCTATCCATAATCAACTGCTTGGGGTGGCAGTCTGTATGAAAAGAGGAGACATTTTTGGACACGCAGAAAAAGTTTAGTGATTTTTTGGCGGTGAAAAGCAGGAGAATGACTGGAGAATGGAAAATTCTAGACCAAATAGCCGATTTGGAAAGTAAGAAAAATGGGAGAATTTTTCTGGTTTGGCTATTTTGACCTAGAATTTTCTCTTCAGTCATTCTCCTGAGTTTCACCTTTCTCTGAATAACCCTGTCAGGGTTATTCAGAGAGCGGTGAAGAGCAGGAGAATGACTGGAGAATGGAAAATTCTAGGTCAAAATAGCCAAACCAGAAAAATTCTCCCATTTAGGCTAGGGTCAGACTAGCGATTTTTAACGTGCGTTTAGGCGCACTTAATCACGGCTGCACTAGCAGCAAATGACGGGCAATGACGGCCAATATACGAAGTACGGTCGCACGAAAGTCCGGCTGCGCAACGCAAATGGAAAATGAACGCATTTTTTCGAGAACGCAGAACCGCTAGTGCGGACGTATAGAGTGCGCTGCGTCCACTAGCGGCGTGTGTGCGTGATTTGGAGACGTCAGACCCTGCTCATGTCCAGCCAACATAACGTCCAGACACCCAAAGTTTCCTGGTTGGGATCAGTAAAAAAATCACGCACAAAAATGCGCATCGTATGACCGTTTTCGCGCATTCCGTGAAAAAATACGGCAATGCGTTCGGACGCACTTTCGGTCCCTGTGAAAAATGTGTTAGTCTGACCCTAGCCTTATCTCACTTTCCAAATCGGCTATTTGGTCCAGATTGTTCTCTTTTCCTGCCATTCTCCTGGTTTTCACCTTTCTCTGAACAACCCTGAGAGAGAGGTGAAAGCCAGCAGAACTGGCAGGAGAAGAGAACAATCTAGACCAAATAGCCAATTTGGAAAGTGAGTTAAATGGGAGAATTTTGACCTAGAATTTTCACTTCTCCAGTTATTCTCCTGCTTTTCACCGCTCTCTGAATAACCCTGTGAATGTTTAATCCCGAGGTGAAAAATAACATTGCTTTAGATGTTATCTTGAATTTTTTTCAAACACCAGTTAACCACTTGGCTGCTATGCAGGGCCGCAATCAGGGCATTACAGACCATTTTTCTGTAAGGGGCCCAGAGGGGAGGGGTGCCCGCCATCGGCGGCAACTATTTTAACTTTAGGCCGCAGGCCTCGGAGGAGGTACTGCGGCCTACATGGGCCCAGCCACCGGGGAGCAGGGACTCCAATATGGCCACCGTTGGGCCCCCTCTGATGATGTCAGAGAGAGCCCGCCAGAGGTCTGTAGCCCATGCTCCACCCAACTCCTGGCTGACTGGCTTCCTCCTGTGTACTCTGGGTGCTTGGAGGAAGTGATCAGGAAGGTCACTTCCTCCCAGCGATAATGATGCACGTGGAGGAGAGTGGAGGAGAGCACCTGCAATGACAGGACCAAGGAAGGTAATTAAACAGGGTGGATGAAAAGGGAGGGGGGATGAAAAAGGGGGGGTTGAAATGAAACCAGAGGAGAGGGGGTGTGTGAAATGAAACCAGAGGAGGAGGGGGGGTGAAAAGAAACCAGAGGAGGGGGTGAAATGAAACAAGAGGAGGGGGGTGAAATGAAACAAGAGGAGGGGGGGTGAAATGAAACAAGAGGAGGGGGGGTGAAATGAAACAAGAGGAGGGGTGAAATGAAAAGAGGAAGGGGTGAAATGAAAAGAGGAGGAGGGAGGATGAAATGAAAAGAGGAGGAGGGAGGATGAAATGAAAAGAGGAGGATGGGGTGAAATGAAAAGAGAGGTGGGGTGAAATGAAAAGAGGAGGAGGGGGTGAAATGAAAAGAGGAGGAGGGGGAGTGAAATGAAAAGAGGAGGAGGGGGGTGAAATGAAAAGAGGAGGAGGGGCGGTGAAATGAAAAGAGGAGGAGGGGGTGAAATGAAAAGAGGAGGAGGGGTGAAATGAAAAGAGGAGGAGGGGGAGTGAAATGAAACGAGGAGGAGGGGGAGTGAAATGAAACGAGAGGAGGGGGTGAAATGAAAAGAGGAGGAGGGGCAGTGAAATGAAAAGAGGAGGAGGGGCGGTGAAATGAAAAGAGGAGGAGGGGGTGAAATGAAAAGAGGAGGAGGGTGAAATGAAAAGAGGAGGAGGTGTGAAATGAAAAGAGGAGGATTGGTGAAATGAAAGGAGGAGGGGGGATGAAAAGGGGGTGAAATGAAAAGCGGAGGAGGGGTGAAATGAAAAGAGGAGGAGGAGGGGGTGAAATGAAAAGAGGAGGGGGGTGAAATGAAAAGAGGAGGGAGGTGAAATGAAAAGAGGAAGGGGTGAAATGAAAAGAGGAGGGAGGTGAAATGAAAAGAGGAGGGAGGTGAAATGAAAAGAGGAAGGGGTGAAATGAAAAGAGGAGGGAGGTGAAATGAAAAGAGGAAGGGGTGAAATGAAAAGAGGAGGAAGGGGTGAAATGAAAAGAGGAGGAGGGGGTGAATGAAAAGAGGAGGAGGGGGTGAATGAAAAGAGGAGGAGGTGGTGAAATTAAAAGAGGAGGAGGGGGTGAGATGAAAAGAGGGGGGGTGAAATGAAAAGAGGAGGGGGGTGAAATGAAAAGAGGAGGGGGGTGAAATGAAAAGAGGAGGGGGGGTGAAATGAAAAGAGGAGGGGGGTGAAATGAAAAGAGGAGAGGGGGTGAAATGAAAAGAGGAGGGGGGGTGAAATGAAAAGAGGAGGGGGGTGAAATGAAAAGAGGAGGAGGGGTGAAATGAAAAGAGGAGGGGGGATGAAAAGGGGGTGAAATGAAAAGCGGAGGAGGGGGGTGAAATGAAAAGAGGAGGAGGGGGCGAAGAGGGGGGTGAAATGAAAAGAGGAGGAGGGGGCGAAGAGGGGGGTGAAATGAAAAGAGATGGGGGGGTGAAATGAAAAGAGGAGGAGGAGGAGGGGGTGAAATGAAAAGAGGAGGTGGGTGAAATGAACAGAGGAGGAGGGAGGATGAAATGAAAGGAGGAGGGAGGATGAAATGAAAAGAGGAGGAGGGGGTGAAATGAAAAGAGGAGGTGGGGTGAAATGAAAAGAGGAGGTGGGGTGAAATGAAAAGAGGAGGAGGGGGTGAGATGAAAAGAGGAGGAGGGGGTGAGATGAAAAGAGGAGGAGGGGTGACATGAAAAGAGGAGGAGGGGGGTGACATGAAAAGAGGAGGAGGGGGGTGACATGAAAAGAGGAGGAGGCGGTGAAATAAAAGAGGAGGGGGGGTGAAATGAAAAGAGAGGAGGGGGTTAAATGAAAAAGAGGAGGAGGGGGTGAAATGAAAATAGGAGGGGGGTGAAATAAAACGAGGAGGGGGGTGAAATGAAACGAGGAGGGGGGTGAAATGAAAAGAGGAGGAGGGGGTGAAATGAAAAGAGTAGAAGGGGTGAAATGAAAAGAGGAGGAGGGGGTGAAATGAAATGAGGAGGAGGGGGTGAAATGAAAAGAGGAGGAGGAGAGGGGGTGAAATGAAAAGAGGAGGAGGAGGAGGGGGTGAAATGAAAAGAGGAGGAGGAGGGGGGTGAAATGAAAAGAGGAGGAGGAGGAGGGGGTGAAATGAAAAGAGGAGGAGGAGGGGGTGAAATTAAAAGAGAGGAGGAGAGGGGGTGAAATGAAAGGAGGAGGAGGAGGGGGTGAAATGAAAAGAGGAGGAGGAGGGGTGAAATGAAAGGAGGAGGAGGAGGGGTGTGAAATGAAAAGAGGAGGAGGGGCGGTGAAATGAAAAGAGGAGGAGGGGGTGAAATGAAAAGAGGAGGAGGGGTGAAATGAAAAGAGGAGGGGGGTGAAATGAAAAGAGGAAGGGGTGAAATGAAAAGAGGAAGGGGTGAAATGAAAAGAGCAGGGGGGTGAAATGAAAAGAGGAGGGGGTGAAATGAAAAGAGGAGGAGGGGGTGAAATGAAAGGAAGAGGGGGATGAAAAGGGGGTGAAATGAAAAGAGGAGGAGGGGTGAAATGAAAGGAAGAGGGGGATGAAAAGGGGGTGAAATGAAAAGCGGAAGAGGGGGGTGAAATGAAAAGCGGAGGAGGGGGTGAAATGAAAAGAGGAGGAGGAGGGGGTGAAATGAAAAAGAGAGGGGGTGAAATGAAAAGAGGAGGAGGGTGAAATGAAAAGAGGAGGAGGAGGGGGTGAAATGAAAAGAGGAGGAGGAGGAGGGGTGAAATGAAAAGAGGAGGAGGAGGAGGGGTGAAATGAAAAGAGGAGGAGGGGGAAATGAAAAGAGGAGGAGGGGCGGTGAAATGAAAAGAGGAGGAGGAGGGGTGTGAAATGAAAAGAGGAGTGGGTGAAATGAAAAGGAGGAGGAGGGGGGTGAAATGAAAAGAGGAGGAGGGGGGTGAAATGAAAAGAGGAGGAGGGGGTGAAATGAAAAGAGGAGGAGGGGGGCGAAGAGGGGGGTGAAATCAAAAGAGGAGTGGGTGAAATGAAAAGAGGAGGAGGAGGGGGTGAAATGAAAAGGAGGAGGAGGGGGTGAAATGAAAGGAGGAGGAGGAGGGGTGAAATGAAAAGAGGAGGAGGGGCGGTGAAATGAAAGAGGAGGAGGGGGTGAAATGAAAAGAGGAGGAGGGGGTGAAATGAAAAGAGGAGGAGGGTGAAATGAAAAGAGGAGGAGGGGGTGAATGAAAAGAGGAAGGGGTGAAATGAAAAGAGCAGGGGGGTGAAATGAAAGGAGGAGGGGGTGAAATGAAAAGAGGAGGAGGGGGTGAAATGAAAGGAAGAGGGGGATGAAAAGGGGGGAGAAATGAAAAGAGGAGGAGGGGGGTGAAATGAAAAGAGGAGGAGGGGTGAAATGAAAGAAGAGGGGGATGAAAAGGGGGGTGAAATGAAAAGCGGAGGAGGGGGTGAAATGAAAAGCGGAGGAGGGGGTGAAATGAAAAGTGGAGGAGGGGGGTGAAATGAAAAGAGGAGGAGGAGGAGGGGGTGAAATGAAAAGAGGAGGAGGGGGGGGAAATGAAAAGAGGAGGAGGGTGAAATGAAAAGAGGAGGAGGGGGGCGAAGAGGGGGGTGTAATCAAAAGAGGAGTGGGTGAAATGAAAAGAGGAGGAGGAGGGGGGTGAAATGAAAAGCAGAGGAGGGGGTGAAATGAAAAGAGGAGAGGGGGTGAAATGAAAGGAAGAGGGGGATGAAAAGGGGGGTGAAATGAAAAGCGGAGGAGGGGGGTGAAATGAAAAGCGGAGGAGGGGGGTGAAATGAAAAGAGGAGGAGGAGGGGAGTGAAATGAAAAGAGGAGGAGGAGGGGGTGAAATGAAAAGAGGAGGAGGAGGGGGGTGAAATGAAAAGAGGAGGAGGGGTGAAATGAAAGAGGAGGAGGGGGCGAAGAGGTTGGGTGAAATCAAAAGAGGAGTGGGTGAAATGAAAAGAGGGGGAGGAGGGGTGAAATGAAAAGAGGAGGAGGGGTGAAATGAAAAGAGGAGGAGGGGGTGAAATGAAAAGAGGAGGAGGGGGGCGAAGAGGTTGGGTGAAATCAAAAGAGGAGTGGGTGAAATGAAAAGAGGAGGAGGAGGGGGGTGAAATGAAAAGCAGAGGAGGGGGTGAAATGAAAAGAGGAGAGGGGTGAAATGAAAAGAGGAGGAGGGGTGAAATGAAGAGGAAGGGGGTGAAATGTAAAGAGGAGGAGGGGGTGAAATGAAAAGAGGAGGAGGGGTGAAATGAAAAGAGGAGGAGGGGTGAAATGAAAAGAGAGGAGGGGTGAAATGAGAGGAGGGGTGAAATGAAAGGAGGAGGGGTGAAATGAAAGGAGGAGGGGGTGATATGACTAGAGGAGGAGGGGGTGACATGAAAAGAGGAGGTGCTGAGGTTGGTTGCACAGGATAGGTGGACAGGATACCTGGACCACTGGTTGGTCTGTTGGATCTTTCCTGCCCCCCGTCAACCCCGCCTCTCCGAGTGTACATAGGTGGTACCTAAACCCTCTCCCCTCAGTTCTCCAGTTCCCCCCACCCTTTTAACCTCTTCCCGTGGGAGTGGGGGTAATTTTGAAATAGCTACAACTTACTGTCTGAATAATGGCCGTACGCCCAGCAGCACTCACGCTGATATCCATAAACGCACGAGGTTTAAACATTCCTGAGAAACGTTCAAGAGCACTGCGTGACTTCCAGAAAGCACGGGCCTCAGTGGTGTTTATCCAGGAATCTCACTTTAGAGAAGGGGCAGCACCGCGACTCACGAACTCGTGGTTCCCGTTAGGCTTTTTTGGTAATAATGCAGGGACCAAATCTAAGGGTGTAGTGATTTTATTTCATAAAACTGTCCCCTTTGTCCACCAAGCAACTTTAGCTGATAAGGAGGGCCGTTATGTTATGGTGAGGGGGGAGATATCGGGACGCAGATACACTTTCGTAAACTTTTATGCACCAAACAAGGGACAACACAGGTTTATGGCTAAACTGCTTCCTATCATCACTGACTTCTCTGACGGCTGCTTGGTTTTGGGGGGTGACTTAAATGTTCCGCTGGATCCTCGCCTTGACACATCCTCGGGGCGCTCCGCCATCCCTCCACATGTCACCCGATCAATCTCTAAATTACTACACACACATAGACTAGTAGACTGTTGGAGAGCAACGCATACCGAGGACAAAGATTACACTTATTTCTCCCACCCCGCGCAGATCTACTCCCGCCTGGACTATTTTTTTCTGCCACACTATTACTTACCTGATCTACAATTGGTCCAGATTGGATCTATGACATGGTCCGATCACGCACCGGTCACACTACGCCTCCTGTCCCCTCTCCATCGTCCTACAGTCCCGGCCTGGCGACTTAATGATTTTCTCCTGACTGATTCCCTGACCTCGAACGACTGTGAACAGACCCTCGCTCTATATTTTCAAGACAATGAAACACCGGATGTGTCCCCATTGTCTATCTGGGAAGCGCATAAATGCGTTATACGTGGGTTTTACATTCGTAAGGCGTCAGAACACAAGAAACACAGAGAAGCGGCTACTGTAGATCTATTAACTCGCATTCACCAGTTGGAGACCTTACACAAGGAATCCCTTGACCCTGCCCAGTTAACTGACTTGACGGCCCTACGTCGGGAACTGGCAACTCTCCTTAACTCCACTTACCACCGCCACTGTTTACGTTCCAAAACGTTTTTCTTTGCTCACGGAGACAAAAGTGGGAGACTGCTGGCTCGTATGCTACGCACACGTCAGTCAGCTACCTATATTGCTAAAATCAGAGACGTTCACGGTAAAACACAGCACCTCCCGAAACGCATTCTCCCCGCAATTCGCTCTTATTTCGCAACCCTATATGATCTGCCAACTCCGCTGACGGACGCGGGACGCAAACTTCGTTCGCAAAAGATTCATGCATTTCTAGCACAACACGTCACACGCCACTTGACCCCTGAGGCAGCTCAATTGTTAGATTCGCCTTTAACTGTAGAAGAATTGAGTGACGCGGTAAAATCTTCTAAAACAGGCAAGTGCCCGGGCCCAGATGGTCTCCCTCTACAATACCACAAAAGATTCGCTAAAATCCTTTACCCTCGATTCCTGGTGGCTTTTAATGCCATTTTGGAAGGCTACGCCATCCCCCCTCAAACACAAGCGGCGAACATAACTTTGATCCCCAAGGAGGGTAAAGATGTGGAGAGATGCGAAAGCTATCGCCCCATCTCTTTATTAAATTGCGACCTTAAACTTTACGCAAAGATCCTGGCCACGCGACTTAAGCCTTACGTCCCGGGTTTGATACATCAAGACCAAGTGGGATTTGTAGCAGGGCGGGAGGCAAGGGATAATACAATACGGGCACTGACAATTATGCAGAGGGCGACGAGGCGACGAGAAGGCCTTTTCCTCCTCTCTACGGACGCGGAGAAGGCCTTTGACAGAGTAAATTGGGAATTTCTCTTTGCCACTCTCTCACGGGTAGGAATGGGACCTAATCTTTGCACCTGGATCCGGGCTCTATACTCGGACCCGACGGCACAGATTTGTGTGAATGGGATATATACGGAACCCTTTAAGATCAGGAATGGAACTAGGCAGAGATGCCCACTCTCTCCCCTGTTATTTATCTTGTCCTTGGAACCCTTCTTGTCTTCTGTCAGGAGCGGCCCGGACATTAGGGGAGTCCGGACTGGTCGGACGGAACACAAGGTAGCCGCGTTCGCTGATGATCTCCTCTTCTTTGTAACACAACCAGAAACGACCCTACCGAACTTATTGGAAGCTTTTGAAGTTTATGGTACCCTATCCAGCCTTAAAAATAATTTTGCAAAATCTTTTCTGTTAAACGTGTCCATGCCCCGTTCGGCGGCTCTAACTATAAAACCAAATTTTTCAATCCAATGGGCTGAGGATAGGATTAAGTACTTGGGAATCTGGTTGACCTCTGACCATACTCAGATGTTCGGGGATAACTTCATGCCCATGCTTACTACTCTCACTAAGGACTTAAAGGCCTGGAACTACCCACATATATCCTGGTTGGGCCGTGTCCAGGTGATCAAAATGAATGTACTCCCGCGCATTCTTTACCTCCTTCAAACAATACCCATAGACCTCCCACGTTCATTCTTTCGGGACCTACAGACACAGATCACGACTTACATTTGGAGAGGGTCTAGACCTAGGCTAAAATTCTCTATCCTTACCCTACCAAAAGCGAGGGGAGGTCTGGCCATCCCAGACTTCAAGCTGTATCATACGGCTTGTCACCTTCAGCGGATCTTGGAATAGGCAAAACCTCGCACACTTAAGGCTTGGGGGAGGTGGAACAGGACGAAGCGGGGACTCCTCTAGCGGTCCTTCCGTGGCTGCCTAAGTTGCAAGGACTACGCCGTGTACGTGACCTAACATATACATCTGCCACAATGCGGATCTGGCATCGCGTAATGCGTCTCCTCGACTTATCTTCGGACCCATCGCCGCTCTCGCCGTTACTGTGCCAGGCCTCCACACCCACGTCATACACCCCGTCGGTATTTACAGACTTGCTGCAAACACGAACACCACGCATTCGGGACGTATTTCGTGACCAGCAACTGGCCTCGCTTCAGGACATACTGGGGGACAGGGCAGTGACTTTTTTGCGATATTTCCGATACCAGCAAATCGTTAGCTTTGTCAGGGCCATTCCCCAACGACCAAAACTGACCCGCCCTTTAACGGAATTTGAGAGACAATGCATGACAGCCGACCTATTACCCCATGGGGTGTCTTACCTATATGAACTGCTTCAACGCTCAGATAGGGCTTCTCCACCCAGGTTTATGGGCCGTTGGGAGATGGCACTGGAAACCACTCTGTCGGATTCGCAATGGCGGAAAATCTGTGACCTCACCCATCACTGTTCGATATCAACAAAAGTGCAGGAGACGGCATATAAAGTGCTGTCCCTGTGGTATAAGACCCCTGAACAGCTTAGTCATGCGTTTCCTGATGTGTCGGATGCTTGTTGGCGTTGTGAGGAGAGCCCGGGCTCAGCACTACACATATGTGGTCATGTCTGGTTATTCGCCCTTATTGGGAAACGATACATAAAATCACTCAAATGTTCATAGAACCCCCCCCTGACTTTAGCCCGGCCACCATGTTATTGCATCATGTACCATACGCTACATCGGGTTACAAAAAATCAATATGTCTCCGCATACTGAATGTTGCCAAAAGCCTCATACCCCTCTTCTGGAAGCAAAGGACGAGCCCTCCCATGCAACTTTGGCTCTCTAAAATGGAGGATCTCCACAGGGTCGAACAATTGTACTACTCCATGAACGGTATGACCGCCCAATATGCCCAGATTTGGAGCACTTGGATTCTCCAATCGGGAGGTTCGGAGTTTCAAGCCCTGTTACTATAGATCAGCTAGTGTTGCCATCTGACGGTTTTTACTCATAACTGTAGGCCCACCACCTTGTGATAGATCAGGGAAGGTGCGGTAGGCCTGATTCGGTATTAAGGAAGGTCCAACCCCCACTCCCATTCCCCCCCCCACCCACCATCTGGGTTAGTAGTTAGTAAATTCCTTCCACTAAAAACCTTTACATTGAACTGATTTATGTAGACTAAAACCAAGCACGGTTCGATCTATATCTTGAACTTAAGCAAATGTAAGTTGTCTACTTGTTATACTGTTGCTCATTCTGTTACTTATTTAATGAGGATGATTATACCGCCCAGCCTGCGAGCTGATGACTTTGATACATGTTCAGTGATCATATCATGCTTAACCTTGCAAAAACAATAAAAACATATATTTACAAAAAAGAAAAGAGGAGGTGAAATGAACTGAAAAGGGAGGTGGGGAGATGGATATGATAAAGGATAGACCCCTTGCCTATACCGTCAAAAGTCTATTGCTGTGGATTCTGTGTACGTTCATACACCCTGCCTTTACCATTAGAGGTCTATTGCTGTGGATTCTGTGTATGTTCATAGTCCCTGCCTTTACCATTAGAGGTCCTTTGCTTTGGATTCTGTGTACGTTCATAGTCCCTGCCTTTACCGTGAGAGTTCTATTGCTGTAGTGCTCTGCTATGCTCACAGTGCACATTACTGTGAGTTCTATTGCTGTGGTGCTCTGATATGTGCTACATTGTTTGTACTAATGCACATTTTATGTGATTTTTAAGGTATTGGGAGCAGCACTCTGTAATACGATCTTGGTATTATTTTTTAATCACAATATAAATTTCATATTGTCTTAAATTATTTGAGCCAGATACTTTTTTAAATGTGCTGTTGTGCGAGCAATATGGGTGATTTTAAGAGATTGGGACTAACACTCTGTAATGTGACGATTCACAGAAAATATTGATTTCCTATGGGATGAGAGGATCGTGGGGGGCCCCATTCTGAGGGTCAGTAAGGGGCCCCAAAATTTCTGATGGCTGGCCTGCTGCTATGGACGCGCTCAGCGCGTCCAGCCAAGTGGTTCTCCTGTGCTATGGACGTGCTGAGTGCGTCCATACTCAGGAGGCAGCAATCCGCCAGATTCCGGCAGATTGCTGCACCCCCCCGGTGCGGGCTGACATCTTGGATGTCAGCCCAGCACTCCGGGACCCCGGCGGAGCAATTAGATGTCATCGCGGCGGCGCGATGACATCTAATTCAGGCCCACCCCCGCATGTGCGGAGGAAGCGCCTGAAAGGGAGGGGGAGGTCCTACAGACCTCTCACCCTCCCGATCGCCGGGGGCAGAGGGTTAATCCAGGCACCGTTTGGAAGGGCACAGCCTGCCCTTCCAAATGGTGGCTGTGATTAACCCCTGGGGAGCCGGATCACGAATCGGCGCTGAAAAGCGCCGGATCGTGATCCTCTCTTGGAGCTGGCCGACATCTTGGATGTCGGCCAAGCCTCCAGGAACTCACCCTTAGGACTGGCGTCATCGTGCATAGCACGATGACGCCAGTCCTGGAGTTAACCCCTAGCTGCCACCAATGGTGGAGATAGGGGGTTCCAATGAACCCCCTAACTCCCGATCCGTGGCAGCTAGGGGTTAATGTTTGATATTGTTGGATCGGCCAGAGCATGGCCTTTCCAAGGATACCAAACATGAGCATGAAAAATGTTTTAAAACAAATAAAAAAAAAAAAAAAAATTTTTTAAAACAATTCTAAAAAAAAATAAACAAGTTTTTTTGTTTGTTTTTGTTTTGTTAATGCAGCAATATTGTTCCCATTTCAATTATAATGTGAACAATAATGCTGCACTAACGATTTTTGTATGCGGTGCGTTTGTTAAAAAAATTTGAAATGGGGTCGAACTCGGGTCGAACTCCGAACCGTCCGAACCCGAACAGCTCATCCCTAGTTACCATTTTGAGTGTAAAGTAGAGACCGCTTCCCAGCACCGGAGCATGGATTCTCTTGAAAATTGAGTTCAGAGAATGTGGATAAGTATATTTATATAATTGGTCTTGTTAAAGGCTTTGCGGAGTCTGACTGGATCAGTTGGAATAGGGGGGTTCAAATCCAGCCACGTCTCTTAACGGTGTGACCACGTCTGGTTGTCTGCAGAGCTCGAACTGACACAGGGCCAATGTAAAATGAAAGGCTATAGCAGACCCTAGATTTTTGCTACTACCATGTCCAAAAGTCCCTGGTGATTGTTTTAAAAGATCGACATTTTGTATATCATTCTGGAATATGGATGTTCCCAATGTTGGTGACTGTACACACAGACCGCTGCACCTGTCACTGCTTTGAGTTTGAGTGGGTAATGGAGAACCCACTAGTCTCATTTGCTTTTTTCGGCGAATTAACAGGGACCACCTAAAGTGAAAGGCTATAGCTGACCCTGCCTTCCAACTGCTACCTTCTCCGTGGTGATTTTTTTGAAAGATTGTCTCTTTGTGCACCATCCTGGAATATGATGGTTGAGACTTCTCTTTTTTATATTTATAATGCACTGAATCAAACAGAGCAAATTTGTTGGCTATGCACATCCCTATTATGTTTAATTGGATGGCAATATCCATCACGGTTTCACCTTTTCCTCTAACCCCTCTCATCAGCAACAATGTAAAGGTTTATATAGTATACAGATAATTAAAAATAGAATTTATACAAAAGGTAGTGAAAGTCGAAGGTGTCCTTTCCTCTGACACCTTAATGTGTAAATAGCAAAAGCAGACATAAGGATGCATCTGAACTACAAAAACGTATCTAGCGTATCTTTGCTAGTGGAACAACCTTAGCATTCCAAGTGAAAGTAAACTCAGATAGCATAAAATAATAGGTTTATCAGAAACTCATGTAATTCCTTTCTAGCAGCAGAGATTACTGAAGTTCGAAGAAATGGCTCACAAGAGCAAAGTGCAAAAAAAGGAAATAGCTTTATTTTCATTCAATAAACAAAACTAAATGAATAAAAATCTACGGGCACTATTCCTTAGTGAATGGTAACTATAGCATTTGGATGAGTAAGCATTAATGCCAGGATAAGTGACGTAAACGCTAGGGATGAGCGTTCGGTTCGGATCAGATCGGAGTTCGATTCGAACATCGCCCGTTCATCGAACTGCAAACATTTCTGCGTGTTCGCCGCATGTTCACCCACAATGCACCACAATGGAACACAATGCACTTTTCCACTGGCCTGAAGCTTGTAATTGGCTACAGCCTTGCACCTGACCATAGGTCAGGTGCAAGACAGGTGCAAGACTATGCCAATCACGGCTCAGATTCCTGATTCGGCAAATTTTGCCCAATCATGGGCTCACAGAGCTAAGTCCCGCAGCACACTATTATTATTATTATTATTATTCTTTATTTATAAAGCGCCAGCATATTCCGCAGCGCTGTACAATAAGCACAGTATAGACAGGGTTACAATACATTGAACAACATTTGACAAACAGTACAGGAGGAGATGAGGGCCCTATTCCCGTAGGAACTCACAATCTGGGAGGGTTAGGGTTGGAAACAGGAGGAGAGGACTGTAAGGTGAGAGTGATTGATGGTTGTGTCAGTGAGTTGGGTGTAGGCTTCCCTAAATAGGAACGTTTTAAGGGAGCGTTTGAAGGAAGAGAAGTTAGGGGAAAGTCTGACAGTACGAGGGAGAGCGTTCCAGAGAGTGGGGGCTGCGCGTGAGAAATCCTGCAGTCTATCATGGGAAGAGGTGATGCGGTGAGAAGCTAGGCTATATAAGGCTTCCCTGCCTGCAGCCCTAGCGTGTGTGTTTGCAGGAGTGAATCAGAGAGGAGAGGAGATTGTTCTGTCAGGGTGTATCAGTGACGTTGTAGGATATTTCTGGGAATTTGAATCTGTCTTGGCGCTGCCAGGCTATCAGGGATAGGGTGTTTCAGGGAGTTGTAGGAGATTTCTGGGAATTAGAATCTGTGTTGCAGCCTGCAGGAGAGGAAGTGAATCAGAGAGAGAGTAGAGGACATTGGCAGCCTTGCAGGGAAAATATCAGTAAAATCGCCAACTTATATCAGAGTTCTGAATATCTTTATGGATATATACCAGAGTTGAATCAGACTTCTGTATATCTCCAATCTTTATACCAGAGTTGAATCAGAGTTCTATATATCTTTAATCTATACAATCACTCACCATGTCAGAAAGACCAAAAGGACAGGCAGACGCTCCCAGACACAGATAAGAGGGCAAGCAGCCTTTGTGTCGGAAGGCAGTGCCCTTGGTTGTCGTGGTGCATCCTCTGCAGGGGCACGCTTGTCCTTCCTAACTGGTGCTGGCCGTCTTATGCTGCAGCAACATACAGAGGATTTGCAGGATTGGCTAACCAGGCCATCCTCATCCTCTGAGTCCTCTGCCAGCCAGGCTTGTAGTGGTTTACAGTCCACCTCAGCTGCCAAAGCATCTAATGCAGCCTCCATGTCCACAGCTACTCCTGCCGTAGCCTCACCAACATACACGGAGGAGTCAGCTGAATTGTTTGACTACAATGACAGTGACATGCTGCTTGAGGATGCGCAACAACTCCAGTGCTCTGATTCAATCTCTGTGGTTGAGGAAGGGAGTATAATCAACCTAGAGGGAGGGGGTGCCAGTGACACACAAATAACTGGCACTCATGTTGGCACTCAGCTGTAGCATACTGCCAAGTTGGCTCCAGTGATAAGGAGATAGGGAGTGATGACGATGATGAGGTCTCTGACTCCACCTGGGTGCCTGATCGAACAGAGGAGTCAAGTGAGGAGGAGGAGGAGGCACAACAAAGGCAAGGCACAACGTCCTCTATGAGCAACCGTAAACAGTCCAAGGCGTCAGATGTCAGAGCTGCTCAGGTGCAGAGCGCTGTTGTCTCAAAGCACATGTACAGGAAGTCTGCTATCTGGGAGTTCTTTAAGAAATGTGCAGCAGACCGCACCATTTCTTTTTGTAATCTATGTCAGAAGAGGATCAAGCGTGGGAAAGACATCCCACACTTGGGTACCACGTGCATGAGGCGACATATGACCACCTGCCATGCATCCCGTTGGCACAACACTTTGCATAGGTCCTCCTCCTCCTTATCTGTCTCTACCCCCACTATATGTACTGCATTGTCATTGTCTACAACCTCCACTGACAGGGATGATGTTACAGTAATAGGTGTACCAGGTCCTTCCTCAGAGGGGTTTAGATAGATTGGGGGAACTGGGCACTTAAATGGCAGATGAAATTGAATCTAGATAAATGCAAAGTTATGCACTTTGGAGTGAAGAACACACAAGTAATTTATACCCTAAATGGTACGGAGTTAGGGAAATCCAAGCAGGAGAAGGATTTGGGAATAATCATAGACTTCAAACGAAGTAACAATGTGCAATGTCAAACAGCAGCCGCCAAGGCCAGCAAAGTATTGGCATGCATTAAAAGGGGAGTTCACTCACGGGATGAAAACATGAAAAACTTTACCTCTGTATAAATCAATGGTCAGGCCGCACCTTGAATATGCCGTGCAATTTTTGGCACCTGTCTTATATAAAGATATTATAGCGTTAGAAAAAGTGCAGAGACGGGCAACTAAATTAATAAGGGGAATGGAAGGGTTAAGTTATGAGGAAAGACTAACAAGCTTAAACCTGTTTAGTTTAGAGAAACGGCGCCTTAGAGGGGATCTGATAACCTTATATAAATATATACGGGGTCATTATCAACCATTGTCTGATAACCTATTCATTAACAGGTCTATACACAGGACATGGGGTCATCCATTTAGACTGGAAGAAAGAAAATTTAGCTTAAAGCATAGGAAGGGTTATTTTACGGTGAGAACAATAAAGCTGTGGAATTCTCTGCCTGTTGAGGTGGTTGGGTCAGAGTCTATACAGACTTTTAAAAAACGACTGGATGACTTCCTGCAGACACAGAATATTAAGGGTTATAATATTTAATATGTAGGGTAAAAGCTTCTTGATCCAAGGAGAAATCTGACTGCCGTTCTGGGGTCAAGAAGGATTTTTTTTCCCAGTATGTTGCATATTGGCAAGCATTTCAGACTGGGTTTTTTGCCTTCTTTTGGATCAACAGCAGTAGGTTATGTGGGAGAGGCTGAACCCGATGGACGCATGTCTTTTTTCAGCCTGTATAACTATGTACTATGTATGTGAAAGCATCCCATCAGCTGAAGATTTACACAGTCAGATTACGTTGCCCCAGCTGCTGCAGCGTAAGAAAAAAAATTTGGTCCCAACCATCCCCAAGCACAGCGTCTAAATGCCAGCTTAGCAAAATTACTCGCATTACAGCTGCTGCCTTTCCAGCTGGTGGACTCTGCTTGCTTCTGTGAATTTTACGAATGTGCTCTACCACAGTGGCAGGTTCCAAAACGCCATTTCTTTTCACGGAAGGCCATTCCAGCACTATACCAGCACGTGGAACACAATGTTATAGAGTCATTGGGAAAGGCAGTCAGCAGCAAGGTGCACATTACTTTAGACACGTGGTCCAGCAAGCATGGACAGGGCCGTTACATTTCCTTCACGGCACACTGGGTAACTCTGCTTGTAGCTGGGAGGGATCCAGGACGGGGCTCTGTGCTGGAGCGTGCTCATCCACCACACCTCCAGAAAGCTGCTTATATGAAGTCTGTCTGCTCCACTACCTCTTCCTCTTCCTCCTCCTTCTCCCTCAATGTCTCTGGCGAAGTGGCAGTTAAACCGACATGTGGCAGGGGCTACGCAATGGCTCAAGCAAAATGATGCCATACTGTGCTTGAGCTTGTTTGTTTAGGGAATAGGAGCCACACCGGGCCAGAGATTCTGTCATCTCTGCAGGGGCAGGCGCAGAGATGGTTAACACCACGCCAGCTTCAGCTGGGAATGGTCTTCTGTGATCAAGGCAGCAACCTTCTCTCCGCCCTACGCAAGGGTAAATTGATGCATGTACCATGCCTAGCACAGGTCCTAAATCTAGTGGTACAGCGTTTCCTAACTAGGGATGAGCTGTCCGGGTTCGGACGGTTCGGAGTTCGACCTGAACTTCGGCAGTTCGAAAGTTCGCAAACTTCGAACTTTTTGGGTGTGATCGGTTCGAGTTCGAAAAAAAAAAAAAGAAATTTTGAAAAAAGTATAGAAAATGCTTAAAAAAATACAAAAAAATCTAGAAATAAAGAGACTTTACTACAGAATATTATAAGCAACGGTTTATTAGATATTGAATTAAAAACTAATGTGTACGTGGAAAGATTATCAACTCTAAATGACCTCTGTTCACAAACGGGCATAGCACCAGGTGTTTTTAGTCTGGTAATCAAATTGATACATTGTACACTATACTGAGGGGGTGGGGTGGTGTCTGCTTCTGATTGAGATTTGAGAATTAATTTCCCTCCTAAAACATCCCAATATGCTGCATTTAACTGGTGGTTGAAAAAAATTCAAAATAACATCTAAAGCAATGTTATTTTTCACCTCGGGATTAAACATTCACAGGGTTATTCAGAGAGCGGTGAAAAGCAGGAGAATAACTGGGGAAGTGAAAATTCTAGGTCAAAATAGCCAAACCAGAAAAATTCTCCCATTTAGGCAGACTAGCGAATTTTTAACTTGCGTTTAGGCGCACTTAATCACGGCCGCACTAGCAGCAAATGAGGGCCAATATACGAAGTACGGTCGCACGAAAGTCCGGCTGCGCAACGCAAGTGGAAAATAAACGCTTTTTTTGAGAACGCAGAACCGCTAGTACAGACGTACAGAGTGCGCTGCGTCCACTAGCGGCGTGTGTGCGTGATTTGGAGACGTCAGACCCTGCTCATGTCCGGCCAACATAACGTCCAGACACCCAAAGTTTCCTGGTTTGGATCCGTAAAAAATCATGCACAAAAATGCGCATCGTATGAACGTTTTCGCGCATTCCGTGAAAAAATACGGCAATGCGTTCGGACGCACTTTCGGTCGCTGTGAAAAATGCGTTAGTCTGTTCCTGTCAGGGTTATTCAGAGAAAGGTGAAACTCAGGAGAATGACTGAAGAGAAAATTCGAGGTCAAAATAGCCAAACCAGAAAAATTCTCCCATTTATCTCACTTTCCAAATCGACTATTTGGTCTAGAATTTTCCATTCTCCAGTCATTCTCCTGCTTTTCACCACCAAAAAATCTGTAAACGTTTTCTGCGTGTAGGAAAATGTCTCCTCTTTTCATACAGACTGCCGCCCCAAGCAGTTGTTTATGGATAGATTAAAGGAAAAGCATTTACCATCATTTGAAATGTCATTTTTTGGTTTTTACATATTTCTATACATCCTAGTAATCCGCCACTTCACTGGCAGGTTATGGGGACCTCCTAGGCACGATATTTGAAGGAATTTTTCGTTTTTATTTTTAACCCTTATTTCATGGAAACTCACTGTCCCTTTTAAAAACTTTTTTAAAACTTTTTGTCCTTGTTTCCTGTCCCCCAGGGCACTACCCGGATGCCCATACACCTTTTATGGCAAATATCTAGCATATATGCCCTCTTGGAGGGCACTCTAAAAAACGAATTTTCAGCCCCATTGAATTGCATTGAGTTCGAGTTCGGGTTCGGATCCGAACATTTGGAAAGTTCGGGTTCGGCTTCAAACAGAACTCGGGGAGTGTTCGGCTCATCCCTATTCCTAACCAGGTACCCAGGGCTGGCAGAGCTTCTCAGCCAGGCCAGAAAAGTCTGCAGCCACTTCAGACGCTTCAGACACTTCATTCCCAGCAAGTGTTCGCCTGGCAGAAATTAAAAGAGAATTCCACCTTCCCACAAACCGCCTGATCTGTGACATGCCCCCCAGGTGGAACTCGACATTGGCAATGCTGCAGCGCCTGCACAAGCAGCAGAAGGCCATCAAGGAGTACCTGTGTGAGTATGGCACAAGGACAGGTTCAGGTCAACTTGGTTTCCCCCCGCAGTGGCTGATGATCACGGATGCATGCACTGTACTGTCACCATTTGGGGAGGCAACGAGGATGGTGAGCAGGGACAGTGCATGCATCAGTGACACAATTCCTTTAGTGTTCCTGCTGGAGCGCACTCTGCGGGGAATTATAGATGTGGCACTAGAGGCAGAGCAGCAGGAGGAAGAGGAGGCCTTCCCTAGCTCTCAAGGCCCCAGTCTTTACACAGACAGCATTCCTGCGGGTCCTCAGATCAGACAGGATGAGGAGGAGGAGGAATATTTAAGTAGTGGGGGCATTGAAGGTGGGGATTCCTCAAGGGAGGGTTTTGTGTGCCCAGAAACCCAAGGACTAGTACGTGGCTGGGAGGAGGAAGTACACGATGGGGTCATCCTCATTGACCAGGAAGACTCGGAAGCTAATGCCACCTCCAACCTATGCTGCATGGGCTCCCTTATCCTGCAAAGCCTGGTAAAAGGACCCCAGGATTCGTGCTATCAAGAAGAGGGATCATTACTGGTTGGTAAGCCTTCTTGATCCACGATACAAGGGTAAAGTTGAAGAGCTCATCCTGCCCGCACAGAGGGAGGACTTGATGAAACAACTTGAGGACGCTCTAAAGCGACACTTGTGTAACACCTTTCCAGGCACTGGTAGATTACCAAGTGATGACACAGGTGCTTCTGAGGCTGCGGATGATCAGAGGAAGAGCGGTGAAGGCCGGGGCCGCTTGTCTGATGCCTTTTTAAATTTTTTTAGTCCACGACACCCAGGGACTTCAAATGTAGGCACCCATTGCCAGTGTCTTCAACGTATGTTGCAGGACTACCTAGGGGCAAGGGCAGACCTGGATACCTTTACAACAGATGATCCACTGGCTTTCTGGGTGTTGAGATTGGATCACTGGCCAGAACTTAGCCAATATGCTATGCAGCTACTAGGTTGCCCTTCATCCAGCGTGCTTTCTGAAAGGACGTTCAGTGCCGCTGGAGGTTTTGTCACAGACAAAAGAGTGCATCTGTCCACCGACTCTGTAGACCGGCTGACATTTATAAAAATGAATCAGTCCTGGATCAGCAGCTATTAATCCCCTGATGCTGACGTAACTGAATAGATCGGCGATCTCTTCTGCATTCCCAAAACCTCCACCACTGCACTCTTCCACAATACCACAGAGGGCTTACAGTGTGAAGGCACTTGCTGCCACCAAAGGCACAATATTTGGGTGCACTGCCACGGACGCCTATACCAGATTCATATTATTTTAATATTTGACCGCAGGGTCCACCACTGCACTCTTCCACAATACCACAGAGGGCGTACAGTGTGAAGGCACTTGCTGCCACCAAAGGTAAAATATTTGGGTGCACTGCCACTGACGCCTATACCAGATTCATATCATTTTAATATTGGACCGCAGGGTCCAACCCTGCACTTTTCCACAATACAACAGAGGGCTTACGGTGTGACGGCACTGTTGCCGACACTAAAGGCCCAATTTTAAAGCACCTATTGTTACTTTCATCCAAAGCCTGCATAAGTTTCACCATAATTTATCCCAAAAAATCACTAAACCTTGTTCTGCGTGTCCTAAAACGTCTCCTCTTTTCAGACATGCTGCCGCCCCAAGCAGTTGTTTATGAATAGATTAAAGGAAAACTATTTACCGTCATTTGAAATGTCATTTTTTTTGTTTTTAAATGTTTCTATACATCCTACAAATTCGCCACTTCACGGACAGGTTATGGGGACCTAGGCACGATATTTGAAGGAATTTTTCATTTTTATTCTTAACCTTTATTTCATGGAAAACTCACTGTTCCTTTAAAAACGTTTTTTTTAAAACTTTTTGTCCTTGTTTTCTGTCCCCCAGGGCACTACCCGGACCCCCATACACCTTTTATGGCAAATATCTAGCATATATGCCGTCTTGGAGGGCACTCTAAAAATCGATCGTTCGGGTCCCATTGATTTACATTGAGTTCAGTTCGTGTTCGAGTTCGAACTCGAACTTCTGAAATTGTTCGAGTTCGAAGTCGAACCGAACACGGGGGCGTTCGGCTCATCCCTAGTTAACGCATGCCCCCATATTACTTACCTACGCTAAATCCCTGAAAAATCAGTTAGCACATCAGTGATTGCGCAAGCTTACTGTACTTTGCCATCCTATGCTTTACATGGAGAGCACAAACAGTAAGTACCATTAGGATAAGTAAGGTAATCCAAAATCCTAGCTCTAATTACCGAACTGAAGCGCTATCAAAAAATTTAGCTGCTCCTTAAAGCTGCTCTTAACTGATTCAACTTTTTCAGAATCATTTAGCACCCCCTAAAAAAATCCCAATAAATTCGAAACTCCCTTCTCATCCCACGGCGAGAACAGTGGCCCGATTCGCCACTTTTTGACATCAAGAGCAGAGTGAGACTGGGAATAAATAGTCCCCAATCTCTCTCCACGATCACTCTGAATTGCTGCGCGATCTAGCAAGAGCAAGATCACTCAGGTTTCGAGGCCCAGCAGCTCAACCCTCCATGCAGTCCTGTGAACTCCAGAAGTAGATACTTGCAGCGGTGTGGATGTGCTACGCCAAGTATCACAGAGGGTAGCACTTTGTGTTGGGCCAAGCTGCCGTGGCAGCGCTTGCCCCAGAATCTAATGCTAAATCGGGGACGCTACAGGGAAACCTGTTAGTGTCCCCATTTTAGTGTTAGCATGGGAATAGGACCCATATTTCATCCACCTAGAGCAATGGTTTTCAACCCTGGTTCTCAAGTACCCCTAACAGGTCAGGTTTGTCAGATATCTGAAGCACAGCACAGGTGATATTATTTGCTGCTCTGTGATCACAGGATTCAGTCTGCATTTCCCCTAAGTAATCCTTAAAACCTGGCCTTAAAACCTGGGGGTACTTGAGGACCATGGTTGGGACCCACTGAGCTAGAGGACGTCCTCAGATATTATATTGTTACATCAATATTATTATAGATACTCCATATACAAAGCAACATTTTCTTGCAAATAAAAGTGTTTAAAATGGTGATATGTGGGATTATGGGAAGGTAATTTAGCATCTTATATTGAAAAATATAAAATGAAAAAAATAATAATACCATACTGCATTACTTTAATAATCAAATAATTGACATTCCTTTTCGAGCAATGATAGCTAAGCAGTGCGATGAGATTGGTATGAATCTTGACAAATTAATAACAACCATATCAAAGCTTATTGTATAGGTATTACTAACAGAAGCACATCTGAAGAGTAAAGTGTATTGTAACCTCCCATTGTGTATATTTATATAGTCCTTTATTGAGTATTTCCTCTGCCATAGGAAAAAAGAATGTTAATCTTGGTCAAGAAAATCTCTAGGTTACTGCTATAGATGTTACTACAGAGAACGAAAAAGAAAACATATGATCAATGTCTTCTCTCTTTCTTATAAGTCAAGGACAGCTAGGTGAACTGCAAAGATATACCTCAAGAGAAGGTAATAAAAAAGCAGATCCAAACGGCAGCATAGATAAAACATAAAAATATAATACCAATATGTTACAAAAGATGGGATCGTCTGTGAATCTAACAATTTGTCACATCCATCGCAAGTTATTGATAGCTACAGCGAAAAGAATAATAAGGAGTATTATGTTTCTTTTGGAAAATGTTGCTTATGCAACTTTTCATCAGTCTCTACAAAATAAACTGCACCCTGACCTGTGTCAATGGAATAAATGGGTGATAAGGAGTAATAAAAAATCTAGAAATAAAGAGACTCTTTACTGCAGAATATTATAAGCAACGGTTTATTAGATATTGAATTAAACTACCTATAGGTGCAAAGATTCTCACTTCTAAATGACCTGTGCTCTCAAAAGTGTAAACAACAGGTGTATAATTAGTGTTTGGAAATAACATGTGCTTCTAATTAGCAATTAGAATTTGATACACTGCTTGCAGACTGGTTGTGGCCTGCAAACACTGTTTGTTTTGAATTCTAAGAAGTGTTCATTTCTACTATATGATCCTCTCTGACATGCTGTTTAACCCCTTAAGGACCAGGGCTCTGTAAAGCCAATCATTAATGATGTAGATGTTACGTCATTTGTAATAAAATCTTTATCGCACTCCTTAGATTTAAACATAATATTCCAGTATTTGTATGTCATGTACCTCTCCGGAAGGGCCTATGTGAGCATACAATTATTATTGTGTTAGAAATGCCTATCATAAAGCGTACAAGCTGAGACCCTAGAGTCTCTGACTATCCATTGTCATATATACCTTGCTTTATACACACTGTGCGATTTGAAAGTCGCGTGATTTTCCGCGCGATTTTCATATTCGCGACATAGTGCAATAATGTCGCACGGTGTTACGCGACGTCGCGGTTTTGCACGATTTTTGCAAAGCACCACCAATGCAAATCTCAAAAAAAGGGTCATGTACCAGCGACATGCGACATGTGACATCGCGCGACGTCACGCGGCAAGATGTGAACAGCTCCATTGAAATGCATTGGAGAAGCTACACAGTGCGACGTTGCGCGGATTTTGCTGCGACGTCCTGGCAAAATCTGCGCGATAAATCGCACAGTGTGAACGGGGCCTAATACATTCCCTCATCTAACAGGATAGTAGCCAGTCCCTGTGCATTTTAACCCCTTAAGGGTGGCTAGGTGTCTTGTGTGGGTCTCTGATGGCAATGTTTCTATACATCCTACAAATCCGCCACTTCACAGGCAGGTTATGGGGACCTCCTAGGCATGATATTTGAAGGAATTTTTCGTTTTTATTTTTAGCCCTTATTTTATGGAAAACTCATTGTTCCTTTAAAAAAACGGCTTTTATGTAAAACTTTTTGTCCTTGTTTCCTGTCCCCCAGGGCACTACTAGGACCCCATACACCTTTAATGGCAAATATCTTGCATATATGCCCTCTTGGAGGGCACTATAAAAATCAAACTTTTGAGTCCCATTGACTTGCATTGAGTTCGGTTCGAGTTCGAACTCGAAGTTTTGAAATTGTTCGAGTTTGAATGCGAGCCGAACACGGGGATGTTCGGCTCATCCCTACGACCTTATCACCCGTTTATTCCACTGACACAGGTTAGGGTGCAGTATATTTATATATACTAGGCCGTGCTAGTCCAGATGCCAAAATCACAAGTATAGCAGTACATAGTGATATCTTTATTATTGGACTAACGTTGCATGTAACGTTAGTCCAATAACAAAGGTATCACAACGTACTGCTATACTCATGAGATGATAAATATATATATATATATATATATATGTAAATCTTTATTCATAACATTTGATAGGAAATCTGGTCTTAAAATCAGGAAGAAAACCAATGCCTTATTTATGCAAATGTTTAATATTGTAACTCAAGCAGGAATATGGGGAATTTATATAATTATTTTTATAATTTAAATGAGACCTGAAGAACTTGTGTGCCTGATTTGCTGTAATTGTTTACTAATTTTAACTTTCAGGTGTTTCAACATTTTAAACTGAGTATATGTGTGTATTTTTCACTATTTCGGGCTAAATATTGGCCCCAGCTGAACCACACCTATGATCTTAACCCCTTCACTAACAAGTGATTTTTTCCAAAACAGTGTCAGGAACCAGTAACGTTTTGGAAAATATTTTTTAAGTAATTATACAGTAAGAAACATTTGGGAATGTTCCCAATGTACTGTAGTAGCCTGTATGGCAGGAAGATGTCACCAGTAGGGATGAGCGTTCGGTTCGATTCGAACGTGAGTTCAAATCGAACATCGGCCGTTCGAGGGTTATGCGAATGCCGAACATTATGGGATGTTCGCGGTTTGTTCGACTGTGGACATTCCATAATAAAAAATTCACCCACAGGTCTCCTAAATGTACCGGCGGCTGCCGGGAAACATTTAGGAGACCTGTGGCTGCGGCCCCCGGTCCAGGTCTGGTGCATGACTTTGCCCAATTAGAGCTCAGCATGAAGATGAGGCATGGGGCAGAGCTTTAACCAAGCTCTGATTGGTTAAAGTCGGTGCAAGACTTTAACCAATCAGAGCTTGGTTAAAGCTCATCTTCATGCTGAGCTCTGATTGGGCAAAGTCCTGCACCTGACCTGGACTTTGCCCAATCAGAGCTCAATATTGAATTAGAGCCCTGATTGGGCAAAGTCCAGGTCAGGTGCAGGACTTTGCCCAATCAGATCATTCAGCATGAAGACGTGGGGCAGAGAGGAGCCGCGGCCAGATGGACCGGAGGAGCTGACGGACCGGGGAACAGGAGGCCGGGACAGCTGCAGGACAGGTGAGTTACGGGGGCTGGGGGCCACAGCCACAGGTCTCCTAAATGTACCGGCAGCCGCCGGTACATTTAGGAGAACTGCGAACACATTTTGCGTGTTCGGCCCCCATTGGTTTACATTGTGTTCGAGTTCGTATTCGAACATTTCGGCTGTTCGGATACGAACCGAACACAGGGGTGTTCGGCTCATTACTAGTCACCAGAGCTGACCTTAGGCCTCTGGACGCCCTGTGCGATAAATCTTCACAGCGCCCCACAGTAGCCACCCACCCTATCCTAGTTACACCTCAAATGGTGAAATTCATTATTCAGTGAAATTCAGAGGGTTTGTGAATCACAAAGCGATATACCAAGCGATTTGTAACAGGATTTATAAGAAGAGACTCATTCCAGGGAGATTTATTGCTCTGTTATACACCCCGAATATACGAAGAACACCTAAAAGGGCACCTACACACCTTGAATATTTAGAGGAACCCTAACATGGCACTCAGATCTATATATATAGATATATATATTATCTATCCCTAAAAAGACCTCTGCATAAACGGAATACATGGAGGAGCCCTTAAAAAGTGAACCCGCACACCCTGAATATATGAAGGAGCCCCTAAAAAAGACACCCATACACCATGAATATATGTAGAAACCCCAAAAAATACATCTGCACACCCTGAATATATGGAGAAGCCCTTAAAAAGGAGTGACTTTTGAAAGAAAAGAGGGATTTGGCACCGACATAGGGACTGATCTTCGTACCTCGGGACACTCGGGAGATATCCCTTCAAAATTAAATAAGTAGCAGCTTAAGGTTTACAAAGAACTAAAAGACCATAAGAGACATTGTAGTCTACAACACAGGAAAGCAGGGGGACCTCTCCTACCACTACAACACAGAACAGCAGAGGAACAGGCACATGACTAAAGCACAGGAGAGCACGGGGCTCTGTCCCCAGCACATCACAGCAAGGGGCCCTCTATAGTTATGGAAGGATAGTTGAGCATCTCTCAGTTCTTCATTGCAGAGGAGTATTGTCACTGTATACGCTATGTGATCTCTATATAACTGAGGTCACGCGGCACTTGCAGACCTTCATGTACCTTCTCTCTTGGCGGCTGCTGTTTTCATGGTGACCTTCCCACAGCAGCCAGCACCTCACTGCACGCAACTCAGAAGGGAAACAAACTATAGCAGCCCTCGTCAACCCCGCCTACCCAAGTCCCATAGCCAATCGCAATCACAGAGCTACCCAGGCCACCAATGAACAGCGAACCATGGAGTCTTCCATGAACGTTATAAGTCGTCTCCAGCTAGCTGTGGGGAATGAAGGCTGTGTGTTGGCTGCTGGCAGGGCTGGACAGGGATGAAAAATCAGCCCTGGACTTCATCCAGACCGGCACAATCCGATTAACAAACACGCAGGGCCAGATTAAGATCTCTAGGAGTCTGGAGCTAAAGATCTCGGTCACTGTGAACTCTGCTCTGACATGTGCACTGTGAGCCGGCCCGTTGCCCTGACAGATCATCCTGCGTTCTGATACACTCTGTGCTGGAGCTCAGAGAGGGAGGGAGCGCAAGGGGGAGAAATCCAAATCCAGTGGCCGGAATTCAGATTTTTTGCATCTTCTCTCTCTCTGGCAGCCACCAGAGCACTCAGGCAGACGGCCAGCCCACTGAGCCATCGGCCCACCGGGAACCTCCTGGTAATCCCGATGGCCAGTACATGCCTGGCTGCCGGATGCCCCCAGTTGCCATGGCGCCTAGAATGGGTGCACAGGTCGCACACCCCAAAGGCCGGCACTGGATGTCACCGTCTGGTGACCAAATGAACTTGCTACACTTCTGAGCTCCATGCAGGATAATTTGGGGAGATATCACTCAGACATATTATTAGCTGGTTTTAAAAAGCATCATGCCCAGGGTGGTAAACCTTGGGGCACCTTCTGGAGCCCAAATGCAAATGAATTTAATTTACAATGATACAGCATAGCCTCAGTTTGTGTTAACATGCTCTCAGCCTACTTTGTCTGCTACTGCTGATTGTGCATGCATGATCACAGTAGTGAAGGGGTTGACCTAAATGTGGGCTAAAGTTCTCCTTTTCAGCACCATGGTCACCCTTGAAGCGCTGTTGGACTGCTGTTATCCCCAGCACCATTGCGCTATCCACACAGTCAATTGCTTCTCAATACAAAAGCAATCGTGGCATTGCACAACCAGCTTTGTTAAGTTAACTGAAGCTCATTGAAACCCTTTAAGACTGCCTAGTGGGGCTGCTTCAAAGCCTTCAGGATGCAGGCACCTTTGCCACTCTAGATAGCTGTTACAGCCGCCAGAGATAGCCATAGGACGTTAGAGGGACACTTAACCCACCACAATCACTTAACCCTTTCACTGCTGAAGACGTGTGGGACACGTCCTCATTGATGCACGTTGCATGCTGAGGACGTGCCCCACACGTCATCAGCTGTGCGGGACCCCGGCGGAGATACTCACCTCTCTGTCCGGGGTCCCACGGCGTTCTGACTTCAGCGTCCTCAGACGCTGAAGTCAAGCTCCTCCGGCGTAAATGACGTCATCGCGCCATGCGCGATGACGTCATTTCCAGGCGACCCCCCCGGATAGCCTGGAAGGGAGGGGATCCGTTCGGATCCCTCTCCCTCCCGATCGGGAAGGAGCAGCGCTAAAAGCCAGGCACCGCTTAAAAGGGGAGAGTCTCCCCTTTTAAGCGGTGCCTGGCTTTAACCCCTCAAGTGCTGGGTTGCACTTCAGCGCCTTGCGGCGCCGAAGTGCAGCCTATCTCCGGTGGGGGCCGCCATCTTGGATGGCGGCTCCACCCCCGGACTCCCCTCGCTGTCTGACGTCATCACGCATAGCGTGATGACGTCAGATAGCCGGGGAACCCCTAGCTGCCGGGGATTTCCAAAGGAAATCCCCTGGTGGAGATAGGGGGTTCCTGTGAACCCGATATCTCCAGAACCGAGGCAGCTAGGGGTCATGGAGGGTGTTATTTGAAAGGCCTGAGCATGGCCTTTCGAATGATACCCAACATGACTAGGTAAAAGTAAAACAAAATAATAAAAAAATAAAAATAAATAATAAATAAATTTAAAAAAATAAATAAATAAAAAAAAACATGTTTTTTTTTTGTGTGTTGTTTTTATTAATGCAGCAATATTGTTCACATTTCAATTATAATGTGAACAATGATGCTGCACTAATGATTTTTTTCTATGGGGTGCGTTTGCTAAAAATCACGTAATTCCCCCAAAAAAAGTAACAAGTCCCCATTTCAAATTTTTTGTACAAGCGCACCCCATAGAAAACATAACCGCAAACGCTCATTGATAAAATGTGAAAAAAAACACTTTACACACTGCAGATGATTAAAAATTCAATTTTTATTGTATTTTTTGTTATAATATACAGGCAGGACATGACGTATACATATAAAATATGATATATTATGAATCTGCGTAGTCTGCCGGAAAGAACGATATATAATATGTCTGGGTCATTTATTAAAATGTGGCCTTTAAAATCGCGTTTAAACATGATGAGCGAAAGCGGTAAAAATGAGCTCAGCACACAGTGGTGAAATGCCTCAGCAGTGAAGGGGTTAATACAGTAATGTGGTCATCATGGCTAATTTATTTATTATTTATTTGCAAAGAATTTTACCAGGAAGGATACATTGAGATTTCTCTAATTTTCAAGTATGTCATGGGTTCAAGAGCATTGAAATTTTACAGTCGTTACAGAAATACAAAGTAATGAATGCAAGATATTAAAAACAAAACACTAATTTGTCCCTGTAATGCATTTGCTGACAATTTATGATTCCCATCCTTTTCACTTACATTTTATTTAATTATTTTTTTACAGAAAAATATCTGAAGTGGAGATATTCCTTTCATATGTTTGATATCCTTACTAAATATTTTTACAAACAAGAAGTAAAACCTACAAATGGTAGGTTAGTGGGATTAGCTTTTTTTAACTGACAATTATCACCTATTGCTGATTGGCCAAAAATGTATGTACACTGGATCAGTGTGTTCACACACATATTGTTTTTGGTATTTGAGCTTCTAGCTACTCTTTTTCATAGATATTATATTTAATCTCCAATCCCATGCACCATTTAATTGCAGAAAGAACCTCAAGGCTTTATATATTGCATATTTCAATTATTAATTAAGATATAATTTTCAGATTGATGAAGCCAAATTGCCAGTAGGTAAAATCATTAACAACGATAATTATGAAAAAGCTTTGTAAATGTAGGTACTATAAAACTATTTCAAACTATTCTTCAACTGCTGTTATATAAAATTTTTAATTAAACCAGGTTCAAACTGCTATTGAACTCATCACCATGTTATAAGAGATTCTTTCTAGTATGTATCAAATAATGTAGGGCCACATTACATTCTTAACGCAAACATTGCGCCGGCATAAGTAATTTTCATTGCGTGGGGTAAAATCATTTGCTCCAAATGCCGAATTACATACTAAGCGCAACAACAACGTGCAATCGTCTACTGCTTGTGAACCTGCACGAACCATGTGCGAGTTTACTGTACCTTGCGCGTCCTATACTTAACATTGTGAGCGCAAATGTGAATGTAATACCTTACTTGTCCCAGGGCACAATCTATTTCGCTGTAATTACCGCATGGCCTTTGCGCGCATAAATTTTAGCAACTCCTAAAAGCTGGTGCTAATGGCAAATCTGAACAACCTGGCTAACCCCAAATAACCAAGCCCATAAAAAGGAATGCACCAAAGCACAGTGGCCCATTCAACTCATACCAAACCAATACAATGGATGAAGTTGTGTGTGCATGTATTATTTCTGCAGCATATACACTATATTGCCAAAAGTATTCGCTCACCTGCCTTGACTCGCATATGGATAGGTGAGCGAATACTTTTGGCAATATAGTGTATATGCTCGGATTGACTGTGGCAGATGCAATTTATTAACATGAGATAGGTGTGGTTCTTAATTCTGATTGGCTGAATCGCGAAAAACAACTGCGTGCGCAAAGATTTTTGAGCGAGACGGTACTGCGCATGCATTTGGGCGCGTCCTGTTTGCGCGCGGTATTGATCGGCGGATGAAAACACGCGCAAAGATTGTAATTGTAATTCCAACGGTGATTTGCGCGCACAAAAATTTAATGCTTAGCGCAAAGATTTTTGCTTTGCGCGAGGATTTTAGCGTTAAGAATGTAATGTGGCCCGTAAAGTTTTATTGCAGATTTATACAAATGTTCGATATTTGGTACCAGGGTAATTAATTTATGTAATTATTTCATTTGTTGCACTAAAATGTAAACATATCAACATTAGTATATGGTTGGGGCTCCATAACTCCCAATGCCAATGAGCTGCAAGCTGCGGAAAATATACATAGCTTTTTTTTTTATTTGAAATAAACCGCAAATGAGAGTAAGATGATTTACTATATAGATTAGAAATTATAAAATGTTGTTTAAAAGGTTTATTTTTACTAAATGTATTTTGGTTCTAGCAATTAAGTTAAAATAATTAAAAATGCAGTTACTTAACTTGGAATTTCAGGGTTATCATATTTATAATTTAACAATCATAATTAGCTAATTTGCATTGTGTCAATATGGTGTCTGAAGCATAAACTATTACTTTTCTGTGTTCAAACTTGACTCTAATGTTGCAAATCAATACACTTTCCGTGCACTTTGTTTCCCGGTGGTGTCTTTTGATTGCTGTTTTTCAGAAATGATTACAGCTCGTTATCAATCTCTGTTTATGATGTGTCAATATATTCTGCAAAACAATATTTTTGAAACTGTATTATGCTACAGATTTAAAAATGTGGACACCAAAGAGACATTATCTTGCCATCCATGCAGATAAGGCTAGGGTCAGACGAACGCATTTTTCGCGTCGACCGTGGAAAAGTGCGGTCGAACGAACGGACATATTTTTTCACGGAATACGCGCGGTAGCGGCGGTCATACGATGCGCCTTTTCGTCCGTGATTTTGCGGATCATCAATAAAACACTTTTTGTGTCTGGACGTTATGTTGGCCGGACATTAGCAGCGTCTGACGTCTCCCAATCACACACACACGCCTATGCGGCCGCAGCGCACTCTGTACGTCAGTAGTAGCGGTTTGACGTTCTCGAAAAAATGCGTTCGTTTGCCACTTGCGTTGCGCGGACGAACTTTCGTGCGGCCGTACTTCGTGTGTTCCCCGGCATTGGACGTCATTTGCTGCTAGCACGGCCGTGATTTTGTGCGGCTAAACGCACGTTAAAGCTGCGTTCGTCTGACCCTAGCCTAAGAGTAATGAGCCTGCTAAATATTGAAGAACTATATGAGTGTATATGTATGCCTCCTGCGTTTGTTTTTTTGTGGGTATTGAGAAAATCTGTGGGGGGATCGATGCATACCAATGCCCCCACTCATTTGTGAGCAGCACGATAGGGGTTAATTATTAATGGAGCACGTATCAATTGTTATTGTCCACCTCCATTCTCTAGGCTTTGGGAGGGTGTTGGGACTATGTATAGGGTTGACTGATGTACCTTCCTTTATGCTATCACCCACAGGTGGCAGGAGAGACTGTCTTAAAAATACTGACCATACAGTAGCCACCATGCACCTTACACATTGTTACTGCTTACTGTTTTTTTATGTTTGCAGTTATTATATCTTGGTAGTTTTATTTTTATTTTTTTTTGTTACTTCCACACTGCCCCTCAGTCTGTTCTCTCTCCTCCCTTTTGTAAATTCTTTGTGTTTATTGACAAAAAAAATTTTATCCACAATTTTTTTTGCAAAATTCAAGAAATGCCATACATCTATAGAATAAAGAGATCTGCAGAGGTACAAAATAAATCAAAATCCTGTGTAGAGGAGCGAGTGAACAATCATGGAAGTCTAAATGAACCAATAAGAGTGACATATCACATGCTGCCCAGACATGTGTGAACCACCATCTGATGGATCAAGAGAAAGTAAGCGACAGGAGAGAAAAGATAGCAGAAATAAGGAAAATGGGGAAAAAAGTTGGGAGTGGGGTGGCAGCCACCACAGATGGTCATTTATCAACTGGAGAGAACAAGTACTAAATGGGACCACAAGAACTCCTATGCAGCAATAGAAGCCCCAGCGGCTACTACAGGAGACCAACCTCACAGATGATATATTGCATCAACTTCTTCGACCCAGTCTCTGATGGAAGGGACTGTCTGCCTCCTCCAATGCTGAGGAACGAGTTGGCGTGCTGCCAAAAGAAGACGGAAAGCAACAGAATTCCGGAAGGCCAATACAAGTGTGAGCAGCAACAGGAATGTTTGAGGGGTATCATTCAGAGTCAGAGCTGTGATCTCTTTAATGAGTTTGCCTATCTGTATCCAGAATGGTTGCAAACAGTGGCAGCGCCACCAGATGTATAGGTAAGACCCGAGTTCCTTCTCACATCTCCAACAGCGCGGATTAGCCGAGCCAAAACACTGGAACAAACGTAGAGGGGTGCAATACCAAAGTGACAGGATTTTATAAGCGGTTTCCCTATATCAGACTGCCGATAGATCTTAAACCCTTCACTACCCAGCAATTTTTGTTGAAAAAACATTAATCATAACTTTCCAACCAGTGTTTCAAATAAAAAAAGTTATCAATTAAATATACGGTAAAATAGAAAATTTGTACAGAGATTGTGGTTCTGAGATAGCTAAATAATGTAAATAATCTAAATTTGCCCATTTCTAAATTTTCACGTATTCCTTTATCCATTACTATTGTTGGAATGAAGGAGTCGGAACTCAAGATGGTCTCCCTTATCTTGCACAATGTCATATGGGGTCTGCGTTATTAGTATACAGGCAGAAATGGCCTTTGTGTCCAATACTCTAACTGTGATAAAAATTGATAATAATAATGGTCAGATCACCTGCCTATGCTGATTTGTAGTGATCATAATGTGATTATTAGTACGGATGAGCCGTACACCCCCGAGTTCGGTTCGCAATCGAACTCGAACTTTCCAAATGTTAGAATTCGAACTCGAACTCAATACAAGTCAATGGGGCTGAAAATTCAATTTTTAGAGTGCCCTCCAAGAGGGCATATATGCTAGATATTTGCCATAAAAGGTGTATGGGGGTCCGGGTAGTCCCCTGGTGGACAGGAAACAAGGACAAAAAGTTTTAAAAAAAACGTTTATAAAGGGACAGTGAGTTTTCCATGAAATAAGGGTTAAAAATAAAAATGAAAAATTTCTTCAAATATCTTGCCTAGGAGGTCCCCATAATCTGCCCGTGAAGTGGCGGATTTCTAGGATGTATAGAAATATGTAAAAACCAAAAAATGACATTTCAAATGACGGTAAATGCTTTTCCTTTAATCTATCCATAAACAACTGCTTGGGGCGGCAGTCTGTATGAAAAGAGGAGACATTTTCGGACACGCAGAAAAAGTTTAGTGATTTTTTGGCTAAATTATTGTGAAACTTATGCAGGCTTTGGATGAAAGTAATAATAGGTGCTTTAAGGCTGGGGTCAGACTAGCGCATTTTTAACGTGCGTTTAGGCACACTTAATCACGGCCGCACTAGCAACAAATGACGCGCAATGACAGCCAATATACGAAGTATTGCCGCACGAAAGTCCAGCCGGGCAACGCAAGTGGAAAATTAATGCATTTTTTTGAGAACGCTGAACCGCTAGTACTGACGTACAAAGTGCGCTGCGTCCGCATAGCGGTGTGTGTGCGTGATTAGGAGACGTCAGACACTGCTCATGTCCGGCCAACATAACGTCCAGACACCCAAAGTTTCCTGGTTTTGATCCGTAAAAAATCACGCACAAAAATGTGCATCGTATGACCGTTTAAGCGGTTTCCATGAAAAAAACCTCAATGAATTCGGACGCAATTTTTGACGTTCGCTGCGAAAAATGCGTTCGTTTGACCCTAGCCTAAAATTGGGCCTTTAGCCTCGGCAACAGTGCCGTCACACAGTAACCCCTCTGAGGATATGAATCTGATACAGGCGTCAGTGGCAGTGCAACTAAATATTGTGCCTTTGGTGCCAGGCCAGCAAGTGCCATCATACAGTAACCCCTCTGTGGTATTGTGGAAGACTGCAGGGGTGGACCATGCGGTCAAGGCCGGTGCTAGACTATTTTGCGCCCTAGGCAAGACCAGCTGCTTGCACCCCCCCAAAAAAAAAATACGACACAACATGACACTGCTAAATTTCTTTTTATTTAAGAATAAAGTTTGAAAAGCACCAATAGTAAAGGTAAAATAAGTATGAATAAACTGTATTAAACCATTTTAAATTAACTCTATTAAACAAATTAAAATTAACTGTATTGAACAAATCTAAATTAACGAAAAAAAAAATAAGAGTTGTCACGTAAGTTTCAATTTCAGACACATCAAAATTTCACTTTGCGTGCCTTATCCTTTGCAAATTTTCATCATGCGTATATATATATTGCCCAGGCCAGCTCACATAATGCTTATATATATTGCCCAGGCCAGCTCACATCATGCGTATATATATTGCCCAGGCCAGCTCACATCATGTGTATATATATATTGCCCAGGCCCAGGCCAGCTCACATCATGCGTGTATATATATTGCCCAGGCCAGCTCACATCATGCATATATATATTGCCCAGGCCCAGGCCAACTCATATCATGCGTATATATATATATTGCCCAGGCCAGCTCACATCATGCGTATATATATTGCCCAGGCCAGCTCACATCATGCATATATATATTGCCCAGGCCCAGGCCAGCTCACATCATGCGTATATATATGTATTGCCCAGGCCAGCTCACAGCATGTGTATATATATTGCCCAGGCCCAGGCCAGCCCACATCATGCATATATATATTGCCCAGGCCAATCCCCTGGTGGAGATAAGGGGTTCATTTGAACCCCGATATCTCCAGACAGCTAGGGGGTCATGGAGGGTGTCAATCGAAAGGCCTGAGCATGGCCTTTTGAATGATACCCATCATGACCAGGTATAAAGTAAAAAAAAAGAAAAAAGAAAATAAAAACATGTATTTTTTTTGTGTGTTATTTTTATTAATACAGCAATATTGTTCACATTTCAATTATGTGGACGATGATGCACTAATGATTTTTTTCTATGGGGTGTGTTTGCTATAAATCACGTAATTCCCCCCACAAAATGTAACAAGTCCCCATTTCTAATTTTTGAACAAGCGCACCCCATAGAAAACATAACCGCAAACGCTCATGTGCTAAAATGTGAAAGAAAACAACACTTTACACACTGCAGATGATTAAACATTCAATTTTTATTGAATTTTTTGTCATAATATACAGGCATAACATGACGTATACATATAAAAATTATATATTATGAATCTGCAGAGGAAAGAACGATATCTAATATGTCTGCGTCATTTAATAAAATGTGGCTTCAAATCGCGTTGAAACATGATGAGCGAAAGCGGTAAAAATGAGCTGAGCACACAGCAGTGAAATGCAGCATATTAGAAGAAGATTTAGGAGAGAAATTAACACTTCTCAGAAGCACAGGTGTTGTTTGAAACATCAGAAGACACACCACACCCTCATTGTACATACAATGTATCAAATTCATTAGACCAGACTAAAAACACCTGTTTTCGCCGTTTGAAAACACAGGTCATTTAGAGGTGAGAATCTTTGCACTTAGACATTAGTTTTTAATTCAATATCTAATAAACCGTTGCTTATAATATTCTGCAGTAAAGAGTCTCTTTATTTCTAGATTTTTTTAGCATGTTTTAAGCATTTTTTATACTCTTTTCAAATTTTTTATTTTTTTTGCGAACTCGAACCGAACACGCCAAAAAAGTTCGAAGTTCGCGAACTTGCGAACGGTCAAAGTTCGAATCGAACTCCGAACTGATCGAACCAAACAGCTCATCTCATATTATTAGTAATGCAATTTCCAAACAATAACAATAGTATATAAAAATACTAACTGTACAGTATGTGCCATAATGTCTGTGTGTGTAAATTACAGGAATACTTTGTATCTGTACTCAACAGGGAGTTTCAGTCATTATAACTACCTGAATCTTATACCTATACAGACAGCAGTGAGTGATTCCAGAGTTCTCCCTGTATTCTGCCCTCTCTCTAGCTGTTGTACTGCACTGAATTTTGTGCTACAGTGAGGATTGGGACTGGTATTGGCAGCTTGTTTTATCTGTCTGCAGGTTGAGTGGAGAGAGATAAGGGAGTGGATTTTGTTTCTCCACAGGAGGCACGTTAATCTTCTTTTAAAAAGTTGCAACAATTGTGTTTTTGATATAATAATGACTGCTTTTTAATGTATTACAATACAAAATCCAGACAACTTGATTTATGAAGCGAAGAGGTTAATCTGTGTGTTTCTTTCCCCACAGCCACACACATCTCCATCTTTTCTCTGAAGTCCTGCAGTCCCGCAACAATGACCCAACCAGTCTTCCACCAGTCCTTGCCCTCATTTTATAGGTCTCCCTTCCAGCTGCTTCTAATTCTCTCTGTTTAACCTTATCAAGCTTTTGGTCTTTCCTCATGCAGTCTGCTAAAATCTATCTGGTTACCAACTCTACACCCCTCCTGCTCCCTTTTGTCCCTTAGAACATAATGGAATGTCTCACTCAGCCTCTGTATAAAGTGTTGTAATAGCAGGACAATTCTCATATGGCCAGGGCCATCTGTTCCTTATACAGTCAGGTCCAGAAATATTGGGACATCGACACAATTCTAACATCTTTGGCTCTATACACCACCACAAATTCCTGTTGGAATGAAACAAACACAATGTGCTTTAACTGCAGACTGTCAACTTTAATTTGAGGGTATGTACATCCAACTCAGGTGAACGGTGTAGGACTTACAGCAGTTTGCCGATGTGACTCCCACTTGTTAACCCTTTCGCTGCTGAGGCTTTTCCCGCCCCTGTGCTGAGGTCATTTTTTACCTGTTTTGCGCATCATGTTTAAACGTGTTTTGAAGGCTTATTTTAGTATATGACACCGACATATTATATATCGTTCTTTCCGTCAGACTCCGGTAGATTCATAATATGTCATTATTATATGTATACGTTATGTCATGTTTGTATATTATAACAAAAAATGCAATAAAATATGTATTTTCAATAATTTACAATGTGTAAAGTTTTTTTCCACATTTTAACATGCGAGCAATTGCGGTTATATTTTGTATGGGGTGCGCTTGTTAAAAAAATTAGAGATGGGGTCTCGTTACATTTTTTTTGGGGAAAATGACACCATTTTTAACAAACGCACCGCATACAAAAATCGTTAATGCAGCATCATTGTTCACATTATAATTGAAATGGGAACAATATTGCTGCATTAACAAACCAAAAAAAATAAAAAAAAAGTGTTTATTTTTTTTTTTTTTAATTTTTTTTTTAATTTTTTTTTTTTTTTTTTTTTTTTTTTTACAACTTTTTTTACTTTCATGTTTGGTATCGTTGGAACGGCCATGCTCTGGCCGATCCAACCATATCAAAATTTAACCCCTAACTGCCAGGGATCGGGAGATAGGGAGTTCATTGGAACTCCCTATCTCCACAGTTCGTGGCAGTTAGGGGTTAACTGTAGGACTGGCGTCATCGTGCTACGCACGATGACGCCAGTCCTCTGGGGGAGTTCCCGGAAGCTTGGCCGACATCCAAGATGTCGGCCAGCTCCCGGGAAGGATCGCGAATCGGCGCTTTTCAGCGCCGATTTGCGATCCAGCTCCCCAGGGGTTAATGCCAGGCATCATTTGGAAGGGCAGGCTGTGCCCTTCCAAATGATGCCTGGGTTAAGCCCCTGTGTGCCGCCGATCGGGAGGGAGAGAGGTCCGAAGGACCTCCCCCCTCCCTTTCAGGCGCCTCCTCCGCACATGCGGGGGGGCGCCTGAATTAGGTGTCATCGCGGGGGCGCGATGACACCTAATAATGGCGGCCACTGCTCCGGATGCCGGGCTGACATCCAGGATGTCAGCCCGCACCGGAGGGGCCAGCGATCGGCCGGAACCCGGCCGAACGCTGACCCCAATGCGAACGCGCTCAGCGCGTCCTCCGCATACCAGCGGGAATGCTGAGGACGCGCTGAGCGCGTCCTTAGCATTCAAGTGGTTAAGGGACCAAAGGTAATGGGACAATTGGCTTCTCAGCTGTTCCATGGTCAGGTGTGTGATATTCCCTCATTACCCCAATTACAATATGCAGATAAAAGGCCCAGAGTTCATTTCAAGTGTGCTATTTGCATTTGGAATCTGTTGCTGTCAACTCTCATGATGAGATCCAAAGAGCTGTCACTATCAGTGAAGCAAGCCATCATTAGGCTGAAGAAACCAAACAAACCCATCAGAGAGATAGCAAGAACATTAGGCGTGGCCAAAACAACTGTTTGGAACATCCTCAAAAAGAAGGAATGCACCGGTGAGCTCAGCAACACCAAAAGACCCGGGAGACCACGGAAAACAACTGTGGTGGATGACTGAAGAATTCTTTCCCTGGTGAAGTAAACACCCTTCATAACAGTTGGCCAGATCAAGAATACTCTCCAGGAGGTAGGTGTATGTGTGTCAAAGTCAACAATCAAGAGAAGACTTCACCAGAGTGAATACAGAGAGTTCACCACAAGATGTAAACCATTGGTGAGCCTCAAAAACAGGAAGGCCAGATTAGAGTTTGCCAAACAACACCTAACAAAGCCTTCACAGTTCTGGAACAAGATCCTATGGACAGATGAGACCAAGATCAACTTGTACCAGAGTGATGGGAAGAGAAGAGTATGGAGAAGGAAAGGAACTGCTCATGATCCTAAGCATACCACCTCATCAGTGAAGCATGGTGGTGGTAGTGTCAAGGCGTGGGCATGTATGGCTGCCAATGGAACTGGTTCTCTTGTATTTATTGATGATGTGACTGCTGGCAAAAGCAACAGTATGAATTCTGAAGTGTTTCGGGCAATATTATCTGCTCATATTCAGCCAAATGCTGTAGAACTCATTGGACGGCGCTTCACAGTGCAGATGGACAATGACCCAAAGCATACTGCAAAAGCAACCAAAGAGTTTTTGAAGGGACAGAAGTGGAATGTTATGCAAGTCAATCACCTGACCTGAATCCCATTGAGCATGTATTTCCCTTGCTGAAGACAAAACTGAAGGGAAAATGCCCCAAGAACAAGCAGGAACTGAAGACAGTTGCAGTAGAGGCCTGGCAGAGCATCACCAGGGATGAAACCCAACGTCTGGTGATGTCTATGCGTTCCAGACTTCAGGCTGTGATTGACTGCAAAGGATTTGCAACCAAGTATTAAGAAGGGAAAGTTTGATTTATGATTATTATTCTGTCCCATTACCTTTGGTCCCTTAACAAGTGGGAGGCACATATGCAAACTGCTGTAAGTCCTACACCGTTCACCTGAGTTGGATGTACATACCCTCAAATTAAAGCTGACAGTCTGCAGTTAAAGCACATTGTGTTTGTTTCATTCCAACTCCATTGTGGTGGTGTATAGAGCCAAAGATGTTAGAATTGTGTCGATGTCCCAATATTTCTGGACCTGACTGTATTTCATATAGGATGTGTTAAAGTGGTACAAGTTCTAAAATATTGAGAGATTCCAAGAATCATGTTATACTTACTGCTAGTGCAGAAATTGGGGGAGATTATTAACACAAAATCTGTTGCAAAGTCAATTTGTCTTTGATAGAGGTCCGAAATACACACCCATCAAATCAGAATGAGCAATGAGGTCAGGTTCTTCTTCCACATGAATCCCATCCATATGATATCTGAGGAGAAGGATGGTGTACACCATCCCTCTACTCTGGCAGAGTTGTCAATTGGACTTCCTCAACACTCCCCAGTGTCTACTGCCGTTTTCCTCTTAGTCATTTGTGTTGAGATGCCTGCTGAGGGTTTTTGTGTTATTTATTTTTATATGGTTGAGCTGTACCAAGATCTGAGGCAATCTCTGGCACTTTATTTGGACCCAAACGACTACCTGACTGACTCTGGCTCCTCGTTAGATGTCAAAGTGGTCCATGCTCTCGGTTGACCCATATGTCACAGCCCTAGTACCCCTCCAAGATCACTTCTGTTGTCTAATATGGACGCTTTGCTAGACTTTATTGCTATGCCTTACCCATTCTCATTTTATCCCCTTATTATTTTGAATGTTGTGATTACTTACCTTTTATTATTATCTTGCCAATAATACTAAAAATACAGAATAAAAAAAAACACTCCCTGCATCTATACTTCCCAGTAAGCCTGAGATATACTAAACTCGATGCGACGTGCAGCACCTGTAGGCAGTGCTGTGCATCGAGACGTGCTCAGGGTGTACAGGTTTTTCCGCCTCCCTCGCTCAGGCCGCGTCACGATACGTTGCTGAGCGACGGGAGTTGGAAAAATCCTACTTTCCCCTTGGCAGAGCACCGCGATGAGAGGAGGGGCAGGATAGGCAGCACAAAGCGCTTGCACAGTGTCCTGCAGATGCCTCTCACCTATCATCGCATCACCCCACTGGGGGCGAAGCTTAGCTACAGCAGCCTGAAGCTGCTCTGACAGTCAGCTGAGCTTCTGACTCTGGCTCAGCCACAGCCAGCCAGCCAGTCTGCCTGCCTAGCAGTTTCAGGGTCCGTTCTGAGGTCTACATATACAGTACTGTGCAAAAGTTTTAGGCAGGTGTGAAAAAATGCTTTAAACAAAGAATGCTTTCAGAAATATAAATAATGATTGTTTATATTTGTCAATTTTCAACATGCAAAGTGAGCGAACAAAAGAAAAATCTAAGTCAAATCAATATTTTGTGTTACTACCTTTTGCCTTCAAACCAGCATCAATTCTCATAGGTACACTTGCACAAAGTCAGGGATTTTGTAGGATTATAGTCAGGTGTATGATCAACCAATTATACCAAACAGGTGCTAATGATCATCAATATCACACGTAGGTTGAAACCCAGTCATGAACTGAAACAGAAACAGCTGTGTAGGAGGCTTAAAACTAGGTGAGGAACAGTCAAACTCTGCAACCAAGGTGATGTTGTGAAAGACAGTTTCATATCATGACAAGATTGAGCACAGCAACAAGGTCTCTCCCAGACAAAGATTTCAAAGCAGAAAGGAAAAGAAAAAGCACTGGGGAGTAGAATCAAAAAACAGTGTCTACAATGGGCATAACCCGGCAATATTAAAGAAGAAAAAAAGTGGTAGACACCAACTACCCAATATCAATTTTAATAGGTGTACAGAAAACTAACATAACACCGAACGCATAAAAAACCATATAATGAATTAGATAGGTCACGATTTGAAACCATCCAATGAGGGATGGTTACCTCACTAAGGCAATCCTGTTGGTCTGTGCATTCAAATCAAAGTAAAACCGAGTAACACAGTCTAGCTAATGTAGGCTACTGAGTGGCAGTTAGCAATATGCCAGGCATTCATACAATCAAATCAAAGAGCATTGAATAATTCATAATCTTCGGAGGACCACCTTAAATGGGTATAGAGGTCGACCGATATGTGAATAATTATGCGCATAAAGTAGCAAGATATTATATAGACTGTGTAAAGTATCAATGCTATGAAGATCCTAACAATTGGCTCCTATATATGCCTGATGTACATTCATTGAGACAAAAATTGTACTGAAAAATGTAACTGTGCAATCATAGAAACTGCTAAATCAGCGATACAGCATAGATTTATAACCATAGAACCATCAAACCGCACAAAAGCCATACAACAAAGATAGCTACGCCCACATTGTTAGGGGCAAAATTAGATAGATGCCAAAGTGGGCAAAAGTGACCAGACCCACAATATTAAACTGTTAAAAGAACCTCACTCCTCAACATGTTTCGCCGCCACAGAACCACGGCTTTTTTAAGAGAAAAGAGGTGCTCTGGACTGATGAGTCAAAATTTTAAATATAAGGCTGTAGCAGAAGGCAGTTTGTTCGTCAAAGGGCCAGAGAGTGGTACAATAATGAGTGTCTGCAGGCAACAGTGAAGCATGGTGGAGGTTCCTTGAACGTTTGGGGCTGCATTTCTGCAAATGGAGTTGGAGATTTGGTCAGGATTAATGATGTTCTCAATGCTGAGAAATACAGGCAGATACTTATCCATCATGCAATACCATCAGCGAGGCGTATGATTGGCCCCAAATTTAATCTGCAGCAGGACAATGACCCCAAACATACAGCCAAAGTCATTAAGAACTATCTTCAGCGTAAAGAAGAACAAGAAGTACTGGAAGTGATGGCATGGCCCCCACAGAGCCCTGATATCAACATCATCGAGTGTTTCTGGGATTACATGAAGAGACAGAAGGATGTCAGAAAGTCTACATCCACAGAAGATCTGTGGTTAGCTCTCCAAGAGGTTTGGGACAACCTACCAGCCAAATTCCTTCAAAATACTGTGTGGAAGTGTACCTAGAAGAATTGCTGCTGTTTTGAAGACAAAGTGTGGTCACACCAAATATTGATTTGATTTCGCTTTTGTTCATTCACTGCATTTTGTTCATTTATGAATATAAATGTGTAACACTTCCATTTGTGAAAGCATTCTTTGTTTACAGCATTTTTTCACACCTGCCTAAAACATTTGCACAGTACTATATATATATATATATAAGTTTGGGATAGAAGGCGGCACTCCAGGACGGAAAACAAGCAAAAGTTTATTCCAAAATCAACGATTCAGCCCTGACCCAGGGCTTTCTTCAGGACATAAAAACTATAAAATTGTATGTGTTTTTTTACTAACGCCACTGTACTCCCCACTCCCCCTGCGATCAGCGTTCTCGTCCGCCCAGTGCGCATGCGCCAAACGTCGACACCTCCAAATGACATAGTCGGCGCGCAGTCATGGCAACCAGCAAAGCATACTCATTCACGCACTTCAGAACCACAAGAAAAATAGAAACGAAAGAAAACCAAATAAAAGAAATATGAGCGCAACCATGCCTTAAAGAAGATTAACTTCTAGCATACAGGAAGAAAGGGCAAGATAGTAATAAACCCATTACTGAGGGAAGAAAAAAAGAAGAAAGAAAGAAATCGATCAGGTACAACCCCCTACACAAGCAACTAGAGATAAACCACACTAACTAGGTCCCCAGAATTAATCCCAAAAAACATCAATTAGATAGAACATACATATTATCTAAAACATCGAGAATGTCAACTTTTCATTTAAGCCATCCGGGTATACGGTTCTCAAGTGGTGAATCCAGAAAGTCTCTTTTTGCAAAAGCAGCCTACTACGATCCCCCCCTCTGCTGGGGGGCGGTATGTGGTCAAAGGCTATAAACCTCAAAGCAGTTAGAGGGTGGTCAAAATCCAAAAAATGCCGAGCCACCGGTTTACCCGAACGACCGTCTCGGTAGGCTATGCGAATATTCGAACGGTGGTTACGGATCCCCTCGCATAGTGGTGTCTCTGTTTTGCTGATATAGGCTAACCCACAGGGACACATAATTTTGTAGATTACAAAGTCAGTTTTGCACTAGATGTTATAGCGGATTTTAAAGATTTTACCGGTGTGCGGATGGGAAAACGTTTTGGAAGGTAGCATGTGTCCACAAGTGACACATCCTAGACACCTCTTGCAACCTGCATTGGAAAATAGCCCTGACCCCCAGGAATAACTATGTTCTGGATCTGTTCGAACCAACAGGTCTCTCAGATTCTTACCCCTTTTATAACAAAACATTGATTTCTGTTGAAAAATGGTCGGTAAAGAAGGATCCTGTTCTAAAATGTGCCAGTTCCTTTTAGCTGATGCTGTGAGTTTGGGGGTTGCAGTATGGAACTGCATAGGGAACCTGAGACGAGACTGCGGCTCTATTGGTGTTTCCCGTACCGAATTGGCCTTCATCAAGGCCAAATCTAAGGTTTTGGTTGAATAGCCCCGAGTTCTAAACTTTCCATACATAGATTGCATTTGTTTCACGATTCTCTGGTTCGGAGTTGTTTCTGGCCACCCTTAAAAATTGTGCATATGGAAGTGACTTCAGGACGTGCTGAGGGTGAGCACTAGACACATGTAACAATGTATTGCGATCAGTAGGTTTTGAGTACAGAGAATAATGTAGACTGTCATTCTTGAGATAGACTTCAATGTCCAAAAATTGTATTCTTGTAGTGTTCACCTGCATCGTTACTTCAACTGGGGATCTGAGACTGTTGATATACATTTCCAATTGTACGGCTTCCTCTATTGTACCACACCATATAATGAAAATGTCATCGATATACCGTATGTACTAAATATTTTCAGAAAAGTTGGTCCAAATGTGCTGTTTCTCCCATGAATACATGTAGGCGTTAGCGTACATAGGCGCCATTGCTGCCCCCATGGACATCCCAGTACACTGTAAGAACCAATCATTCTCAAAACGAAAATAGTTGTTCTGGAGAGTCAAAAGTAATAGTTCCAGAACAAACTCAATGCAGGGTCCCGTATACTTGTCAGAAAGGCAAAGTAATTCTCTCATTGCTTCCACTCCAGCCTCATGGGGAATGATGGTGTAGAGACTCTTGACGTCCATGGTCATAAGAACGACCTTACTAAAGTCGCCTTTCAACCCAGATAGTCGATGAAGAAATTATGGTGTATCTTTGATGCATGTCAGTATGTCAAGGTGCTTTGAACAAAAAATCCAGCCACTTGGCAATGGGTTCCAAGACTCCATCCACTGCTGATACAATGGGGCGCATAGGAGGCGTCAACGGATTTTTATGGACTTTAGGGAGTCCATATAACACTGGAGTCCTAGGAAACGTTTTGTTCAAAAATTTAAATAACTCAACAGAGATGAAGTTCATCTGGAGGCCCCTCATCAGACTGTCCTCGAAGATCCTTTTGGATATCTACAGTGGGGTCATTCCGTAATCTCTTGTACATTGTGGTATCACTCAGCAGGAGACGTATCTCATCTGCAAATTTAGAATAGTCCATAATGACTATAGACCCACCCTTATCGGCGGCCCGTATCGTGATCATAGGGTCTTCTGCCAGATCTTTAATTAATTGCCATTCCCTTTTTGTGAAGTTACTATGTCTCATTGAATGATATTTAATTTTTTGAGTGGTATCTGTCTTAACAGTTTTCAAAAAGGTTTTAATAGAGGCTTGATTGGGGATTGGGTCAAAGGTACTGTGAGGGCGAAAGTCTGAAGATTTGCCTATTTGATCGTTTTTAAAAAAATCCGTGATTCTCAAAGTTCGGCCAATTTTATGTAGCTCTACATTCCACTGTAGGTCCTGGGGTTTAGCAGTGGGTACGTATGATAGACCCCTAGCCAGAATTCTTGCTTCTTCAGTGTTAAGTATTCGAGAGGACAAATTGAATATGGGGCTTATTTCTTGATGAGGGGTGGTTCGCCTCTTTGTCCAGTGTAGTTGCCCCTTTTGACCTCTTCTTGACATCCTTGGTTTTCGGTGGTTTTTAATCGACTTCTGGCCGTAGTTCCTAAGTTTTTTTGACACCTGATCCTGTTCGGCACCTTCCACTCGTGGTAACCCTGTATTGGAGCATTCACCCTCAGAGGCCGACTCGCCTGATGTTACATCAATGGTGGTAATATTCAGTTTCTGGATCCTTCTACGCGGTTTCCTGTAAGGTCTGGGGTTGCTGTTGTTGCTACTGCTCAGCCATTTATATACTCGATGCTCCTGATAGTCTAATTTGACACGTTCAAATTTGTCCCGTTTGAATTTAATCAATTCATTCTTATATTTCTGATTTTCTTCACTGACTCGACATATTAGAGCTATACCTTCAGTAGATGTCAATACCTCTTCCTGCTCCAATTCAAAGCTACTGATACTGCCTTTAAGATCCTCTAATTCCTCTCTGACATCCTGGATGACTACCACCATTAAATCAAGTGAACATTTGTTGAGGACCGCCGTCCAATTCTTACAAACTTTGGGTTTAGATCTCCCCAGGGTTGGAATGTTGTTAATCCAAAAACCTCTAGGTATTCTTTTCGCCTGGTGATAGTCAGAGAGAAAGAGGCCATGTAAATCTAAATCAATTTCCTTCTTTCTGATCCGTGATAATTCAAAATAAATGTCCTTATGAGACTTAATACAGGACAAATCGGTACTGGTGGTGGACCATAGGATTGCATCAGCCTTTCCTGAGAGAATTGTAATGTTTGAGCAGTATCGGAATAAGCCCCAGCTTGTTGCAAAAAGTCATCCATCTATGCAGATTGCTCAGTCAGAAAAAATTATATCAAGCACAGAAAAAAAGGGAAAGAAAGAAAACCGGTGGCTTGGCTTTTTTTGGATTTTGGCCACCCTCTAACTGCTTTGAGGTTTATAGCCTTTGACCACATACCACCCCCCAGGAGAGGGGGGGATCGTGGTATGCTGCTTTTGCAAAAAGAGACTTTCTGGATTCACCACTTGAGAACTGTATACCCGGATGGCTTAAATGAAAAGTTGACATTATCGATGTTTTAGATAATATGTATGTTCTATCTAATTGATGTTTTTTGGGATTAATTCTGGGGACCTAGTTAGTGTGGTTTATCTCTAGTTGCTTGTGTAGGGGGTTGTACCTGATCGATTTCTTTCTTTCTTCTTTTTTTCTTCCCTCAGTAATGGGTTTATTACTATCTTGCCCTTTCTTCCTGTATGCTAGAAGTTAATCTTCTTTAAGGCATGGTTGCTCTCATATTTCTTTTATTTGTTTTTCTTTTGTTTCTATTTTTTCTTGTGGTTCTGAAGTGCGTGAATGAGTATGCTTTGCTGGTTGCCATGACTGCACGCCGACTACGTCATTTGGAGGTGTCAACGTTTGGCGCATGCGCACTGGGCGGATGAGAATGCCGATCACGGGGGGGGTGAGTGGTGAGTACAGTGGCGTTTATAAAATTGTATGTGTTTTGCTACTGTTTTTATGTCCTGAAGAAAGCCCTGGGCTGAAACATTGATTTTGGAATAAACTTTTGCTTGTTTACCGTCCTGGAGTGCCGCCTTCTATCCCAAACTTTTGTTTAATATTCAGCCTAACTTGGCAGGCACCGGGCATCAAGAGACTGTGGAAGCTGGAGTGCTCAGCCTTTGCTATATATGTATATATATATATACATACATGATCTGGTCTGAGGTATATATATATATATATATATATATATGAGAGAAAGGGGGTTTGTGAGGGTCCTGAGGATGAGCAACAGCACTAGTGGCCTGTTCTACGGTGGGTGGCCGCTCAGGTCTCACAACCTATATGTATTTGTGGACATGATCTGGTCTGAGGTCTATACAGGCATGTACTGGCCATCGGGAGCACCGGGAGAATCCAGAGGGGCCGATGGGTCAGTGGGCCGGCTGAGCCTGGGGTGCTCTTTTTAAAAAAAAATTAAACTTAGTCCAGCACTTAGTATAACCAGGACTGGATAACACTAGTGTGGAATGTCAGCAAGGTCTGAAGGATTTCTGCATTGCAGGGGTCGGTTAGGGGGGCTTTCTTGGACACCCACACATGGATTCTGGAGCTGGCTATGGCTGTATTGTGTGTAAAGGAGTGGAATCCACAGAGACTGCGAGGATTCCGCTCCACATTTTACTTACAGCTTCTCCTTCCAGTGACTGCTGGCTTCGGAGTTGGAAGCCAGCAGCAGCCATAGCACCACATGTTGCTACAAACCTCTCCTGTGCTGTGTGCTGTGACCAGGAGCCATCCCCAGAATGTGAAAATAAATAAGGTATTGACTAAACATGCTAAGTGAGGGTGAATCCCACCCTTATATCTTATACCTCGGCACTGATGCTTCTCCCGAGAGCATTATAGAGGCCAGACTCACAGCCAGGCATGCAGGGAGCCTTAAATCTGACAGATCCTCTGATCTAACAGTCCCTCTCCCCTGCTCCCTTTCTATAGCCTATTAAGCCGGAGCTCAGTGTGGCAGTGCTGTGCTTTCTCTATAGGAGCACTCAAGAGGTTAATTATCACAGGAGTCTGCAGAGCTCAGGAAAGTATTTGCTAATCAGCCATAACCATGTAGCAGGGAGACATGTCCAAATTCTAGGTCAAAATAGCCAAACCAGAAAAATTCTCCCATTTATCTCACTTTCCAAATTGGCTATTTGATCTAGATTGTTCATTTTCCTGGCAATTCTCAAGGTATGTCACAGTTCTGAGCCCCTTAAAAGTGTACCTGAATTACATTTTATTAAAGTATATTTTAATATTTATCATATGATTTATTTTTTATAAAATAATTTAATCAATATTGTAATTTAAATTAAGTATATTTTAATGCATATTTATTTCAATTGTTCAAATTACATTTACATGAATATATAATTCATATTAACCACTTCGCTACGGAGGATGCGCTCAGCTTTTAAAAAGTTTTTTAAAAAAAATAAAAATTAAAAATAAAAATAAAAAATATTTAAAAAAAAAATTATAAAAGAAAATAAAAAAGGTTTTTTTTCTTTTTTTTGGTTTGTTAATGCAGCAATATTGTTCCCATTTCAATTATAATGTGAACAATGATGCCGCACTAACGATTTTTGTATGCGGTGCGTTTGTTAAAAATCGCTTAATTTTCCCCAAAAAAAAATATAACGAGTCCCCATTTCTAATTTTTTTAACAAGCGCACCCCATACAAAATATAACTGCAATTGCTCGCATGTTAAAATGTGAAAAAAATACACTTTACACGTTGTAAATTATTGAAAATTCATATTTTATTGCATTTTTTGTTATAATATACAGACATGACATGACGTATACATATAATAATGACATATTATGAATCTGCCGAGTCTGACGGAAAGAACGATATATAATACGTCTGGGTCATATACTAAAATAAGCCTTCAAAACACGTTTAAACATGATGAGCAAAACCGGTAAAAATGACCTCAGCACAGAGGCGGGAAATGCCTCAGCAGCGAAAGGGTTAAAATACTATTTTAATAATCCAGAATTATTTTTTAATTCCATTGCTGTGGAGCTCTGTGATACGCTCTTACACACTGCACATTACTGTGAGTTTTATTGTTGTGCCACTCTGTGATACGCATCAACATGTTTTGGTGGCCATGGAGGGGGTCAGTATTTTATCCTTGGATCCAGGCAGCATAATGTCTTGTGCTGGCCCTGCTCCAGTCCATATCAATATATTAATCCGGCCTTACATGTATGCATATCGGAGTGGGCCTGTCTGGATGAAGACCAGGGCTGTTTTTTGTCCCAGTCCAGCCCTGGGTCTATATATAGGATTATGTATCTGGGCATGATCTTGTCTGAGGTCTATATGGAAATGCATATGTATCTGTGAGCATGATCTGGTCTGAGGTCTATATATATATATATATATATATATATATGTGGGCATGATCTGGTCTGAAGTCTCTGTATATGTATCTGTGGGCATGATCTGGTCTGTATGTATCTGGGCATGATACTATTCAGATTAAATTGGCAGTAATTTATATGTATTTTATTCAATAGAAACTTTCTAAATGGACGTTACGTATCAGTGCGGTCGGGCGGCTGATATAAGTGGAGTTTAGATCTTGTTTAGTATTAGGGTTAGCCGCTGGTATTTTGGATGTCTGGAAGCTGGCCGTGTAGGGAACTTGGTATGTCCGGCACTTGTTCTGTAAAGGAAGTTGGCCGTCGGGATGTTGGCATTAGGGAACCTGGTTGTAGGGATTTTGTCCGGGACCCGTTTTTTTTCTATGCTTTGCTTCATCTGATGAGAAACAAACATTTCCTCTAGTTCAATCTGCAAAGTATTGGATTCTTGTCCAGTGTGGAGAGAAGCAAACGTAATGCAATGTAGACTGGCTGCGAGGCGAAGCGGAATGAAGTCAAGCCTGCAAAATGTTTGCTTCTCTTTGCTTCGCTACGCTGTGCGTCGCTACGTGCTCAGTGTATCTTAGGCTTTAGTCTCCACCAGTTTACAAGTGGATATGTTGTCTCCCTCCGGCACTGGTGATGACCAGTGCCAGTTGGATTAGCACTAAGTATTACATGCTTAGCACTTATGAAAGAATGACACAGATGACATATTAGCATATTACAATGAAAGATTATTCTGTTTGCTTCTAGGAGCAGGATACCAATCCACTTGGAAGAGAATCATTTATTTATTGAAGGCAACAACAGAAATACCGCTCTGTTTATTCGAAATATTGATGGTCTGTTTGCTCTTGGATAAAATGTTTTACTGAGCAAGGAGAACTATTTGAAGTCTTTGTTTTCACCTATCAAGTTCACGCTCTGTTATCTTGGAAAATAATTATGATCCGGAATGCTTGCTCTATGGCGTACAAAACATAAGTGCACTAATGCTCTCTGTATCATCGTTTACAGAAAAAAAGTCCTATTGTGATGAATATAGCCAGAACAAATACATTATCAAACAAATGTGGTGTTTTTATTCACAGTTTCTAAAACCATCTACAGTAATTGCAGATCCTACTGTTTTTGCAATATAAATTGATGAATGCATGCAATCGATTCCTGGAATGTTCCTACGACTGAGAGTCTTTAGACAAAGATATATCTGTACTATAGGATTATAGTTAAAGCAGTTTGCACAGATATAAGGAAAGGATGACATTTAGAACACCCACAGGGCTACAAGAAAAACAGACAATTTACATTTCTTTTTCTATGTTCTCAAACTTTTTTCATCAGATATACTAATTTACAGTAGCATGTGCTCGAATGACAACCTATCTCTGTTTGACCTGGGGTAATCAACATATATCTAAGTAGATTATCTCTTCATATTGTTATAACAGATGACTGTCTGGTTTGTACTAATGATATTGATTTTATTACATATATAATATGCCATCACAGTCAACAGTCAAAAGTGCTGCACAGTATGCTGAACAAGTGTAGGTCAGGTTAAAGAATTTTAGCTTTCACAAACATACGGTCTCAAGCGGGGTCTGATTTATACAAAAGTAAAATTCACAACTCAAACAAAAGATTGTAATTATGTATCCTGTGTTAAAGATGCCAGGGTATAGTTATATATTTAATATATATGTAAACCAACGTTACAAACTCACTTACCACCAATGCATGCAAACCAGCACCTCGTAATAAAAAATTATACATATCTTAGTGTTTTTCCCCACGTCTCCTCTTTCCGACGCGAATCAGGATAAAAGTTGTGGTATGAATGGGAAACCACTACATGAATGAAAGACAACAATGGAAAATCATAACGCAACACTGATAAAATCTTTAGGATTGGCCCCTTTCCGACCGCACTCAAAAGATTTAAGAGTAAAAAAAGCACGTAGTATATGGAGATATATTCACTCATCTGACATCCTGGTCTCTCCGGATAGGAAGTCTCCGATTCACGGCCAGGAAAGGTACGTTTACTACTGTGAATTCAGGGGGTAAAAAATTAGGAAAAATTGAAAGCGCATATACATCTGAGGAAGTGGATGTCACGTCCTGGGTCTCTGGCGCCCCCTCTGGCTTCTATGGACATTGCTTTTAGTTCTGGACATTTGGTTCACGTCCAAGCCTGGACCTCACCTGGACTGATTGTTCTCATTTAGTCATGGTCTATATAAACAGGCATCGCCCTAAGAAGGGCGCTGCCTCATTCTGATGTTTCAGTCTTCTTTGTTCCAAGCCTTGATCGCCTTGATCGCCTTGATCTCCTTGATCTCCTTGATCCTTATTCACATACCTTGCAGTTCTGGTAGGGATCTGTTACTCAGGTTCTCCTGTATGTGTTCAAGTTACCCTTTATTACTTTACTTTCAGGTTTTGGGTTTACTCCTCCGCCAGTTCTGTGTTTACATCAATGGAAGAGTTGATTAAAAAGTGTGTATACGGGTATACACTATACAGTGTGGGCGCTTGTTAATTTAAGTTAATTAAAGTGCTATGTGAATAAATAATCAATTGCAGCCTAAGTATGGTAAAAAGCACATAAAAAACAACCAAAATACGTGCCAAGATTAAGACAAAAGGATAAACAAGACCATACGGCGCATAAAACAGTGAACAGTTGATTAAATAAACAACTGGTTAATAGAAGTAAAATGTGAAAGGTGTCCTTTAAGGTATAAAAAGTGTCCTTTAAAATGCAAGAAGTGTCCTTTAAAATACCAAACAGAGGAGGTAAAAGAGTACAAAAAAGTTTCAAAAAAATTATTAAGTCAATTTGTGCAAAATAAGTGTTCAAAAAGTGCAATGATTTAATACTCAAAGAGTGTTGTTGATTGAAGACAAATGCAACAATCTTCTCTGTGGTGTGGATATCAAATCTTCTCTTTAAAGGTGTCCCTCAGAGAGAAATAAAGGCAATAATAGTGCAGATGGTCATACTGGGATGAAGTAATTTAATAAAATGAATGTATCACTCACATTTATTAGAGCCTAAGAGAAATCCAGGCTCAAGGAAAATAGCTTGCGGCCAAGTATAGGGTGGCACGTCCCTCCTTTCATCTATGGTGGTTACTAGATAAAGCAGAGAAGATCGGGAGACGGCACTCCCATAGCGTAACTCTGTGCAATACAGGTGGAGGATTAAATTAAAATTGGTCACACTCACCAGTTATAGAGCCTCTCAATTCCAGGCTCAAGGAGTATCGCCTTGGGTCCTCTTAAGGTGGGGGCCCAAACCTCTTTGGTGTAGCAGCAGTTGGTCCAGATGTCCAAAAAAAGGTAGGGAGATAAGGAAAAGTGGCGAATGCAAAAAATATATAGGTAATGAATTTATTGGAATTAATAAAATCCTGGACAAATTGTACCGAGACGCGTTTCGGCTAAAAGCCTTCCTCAGTCGGTATATTTAGTGTCCATAAAGTGCAAATAAAGTACTACTTTATTTGCACTTTATGGACACTAAATATACCGACTGAGGAAGGCTTTTAGCCGAAACGCGTCTCGGTACAATTTGTCCAGGATTTTATTAATTCCAATAAATTCATTACCTATATATTTTTTTGCATTCGCCACTTTTCCTTATCTCCCTACCTTTTTTTGGACATCTGGACCAACTGCTGCTACACCAAAGAGGTTTGGGCCCCCACCTTAAGAGGACCCAAGGCGATACTCCTTGAGCCTGGAATTGAGAGGCTCTATAACTGGTGAGTGTGACCAATTTTAATTTAATCCTCCACCTGTATTGCACAGAGTTACGCTATGGGAGTGCCGTCTCCCGATCTTCTCTGCTTTATCTAGTAACCACCATAGATGAAAGGAGGGACGTGCCACCCTATACTTGGCCGCAAGCTATTTTCCTTGAGCCTGGATTTCTCTTAGGCTCTAATAAATGTGAGTGATACATTCATTTTATTAAATTACTTCATCCCAGTATGACCATCTGCACTATTATTGCCTTTATTTCTCTCTGAGGGACACCTTTAAAGAGAAGATTTGATATCCACACCACAGAGAAGATTGTTGCATTTGTCTTCAATCAACAACACTCTTTGAGTATTAAATCATTGCACTTTTTGAACACTTATTTTGCACAAATTGACTTAATAATTTTTTTGAAACTTTTTTGTACTCTTTTACCTCCTCTGTTTGGTATTTTAAAGGACACTTCTTGCATTTTAAAGGACACTTTTTATACCTTAAAGGACACCTTTCACATTTTACTTCTATTAACCAGTTGTTTATTTAATCAACTGTTCACTGTTTTATGCGCCGTATGGTCTGTGTTTACATCTGTTTATAATCTCCCAGGTCCTTGGTTATTCATTCTGTTTTGTTCATATGGTTCCTGTTTTGTATTTATGTTTGCATTTCATGTTTATGCTCTAGGTTTAAACAGGTTTATGTTTTCACTCATGTTACTCTAGTGTTTAGTTCTCTTATGTCTTTCTGCCTATAGTTTCCCAGGTCCTTGGTTGTTCATCTGTTTATTTATTTAGGTCAGGTTTATGGTTTTATTCTAGTGCTCAGGTTTTTTGTTTCATTGTGGTGTTCTGGTCCCTTGCTGTATATAGTACTGTTGTAAATAAATCCCTTGTTTTGTTTATACATCCATGGGTCATGTCTGTTAACTGCTCAAGTAGCTCACACCCCTTCTGTGCCATGTCGGGTCAGGCCCCCCCGTCACAGTGGAAGGCTTTACACAAAACGCGTCAATGTTTTTATTCTGTGTTTTTGGATCTGAATAAATACCTTTTAATTATCCACGAGTTTGCAGTATCACTCTCAGTCTGGCATTAAATCCTGTTCCTGCAGCTGTTTGCAATACGCAACAAGGAGGATACCTTTCCTGGCCGTGAATCAGAGACTTCGTATCTAGGGAGACTAGGATGTCAGAGGAGTGAATATATCTCCATATACTACGTGCTTTTTTTACTCTTAAATCTTGTGAGTGAGGTCGGAAAGGTGCCATTTTTCACCTACCACCAAGTAAGATTCCAAATTGTAAGCAAGGACTATTTACAAAACTTCCAACCAGTAGACATACCATCTCAAAAGAAGATACTTCTGGGGGGTGAAGTTAAGATGGCGGCGTGATAGGACGTGTTTGAGGTGAGCTCCCGAGTCCTGGCCCTTTGAAGCGACCCAAACGCTATCCCCCGGTGACATAAATCCTTCAGTTCAGCCCTGGATCCCCCCTGCTCATCATGCGCCCCTCGCAGGGAAAAAAAAAGATAGGTAAAGACCGACGGGTAGCTCCGATATTCACCCCGCAGCAGCATGCAGAGGCCTCCCAAGATAGCGCCCGATTATCCTCCCAATCTTCCCACGCTGAGGCCGATCCACTGGAAGACAACGCTCGACCAGCGTCTAATACTGATATCTCCTCCCTGATGGTGCAGGCCTTTTTGGCCTCCGAAATAGATTGGGGTACTCGTGCTGTGCAAGCTGAGATTGCCTCCTTGGGGTCTCGCATGGCGGCCCTGGAGTCGCGCATGGAAAATTTGGTCTCCCAACATAATACCACGGTGAATTACATCGTGACACTGGAGACTCGGATTGACGACCTGGAGACAGCGACGGAGGATATTTCTAATCGCTCCCACCGTAATAATCTCCGTGTTAGGGGCCTACCGGAAAGCGTCACGGCTGCAGAGCTAGAAGACACGCTGGTTGGGGTCTTCAAGAGGATGGTCCCTTCCCTACCACCCGAACGCCTACATTTGGATAGGGCGCACCGGGTCTTCCGCTCCCCAATAGCAAGATCGAATCAGCCACGGGATGTTGTGGTACGTCTTCATTATTTTCAAAGCAAGGAAGCTATACAAAGCGCAGGCCGAGAGATGGCGGTGGAATATGAAGGTTCCATGCTCCAGTTATTCCAAGACATAGCTCCAGCCACATTATCGAAGCGGAGGGCTTGGCGCCCCTTCACGGAAATTCTATGCCAGCACGATATTAAATATGCATGGGGATACCCCTTTAAAATCATGCTCACTCATGATGGTCGACACCACTCCCTGTCCAAGATGGCAGAGGCTTCGGCCCTGTTCATGGAATGGGGGTTCCCTGAACTGGAGGTTCCAGCATCCTCCGCGTCTCCTTCGCTGCCGTCCCATATTGCTGAGGAGTGGCGTACCTCACCTGGATGAAGGAGTCTGATACTTTGCTACCTCGGTCTACCCGCGGCTTTGTCCCACAGAAGGGGGCCCAGAGGGGCTACGATGCCTCTACTTCCATGTCACCGGGGCCGGGGGAATTTTTTTTCCCCCTTGCTGCAGTTATATAGATTTGTTTTTGGTTTATGTTTACAATTTTTGGGTCTTTAGTATATTTTTCTACCACTCTAAGTTTCGATTGATAAATTTGTTCGATGTCGGTAACATACGGTCAAAGGGTGGTGCACCACTCGGGAGAGCAAGGCTCCGGTGTGCTCCCCCACCTTTTCGCTGACCTCCTGGCTAGTCCATTCGGTCAGCATGCCACGATGCATTCTGTTGTTTTATGTATTCTACGATATGTTCTTGGAGGAGATGGTTTCTCCTTCCTTCTTAACTCTTCTCTTTCTTCTCTGTATTCGCTATTTCCCCCTTTTTTTTCTCCTCCCCCTTTTCCCCACTTCGGTACTCCTCCAACAGGGCTCTCTGTTTGTCCTCCATGGCCCCATGTAATACCTCAGTGGTGGTGGAATTTCTTATGCAACATCTATGTTGCTAGGGACTTTACATATTAAATCCCTTAATGTAAAAGGGACTGAACTCCCCGCGCAAGCGAAGGGTCCTGCATGCGGATTTGCAAAGAAGTGGGTCCTGCACCGATTTTTTTTTCGGTTCGATTCGGTTCGATTTTTCGGATTTTTAAACTTTTCGATTCGGCTAGTTTCGACCGATTTCTGTTTCGATTCGGTTCGGCTCGATTCGTTTTTCGTGTACTTTTTTTTTTTCGGAATATCGACCATTTTTCGTATTTTCGTGTCACTTAGCTCGTTTTTTGTATCGACTTTTCGCGATTTCGGAAATTTTCGTTTTTCGGAATTGTACATGTTTTCGGAATTTCGACCATTTTTCGTATTTTCGTGTCACTTAGCTCGTTTTTGTATCGACTTTTCGTATGTTCGGAAATTTTCGTTTTTTCGGAAAGTCTGTTCTCCTCGTTTCAAAGCAATAAATTTCGATTTGACACATTTCAGGTCCATTCGAAAATATTTCGTTTCGGCTCAGAAAACTTTTCGGATCTGCCATTTTCGGATCTAAAAATTTTCGGAAATTCGGCCGCATCCGAAAACACGAATCGGGAAATTTCGTGAAAATTCCGAAACCCGAAACGCACATCCCTAAAGTGGGGTAGACATAGCTTTATTGCAGGGAACAAGACTTAAAACAGAAGCGCCTAAGTACGTGGGGGGGTCACAGATATCGGAGATGTTATTCCTCATGTGCTTCAACGAAGCACAACGGGGTGTTAGTCCTTTTGCGTAACTCATGCCCTCTTTGGGTGCAATCCTGTCACACTGACCGGGAGGGTCGTTATGTCCTGCTTAACGGTAAGGTGGCATCTATGTCCCTCTCTATTGTATCAGTCTATGCCCCGACGACACCTGACCCAGATTTCTGGAACACTTTTGCCTCCTTTCTCTCCGCACATGCTACTGGACGGCTTCTAATAGGGGGTGACTTTAATGCGACTGCTGTTCCCCCTCTTGACCGCTCAGGCCCGACGAGATGCGCAGATGTTACACACCCATCCAAACGCGACCGGCTATTTCATTATTTTCTTGTCTCTAGCGGCCTTACGGATATATGGCAGGCTCTTCATACGACAGACAGACTACACGTTTTATTCGCATGTACATCATATGTATTCCAGGATAGACTGTTTTTTACTATCCCCTCAGTGCTTGCCACTAGTGCAGTCGGCGGACATAGGCAACATTACGTGGTCTGACCATGCTGATATTTCTCTGGCTTTACATCTTCCTACTCGGGCCACTCCACCCTGTTGGTGCCTGGATCCTCTGCTCCTTAATAATGACCCCCTTAAAACCTTTGTCCGTAGCGAATTGGAAACGTACTTCCAACTGAACTCTTCACCTGACATTTCTGTTCCAACCCTGTGGGCCGCTCACAAGGTGGTAATAAGGGGGGGTCTTTATACATCAAGCCTCCTTCTACCGGAAAAGAAAGATGGCTCAGGTTCAAGCCCTCCTAGTGCGGCTCCGGCGATTAGAATTTAAGCATAAATCGGATAGATCCCCTGAGATCTTACGGGTCCTGCAGGAAGTTCGCCAATCACTTAATGACCTCCTAGTCACGGACGCGAACCGCTCCTTATTATGGTCAAAACAGAGATTTTATGATAAGGGGAATAAAATGGATACCCTACTGGCACTCAGTCTTAATCCTCGTGTGCCCCCCTCTCGTATTACAAGGCTTACACGGCCAGGGGGAGGGATTGTGTCAGATGCGGATGGGATCAAGGACGTATTGACCTCTTTCTTTCAGGTGGTCTATAATCATACACCTACTCACACATTGAATAACCAGGCTTTGATACAGGACATAGATCATTTCTTAGACCCGTTACACCTTCCCACCGTTTCTGAGTCGCAGCGCACTTTTTTGGGCGCTGAGATTAAGGCAGAAGAAATAGCAGAGGTAGTGAAGTCTTTACCACCATTCAAAGCACTTGGCCCAGACGGGCTTCCAGGTGCCTACTATAAGGCCTTCTTACCTCTCCTTCTACCCCATTTGGTGAACCTTTACACGACGATTATGCAGGGTGGGCCCATCCCCCAGACTCCTCCTTGGCTTCCCTGGTGCTCATCCTGAAACCGGGTAAAGACCCTGACGATCCTTCCAGCTATAGACCGATTTCCCTCCTGAATTCGGACATAAAGATCCTAGCCAAGATATTAGCAAACCGTCTTAATAGAGTTATCATGGGGTTAGTACACCCTGACCAGGTGGGATTTATCCCTTCCCGACAGGCATTTGATAACACCAGGAGGGCAGTGGATCTGCTCTGGTACTCGTCTTACACCACAACCCCGGCCCTCTTCCTCTCCTTGGATGCTGAAAAGGCCTTCGACAGGGTGGAGTGGCCTTACCTTTTCCGGGTACTGTCACGGGTGGGTCTTCCTCTCTCTTTCCTCTCCATAGTGCGAGCCTTGTACGATGCCCTGACTGCACAGGTGGTTGTTCCTGGTTCGGTTACGACACCCTTTAGGGTGACTAACGGTACGCGACAGGGCTGCCCCCTATCTCCTGTTATTCGTGCTGGCATTAGAACCTTTACTACAGGCTATCCGCATGCACCCGAAGGTCTCGGGGCTTAGGGTGGGTGGCCTGGAATACGTTGTTTCCGCATACGCGGACGACATTCTTTTGTCCCTAACAGAGCCAAGGGCCTCGGTACCAGAATTATTGTCGGTATTGGAGAATTTTTCATCCATTGCAGGATAGAAGGTGAACGTGGCTAAGTCGGAGGCCCTCTATCTGAACCCCCCTGAATGAGTACATCCGATGGGCAGCCTCAAGGTTTTCGTATGTCTCATGACTCCATCCCGTACTTGGGAATCCGCTTGCCTCGAGACGTAAATGCGCTATATGCGCTAAATGTGTAAATGCGCTATATGAACTACCCCTGTTTAATCTCACAGATCACTGCAGATTTATTGAAATGGGATAAACTACCGATTTCATGGGTAGGTAGAATGCATACTGTCAAAATGAACATTCTACCCAGACTCCTCTATGTCTTTCAGGCTCTCCCGGTCCGTTTGGACGACCTTGCTTTCCGTTCCCTACAAAGGGAGATAGATAATTATATCTGGAGGCACAAAAGACATAGAGTAGCGTGCCAGATTTTGTACCGTCCACGGGCCGCAGGGGGGTTGGGTTTACCTAGTTTATACACCTATTACTATGCTGCACAGATGTCCCAGGTAGTAGCCTGGCACTCGCAACCACACACTCGGTGCTGGGTGGCATTGGAGAACGCACTGATGTATCCAAACTCTCCAAGCATGTGGATCTGGGTTCCTAGAGGAGATAGACCCCTGCTCCGCACGATATGCCCCTCAATACTGAACTCTATGTGAATTTGGAACAAGATAGCTGAAAAATGCGAACTGACATGCCTTCCCTCCCCCTCACGCCATTCCTCCGTAACAGATCCTTTCATCCAGGCATGGATCAACGACGGTTTGCCTCATGGACCGGTCCGGACCTACGTCGCCTGCGATCTCTGTGGTGTAATGGCTCTTTCGTAGACTTCGAGGCCTCCAATCCTGGACTCTCTCTTTCTACAATGGATCGCTTCCATCTACTACAATTACGGACGTGGGCCTTATTGGTGCAGAATCGGAGGGCGGCTCAATCCACTTTGACCTCATTCGAACGCATGTGCGTTAGCGGCAAGTACCCCAAAGGTCTCATTTCTACATTGTATAACTCTTTGTCTGCTCTGTTAGACTGGAGGTAGCTCACCTACGTAAGGGCTTGGTAGAGAGATATTGGACACTCCTTAGATCCACAGGAATGGCTCGATATTTGGGAGGCTTCTAGAAGGGTGACTGTGTGCACTTCCCTCCAAGAACAATCCTTTAAGACTCTAATGCGATGGTACCTCACCCCTCAGCAACTATCCCGAATGCAACGAACCTCCACGGGTCTCTGCTGGCGAGGTTGTGGGAGGGACGGCACGATGTACCATATGTGGTGGACGTCTCCCCACATCCGGGACTTCTGGTTCATGGCTCTGCAATTATGTTCCGATGTTCTGGGGGTTCGGATACCCCGGGACCCCTGGCTGTGCATCCCAGCCAACAAGCTACCGGCGAAACTTTTTCTCGCTACGAGGCTGGTACTGGCGACCCATTGGCGGTCTCCTACTGGTCCGACTCATGGCAAGGTGAAGAGTAAAATAAGAACCATGGACGAAATGACCGCCACTACCCATGACTGTTTCTCATCGTATTTGAAGGTGTGGTCGCCTTGGCTCGCATTTGATGTGTAGGCAGGTCATCGCATGCCTCTGAGACATATTACAGGTTTCATACAGGAGTCATACCTGACAGGAGTACCATCCCCCTCCCCCCCTTTTTTTTTCTCTTTCTCCTCCTTCTCTTTCCCCCATCTCCCCTTTTCTTTCACCATCATCTCTCTTCTTCTTTTCCTTTCTTTTCCTCTCCCTTCTCTTCTTTTTCTGGTTTGTTTCTATGGCCTTATTTCAGTCCTTCTAGGCTTCTACAAAAATAGGACCCTGACACTGTTTATCCTTGGAAATGGCTTTCCTTTACTCGGTCCTTTAAAACTGGGAACCTGGCTGTGCATGGCAGCTTTGGTTGTTGATGATTGTATATTGCTACCTGCTTGGTATTTCTGTACTATGTACTGGGTTCCTTCAATAAAGAAATTTAAAAAAAAAAAAAAAAGAAGATACTTCTGTAGTTCAACTTCCCACCAAGCAAGGTTCCCACTACAAGAAAGAGCTCTATATAGCTTCCCAACAAATCACAAGAGCTCTCTACAACTTCCCAAAAACTCACGAGCTCTCTATATCTTAGCATAGCCAGGCACGGTGCCTCACAAGTTAATGGAAGGATCCGATCAACATACTACATCATGTTGTGTTTTGCTCTTTGGTCTCGATTCACTAAAGGAGGGGTCAGAAACCTTGGCCCTCCTGATGTTTTGAAACTACATCTCCACTGATGCTTAGCTACATCATGGGAAGTCCAGTTTCAAAATATATAGAGGGTCACCAAAGATGTTGACCCCTGCACCAAAGGATCACATTTTTTGAAATGCGTCCTTCATATATATCGCTTTTACATCATTGGAAGAATATTACTCATTATAGGTATAGGAACTCGCACATGTGGTTATATCCTATACCTGTCATCAACCAGTGGACATCCCTGCTGAATCTAAAGCAATTTGCACCTGCGCAGAATTAGGGATCAGAGCTGCGCGTGAATGCGCAGAACCACTCCATTGACTGCCTTCTCTCTGAATGCTTGTTGCTGAGAGTGTTTTTTGAATGTCAAAGCATGAGATGTGTTAACAACTCCAAGTATATGTTTTTGCTATTATGTCATGTTTTCCTCCTGCATGCTTGTTTAAAAGTTGGTATATTATGCAATAATATACTGTTGTTGCCCATCTTTACAGATAATAATTGACAGGAGCAGTGCATCCCAACAGAGCCATTCCGTGTATATAATTCTTAATGAGCAATGGATAATAGTGTTAGCGTCATGAGGAGTAGGGCTAAAATTATTAACATAGTATATTATAGCTGCTAGTAATGATAGACCAGGGGATTTATTTCCCCAATGTTTTTTATTAAGGCAGAGCAAATTGCAAATATAAAGTCTCCAGTTGTCCACTTACATGATTAGGCAAATAGATCACTTTGTAATATGCAAACTAGCTAGGCTTTAGTCAGATTGAGTAGGTTTTTGTTCGCGTGCATGCAATGCTAAACATTTTTAGCATAACAAGGTAGCCTAATTAATTCTTCCTTTTTGCTGTGATTTAAAAAAAAAATATTATTCAATCCTACATTATTACATAATATGTAATTGTGTGATATATAATTTTATAATTGTTTTCTCATTTGTTTAATTTTATATATATATTTGATACTTTAGAGGTGAGATGCTCAGAGAGAGGAAATATATGGAAAATCTGTTTTTATTCCAGTATGGTAGCTAGTTTTGTAAGACCAGTGAACATGTTATCTATCAGTGCAGATGGTCTTGCAATGGTAAGTACGCAACATATTAACAGTGCCCTTGCATGAATATAATTGTGTAGCTTGACATTTTAGAAGCAACATATAAAAAAAGTGTTTTGTGAATGAAGGGCTTTGTATTCTGTTTGAAGAATTTACAATGTTACAGTGACCTTGGTATTTGCTCCTGCTCATGGATTAACTTGACTGAGGTGTCACCAAGGACAAGTGGTCAAGGGAAGCATTCCATTTCATGTTAGAATACAAGTGGCTTAGTTGAACACATATCCACTTTTCTCTGTGTTTATGAACATTTTTCTGCTCTACACTAAAATATAAATGCTGAATGAAATGCTGTCTAACCTTAGCTAGATGCATTGTAAACAGGTTGTATTTTTATTTGCAGCCACATACATTATCAATGATAAGTACTGTGATTCATGGCTTTCACATGACAGCTAAAGAAGACTTTTAAAAATAGAAATGAGTTCATTTAGACCTCACTCCTAAATCTTCTAGTAGAATCAAATAAATGGACAGAATATTTACAACTTAAAGGTGCAAAAATGACTGTTATTTGTGACAATTGTGATTATTTTTATATACTTATTTGGGTTGTGGTGGAGGGCACAAAATGAGCTAAAAAGCCTCCAGGCAATAACCAATAAGGTTTATTATTGAAGAAGTAATTTACACATAACAGCGATTCAAAGAACTGCATCACATAGCTCCTGTGCCACATTTCCCATATGCAGCAAGGAACTCTGGGTAAGACATGCAAATGACATATGTCTCATTTTGTTTGCATCCTGGGTCTGTTTTCACACAGAACCCTTCAATCAATGCCATGCCATACTAGATGGCTTTTTATTTTAGCAGAGATCAGGTTTATGCAACTGGTCAAAGCCACTTCTGGACAGCACTGTTTCGAGTTTATTGGAGCTAGGCATGACCAGATGCAGTTGGATGCTTGAACCTGTAGGGTAAATAATTACTTATTTAGGTTGTGGTGGAGGGCAAAACAATGAGATAAAAAGCCTCCAAGCCATAACCAACAAGGTTTATTATTGCAGAAGCCATTTGCATATCACAGCAATTCAAAGAGCTGCATCAGAGAGCTCCTGTGCCACATTCCCCATATGCAGTAAGGAACTCTGGGTAAGACATGCAAATGACATCTGTCTCACTAGCTTCTGCTGATGAGGGTCCAATATACCCATATTGGTATATGTGTTTTTTGAATTGGTCCAGTTAGACCATGTGACACTTCATTCATATCATTGGTTCAATGAGAGAAGAGGTATTACGTTTGATTTGGACGATCCCACAAATGGTTCCCATAGTGAACTAATGCTTCCTCCGGCTTGGAGGGTGGTTGTCAAACCCTTCTCATTAGTGATTGTCTGCACTAGGGATGAGTTGCCGGTTCAAATCGGTTCGATGTTCGCATCAAACATCGGCTGTTCGAAAGTTTGTGAACTGTGAACTTTTCGGGATGTTCGCAAAAAGTTCAAATTTTTTTAACATTTTTTTTAAAAAAATGCTTAAAAAATCCTAAAAAAATCTAAAAATAAAAGAGACTCTTTACTGCAGAATATTATAAGCAACGGTTTATTAGGTATTGAATTAAAACGGGAATATTTTTAACATTGAAGCCTATGGGATTCAACATTTCTCACACCTTGTTGCTAAAACATCAGGCAGACGCGACCCTCTAATCAGGCACTGTAGAGGGCTGCCCGCCGGGGCCTCCCAAGGACCCCCTTGAGGAGTGAGAGGCCACCGGATGACAGAGCTGCGACTGTGCGGGCTGACCGGCCGGGTGCATATGGCAGAGAGGCGGCGCAGGGAGGGAGCCACTGCACCTGCGGCCACGGCAGACCCCCCCCCCCACAACCAGGATCCCGGGAGCCCCCATTGACCACCAGGCTAAGGTAAGGTGACACAATTTTAAAAAAAATAAAATCCGAGGACATTTTTAAATGTCCCCTGGAACATAAAATAAAACTTTTTTTTTTCTTTCTAATACTCACCTGATTCCTGGATCCACCAACAAGCGCAGCCTCCCATCTTCCACGCTGTTAGAAGCTGCATACACTGGCGCGCTGTGTGCAGCTTCTGAGAAGATATGCTATTAGGCTAGGGTCAGACTGAGGCAGTGCGAACGCGCGTTCTGGCGCACTTAATCACGGCCGCACTAGCAGCAGATGCCGGGCATGACGGCCAATATACGAAGTACGGTCGCACAAAAGTCCGCTGCGCACGCAAGTGGAAAATGAACGCATTTTTTCGAGAACGTTAAACCACTAGTACTGACGTACAGAGTGCGCTGTGTCCGCTAGAGGCGTGTGTGCATGATTAGGAGACGTCAGACACTGCTAATGTCCGGCCAACATAACGTCCAGATGCAAGAAGTGTTTTATTGATGATCCGTACAAAATCACGGATGAAACTGCGCATCGTATGACCGCTATTGCGTATTCCGTGAAAAAATACGTCCATTCTTCGAACGCACATTTTCACGGACAACGCGAAAAATGCGTTAGTCTGACCCTAGCCTAAGTGTAGAGGGAGCGATGCAAAATGCGCAGCCGGCTTCCCCGCTGCACTAAGGCTAAGGTCAGACGAAAGCATTTTTAACGTGCGTTTAACCGCACGAAATCACGGCCGTGCTAGCAGCAAATGACGTCCAATGCTGGGTAACATACGAAGAACGGCCGCACGAAAGTTCGTCCGCGCAACGCAAGTGCCAAACGAACGCATTTTTTCTAGAACGTCAAACCGCTACTACTGACGTACAGAGTGCGCTGCGTCTGCATAGCGGCGTGATTGGGAGACGTCAGACGCTGCACACGTCCGGCCAACATAACGTGCACAGACCAAACACTTCCTGTCTTGTCTGGGTGTAGCTGCAAGTTGCGGTAGACAATGCCTGGGACTGACATTGACGTGGAGAGGCTGATCAATGCAGTGGCAGAGCATCCCGAGCTGTGGGACACGGCCTGCGACACCTACAAAGACCGACAGAAGAAGGCCAGTGCATGGGTTACAGTGTCCAGGGTGGTGTACCCAGAGTACGAGACGTGGTCTGATAAAGAGCAGAAGCTTCAGAGTGAGTAAATGATAATTTTATTGCATAGAATTCAATTGCATTGAACTTGAATGTAACATCTAACAAAATGGCATAACGAATTATTGTTGTCACATGTCAAATGATGTCCATCTGCCATGGCACCTGCTCTGCATTGCTAGTGAAATAATTAGACAGAGCATCGCGAAACCTGTTGGTGTGTCTATTCACAGGTATTATGTCATCGTTAGCATACTCATCCAGACCCGTAACTGTGAGGGTATCATCGAAATTAACACCATCCCTTGCACGAACATAGTTATGTAGGATGCAGCAGCATTTTACTATATCCACACAGAAATCCACATTTACATCAAGTGGGCGATGAAAAATCCTCCACTTGCTGCTCAGTATGCCAAAGCTACACTCGACATACCGTCTCGCCCGCACAGCCTGTAATTAAACACCCACTTCTTCACAGTCAGGTGTCCCCCCGAGTATGGCTGCAGGAGATGTGTGGATAGGCCGAATGCCTCGTCACCCACGAAGGCATAGGGGACTGACACGTCGCTGCCAGGCAAAGGTGCGGGTCTGGGGATGTTCAGGTTCCCACCCTCAATATCATTCCACAGTGTTGAGTTCTGGAACAGTGTGGAGTCAGAGTCCTTGCCGTATGATCCGACATCCACATACACAAAATTATAGTTGGCATCTGCCACCGCCAGTAGGCCAATTGAAAAATAATGTTTATAATTTTGATACAGTGAGCCACTGTGCAGTGGCTTCACAATGCGGACATGTTTGCCGTCCACCGCCCCAGGCAGTTGGATAGTTCGCTCTCTCCCAGAATCCTGCTGCAATTGCCAGCCATGTCTCACCTGTGGGTGTTGGCAAACATTGGTCCTTCATGGTTTCCCATATTGTTTGGTAGACTTTGCAGACGATCTCACCAGCTGTCGATCTGCCAATGCGGAAGTTGTAATGCAGATCCTTCAAACTGCATCCACTAGCGAGATACCTAGAACATGAAAGAAGCTGTGTTATGATCACATCATATGAACCTAACCTTATGTCACTCTCATCATGTTTTGCAGCACATGAAGCAATCAATAAATGGCGCACGGTGAGGGACAATCATACCCGGGTCCAGAAAAAGGAGGCTGAAGCTGCTCGCTCTGGAGCTGGTGCAAAGAAGAGGCGCAGCTATTTGTATGCAGACCAACTGTCCTTCCTGAGGAAGAGCCAGGAGCCGCGCAACACCGTGAGCAGTATTGACCGGCCATCCACCTCTAGCTCACAAGAGCAAGACCTGCAGCCCGCAGGATCTGGCAGCTGCCAGGTGGAGGTCGAGCAGGGTGGTGCGGAGTCCCAGGTGGAGGATGTGGAGTCCGAACAGGTGCCGGGTACAGCACCCACAGACAGCACGGGTATGACTCCCAGGAGGAAGAAGCCACCATCAGCTGATGTCGAGCAGGCCATGGTCGCATTCATGGAGGCGCACCATACACATCCACGCTGCATGGTCGCTGATTCTGAGGACATGTCCTTTTTTAATTCCTGTCTCTCCCTGCTCAACATGATGACCCCAGCGCAGAAGGTGGATTATCGCCGCCGAAGCCTGGATCTGATACACGAGATACTGTCCCATCCACAACAGGCACCTGTATATCACGGTGTCGTGCCACAATACCCCCATGGATATTCCCACCACTGCCAGGCATTGGCTACCCACCCACCCATGTCTCCTGTTGCTGGGCCACCCCCGGAGCCAGAGTACCACCGCATCCATATGCACGGTCCTCATGACCCAGATGCTCCTCGGTATCATACCATGTGAAGTGTATCGTCTGTTCGTTTATGTTTGTCAGAGTTTATTCATGTTGTTCTACTATTTGTATTTTATTACCTTCAATGGACATGCAATAATATATGTGTTTAATATGTTATTGTTATCGTCTGTCATATTATTCGGGACTAAATATTTTATTTGTTTCACATCATTGTCAGTGTCATTACTCTTTCGTTACGTGTTCTGGAAGGTGATGCATGCGTGTGTGTGGGCATGCATGTGCTAGTGGGCATATAACTACTGACCAACAATAGAGCCTCTGCACACCGAGCACATGTCTGATGACTGGCAGCGATGTCATGAATGCAGGTGTTTGATAGTACTTACCGCAAAGTGATGACCAACATCTCCTCCGGTGGTATGGCAGCCCTCATGTTGGTGTCCCTCTTGGTCAGCGGCTCACGCACCTTCATCAACAGTTCATCAAATGTGTGGATGGACATCCGCAGGTAGTTGAAGAACTTCACGGGGTCCCTCTCTCGCAGTGGCCTGTACAGTGTCACAAAGTGGCCATGCGTGTGTCTGGTAGTGTTGATTGGATGAACCCATGTTCGCCGTTGTCTTTTCTTCTTCAGGTACAGGTATCCCAGTGCAGCAAAAAGAAACACTTGGACTGCATCCATGTTCGAAAAATGCCACCATTCCCAATATGCCTTTTTATACCCTTTCCCTTTATTTGATTCATTCTGCAATTGATTTGGTTGATCATATCTCTCTTCTTCCAGCTCCGTGAAAAAACACGTACGAAAATGCGCATCGTATGACCGCTATCGCGTATTCCGTGAAAAAATACGTCCATTCGTTCGAACGCACTTTTTCACGGACAACGTGAAAAATGCGTTAGTCTGACCCTAGCCTAATAGCGTATATTCTCAGAAGCTGCACACAGTGTGCCAGTTAAAGCTAGCGTCAGACTGTAGAGGTGCTGCCCGGCAGTGTGTGGAATCATAAGCTGCATTATTTTACTGTAAAGGTGCTTCCCGGCAGTGTAAGGATTCATATGCTGCATTATTTATACTGTAAAAGGTGCTGCCCGACAGTGTGAGGATTCATATGCTGCATTAATTATACTGTAAAGGTGCTGCCCGGCAGTGTGAGGATTCATATGCTGCATTAATTATACTGTAGAGGTGCTGCCCGGCAGTGTAAGGATTCATATGCTGCATTAATTATACTGTAGAGGTGTTGCCCGGCAGTGTGAGGATTCATATGCTGCATTAATTATACTGTAAAAGGTGCTGCCCGGCAGTGTGAGGATTCATATGCTGCAGTAATTATACTGTAGAGGTGTTGCCCGGCAGTGTGTGGATTCATATGCTGCATTAATTATACTGTAGAGGTGCTGCCCGGCAGTGTGAGGATTCATATGCTGCATTAATTATACTGTAAAGGTGTTGCCCGGCAGTGTGAGGATTCATATGCTGCATTAATTATACTGTAGAGGTGCTGCCCAGCAGTGTGAGGATTCATATGCTGCATTAATGATTCGTCTTACAAATTTTGTTTCTTAACCCGTTTGCGTTTGGATTGTAATATGCATTGAAATGAACACCACAGCAAACATTAATGCTCACGCAAGTGAGCGTTAACGTTTGAGTTAAGATCGTAATTTTTCCCACTCGTTGCTGCTCAAACATTTCCTATGGCTTCAAATTGTGTTTAAACATGAGCAAAAGCGGTAAAAATGAGCTCAGCGCACAGCGGTGAAATGGCTCAGCACTCAGCAGTGAAATGGTTAAAAAAAAAAAAAATTCATTTATTTGTTTTTCATTGTTTCCTGTCCCCAGGGCAGTACCCGGACCCCCATACACCTTTTATGACCAATATCTTGCATATATGCCCTCTGGAGGGGACCTTACTTTTCAAACTTTTGAGCCCCATTGACTTGCATTGCGTTCGAATCGTATTCGCGTTCTAACTTTTTCCAATGTTTGAATGTGAACCGAACATGGGGGTGTTCGGCCCTTGACTAGTCTGCACGTGATCGGGACTTGAGTCACTTTATATTTCAGGGAGGTGAGTGGTGTTTTATTAGCAATTGCATTGGTTAAGGACAACATAGATTGCTGGTCCTTTGATACTTATGACATGCTATTAAATGCTCTGCTTCCATGGGGCTTTGCGTGACTGAATGGGAAAGGATATTCGAGAGACCACAATAAAAAAAATGAACAGGTCTGCCCACCAGTGTTTATTATCTAATGGTGACAATTTTAATAATGGCAATATGCAGCATTTTTTTCCGGACGAAGGAGATGCCGTGATTTGGGCTCTGTTTGACTGTAATTCAGTTTAGGCTGTGTAAAATTCATTTCTTTGCAACTGGTATATCATTTTAGCCTAGATTGAGGGCTCATGCCATTGCCCAGGATTAATTGGCAGGTTATTTTTTGTGGCCTGCATTTCTCTCCAACTGCCCACACTATATATGTTCCTGGACCAGGATTTTCTGTATTTGCTGACCATGGTTGTGTGTATTTTGTCTATATGTGGTTTTGTTTATGGCTCACTCCTATATGAGTACATTTATTTTATTTAGCCAATAGGTTAAATTTTATTTTAGCACTCCTGTTGGGGGGCTCTTTTGGCTTTCCAGTGTTTGTATATAATATCTTTGAGGTTTAATCCTGTTAATGGGAGTGTTAACCCCACGTTCGGGGTGGGGTGATCGTCTTCAAACCTCTGGTGTATATATGTTTATGTTACATCAATTCCCCAATGAATCAACAGTTAAAAACATCAGCACACTCAACGCGTTTCCCTGTCTAGCAAGCTTTACCAAGAGTGAACAGACACTCGTACCATATGTGTATAAATCCCTGAGTCCGATTTGGTCATATTTCGCCATAAGCCAATGAAACCTGGCTTATTCCTGGAATGGGCCATCCAGGGCCAGGTGTATCCAATTAATTGCTGGGAGGCTATTATAGAATGAGACATGTGTAATTAATATTCTCCGGTGAGTGCCAGGAAGTATACCGATCGCAGGCGTGCGTGCATCTCTGTTGCTGCATAGTGAAGACATCATCAGGTGTCGCCCAGGTCACCTGACCGGGGGATTCCGTAGACGTCATCCGAATAATGTGTCAACAATGCCTCGCTCCTCCAATTGTCATGGCTATAGTAAACATGCTGCTAGTTGCCATAGCAGCATGGTGGATCTCATTAGACATGATTATCCGTGATGCCTCATACCTCCCATCACCATAGATATAAAAGATATGCCGCTTATCACTATGGCACACTAGTGGCACTCCTACCCATATATAACAGTACTATGGGACTAATCGGCTCCAATTTAAACCATACTTCATTTGATTGTAATAAACATCCCTGCAATCACAGCCCAGAAACACACTGACCAAGCTTCACTTCCACACTGATCCTCCTGTAAGAAACATCCCTGCTATCACAGCCCAGAAACACACTGACCAGGCCTTTTTATTAATTTCTGGCTGATTATCCACTAAAATCCTGCATTTTAGATAGTATTTCACAAATGCCCCTCCCCCCATTCCAAAGGCCTCTGACACCTAGACACTTACCTGATCTAATTTCTTTTTCAAACAGAAACACACAGACTAAGCTTCGCTTCCACACTGATCCTCCTGCAAGAAAAATCCCTGCAATCACAGCCCAGAAACACACTGACCAAGCTTCACTTCCACACTGATCCTCCTGCAAGAAACATCCCTGCAATCACAGCCCAGGTATCCAGATCTCAACACGAAGGCCATCATCACACTCTGCAATATTCTGTCATCGCAATTGTATTTTGAGTCTGCATTTATTAATTTCTGGCTGATTATCCTCTAAAATCCTGCATTTGTAGATAGAATATTTAGATAGTATTTCACCAGTGCCCCTCCTCCCATTTCAAAGGCTTCTGACACCTAGACACTTACCTGAACTAATTTCCTTTTCACACAGAAACATGCTGACCAAGCTTCACTTCCACACTGATCAGTCCCATCCACCCCTCCACCCAGGACAAGACTCTAATTTCAGGCATCCTTTCCAGCTGTCTCCACTTCTCTCTCTAATTGCTTTTACTAATCCCAGGCTTCTGGTCTCTCCAACCCCTCCACTATCTACATCTCTTGCGCTCTTTTAAGACATTCCTATTTAGGGAAGCCTACCACCCGACGCCCTAATACACTTTACTACCACAACCAGTCCATCACTCTCACCTTGCAGTCCTCTCATCTTGTTTCCACCACCAACCCTTCTAGATTGTGAGTTCCCATGGGAATAGGGCATAATGTCTTCATGTATTGGTTTATCAAACGTTGTTCAATGTATTGTAACCATGTCTATATCATGCCCATTGTTCAGCGCTGCAGAATATGCTGGCACTTTATAAATAAAGAATAATAATAATAATAATAATAATAATGTAGATAAATGCAAGGTTATGTACTTTGGAGTAAAGAACACACAAGCAACTTATTTATATATCTATATTGATGTACCTATTAGTCTCTTTGATCTATCTAAAGATTTACTGCTTTTTATCTTTCTTTTATTTCATTTCACATTGTACTGTTCTCAGTATTAATTTCACTTTGAATAAGCTTTTTTTCTTATTCATCTTTGTACTTGCGCTTTACCAGATTTAAATAATATTTACTCAACACAACATGCTGTACTTACGGAGCCCTGCTGGTGTCAGAATGAAAAAAGAAATACAGTATTTAAAGTGTGACCACGATTTATTAGGTTGTGGGGACGATCTGCTAAATTATTCTCGCGCTTTAAATGTTTTTTTTTTTTATTAGCGTGCACCTGAGGTACCTGATCCATGCACCGCTAAAGAGACACACAGGTCTATTCAAAGAAAGGTGAAACTCAGGAAAATTGGCAGAAGCGAAAATTCTAGGTTCAAAATAGACAAACCAGAAAAATTCTCCCATTTATCTCACTTTCCAAATAAGCAATTTGGTCTAGATTGTTCTTTTCTCCTTCCAGTTCTCTTGATTTTCACCTTTCTCTGAATAACCCTGACAAACTCTTCTTCCTGGGTCTGCCTACCTCTGGTAGTACTGCAGCCTTCCACGACTTTCCCTGGCCGAATGCAGGTATATGATATGAGCCCTCAAACCTGTGCTCCTCACATATCAGTTCAGTGGCATATCAAAATATTATTATTATTATTATTCTTTATTTATAAAGCGCCAGCATATTTCGCAGCGCTGTACAATAAGCACAGTATAGACAGGGTTACAATACATTGAACAACATTTGACAAACAGTACAGGAGGAGATGAGGGCCCTATTCCCGTAGGAACTCACAATCTAGGAGGGTTGGGGTTGGAAACAGGAGGAGAGGACTGTAAGGTGAGAGTGATTGATGGTTGCATCAGTGAGTTGGGTGGTAGGCTTCCCTAAATAGGAATGTTTTCAGGGAGCGTTTGAAGGAAGAAAATAAAGCACCACAGTGGTAAAGCAGAGATTGTGAGATTGAATCTCAACAAGGCTTTTCTATAAAAAATGTTAACCTCTTCCTGTGGTTCATATATTATATAGTTATAATGCTGCTATTATTATATGATTTATTATGATTAATAGTAACTGTTATGGATAGTGGTACCCCAGGTGCCCCTTTCCGCTGAACCAGGAGGTATTCGTACCCCCACAGAATAGATGACACTAACAGGGTTATTCAGAGAGATGTGAAAACCAGGAGAATTGGCAGGAGAATGAACAATCTAGACCAAATAGACGATTTGGAAAAAAATAAATGGGAGAATTTTTCTGATGTGGCTATTTTGACCTAGAATTTTCACTTCTCCATTCATTCTCTTGGTTTTCACCTCTCCTCACCTCTGAATAACCCTGATAGACTGTGAGATGAATCACTGCTGCTTGAACACCAAAACCCAGAATGCCTTTATTCAGAGGTTTTCAGTTAGACATTCAAATGTAATAAACACACCTTCTACACACACACACACACACACACACACACACACACACACACACACACTAGGGATGTGCACCGATTTTTTTTTCGATTCGATTCGATTTTTCGAATTTTTAAACTTTTCGATTCGGTTCGTTTCGACTGCTTTCTGTTTCGATTCGGTTCGGCTCGATTCGGTTTTCGGGTACATTTATTTTTCGGAATATCGACCATTTTTCGTATTTTCGGGTAACTTTACTAGGTTTCTGTATCGACTTTTCGTTATTTCGGAAAATTTTCGTTTTTTCGGAATTGTACATGGTTTTCGGCATATCGCCCATTTTTCGTTTTTTGGAACTTTTCGTATTTCGGAACTTTTCGTTTTTCAGGAACTTTTCGTTTTGCGGAACTTTTCGTTTTTCGGAATTGTACATGGTTTTCGGCATATCGCCAATTTTTCGTTTTTTCGGAACTTTTCGTTTTTTCGGAACGTCTGTTCTCGTTTCAAAGCTGTCTAACTCTTCGTTTTGATGAACTACTATGGTTTACTTTTTTAATACTACTTTATATATTTTTTACAATAAATTTTTGGTTTGTTTTTCGGATCCAATAATTCATTATGTCGATACGATAATTCTGGCGATTCTATCGTGTTTTTTTAATTAACCCTTTCGCTGCTGAGGCTTAGTTTTCACGCCCCTGTGCTGAGGTCATTTTTACCGGTTTTGCTCATCATGTTTAAATGCGTTTTGAAGCTTATTTTAGTATATGACCCAGACATATTATATATCGTTCTTCCGTCAGACTCGGCAGATTCATAATATGTCATTATTATATGTATACGTCATGACCTGTCTGTATATTATAACAAAAAATGCAATAAAATATGAATTTTCAATAATTTACAGCGTGTAAAGTGTATTTTTTTCACATTTTAACATGCGAGCAATTGCGGTTATATTTTGTATGGGGTGCGCTTGTTAAACAAATTAGAGATGGGGTCTCGTTACAATTTTTTTTGGGGAAAATTACAAAATTTTTAACAAACGCACCGCATACAAAAATCGTTAGTGCAGCATCATTGTTCACATTATAATTGAAATGGGAACAATATTGCTGCATTAACAAACCAAAAAAAAGAAAAAAAAAATGTTTATTTTTTTTTATAAATTTTTTAAAATATTTTTTTATTTTAAATTTTTTTACAAACGTTTTTCACATTCGTGTTTGGTATCGTTGGAACGGCCATGCTCTGGCCGATCCAACAATACCAAACTTTAACCCCTAGCTGCCACGGATCGGGAGATAGGGGGTTCCAAAATGAACCCCCTATCTCCACCATTGGTGGCAGCTAGGGGTTAACTCCAGGACTGGCGTCATCGTGCTATGCACGATGACGCCAGTCCTCAGGGGGAGTTCCCGGAAGCTTGGCCGACATCCGACATCCTCATGGATATGCCCCAGCTCCTCATGGATATTGCCCCAGCACCTCGTGGATTTGCCCCAGCTCCTCGTGGATTTGCCCCAGCTCCTCGTGGATATTCCCCAGCTCACACATGGATTTGCCCCAGCTCCTCGTGGACATGCCCCAGCTCCTCGTGGACATGCCCCAGCTCCTCGTGCAGGGCCGGATTAAGATCTCTATGGGCCTGGAGCTGAAGATTTTGGTGGGCTTTTTTTTTAATTTAGTGAAATGAAAGCATATTTTAGGTTATTGTGCAGATACGGATATATCTAACCAGGCAGATACTGTGTGAGTAAATTTACATTCTGATTTCAATCATTTAAAGCATGTAAAATTATTTTTTCACATTTTATCATCCAAACCTTTGTGGTTATATATTCTATAGGGAATTCTTGTTAATTTTTTTAAAATGGGATCCTGTTACTGCATTTTTCTGAGAAAATAAACAATTTTAACCAAAAAAATGAAATATTTCCCTTGTGTTTTTTGAATAATATGACTATGTATAAAACACTGATCTTGCTCCCAGTGTGGGAAATGAGAAGGTGAGTACTGGCAGTGGTATTGCTCATTTTATAAGTGACAAATGGACAATGCTATTGCATTGGAACTAAAAATAAAAAGATAAAACGTTTTTGGGTTTTCCTTTTAGATTTTACATGGTCATGTTTGGTATTAATGCAAAGGCCAGCGCTGACCTGTCCAATGACACCTCCCTTGACCTTGTGAGGTGTAAAGATTAGTAACGAAGGGTTCCAAAGTCACCCCCCCCCAGTGCACTTTGCTGCAGTGCGGTGGTTTAGGTTTTTGGTGTAACAATACGTAATAACGGATCTTGCCATCACCTCCACACTTGAGATGGTGAGTTAGTGCAGCATCATTGTTCACTTTATAATTGAAAAGTGGAAAGTATTGCTGTGTTAGAAAGAAAAAATAAAGTAATATTTATTATTTTATTTTTATTGTTACATAAAACCTGGTCATGTTTGGTATCATTGGAAAGGGCATACTCTGGCCTTTCCAGTGATACCTCATATGACCCTGTAGCTGCTATGGTGTTGGAGATAATGGGGTCCACATGTTCATAAATGCAGACATTGTTATTTTTTCTCTGGGCCTATTCTGGGTCATGGGCCTGGAGCTGCTGCTCCATCTGCCCCTATGTTAATCCGGCCCTGTCCTCGTGGATATACCCCAGCTCACACATGGATTTGCCCCAGCTCTCGTGGATATTCCCAGCTCACACATGGATTTGCCCCAGCTCCTCGTGGATATGCCCCAGCTCCTCGTGGACATGCCCCAGCTCCTCGTGGACATGCCCCAGCTCCTCGTGGATATGCCCCAGCTCCTCCTGGATATGCCCCAGCACATGGAATGCCCCAGCTCCTCATGGATATGCCCCAGCTCCTCATGGATTTGCCCCAGCAGATGGAATGCCCCAGCACCTCATGATAATGGCCCCAGCTCACCTCCGCCGCCTTTTTCGCTCCCTCAGAGCGTCCGGCGGCGCGGAGCTTGGGCGCTCGCCAGGGGGAGCCACGTGACCAGCTGCGATTGGCTGGTGACGTGTTTCCTCCAGGCGAGCACCTTGGTTTGTAGGGGTGGAGTGCTGGGGGGTTTCCATCTTCCTTGATGACCCAACACATTCTGTTGTCAACACAACATCTGGCTCCAGCAGCATGGGGTATACTCACCGCTGTGCAGCAAGGCCGACTGCCTCTTCTCCCTGATGCTTGCTCTGCTCTGCTGCTGGGCTGGCCCCTCACCTGTGCCGTGTTGAGCTCCGCTGACAATATGAGACTGTTCTCCTCTTTTCCCAGCTCCTCTGTCTGGTGTAACTCCTCACCAACTGCATGCTATGTAACGATGTCGGCATCCAGCTGTACCTCTAGCCGCACGGTCCTTGCTTCCAGTTCAGCAACTGATGCCTGCAGCTTAGCCTGGATCTGTTGATGCTGCACGGTCTAGAGCCTCTCGCTTCCAGCTGTTGATGGGCAACGTGCAGCATACTTTCGGATTGCCGCAGCTTCTCACCAATGAAATGTAAGAAAATTAAATGCAAATAAATATTGGGGCGGCCGTCCCATCACAGTAACATTATAATAATAATAATATATTATTAAATAAATTAAACAAGCTTCTCCCCACATCACCTCTTCCCATGATAGACTGCAGGATTTCTCACGCGCAGCCAGCCACTCTCTGGAACGGTCTCCCTCGTACTGTCAGACTTTCCCCTAACTTCTCTTCCTTCAAACGCTCCCTTAAAACGTTCCTATTTAGGGAAGCCTACCACCCAACTCACTGACGCAACCATCAATCACTCTCACCTTGCAGTCCTCTCCTCCTGTTTCCAACCCTAACCCTCCTAGATTGTGAGTTCCTACGGGAATAGGGCCCTCATCTCCTCCTGTACTGTTTGTCAAATGTTGTTCATTGTATTGTTTTGTAACCCTGTCTATACTGTGCCTATTGTTCAGCGCTGCGGAATATGCTGGCGCTTTATAAATAAATAATAATAATAATAATAATTTACTCAATAATCATAATATTATTATAATGCTACTATTATTCAGGGTTTCAGGGCTCATATCATAGACCTGTATCTGGCCAGGGAGAGCTATGGAAGGCTGCAGCCCTGCCCCAGGTAGGTGGACCCAGAGAGGAGAGTCTGTGTTTCTTTAGCGTGCGCACAGATTGGGTAAATCATGCGCCCGCTAATAAAAAAAAAACACATTTACAGCATGGGAACAATTTATTAGACTTAATAAATTGTGGCCACACTTTAAATATTTTTTTTAACTCTGACACCAGCTTGGCTCCGTATACTAGATAAACAAACATATTTCATTCTTAATAATGTGAAGTCTTTGAATACCCTCCAAACGATAACAGCCACTTATGGAATATATATAGTCAAGGAAAAGTTAAGAGAAGCTATTCACCACGTATCTCTTCCGAGACTTCCTCTTGAATGGAGGTGTAGATTCAGTAAGATATCTCTTGGCTTATTTTTAATTCATTCAAGCACGGTCTAAACTAAAAAGAGAGATAAAAGAAAGTGTTATTGAACATTATCACTAGGACATCTTGTGATGATAGATGTGGTTTTCTTAGAACTCTCCTGTGCTAAAATGCAATCTCACATCTTAAAAGTAAATGATGGGAACAAACATTTAACTTTAGTCGATGCAATGCATGGGAACTGAATTTTCCTTAATATAAAGTGTTCTGTCGATATTAAGCTTCATTGCAGCTAAGAGCATCAAAAACGTCAAGTACTCCAATAAATGTACAACCAGGCTTAGTAATATGTTATATTATGAAATGCTTAAAAAGAAGTGTTAAATATTTTTTTTCATGTTAAGAAAATTTTCTACAGTAGATATTATTGATATATTTGAATTGTGTGTAATAGCAAGCAAAAATAAAAGTATAATAAGTACCTGGTCAGATGAGTCCTACCTAATGAAATCAAGAGCTGCTTTCTAAGCAACCAAATAGAAATAAAAATACAAGATAAAAGTATCCAAAGGGAGCCGGGCAAGTAAATAAAGTATGAATTCAATTTGTCTTCCATTGAAAGCTATAATACATCTGTAATAAGTATATTGATAATAGTATGGAATAAGCAACATTTTATTTATTTATTTTGCAATGTAGAGTAAGAAAGAGGCAAAAAGGTGCTTACTAGTGAACTGGTCCTGCTTCCACTTTTTTCGGTTCCCAAACTAACGGGGTTATTCAGAGAGATTCGAAATGTCGTCAAAATTTAAACGGACACTGAATTTCAGCATACGAGGACATTTCAGGGTCATTAGTCTACTCAGAGAGCAGGCAGTTCGCCAAATTTTGGTGAATTGCCTGCACGTACGGTGCCTCTTCGAGGGCAGTGAAATCCACCATAGAGAAGCAATGGTTCATCTATTCAAAGAACACCGAACAGCAGTGAGAAGCTGCCGAAATGCCCTGCTCTTCGGTGGTTTAATTCGACAGGTTTATTCAGGGGAATCCCATAGACTTCAATGTTAAAAATATTCATGTTTTAACCCCTTAGTGACCGGGCGGTTTTACACAAATCCGTCCTTTAGTGACCGCTGCTGTTTTTACGTTTCTGTGCTGTTTGTGTTTACGTCAAATTTTCCTCTTACTCGTTTATGCAACCCACACATATTTTACACTGTTTTTCTCGTCATTAAATGGACTTTATAAAGATACAATTTTTTTCATCATTTCATATAATTTACTATAAAAAACATTGTGAAATATGACAAAAAATTTGAAAAAACACCACTTTTTCGAACTTTGACCCCCAAAATTTCTTATGTATCAACAACCGTCAAAAAAATTTAATTCCTTAGTAGTTTCTAAATTTAGTTCTGAGTTTAGCAATACCCAATGTTTACATATTCCTCGCTTTGCTCCTTATCTTATGCAACAATAAGTGAAAGTAGCACTTTGCCATTTACAAAGGGTTTACTATTAAAAGTAGTCATAGTGACATTGTAACACTGATATCTGTCACTAATGCCTGAATAACCCTCCACATATACATATTTTTTTAAAGTACACAAATCAAGGTATTAAACTTGGGGTATTTTGACTCTTTCCATGCAAACGATTTTACCAGAAATCTATGCCAACGTTTGAGAAAAAAAAGTTTTGGTGATTTTTTTTTTAATGCAATTTAAGAATACATGTACTGTGAACTTTAATGTTTACTGCCAAAAAGCACACCAAAATATGTTCAGCAACATCTTCTGAGTAAATTGATACCACCCATGTATAGGTATGTCGGGTCATTTGGGGGCTAATAGGCCTTATTTGGGGGGTGCGCATTTCAGTTTTCCAACTTGGAATTTTCACATTTCGTCATCATGCACCCATGTCCTATTTGGGACACTTTTGAAGCCGGCCAAAGTAATTTACACCCATCAAACCATATATTTTTAGAAAGGGCACACCCTAGGGTACTTCAAAGAGTTGTATTTTAACACTTTCCATGCACTAGCTCTTTGTCAAACTTTCAGGTAGTCACTTTTTGTGTTATTTTTTCACACACATTGTACTTTAGGCATGAATTGTCAAATCCAGTTATGGGTTACTGCCAAAAAACACCCCAAAATATGTTCAGCAACATCTTCTGAGTAAATTGATACCACCCATGTATAGGTATGTCAGGTTATTTGGGGGCTAATAGGCCTTATTTGGGGGGTGCGCATTTCAGTTTTCCAACTTGGAATTTTCACATTTCGTCATCATGCACCCATGTCCTATTTGGGACATTTTTGAAGCCGGCCAAAGTAATTTACCCCCATCAAACCATATATTTTTAGAAAGGGCACACCCTAGGGTACTTCAAAGAGTTGTATTTTAACACTTTCCATGCACTAGCTCTTTGTCAAACTTTCAGGTAGTCACTTTTTGTGTTATTTTTTCACACACATTGTACTTTAGGCATGAATTGTCAAATCCAGTTATGGGTCACTGCCAAAAAACACCCCAAAATATGGTCAGCAACATCTTCTGAGTAAAGTGATACCACCCATATATAGATTTCTTCTGTTTTTTTGGGGTTCTACGCCAATCTTTTGACATGTGCTTGTCATTTTTCTAATTTGACATATATTCTTTGCTTATCTTCTTTTTAGGGGCCTTTTTACATACCCCAGTTTTATGAACGTGCAAATATTTGGTAAGCTAACACCCCAAAGTATTGTAAATGGAGTGTTTTTATGCCATGGATGCAACCGTTTGCTCCAAACAAATTGGATACTGTTTAGTGGTCATTTTTCATTTTCACACCCACATCAGTTTTGGGCAACGGTTTTAGCCCAAAACATTTGAGAATGTGTGTGGCGGTAATTTTTCAATTTTCAGATTTTTACGCCCACATTAGATTTGGACTGTGATTTAGGAGACACTGTTGTTGGTTACTGCATGAAAACTCTCCAGGTTGTTTTGTGCAAGGTCTCCTGAGTACACCCATGCCCCCCATGCATAGGTTTGCCAGGATTTTGGGAAGGTTCAAATACAATTTTTATGACTTTGTCATTGGAGTTGAAATTGAGATTATTTCTTCAGCTAGAACTGTACTTGACCGCCAACAGCTCCTCTTGGCGCAGAGCTGAGGTCTCCCCCCTTTTTAACCGGGTGCGGACAAGCTGTGCTGGGAAACCTACGCGGTTCTTGCGAACAGTACCGCATGCTGCTGTATCAAAACAATACAGCAGCTTGAACAAAGGGACACTCGTATAAAAATTATCAACATACAAGTGGTACCCTTTGTTCATCAGGGGAAAAAGTAGGTCCCACACAATCTTGCCACTGGTTCCCATGTGTTCTGGGCAACCTGGAGGGTCAAGGCTACTATCCTTTCCCTCGTACACCCGGAAGGCCTGAGTATACCCACTCTTGCTGTCACAGAGCTTATACACCTTCACTCCATACCTGGAGCGTTTGGAAGGAATATACTGCTTGAATCCCAGCCTTCCCTTGTATTTCATTAGGGATTCATCCATGCAGATATTCCTTCCAGGTGTATAAGCCTCTGCAAACCTGGCGGCGAAGTGGGTAATCAGGGGGTGGATTTTATACAGCCGGTCAAACTGGGGATGCTCTCTAGGAGGGCACAGGCTGTTGTCACTGAAGTGCATGAAATGCAAAATGTTTTCATACCTTCTACGTGACATTGATCGGGGGTAAATGGGGGTAGAGCAGATGGGGCTACTGCTCCAGTAGGAGCAAATTGAGGGCTTCTTTATGATGCCCATCAGCATAGTAAGTGCCCAGAATTTCAGAAATTCTGGCACATCTAGCGGGGTCCATTGCTGCCTTGCCAAGTAGGAGTCTGGCTTCGCAGCACAATGCTGATGGGCATACAGATTTGATTGTGCAACAATGTGGCCCAACAAATCATCCCCCATAAACACCTGCAAAAACTGTGTGGCGGTAAATCCTGCAACATCAATATTGATGCCAGGATTTGCCGTGAAAGGAGGGATATCTGGCCTCTGGCGATGAGGCACTACCCACTCCTCAGCTGGAGCTGTGCGTCTCCTGCTGGCAGGTGGTGGCCCAGGATCTGCATCAGAAACATCACTAGGAGATACATCAGCCAGCGTAGATGATGTACCTAGCGATATCTCAGAGCAGTTAGCGGGGTCAAAATCTGGGTCGGAGTCCGACGCAGATGCCTCAGATTCTGACGCCAGGATGGCATATGCCTCCTCGACGCTGTACACCCTCTCAGACATTATATATAATAGATTATAAAATTTTATAATTATTATATATATATATATATAAGCGGCTTATTGGTTCTCAAAAGAACCGTTGGGTTTCACAAGAAAATACAAATAAACACCTAAATCTCTCTAAATCCCTCTAAACCTGCCTCAATTGTTCTAAATCTCCCTAAAATCTCTCTAAATCTGCCTCAATTTTTCTAATCTCACTAAATGTACCTAAAATCTCTAACCTGTCAAATCTGATTTCTCTCTCTCGCTCACCAAAACACAAGTGAGGAGAGGGAGGGAGAATCACAGAGGTCACGGCCAATATTTACAAAATATTGACCTGACCTGACAAATTATAAATTTTATTTTGATTTTTTATAACTTTTAATTGGATGTTGCTAGCCTGCCTCTCTGATGAGGCAGGCTAGGAACATCCCACACAGCCCCAAGATGACCCTGCCCTTAGAAGGGCAGCGCCTTCTTGGCTGTCACTTTTATTTTATTTTATTCATTTTTATTTATTTATTTTTCTTTTTTTACACTTTTTTTAGTCTGCTGGGTGCCTTGATCCCTCGAGGCACCCAGCAGAGCACCTGATCATTCATGTGATCGTTTTTGTACTGAGTGCCACGATACCTCTACCTCTACGCTACCGGAAGTGATCGCTCGGGGGGAGCGATCACAGACGGACCGGCGGCAGGTAACCATATTGCAAGGATGCCTCGATGTCGAGGCATCCCTGCAATATACACAGAGCAGCTGGAAGCGATACCGATCGCTTCCAGCGCTCTGTAGAAGTGCGGGGCACCTTTCCGGTCAAACCGGATGTTGATCACTCCCGGGGAGCGATCACAAGGGGCCCCGGCACTTCTGTCCGCCATTGCACGGATGTCTGGACTCCCAGGCAGCGTGCAATGGCCCTGGAGCTGCTGGAAGCGATCCGATCGCTTCCAGCGCTCAAAAGACCGCAGGACGTACCATGAACGTCAGCGGGTCTAAAAGAGACCCGCGGCCGTGACGTACATGGTACGTCCGCGGTCACTAAGGGGTTAATTCAATATCTAATAAATCATTTATTATTTTTTTCTGCAGTAAAAAGCCTCTTTATTTATAGATTTCTTACAATCTTTTAGGCATTTTTCGGGATTTTTTGGCAAACCCTTTTTTCTGGTTTTTTTAAAGATTTTTTTCTTTTTTCTGTAACAGACCATTTTATTATCATTCATAGCATCTTATATGTAAATTCCAGACATTTTCGTTCAGTAGCTTTTTTGCAAACAGCGTTTCAATTTTTAAAATTTCAAGCGTACTTTTTTTTTTCACCAAGTTCGTCTGCCTGTCGGCTTTTTCCGACGGCTGCTCTGCGCTGTGATCGGCGGTTTCTCTGATTTTTCTGACGTGTTTGGTTTGTGTGGCGGTTTCTGCAGGTTTTCAGTGAGTGATAGGAGAGAGATCGGCATGTTTGCGGTGAGTGTTCGGCAGGTTTGCAGTGAGTTTTCCCCCGCACTCCGGGGACCCTGTGTTTGTACTTGATATAACGCAGGGTCGACGAACTAGAATCGCCGAATCACCCCGAAGTGCGGGGAACAAAAGGGCACCGAACGTGCTACGACATTTTGAATCACTGAATAACCCCAATAGAATGTTCTTTATCTGGTTCACGAAGAAAATGCAGGAAATTGTCTTTTCACAATGTACAAATTTACTGATTGGAATTCATAAATGTGTGCATGACATAAGTGATCTTAGTTTAAAATATAATAATGAGTTAAACTGGGTTATTAAAAAGATACAAGGCAATATACTTTATTAGTCAGGTTAAAGGTTTAAATAATAAACTCTTTCTTTGGAAACCTCCTTTCAATCGCTAGGCACCTGATAGTTTTACAGATTCACAGAAAAATCCCCCCTGGGCACTTTAATATTTGTTAAGTGCTTTTGTTCTCAGAAATTCTGAAGCATTTACAATGAAAGTGGAGAAGAATACTCAGAGGCTGTGAAGACAATGTTATAGATAGATGACATGCTTTTTTTTAAACCAACATTTTTTATTATTTTTGGCCCTTTTCCCCAAACACAATTATATAACATTTTTAGAATAGTATGAATACTGGTTTTGTTTTTGTACAATTCTAAAAGTAGCTGGAAACTGTCATCATTCTGCACTGCATGCTTAATTTATTTATGTTAGGCTTCGAATGAAGATTGCTCGTTTTAAAAGGAACATGGTTTAGACATGCTGGCTAAAAGACTATGATTTCCTTTTCTTTTTTCGTCCATGCAATTGCATACAGACAAACAAAAGAATATTGTTTTGATTTACTTTTGTGTAATGGGTTACTTGAGCAAAACACCACTGATAACGTTGTGGACAGACATCTTCAGAACAGAATGTGCACCAAAACATACCCTTTGATAATGTACACTATATATCCTATCCACCACAACAATATTATATATATATATATATATATATATATCCACCACAACATTGTATATATATATACATATATATAAGGTTTATTATTGCAGGAGCCATTTGCATATCACAGCAATTCAAAGAACTGCATCACAGAGCTCCTGTGCTACATTCCCCATATGCAGCAAGGAACTCTGGGTAAGACGTGCAAATAACGTCTGTCTCACTTTTTTGCATTCTGGAACTGTTTTCACACAGAACCCTTCAATTAATGCCATACTAGGTGGCTTTTTTTAGCAGGTGTTAGGTTTATATAACTGCCACTTCTGGACAACACTGTTTCTGGTTTATTGGTCCCTCATCAGCAGAAGCTAGGCGTGACCAGTTGCAGTTGGATGCTTGGACCCATAGGCTAATATACAATTGTTAAGTTTTTCGTGTGAAATGTAGCGTCATCACATGATTTATACACTGTTCACATATTATGCACTAGGTAATATATACATATATAGACATTACTACTATTGTTATGATATCAGGGTATATATCACTTGGTTATAGTATATTTCCATTAGTTACAGAGCTGCATATATAGTATTACAACTGAAGGTTTATGAGGATGAAAGATAAAGTTTGGGAACATAAGGGTATTTTTATCCTAATTAAATCCAAAGGATTTTCTCTCTAAGGTTACAGCACAATTATAATACACCGAAATAGCATTTGATGACTTTAAATTCCTTGCAGTTGTCCTTCATGTTGTTTTTAAGTTTATTATTGGTAGAAAATTTATTGCTTTTGAGTAGTTGTCCGTTACTATGATTATTCTTCTCCTGGTTATGTAATAGCTTTGTATCTGTGATTACACGTCCCTGCATAGCGATGCTCAGTGGCCTGGTCCGGAACGCACAATTGGAGGGCGGCCAAATTGGTAAGAGTTTATCTTTTAATATACGTATTGTAACAGGGCGTCATGTAGAGAGCAAGGAAAGGTCCTGTCCGGGGTTTATGTGTCACCCAGATTTCTCTCTTACACCTAACGGAACCTCTAAGCCCCTGGTTTTGCACTTTGCCTCAGTGGCAATTTAGTGCAGGTGAGGCAAACAGACATCGCTCTGGAACCTCAGGACAGTCTCTATCTGCTGGAGCGCAAGATTGGTCATGCTGGTTTGCTGAAGCCTGACAAACACTAGGTTTGCACAGGTTGTTAGTCAGGACTATTGTATGTTTAGTTAGTGCCGGGACACGGTTAGGAATTTTCTTTGCTTTTGAAGTGTTTATTTTTGAGCAATATACAGCGTGGTATACAACCGGTGGGTTGCTGCAATAAATGTACCATCGTTTGAAGGAAAGTCACTGGTCTGGTCTCTGTACCTTTTTCAAGAGTGCTCACCCCAGAGAGCAATTGCACCCGCTACCTGTTTCCCAGCTCACATATGGTGGAGAACTTTGGGCAAGTGATAGCAAGAACCTGCTATTTAAAGGGCCAGTACCTGAAGTGAAAAAAAAGAGGACGTTATAAAACAGTTGGTGTTGGCTAATGCAGCACAGCAACAGGCTAATGCTACACAGTGGGACATGTTAAATGCTCTGCAGAATCAGACTCAGGTGCTGCACACGCAGCAGCAGATCAGTGCTGTACAGGAACAGACACAAATGTTGTTTGAGAAGCTTGCAGTTGCTGCTGAAGGCGATCGCAAGACTCTGACGGAGGTGGTGCAGACGCTGGCACAGAGGTCTCCCCTGCAAGCTGCAGATTCTTCTGACAACTCCTCACCCATCCATGTCAGTCGCTTCCTTTCCAAGATGACCACAGAGGATGATCCAGAGGCCTTCCTGTTAACATTTGAAAGAACCGCTGAGAGGGAAGCATGGCCTAAGACACGGTGGGCAGGACTGGTGGCGCCCTTGCTAACTGGTGAATCACAGAAAGCATATTATGATTTGGAGTCTGTGGATGCCATGGATTATGACAAGGTCAAACTGGAGATACTAGCATGGCGAGGTGTTACTTTAGCAGTGCGAGCCCAGCGTGTTAACAACTGGTCCTACCAAGCTGGGAAGTCACCGCGGTCACAGATGTTTGATCTCATCCACCTGGTCTGAAAATGGCTGCAACCGGAGTCCCTATCGGGGCCACAGATCATTGAGCGGGTAGTCATGGATCGCTTCCTAAGATCCTTACCGATCGTCTTGCAAAAGTGGGTAACCCAAGGGGACCCCAAGTCGGTGGATTAGCTTGTGGAGATTGTTGAGAGGTACTTTGCAGCTGAGGACTAGAACGCCTCCCCGGTGAGCCCATGGACTTTCCGCCCAAAACCAAGGCCTCCCTCGGCAATCGGTAAGACTGTTCCAGGGAAAGTGGGTGGTGGGCGTGGCAAGGAGGCAGAGGGAAAAACTGCTGATTTAAACCGGGGAGGTTGGCATTCCAAAGCAGGAACACCAGTGCCCGTCAGCAGACCTAACCTGAAGAATGTTAGATATTTTTGGTGCCAGGAACTTGGGCATTTAGCTGCGAACTGTCCATTAACTGATGAGCCTATGCAGTGTGACTTGTCTTTCAAGGAAAGACGGCAGTCTTTGTTTTCCACTGTTTCATGCACCACAGTGCCAGTGAAGGGAAAACACATGTGTGCAATAACTGTGAATGATAAGCATGTTACAGCTTTGCTGGACTCTGGAAGTTTAGTAACCCTTATTAAGGCTGAATTGAAAGGCTCTGTGAACTTCTGTGCTAAAAAGGTTGCTGTAGTGTGTGTGCATGGTGATACTCGGGAGTATCCTATAGTAGCTGTGAAGTTTGGAACCGCACGGGGTGATCTGAGGCACTTGGTTGGGGTTGTGCCTCACTTGGTGCATGATGTAATTATAGGGAGAGACTTCCCTGAATTTTGGGAACTCTGGGAACACCCAGACTGTGCCACAGTTTCTAAACCAGAGACTGAATCAGAATACATGGATGCTGCAGAGCAGTTGTATTAAGAGGATTCCTCTTGGGGGTCCCCAGACTTTCCCTTCTCTGTTTTGGCAGGAGAATTGGAAGAATCTGAAGGCCCTATAGCCAATGAGGATAGACCGCCCTCTGCTGAAACTGAGGCTACTCTAGAGTTTGCAGATCTTAACACTCATAGAGAGAACTTTGGTAGTGAGCAGAGGAAAGATCCTACTCTTGTGAGGGCCTGGGAAAATGTTATGATGATCAATGGGGAACCTGTTGAACCAAGGAATAGGCTCTCTTTTCCTTATTTCATTAGTAATGATGACATGCTATATCGTGTGTATAAAAAGAACAATGGAATTATTGAGCAATTAGTGGTCCCCAAACCGTACAAAAAGGTGGTATTGGAGCTTGCCCATGGACACTTATTGGGGGGTTATTTAGGTACCGAGAAAACCACTGAAAGGGTTTTACAGAGGTTTTACTGGCCTGGGGTACAAAAAGATATTGAAAACTATTGCAAATCTTGTTCAGTTTGTCAAATGTCTGCACCCCTACCTCATTTTCGGAGTCCCTTAGTACCCTTGCCAATAATCAAGGTGCCATTTGAGAGAATTGCTATGGACCTTATGGGCCCGCTTCCGAAGTCTGCCCGAGGGCATCAGTATATCCTGGTCATTATGGATTACGCTACCCGTTACCCTGAAGCAATTCCCCTACGCCAGACATCAGCCAAGAATATAGCTAAGGAGTTATTACAGGTGTTTAGCTGGGTCGGGATCCCTAAGGACCTTCTGATGGACCAAGGTACCCCATTTATGTCACGCGTGACAAAAGAATTGTGCAAGTTGCTGTGCAAGACTATTGTATGTTTAGTTAGTGCCGGGACACGGCTAGGAATTTTCTTTGCTTTTGAAGTGTTTATTTTTCAGCAATATACAGCGTGGTGTATAACCTGTGGGTTGCTGCAATAAATGTACCACCGTTTGAAGGAAAGTCACTGGTCTGGTCTCTGAACCTTTCAAGAGTTCTCACCCCAGAGAGCAATTGCACCTGCTAACTGTTTCCCAGCTCACAGTATATATAGAGTCATGTTGGTTCTGGAACGTTGTCGTGCAATAGGCTCGGTTAGAGTCAAAACAATGTATTTTTATGATTATACAATAAAATTGAGCCTGTGGGATTTTTTAACCGTTTTTGTTCATTTGTTTGGATTCAAAACCAACTTGCTATTAAAACTTTGACATAAAGTGTTACAAAAGTTTTTAAATAACCCATTGCTTTTGAAAAATGAACTCAACAACTATTTATAAGTTGTAGCCCAAAGTAGTCTAAGATTGCATTTGAAGATGCAAAGTGTTTGCTGTTGGTCACTGCTTCAAAGCTGATCAGGATAAATGCACATACCTCACATCCAGCTCTTGCCTCTAGCAAATCAACTGAGCTTGTAGCACCCTTGATATTGGTGACCCTTGTTTTCAGATGTAGCCAACAGAAGAGACCTAGTCACTCATCCCTCTACTGATTACTCATCTGCTGATACGCAACAACTATTTATAAGTTGCAACCCAAAGCAGTCTAAGATTGCCTTTGAAGATGCAAAATGTTTGCTGTTGGTCACTGCTTCAACGCTGATCAGACTAAATGCACATACCTCACATCCAGCTCTTGCCTCTAGCAAATCAACTGAGGCTGGTAGCACCCCTGATGTTAGTGACCCTTGTTTTCACATGTAGCCAACAGAAGGGACCTAGTCGCTCATCCCTCTACTGATAAGTGTAACAGTTTTTTATTTTAACTAGAGTTATCTTTTCCCTCTAGAGATTCCAGACAGTCTAAACTGAGGTATGTAGGTTCATGGTAAGGGGGAAGTTACATTTACATTCAGAGGGTTTTTTAACCTCTATAGAGTATTTACAGACCAGGACAATGTTTATAATCATCATGCAGCAACAGCACTATATCTGCAGCATTACTGCTGTAACATACTTTCAGAATGTGTCTCTCCTCTTACATTGTAAGCTCTGGAGCAGGGTCCTCCCTCCTATTATTCTGTGTGTTTAACTTGCATGCATATTTGTTATTTTATTTCACCCATTGTACAGTGCTATGGAACTTGTTGGTGCTTTATAAATACGTGTAACTGTCACTGTTCACAGGAAAGTCTTTCGCGGTTATTCAGAGAGAGGTGAAAACCAGGAGAATGATTGGAGAAGGGAAAATTCTATCAGGGTAATTCAAAGAGATCCGAATTGCTTGAGAAAGGTAACCAAACGCTGAAAATCAGCATTCGGTTACCTTTCTTGGCCATTCGGTTATCCAGAGAGCAGGCAATTCGCCAAATCCTTTCGAATTGCCTGCACATACGGTGTCTATTCGAGGGCAGTGAAATCCTCATAAAAAAGCACTGCTTCGGCTATTCAGAGAACAAAAACCAGCAGTGAAAGGTTCCCCTAATGCCCTGCCATTCGGTGGTTTCATGCGGCAGATTTATTCAGGTGAATCCCATAGGCTTCAATGTTAAAAATATTCCCGTTTTAATTCAATATCTAATAAACCGTTCGTTATAAAATTCTGCAGTAAAGAGTCTCTTCATTTATAGATTTTTTAGGATATTTTAAGTATTTTTCTGGATTTTTTTTTTAACCACTTGGCTGCTAAGGACCTCTCCCCCTCCCTTTCAGGCACTTCCTCCGCACATGTGGGGGGGCGCCTTAATTAGATGTCATCGCGCCGCCGCGATGACATCTAATTGCTCTGCCGGGGTCCCGGAGTGCTGGGCTGACATCCAAGATGTCAGCCCGCACTGGGGGGCGCAGCAATCCGCCGGAATCCGGCAGATTGCTGCCTCCTGTGCATGGATGCGCTCAGCGCGTCCATAGCACAGGAGAACCACTTGGATAGACGCGCTGAGCGCATCCATAGCAGCCAAGTGGTTAACTGGTGTTTGAAAAAAATCTAAAGCAATGTTATTTTTCACCTCGGGATTAAACATTCACAGGGTTCTTCAGAGAGCGGTGAAAAGCAGGAGAATAACTGGAGAAGTGAAAATTCTAGGTCAAAATAGCCAAACCAGAAAAATTCTCCCATTTAACTCACTTTCCAAATCGGCTATTTGGTCTAGATTGTTCTCTTCTCTTGCCAGTTCTCCTGGCTTCCACCTCTCTCTCGGGGTTGTTCAGAGAAAGATGAAAACCAGGAGAATGGCAGGAAAAGAGAACAATCTGGACCAAATAGCCGATTTGGAAAGTGAGATAAGGCTAGGGTCAGACTAACGCATTTTTCGCAGCGACTGTCAAAGAGTGCGTCCGAACGCATTGCCGTACTTTTTCACGGATTGCGCGAAAACGGTCATACGATGCGCATTTTTGTGCGTGATTTTTTACGGATCCAAACCAGGAAACTTTGGGTGTCTGGACGTTATGTTGGCCGGACATGAGCAGGGTCTGACGTCTCCAAATCACGCACACACTCCGCTAATGGACGCAGCGCACTCTGTACGTCCGTACTAGCGGTTCTGCGTTCTCGAAAAAATGCGTTCATTTTCCACTTGCGTTGCGCAGCCGGACTTTTGTGCGACCGTACTTCGTATATTGGCCATCATTGCCCGTCATTTGCTGCTAGTGCGGCCGTGATTAAGTGCGCCTAAACGCACGTTAAAAATTCGCTAGTCTGACCCTAGCCTAAATGGGAGAATTTTTCTGGTTTGGCTATTTTGACCTAGAATTTTCCATTCTCCAGTCATTCTCCTGCTCTTCACCGCTCTCTGAATAACCCTGACAGGGTTATTCAGAGAAAGGTGAAACTCAGGAGAATGACTGGAGAATGGAAAATTCTAGGTCAAAATAGCCAAACCAGAAAAATTCTCCCATTTATCTCACTTTCCAAATCGGCTATTTGGTCTAGAATTTTCCATACTCCTGCTTTTCACCGCCAAAAAATCAGTAAACTTTTCTTCGTGTCCGAAAATGTCTCCTCTTTTCTTACAGACTGCCGCCCCAAGCAGTTGTTTATGGATAGATTAAAGGAAAAGCATTTACCGTCATTCGAAATGTCATTTTTTGTTTTTTACATATTTCTATACATCCTAGAAATCTGCCACTTCACGGGCAGGTTATGGGGACCTCCTAGGCACGATATTTGAAGGAATTTTTCATTTTTATTTTGAACCCTTATTTCATGGAAAACTCAGTCCCTTTTAAAAACGTTTTTTTTTTACTTTTTGTCCTTGTTTCCTGTCCCCAGAGCACTACCTGAACCCCCATACACCTTTTATGGCAAATATGTAGCATATATGCCCTCTTGGAGGGCACTCTAAAAAAACGAATTTTCAGCCCCATTGACTTGCATGGGGGTTCGGGTTCGGACCCGAACAAATGGGAAGTTCGGGTTCGGGCCCGAACCGAACTCGGGGGGTGTTCGGCTTATCCCTACTAACTACAATAACCAATTTGGTGGCACATGTCTTTAAGCATTTAAGTATACTCTAACGCAGGGATCTCAAACTCACGGCCCCCCAGATGTTTTTGCCTACAAGTCCCAGAATGCTTTGAATGCAATAGATGGCCGTGGAATCATGGGAGTTGTAGTTCAGAAACATCAGGGGGGCCAGAGTTTGAGAACCCTGCTCTAACGTGTGCATACTTTTCTGAGGGGATCCTTAGGCATCTCTTGCTGATTATTTTTTTCAGGTGGTGGTTCTCAGTTTTTGACATACAATTGTTGTCAGAGACCTCACCCTGCATTAGATGCTTTTTGTGATTGGTCATTGACCTTGAGTTATGCTCTCTAATCTATGACCTTTTTTGTGTGTTTTTTATACATTTTGTGGGTGTGTACGTTTTTTCTTAGAAGTCCAATAAAGGTTTAGAATTTTAATCATTTGTTCCCACCTTCCTTTTGGGTTCTTTGGAATCCAATTCTTCCATTATCTCTGATACACACATTTTGAACCATTACTTGTAATATATACAGGCCAGGTACATCTTATCCAGAATTCTAAAATCCAGAAGACTCCGTAAACTGGAGTTTTGGAGCCATATGGATTTTAGTGATTTTGGACCAGAGGCACTCCATTTGGACCCTACCTTTATGAATTTGGCCCCCATGAGAACTGCAGCAAACCAAGGCACACACTGGGAGACTCTGGGCTGTGCCAGTATGTGACATGCTGCCTGGTCTCATGCTGACTGCGGGCAACATGTCAAAGAAATGTTGCAAAGCATTCCCAGTGTAGGTACATGCTGTGAGCTTAATCAGGAAATGGATCATGGTTCTCCCGCTGTGATCTCCTCCTCTGAAACATCGTATTCTCCCAGATTCTGAAATCCAGTAGAATGCAAACTCCAGAATGATCGCTCTCCCAAGCATTCCAGATTAGGGATTCTCTACCGGTATAGTATATTATACAATAGTAAGTATGTAGATACCTGACCACTAAAACATATATATCCAAAAAATAATTATTTTATTACTTTGGCTTTGGCTGGCGATGGCTCCTCTGCGTTGGCAGCTATCTTAGCCACTATGGAGCCACTCTTCTGCAAAGACTTTTCACAGGTTCGTTTGGAGTATGACTTTGGGATCTATTCAAATCAAACGAGTATATGCTTTGCCAAACACTGATAGAGAATGATATGGTCTGCATTTGCATCACCAGTAGGTTTTTTAATCCAACACCTTACAAGGGAAAAAAAAAACAAATGTCCTAGGTGCGACTGCAGGCAACTTATATATACAGTCAGGTCCAGACATATTGGGACATCAACACAATTCTAACATCTTTGGCTCTATACACCACCACAACGGAGTTGGAATGAAACAAACACAATGTGCTTTAACTGCAGACTGTCAGCTTTAATTTGAGGGTATGTACATCCAACTCAGGTGAACGGTGTAGGACTTACAGCAGTTTGCAGATGTGCCTCCCACTTGTTAAGGGACCAAAGGTAATGAATGGGACAATTGGCTTCTCAGCTGTTCCATGGCCAGGTGTGTGATATTCCCTCTTTACCCCAATTACATAGAAACATAGAAAAATGTTGGCAGATCAGAACCTTTCGGCCCATCTAGTCTGCCCAATTACATGGATACTTTCCCTGGATTTATCTTTTGTTTAGGATAGCCTTATGCCTATCCCATGCTTGCTTAAATTCAATTACTGTTTTGGCATCTACCACTTCAACTGGAAGGCTGTTCCATGTATCCACCACACTCTCAGTAAAATAATGCTTCCTGGTGTTACTTTTAAACCTTTGCCCCTCTAAGGCTAGGGTCAGACTAGCGCACTTTAAACGTGCGTTCTGGCGCACTTAATCACGGCCGCACTAGCAGCAAGTGCCAGGCAATGACGGCCAATATACGAAGTACGGTCGCACAAAAGTCCGGCTGCGCAACGCAAGTGGCAAACGAACGCATTTTGTCGAGAACGTAAAACCTCTAGTACGGTTGTACAGAGTGCGCTGCGTCCGCTAGAGGCGTGTGTGCGTGAATTGGAGATGTCAGACGCTGCTAATGTCCGGCCAACATAACGTCCAGATGCACAAAGTGTTTTATTGATGATCCGTACAAAATCACGGATGCAAATGCGCATCGTATGACCACTATCGCGTATTCCGTGACAAAATGCGTCCATTCGTTCGAACGCACTTTTTCACAGACAACGTGAAAATGTGTTCGTCTGACCCTAGCCTAATCTAAAACATTCCTATTTAGGGAAGCCTACCACCCAACTCACTGACGCAACCATCAATCACTCTCACCTTGCAGTCCTCTCCTCCTGTTTCCAACCCCAACCCTCCTAGATTGTGAGTTCCTACGGGAATAGGGCCTCATCTCCTCCTGTACTGTTTGTCAAATGTTGTTCAATGTATTGTATTGTAACCCTGTCTATACTGTGCCTATTGTACAGCGCTGCGGAATATGCTGGCGCTTTATAAATAAAGAATAATAATAATGAAAAAATAATTATCTAAGACTATGTCCTCTTGTTTTGCTACTTTGTTTCCTTTTAAATATACTCCCTTCCTCTACCTTGTGGATTCCCTTTACGTATTTAAATGTTTCTATCATATCTCCTCTGTCTCGTTTTTTTTCCAAGCTGTACATGTTAAGATCATTAAGCCTTTCCTGGTAACTTTTCTCCTTCAAGCCGTACACCATTTTAGTAGCCCTTCTCTGAACTCTCTCTAAGATGTCTATATCCTTCTGGAGATACGGTCTCCAGTACTGCACACAGTACTCCAAGTGAGGTCTCACCAGTGCTCTGTATAGTGGCATGAGCACTTCCCTTTTCCTACCGCTAATACCTCTCCATACACAACCAAGCATTCTGCTAGCATTTCCTGCTGCTCTATTACTTACCCTTAGATCCTCTGAAATAATAACCCCTAAGGCTGGGGTCAGACCAGCGCACTTTTAATGTGCGTTCTGGCGCACATAATTACGGCCGCACTAGCAGCAAATGACGGGCAATGACGGCCAATATACGAAGTACGGTCGCACGAAAGTCCGGCCGCGCAACGCAAGTGGAAAACGAACGCATTTTTTCGAGAACGCTGAACCGCTAGTACGGACGTACAGAGTGCGCAGCTGCGGCATAGCGGCATGTTTGCGTGATTAGGAGATGTCAGACGCTGCTAATGTCCAGCCTACATAACGTCCAGACGCAAAAAGAGTTTTATTGACGATCCGAAAGAAATCACGCACGAAAAATGCGCATCGTATGACCGTTTTCGCGCATTCCGTGAAAAAATACGTCAATTCGTTCGGACGCACTTTTTTACGTTCTCGTGTAAAAATGCTTTCGTTTGACCCTAGCCTTAATCCCTTTCCTCAGATGTTGAAGTTAGGACTGTATCAAATATTCTATATTCAGTCCTTGGGTTTTTACGTCCCAGGTGCATTATCTTGCACTTATCCACATTAAAACTCAATTGCCACAGCTCTGACCATTTTTTTAGTTTACCTAAATCATTTGTCATTTGGCTGATCCCTCCAGGAACGTCAACCCTGTTGCAAATCTTTGTGTCATCAGCAAAAAAGACATACTTTTCCATTAATACCTTCTGCAATATCACTAATAAAAATATTAAAGAGAATGGGTCCAAGTACTGACCCCTGAGGTACCCCACTGGTAACAAGACCTTGCGCCGAATAAACTCCATTTACCACAACCCTCTGTTGCCTGTCACTCCGCCACTGCCTAATCCATTCAACAATATTGGAATCCGAGCTCAAAGATTGCAATTTATTGATAAGCCTTCTATGCGGAACAGTATCAAAAGCCTTACTGAAATCTAAATAAGCAATGTCTACTGCACCACCTGTGTCTATTATTTTTGTTACCCAATCAAAAAAAATCAATAAGATTAGTTTGGCATGATCTCCCTGAGGTAAACCCATGTTGTTTCTGATCCTGTAATCTATGTGTTTTTAGATGTTCAACAATCCTTTCCTTTAACATGGTTTCCATTAATTTCCCCACTACTGACGTAAGACTAACTGGCCTATAGTTCCCCGATTCCTCCCTACTACCCTTCTTGTAAATGGGCACAACATTTGCTAATTTCCAGTCTTCTGGGACGGCTCCCGTTAACAAGGATTGGTTAAATAAATCTGTTAACGGTTTTGCTATTACATCACTGAGGTCTTTTAATAATTTAGGATGGATCCCATCAGTCCCCATTGACTTATTTGTCTTTACTTTAGACAGCTGCTGTAGAACCTCCTCCTCTGTAAACTCATATGTAAATGTCTCTTTAGTGTTCTCTCCTAACTGAGGTCCCTTTCCTTCCTTTTCTTCTGCAAAGACTGAACAAAAATATTCATTGAGGCAGTCAGCGAGACTTTTATCCTCTTCTGCATACCTTCCTTCCTTTGTTTTTAATCTAACTAATCCTTGTTTTACTTTTCTTTTCTCGTTTATGTATCTAAAAAATGTTTTGTCTCCCATTTTTACTGACTGAGCTATTTTCTCTTCTGCGTGTGCTTTGGAAGCTCTTATAAATTGCTTTGCCTCTTTCTGCCTAATCTTATAGGTTTGCCTATCTTCTTCACTCTGAGTTTTTTTATAATTATTGAATGCTATCTTTTTGTTCTTCACTATTTTGGCCACTTCTGCAGAGTACCACAGTGGTTTCTTCCCTTTTTTGTTTTTGCTAACAAGCCGAATGCAATTGCCTGTGGCCTACAATAATGCTTCCTTTACATAATCCCATTTCTCCTGGACTCCCTTTAAACTCCTCCAGTCTGATAATGACTCCTTCACACAAAATCTAATTTTAGAAAAATCTGTTTTTTCAAAGTCTAAAACTTTTCTTTTTGTGTGGTGCGGCTCCATCCCTGTTCTTATATTAAACCATCCTGACTGGTGATCACTAGATCCCAAATTTTCTCCTACAATGTGCAGATAAAAGGCCCAGAGTTAATTTCAAGTGTTAATTTCAATTCTATTTGCATTTGGAATCTGTTGCTGTCAACTCTCAAGATGAGATTCAAAGAGCTGTCACTATCAGTGAAACAAGCCATCATTAGGCTGAAGAAACAAAACAAACCCATCCGAGAGATAGCAAGAACATTAGGCGTGGCCAAAACAACTGTTTGAACATTCTCAAAAAGAAGGAACGCACCGGTGAGCTCAGCAACACCAAAAGACCCGGGAGACCACGGAAAACAACTGTGGTGGATGACCAAAGAATTCTTTCCCTAGTGAAGAAAACACCCTTCACAACAGTTGGCCAGATCAAGAACACTCTCCAGGAGGTAGGTGTATGTGTGTCAAAGTCAACAATCAAGAGAAGACTTCACCAGAGTGAATACAGAGGGTTCACCACAAGATGTAAACCATTGGTGAGCCTCAAAAACAGGAAGGCCAGATTAGAGTTTGCCAAACAACACCTAACAAAGCCTTCACAGTTCTGGAACAAGATCCTATGGACAGATGAGACCAAGATCAACTTGTACCAGAGTGATGGGAAGAGAAGAGTATGGAGAAGGAAAGGAACTGCTCATGATCCTAAGCATACCACCTCATCAGTGAAGCATGGTGGTGGTAGTGTCATGGCGTGGGCATGTATGGCTGCCAATGGAACTGGTTCTCTTGTATTTATTGATGATGTGACTGCTGACAAAAGCAGCAGGATGAATTCTAAAGTGTTTCGGGCAATATTATCTGCTCACATTCAGCCAAATGCTGCAGAACTCATTGGACGGCGCTTCACAGTGCAGATGGACAATGACCCTAAGCATACGGCAAAAGCAACCAAAGAGTTTTTGAAGGGACAGATGTGGAATATTATGCAATGGCCAGGTCAATCACCTGACCTGAATCCCATTGAGCATGCATTTCACTTGCTAAAGACAAAATTGAAGGGAAAATGCCCCAAGAACAAGCAGGAACTGAAGACAGTTGCAGTAGAGGCCTGGCAGAGCATCACCAGGGATGAAACCCAGCGTCTGGTGATGTCTATGCGTTCCAGACTTCAGGCTGTGATTGACTGGAAAGGATTTGCAACCAAGTATTAAGAAGGGAAAGTTTGATTTATGATTATTATTCTGTCCCATTACCTTTGGTCCCTTAACAAGTGGGAGGCACATCTGCAAACTGCTGTAAGTCCTACACCGTTCACCTGAGTTGGATGTACATACCCTCAAATTAAAGCTGACAGTCTGCAGTTAAAGCACATTGTGTTTGTTTCATTCCAACTCCATTGTGGTGGTGTATAGAGCCAAAAATGTTAGAATTGTGTCAATGTCCCAATATTTCTGGACCGACTGCATATATATATATATATTTACCAGTCGTTGGTTCCTGAACTCCGAGTAGATCCACCACCAGGTTCATGCCCAGCTCACATAAGCATCTCTCTACAAATAGTATTGGCGGCGCTCCCGGTCTTCATTCAAATATCAATTTATTGGTAAAGAATCAACATTTCAGTCCGCTATCCGTGGACTTTCATCAGGATATAAAAAACATATACACAAAACACTTAACTAACATAAAACATACTCACCAATTATCAGTGCCATCCTTGTGCCGAGCAGAAGAATGACATCAGAGCGCTTACCATAACCCTATGACCCACCCAGAGCAACTGAATGCTAAATAACCCAGCCTGTAACCAAAAGTAAACACTTATTTATTTATTTTATTTATTTATAAAGGATTTTACCAGGAAGGATACATTGAGATTTCTCTCGTTTTCAAGCATGTCCTGGGTTCAAGAACATTGAAGTGTTACAGTTACAGAAATACAAAGTAATACAATGCAAGATATTAAAAAAAAACAAAACACAAATATACAGATTAACAGAAAAATATGTAGGAAATCTAGTCACTAGGTTACATGTTTACAGGTGCATTCTGTATTGAGGTATGTTAATAGGGAGCTTTTGAGTGACTTAAGACTGGGGGAAGATTTGATGGTGTCTGGGAGGTTATTCCATAATTGTGGTGCTCTGTAGGAAAATGAGGACCGAGCCACTGTCTTTTTGTATTGTGGTATAGCAAGTAAGGTGCTGGTCCTGGATCGGAGGTTATAGGATGAGGGAGCTGCTGGGGAAGCAGTCTATTCAGGTAGGGTGGCAGCTTCCCAGAGATGCTCTTAAACACCAGGCTGGAAAGGTGAAGGGTGCGTCTGGATTCCAGCGATGGCCAGTTTAGTTCTTTTAACATGTCACAATGGTGGGTCATGTAGTTACATTGTAGCGCAAAGCGGCAGAATGAGTTATACAATGTAGTAAGTTTATGAAGGTGTGTTTGCGGGGCGGCTGCATACACTACATCTCCATAATCAATAACCGGCATAAGCATTTGCTGTACAATCTGCTTTCTTACCGCGGGACTCAGGCAGGATTTGTTTCTGTACAGGGCACCTAGTTTGTGGTAAAGTTTAGATGAGAGTTTTTCGATGTGGGGGCCAAAGGATAGATTAGGGTCCAACCACATACCTAGATATTTGAGAGATGTGACTGTGGTCAGCGTGCCATTTGATTTTGTCCCAACACATAGATGGGGATTTTGCAATTTGTGTAGTTTAGGTGCTGTTCCAAAGAGCATCGTTACAGTTTTGTCAGTATTTAAAAAAAGTTTGTTGTTTTTGATACACTTTTCTACCTCTGTTAATTGTTCAATTGTTCTTGCAGCACGGCCTCCAGCTGCGGGAGATTTGGTTTGCTGGTATAGATCACAGTGTCGTCTGCGTACATATGTACAGTTGAGGCTTTGCAGACGTTGGGCAGATCATTTATGAATTTTGTGAATAGCAGGGGGCCTAGTATTGAGCCTTGGGGTACACCGCAAGTGACTGGGAGTGGGAGGGAGGAGCTGCCAGAAATTGACACATATTGTGATCGGTGGGATACATATGATTGAAACCAGGTTAGCGTGCGATCACCAATGCCAGAGTTTTTAAGTTTTTCTAACAAGATGCCATGGTCTACCGTGTCAAAGGCCTTGGGAAAATCAAGGAAGATGGCTCCAGTTAGGTTTCCTTGTTCCATCCCAGCCTGGATATCATTGCAGACTTTTAGAAGGGCGGTTGTAGTTGAGTGATTTGGACGAAAGCCTGATTGATCCGGGGTTAAGTAGTTCCAATATTGATAATAATCACGTAATTGTGTGTAGACACATTTTTCCAAGACCTTTGACATTACAGGGAGCAACGATATCGGACGGTAGTTGGATACCAAAGTACTGTCACCACTTTTATGGATAGGTACCACTCTCGCAGTCTTCCAGAGCTTGGGTATGTATCCAGTCGCCAGTGACTCATTTATTAGGGTTGCAACAGGATTTGCAATTGCAGGCGCACTGATTTTCAGCAGCATTGCTGGTATTTGATCAGGTCCAGACTGGTATTTCATTTTTTGCTTACTGAGAAGTTTAGTAATGACACTGACAGGCACTGGTCTAAAACTGAATTCCTGTCTGATACAGGGACTTTGCACAGTTTGGGGGCCTGACCTGCATGAGGCCTCTCTGATTGCATGTCATTTCCTAGCTTGGCAATCAAAGTGGTGGCACATCCAACAAAATAATCATTAAAGGCATTTGCTACATCTAGGGGGTGTTGCAGGGTTTGGTTGTTTACTTTGACAGCAGCTGGATGGGAGTGGACTGGGGGTGCTTGTATGTTACTTATGGTTCTCCAAAAGTTTCTAGGGTTTGATATGTTATTGTTTAGATTTTCATTGAAGTAATGGGCTTTGGCCATTTTTGTTTGTTTTGTGCATTCATTCCAGCATTTTCGGTATTCGTAGTGATCGTTCATGGAACCAGTACTCTTGAAATTTGACCACCGTGAATCTCTAAGCTGGTACATTAGTGTAAGATCAGCTGTAACCCAGGGGAGATGAGTCCCTTTTACTCGCACTTTACGCAGCGGGGCATGGGAATTCCAGACTTGCAGGAGCTCAGACTGAAAGTATTCAACTGCACAGTCTAGGTCTGGGATTAGGTTTAGCCTGTACCAGGGGAGCTGTTTGAGATCACTTAGGAAGGATTCAAGAATAAATTTCTTGAAAGACCTGGTGGTTATTACCTTTGGGGGAGATTTCAAGGCCTTAATTTTGCGCACGCAGTACACTAGACAATGGTCACTAAAGCTATTAGCAAGAACACCTGCCTCCTGTATTCTATCAGGAGATGAGGAGAGAATCCAGTCCAACAAGGTATGGTTAGGGCTTTTCATATTAATGCGAGTGGGGGAGGAGATTAATTGAGTTAGTTGCAAAGTTTTAAACAGCGAGCAGTGTTTATTGTTTTTAGGATTTAGCCAATCTGTATTAAAATCGCTGAATACCAGCAGTTCACTTTTTTGGTTTTGGGCAAGTAGGTTATTAAGGATTTGAGATATGTCAGAGAGGGAGTGCACTGGAGAGCTCGGTGGACGATAGAACCCAGCAACAATGATTGATTTACTGAATGGGATCTCAATTATACCAGAGAGGAAATCAAAGGTGACAGGAGAGGTAGAAGTCTGTAAGGGGGTGAACGTTATGGAATCCTCAACATAAATAACAATTCCCCCTCCTCTCTTTGCTCTGTCTTTTCTATAACATGAATACCCCTGTATTGATATGGCAGAGTCTGGTACTTTTGGGGTTAACCATGACTCTGTGAGCACAATGATTTTGGGTGTGTAATAGCAACACCAAGCCTGAAGCTCATCCAATTTACTTAACAGTAGTCTGAGGCCATCAGAAAAAATATACTAATCCTAGGCGATATTTCCATGTAGTATTGTTACCTGACGCGATTTTTATAAATTTCTATAAACATGGAGAATTTTTTTTTGTCTTGGAGGACTTGGGGATATAGAGAATTAATATAATGGAAATATCCCCTTGGATTAGTATATATCTTTTCTGATGGCCTCAGACTAATGTTAAGTGTTTCCTTTTGGTTACAGGTCGGGTTATTTAGCATTCAGTTGCTATGGTGATAGGTGGGTCACGGGGTTATGGCCGGTGCTCTGACGTCACTCTTATGAGATGGCATCTGCTCGGCACAAGGATGGCACTGATAATTGGTGAGTATGTTTTAAGTTATTTAAGTGTTCTGTGTATATGTATTTTTATATCCTGATGAAAGTCCGCGGATAGTGCACTGAAACATTGATTCTTTACCAATAATATTGAACTTTGAATGAAGACCGGGAGTGCCGCCAATACTATTTGTATGGAGATATATATATATATATACACAACAGGAAAAAAGGTTTGTACTCACGGTTCACCTCACCTTCGTATAGGAACAAAAGTAAAAAATGAAAAGTAAAAAGTCAAGAGTAGCCGGGCAGCTATCAGAGGTTAATGACCAATTAGATCAGAATGGATTATAATCATGTGATATTTTACATGTACAGTCATTGATGTAGTAGGTTTGATTTTAATATGTTTTTATTTTTGTCCTTTTGTAGAGGTGGTGGTGTTTTTTCTTCTGCTCACTACCGGGATGTGTAGGATGGCGAGTGGCCTAAAGAATAGTGGTGCAGGCACGGTAAGCAGGTAAGCAGTGTACACGATGGGGTAACTAGGACAACGGATGATGTCATTAGATAGCGCCGAGTGACGGCGCATGCACAATGGAGGAGGATACACGCCGGCGATCCGATGCACCAGGTGGGTGAGTAATTGGTGATTGGGTTTGTTTATTATTTAAACTGGTTAGTAGTTGTTGTGTAATGAATGTTGGTCCTGAGGAAAGTTCCTGGTGGGAACTGAAACGTTGACATGCTGTAACATTTTATACGGAAATAAAGAATATTTGGAAATCCCAGAGTGATGGCACATCTTTAATAAGCTATACATATATATATATATACTAGCTTTTGCCCGCAGCTTCGCTCGCGTGGATTTTAGTATTTGTTAAAATAGTTTTTTAAAAGAAACTTTTTCCCCCACCCCCCTTAACTGGATTTTCGGAAAAAATGGTAAAACATGGGCTTCCCCCCCCCCCCACTGGATTTTTGGAAAATGGTAAAATATGTATTGTTTTATTTTCAAGGTGAATCTAAAAACCAATTTTCACGTCTGTAACATCTTCTGTTTTTGAGATATAGGTATCCTGTTGAAAAGTATTCACCCCCCTTTTTTCACCCACCACGTGGGATTCTTGGAAAATGGTAAAACATGTGTTTTTTATTTTTCAAGAAGATTGTAAGTGTCAGATTTCACACCTGTAACATCTTTGGTTTTTGGAAATATAGGTATACTGATAAAAGTATTCAACCCCCCTTTTCCCCCTCCCACTGGATTTTTGGAAAATACCGATTTTCACATCTGTAACATCTTCTGTTTTTGAGATGTAGGTATCCTGTTTAAAAGTATTCACCTACCTTTTTTTAACCCCCCCCACTTGGATTTTTGGAAAATGGTAAAACCCTTTTTTTTTTATTTTCAAAAGATTGTAATTACCAAACTTCACACCTGTAACATCTTGGTTTTTGAACTATAGATATACTGATAAAACTATTCAGACCCCTTTCCCTCGACCCCCCCTTATTTGGATTTGTGGAAAATGGCATAACACATGTTTGTTTTTTTCACAAAGATTGTAAATACCAAATTTCACACCTGTAGCATCTTCGGTTTTTGAAATATAGGTATACTGATTAATGTATTCAACCCCTTTTTGCCCCCTCCCACAGAATTTTTGGAAAATGGTAAAATAGGTGTTTTTTTGTTCCTCAAGACGAATCTAAATACCAATTTTAACGTATGTAACATCTTCTGTTTTTGAGATATAGGTATCCTGTTTAAAAGTATTCAGCCCCCCCTTTTTTCATCCCCCCCTTGTGATTTTTGGAAAATGGTAAAACACCTGTTTTTATTTTTCTAGAAGATCGTAAATACCAAATTTCACGTCTGTAACATCTTTGGTTTTTGAAATATAGGTATAATGATAAAAATATTCAGACCCCTTTCCCCCGACCCCCCAATTGGATTTGTGGAAAATGGCAAAAAACATGTTTGTTTTTTTCACGAAGATTGTAAATACCAAATTTCACACCCGTAACATCTTCGGTTTTTGAAATATAGGTATACTGATAAAGGTATTCAACCCCCGTTTTTGCCCCCCCAAGGAATTTTCAGAACATGGTAAAATACGTGTTTTTTTTATTTTTCAAGACAAATCTAAACACTGATTTTCACATCTGTAACATCGACTGTTTTTAAGATATAGGTATCCTGTTTAAAATATTCAACCCCCTTTTTTCGCCCCACAGTAGAATTTTTGAAAAACGGTAAATTATGTGTTTTTTTATTTTTCAAGAAGAATCTTAATACCGATTTTCACATCTGTAGCATCTTCTGTTTTTGAGCTATAGGTATCGTGTTTAAAATATTCAACCCCCTTTTTCACCCCCTTAGGGGCGGAGTTTCCAAAAATTCTTCCTTAGTGGGTGTCCACATCATAAAAACAGTGCACCTTCAAAATTTCACATTCCTAGGTTAAACAGTTTCAACTGGGCGTTGATGAGTCAATCAGTTAGGACTTTCGCATTTATGATAAAAGTATTCAACCCCCTTTTTGCCCCCCAAAGGAATTTTCAGAAAATGGTAAAATGCATAATTAAATATTCAACCCCCCCTTTTTTTGCCTTCCGAGTTGAATTTTTGAAAAACGGTAAAATACGTGTTTTTTTATTTTTCAAGAAGAATCTAAATATCGATTTTCACGTCTGTAACATCTTCTGTTTTTAAGATATAGGTATCTTGTTTAAAATATTTAAAATATTCAACCCCCTTTTTTCGCCCCCCAGTCGAATTTTTGAAAAACGGTAAAATACGTGTTTTTTTATTTTTCAAGACGAAACTAAATACCGATTTTCACATCTGAAGCATCTTTTGTTTTTGAGCTATAGGTATCCTGTTTAAAATATTCAACCCCCTTTTTCACCCCCTTAGGGGCGGAGTTTCCAAAAATCCTTCCTTAGTGGGTGCCTACATCATAAAAACAGTGCACCTTCAAAATTTCACGTTCCTAGGTTAAACGGTTTCAGCTGGGCGTTGATGAGTCAGTCAGTCAGGACTTTCGCGTTTATATATATATATATATATAGATACACACACCATGTGTCACTTTAGACTTGGAGTTCATGGGCACGGAGATTGGTTTGGGGTGCAGGCCTGAGTTTCGCTATTATTTTCATTGCCCTCTTGTGTGCAGAATGTTTGTGTGATCTGTGATTATGTAAGAATGCATTGTCTAGCCTTTGTGCACCTGTTATCTGTTTCTATCTGAATAGTATGTAATCTGCTACCTGTCCGCAATGTAATTTTGATTTCTGTTTGTCCATTCCTCATTAGAAATGCTATTTAATGTTTACTGTTACTGTCTAATCTAACTGACCTAATGGAATTGGAGTTCGCCTCCAAAGAAGTCAATGTTTGTGCAATTATGTTCCAGTGTAATTAGGTCCAACAGTGGTTTGGTTTCTAAGTGTGTTTTGTATATGCAAATGACCCCTGTTCGACCACATAAATGTCTGTGTCACTGATTAAAGTGAGTTCCATTTCTACCCTTAAAGACTTCAGATCTATAGCTTCGTCTTATTTCTGGGGGATGCTAGCAGGTTCTATGTGTCCCAGTCCTTAAGCTATGTCTGAGGACTGGAGGAAGGCACGGGAGTCTGCCTGGATAGAAAATGGGGGTCCTGCGAGGAAAGCGGCATTGGCAGATGTGACCCTGTCGGGGTACAGAGATCTGTCATAATATAAATATAGATAGATATAAAATTCCACAATCCCCACACTACATCATTTTAAATTCTCATACTCCAGTGCTGAATCATAGTCCATGAACTAAACAGCAACAAGATGGTTCACCACTTGAAGATTAATTACAAAATTACAATAAGGGGGTTATTCAGAGAGCACCGAAATTTAAGTGAATTAAAGTTTTATTGAAGTTGTATACAGTTGGACACCAAACCAGGCAAAGTTAAAATCTGGAAAAAGGGGGGTTTGTGAGGGTCCTGAGACACCCTAGAGGGGTGTTAGCTATACCCTCCTGATGAAGCCTAACAAGGTCGAAACCATTGTCGGGGGTTGCTGCATCTCTCGTGCAGAGATGACATCCTTGGCATTTCAGCACTGACCACCCTTTCTGAGTGTGGCAGTCTGATTTGCATTTGGAGCAGTTGTTTCTGTAATGGCACAAGCGAGCTAAAGCCTTGTGAGACCTGAGTGGGCACCCATCGTAGAGCAGGCATCTAGAGCTGTTGCTCATTCTCAGGAACCTCACAAACCTCCCTTTTCCTCACTAAATGGTAAAATCTGGTCCGGAGTCAACACGAAAAGGTGTGATGGCACCTTATCTGGTCTTCTTACACCGCCACAGATGAGGACCATGACAATAGGCTTATAAAACATTCCCAATTGGTGCTACAAGGTCATGTGACAATCAACCTATCAACATATAACAGGTCATGTTGATTAATAAAAAATATACACAATGTAATACAAACAATGGAAAACATAGACAAAAATGGTACAAAGATACCTTGTATAGGTGGCATTCCAAATCCTTATATTACCGCACGTTACAGAATGAAAACCAGGGGGAATGGGGTAAAGAATATCTTCCCAATCTTAGTAATACCCTGCAATGACAGAAAAAAGAAAACATACATAAGTATATGAAAAAAAAACGATGAAGGAATAATTACATGTAGTAATGCAAATCAATATATAGCAATATAAATCAATATATATATATATGCAGACCTCAAAATTTCCACTCGCATTTGGCGAGTGGAAATTATCCGAGGGTGAGTGGGGCGGACTGACCCGTTCGTTGTTGAGGCCAGATTCAGTGGGCCACCGTCTTAATTCACAGCTCCGGTATCGGACTCTTGGAGTCCGAATCCGGAGCTGTCTAAATGATCGGCGATGCCCCCTCCCACGCGACCCGTGAGGCTCGTGTTTGCGGGTCACCTGCCTACCCACTTGATGCGTCGCACACTCGCAGCGTACGTGCTGCAAGTCTATGATGCATCACATGGGCAGGTTAGGTGACGTGCGGGAGGGGGTGGCACCACTGCAGCGTGCTGTTCCCAGACTTGTGTTATGAGTGTGGGAGACACGCTGCATCACCGATATGACCCAGGCAGAAGAGGCGATCGACTCACCAGTGGACAGCGGAGCCAGCCAGTGTCCAGACTGGGCCTTTGCTGCGCTGTCCTCCTTCCCGATCTGCTGCCTTGGTAAGTGGGTGCTTGGGGAGGTGTAAAAAGAAAGAGTGGTGTAAAAAGAAAGCGAGAGAGGGGTAAAATGAATGAGAAAGAAAGAGGGGGTAAAAAGAAAGAGAGAGAGGGGGTAAAGAGAATAAGAGAGAGAGTGAGTAAAAATGAGTGGGGTGAGAGAGTGGGTAAAAAGAATGAGGGTGTGTGTAAAAGGGCAGTGGCGCTCTGTGATACGCTCTAGAGATGTGCACCGATTTTTTTTTTTCGTCTCGTTTCGGTTCTTTTGGATTTTATAGCTTTTCGTTTCAGACGATTTTCTTTTCAGCTCGTTTCGTTTCGTCTCATTTTTCATAACGACTTTTTTCCCGTGGTTTCGGCCATGTTATCGGATCAGCTCGTTTTTCGAATCGACCTTTTTTTTTGTGATATTGGAAATTTTCGTGTTTTTCGGAACGTCTGTTCTCCTCGTTTCAAAGTGTCTAATCCTTTTGACTGAAAGTTTCTAATGGCTTTTCGGATCCGATATTTCTGTCGATACGATAATTCTGTCGATACGGTAATTCTGTCGACACGGAAATTCTGTCGACACGGTAATTCTGTCGACACGTAATTTTGCCAATTCTCTCGTTTTTTTTATTAAATAAAGATCCTTTTTATCTTATGAATATGCATTGCACAACTTTATTTAATCATATTAAAATGGTATGAAAGGAACAAAAATGAACAAAACTATTTAAAAAAACCAAAACTGACCCAAATGGTCTAACTAACTAATGGTCTAAAACCAGAATAAAAGGTTTTAAAACAGAAAAAAAAAATTAAAAAAATTATCAGAAACGAAAAAAAAAAAAAAAAAAAATGATTTAAAACTAAAAGGAAATATTAATGCAGCATTTGAATCCACACACTGCTGGGAAGCGCCTCTCTGCGGTATAATTAAGGCAGCATATGAATACGCACACTGTGGGGAGCAAGCGCCTCTCTGCACAGTATAATTAATGCAGCATTAGAATACGCACACTGCGGGGAACAAGCGCCTCTCTGCGTGGTATAATTAATGCAGCATATAAATACGCACACTGCGGGGAACAAGCGCCTCTCTGCGTGGTATAATTAATGCAGCATATGAATACGCACACTGCGGGGAAGCGCCTCTCTGCGGTATAATTAATGTATACGTCTGTGTTATATGTATATGTATCCTGTCTGTATATTATAACTTAAAATGCAATAAAATTTGAATTTTTCAATAATTTACAAGGTGTAAAGTGTTTTTTTTTTCACATTTTAACATGCGAGCATTTACGGTTATATTTTGTATGAGTTGTGTTTGTTAAAAAAAATTTGAGATGGGGGACTGGTTACATACTGTACATTTTTGTGGGGGAAAATTACCTGATTTTTAACAAACGCAACCCATACAAAAATCGTTAGTGCAGCATCATTGTTCACATTATAATTGAAATGGGAACAATATTGCTGCATTAGCAAAACAAAACAAAAAAAACTTTTTTTAAAACTTTTTTCTTTTTTAATATTTTTTTATTTAATTTCTTTATTTTTTAAATTTTTTCTTAACTTTTAATATGGTCAAGTTTGGTATGGTTGGAAAGGGCATGCTCTGGCCGATCCAATGATACCAAACATTAATCACCTAGCTGCCACGGATTGGGAGATAGAGGGTTCATTGGAACCCACTATCTCCACCATTGGTGGCAACTAGGGGTTAACTCCAGAACTAACTCTATCCGACGTCCCGATGTAAAGCATCAGCACTTTGGATAGATTTTGACTGGTTTTTTTTTTTCACTTCGGATAGTCGAAATCTATCCAAAGTCCCAATGTTTCACATCGGAACTTTGAATAGAGTAAGTCCGTCCGTTAAAAACTTAAGCACACTGAGTTTTAAGGATCAGCACGCTGGATAGCACCATCCACCATATATATATAACACAGAGGTATACATTAATTATACCGTGCAGAGAGGCGCTTGTTCCCCGCAGTGTGCGTATTCATATGCTGCATTAATTATACCGCGCAGAGAGGCGCTTGTTCCCTGCAGTGTGCGGATTCCTAATTTTTTTTTTTCCGTTTTAAATCTTTTTAAATCTTTTTTTTTTCTGATAATTTTGTTCAGCTTTTTTTCCGTTTTAAAACCTTTTGTTCTGTTATTTTCTTTAAAGTCAGACCACTTGGGTCAGTATTTTATTTTTGCGTTTTTTAAATAGTGTTGTTCATTTTTGTTCCTTTCATACCATTTTAATATGATTAAATAAAGTTGTGCAATGCATGTTCATTAGAAAAAAAGGATCTTTATTTACTAAAAATAGTATCGGCAGAATTACCGTATCGACAGAATTATTGTATCGACAGGATTATCGTATCGACAGAAATATCGAATCATTGGAAACAAAACGGAATTACGGAATCAGCAATGGAACTGAAAAATACAATGTCCGAAATGGAACCGAAATCACGAATGGAACGAAAATGACATGCGATTTTACACATATCATGTCCATACGAAAACACGAAAATCTTTTTGTTACGAATCGAAAATCTTTTCGTATCGGACGTTTTCGGATTGGATCCAATTCAGAAATTCAGCCGAATCCGAAGCAACGAATCGGACCGATTTGTGAAAAATACAAATCGTACGAATCAAAACGCACATCCCTAATACGCTCATACACACAGCACATTACTATATCACAGAGCTCCACAGCAATAAAACTTACAGTAATGTGCATTGTGTATGAGCGAATCACAGAGCTCCACAGCAATAAAACTCACAGTAATGCGCAGTGTGTATGAGCGTATCACAGAGCTCCACAGCTATAAAACTCACAGTAATGTGCCGTGTGTATGAGCGTGTTTTATTACTGTGGTGCTCTGTGATACACTCATACAGGCCACACATTATTTTTCTTTATATTTACAAAGCTTTGTTATAGTATTACTAATAATTAAAAAATAATTTAAGAGGGTTTGTTCAGGGGCGGAGTTAAGGGTAGTAGTTGGTTGCGGCAACCGGGGGTCGAGTCACTATAAAGACCTGGCTAGTAGCTCAGGATCTGAAATTTTGGGCCATATATCTATATATATATATATCACAGGTACAGCAGTACTTAGTGATACCTTTTTATATATTATTATTATTATTATTCTTTATTTATAAAGCGCCAGCATATTCCGCAGCGCTGTACAATAAGCACAGTATAGACAGGGTTACAATACATTGAAAAACATTTGACAAACAGTACAGGAGGAGATGAGGGCCCTATTCCCGTAGGAACTCACAATCTGGGAGGGTTGGGGTTGGAAACAGGAGGAGAGGACTGTAAGGTGAGAGTGATTGATGGTTGCGTCAGTGAGTTGGGTGGTAGGCTTCCCTAAATAGGAACGTTTTAAGGGAGCGTTTGAAGGAAGAGAAGTTAGGGGAAAGTCTGACAGTACGAGGGAGAGCGTTCCAGAGTGTGGGGGCTGCGCGTGAGAAATCCTGCAGTCTATCATGGGAAGAGGTGATGCGGGGAGAAGCTAGTCGCAGGTCACTGTTTGACCTTAGGGAGCGGGCTGGGGTGTATTTGGTGATTAGTGAGGACAGGTAGTGGGGAGCTGAGTTAGTGAGGGTTTTGTAGGTAAGGATAAGGATTTTGAACTTAATTCTGCAGTGGATGGGGAGCCAGTGAAGGGACTCGCAGAGGGGAGCGGCAGAGACAGAGCGGCGGGTGAGGTGAATTAGCCTGGCGGAGGCGTTCAGGATGGATTGTAGGGGGGAGAGGTGGGACAGAGGGAGGCCAGATAAGAGATTATTGCAATAGTCGAGTCGGGAGATTACCAGGGCGTGTATGAGTTGTTTTGTGGTGACAGCGGTAAGAAATGGCCGAATTCTGGAAATATTACGCAGTTGGTATCGGCAGGAGGAGGAAAGAGACTTGATGTGGGGGATGAAGGAAAGAGCAGAGTCAAGTGTAACTCCAAGACAGCGAACTTGGTTTGATGGGGAAATGGTGATACCCTCCACCGTGATAGAGAAGTCAGGACGTGGGGAGGCATTGGAGGGAGGAATAAGTAGGAGTTCAGTCTTTGACATGTTGATCTTTAGGTGGTGGGAGGCCATTCAGGAGGAGATGCCAGATAAACAGTCACTGACTTTTGAAAGGACAGGGGGAGAGAGATCAGGGGTAGAGAGGTAGATCTGAGTGTCATCAGCGTAGAGGTGGTAATTGAAGCCAAAGCTGTTGATGATTTTGCCCAGGGAGGAGGTGTAGATGGAAAAGAGCAGAGGACCAAGGACAGAGCCTTGAGGTACACCAACAGATAGAGGCAATGAGGAGGAGGAGTTTCCAGCAAAGGACACACAGAAGGACCTGTTGGATAAATAGGATTCGACCCAAGCGAGTGCAGTGTCACCGAGACCCAGAGAGTTGAGGGTCTTTAGAAGGAGGGGGTGGTCAACAGTGTCAAAAGCAGCCGAGAGGTCGAGCAGGATGAGAATAGAATAGTGGCCGTGTTTTTTAGCAGTTAAGAGGTCGTTGGTGACTTTGGTGAGGGCAGTTTCAGTTGAGTGTAGGGGACGGAAGCCAGATTGCAGGGGGTCAAGTAGGGAATTGGAGGACAGGAAGAGGGAGAGGCGGTTGAAGACTAGTTTTTCTAAGAGCTTTGATGTGAAGGGAAGCAGGGATACAGGGCGGTAGTTGGATGGAGAGTTGGGATCGAGGGATGGTTTCTTTAGTAAAGGGCTAACTAGCGCGTGTTTGAAGGCGGATGGAAAGGAGCCAGTGGAGAGAGATAGGTTGAAGATGTGTGTGAGAGCAGGGGTGAGGGAGGAGGAGAGGGGAGGAATTAGATGTGAGGGAATGGGGTCGAGCGGGCATGTGGTGAGATGTGAGGAGGACAATAAGGAATTGACTTCCTCCTCAGTGGCTGGGAGGAAGCGACAGAGGGTGGCAGAGGGGACCTCCTGGGAGTGGAGGTGGCAGATAACTATCTTGTGTTGGGATGTTGCTTCTGATATTTAGAGTTTTACTGAGGAAGTAGTCTGCCAGGTCTTGAGCGCTGAAGGCAGCTGTGGGGGGAGGTGCAGGTGGGTAGAGGAGGGTGTTGAAGGTGGACCAGAGCCGTTTAGGGTTGGAGGACAGCGTAGATATAAGAGATGAGAAGAAGGATTGTTTGGCCAAGTGGAGGGCAGAGGTGTATGACCGGAGAATAAACTTGAAGTGAACAAAATCAGCTTCAGAGCGGGATTTCCTCCAGGCACGCTCTGCAGTGCGGGAGCATCTTTGCAGGTAGCATGTCTGGAGGGTGTGCCAGGGCTGAAGCTGGCGGCGTGGGGCCTTACAGAGTCGAAGAGGAGCAAGAGTGTCTAGAGCAGAGATAAGAGTAGTGTTGTTGTGATTAGTGGCAGCATCAGGGCAGGTGAAGGATGAGGTATGAGGGTGGTGGTGAAGTAGGTTGGAGAATTGATGGGGGTCCACAGCATGTAGATTTCTGCGAGTGTGTGTGCGGGGTGGGGGAGCAGGGTGTTTAGGAAGTCCAGATAGGTTGAAAGAGAGAAGGTGGTGGTCAGAGATGGGGAAAGGGCGACAGTTGAACTCAGAAATGGAGCAGAGGTTGGAAAAGACAAGGTCAATAGCGTGACCATCGCGGTGGGTAGGGAGGAGGGAGGATTGTGTGAGTCCAAGGGAGGATGTGAGTGAAAGAAGTTTGGAGGCAGCAGGGGCGGAAGGATCATCAATGGGAATGTTGAAGTCCCCGAGAATTAGGCATTAGAAGACAGGAAGTGAGAAAGCCAGGTAGCAAAGTGGTCAAAGAACTGGGAGGTTGGTCCCGGTGGGCGGTAGATGACTGCCACCCTGAGAGCCAGAGGAGAGAACAGGCGGATGCAGTGTGTCTCAAAGGAGGAGAAGGAGAGGGATGGGGGTGGAGGGAGATGCTGGTAGGTGCAGGTGGGAGAGAGCAGGATTCCGACCCCGCCACCATTTCTCTCACCCGGTCTGGGGGTATGGCTCAAGTGTAGACCTCCATGTGAGAGAGCAGCAACGGAGGCCGTGTCAGAGGGAGTTAGCCAGGTTTCAGTTAAAGCTAGGAGGTTGAAGGAGTTTGAAAGGAAGAGGTCATGGACGGCTGTGAGTTTGTTGCACACAGAGCGAGCGTTCCAGAGGGCGCAGGAGAAAGAGGACAGGCGCTGAGGGATTATGGGAATGAGGTTGCTGGGCTTGCAGGGAGGTGATTTATGTGCGATGGAGATAGGATGAGAGTGAAGTATTGGATGTGTTGTGGGGCCAGGGTTAGGGGATATGTCACCTGAATAGAGTAACAGCAGGAGGGTGAGAAAGAGAAGGTGGGAATGGGATTTGTGGGAGTGATTGGCAGCACGAGAGTTAGAGGTAGACCATGTTCTGAGGAAACAAAGGAGCTCATGCGAGGCCATCATGTGTGACGAGAGGAGGGAGGGAGAGATGCAGATAGTGTAGGGGTCGGTGGTAGAGGGGCAGGAGTTCCATTTAAGGAGAAAGGTAGAAGTAAAGAGCAGAAGCGTGAGAGAAAGCATGATATAGACGTGCGTTTACCCAGAGTAAAATTGGGCCTTGCAGTTCCTTGCTCCAGTCCCGCAACTCCAGGAATCAACTCTGAGCATCCACTTAAGAATGCCACTCAACTCCAGGAATCAACTCTGAGCGTCCACTTAAGAATGCCACTCAACTCCAGGAATCAACTCTGAACATCCACTTAAGAATGCCACTCAACTCCAGGAATCAACTCTGAGCGTCCACTTAAGAATGCCACTTGGGGATGTCACAAGAGCCAAGGCTCAGTGGAGCTGGTCTTAAATGTTATAAAGGGTGGACTGATTGCTTTTTAACTGCCTAAATGCAAACACCTGAAGCTGGATGGGCTGTGTCAATAGGGCAGGAGATTCACATGCTAATTAGCAAAGCAAATGGTGGAGAAAAACAAAAATAAATAAAAAAAACAGAAAAAAAACAAGGAAACGTTATAATGTGGGTGCCTGCGAATACTGGGTGATGGGGGTCCTACCAGCAAAAGTATGCAGGGGATCAGTTGAGATGTGGGTGTCTGTGGATGATGGGTGATAATGCCTACCAGCAAAAGTATGCAGGGGATCAGTTGAGATGTGGGTGTCTGTGGATGATGGGTGATAATGCCTACCAGCAAAAGTATGCAGGGGATCAGTTGAGATGTGGGTGTCTGTGGATGATGGGTGATAATGCCTACCTGTGGAGAGAGGAGACACATGAATTAGGGATCGTGATGGCGTAGGGGATCTTGGATAAAACTCCAGGAATCAACTCTGAGCGTCCACTTAAGAATGCCACTTGGGGATGTCACAAGAGCCAAACTGTATATATACAGTTTGATCCATATATATTCAAGCTATAGTTATATAATGGACATGGACTGAAAGTGCATACTCTCAGGTTTAATTTGAGGGTGTTTACATCCAAATTGGAATAAGGGTTTAGGGGTTGCAGCTCTTAAGAGTAACCAACCTCCCTTTGCACAAGTTGTGCATCAGTGGGGAAATCAACCGTTTGGTACATTCTGAGGAAAGAAGTATGCACTAGTGACCTCAGCAACATAAAAAGGCCTGGAAGTCTACAGAAGACAATAGTGGTGGATGATTTCAGGATCCTCTCTATGGTAAAGAAAACCACATTTACAACATCCAGACAAGTGCAGGACAGTCTCCAGGAAGTGGGCTTACACTTGTCAAAGTCTACAATGAAGAGAAGACTTCCCGAGGGCAAATACAGTGGGTTCACCACAAGGTGCAAACCATTCATAAGCCTGAAGAATAGAAAAGCAAGATTAGACTTTGCCAAAAAACATCTAAAAAAGCCAGAACAGTTCAGGAAAAGCATTCTTTGGATGGATGAAACTAAGATTAATCTGTAACAGAATGACAGGAAGAAAAACGTGTGGAGAAGGCTTGGAAAAGCTCATGATTCAAAGAACCCACAATGTTATCTGTAAAACATGGTGGAGGCAGTGTGATGGCATGGGCATGCATGACTTCCAATGGCACTAGGTAATTGGTGTTTATTGATGATGTGACAGAAGCATCCGGGTGAATTCAACGTTGTTTAGAGATATACTGTCAGTCCAGATTCAGCCAAATGCAACAAAGGACGGAGGCGCTTCACAAAACAGATGGACCCAAAACAGATGGATCCAAAACACACTGCAAAAGCAACTCAGGAATTTTTGAAGGAAAACAAGAAGTGTAATATTCGGCAATGGCCAAGTAAATCACCTGATCTCAACCCAAATAAGCATGCAGTTCGCTTGCTGAAGGCAAAACTAAAGACAGAAAAACTCACAAAGAGCAACTGAAGACAGCTGCAGTTAGGGCCTGGCAAAGCATCAGAGAGGAGAAAACCAAGTCTTTGGTAATGTCCATGGGTTCCAGACTTCAGGCAGTCATTTCCAGAAAAGGATTCTCAACAAAATATTAAAAAAGAACATTTTATTTATGATTATATTTATTTGTCCAATTACATTTGAGCCCCTGAAAAGAGGGGGACTGTGTATAAAAATGGTTGCAGTTCCTAAAATTTGTACTTGATATTTATGTTCAACCCCTTGCATTAAAGCTGAAAGTCTGCACTTCATTCATTTGGATTATCTTGTTTTACTTTTATTCTGGCATACAAAGCCAAAAGTATGAAAATTGTGCCTGTGTCCTAATATATATATGGACCTAGCTGTATATCTCTCTCTCTATATATATATATATATATAGTGTTTATTATTGCAGAAGCCACCTGCACATCACAGCAACTCGATGAATTGCATCCCAAAACTCCTGTGCCACATTCCCCATATGCAACAAGGAACTCTGGGTTGGACATGCAAATTATTAGACATGTGCACAGCACAAAATTTCGTTTTGAACTAATGGATTAGTCCTAAAATGCAATTTATTTAGTTGCTAAAGAAATTCGTTTTCAGTTCTTTAGTATGAAAACTAATTTCATTGATCCGAAAACCAGTGGATACAATTACTATTGTAGTGGCTCCTCAGAGGGCTGAGATCGCTGCTTGTTACAGTATCTCTCACTCTCAGCACAATGTGGGCCATATTACATAGTTGGTGCTAACTTAACCAGAGCTGTTGTAAACTTCCCAGAGCCATTATAGCCTATGGACGTTTTCAGTTTTCAACAGCACTTGTTAAGTTAGCACCAACATTGTAATACTGTCCCGTGTCAGGCAAAGCTGTTACAGTAACTGACTGCTGCTCATCACAGCGCTCAGAGTTTCAGTAAAACTAGTAAATAATATTTTTATATATGAGATTAGAAGAATATTATTTCCTTGTTTTACTGAAACTCTGAGCGCTGTTACAGTCAGTTACTGTAACAGCTGAGCCTGATACATTGTACTGAGAGATAATATAACAAGCAGCCGATCTCAGCGCTCAAAGCCACTGGATTTAAAGGGCTTAAAAAAGGCTCCTCTCTCTGTATAATGTTTAGAACATCTTCCTGCATTAATTAATACCCCTCTCTGTATAATATATAGAACATCTTCCTGAATTAATTAATGTCCCTCTCTGTATAGAACATCCTCCTCAATTTATAACTTTCTCTGTATATAACATCCTCCTACATTAATACCCCTCTCTGTATAATGTATAGAACATCCTCCTGCATTAATTAATACCCCTCTCTGTATAATGTATAGAACATCCTCCTGCATTAATTAATACCCCTCTCTGTATAATGTATAGAACATCCTCCTGCATTAATTAATGCCCCTCTCTGTATAGAACATCCTACTGCATTGGCATGTGAATGGTGCAGAACTTCAGATGTTGTGCTCTTCATTGCTGGTCTCCTTCACTCATAGAAACATAGAAACATAGAAACATAGAAAAATGTCGGCAGATAAGAACCTTTCGGCCCATCTAGTCTGCCCAATTACTCATCAATGTAATATCACAAAAAGGACTGACACTAAAATGTAGTGCATTTTATTTTAGTTTCTTTCGTTTTTTGTACTGAGCAGTTTCGTTTCTCTTGAGTCATACGAAAACTAAATTATCCCAAAATTCGGACTAAATCGTTTTAGTACTAAAACGAATGCACATGTCTACAAATTATATCTGTCTCACTTTTATGCATTAGTCTCTGCCAACTAGCCTTTGTCAATTCTGAGAGACGTGGAAAACGTCATGTAGGAACATATTGCCATGGTAATGTGGAAAATGCATCCCTGCATAAAGTAAAAAAAGTTTCAACTCTGCATAAAAATCACTTTTTGAGAGGATTGTAAATATGCCTACATGACAATATTTACTGTAGAGCAACAGGCATGAATGTAGAATACAAATGGGTACTGCATTGCACAAGGCTGTGTTTAAAAATCATTACACAAGCAATTGATAATATATTTATCTATTTAATTATCAGAGATATTTACAACCAAGCATCTGTTCATTCCTTGAGAAGATATTTAAATATATATATATATATTTAATAAATTTAGCACAAAATTAACCATAGCATGATATTGTGTGTGTATATATCATAACATGAAAGATTGGTTATGATGTAGGACATGCAAATCATATGCTTTGTTTGTGCAGTCTTCAAATGGAGGAGAATATCTAGATATACTGTATGGTCATTGCTGCATTTACTAAACGGGTTATTAACGGAGATCCAAATTTGCCCCAAAAATGCATCGAACAGTGAATTTCTCCATACGGTGCATTTTCGCGGTCATTCGGCTAATCACAAAGCAGGCAGTTCACCAAATTTTGGCGAATTGCCATCAAAATACAGTGCTGTTCCTCATCAGAGAAATCCCCATAGAGAAGCAATAGTTAATCTATTCACAGAACACCAAACAGGAGTGAAAAGTTGTTGAAATTAGGGATGGGCTGCCGGTTCGATGTGAATGTGAGTTTGCATCGAACATTGGCCCTTCGACCGTTCGCCGAACGGCGAAAAATTTTGGCGTGTTCGCCATGTGTTCACCCACAATGCACCACAATGGACCACAATGCACTTTTCCACTGGCCTGAAGCTTGTAATTGGCTACAGTCTTGCACCGGACCACACAGGTCAGGTGCAAGACAGGTGCAAGACTATGCCAATCAGGGCTAAGAGTCCTGATTGGGCAAATTTTGTCCAATCATGGGCTCACAGAGCTAAGTCCCGCAGCAAACTATATAAGGCTTCCCCGCAGCCCTAGAGTGTGTGTTGCAGGAGTGAATCAAAGAGGAGATGAGATTGTTCCATTTGCAGGGACAAGCTGACAGTGACAAATAGAGGGAAACTGGCAGCCTGGCTGTGAAATATCATACCACAGTTGAATCAGAATTCATCTGTATCTTTAATCTGTATCTTTATCTATTCAGAGTTGAATCTGTGTTTTGCCAGCTATCAGGGTGTATCACTGAGTTATATCAGAGTTCTGGAAATTTGAATCGGTGTCTTGCCAGCTATCAGGGTGTATCACTGAGTTATATCACAGTTCTGGAAATTTGAATCTGTGTCTTGCCAGCAATCAGGGTGTATCACTGACTTATAGCAGAGTTCTGGAAATTTAAATCTGTGTCTTGCCAGCAATCAGGGTGTATCACTGACTTATAGCAGAGTTCTGGGAATTTAAATATGTGTCTTGCCAGCTATCAGGGTGTATCACTGACTTAAAGCAGAGATCTGGAAATTTGAATCTGTATCTTGCCAGCTATCAGGGTGTATCACTAGTTATATCAGAGTTCTGGAAATTTGAACCTGTGTCTTGCCAGCTATCAGGGTGTATCACTGACTTATAGAAGAGTTCTGGAAAATCTGTATATCTTTAATTCTAGATATCATAGAATACCACAGTTGAATCAAAGTTCATCTGTATCTTTATCTATTCAGAGTTGAATCTGGGTCTTGCCAGCTATCAGGGCGTTGCAGCCTGCAGGAGAGGAAGTGAATCAGAGAGAGAGTAGAGGACATTGGCAGCCTTGTAGGGAAAATATCAGTGAAATCGCTGACATAGCAGAGTTCTGAATATCTTTAATCTAGATAACACAGTTAAATTCTGAAGAGTTCTGCATATCTCCAATCTTTATACCAGAGTTGAATCAGAGTTCTGCAAATCTCCAATCTTTATACCAGAGTTGAATCAGAGTTCTGCATATCTCCAATCTTTATACCAGAGTTGAATCAGAGTTCTGCATATCTCCAATCTTTATACCAGAGTTGAATCAGAGTTCTGCAAATCTCCAATCTTTATACCAGAGTTGAATCAGAGTTCTGCATATCTCCAATCTTTATAACAGAGTTGAATCAGAGTTCTGTATATCTTTAATCTATATATCACTCACCATGTCAGAAAGACCAAAAAGGACAGACAGACGCTCCTAGACACAGATAAGAGGGCAAGCAGCCTCTGTGTTGGAAGGCTGTGCCCCTGGTCATTGTGGACATGGTGCATCCTCTGCAGGGGCACACTTCTCCTTTCTAACTGGTGCTAGCCATCTTATGCAGCAGCAACATACAGAGGATTTGGTGGATTGGCTAACCAGGTCATCCTCATCCTCCGAGTCCTCTGCCAGCCAGGCTTGTAGTGGTTTACAGTCCACCTCAGCTGCCAAAACATCTAATTCAGCCTCCATGTCCACAGCTACTCCTGCCGTAGCCTCACCATCATACATGGAGGAGTCAGCTGAATTGTTTGACTACAATGACAGTGACATGCTGCTTAAGGATGTGCAGCAACTCCAGTGCTCTGATTCAAACTCTGAGGTTAAGGAAGGGAGTAAAATCAGCCTAGAGGGAGGGGGTGCAAGTGACACACAAAGAACTGGCACTCATGTTCCCCCAGCAGCTGCAGCATACTGCCAGGTTGGCTCCAGTGACGAGGAGCTAGGGGGTGATGACGATGATGAGGTCACTGACTCCATCTGGGTGCCTGATCGAACAGAGGAGTCAAGTTAGGAGGAGGAGCGAATATCGCCCCCTTGAGCCCATATGATTCTATGCAGGTTTGCGCTGCTGAGACGTGAGCGCTGGGCGATCTTGCTCTCACGAGATCGCGCAGGGCCATGGATTGTTCGCAGAGGGAGACTGGGGACTATTTGTCCCCAGTCTCACTCTGCCTCCTGCCAGGAGAAGCAACGGATCGGGCCACCATTCTCACTCTGGGATGAGAGGTGAGTATCTGATTTATTAGGGTAGTTAGGGGGTGCTAAATGATAATGCAAAAGCTGAATCAGTTAGCACCAGCCTTTAGGTGTCGCAAAATTTTTGTTTAGCGCATCAGTGCGGTAATTAGTGCTAGGACTTTGTAATATCTTACTCATCCTAACGCTAATTACTGATTGCGAAACCACTTGTTAAGTATAGGATGCGCAGAGTTCTGTAAGCTAAACGCAAGCTAGCGCAATCACCGATGCGCTAACAGATTTTATAGCGGTTTAGCATTAGAGACATAATATTGGTCGCATGCATTAAAGTTACTTACCCTGGCATTAACACTTACTCACCCGAAAAAATACAGTTAGCGTTCACAATGTAATTTAGCCCTATGAGTACATAGTACAGAATAAGCTCAGCACACAGGGAAGAAATGGCTCACCAGCAAAGGGGTTAAAGCTATAAGGAAAAATATATGAAATTGCAGTTATGTTTGTTTTAGATTTGACATCAGCACTTATAACATTTTCAGAGTCACTTATCATTCTAAAATGTTCCTTTGCTTTATTTCATGTGATAACCCTTGTGTTAGTTATATAGCTCCCTTTGCATCGCGCATGTTTTCATAAATTCTTGTTTTTTCTGCCATGTAATCTTCTTTGTAAATTGCTTTGCCCATTTCCAGATTCTGTATGTAGCCCCCAGTAATTTTTATCAAGCTGCATTGCATTTATTTTCTTGAAACACTATCCACATTGCTGAAAGCTATCTGTCTTAAGTGTTGCACTAGACTTTTACAGATTCTTTTTGATCACTAACTGATAAACTAGGTTTTCTTGTCACATTTTCATCCCCACTATCATTATTGATCTATGTTTCGTTTATACAGATTTCCGAGTTACAGTTTTAAGAAATAGTGTTCGGCCACTTCAGAAATCAATTTGCAAACATCAGGCGAATGAGATATCATTTTTATAAACTCTTCTCTAAAACACCCTTCAGCTTTGGAATTGCACAAAATACGTCTTTGAAGGTATTAGCAGGGAAGCAATCTTTTCAATAATATAGTTTGTTTCTTGTAGTATGACAGAGGCATACGTGAACATGGTATAGCTCATAGCTCCTAATATCCTAGTTTATACATTACTTCTTAGTCAAGCACAGGTTGCTACGGGCAAAAAAATATTAACCAGACATATGTTCCAGTCATCTCATTGCCTGAATCAAGTCACTGAAAGAGATAATTGAGTTATTAATAGAGTAAATAGTGGGAGGAAAGGAAGTTATTTACCTATAAACACTCACTCCTCAGGGGCCGTAGATTTTTTTTTCCAATGAATTATGATTTCTTCAGCTAGTAAATGAAAAACAAATTGAAAATATTTTAGAATCATAAAACAACCCACTATAAAGGCAGAAACCACTAGGGTATAGTCCAGATAACCAGATAAGTTGGCCATAGCAAGTGACATACTGTAGGATCAGTCAGTAACATGACAGGTCAAAACAGTATGAAAGTTAGCAAAATCAGGGACAAGTTGTGTTAATGCACATTTGTTCACAGTACACTCATAAAAGTTAAATAGGCAAACGGAATTACACATATCAGTTTTAATAGAAAATAATACTGGGCTATTCAGAGAGAGGTGAAAACCTTGAATGACTGGAGAATTGAAAATTCTAGGTCAAAATAGTCAAACCAGAAAAATTCTCTCATTTACCTCACTTTCCAAATCAGCTATTTGGTCTAGATTGTTCATTCTCCTGCCAGTTCTCAAGGTTTTCACCTCTCTCTGAATAGCCCTGTATATATGAAAGTTCAATGCAGAATAAGGTGTTTGAAAATAAAATTGTAGAAAGAAGATACAGTTTTCAAACACATATCAGTGTATCTGCGCTAGATATGTGCTTGATCAAAATTCTCAGTTTGGTTCAGATTAGAAAATCTCTGAATCTAAATATTTTGGATTTGGAAATCCCCCATTTGGACCAATAATACGTATTGGTTTGTAATATTTGGCGATTCATATTCAGAATATAGGGTGACTTTTATGGTTAGGGTTATATTTAGGATTAGGGTTATAGGTTACTTTTAGGGTTATAGTTAGAGTTACTTTACTCAACCCGGAATGTGGAACAAAGCTTCCGAATACCAGCAGCTTTGCATAGCAAGTGGAGTCCATAGAAATCCATGAAGCTTTATGCGTCCCAGCCACGAGCTCTTTGTCGCCCTTTTCACTGTGGGATGAGAGGGGAGTATGGAATTTCAAGCGTTTGGAGCACGTTAAATGATTTTGCATTTGCAGAATCATTTCACACCGTTTTTTAAGAGTTCTTTAAAATTTTTCAATTTGCATCCTGCTGTTAACTTGCACTAACACATTGTAATACCTCCTGTCTCGAAAGGTGAAAAACTGATTGCGCTCTACATGTTAAATATAGGAGGAGCAAAGTACAGTAAGCTCGTGCAAGCTGCGAAGCACAAACTGATTTTACCCCGGTATAACATCAGGTATGGAATATCGATGCCAGACATCAAAATTACTAATACTAGCGCTAACGCTTACATTTTGAAACGCTAAGATAACAACAACTATGAAATAGAGCCCATACGTCTTCCACAGCACTCTTTAATGGGATGTGGTCAATAATGGCATGTACAATTATAACTGTTTATATATTGTTAGCTTATGCCCTTTATGTCTGTTTGTACGTGTGAAAAAGAAGAGGTTTGTGAGGGTCCTGAGGACGAGCAACAGCACTAGTGGCCTGCTCTACGGTGGGACATGCTCAGGTCTCACAGGTTTTTGCTCGATTGTGCCTTTACAGGGATGAATGCTCCATATGCAAATCAGCCTGCTCTCACCCAGAAAGGGTGGCCAGTACTGACTGATTGCCAAGGATGTCATCCCTGCACGAGAGGTGCAGCAGCAACCCCTGATGATCGTTTCGGCCTTGTTAGGCCTCGTCAGGTGGGTATAGCTGACACCCCTCTAGGCACATCAAGTAAGGGGTCCACGTCTGGATTACCCTGTATACTTATAGTGAGAAAAAGAAGAGGATTGTGAGGGTCCTGAGGACGAGCAACAGCACTAAGGGCTTGCTCTACGGTGGGGCCTGCTCAGGTCTCACAGGTTATTGCTCGATTGTGCCATTACAGGGACGAATGCTCCATATGCAAATCAGCCTGCTCTCAACCAGAAAAGGTGGCCAGTACTGATTGCCAAGGACGTCATCATGTGCTAAAACCTTGTGAGACCTGAGCAGGCACCCACCGTAGAGCAGGCCAATAGTGCTGTTGCTCGTCCTCAGGACCCTAACAAACCACCCTTTCTCTCACTGTTTGTATGTGTGACTTGGAAGATGATATTTTATGACCAAATCATACAGAAAAACATCTAATCACAAAGATTTCACTTATTTTTTATTGCTACTATTTATATATAAATACGAGTATAGCAGTGCGTAGTGATACCTTTTTTATTGGACTAACGTTACATTTAAAAGACAAGCTTTCGAGAGTGTATATATAAACACGCGAGTACTTATTATAATTAAAAACACAAATTTCACTTGAAAATATGAAATGTTTAGTTACATTAGTTTGCCTGTGGCTGCAATAACATTAAATATGTCTGTCTCGGATTTTATTGGCACAGCACTTGAACCTGTGATTGATTTCTGAACAGTAAATATTAACATGATTATAAATTGTACTGTGAAATTCTAATGTACTACTTTGCATCTTGATTCATTCAATATGTTTGCCAATAGAATGTACACACACTAGCATTGGAGAGAGCTCCCGTCCTATACTAGTGTACAGATAAGTGATATGTTTCAAAGGCTACATTTTTCTAAATACAAACATATAAGTGAAATGTAACGTTATTTAATTATCTCTTTTGGGGAAGGGGGGTGTTAATTATAACTAAATGGAGATTTCCAGAATTGACTTACATAAGTTTAAAATGTGACCATTTATGGTAGACTGTAGCATATTCACATATCATACTATAATATTTGTAAATAATTTTGTGTTGATCTCTGCCTTCCTTTGTCCGTCTTCTCACTACCAAGCAAAAACAAAGAAAATTGCCAGAGAAAAAAAGAACAGCAAACAGTTGTAGAAACAAACAGGAAAAAAGTAGCAATTTTCACATATATAAATGGAACAGCCAGCAATTTAAAAAATCACAAGTTGAGAAATAATTGTAGTCTTCTAAGAGACACAAATGTAATGCACCATCAAGCTTTAGCTATATTTATAGCTGCTGTACCTGAGTGGGAGCTACAATTCTAAGATATTCTACTAAGAAGCAAAAGGGCACAACAAGCTATTGAAATATCATTTATTTATCTACAGACCATTACTCATAGTTTTAAGCTTTAACGTCTTCACTGCCAAGTGATTTTCCAAAAAAATACTGTCAGAAAAAAGTGTTTTCTTAAAAAAATCTTTTTTTAATAAATTGTAAACAAATTTCCTTTACTTTTGGGCTGCCTGGAAACTAAATTCTCTGAGAGGTCTCACTCCTGTCACCAGTTTTATTGGAAAGAAGTTATAAGGAGCAGCCCCCCATCCTCACTGTAGTAAAATGTTTCAAACTATTTAGCTGCATTTCTGCAGCGAGGGAGAGGTCCGAATACAGGAGAGCTCTATGGTCACCAGGGACGTGCAGTCAGGGGAGGCAGGTGAGGCAGAGATTCACCTGCCATTAAGTGAAAAAATTAAGTTAATAACTCACCTCCTGCACGCTCCCCCACCGCCAGCTCCGTCCTCTGCCTCTGCGGGCATTAGTTTTCACAGCAGCCTGCGTAATTTGCTCAGCGGGACACTTCCCTTTCTTGCGCTAATCATGTAAGCTTCTCAAAAAGTGTGCAGCGCGCGTCATAGAGACAAGCACCGCCTACTTCCTGAACAGCGCTCTTGAGCATTGGAAAAGGTTGAACCAATGGGAAAGCACCATTGGTTGAAGCTATTCCATAAAAACGCCTGCATTGGAAAATAGCCTCTGATTGACAGGAAGGGGCACATCTAGCAGCTAGACATGCCCCTTCCTGTCAATGATAGGCCAGGCAGCCCATCTAGGCTGGAGTGCAGGAGGAGGGGGTCCGTGAGCTTCTGGGTGGCCTGATCGTGGAGGAGAAGAGCCCCAGGAGGAAGGAGGACAGCACTGTGCAGATCACCCTCAACACCCTGGGGAGGGGCTCCTGGGGGGCCCAACATCTGCATCCTGAAGGGTGAGTGTGCCCCCAGTGTAGCACTGTGGGGGGGATTTAACCCCCCTCTCCTTATATTGGTTTTTATCCTGCCTGGGATCCTCTCTGTATAACACACTGTGTAGGAAGCATTATATCCAGCAGCTCTCTGTGTAACACACACTTTGTAGTGTGTGTTATACAGAGAGCTGCTGGATATATTGCTTCATACAGAGTGTGTTATACAGAGAGCTGCTGGATATAATGCTTCATACACAGTGGGCTATATTACAATCTTTGCGAGAAAACCCTCGCGCAAAGTGAATTTGTTTGTGCCAAGCGTTAAACTTTTGCGCGTGCAAATAACCGCTGGAATTACAATCCTCGCGGTTTTTTTCTTCCGCCGCTCAATTGCGCGCAAACAGTATGTGCACAAATGCAAGTACAGTGCCGTCTCATGCAAAATTCTTTGCGCGCAGTTTTTTTGCACCCATTCAGCCAATCAAAATGAAAAAACACACTTATCAACTGAATTGCGTCTGCCAGAGGCATCGGAGACGGGTTCTGTGTCTATGATGCAAAATGAGCACATATGCTACAGTAATAATACACACACCTGCCATCATCCATTATATTGTTACTGCAGTCATTTTTATGTGCGGTTTTATTTCGGGTTAGCCAGGTTGTTCAGATATGCAGTTAGCACCTGCTTTTTGCAGTTGCTAAAATTATGCACGCAAAGGCTATGCGGTAATTACCGCAAATAGATTGTAATACCCAGGGCCGGCCTGACCATGGTGCACTGCGGAGCAGCCGCTCCAAGCGGCAGAATCTAGGGCGGGCGAGGGGGCGGCATGTTTTTGCCGTCGCTGCACTCTTTTTTTTCCCTGGCGCATATATAATTTTCGTCGCTGGAGCTGGTTTAGGGCCGCGCCCCCACACACGTGAGCAGCAGGGGAAGAGCGGCAGAGAGAGGGGGCGGATCTTATTCCCCGCAGCTCACTTGTCTCTCCTCTAGATTAGGGATGAGCTGTTCGGTTCGAACGGTTCGGAGTTCGACCCGAACTTGGCCTGTTCGACTAGATCGCGAACACTGAACATTTCTGGGTGTTCGCCGCATGTTCGACCACAATGGACCACAATGCATTTTCCCACTGGCCTGAAGCTCGTAATTGGCTACAGCCTTGCACCTGACCACAGGTCTGGTGCAAGACTGGTTCAACACTATGCCAATCACCGCTCAGAGTCCTGATTGGGCAAACTTTGCCCAATCATAGGCTCACAGAGCTAAGTCCCGCAGCACACTATATAACGTTTCCACGCACCGATTCTGCACGCATTTCAGAGGAGATTTTAAAGGAGATAGTTGTGTGTTGTTACTGCCGGTCTGCCACACTACAGGGGGGGGGGGTCTGGGGGGGTCTCATTTCTACCAAATATCAGGGAATTTAGGTGATGTGTGTCTTGTCACTGTGCCAGCAAGTTTTTTTGGGGTTTACAACTTTCTTTAAAACATTTGTGAATTGAGGTGATCTTCTGGGTCTTGTCACTGTGACTCACTATGCCAGCAAATCTTTTTGGGGCTCACTAATTTCTTCAAAACATTTGTGAATTGAGGTGATCTGTGTCTTGTCACACAACCAGTACCACACATTATTTTGGGGCTCACTAATTTCTTTAAAACATTTGTGAATTGAGGTGATCTGTGTCTTGTCCCACATCCAGTACCACGCATTATTTTGGGGCTCACTAATTTCTTTAAAACATTTGTGAATTGAGGTGATCTGTGTCTCGTCCCACATCCAGTACCACGCATTATTTTGGGGCTCACTAATTTCTTTAAAACATTTGTGAATTGAGGTGATCTGTGTCTCGTCCCACATCCAGTACCACACATTATTTTGGGGCTCACTAATGTCTTTAAAACATTTGTGAATTGAGGTGATCTGTGTCTCATCGCACAACCAGTACCACGCATTATTTTGGGGCTCACTAATTTCTCTAAACATTTGTGAATTGAGGTGATCTGTGTCTCGTCCCACATCCAGTACCACGCATTATTTTGGGGCTCACTAATTTGTTTAAACATCTGTGAATTGAGGTGATCTGTGTCTCGTCACTGGCTGCCAGCTATCAGTGTGTTTCACTGAGTTATACCAGAGTTCTTTAAATCTTTATACCAGAGTTGAATCAGAGTTCTGTATATATTAATCTATATATCACTCACCATGTCTTGAAGAACAAAAAGGACAGGCAGACGCTCCCAGTCACAGATAAGAGGGCAAGCAGCCCCTGTGTCGGGAGGCTGTGCCTCTGGTCGTGGTGGACGTGGTGCATCCTCTGCAGGGGCACGCTTGTCCTTTCTAACTGCTGCTGGCCATCTTAAGCAGCAGCAACATACAGAGGAATTGGTGGATTGGCTAACCAGGCCATCCTCATCCTCCGAGTCCTCTGCCAGCCAGGCTTCTAGTGCTTTACAGTCCACCTCAGCTGCCAAAGCATCTAATGCAGCCTCCATGTCCACAGCTACTCCTGCCATAGCCTCGCTATCACACACGGAGGAGTCAGCTGAATTGTTTGACTACAATGAGAGTGACATGCAACTTGAAGATGCACAGCAAGTACAGTGCTCTGATTCAATCTCTGAGGTTCAGCAAGGGAGTATAATCAACCTAGAGGAAGGGGGTGCCAGTGATGACACACAAATAACTGGCACTCATGTTGCCCCAGCAGCTGCAGCATACTGCCAAGTTGGCTCCAGTGACGAGGAGATAGGGGGTGAAGATGACAATGATGATGAGGTCACTGACTCCACCTGGCTGCCAGATCAAACAGAGGAATTAAGTGATGTAAGGGTTCCAAGTCCCGACACCAATCGTCACTCCTGGACACCAATTTTCACACCTTGCCTTCTATGTATCAGCCGCCACTCGATCGATTGGAGAAGAATAACACACGCAGAAACAGTATCTCGTGTGCAATAATTCTAGTGATTTATTCTTGAGATAGATCTTTTAAAGGTTTCAGGTGGGAGGATACAGGAAAAGAGAAGGGAGGGAATGGGGAGGACACAGGGTGGTACAATATCGGGTGAGACGCAGCTCACCAATCACAAACATACATTGCATAGATTAATTGCATTAAGCTATATCAAGAGATGGGGCTTAGATTAATTAATAGTGAAAGCCATCACCGCACATAGCAAGTGATCAATTAACATTGGTCAGGTCGACATGAACTCGTCTTTGAGGAACAAATCAATATTCGGCTCGGTCAAATGACATTATGTCAATAGAGAGATGAGCAGAAATGATCAAGGTACAGAAAAACAATTTTAGCCGCGACAGCAGAATAAAGATCATCATTAAAAGCAGAACTAGGAATCATGAGCAAAAGGCCTAGATGCAGAGAAGTCCAGACTAAATTAATGGTCAATGTTAGCAAGTACTCAGAGAGATCATTAGCAACGTATCTCATTAGTAGAATTAGTAGAATTAATACCTAACAACTCTCCCTTTTGTCGCAACCGCGACAATACGTCATATAAAATGTATTAATTCACCCTTACCATTCTGTTGCTGGGCACATCGGTCGAAAGGACAACCGATCAACTCATAGATCAGGTAGATGGAAAATATCATCACTAGGACCACTAGCAGACCAGCAAGAATGCTCTTACCCATGGATCCTAGCCAGGAACCAATACCTAAGGACCAATCCCATCCATCGAACAGACCACGTGCCTTCTCCCGGAAATGGGACTGGACTTCCTCTAGGTTGTCTAACTCGTGGTGTATCGCCCCTGAATTAGATATAACGAGGTAATGTTCGGGTCTAAGAGGTACTTGGAAGCGGCCTTAGCCCAACGAATGATGGTAACATTCACATTTTCCTCTGGTTCTATGTGTGGGGATATCACATAGCTGTCACGTTCCCACGTTCCAAACCTGTCTTCCCGCCCTCTGTATTTGTATTTTGTGTTTTTTCCCTTGTGTTTCTGTTGCTGCCAATTCCTGGGTGGCCTCCCACGGGTTAATTGGTGTTCTGTGTGCTGCTCACCTGTTGACCCTTGCCTTGATTTCCCCTGCCTATATTAGAGCAATGTACCTATAGTACATTGCTGGGTCATTTTACTTTGCCTGGTCTCCTTGCGACTTGTGTCCTGAGAGCTCCTTGATGTGTTCCTGTTATCCTCCGTTTGTTCATCCTTGTTTAGTTTTTGCCTCTGTTATTTCTGTTCCAGTTTATGTCAGTTCCTTTTGTGTATTTAGTTCTGTCTATTGCTGTATTTTGGTTTGCTGTTTATGTTCCATTCTGATTCCCCGGTTACCGATTTTGGCTTGGCTGACTTCCCTTCTGGTTCCTATTCCTATATCCTGTATGACGTACTCTCTCTGGTTATGACCTTTTGGCTTTCCTCTATATGACTACTCTATAGTATTTTCCTTGTCTGTACCGTTTCCAGGTAACCCTGTCATCTGTATACAACAAAAGACTCTGTACGGCTTCAAGGTAATACTTTCCTGTAGATTAGATCCGGCTATCCTAAAGACCGGCCTTTCAGTGCAGGGAATCTTTGGTTATGCCGTACAGAGGTCTTTTGTTAACCCTGTGTTGCTTTCATCTGTCCTTGCAGTTTACACTGCATCTCTGCATATAGGGGCTTCTCTCAGGAACCAGGGCCTCACCTTGCTGCGAGTTATATTCATAGGGATATATATACAGACCGACCACTTCCAAGGATCGGAGGGCAAGGATAGGGTGGTGCGTGCCTGGTGGTACTGCCACCGTGACATAATGACCCAGCCTTTACATAAGCCCGCAGAGATGTGTACCGTGTTGGAAACCTTATTGCACATGTTTGAGGAATTTGTGGTTCACCTCAAAGGGTTACTGAGCCTGTGTCTAGACTCTGGCAATCAGGTCTCATTTGAAAGCAGGGTTCGTGGTCCTCTTTCTCCTGATGAAAAGAACAGAAGACGTGAGTACAATCTCTGTTTCTATTGTGCCAGCTCGTTGCACTTTTTGTCTGGCTGTCCCCTCAAGCCGGTGCGTCCTGGGGCTGGAGTGCCGGTGCACCTCAAGACTTGTGGTGGGTCTGTGCGCCCTGATACTGGCCGAGTGCCAACTGTGCCCATGTCCCACAGTAAGGCCGCTAAAGCCAGCCCACGCATGAGATCCACTGGTGCCAGTTACAGCTGGGAATCAGAGGGTGCCAGACCACGTAGGGGATCTGATGGTACCAGACCCGGCGGGGAGTCAGATGGCACCAGACCCCACTTTGAGTTCAGACCTCCTGAGAAAACCAGGTCTGAGAAAGAGGCACTTGAGTCTATGAAGGATGAATCCTTTTTGGTCACAAGGTCAGAGGGTGAAGTACCCATGGAGGTTATGTCGCTCATGGCATCCGATAATAAACCTCAGACTTATGTAGATACCTCTGATGGCAGTAGGATTTTAAAGACACAACTGGCTGGTTTTGAGCAGCGACTGACAGCCAAAAGACAATCCCTACGTATTGTTACTGGTTGTATTACATGTAGAGCCGCAACCCCAGTGCCAATTGGCAGTATGCCAGTCCTGTTTCCGTCTGGCAATGAGAAGCCAGTCCTGTTTCCGTCTGGCAATGAGAAGCCAGTCCTGTTTCCGTCTGGCAATGAGAAGCCAGTCCTGTTTCCGTCTGGCAATGAGAAGCCAGTCCTGTCTCCGTCTGGCAATGGGCAGCCAGTCCTGTCTCCGTCTGGCAATGGGCAGCCAGTCCTGTCTCCGTCTGGCAATGGGCAGCCAGTCCTGTCTCTGTCTGGCAATGGGCAGCCAGTCCTGTCTCCGTCTGGCAATGGGCAGCCAGTCCTGTCTCCGTCTGGCAATGGGCAGCCAGTCCTGTCTCCGTCTGGCAATGGGCAGCCAGTCCTGTCTCCGTCTGGCAATGGGCAGCCAGTCCTGTCTCCGTCTGGCAATGGGCAGCCAGTCCTGTCTCCGTCTGGCAATGGGCAGCCAGTCCTGTCTCCGTCTGGCAATGGGCAGCCAGTCCTGTCTCCGTCTGGCAATGGGCAGCCAGTCCTGTCTCCGTCTGGCAATGCGCAGCCAGTCCTGTCTCCGTCTGGCAATGCGCAGCCAGTCCTGTCTCCGTCTGGCAATGCGCAGCCAGTCCTGTCTCCGTCTGGCAATGCGCAGCCAGTCTTGTCTCCGTCTGGCAATGCGCAGCCAGTCCTGTCTCCGTCTGGCAATGCGCAGCCAGTCCTGTCTCCGTCTGGCAATGCGCAGCCAGTCCTGTCTCTGTCTGGCAATGTGCAGCCAATGTTGCCTGATCCTGGCACGATGCCAGTCAAATCCATGGCAAGCTGTGTGTCAGCGGTGCCAGTCCCAAGCTGTGTGTCAGCGGTGCCAGAAACCCAGTCAAGCTGTGTGTCAGCGGTGCCAGTCCCAAGCTGTGTGCCAGCGGTGCCAGTCCCAAGCTGTGTGCCAGTATCAAGCTGTGTGTCAGCAGTGCCACTCCCAAGCTGGGTGTCAGCGGTTCCAGAAACCCAGTCAAGCTGTGTGTCAGCAGTGCCAGAGCTACATTGCAACACCACTGTACCCATGCCCCACAGAGAGTCCGAGGTTTCCAAATCTCATGGTAAGGCACAGGTAGGCGAGCCTACTCCTACTGTTGCCGTGTCGGGTGGGGGGTTACCAGTTCTAGATCTCGTTCAAGGAGAAGATGGGAAAAGGTGTCTAACCCTAGTCCCACTGATTCTATGTCCAGTCTAATTGATGCCAAGATCCCCCTACCCCGTCATGTCCCTGAGGGCTATGTGCAGTCGCCCTTTGGACTGGTGTTCAGGAAGGACCACTGGGTTGCCATTCAAAGGAACCCTCATAGACGGGGGCGTCTTGTGGAGGAGGATGACGATTCTGAGTGGGACCTCAAAGGACTTTGGTGACTGGTGTTCGTGATCTGGTTTCCTGATTCTGTCTGTCGTGTTTGTTGTTTTAGGTGCCCTGAGGTCACCTTTTTTGGAGGGGGCTACTGTCACGTTCCCACGTTCCAAACCTGTCTTCCCGCCCTCTGTATTTGTATTTTGTGTTTTTTCCCTTGTGTTTCTGTTGCTGCCAATTCCTGGGTGGCCTCCCACGGGTTAATTGGTGTTCTGTGTGCTTCTCACCTGTTGACCCTTGCCTTGATTTCCCCTGCCTATATTAGAGCAATGTACCTATAGTACATTGCTGGGTCATTTTACTTTGCCTAGTCTCCTTGCGACTTGTGTCCTGAGAGCTCCTTGCTGTGTTCCTGTTATCCTCCGTTTGTTCATCCTTGTTTAGTTTTTGCCTCTGTTATTTCTGTTCCAGTTTATGTCAGTTCCTTTTGTGTATTTAGTTCTGTCTATTGCTGTATTTTGGTTTGCTGTTTATGTTCCATTCTGATTCCCCGGTTACCGATTTTGGCTTGGCTGACTTCCCTTCTGGTTCCTATTCCTATATCCTGTATGACGTAATCTCTCTGGTTATGACCTTTTGGCTTTCCTCTATATGACTACTCTATAGTATTTTCCTTGTCTGTACCGTTTCCAGGTAACCCTGTCATCTGTATACAACAAAAGACTCTGTACGGCTTCAAGGTAATACTTTCCTTTAGATTAGATCCGGCTATCCTAAAGACTGGCCTTTCAGTGCAGGGAATCTTTGGTATTGCCGTACAGAGGTCTTTTGTTAACCCTGTGTTGCTTTCATCTGTCCTTGCAGTTTACACTGCATCTCTGCATATAGGGGCTTCTCTCAGGAACCAGGGCCTCACCTTGCTGCGAGTTATATTCATAGGGATATATATACAGACCGACCACTTCCAAGGATCGGAGGGCAAGGATAGGGTGGTGCGTGCCTGGTGGTACTGCCACGTGACAATAGCTTTCCAGGTATGTGGTGCGTATGTACTGTGTTAGAACCAGCTGTACAGCCTCTATAGGTGTACATCTCTGAACAAGAATGGTTATCAGGTACCAACAAAAGATACCCAAGCAATTAGCTAATTGTTCTCTTTCCTTGTCTGTATGTGGACACACTGGATCATCACCCATACGCAGAAGCCATAGAGGGACATTATAATCAAACACAAGAGTAGCATTCACATTAGTACGATTATCATGGTTAACAAAAGCAAAAGCTCCAGTTGTTATGGCATAAGCAAGATGTACTTTAGTGCGTCCCATTTCGGCTCTGGCCTCAGGTGCACTACGGAAATCAGTAATCATGGTCTGGTTATTCTTTATCATGTCGGCTAACATCTGTGCAGTCCATGTTATCCCTATAAAGGGATAGCCATATTGTTGTGAATGTGGGGCATATCCACATATCCAACAAGACTTGTTCCTCATGTAGGATTCACTGTGTACAGCTTGTAGGGTTTGTATGAATACGTTGTCTATCTCATATGCGGAATGTCTGCGGTTTCTATGTGTTGTAGCAGCAGAAGTGTTGTGACATGGAGAAGGATTAAGAGCAATACAGGCACAATCAGTATAACATTCGATTAGCATATGTAATGCTATGATCAATGGAAAGCCAATGGCGCAGATCTTGGTTATCATTCCGATGGAGATGAATCCTCCGGCGAAGGCGAATGCCATGGTTGGATCTTTGGTGGTGTGGCCTTTACTCGTGATGCGTGTATCCAGGCGGGTGAGTCACTCGTCAGTACAGCGGTATGGGTAACAGCCACTACTGTCGTCGGAAGACCATATGGTGGATCCAGAGACTTGTGCCGGTGGAGTTCCTTCACAAGGACTTGATCTCCTGCGCGGAATGGATGCGTTGGCTCACTAGACGGAAAAACAGAAGACAAAGACACATCACCATAAACACTATTCAGTTTTTCTATCAACCGGGCCACATAATGTTCCTGGATCTGTTCCAGATCTCCAGATAACATTACCGGTGGCCCTCCTTTGGTCCATGGTGTTGGGAACGGACGTCCCATCAGAATCTCGAATGGTGACAGCTTTGTCTGTGCCATTGGAGTCATTCTGATCTCTGCCAATATGGCAGGCAGGTAATGTACCTTGTGTGGCCTTTCTTATCTTATCTTTGATCGTGCGGTTCTGACGCTCGATTAGAACGGAGCTTTGCGGGTGGTACGGGATATGGAACTTCCACTGTATTGACATAAGATTAACCACTTGTTGAACAAGTTTTGAGGTAAATGCTGGAGCTTTATCAGAATCGATTGTCACCGGACAACCAAATCTGGGTATGATTTCCTTGCATAGAATCTTAGCTGTGGTTCTTGCATCCTCTCTAATAACAACAAAGGCCTCAGGCCATTTGCTGAACCTATCTACTATAACAAGTAGATATTTAACTCCACCTCTAGCTGTTGGCATGTGTGTGAAATCTAGCTTTAATTCCTGAAAAGGACCCTGAGCTGGGATTAGATGTTCATGTAATCCTACTCTTTTACCTTGTGTGTTATTGCGGGCGCAGGTCAAGCATCGACTGATTTGGGCCTGCACCATGGATGTCATGTCAGAAAACAAAAAATGCTTAGCCAATTCTGTACATGTGCGTTTAATCCCACGGTGGCCAATACCATGGAACTGTGCTATGAAGACGGGTGCGGCGGCTTTGGGTAGCCCAACCACTCCATCTTTGGACAATAGCCCTGTGGCATCTATTGTTAAACCTTGTGACTGCCAGAAGGATACATCTTCTGGAGCAGCAACTGCCTGTAGTTCTAGTAGCAATGTATCACTGGGAAGTGTTGGAGGTGTAAGAAAGAAGTGTGTCTGTACACTGTTTACATTTGGTGTGTCATCGGTATCAGCTGCTTCTTTCGAGATAATGTCAGAAAACTGGTTTCCTTTCGCTTGGAAAGAACCATCAGTGGCATGTCCTTTACACTTAACCACAGCTAACCTAGCAGGTAACTGTATGGCCTCAAGTAAGTCAGTTATGAGGTCTGCATGTGCTATCGTCTTACCGTCAGCTGTCTGGAAACCTCGTCTTGTCCACAATACACCAAAATCATGCACCACTCCAAATGCATACCTCGAATCTGTATATATTGTCACTTCCTTATCCTCGAACAACTCACATGCTCTTGTCAGTGCTATCAGTTCTGCTGCTTGTGCTGATCCTTGTGCTATTCTTCCTGAATCATGTATCATGTCTGGTAATTCTACCACTGCATATCCTGTCATGTATGTATTGTCTGTGGACCTACGGCATGACCCATCAACAAATATGTGACGTATGTGTCCACCCTCTAGTGGTGTAGACATAAGATCCATACGTGGAGAGGTCACTGCGTGTATGAGAGGTAAACAGTCATGTTCGTCATCTTCTGGTGTGTTACGTAACCTGAGTAGGCTGTTTAGTGCATGTATGGGACCTGAGGTTGGTGATGAGTACTTGACAGTCAGGTTTTGTGTGGCTGTAAGGATTATCTCATATCCTGAGAGTCGTTGTGCGGTCACATGTTGTGTGGTCAAGTTGTGTAGTACTTTGAGTACGTGATGTGGTGTGTGTAACACAGTATCATGTGATAATGTAATGGCTTGTGCGGCTTCTACAGCGATGGCACATGCTGCTACAGCTCTTAAGCATGCTGGCATACCTTGTACTGGGAGAGGCAACACCCTGGAAATGAATGCTGTCGGCCTTAGAACACCTCCATGAACCTGGGCCAGTACCGCCGCCATGGCTGTACAATCTTCTCGACAATACAGGTGAAAGGGTACATGATAATTGGGCAAACCTAGAGCAGGAGCAGATGACAACAATACCTTTAACATTTCATATGCGGCGCACATGGACTCATCCCAGATCAGCGTATCTGGTGCGTCCTGTCTTGTAGCTTTACGCAAAATATTGTCATAGTGGGAACAATCAGGAATCCAGTGTCTGCAGAAATTGACCATACCTAGAAAGCTCATCATGTCTGTTTTGCTGGTGGGCTGGGCCAGCTGTGAAAGAGCTTCTATACGAGAGGTGGAGACACGCCTCTCACCTGGGGAAAGCGTGAAACCCAGGTATGTGACCTTTGGCTGGCAATACTGCAATTTTGACAAGGAAACCTTATGTCCCTCTGCTGCCAGGTGCACGAGCAGGGCTGACGTATCCTGCTTGCATGCATCTGCGTCTGAGCTACAGAGCAACAAGTCATCCGCATACTGCAATAGGACTGAACCAGACGGCGGCGCCCACTCTTTGAGGGTCTCACGGAGAGCTCTACAATAAGCAGAAGCGCTGTCAACGAAACCCTGCGGCAATCTTTCCCAGCAGAATTGCGCTCCTTCAAATGTGAAGGCTAACAAGGGCTGTGTCTCCCTGTCCACTGGTATAGAAAAGAAGGCATTGTAGCTGTAGCAGGTATGGATGTGAGTAGTGAGTGTATGTCAGGTACAATAGGTGCTATGGGAATGATGACCTTGTTTAGTGCTCTGAAGTCTTGGGTGAAGCGAAAACCCTCACCCTTGGGGACTGGATTCACTGGTGTGTTGTAAGGTGATACTATTGGTCTCAGGATACCAGCTTCTAGGAACCTATGAATAAATTCCCTAATTCCTTCTGTTTTAGCTGGTCCTAATGGATATTGTTTCTGGTATACAGGCCCTGTTCCAGGTTTGAGTGTAGCTCTGAAAGGTGTACAGTCAATCAGTCCTACATCGTATGAATGTTCTGCCCATAGTGCTTTTGGTACATCAGTCAAGGCCTCAGGAATGGTAAGTGAAGGGAAATGTTGTGTCCCATACTTACGGGTTGATGTGATTCTCTGGAAACATGAGTAAGGTGATGTAATGTCAAGGTCTCCCTTTGGCCCACATGTGATCTGTATACCTAAGTCACCCAACACGTCACGCCCTAACAAATTCACTGGACATGTGGGGAGGATGGAAAAACTTTGTTTGGTAATTACATTCCCATCATCATCCCATATGCGTAAAGGTGTGGTTCGTTTGGTTTTAGTCAGGACCCCATTGATTCCCATAGAAGGCTCAGCGTCTTCCAGGTCACCGTTATACCACTCACCCTTTATGGTAGACGTGGTAGCCCCTGTATCAACCAAGAACGGGATACACTGATCCTCCACTCGGAGTTGAATGAGTGGTAGTTCAGTATGGGCATTGGTAATCTGGACTAGGCTGAGGGCGTCTCCTTCCGGGCAGCCCTATTGTCTGTTCTGTGTTTGCCAGTCAATCTGATGTCTGGGTGGTCTGGCTTGTGAGTCTCTTGTGTCACTGTGTTGTGCAGCATGATAGGGGTTAGGCTGTTGTGGTGTGTACCCATCCTGTTGTCGATCCGCCAGTGCTGGACACTGTGCTCGGAAATGGCCTATCTTTTTACAATAAAAACATGCATTGTCACGCTGCGCATCCTGACCACCTCTCCTCTCTCCCTGGTTATGATATCCTGATCTTCCTCTGCCTCTGCCTCTACCTCTCTGCTGCTGTCCACTATTCCAACTTCCTCTATACTGTCCTTGAAACGCTAGCAACATACTTTTACCATCTTTAACCACTTGGCTGCTATGGACGCGCTCAGCGCGTCCAGCCAAGTGGTTCTCCTGTGCTATGGACGCGCTCAGCGCGTCCGAGCACAGGAGGCAGCAATCCGCTGGATTCCGGTGGATTGCTGCGCCCCCCCGGTGCGGGCTGACATCTTAGATGTCAGCCCAGCACTTGGGAGCCCAGCAGGGACATTAGATGTCATCGCGGCGATGCGATGACATCTAATTCAGGCGCCCCCCCCGCATGTGCGGAGGAGGCGCCTGAAAGGGAGGGGGGAGGTCCTTCGGACCTCTCTCCCTCCCGATCGCCGGGGAGCAGGGGGTTAATACAGGCACCGCTTGGAAGGGCACAGCCTGCCCTTCCAAACGGTGGCTGTCATTAACCCCTGGGGAGCCAGATCACGAATCGGCGCTGAAAAGCGCCGGTTCGTAATCCTTTCCCGGAGCTGGCCGACATATTTGATGTCGGCCAAGCCTCCGGGAACTCCCCCTGAGGACTGGCGTCATCGTGCATAGCACGATGACGCCAGTCCTGGAGTTAACCCCTAGCTGCCACCAACAGTGGAGATAGGAGGTTCCAATGAACCCCCTATCTCCCGATCCGTGGCAGCTAGGGGTTAAAGTTTGGTACTGTTGGATCGGCCAGAGCATGGCCGTTCCAACGATACCAAACACGACTGTGAAATATGTTTTTTAAAAAAAATTAAAATTAAAAATAAAAAAATATTTAAAAAAAATTAAAAAAAAATTATAAAACAAAAAATAAACAAGTTTTTTTTTTTTTTGGTTTGTTAATGCAGCAATATTGTTCCCATTTCAATTATAATGTGAACAATGATGCTGCACTAACGATTTTGTATGCGGTGCGTTTGTTAAAAATCGCGTAATTTTCCCCAAAATAAAATGTAACGAGACCCCATTTCTAATTTTTTTAACAAGCGCACCCCATACAAAATATAACCGCAATTGCTCACATGTTAAAATGTGAAAAAAATACACTTTACATGTTGTAAATTATTGAAAATTCATATTTTATTGCATTTCTTGTTATAATATACAGACAGGTCATGACGTATACATATAATAATGACATATTATGAATCTGCCAAGTCTGCCGGAAAGAACGATATATAATATGTCTGGGTCATATACTAAAATAAGCCTTCAAAACACGTTTAAACATGATGAGCAAAACCGGTAAAAATGACCTCAGCACAGAGGCGTGAAATGCCTCAGCAGCGAAAGGGTTAATATTCCTTTCAAAACACCCAGCTGCATCTTTTACCTGTAGTATTATTTCTATATCATCAGGCGATTGCGTAGGCCAATTATCAACCATTTGCTTCACCAATCTCTGCACATCAGGCAACAGGTTATTCACCAGCGTCTGTACATACATTTCACCTGTTTCGCCATCTCTCGTCAGTCCACCATCTTCTTTCCAAGTCCGCACGAAAACGTTTCACAAATTGCGTTGCACTTTCATTCTTCTCCTGCTTACAAGCTAGGACAGCAGCCATAGACTTACGATTACCATGCATCACAATCCATTCAGTTAAAACAGATGTCCACATCTCATCTATCTTAATCTGTGTTCTTAAAGGGTATTCTGTGTAATTTGTTACTGCCACCTCAGTGAGTAATGGACACTGGTCCCATTTGAACCTTCCATCACCATCATATCCCATCACACCATTTATAATCATTCGATAGTCTTCTACAGTAAACCTAAGTCCTTTTGTAGCTCTCTTTAGGTACTGTACTGTGGCTGCAGGGGATTTTACCGGGTCTGGGGCTCCTTTAATAATATCATTTATTACAGCCATATCTACTGGGACTATAATCAAGTGTTCACCTGCTGACATAAAAGGAAACTTTTCATCTTCATATCGTAGAGGGGGGTGACGATCACGTCACCACGGACTAGGTCTGCATCAATTCCTCCCATAAACATCTCTGCCTCTTCTATTTTCTTCCTTTTAATGCTTCTCTGTGCACCCCCTTGTGCCTGTGCTTGCGGGTGTGCGTGTTCTAATACTGCTTCTGCCTGTTCTATCTCAATGGGGTCACCTGGTGCCTCTGTAACCCGTAGAAGGCCTGTAGCCTGTAAGGCTGAGGCCAGCACCTCTGGCTTTGTAGCGTGTGGGAATAGAGTGGATGTTGGCGGGTATAGGGGTACGTATGCTGGTGGTATGGGTGTAGGTGCAGTAGGGATATACTTGGGTGCTTTTGTCCCAGGGGCATTGTAATACGGGGCTAATTCAATCTATACTTTACCGCACTCCTTCATGTACTTCTTGTCCCACTTGGGGTCTCCCGTAAACCAAGGGAAGGCATCTCTATCGTTCAGACACAAACCTTTAATCATCTTAATATGCCAATCATCCATTGCCCCCTTTGTAGGAAACGGGTCTGTGGATAATAGGCTGGTAGTCCACGAATTGAGAAGATCTGTAAATGGAATCATATAATAAGCACCAGCGATACGACCTACGTAGTCGAAAGGGGTTTCATCTGGAAAAGGCTTTGGATCCTTTGGGGCATTTGTGCAGTTACCCGCTGTCTTCGGCAGGCTCTTACTGGTACGATAGCAGATCTTGGGCTTTCCCCCTTTCGTTGTTCCCTTCTGTAGTGCCTCGAAATCAGGCACCGTCACCTCCTTGTCTCTGTTCCGTGGAGCTTGAGTTCCCCATCGTAACACCTATGTAGAGAAACTACACAAACAAAGTCTACAAAAAAACAATATACAGTACTGCGTTCTTAAATAATACAGCTTATACAGTTACTACAGTTACAAGATAAGAGTGAGTACTTGTTAAATCACACAAAACACAAGCACAAAAACTGCATACATCAGAGATTGTCACATACACAGTTGCGTTGATATCTTGGCCCATGCAATCTCCCCACTCTCTTATGCAAACAACCAGCTTCGCTGCGCGTTTGGCTCTGATACATAGAAGAGTGTGTCACTATCTCTTAACTAACTATACTATCACTAAATACGAGCAAAAACAAATAAACCTGTGCGCACTTCTATATACTTACTGACGTGCTCCCTCAGCACCGAACAGACATCATCTCTGGGCATACACTGTGCTCCAGATAAGGCAACCTGCTTCCGTTAGCATTTGCCACAACACTATCCTTGGATAGTGGGATACGTAGTCGCTCTGGATAAAAGCAGCTCGCAACCCTAAACGTGGATACGTAATCCTACTGAGCAGGTAAAACAGTCAAAAGATTTGCACGCACCTATTCACAGGATCCCACTTCTGCGAACACCATAATTGTAAGGGTTCCAAGTCCCGACACCAATCGTCACTCCTGGACACCTATTTTCACACCTCGCCTTCTATGTATCAGCCGCCACTCGATCGATCGGAGAAGAATAACACACGCAGAAACAGTATCTCGTGTGCAATAATTCTAGTGATTTATTCTTGAGATAGATCTTTTAAAGGTTTCAGGTGGGAGGATACAGGAAAAGAGAAGGGAGGGAATGGGGAGGACACAGGGTGGTACAATATCGGGTGAGACGCAGCTCACCAGTCACAAACATACATTGCATAGATTAATTGCATTAAGCTATATCAAGAGATGGGGCTTAGATTAATTAATAGCGAAAGCCATCACCGCACGTACTCAGAGAGATCATTAGCAACGTATCTCATTAGTAGAAATAGTAGAATTAATACCTAACAACAAGTGAGGAAGAGGGGGAGGAGGAGGCACAGCAAACACGAGGCACAACATCCTCTGTGACCAACTGTAGCACTAGCCAGTCCAAGGCATCACATGTCAGAGCTGCTCCGGTGCAGAGCGCTGTTGTCTCAAAGAACACACGCAGGAACTCTGTTGTCTGGGAATTCTTTAAGAAATGTGCAGTAGAGCGCAGCGTTGCTATTTGTAATCTATGTCAGATGAGGCTTAAGCGTGGGAAAGATACCGGACACTTGGGTACCACGTGCTTGAGGTGACATATGAACAAGTGCCACACATCCCGTTGGCGCAAAACTTTGCGTAGGTCCTCCTCCTCCTCCTCATCTGTCTCTACCCCCACTGTATGTCCTGCCAGGTCATTGCCTACAACCTCCACCGACAGGGATGAAGCTACAGTAATGGATGTACCAGCTCCTTCCTCACAATGTGACAGTAGTCCCAGTGTCCCAGTAGCTGAAGATTTACGCAGTCAGATTACGTTGCCGCAGCTGCTGCAGCGAAATAAAAAATATAGTCCCAACCATCCCCAAGCACAGCACAGTCCCAACCATCCCCTAAATGCCAGCTTAGCAAAATTACTCGCATTGCAGCTGCTGCCTTTCCAGCTGGTGGACTCTGCTCCCTTCCGTGATTTTGCTGAATGTGCTGTACCACAGTGGCAGGTTCCAAAACGCCATTACTTTTCACGCAAGGCCATTCCAGCACTATACCAGCACATGGAAGATAATGTTATCCAGTCATTGGGAAAGGCAGTCAGCAGCAAGGTGCATGCATGTGACTTTAGACACGTGGTCCAGCAAGCATGGACAGGGTCGTTACATTTCCTTCACGGCACACTGGGTAACTCTGATCGCAGCTGGGAGGGATCCAAGACGGGGCTCTGTGCTGGAGCTTGTTCATCCACCACGCCTCCAGAAAGCTGCTTGTATGAGGTCTTTCTGCTCCACCACCACCACCTCTTCCTCCTCCTCCTTCTCTGTCTCTGGCGAAGTGGCAGTTAAACCGATGCCTGACAGGGTCTACGCAATGGCTCAAGCAAAAAGATGCCATACTGTGCTTGAGCTGGTTTGTTTAGGGAACAGGAGCCACACCGGGTCAGAAATTTTGTCAGCTCTGCAGGGGCAGGTGCAGAGATGCTTAACACCACACCAGCTTGAGCTGGGAATGATTGTCTGCGATAATGGCAGCAACCTTCTCTCCGCCCTACGCAAGGGTAAATTGATGCATGTACCATGCCTAGCACATGTCCTAAATCTGGTGGTACAGCGTTTCCTAACCAAGTACCCAGGGCTGCCAGAGCTTCTCATCCAGGCCAGAAAATTCTGCAGCCACTTCAGACGGTCATTCCCAGCAAGCGTTCGCCTGGCAGAAATTCAAAGAGAATTCCACCTTCCCACAAACCGTCTGATCTGTGACATGCCCACCAGGTGGAACTCGACATTAGCAATGCTGTAGCGTCTGCAAAAGCAGCAGAGGGCCATCAACGAGTACCTGTGTGAGTATGGCACAAGGACAGGTTCAGGTCAACTTGTTTTTTTTCCCCCCTGATGATCAAGGATGCATGCACTGTACTGTCACGATTTGAGGAGGCAACGAGGATGGTGAGCAGGGACAGTGCATGCATCAGTGACACAATTCCTTTAGTGTTCCTGCTGGAGCACACTCTGCTGGGAATTATAGATGTGGCTCTAGAGGCAGAGCAGCGGGAGGAAGAGAAGGCCTTCCCAAGCTCTCAAGGCCCCAGTCTTTCCGCAGACAGCATTCCAGCGGGTCCTACTCAGATCAGACAGGAGGAGGATGAGGAGGAGGAGTATTTAAGTAGTGGGGGCATTGAAGGTGGGGATTCCTCAAGGGAGGGTTTTGTGTGCCCAGAAACAGAAGGGTTAGTGCGTGGCTGGGAGGAGGAAGTGCACGATACGGTCATCCTCATTGACCAGGAAGACTCGGAAGCTAATACCACCTCCAACCTACGCTGCATGGGCTCCCTAATAATGCAAAGCCTGCTAAAGGACCCCAGGATTCGTGCTATCAAGGAGAGGGATCATTACTGGTTGGCAACCCTTCTTGATCCACGATACAAGGGGAAAGTTGCAGAGCTCATCCTGCCCACACAGAGGGAGCACAGGATGAAAAAACTTGAGGACGCTCTAAAGCAACACTTGTGTAACACCTTTCCAGGCACTGGTAGATTATCAAGTGCTGACACACGTGCTTCTGAGGCTGCGGGTGATCAGAGGAATAGTGGTGAAGGCCAGGGCCGCTTGACTGATGCTTTTTTAAATTTTTTAGTCCTCGACGCCCAGGGTCGTCAAATGTTGGCACCCATTGCCAGCGTCTTCACCATATGGTGCAGGACTCCCTAGGGGAAGAGCAGACCTGGATACGTTTCCAGAAGATGATCCACTGGCTTACTGGGTGTTGAGATTGGATCACTGGCCAGAACTAAGCCAATATGCTATGCAGCTACTAGGTTGCCCTTCATCTAGCGTGCTTTCCGAAAGGACGTTCAGTGCCGCTGGAGGTTTTGTCACAGACAAAAGAGTGCGTCTGTCCACTGACTCTGTAGACCGGCTGACATTTATAAAAATGAATCAGTCCTGGATCAACAGTTATCAATCCCCTGATGCTGACGTAACGAAATAGATCGGGGATGTCTTCTGCATTCACAAAACCTCCAGCACTGAACTCTTCCACAATACCACAAAAGGGTTACAATGTGAATGCACTTGCTGCCATGAAAGGCACAATATTTGGCTGCACTGACGCCTGTGCCAGATTTATATCATTTTAATTTTTTGGACCGCAGGATACAAACCTGCACTCTTCCACAATACCACAAAAGGGTTACGGTGTGAATGCACTTGCTGCCATGAAAGGCACAATATTTGGCTGCACTGACGCCTGTGCCAGATTTATATCAATTTAATTTTTTGAACCGCAGGGTCCAACCCTGCACTCTTCCACAATACCACAGAGGGGTTACTGTATGATGATACTTGCTGGCCTGGCATTAAAGGCACAATATCTGGGTGCACTGACGCCAATTAACAGATCAAAAACTTTTCAATATAGGACCACATGGTCCACCCCTGCATTCTTCCACAATACTACAGAGGGGTTACTGTATGATGATACTTGCTGGCCTGGCATTAAAGGCACAATATCTGGGTGCACTGACGCCTTGACCAGAATCATATCTTTTCAATATAGGACCACATGGTCCACCCCTGCATTCTTCCACAATACTACAGAGGGGTTACTGTATGATAGTGCTTGCAGGCCTGGCACCAAAGGCACAATATTTGGGTGCACTGACGCCCATTACCAGATCAAAAACTTTTCAATATAGGACCACATGGTTCACCCCTGCATTCTTCCACAATACCACAGAGGGGTTACTGTATGATAGTACTTGCAGGCCTGGCACCAAAAGCACGATATCTGGGTGCACTGACGCCTTGACCAGAATCATATCTTTTCAATATAGGACCACATGGTCCACCCCTGCATTCTTCCACAATACCACAGAGGGGTTACTGTATGATAGTGCTTGCAGGCCTGGCACCAAAGGCACAATATTTGGGTGCCCTGCCACTGACGCCTGTATCAGATTCATATCCTCAGAGGGGTTACGGTGTGACGGCACTTTTGGGGACGCTAAAGGACCAATTTTAAAGCACCTATTGTTACTTTAATCCAAAGCCTGCATATATTTCACAATAATTTAGCCAAAAAAATCAGTAAACTTTTTCTGCGTGTCCAAAAATGGCTCCTCTTTTCATACAGACTGCCACCCCAAGCAGTTGTTTATGGATAGATTAAAGGAAAAGCATTTACCGTCATATGAAACGTCATTTTTTTGTTTTTAAGTGTTTCTATACATCCTAGAAATCCTCCACTTCACGGGCAGGTTATGGGGACCTCCTTGGCACGATATTTGAAGGAATTTTTCGTTTTTATTTTCAACCCTTTTTTCATGGAAAACTCACTGTCCCTTTAAAAACGCTTTTTTTAAACTTTTTGTTCTTGTTTCCTGTCCCCCAGGGCACTACCTGGACCCCCATACACCTTTTATGGCAAATATGTAGCATATATGCCCTCTTGGAGGGCACTCTAAAAACCGAATTTTCAGCCCCAATTGACTTGCATTGGGTTCGAGTTCGGGTTCGGGTTCGGACCCGAACAAATGGGAAGTTCTGTGTTCAGGCTCGAACCGAACTCGGGGGTTGTTCGGCTCATCCCTACTCTAGATCTCCGGCACGAGGTATGTGTGTACAGCCAGCACTCCACCACTGGAGCCCAGGACTGGGAGGAAAGGATTTTAAAGCAAAATTGTAGCTCTCTGTAGGTGCTTCTTTATGGTGTTGTGGCAATGGATGGTTTCTGGATACTGAGAGACCCTGCAGAATTTGCTTCCAGTGTGTCCCCATTCCCCAAAGTATATGGTTGTCAGTGCCTGTAGTTGATTGATGGGGGTTTCACCAGAGACATTTCACCCAAGACTAATCACTTCAGTTCTTATATTCATCCAGGCGCTAAGCGGCAAATTTTGTGTAGCGGCATATTTTTGCTGCTCATGGCTTCTGCGCTTAAGACGTGCAGGAGGAATATTGGGGAGGAGCTGCCAGTAGATGTCACTCATCAGCTGCAGTGCTGAGCAAGACACCTTCCGGACCGGCTGCTCCTCCCCATCCTCATGCATGTCTTCCTGCTTCCACGCCATGTGAGAGGGAGGAGTGAAAAAGAGGAGACAGCAGGACAGGAGTAGAGCAAGGTCAGTTGGGCAGCAGCCAGGGGATACCTCTAAGGTAAGATTCCCCTGTGCAGCGTTTTCCTCCACTGCATTAGACCCTAGCCCCCCCCCCCCCGTGGGTGGAGGTCTCCTTTGGCTTCCCAAAACTCAGATCCATGGCAGGAAGACAGAGGCATCAAACCAGGCGAGATTGTGTTACTTCCATGCTGGACAAGATCATCACAGAAGCTACAGCATCCCTTAAACGTGCCCCAAATCTCCATAGGCAAGGAGTGGGAGGTTTTTACCTCCAGGGGAGATCCTTCCCATCCCCAGTCACAGCTAGCTGCATTGCAGATGGTCTGATACAGAGATCAACATCTCCTCTCCTTCTGTGTCTCCCCCCAGCTCTACTGTAGCTCTGTGGCAGTGAGGACAGAGATGAGATCCATACAGGGTCCCTCGTTAGAGTTGAGTGTGAGCAGCAGAAGCTGGCAGCATGGTGAGCCCAGCACTGCTCTCTCCTATGCCTGCCTGTCTGTAATGGGAGTAGCAGGGGGAGTGCAGCCACTCTCATGCAGCTGATCATAGAGAGCTGAGAGCATTACAGTACAGGATAGAGTGGATTACAGGAGTAAAGAACTGCTGGAGGAGGCAGAGTCTGGGAGTCAGCTGACTGGGGGATGACATCACGTTCTGGCTATTATCTTATCTGGCAAGGCAATGCAGAGCCCCCTGTGCATCCTGGCGCCACATTACATACACCCTGTGATTCTGGGGGTATAAAGCATGCTGTGCATCCTGGAGCCACAATACATACACCCTGTGATTCTGGGGGTATAAAGCATGCTGTGCATCCTGGAGCCACAATACATACACCCTGTGATTCTGGGGATATAAAGCATGCTGTGCATCCTGCAGCTACACAGGGGCAGATCCAGGCACATTTTTTTGGGGGGGCAGCATCTCATTCATCGCTCCAGGCAGCACAGTGGCTTGGGCCGGCCCTGGTAATACCATCCTCGTACCAGCGCACATTTGCATTAGTGCTCACAATGTTAAGTATAGGTAGTATAGGTAGACGATTGTGCGTAGTTGTTGCGCTGACAATGTAATACGGCAATCGGCGCAAATGGTTTTACCCCTCGCGTTAATGTTTTTTTTGCGTGAAGATTGTAATTTAGCCCAGTGTGTGTTATACAGAGAGCTGCTGGATAGACTATATAGACTGTATAACATACACTGTGTAGGAAACAGTCTATCCAGCAGCTCTCGCTTCATACAGTGTGTTTTATACAGAGAAATGCTGGATAGACTGCTTCCTACACAGAGTGTGTTATACAGGGAGCTGCTGGATATAATGCTTCATACACAGTACGTGTTATCCAGAGAGCTGCTGGATAGACTAACAATCTAGCAGCTCTCTGTATAACACACACACTAACACACACATTGTGTAGGCAGCAGTCTATCTAGCAGCTCTCTGTAGGAATTTCCTACACAGTGTGTGTTATACAGAGAGCTGGTGAATATAGTGCTTCATACACAGTGTGTGTTGTACAGAGAGCTGCTGGATATACTTCTTCCTGAACAGTGTGTTATAGAGAGAGCTCCTGGATATAATGCTTCCTACACAGTGTGTGTTATACAGAGAGCTGCTAGATCTATCCAGCAGCTCTCTGTATAACACACAATTTGTAGGAAGCAGTCTGCATCACATACAGGGTTATCCAAAGAGATCCGAATTGCTTGAGAAAGGTAACCGAACGCTGAAAATCAGGGTTCGGTTACCTTTCCTGGCCATTCGGCTATCCAGAGAGCAGGCAATTCGCCATATCCTGGCGAATTGCCTGAACATACGGTGCCTGTTCGAGGGCAGTGAAATTCGAATGAAAATGCACTGCTTCGGCTATTCAGAGAACACAAACCAGCAGTGAAATGTTCCCCTAATGCCCTGTTATTCGGTGGTTTCATGCGGCAAGTTAATTCAGGAGAATTCCATAGGCTTCAATGTTAAAAATATTCCCGTTTTAATTCAATATCTAATAAACCGTTCATTATAAATTTCTGCAGTAAAGAGTCTCTTCATTTATAGATTTTTTAGGATATTTTAAGCATTTTTCTTAATTTTTTGTTTTTTGTTTTTTTTTACAAGTCCGATTTTTTTTTTTTTTTTAAAGTTTACTTATTTTTTCTGTAACAGCCCTCTTTATTATCATTCCCTGGACCTCATATGCAAATTTCAGACATTTTCGCTCAGTAGTTTCTTTACAAACGGAGTTTCATTTTCACAGATTCACACAAACTATTTTGCTAATTTATTCACCTCCCTCGTCTGCGGTCTCGGCTTTTTCTCTGCTTTTTATGGCGGCTTCGCTGCGTGTGATCGGCTCCTGCTTGGGTTTTTCTGGTGTCTTCGACGGGTTAATCCAGATGTTTTTGGGGTTTTTTTGCGTGCATTTGCTGGGTTTTGCGGTTCGTTTTCGTCGGGTTTGCGGCAGCTTTTCCCTGCAATTCAGGGACCCTGTGGTGTTTGCTGAATACACCGCAGGGTCACCGAAATGGGATCGGCAAAAGGAACCGAATTGAAGAGAACGAAAAGTCACTGAACGTGCGGTGACTTTTTGAATCTCTTTGGATAACCCTGATAGAGGTGCACATGTCCTTTACATGCCAGTGCCTCACCAGCCACTGACCTCACTGCATGTCCCTGGTGGTCACTCACTACTGTTCTGGGATATAAGCGTTATTATAATTGCTGAAAATCCTTGTACAGTAGACATATACTATACACAAACAAACTTTTCAATTCAGAATATTTCGGAATGAAAATACTTTGGATTCTGAAATAATCAGGATCAGCTGATTTGGAATAATCAGAAACTTTCTCTGTTTCAGGATTGGTCTGATTCGGCATATTGGAAGCCCCCGATATATTTGTCTGTTTTCCAATACTTGGAACTGTGATTTATTAAAAATGAAAACCTGTACGTAATGATCCAAAAATGGCTCCAAGCTGATGTTTATAATGACACATAAGGGGTTATTCAGAGAGAATTGAAAAGTTACCGCACGTTCGGTGACCTTTCGTTCCTCGCACTTTGGAGCAATTCAGCGACTCTAGTAGCAAACCCGCCAAACGTGGTTAAAAAAAAAGTATGCTTTAAATTTTCAAAATTGAAACACTGTTTGCAAAAAAATCTACTGATGAAAACATCTGGAATTTTCATATAAGATCCAATGAATGATAATAAAAAGGTCTGTTATAGAAAAATGAAAATACAATATAAAAAAAGCCCCAAAAAATATGTTGCTGAAAAAAATTCACAGAAAATGCCTAAAAGATCCGAAAAAAATCTACAAACAAAGAGACTTTTTATTGCAGAATAAAATAATAAACTGTTTATTAGATATTGAATTAAAACCGGAATATTTTTAACATTGAAACCTATGGGATTCGCCTGAATAAACCTGACGAATGAAACCACTGAACAGCAGGGCATTTCGGCAACTTTTCTCTGCTGTTTGGTGTTCTCTCAATAGACGAACCATTGCTTCTCTGTGGGGGATTTCACTGCCCTCGAACAGGCACGCTACTACAGGAAATTCGCCAGAATTTGGCAAACTGCCTACTCTCTGAATAGCCGAATGGCCCTGAAATATCCCAGTACGCTGAAATTCAGTGTCCGGTTAGATTTCGGCCACCTTTCGGATCTCTCTGAATAATCCCCATACATGCCAAAATAACAGTAAGAATTAAGGAAATGCTTCAAGTGACAAAACAGAATGACGCATATGCTCCAAAGATGATGCAGAAAACAAAGCATGTGCTCCTAAAATGTATGCACATAGTGGAGCCGATGCCTAGTGGAAATGGCTCTAGTGTCATTTTCCATTTTTCAAGCTACTAGTGGTGTTTTTTCCAGTATTCTGTAAAATACTGTAAAGTAGAAAGTAAAACGTTCTTGTTCTTCAAACAGCAACAGCAGCAATTTCTGTTAATCTCAAGAACAACCAGAGAATGAAGGAAAAAAGGTATGGGAAATTGGCAACCCTTTCACCTGCTCCGCCACAAGGACCTAGACTATCTGGTCTCTACACTAAAGGGTGAAGTCAGGGGAAGTGAAAACTCTAGGTTGAAATAGCCAAACCAGAAAAAGTCTCCCATTTAATTTACTTTCCAAATCTGCTATTTTGACCTAGATTTTTCACTTCTGCCTATTCTCCAGACTTCACAGTTTAGTGAATAGACCTGTTTGTCACAGCTTTGGCCTAGCATCATTGACCTATATTGTGTAAAATCTATGCCCTGACCTTAATCAACTGTGACATTGAAAGCAGCAAGAATCATGTGATGTAATGTAAAGAGGAAGATTTATTTTGAAGTGGGGAGAGAAAGTAATGGATAACCCCCCCCCCCCATTTTTCCAACCTGCAGACAAAAACATTTTTACATTATTGATTTAGCATTATTGACCTAAAAAGTGGAAAATATATGCGTAGACAGCAGGAAGCAGCAGGCAGTGCCAGTCTGCAAGACATAACCAAAAAACATGAGAATTAACAACTAAGCTACTCAAAAGAGAAGCAGCAGCAACAAGATCTAGAGGTGAATTTTTTTCACCGTGATGGACAAAGAATATCATTCTATCCCACCATGTATAGGTTTCACAAATGCACTAGATTAGGAGTCTAAACTGGGAACACCCGTTGGTTTTATCCAGGAGCAATCACCCTCACTTTGGCAGAAGAAGAACCACAAAGTGCAGTTTGAATGAATGGGTGTTAGAACATGGGGACTCTCCAGATAGTACTTCCAAGGCTTACCCTACACCTTTCAAAGAAGCTCAAATCCTGAATTACTCCCCTGGAGGCCATTTTATACTCGGGGCAGTAGAGATGCTAGCTTTAAATAAAAGTCAAAATACACAAATGACAAGACCTGCAGTAGTAGAGACTCATGTCGTTAATTTAATTCCATCTACGTCAGTGCACTGCATGAGGTCTCATAGCTCGGTCTGACTACTGTGTCCGGAACCGCCGCAAATCAGCCAGACACTGCAGGTAAATAACAATGTTTGGGTGACATCCACCACATGTAGTGGTGACACATGAGGACAGCCTCACTCACACGTGGTCTGCAGTGTAGAGTTTAATTTGATAAAGTTCTTAACCTAGCTAAATTTGTTAAGTCCTACTTTAAAAGACTCTACAATGAACCGAATGTATGTAATACATCACTATCTCAAAAGTGATAGATTTTTCTCAGAAAAACACACTATTATATAAAGTGTAAAGAGAAAAACATTTTTAGCACTTTTCTGCCAAATAAAAAGCTGCTGTTATTCTGAACCCCTTATTATGGGATATGAACCAGCTCAAAACATTTTTATGTTGAAACTGTTGCTGTGGAGGTGACGATAGTGAATACATAAAATACTTTCAAGTGTTAATATACACATCTGAACCCATCCTAATATTTAAATAAAAATGCCTAACTCTTTTAAAAGATCCCCCTGGGAATAAACACCATACATCCAACGCCATGATGAATAATAGGTAAATCTATTCATACATTACTTAGCCCTCAGGTGATTCAGATTACCTTCACGTTGTCTCTCTATCTTCCAATAATGCGTCTCTTGGCTCACAAGTTTACATATGTGGAATATGAAATGGATTTAATGAATTTGTCTCTACACATAAATCACGTATCCCCTTTAAAAGAAATATGCAGAAATGTACAGTAGTATAGGAGTAAACGGGATGCAATGCTGTCTTAATCCAGGTTTCATAGAGCGAGTTTCTTGAGTCCATTAACCCCTCTCCAGTTTGGATTCATTGTTTGCATTCCCATCAATTTGCAGTGAATATACCTTCTATTTTTTAATTCTGATTTTTTACTCTGGATATGCCTGATGTCTTTAGGTCTTTCTTTTGCATTTAAATTGAAGTATTCGTATACTTCACGAACAGAAAACAAGCAGAAAACTCTTGCATTGGATGTGTTGCCATCTCTATTATTAGGATAACCGGGCACGTAAATATCTTTATATAATAGTGAAGGAAAAATCACACAGGTACTTCTTGCTTCTGTGTCTTTATTTACACGATAACTAAGGGGGTTATTCAGAGAGTACCCAAATGACATTTCGGTTCTCTCTTGTTCCCCGCACTTCGGGGAATCAAAGTTCCCCACCCTGGAAAGTAGCGAAAACCTGGAGCAATCCCGCCGAAAACTGCCGCAAACCTACCGAAAACCTGCCGGAACCGCTGCAAAAAGGACGCCCGAACACGCCTGACTAAGCCGCAGAATAAAGCGCAGACCAGCTGCCGGAAAATGCCGACAAGCTGACGAACGGGGTAAAAAATAAAAAACAATATGCTTGAAAGTGTCAAAATTGAAACGCTGTTTGCAAAAAAACTACTGAATGAAAATGCCTGAAATTTACATATAAGATCCTATGAATGGTAATAAAAAGATCATTTGCAGAAAAAAAGAAAAAATGCTTAAATAAAAAACATTACGAAAAATGTCTAAAAGATCCAAAAAAAATCAGTAAATAGACTTTTTACTGCAGGTTAAAAGATCAAATGGTTTATTAGATGTTGATTAAAAACGGTAATATTTTTAACATTGAAGCCTATGGGGTTCACCTGAATAAACCTGCCGAATGAAAACACCAAACAGCAGGGCAATTTGGCAACTTTTCACTGCTGTTCGGTGTTCTCTGAATAGATTAACCATTGCTTCTCTATAGGGATTTCACTGCCTTCAAACAGGCACTTCGCCAAAATTTGGTGAATTGCCTGCTCTCTGAATAGGTGAATGGCCCCGAAATGTCACTGTACAGGAAATTCTCTGTTTGGTGACATTTCAAGGCCAGATCAGCTCTCTCTGAATAACCCCTTTAAGCTTCTGCTTCCTGTCCAGGGGAAGAAGGGAAGCACGGGAAACAAACTTTATTTAACCTCCCTGGCGGTCTAATTTTTTAAAACTTTTGTGTCTAAAAGCGTCTCAATTTTTTTTTAAGGAAACTTGTTTTTGTACATTGTACATTACTTAGGAATCACGCACTGAAATCCGTGCAATCAAGAGTCCTTACTGGTAAAATTCTTTATAAATAAATTAATAAATAAATAAAAAATAAATAGTAAATACACTGAGTCCGATAAAGTTTGAAACACCACATAATAATTTATTATCCCAAAAATAATTATCCAAAATAATGCAAATAAATGATATTCAATAAAATACAACAAAAAACACTGAAATCTGTCTGCAAGCAAAGGTGAGACGATGTATGGTCTATTTCTTTTCCTGTACTGCCACCCAGTGGCCGTTCATAAACATTGCACTTTGGATTACAGTATTTTATGAATTGTTTATAAGTTTGCTGATGGTTCCCGCCAACCCTGCACCATTTGACTCGCAGGGAGCCTTCCAGGAAGCAGCTCGCCGCGATCACACTGCGGGGGACAGCGAGGGAGCCAGGAGGAGGTGAGTAAACATGTGTGGCTCGGGGTTACAGTTCGCAGTAGCAAAATTTGACCCTGGGTCACACTCGGGAATATCGCCAGGGAGGTTAAAATTCTGTTAAGAGCAGTTCAATACACCTGCAGGTCACACCACTGTGAGAGTGCTGTCAACAATATCGCAGCAGGATGTAAGATCCTCATGTGCATTATCATTTGATAATCGTGGTCTCTATTCAAAGAAATTCTGATCTGCTAATTATTAAAGGCCTCTCACAAACAATAACCATCTTCTTGTTAGTCCAAGTCATGCGATCCCAGAAGCCTTTCCTTTATGTGTTTTGTTGCCATTGTGTACATTTTGTCCATTGCTCGGTCTACAGGAGACTCAGAGAAAAACTAGTCCAACTTTACACAGAGTATTCTTAAAACCTGACATTAGAAGACATTATTCTTTTACCTTTTCTGCTTTTTGACATAATTCAGCTACAGGGAGCCCCACTAAATATACCCTTTTCCATGAAACATCTTGAAAAAAGAAGCACTCTTTTACTTCAATTACCTTCAATACTAAATGGAGTATTTTATTCTTCTTCAAATTTACTATAAAAGCCTACAAAAAAATCAATGCTGTACAAAGACTTTTAAAGTCCAATTCCAGACATTTCCGCTCTCGCACTACACCCTGCTGTTCACAGAATACGCCAAAGACATGTTTTATTAATTCATATGTCAGTACTGCTGCTTTTAATCTACACTATTTTTTCCCTTGGAATATTGGCAGTAGTAGTGGAACACGCAAAGTGCTAAGGACACTAATTGCAGCTTTGTCAGCAAGATGTCTTGCAAGTACACTAGCCAAACAAATTTCAAACTATGAACTCTGCATATTTCTTTTTCATGACATTCAAAATGAAAGTGGCCCTGGTGACAATATAATGATAGTGGACATCAATCAAAAGGATTCATGGGATGGTGATGAAGATGACAAAGCGTCTACAATAAGTGATAGCCGTGAATTGCATAATTATGGTTTAGCTGAATAGTGACGGTCAGCCTTCTTTTAGAGATATTGACATTTGGTGATTACAGGAGACCTGGTTTGGCATGTCCTGAAACATTTTTGCATTTAAAACATTAGTTAGCTCATTCTCCCACAATGACCCTTGAGAGCTGTTGTCAACGCATTGGAAGCCCTATTTGAACTTAACTGTTAACGGCTGCAGTCGTTAACTTAACAGATCGAGCCACTATTCTGACCAAGCCACAAGCAACTCTTTTTTGTAAATTAACAGCTCCAGCTTTGTATAGGAGCCATTTATAATGGGTCAGCATTAGAATAAGGTGCTAATCTCTGGTCACTAGTTTTGTTTGGCTCCAGATGGTATTCTGAAAAGTGTTAAGTGATTTTGTTTTTGCAATAACAAGCTTAAAAAAAAAATCATATACCTGTGATCCTGTGATGCAATTCGGCACCTTCTGTGGTGCAGTGGAACAAAGAGGCTAAATAGTTAATAATGAGCAAAAAAAAAAAACAAGGTTTATGAGATTGCTGAGGATGGACAATGCACTACTGTCCTGTCATATGGTGAATCCCCACTAAGGTCTCATAAGGGATATCTCAAAGTTTGATGGTGCCACTTAACAGTGAAATTCCAATGGTGGATTTACTTGACAGTTGAGTCCTGTTGGTGAGTTTACTTGACAGTTGAGTTCACAGTAGACTGGTGCAGGTGGGTTTACTTTGCAATATAATCCCGACAGTGGGTATATTTGATAAAAAGGAAAATATGATTTACCCTTAAAAACAAAGGGGGAAAAGTCCCCAGGTGCAAGAAGGCAAAACATCATCGATTCCTCAGTTGAATGTAGGTGATTGTAAAAAAATAATATACTTAGATATAATCTTTATTAAACTCAAACATTGACGTATGAGCAAGATAAAAAGTGATGATTTAGTTGTTAGTATCTACCACATGTGGTGCAAAGAAGGACAACCAGTGAACTGGCATCTTGGGTATGGGTGCTGATTTTTATAGTAAATTTGGTCTGAACACACAGAAGACCTACCTTAGCTCAAATAGCTGAAAAACGTAATGCTGGCCCTGATAAAAAGGTGTCAGAACAAATTTGACATGTACCACCTACCTAGAGATTGTCGCAGTCCACATGTTACTATTTCTCATATATTAAATGGTGATGTCCAATCTCACTGCATTCCTGTTATGAAATCATGCAGGAAATAATCATCTCTTTGCTGTCTTGTGCAAAGATCCAACCTCACGTCAGACTTGCAGACCTAGCATCTGACTGCTTTTCGGGTAGTTCCGCCCTTCAGTGAGAAACTCGTGTTTTATTTATAATTGACGGATAGTGGCTTTGCCGTGTGTGCACGCAACATGGTCAAATAACCATCATGGAGACATCGGCCTTTGGTGAATCCATTCCCTACGAATACAGTTGATGAGTTGTATATTATAAAGACGGAACTTTTTCATTCAAAAGCATTTACTCCATTTAGATGCATTTTATGAATATTATTACAAAGTAGCAATTTCCTTTCAATTACTAAACAAAACCATTGAGGTGGTGCTGTGTCACACACGTGGGTATTCCATATACATGCATGGCTGCATAGTGGAATAATGCATTGTAAATACTTTCCATTATCATTGACATTGGTGTCAAGTACTCAGACACAGATGTGCAGATGCATTTCCTAAAAGCTATTATTTGCTACTTGCGTTTGCGGAACATGGAAATCGCTCTCTTTGTGCTAAGCTATACAAGTAATTCATTGATTTTTCTTCCTAAGAAATGAAATAAAATACAGTTTCTGTTTAGCTATTATTATTATTCTTTATTTATAAAGCGCCAGCATATTCCGCAGCGCTGTACAATAAGCACAGTATAGACAGGGTTACAATACATTGAACAACATTTGACAAACAGTACAGGAGGAGATGAGGGCCCTATTCCCATAGGAACTCACAATCTGGGAGGGTTGGGGTTGGAAACAGGAGGAGAGGACTGTAAGGTGAGAGTGATTGATGGTTGCGTCAGTGAGTTGGGTGGTAGGCTTCCCTAAAGCTATCAAACTGAATGTTGTCCACTTTTATCTATCTCATTAAATTAACCCTTTCACTACCAAGTTTTTTCCCCCATAAAAACGCTGCCAGACCAAATGATTGTATGGAAAACACATTTGTAGCAGATGTGTATTAAACATGTGCCTTGTAATCTCAAAAGCACATTTTCAAAACATATGTGCTGTTTTACAGGAGGTCGGCACCATCTACTGGCCAAAAAGCACTACTACACCTCTATAATGGAAATTGAGATCCATTTCTCCATGATCTAAAAAAACAGATTCCAAGCTGTTTACAAAGTAAATTGCCAGTTTTTTAAATAGCTGAATTGCCACGAAATTGCACCGTAAGGGGAAATTCACCATTCGGTGGCAAGTTTGGCTCTTTTTGAATAACCACTTAAAAGTATATAGGATGAGAATGACCCTCCACAACACTTGATGTCCCTGGCTAAACAAAGAGCAGAATCGATGATGTTAAATATTCATGGCTGAGCACCTGTTGCTACCCAGTCACTCATAATGGTTGGGAAGACAAAGACGAAAGAAGTAGATAAAGAAGCAGAGGAAAAAGATATTACACGTGTACCAGGGCCTTTACGTCTCACTGTATTCAGGGGGGGACTAGCTCTCTTGGTCATGCAGCACCATGCTTAAATCCCACCCATGATTGTGACACAAGTATAAGTTAAGGAGGAGCTTCTTATGGGTCCCGGATCCGTAGACAGCCAGTAGACAAGGATGCCAAACACCACATAATGTTATCCCAGGAACCACACAGTGGGGCAAGTTATTGCACTCAATGAACTTGTGTGTGGAACAGTACGGGCCATGTTACAATGTTGGTGCTAACTTAACCAGAGCAGTTGTAACCTTAAAACCTCCATAGGCTATAATGACTCTGGTAAGCTTACAACAGCTCTGGTTAAGTTAGCACCAACGATGTAATATGACCCTACATGTTTAGGGACATCCTTTCATATTTTTCAATGAGCTACCTCGTTACATGAAGTTATTAGTGTTTCGAACTGACTAAATGAGAACTGTAAGCCTATAGAACTGTAAGCCTATAATTGTGGGATGCTGCTCTTCTTTAAAGTCTAATACACAGACATTTTAATTGCTTGTGTTTTAATATGTTTTTTTTTTTTACTTGTCCTTTGATAAGATCTGCCTTTTATTGAGAGTATTCCACTGGATCAACACCTGAGTGAGAACTTATTCTCTGAGTAATGCGAGTGAGAGCACTTTGTGCTACTTTTGCTTTGCCAGTGCATATCAAATTTCACTATCAAGTGATTGTCCAAAAAAAAAAAAAAACACTGTAAGGAGCCAGTGCTTTTTTTTTGGAAAATAATGTGTCATTCTACAGTAAGATCTATTTTGGAATATTCTTAATGCATTTCTTACTGTATTTACCTATTTGACAGGCAGATGTCACATTCTGCTGGCCAAATGGGGTTACTGCAGGTAACTCAAGCACAGAGGTCTGTGTATGATTAGCTGGGGAAAGGTCCATTAGAGACATTCCCCAGCTGGTTTTAAAAAGTGTTTGCACCTTGGGCATCATGCCCAGGGTTCTAAAATGTGAGTCACCTTTTGGAGACCAAATGCAAATGAAATGATTTTTCATCAAACTTATTATATCTGTAATGATACAGCATAGCTTCAGACCGTGTTAAGACGATCTCAGGCTGCTGTGTCTGCTGCTGATAATCATGTAAACTATTATAATAATATCGACTTTCATCACTCGTTAACATTAGTTAAAGTTGTAGGAAGTAACTGCTACTATTTCTAAGTGGTAATGTCAACCAGTGCTATTTCTTATATTTGTATCAATTATTTACAGAGATGAAATGTGTAACAGGATGGCAGCTCCTTATACCACTACCCAAATTTGACTGTGATCTGCTGTTTTTTTTCCCTTCCTGTTTTGTATCTTCTAGTTCATCATTCCAGAAGCAGAACAAATGGAGATGAATAAAAGCTAATGAAAAGCACTTTGTAAATGTGCTCCAAGAAACCATGAATACTGTTTTGTAAAATGTAATTATAACTCATGGTATTGATATTACTGCAGGCTTCTAATAAAACCCCTTTAAGTTTTTTCTTTAACAAAGGCAACTTGACGGTTCATTCTGATTCAAATGAATATGTAACGTGTTAAATAATTATTATTATTTTTATCACAATTTAAAAAACCCAGCGGTACACCACTATATTTCAAAATAGCAGCACATCGTTTGTTAAAAATGAATCTTGTATTTAATTATATAGTAATTTCTTCAATTATTTGATTATGCATATGCAACGTAACTGAATTGGTTTCCTGGAAATATTGTATTTCTTGTTTTCAGCTATGGAGCTTTGTAACTATGGAATTATATTTAAATATATTTAAAGGACCAATACCACCAAAAAACTGAAATGTTCTTATTTGGGGTTTTTTATGTTCCTGATATCTTACATGTGCTTTGTAGACATGCGCACAACGGAAACAATGCTTTGCTTCATTTATAAATCGATTTGTTATTTTTTTTTTGTCTGTTTCGGTGCATTCGTTATGTGAACGTAGCCGTGATTCGTATTTCGGATTGATTTGTTATTTCGGGGGACTAGTAATTCGTGATTAGTGAGTGTTAAAAAATATACATAATCCCCCTGTCCTTGGTGCTCAAATGTGTTTCAGCACCAGGGACAGCAGCACCGAGGGGTTCCCAAGCAAAAAATCCACCTGTCCTTAGTGCTGAAATGTTTCAGCACCAAGGATAGCGCCTGCCGAACGTAGCCAGGCAGAAGGAAAGCAATAAATTGCTGCATTCGTTAAAGAAAAAAATCCTTGTCATTTTAAACTAATTAGGAATCCAAAGGTTTCACCAAAAAAATTCTATAAATTAAAAAAAGACTTTTTGCTGCAAATGAAAAGATTAAATGGTAGAATAAATATTTAATAAAAACTTTTTTTGTAGGATTTTTTGTAGGATTTTTTTTTTCATTGAAACCTATGGGACTCGCCTGTTGAAACCTGTTGAACAAACCACAGAAAATCAGGAGATTTCACTGACATTTCGGTGCTATTTTGGGTTCTCTGATAGATTAGATTAATTATCTATGGGGAATACAACAGATTCAGCACCACGGTCCATGGACAGGGATGTGTCGCTGCTGCATCTTTGAAACAAAATAACTGAATCAATTCACTATATTCCGTTTAGTTTTTGTTCAGTTTCGGACAATATCAATTTGTTATTTCGGAAGTGCTTCCAAAATATGAATCGGTATAATTTTGTCTGAATTGTGATTCAGAATGAAACACACATATCTAGTGCTTTGTTTTTTTCATCTATATTTAGTTAAAAAACATTTTACTCTGTATGTGTCACTGGGTGCATCCATTTTGTGATATTTTGTTTTGTAAACTGCCCTCCTCCCTGTGTCTTTACAGCAGTTGCTCCTCATTGTGTGGCATTTGGCATTGAATGGAGTCTACAGATCAGAGTTCTGTTCAGATTCTCAGCAGCTGCTAGGGCTAAGTTAGCAACTTCTTATTCACAGCCAAAGATTTCAGTGAGACTGCTGCAGCAACCTGAACTGCTGCATTGTAGCAATTCAGCATCTGCTGCGGAACTGAACAGGTATAAAAATGACTCATGATTGCATTGGAATGTTTGTAAAGGGAAGTTATATTCAAGCGTTGTTAGCCCACTGTCGGATCTCATTCAGCTGCCATCTCTTATCTCGGGTAGCATATACAACCTTTAGTCTCTTCTAGTGATGAGCCGAACACCCCCGTGTTCGGTTCGCATTCGAACTCGAACAATTTCAAAAGTTCGAGTTCGAACGCGAACACGAACAAAACTCAATGCAAGTCAATGGGACTCAAAAGTTAGATTTTTAGAGTGCCCTCCAAGAGGGCATATATGCAAGATATTTGCCATGAAAGGTGTATGGGGGTCCGGGTAGTGCCCTGGGGGACAGGAAACAAGGACAAAAAGTTTAAAAAAAAAAAGTTTTTAAAGGAACAGTGAGTTTTCCATGAAATAAAGGTTGAGAATAAAAATGAAAAATTCCTTCAAATATCGTGCCTAGGAGGTCCCCATAACCTGCACGGGAAGTGGCGGATTTGTAGGATGTATAGAAACATTTAAAAACAAAAAAATGACGTTTCAAATGAAGGTAAATGGTTTTCCTTTAATCTACAGTTGCAAGAAAAAGTATGTGAACCCTTTGGGATTACGTGGAGTTTTGCATGAATTGGTCATAAAATGTGCTCTGATCTTCATCTAAGTCACAACAATTTGAAAAACACAGTCTGCTTAAAATAATACAACACAAGCATTATATGTTTTCATGTGTTCATTGAACATAACATGTAAACATTCACAGTGCAGGGTGGAAAAAGTATGTGAACCCCTAGCCTAATGACTTCTCCAAGAGCTAATTTCTAGCCAGGAGTGAGCCAACCTTGAGTCCAATCAGTGTGATATTATTGGATGTATTGCTGAAAGCTGTCCTGCCCTTTAAAAACACACACCAGTTTTGGGTTTACTGGTTTCAAGAAGCACTGCCTGATGTGAAACATGCCTCGCAGAAAAGAGCTCTCAGAAGACCTACGATCAAGAATTGTTGACTTGCATGAAGCTGGAAAGGGTTACAAAAGTATCTCCAAAAGCCTTGATGTTCATGTGTCCACGGTAAGACAGACTGTCTACAAATGGAGAAAGTTCAGCACTGTTGCTACTCTCCCTAGGCATGGTCATCCTGTAAAGATGACTGCAAGAGCACAGTGCAGAATGCTTAATGAGGTAAAGAAGAATCCTAGAGTGTCCGCTAAAGACTTACAGAAATCTGTGGCACATGGTAACATTTTTGTTGACACATCTACAATAAGGAAAACATTAAACAAGAATGGAGTACATGGGAGGACACCACGGAGGAAGCCATTGCTGTCCAAAAAGAATATTGCAGCACGTCTGAAGTTTGAAAAAAAGAGCACCTGGATGTTCCACAGCACTACTGGCAAAATATTCTGTTGTACAGATGAAACCAAAATTGAGTTGTTTGGAAAAAACACACAACACTATGTGTGGAGAAAAAAAGGCACAGCACACCAACATCAAACCCTCATCCCCAATGTAAAATATGGCGGAGGGAGCATCATGGTTTGGGGCTGCTTTGCTGCCTCAGGGCCTGGACGGATTGTTGTCATTGATGGAAAAATGAATTCCAGAGTTTATCAAGACATTTTGCAGGAAAACATAAGACCAGCTGTCCGCCAACTGAAGCTCTACAGAGGATGGATGACGCAACAGGACAATGACCCAAAGCATACAAGTAATTCAACAAATAGAATGGCTTCAACAAAACAAAATATGCCTTCTGGAGTGACCCAGTCAGAGTCCTGACCTCAACCCGATTGAAATGCTGTGGCATGACCTTAAGAGAGCGATTCACACCAGACATCCCAAGAATATTGTTACACTGAAACAGTTTTGTGAAGAGGAGTGGTCCAAAATTACTCCAGATCGTTGTGCAGGTCTGATCTGCAACTACAGGAAATGTTTGGTTGAGGTTATTGCTGCCAGAGGAGGGTCAACCAGTTATTAAGTCCAAAGGTTCACATACTTTTTCCACCCTGCATTGTGAATGTTTACATGTTCTGTTCAATAAAAACATGAAAATATATAATGTTTGTGTTGTATTATTTTAAGCAGACTGTGTTTTTCAAATTGTTGTGACTTAGATGAAGATCAGAGCACATTTTATGACCAATTCATGCAAAACTCCACGTAATCCCAAAGGGTTCACATACTTTTTCTTGCCACTGTATTCATAAACAACTGCTTGGGGCGGCAGTCTGTATGAAAAGAGACGTTTTAGGACACGCGGAACAAGTTTAGTGATTTTTTGGGCTAAATTATGGTGAAACTTATGCAGGCTTTGGATGAAAGTAACAATAGGTGCTGTAAAATTGGGCCTTTAGTGTTGGCAACAGTGCCGTCACACCGTAACCCCTCTGTGGTATTGTGGAAGAGTGCAGGGTTGGACCCTGCGGTCAAATATTAAAATGATATGAATCTGGTATAGGCGTCAGTGCACCCAAATATTTTGCATTTGGTGGCAGCAAGTGCCTTCACACCGTAACCCCTTTGTGGTATTGTGGAAGAGTGCAGTGGTGGAGGTTTTGGTAATGCAGAAGAGATCCCCGATCTATTCAGTTACCTGAGCAGCTATAACAAAACCGGGTCAACAATGTTTAGGCACTTGTACTGCGCTACTGTATATGGTGAGAATCGGCGCACACCAGTAGCAACAGGAAGCAAACAGAACAGGCAGGGAATACACAGAGAGAATAGTCAAATGGCAGGCAAAATTGGCAACAGATCGGGTCCTCAGAACAAGCAGGGTCAGTAACAAGTATACAAACTGATTCGGTAAGCTAGCAATGCAGGAATAAAGACTGAGACACACTGAGCATGTAGCGATGCACAGCATAGCGAAGAGAAGTAAACATTTTGCAGGCTTGACTTCACTCCGCTGCGCCTCGCAGCATGTCTACACTGCATTACGTTTGCTTCTCACCGCACTGGACAGGAATCCACTAACTAAATTAAAATGTACACACAAAACCGTTTTATTTTCACAAAGCACATGTTATATAGGCAAAAAAAGTTTCTACTGAATAAAATACATCAAAAATTACTGTTATTTTAATAGGAATAGTATAAAAATATAAAAAAAAGGTAACCCCTGATGATAAATATTATAGGGACACGGAGCGCTGTGTATAGAGTAGGGATGCATTGATCCCACCACACACAGACATATACGTATATATCAACACGCAGCTATATATATACACCCACCCACAGACCCCATACCATATATACACATACACACATAGGGGGGTGGCATTTGGACAATCTCAACTAAATGCGGCCCACCCAATTTGGCTGATCCCTCCAGAAGAAATGTTGAACCCGACAGAGCAGAGAATATATATATTATTCTCTGCTCTATCGGGTACAACATTTCTTCTGGAGGGATCGGCCAAATGGGAGGTGGGGTGCAATTAGTTGCCAAAATGTGTGTGTAATACAAGTCTGGATATATATATTTATAAGAATATAGATATATATCTTATCTATATATATATATATCATACCTGCCCTTACCTTCCCCTATAAATTTGCTAAAAATATTCACACAAAAAAAACAAACCACTGCCTGAGACCCCGTGCAGCCCACATGCCACCCCCCTCTACCTGGCTGAATGTATCTAATATATATATAATTAAATACATTCAGCCAGGTAGAGAAAGAAAAAAAAAAGGTTTTATTTTATATTCCCGGGGACATTTAAAAATGTCCTCAGATTATTTTTTTTTAGAAATTGTCGCCTTACCTTAGCCTGGTGGTCAGTGGGGGCTCCCAGGATCCTGGTTGTGGGGGGGTCTGCCATGGCCGCAGGTGCAGTGGCTCCCTCCCTGCACTGCCTGTCTCTGCCACATGGACCTGGGCGGCTAGCCCGCACAGTCGCAGCTCTGTCATCCGGTGGCCGCATGCTCCTCAATGCTTCTCAAGGGGATCCTTGGGAGGCCCCTGCAGGCTGCCCTCTACAGTGCCTGATTAGAAGGCCGTGTCTGCCTGATGTTTTAGTAACAAGAATGTTTTATCACATAGGCTTCAATGTTAAAAATATTCCCGTTTTAATTCAATATCTAATAAACCGTTGCTTATAAAATTCTGCAGTAAAGAGTCTCTTTTATTTCTAGATTTTCTAAGCATTTTTTATACTTTTTCAAAAAAAAATTCCGAACACGTGGAAATGTTCGAAGTTCGCAAACTGTCGAACGGTGATGTTCGATGCGAACTCCGAACATATCGAACTGAACAGCTCATCCCTCGTCCCTTCTCTACAAAGTGATTTCCCAAAAGAACAACATCAGAAACCAGTGGATTTATGGAAAATCATTTTGCAGTAGCCAAACTGTAAAACTGTGCTTCTCAAAAGCACGTTCATACTCTATGCACAATTTGACAGATTGCCCCATCTGCTGGCCAAAAAGTTGTACTACGACCTATTCCATGAAGGAAAAACGGAACTCCAAGCAGATCAAATGGTTTTAGCACTTTGACTATACTACCCATGGTTCTAAAACTTTAGGGGCACATTTGCAAATTAATATCTATTGTAATAAAAAAAATTCCTTTTCAATGTTCAAGAATTTGTCCACATTGGGTATACTTGATAATAGAGCACCAGCAGGTGCTGTTCAAGATCGAGTTTACTCGATCATGGTATTCAAGCAGTTAACATTAATGAGCCCGCTGTTAAGCATCATGTCCCCACTTGTAATTGTTAGCAGCTCACATCCTTTTTCTAGCAAAGCTGCAACTCCTGTTGTAGCCCATCTTCTTGGGCAGGATACTGAACATTTGCTTTTCCTATACTTTTTTAGGAAGTGCAAATGTAATGGGAGTTAGAGAATAATGAGCAATGCCAAGATTGCTCATTATTCTCATTTGTATTCTTAACCACTTGGCTGCTAAGGACGCGCTCAGCGCGTCCTGCCAAGTGCACCTCCTGTGCTATGGACACGCTGAGCGTCCATGAGCGGCGCGATGACATCTATTTCAGGCACCCCCCACGAGTGCAGAGGAGGTGCCTGAAAGAGAGGGGGGAGGTCCTTCGGACCTCTCTCCCTCCCGAACACCGGGGGCTAGCGATCAAAGCCAGGCACGGTTTGGAAGGGCACAGCCTGCCCTTCCAAACTGTGCCTGGCTTTAACCCCTTGGGTGCCGGATCACGATTCAGTGCCGAAAAGCACCGACTCGTGATCATTTCCTGGAGCTGGCAGACATCTTGGATGTTGGCCAAGCTTTCGGGAATGTCCCCTGATGACTGGCGTCATCGTGCATAGCGCGATGACGTCAGTCCTGGAGTTAACCCCTAGTTGCCACCAATGGTGAAGATAGAGGGTTCATTGGAACTCCCTATCTCCCTATCCGCGGCCAGAGCATGGCCTTTCCAATGATACCAAACATGACCATGTAAAAGTTAAAGAAAAAAAAAGAAAAAGAAAAAATATTAATTATTATTATTTATTTTTTTATAAGTTTTTTTTTGCTTGATTTGTTAATGCAGCAATATTGTTCCCATTTCAATTATAATGTGAACAATGATGCTGCACTAACGATTTTTGTATGCGGTGCGTTTCTTAAAATTTTTCCCCAAAAAAATGTAACGAGTCCCCATTTCTATTTTTTTAACAAGCGCAACTGATACAAAATATACCGTAAACGCTTGCATGTTAAAATGTAAAAAAAAAACACTTTACACATTGTAAATTATTGAAAATTCTAATTCTTTTGCATTTTTTGTTATAATATACAGACAGGACATGATGTATACATATAATATTGACATATTATGAATCTGCTGAGTCTGCCGGAAAGAACGATATATAATATGTCTGGGTCATATATTAAAATAAGGCTTCAAAACGCGGTTAAACATGATGAGCGAAATGGGTAAAAATGAGCTCAGCACAGAGGCGTGATATGCCTCAGCAGCGAAAGGGTTAAACAGAAAAACAATATGCAGAATCACTTATAACCAGAAAAGGAAAAAAAGCAGAAATATCGATACTCGCCTCTGGTCATTTGGTAAAAAAGAGAGTATAATCCGCTGCAGTGAAAATGAGGGTGTGATCTGCTAGTTCTCATGTCCTTTCCCTGTCACTGCACGCCGGGGCGTACCTAGAACATTTGGCACCCGGGGCGGATCCTATATTTGACACCCCCCAACTTTAAAATGTAAAAAAAAATTGAAAAAAAACCCACACTTTTTAATGTTTTCAAAAATATTTTTAGTTACAGCATTCTAGCAGGACATGATGTATACATATAATAATGATATATTATGAATCTGCCGATGGGGGATCATGCGTCCTCTGTGCTGTGCAATAAGAGGCGAGTGTAGATTTTTTTTAATAATTGTTATGTTGTGAGTTTGCAAAATCACTTAATAATATCAATCCTCATGCTATGAACAAAAGTACACATGTGGCTGGTTTTGTGTGGTGGGAGTTGTGTGTGTGGGTGGCTGGTTTTGTGTGATGGGAGTTGTGTGTGTGGGTGGCTGGTTTTGTGTGATGGGAGTTGTGTGTATGTGCTGGGTGGCTGGTTTTGTGGATTGGAGTTGTTGAGCAACAAATGGGTGTGTGTTTTGCAGGTATAAGATGCTGCTATGGTATTTTTTCTTTACTTTTCGAGTTTTTTAAGACTCCCTCTTTCCTGTCCCTGTTTACTCTGGGCTGCCTATAAATTGGTGATGCAGTGAACACAGCCTTGCCCCCTCTATGTAGGACTTCACCAAGAGTCAGGCAGCTCAATGACAAATTTCTCATCACTGCAGTGCTGGTTAAGGAAAGGTCCACTTTAAACAGCAGTAAGGAGACAGGGCTTCATATTCTGCTGATACCCCTCCCCTTTACCTGCTGTTTACTGTCATCTTCTCTATCTGCACACAAATCACATCCCCCTCCCCTCTCCTAGAGCTGCTGCAGGGCAGGGGAGGAGCTATGGAGGGAGGAGAGGGGGATTTTTATTCTATTCTATTTTATTCCTAATGCAAACACCCTGCTCCGCTGCTCGTTGTTTGAGAACACAGCTCAAAGCTGACACACAGTGACAGTGGCACCTCCTAGTACCCCCTAATGACACCCCAATAATCACTGGTACCTGGGGCGACCAATCCCTGCCACTCCCCTAAGTACACCACTGCTCTGTGATATGCTCACACCTAAATTTTGACGAACGGTGCTGTTCGAAGGCAGTGCAAATCCCCATAGAGAAGTAATGGTTAATCTATTCAGAGACACTGAACAGCAGAGAAATGTCAGTGAAATGCCCTGGTTTCAATATTAAAAATATTCCCGTTTTTATGCAATATCTAATAAACCAATTATTATTTTAATCTGCGGTAAAAAGTCTTTATTGATTTTTTTTTAGTACCTTTTAGTCATTTTTCAGAATTTTTTTCGGCCAAATTTTTCCCCCTTTTTTTTTTAATAGCGGTTTTTCTTTTTTCTGTAACAGAACTTTTTATTATCAATCATAGGATCTTATATGTAAATTCCAGACATTTTCTTTCAGTAGTTTTTTTGAAAACAGCAGGCCACGGATTTGCGGTGGCGGCATTCAGCGGCCGACTCCCTGCACTTTGGGTACCCTGCGGTGAATGGTGAATTCACTGCAGGTTGGGGAAATTTTATTCCCCGAAGTGCATGGAACAACAGAACACCAAAATGTTGGCGTAATTTCGGTGCTCTGTGAGTAACCCCTTTAGTGGTGAGGTTTTTTGCTGCCCCCTGGAAAGTGCCAGCCTAGGCATTGCCTACACAGGACATACTTGAAAATTAGTGAAATCTCAATGTATCCTTCCTGGTAAAATACTTTGCAAAAGTAAAAAAAAAAAATATATATATTTTTAGTGTCACCCTAGGGGATGGTGCCACCCGGTGCGGGCCGCCCCCCGCCCCCCCTAGGTACGCCCCTGACTACACGGTCTGATAGGATCTCATACACATGCGTAATCATATGTGGGTCTCACAGACACCTCCATGGAATCCTATAGACTGCAGTGGTAGCTTGCAGCATCAGTACTGGCTTTCGTTAGTGGATCCCTAAAATTTCAAGTCGAGCCACTAAAATAGAAGCAATAGTCGGCAAAAGCGAGCTGATGAAACTTTATGGCTCTTTTATGGCAGATTTTTTGTTTTAATGGCTACATATTACCGGCCTGGGCATAATAGTGGTTGTAAGCACTAGTTTGAACAATACGTCTTCTTCTTAGATCCTTTCTCCTACCTATGGATGTTTCAACCTTCCACCAACAAGTTTATAAGATGCACAAGGATCTATAGCTTTTTAACAACCATATATCCCTGTAATCGCCATTCAAGTCATCCCTCCTCTTCTCGCTTACATTTGATCAACACTTCTATACTGCACTGAATACCAGTTATATGTCCGGGCAGAGCACCATCACTGCATTGTAAAGTTAAATTACAGTAATATGTATACAGCAAATACATCTACAGAGTACATTCATTATAGCCACATATATAAAACACAACAAGAAAAAAATGTTTGTTACGGTTAGGATCCACTTGGGCCATTATGGTGACTCGGAACAAGGAGAATAGCCCTTTAGGCAGGTGAGCCGCTGGCTTGGTACAGGATTTATACTGTATACAGATTACAGACAAGAGGCGAACCAGACTGAAACACGAGGGACAGGAGGGCATGGAAGAAAGCTAAAGGAATACTAAGCTGGGGTAGGTTCTTTAGTTGGCCTCTAACTAGGGAGAACACCTCACAAAGTATGACAGAGCAGGGGGAGCAAGAAGAGTGAGGGTTAACACGACAGACAAAATCCTAGATTGGATGGGTCCTTCTAAGTTGGCCTCTAAATAAACTAAACTCAGAAAACAAACACACAGAACATGAAAAATATAAGAATGGTCTGGATAAGCAGAGATCGACAACAGAACAGGCATACAGGTTACAGGGTACAGGGTACTTTCAAGAGAGGAATCCAGAAGACATGCATTGCAGATAAGTCATACACAGAATACATACAAGATACAGGGTCCAGACAAGAGAGAAAACCAGAACCGAAGCCAATGGGTCATACACGAGAATACCAGACATGAAGCTATACAGTAACTTGAGGAATAGGGAACCAGGATCAGGACACAGGAACAAAGCCACCAAGTGAACTCTGACAACCAGGCAAAGAAGCATTGTGCTGCTGGGAGTTAAATAGGGAGTGGGTCTCTGTGATTGGACCATGTGACCTCAGACCAGGAGATTACAGCAGAACCCCAGAGCATCCACAGACCGCACAGCCAAACATCAAACAGGGGAAAATAGACACGAAGGCCCCTCACCACCAGGGGGCGCGGCCGAAACCAGGGAAAATGTGACAGTGTCATCACCTTTTTTTCCGTATGTATGCATATGTTGTCGTATCTCCAGCCAGGTCATCCTTGCAGCTGTCCCGTTCCATGTGTTTGTTTTTAATACCAAAGTTGAACTATTTCTGGGAGGGTATAAATGAAAGCTCACCAGTCTCTCTCATGCCTGAGAAGCAGCATGAGCATATGTGGTTGCTTAGAATGCAGCCTTTGGTTTCATTAGGCAGGACTCTCCTAATACCAGTGGTGCCGTGACGTGGCATGTGAGCCTAAACTTCAATCGCCATTCAAGTAAACTAAAACCTATAATTGTGTTTTGTTTCATATGGTGTTATAGGGGTAATCGCAGATGACACTTTTTTCTTGTTATGTTTTATACATGTTACTGGGCTGGATAGTACAACTGGCAGTTGCAGCCGCCCCGGTGTGGATCAGGCATTTTCTCTGTATTCTAGCCACATATGTTGACAATACATCAGTATGCTGATGCAGGTATATTGACTTGTGTGTACAATTATTCAATGTTTAACTTTAGTGAGAAATAACTATTCACTTTTACTCATGTGGGATGAGTTAAAGGCACATTTTAGTTAGTGCATACAGTGCACTGGAGAATTAGGCGTCTATGGGTTAGTATTTTTTTAAAACAGAAATAATGGATGTAAATTAAGATATTGACTTTAAAACAATACTTATGTTAATGAAAATTGACATATTTCAATTCAAATTATTTTTCTTCACAATTTAAAACCGAGGCCATTTAGATTGAAATTTTCAGTGTACTGTAGAATATATGTATGAATATATGTATGAATATAGAATAATTGCATTATCTGTAGGTGCAGAATTACTGGGTTTGCATGGAAAAGACTGTAAATGGTTTAAACGCACCACATGTTTAGATGCAGCTAGTTAGGGACTCCCCTAAGAGGTTTGCCTTGAGGCTATAGGAGGGATGCTTAACATATTTTAGCCAAAAAAGAACGATAAAAAACCTCTTGCTTTCATATAAAAGGCAGGAATAGTTTTCTTGTATTTTGTTTTAAATGTTTGCAGCCAACCATAAATATAGAGATCAAGTGTGAACATTTTCACTTGTGATATTTATTCTCAATCACATTTACCACATTTTCTTTATGGAATAATAATTAAAATAACACCTCAACTTGACTGAGTTAACAAAATAGCAGTGTCCATATAGAATATCACACGATTCCTGACAGTTTTTTTTTACCAGATTATTATTATTATTACAGATGTGTTCTTCTCACTGTGTGTGTGTGTAGGCGGTCATTTATGGTCATGTAACAGCTGTTCCAGAGCAGGCTGAAATTACAGTTTTCAGAAATAATAAGGGTAACACATCCATTAATTGCAGCTTTAATGAATAAAGTGGCATAATTACAGTGAACTGGTGAATTTAAATGGCAAAATATATGTATCTGCAAATAAATAAATAAACAGTTTTAAACTAATGATAGAGTTTTAGAATTGCATAAATGCAGGTATGGTTACTAATGAGTTACAAGCTAAATAAAGAAGGTTCTTTTTCAATAAATATTTAATTTTATGTTGACTATTGGGTGCAGGTTATGGTAAATGTTTATCATCAATTAGCACATTATGGGCACTATTACACTCTTCGCACACAATTTTGCACATGCGCAAAAATGCATTAACGCGAGTGGAAAAACCCTTCGCGCAGAACGCTGTATTATAATGTTCGCACAAAAAATGCGTGGTAACGTCTACCGTTGGTGAACCTGGGTTAACCCTTTGCGAGCGTAATGTACTTTGCGCATCCTATACTTAACATTGTGAGAGTAAATGCGTTTGTGCGCTGGTGCGTGGACGGTATTACAATCTATGTGCAAATTTTAACAGGCAATGTTTGCGCGCATAATTTTAACGTCTTTGAAAAGCTGGTGGTAACTGCAAATCTGAACGTCCTGGCCGAAACCAGATACACCACCCCGAAAAAAAATACAGCAAAGTACACTGTAGTTACACATTCTACACATACCCAAACCATAAAATCGAGAAGTTGTGTGTGTTTTTATTATTGCTGCAGCATATATACAGGCGCAAAAACTGAATGGGAGACAATTGTGGCTCTTAATTCAGATTGGCTGAATCGCGTGTCCGCCCACCGATTTCTGCACGCAGCGTTAATTTGCGCTTGTTTTTGCGTGTGTTTTTTACGCGCAGTGATTTTTTGATGGATGAAAAAATGCACTCGGATTGTAATAATGCGCGTAAATTAACGCTGGCAACGTTTAACGCTGAGCGCCAATTTTTTTTTTTAGCTTTTGCTAAATAACAGTGATGTGGCTTTAGGAGAGATAGCCTTATGCTAGCATGCATTTATCTCTCATAAACCAACCCCCTCCAAACACTATATAATACCTGTTACTGTCTAGATATATCAGAAGATAAAGATTTGGTTTTATGATCCTGACATGTCTAGAATTATTATTTATTATTATTATTATTAAGTGCCAACACATTCCATAGCACTGTACAAAAGGTGCAATGGGTAAAAACAGAACAATTCTAAAATACAAGGAGGCAGGTCACTATAGTAAAGCATAGAAAGGGTTATTTTACGGTGAGAACAATAAAGCTGTGGAATTCTCTGCCTGTTGAGGTGGTTGGGTCAGAGATTGTACAGACTTTTAAACAACGACTGAATGACTTCCTGCAAAAACAAAATATTAAGGGTTATAATATTTAATATGTGGATAAAAGGTTCTTGATCCAAGGAGAAATCTGACGACATTCTGGTGTCAAGAAGGAATTTTTTCTCAGTGTGTTGCATATTGGCGACTGCTTTAGACTATCAGGGTTATTCAGAGAGCGTGAAAAGCAGGAGAATGACTGGAGAATGAAAAATTCTAGGTCAAAATAGCCAAACCAGAAAAATTCTCCCTTTCATCTCACTTTCCAAATCGGCTATTTTGACTTAGAATTTTTCATTCTCCAGCCATTCTCCAGTCATTCTCCTGCTTTTCACGCTCTCTGAATAACCCTGTAGGTTTTTTTGCCATCTTTTGGATCAACATTAGTAGGTGATGTGTGAAAAGCTGAACCCGATGGGCTCATGTCTCTTTTCAGCCTATGTAACTATATGTAAGTATTGCCACCAACAGATACAGGGGGACATGAGGGCCCTTTTCCCGTGGGAACTTACAGTCTAGATGGGTGAGGGGTGAGAAAAAGGAGGGGAAGACTACAGTAATGAGTTAATGAGAGGTGAGGAACGTTTTTGGATCGGTTGGATGTCTTGTTACGGATTCAGGTGGTAGACTTCCCTAATCAGAAGGGTCTTTAGGGAGCATTTGAAAGAAGCCAGATTTGGGGACAGTTTGATATTGTGAGGAAGCGCATTCCATAGGGTTGGCGCCGCATGAGAAAAATCCTGCAGTGAATGATTTGTAATTTGGTTTGTTAGCTGGTTCCTGAGTCAATTACTGGAATTGTTCAATCCATCAGTGTTGACTAAACAGAGTTAACAGATGTGGATAATTCTTGTAATATTTCTAGAAATGAGCCAAACTGGGACACATGCCTTGTACATGGACTCATCAGTTCCAAGGGATGGGTAAGTCATGATGTGGATTGAAGGAACAAGTGTTGCATTTCGCAAATTGGCCTGGAACAAACACTATAAAACTGATTGAAGATGGTGAACATGCAGGGCTCGAGTCCTGCGGGACGCACGAGAACGGCGTTCCCACACTTCTCCCGCTGGAACGTTGCAGGAATGCAGGTTCCCGTTGTGGGCAGTCGGGGCTGCTAGCGGAAGGCATTAACAGCATTCAGCTAGCAGCCACTCGACTGGCCACTTTCCACGTAGCGCTGCGTGATCCCACGCGAGGCTGCCCCCTCAGTCCTCTGAAGACTGTGATCTGGCCTACACCTGAGATCCCATGAGATCTCGCATTAGTGTGTCACAGCCTACAGAGGGCTGAGGAGGCGACCGTGTGCAGGAGCATGCCTGAGCTGCTCGGAGGAACACGGGGTCCTGAGGCTGGGTAAGTATAGTTTTGGGGGTCTGTGCCAGCTATAATTAATTCTGGGGGTCCTTCCCTGGCTATAATTAATTCTGGGGGCATGTGCCTGGCTATAATTAATTCTGGGGGCATGTGCCTGGTTATAATTAATTCTGGGGGCATGTGCCTGGCTATAACTAATTCTGGGGGCATGTGTCTGGCTATAACTAATACTGGGGGTCTGTGCCTGGCTATAATTAATTCTGGGTGCATATGTCTGGCTTCGGGTAATGGAGGTTATGGAATTCTTGGGTGAGTTCCCTCACTTTTTTTCCTAGGACTTGACCCCTGTGAACATGTAATTGGTCCATTTAGATAATAGATATATTGTGAAGAAAAATAGAAGAACTATAACCTCGTTATCTTCTATCCAACTAAAAATGTATGGAAACATGCTTCTTAAATGACACACTGATGTTTTGGTTGATTTATAAGAATCCAAAATTTCATGTAACCTAAACTTGTCCTTAGAGAATTTTCTAAAATCAAATATTTCAAATTTGGAAATTACGAATTCAGACTGAGCCGAAAATATTAGATCAATTCGATATCAGATCAGTTTGGATTATTTGCACAGTTCATTTTCAGAAAACAGGGTTAATTTTAGGGTTAAGGTTAGAGTTATTTTTATGGCTAGGGTGAGAGTTCATTGTAGGGTTTGGTGTACTATTTCTGCTTGATTTAGGATTAGAGTTACATTTAAGTTTTAATTTATGTCGGTAACCCTAACAGCAGCAATATTTCAGCACCACCAGGCTTTTATCAAGCTTGATAAAATCCTGTTGGGACTGAAACTATGATGCTGTTGGTGATGACTTCATAATAAATTAAAAGACATATTCTTGGTCTAAACGAGTGCCAGCTCATTCCTTTTTTTTCCCCCTGCATTTAATTTGAAGATCAACCGCCTCAGAGTAGTGTGCACAGTTTAGTGGATTCGCCCCTATTTTTTTAGTGTGCTTCCTGTTCTTCTTGCAATTATAAACATACAAGATTGCGCAAACAATATTTGCATGCCAGTTATGGACAGATCTACTTAATTTGTTAATATATTATAAACTGATTCTTTCCACAAAGTTTGGATTGAATAATTTAGCATGTTATTCAATTTCCTTCTAATGTTCATTAGTGTCAGTGAATGTTTTAACCATTGATTATTACTACCGCTAATAAATTAAGGAAAATGATAACTTGGTAACCAAATTATTATGCAAATAAATGTCTTATAATAGGTAATGTTACGAGAAGGTTGAAATAAACGGAGTACTAAAAATTTAATTAATCTGTACAATATACAATTCTCAAGTATGTGCAATATAATTGTAAATACTAATAAATTAATGCAAATGAAGAAAAAATGTGTGTCCTTTAAAACAATAATAGTTTTACAATAATAGTTATTGCTAATGAAAACCTCCGGCATTGAACAATCAAGAAGCAGTACAAAAATCATCACTCAAGACCGGAAATGTCTAATACCTGAAGGGAAATCCAGAAAAGAATAGTAAGTGGTAAGAAAACCAATGATGCATGGGTAAAAAAAGCCTGCAGGGGGAGATTAAGGCATACATACAGTAAGCAATGGAAAATTAAAGTAAGAAATAGATTGGAATTAATACAATGAACTAATGGATAAAAATAGATTATTTTCAGTCTATAAATATAGGCGAAATAAAAGAAAATTTAAAGACACAAATAAAGGATTTAATTATGCACGATAATAATTATTATGTATGGCTGTTCAAATAAAAATTCAATAACATGTATTAACCACTTGCCTCCAGACGATGCACTGAGCGCATCGTCTTCTTTCCTGCTAGGGTGTGGAGGATGTACTCAGCGTGTCGTCACAGCCCTGCGGCTCAACACTAATCTGGCGCCAAACGCAGTGCTCTTCTGGTGCAGCCTGACATCTTGGGAGTGGACATCTTGGGAGTGATGGGAGCGATGAAGTCAGAATGGGACTCACCCCCGCCGGGCAGGGAACTCCCTATGATGGAGATACAGGGGTCCCCCTATCTCCTGATCTGTGAAAGGTACAGATCCATGCTTGGTATTGTTGGAAATGCCATAGCATGGCCTTTTCATTGCTGATAAGCATGACCAGTTTATAAGTAGAAATAATAAAAAGAATAAATAAAAATGACTTTTTTTTCTTCTAATGCAGCACTATTGTTCACTCTTCAATAATAACGTGAACAATGATGCTGCACTAACTCACCTTCATATTTCCCATGATTCCAGCAAGTTTGAAGGTGATAGCACAATGCGTTATTATGCCTTGGTTCATCGAAAACCTGAACCGCCACACTGCTGCGAGGGTCGCAGAGGGCTCTTTGGAGCCCTGTGTCTCTGATTCTTACAATGCACAAGGTCATGTGAAGTGTTGTTGGAAAGGTCAGAGTCTGGCCTTTCTAATGATATCTAACATGACCATGCAAAATGTAATATAAAAAAATAATACAAAAACAATCATAAAATAATTATTTATTTATTTATTTTGTTCTACAGCAGGGGTCTGCAACCTACGGTCCGCAGGCCGTATATGGTCCGTCGCCCCTGTTGTTAAGGCCCGCGGGTGCCTGTGATTAAATCATGGACACCCGGCCTGTGCAGGGGCGGACTGACCCATCTGGCACTCGGGCACTGCCCGATGGCCCGTGGGTCAGTGGGGGCCCGGTTTTGGCTGGCTCAGTGGGCCCCCAGTGTGCCCTGCCATGAGCGTGGACCTCTCCTCTGCCAGGCCGCTCCTGCAAAATATTACCGGCCGTCACGTGCTTCCTACGAGCGGCCGCCCGCTTGAAACTCTGACGTGGCTGGCTGTTTGAACCCACGTGAGCGGCAGAGTTTCAAACCAGCGGCCGCTCATAGGTAGCCCTCGGCGGCCGGCAATATTTTGCAGGAGGGGCCTGGCAGATGAGAGGTGAGCTGGGGGCAATATATTTCCATGTGTGAGATGGGGGCAATATATTTCCATGTGTGAGCTGGGGGCAATATATATCCATGTGTGAGCTGGGGGGCAATATATATTCATGTGTGAGCTGGGGGCAATATATATTCATGTGTGAGCTCGGGGCAATATATATCCATGTGTGAGCTGGGGGCAATATACTTCTATGTGTGAGCTGCTGGGGCAATATATATATCCATGTGTGAGCTGCTGGGGAAATATATATATCCATGTGTGAGCTGCTGGGGCAATATATACAACATTTGGTGAACTGCCTGCTCTCTGGATAGCCGAATGGCCAAGAAAGGTAACCGAACGCTAATTTTCAGCGTTCGGGTTCCTTTCGGCAGCAATTTGGAGCTCTTTGAATAACCCTGTAGGTCAAAATAGCAAAGCAGAAAAATTCTCTGATTTATCTCACTTTCCAAATCGGCTATTTGGTCTAGATTATTCTCTTCTCCTGCCAATTCTCCTGGTTTTCACCTCTGTCTGAATAATCCTGATAGTCATATTATTCATAAAACACAATGTGCCAAAATACAAGGGAAAAATGTTGTGATTTTTACAGTTTTAGTTAAAACTGCGTATTTTCTTAGAAAAATTTAGTAACAGGTTCCCATTTCTACATTTTTTTTAACAAGAGTGCCCCATAGACTATATAACCACAAAGGTTTGGATGATAAAATGTGACAAAAATCATTTTACATGCTGTAAATGATTGAAATCTGAATAGAAATCTACATATTTATTTTACATTTTTTTGTTATAGCATTCTGACAGGACATGACATATATACATAATAGTGCTAAAAATAAAGATACATCAAATGCCTAAGTCTTATAATAAAACGTGACTTCAAAACATGTTTAAACACGATGAGCACAAAACGGTCAAAATGAGCTCAGCAGACAAGGGTGAAATGGCTCAACAGCGAAAGACTTAAAGGAAAATCCTACATAATAACTCCCTAAAAAAATGGGTTAACTAGTTAATTATTTTCTCTGTTTCTACATTATATGGGCCATATTACATTCTCTGCGCAAATGCGCTCACGCAGTGCAATTTTTTTGCGCGCATTGTCCAGCGTTATCGCGCAAAAATTAACATGATATTCGGATCAGAACGCATTTTCTCATCCGTCAAAAAATAACGTTAGTAAAATAAACACGCAAAACGAAGTGTAATACGTGCACAGTAACGTTGCACATGTAAATCAGTGCACGGACTGTTTTTTTTCGCGGGATTCAGCCAATCAGAATTAAGAACCTTAATTGACATCAATTCACCTTAATTGACTCACTAATGTTTTTGCGCCTGTCAAAATAAATCTGAGAATACATGCTGCAGCAATAAAAAAAATATGCACAAATTCACAATTTCTTTGTTTGGGTATGTGTAGAATGTGTAACTATACTGTGCTGTATTTTTTTTTTCGTGCTGGTGAATTTTGTTTCGGCCAGAACGTTCAGATTTGCAGTTAACACCAGGTTTTCAAAGACGTTAAAATTCTGTGCGCAAACGTCATTCGTAGGAAGTTGCGCATCTATTGAAATAAAACTTCATGGTTCTGCAGCTGAAGACTTTGTGCAGCTCTACGGAACTTGTTAGAGCTTTATAAATACTTGTAACTGTGACTTTTTATCTCTTCTGTGTTCTACTTAGCACCATTGCCCCTCTACCATATATTTGTTACCTCCCACTATTCTTCTGTACCATTCTACTCACCGTTATTGTTCCACTGGACCATGCTTCTCACTTCCTGTTCCTTTGCACCATTCATCTCACCTTTCACTGTTCCTCTGCCCAATAATTCTCAAACAATTCCCTCCATTGTGCAACTGCTCCATCTTTCAAAATCTTCTTGTGTAGGTGGCGATTATTGTTGGCAGAGTTAACTTTTCACTTTATTCATCCAGCTTATTTCTCATACTACATAAGCAGGCGATACCACAATGATGTAGTTATTGAAGAAAGACAGTCAAGTACCAGACGTCTGTCCAGTGCCCACTAATTACATATTTTAAAGTTTTTATGGGATACAGAACAATCTTATCTTGATATAATATTACAAGTGAAAAGTGAAAATAATGCGAGTTCATTAACTGGGGACTAACATCACTTCCAAAAAATTAGGTCTGTGCCCACAATTGTTGTGAGTTGATGTAGTGAGTCATCTTTATAAAAACATATGAATGCAAAGAATTGTTTGTTAGCAGTAAAAGTATTATAGAGATAAGGAACATAGTGATGAGATACATTGCTGTCCTGTAATATTTCTGCAATATCCTAGTTGATCCCTTTATTTAAGAATATATCAAAGAACAACAGATGGAAAAGTGGATAAACTCATATTGCGAATTCTTGAAATAGCTAACCTTAATGCAAGATTCTCATGAAAGAAAGGATGTAAGCAATAGTCTAATGCACAGGACTAAGGGGTAATGTGGCTGTAGCAGAAAACAGACAGGATTGAGTGGGTGCTCATACAACAAACCAAGATCAAAGGTCCCGAAATATTCCTCCTTTAGTGTACAAAATAAATACGAAAAACAAACCGCTGCAATAAGAAAAAAATACAATGGTTAGGAAAGCTGAGTCAGGCCAAAACGATCACACTAAATTAAGCTGCACTAAATTAGCAACTACAACATTGAATTAACTTAATCTCCAAAAACACCATCAGGCTCCCAAGATCAAGTTAACTTGACCGGTACATATTCCGGAAAATTGCATTTGAATTTAATTTCTTGCAGGCAGGCTTTTGAATATGTCCCGAACGTTACAGTATATTGGACAAATCAGCTGATGTATGATCTGAATCTGCTGCTGCCTTGTTACTATATAGCCGAGGATGCTGGCAACTCCTGCTATACATGGATTGACACACAGAAAGAGTCAATCTGACGGTGAACGGGGGAGAGGTAGAGTTGTGTCTGTGTGTATATGTGTGGGTGAGCTTAGATGTCTGTGCAGGAATATTTGCTGCTTATAGTACTGACAGGTAATTTAAATAATTGTAAGATTTTTTTTTAGAATCCCGGCTCCTATCGGTGGTTCCCAGATAAATTGAAATAGAGATGCAGGTAAATACATAATTTAGAAACATAGAGCAGGCGTATCGAAACTTGCGAACGTAAAGTGAACAGGGTGCAGCTTTCGGTTCCTACACTAAGGGCAGTATTACAATGTTGGTGCTAACTTAAACAGAGCAGTTGTAAACTTAAAGCCTCCATAGGCTATAATGGCTCTGGGAAGTTTACAACAGCTCTGGTTAAGTTAGCACCAACTATGTAATATGGCCCTAAGTTGTGAAGGAGAGCAAATTGTGCAGAAAAGCTTCAGGAACTTCTAGGTTTGGAAGTGCCTGTGCTGAAAAAGAGGAGCAGCGCACAACGACGGAAAAAGGTGAGTAAATTCACCAAAAATAAAAAATAAAAAAATAAAAATTGGGCAGAGGCTGCCAACATTCTCTGCCCAATTATCTTAAGGCAAAAAAAGGGAACTCTATTTTTCAACAGCCTCTCCCTTTAAGACAGACATCATGGGTTTTATGGATGAAAGTCTGTGAAGTTGGACCGAAAAAAAACTGATCTTTATTAAGGCTTTTCTAATTTTTCTGAAGAAAAAAGTTTGGGCCTCTGTTTCTGACATTTTACTGTAGGGGAAGCTGAGCTGTAACTGCTTCACGTCTCTGGTATGAATGAATACTGGTGATGGGAAAAAGAAGCAGTGACGCGTACCATTTGGCAGGAGAGACTCTGCCTCTGCCCACCCTGGGTGTATGTCCCTGGACATTTTGAAATTTGATAGGTTTTGCTCTCTCCACGTATAATTTCCATGTTACGTTGTTACGTTACCTAATTCATCAATCTGATGCAGGTGTTTTGCCCAAATTTATAAAATAACTTCTGTTTCTCTATAATAATTCTTACAGATTATATTTGTCTCTGCTGCTCCTCTCTGCGAATCCCTTCACTGGTTCCCCATCCACTGCAGAATTAAATCAGAATCAAAATCTTTACTCTGACCTACAAAGCTCTCACTAACTCAGCTCCCCACTACCTGTCCTCACTAATCACCAAATACACCCCAGCCCGCTCCCTAAGATCAAACAGTGACCTGCACCTTGCTTCACCCCGCATCCCTTCTTCCCATGATAGAATGCAGAATTTCTCATGCACAGTCCTCATCCTCTGGAACACTCTCCCTTGCACTGTCAGACTTTCCCCTTGTTTCCCTTCCTTCAAACGCTCCCTGAAGACTTTCCTATTTAGGGAAGCCTACCACCCGACTCAATGATGCAACCAGTCCATCACTCTCACCCTACAGTCCATCACTCTCACCTTGCAGTCCTCTCCTCCTGTTTCCACCCCAACCCTTCTAGATTGTAAATTCCCACGGGAATAGGGCCCTTGTTTCCTCCTGTACTGGTTTATCAAATGTTGTTCAGTCTCAATATATTGTAACCCTGTCTATATCATGCCCATTGTTCAGCGCTGTGGAATATGCTGGCACTATATAAATGAAGTATAATAATAATTATATTTGGGTCTTGTTTGCACAGCTAATAGCACTAACTTTTTTATTTCACAATACAATTGACCCTTTTGAGGGGAAATGCATGTAGAAGGCAATGAAACCAGTGACTGTAAGACTAAATATGTTATCTTTTCCATGGAGCATCTACTCTTAAATTGCAATTCCTATAAGTCGTCCCATGCTTAAATAATAAAGTGGTCCTGAAAGAATTCATATAGACGTTTGCCTAAGGAAATGACAGAAGGTTAGCTGCATGACTGTGGTTATGATCCTTTGTCTGTTGCCATTACATTTTAGCTTTCTGTCCTCAGGGCATGACAGTAAGTATTAAATAAATGATAAACTCAGTATTTCATACCTTTTCTGCTAACCATTTTAGTCACAAATATTCTTCCTTGACACTCGAGTGGTTTAAGCAGCAGCAAAATTTGCAATGCACCTTTTAATATTACCAGACAGGCAGGATACACATCTTAATAGAAACCCAAGAAAAAAAATAGATACAGTATTTAGATGTAAGATTAGTTCTCAGCATAATCTGTTAGCAATGTCTCCAAATTAATTTTATGGTGCACATAAAACATTTTGACATTATAATTTTAAATTCAAAATTTTGACATTCCATATTTTAAATGGAACACATTAATATTTTACCCCTTCACTACCATGTTTTCTATAAATCCACTTCCAGGACCCAGTGGATTTAGGAAAAACAAATTTGAATCATTAGATACATTGAAACTGTGCTTCAAATAAAGCTTCAAATATCAAAAGCACAGTTTCAAATGTATGCATTATTTGACAGAGATGGCACCATCTGGCCAAATAGCAAAATTGCATTTGCATAATGCAGCTTGGGATCGTTTTTGCTGAGTATACTTGAGGGGCCAAATTAAATACTTGGTGCTAACGTTAGTGTTCACCTGCGTGAGCGGTTAACGTTAGCCCAAGTGGTTTCCACATATTTCAATCCAAACGTTAATTAACCCGTTTGCGTTTGGTATGTTGCACTTTTCAGCGAGAGGTTACTGTACTTTGCGCTCCCTATACTTAACATGGGGAGCGCAAAGTGTTAATCAGCGTTAGGATTACAAAGTCCTAACGCTGATTAACGTCCAGCTGCGGTTAACAAAAAGTTAACCAGAGCCAGGATTTGGTGCTTACGGATTCCGGTATGCAGAATCCATTAGCACCATCCAGAAACCCTGCCAAAAATTCACTATACTTACCTCCTGTCCCACGGCGAGGACTGCGGCTTTGTCCGCCTCCTCAGTCCAGCAGGAGCAGGGAGAGACTGGGGGAAAAAGTCCCCCTAGTCTCCCCCTGCATATCACTACGCCGACCAAAGCCAAATATAACAAAGAAAAGAGGGTGTATACAAATACTTAACTTTAGAGCATTAGGACAATCTTCCAGGAGGTGGTTCAAACTCTCCTTCAATAATGTAATAGACAATAGCATGGAAGATTTAAATGTCCTGTTCGATCAATTAATTGTGCAAATTAAAGGTTATTCAGATAACTCATGATTTTTTTCAAAAAGACAAAATATCTTTAAGATGGAAGAAGGAGGTCTTCTCGGAGTCAGTGTATATCTGTGGTCTCTTCGTATCCTATAGATAATGGTTTTATCTGAATCTTATGCCAGGAGAAAAAGCCGCCACACAAAGTATAAAAGTAAAAAATTTATTGTGCTAATAAAATTCTTTAAAAGATATATAAGCCCAACGCGTTTCGTCCAGAAGCACCAGACTTTCTCAGGGGCAGCATACAAATCAAATAAAAAATGAATTATTCCATCTTAAAGATATTTTGTCTTTTTGAAAAAAATCGGGAGTTATCTGAATAACCTTTAATTTGCACAATTAATTAATCAGACAGGACATTTAAATCTTCCGTGCTATTGTCTACTACGCTGACCAGCCGGATCTCGCAAGGCGAGATCCAGCTGGTCATGTGACCGCCTACGTCTGCTTCAATGGAGTACTATGGACTCCATTGAGAGGATGCGCGAGTCTGCGTTTAGCGCTGCTGCGTGCATCCCAGGGCTTAGCGCACGGTAACAATGGAGGCAGCTGTTTTAGCACCTGCATTGTAATCTAGCGCTAAAATGTGGGCGCTAGGGGGAAAACGGTGGGCGCAGTTTTTCCTCCCTAGCGCCCGCGTTTTAGAACTAGAAATGTAATTTAGCCCGAGATCGGGGCACCAACAGGGGTCTTGTAGATTGAGTATACTCAATTCTGATATTGAAGGGCTCAAGCAGGTTAAATGTTTTTTGTTTCATTATGGACAGTATAAATTGTAGGGTGCTCAATATAGTCATATCTTCTTGTTCAACCAAAACAATTGGGTACAAGACCCTCTGTGAGTGCACCAAGATACTAGAAAAAGCACACTTATCTGGTTATTCCACTTTCTGGACTGTTGTCCAATAGAAATATAACAAAGGAGGAGCCCCAATTGGCTCTAATGATGGCTCCTTCTGACCTCTTAACAGGGGGGTCAAGCCTAAACACATCGAGAATCAGATAGTCAAGCTTTAGTATGGTGCGTTGGCTCCAGCTGCAGGGCTTGAATGAAAATGACAAAACTCCATTGCGCAGATATTATACTTATAACCAAAAACCTTTAGCCAGCAAGAGGGAATATACTCAGAAATAGAGAGCCTCTTTCCCTAAGTGGCTCAGTATGATAGCGTCATGAAATCCCCAAGGTTAAATCCTCCACGAGTGGACCCTCCGTCAGGAAATAATAAACTCCAAGATGCAATGTTGGTGCTCATCAAAAAAACATTTATTTAAACAAATAAAATCTTAAAAATGGATGCAGTCTCCAGAAACGCGCTTTGCCCGCTTGTCCTGCAGGCTTACTCAGTCTGTGATACACCCAGTAAAATATTCACTATTTATAGCCATAAAATCATTACAATGATTTGCACATGAGTCAATCGTGTTGCGTGCGGCTCACCGCTTATTCTGGCTTGCGTTCCACAGTTGATATGTCCAATGACGCTCTTCCTCATTCCTACTTCCGCTCCGCGTTAGGTTCAGTAGCGCATGCACCGATCCTGTTGTATGCGGTTCACCATTTAGTTCGACTTGCGTTCCGCAGCCTTAACCTTCAATGTCATCCTTCCGGATTCATACTTTCAATTCGTATCAATCCGTCAGTCATTCCATCTTGAATGTTATTGTTGAGTTTCCTTATCCCATTCAGCATCATAACGGGTCGCATATATATTGAGCCATAATATGGAAAAAGTGCCAATTAAAAACTCCTCATATCCAAAAAATTCATGTATATTAAATCGTCACTCTATCAAACACATAAGATTTTTCCATACTGCCTATATTGTCCCTCAATCTAATACCTTTCCGATCTCATTCATATATTAATTGTTGTGGGTCAAGTAGAAATTAATAGATTTCTTATATTTGTTCATATTCCATTAACCATCTGTTATCCCTAGTATGATGACCTTTCAGTCTCATTCATACATTAATTACTCCAATGAGACACTGATAGATAAATGATCTGCCTAACATCTGCAAAGCCTCAACTGTACACATGTACGCAGACGACACCGTACTCTATACCAGCAAACCAAATCTCCCACAACTGGAGGCCGTGCTGCAAGAACAATTCACAGAGGTAGAAAAATGGATCAAACACAACAAACCTTTTTAAAATACTGACAAAACGGTAACGATGCTCTTTGGAACAGCACCTAAACTACATAAATTGCAAAATCCCCATCTATGTGTGGGGACAAAATCAAATGGCGCGCTGACCACAGTCACTTCTCTCAAATATCTAGGTATGTGATTAGACCCAAATCTATCCTTTGACCCCCACATCAAAAAACTCTCGAGATGTAGTGTATGCAGCAGCCCCGCAAACACACCTTTAGAAACTTACCACATTGTATAACTCATGCTGCCACTTTGCGCTACAATGTAACTACATGACCCACCATTGTGACATGTTAAAAGAGCTAAACTGACCGTCGCTGGAGTCTAAACGCACCCTTCACCTTTCCAACCTGGTGTTTAAGAGCTTTTCTGGGAAGCTGCCACCCTATCTGAATAGACTGCTTCCTCCAGCAGTTCCCTCATCCTATAACATCAGATCCAGGACAGGCACCTCACTTGCAATACCACCATACAAAAAGACAGTGGCTCGGTCCTCATTTTCCTACAGAGCACCGCAGTTATGGAATAACCTCCCTGACACCATCAAATCTTCCCCCAGTCTAAAGTCACTCAAGAGCTCCCTATTAACATACCGCAATACGGAATGCACCTGTAAACATGTAACATAATGACTATTTCCTACATATTTATTTTCTGTCAATCTGTATATTTGTGTTTTTTTTAATATATTGCTGTCACGATGGGGGTCGGGGACCTGACCTGACAGAGAGGGGTGTGAGCCTAATGAGCAGTGAAAATAGACCATGAGCCTGAACTAGAAAAATAAATATATATCATTTATTCTAGGAACCAAGAACTTAAACCAAGAGCAGGGAATACAGAACATAAATACAATAAACAGAGCCTATAACCTCACGGCAAGAAATAAAGAAAACCAGATAGGCAACTAAACATGGGAGGCAGAACTAAACATGGGAGGCAGAACTAAACATGGGAGGCAGAACTAAACATGGGAAGCAGAACTAAATATGGGAAGCAGAACTAAATAGGATACTACAAGAAGGCAAGAAAAACAGGACAAACCAAACATGAGCCTGTAAACAGAATGACCAGGTAGACAGGCTTAACAGGATAAATCTAGACCAAGGCAAACCAGACAGGAGCTTGAAGACAGACAGAACTGAACTGAATAGATGATTAAGGATGAATCTAGAGCAAGGCAAACCAGACATGAGCTGAATGACTGATCCAGGATGAATGAGACCGCACCCTACTAAGGGAGTGGTCTCCATTTATACAAAATGGTCCAGGGTGAACCAATGGAGTCCAGGTACTAATCAGGCTTGGAATCCAAGAAATGAACGAAATAAAAATAAACCAATAGCAGCAATGTCCACTACTGCCAGAGGGGGCGCCAGAGACCCAGAACGTCACAATTGCATTGTATTACTTTGTATTTCTGTAACAACTGTAACATTTTAATGTTCTTGAACCCAGGACATACTTGAAAACGAGAGAAATCTCAATGTATCCTTCCTGGTAAAATCCTTTATAAATAAATAAATAAATGTAATTTCTGCAACATGACTTAATTTGACCCTCATCATGAACTCCCATTAATTCTAATGACATTATGATTTAATTTATAGCTACTGAATAATTCTAATACCACTATTTTTACTTCATATGAGGTATTCTGGATTTCATCTAAAAACTCTAATGAAAAATTACAATCATAAAAAATGACACAACTCGAACTCGGCGTTGAGGCCCCTAGGTTCCAATGTATTGAGTCGGTATATCCAACCCATTTCAGCCTTAGATAGTTTGAGATCTAAATCCTCTCCTCGCCAATTTCTCTTATTTTTTCAATCGGAAAAAATTCCAACCCTTTGGGATCACTCCTATGTTTATCGCAATAGTGATTAAAGACATTATGTTTCTCATATTTTTTAATTATATTGTGTGACGGGCTCACTCGGGGCAGGCTATGTGAGGGCCGTTACCTGAGTAGACGGCTGGAAGTAGCCACCTTCCCAGTTCAGGGTTAACTGAATGATTGCTCATTTACCACAGCTGCCCCACCCTTCCCTATAAGAAGTCTCAGTTCCTTCCAGTTCATTGAGGGGTTTGGAGACAGAAGGAGGAAGGAGTTGGAGACTGTGGTGGAAAAAGTAAGGAATCTGTTATATTGTAAAGTGTGTTTTGTTTTACTGGGGGAACCCGTTTAGTGGGCCCAGGAGTAGACAGGTTCGTCTATTGTCAGGTAGCCTCCCAAAAGGGAGTAGGATTTTTTTTTTGTTTATTTTCTCTGTTTGTGGAAAACCCCTTTGCTGCTGCAAATAAAAAAACGCTTAGAAAACCCACGTTGCTGTGTCCGCAGTACCTACTTCTCCACAAGTGGTGGCAGCGGTGGGATTTTGTACCTGCTGTGCGCTGGCAGTAGCAACAAGGGTACAGAACCCACAGTTACAATGGAGGACTTATTAAAAGCACTGGTAAGTGCCACGGCAACGCAGCAGGAGAGCAACCGCCTAATACAGGCACAGATTGGGGCCGTGATGGAGGCCCAGAAAGCTGACCACGAGCTGCTTAAAGCAACTGTACGAAGTTTGGCGACGCAAGCACCCCCTAGCCAGGAGACCAGGATTCGAGCTAGTTGCTACCTTCAGAAGATGTTGCCTGAGGATGACGTGGAAGCATACCTCCGTGCCTTTGAGCGCACTGCTACCCGGGAGGCCTGGCCTGCAGACAAGTGGGCGGGGATTATCGCACCCTTCCTGATTGGAGAAGCCCAAAAGGCCTACTATGACCTGGAGGAAGTCCAGGCTACGGACTATAAACTTTCAAAGGCCGAAATCCTGGCCCGGTTCGGAGTAACAAAAGCTGTGAGAGCGCGGCGCTTCTCTAACTGGACGTATGAGGAGAAGACACCACCCCGGACGCAGATGTTCGACCTAATGCATTTGGCTCGGAAGTGGCTCCAACCTGAGCACCAAAGCCCCACGCAGATAGTGGAAACCCTGGTGTTGGATAAGTTCCTACGCGGACTCCCACGCAGCCTCCGTGAATGGGTGGGACAAGGGAACCCGGGTACCTATGATGACATGGTGGCCCAAGTAGAGCGCTACCTGGCTGCCAAAAACTTCGAGGACTCGCCCAGGAGGTCTCCAAAAGTCGTTGGGGGGAGCATCCCCACCCATAGAAAGGAGCAGCCTCAAAAAGTCTTCGGCTCCACAACTAGGTCAAACGGGTCGGCAATCCTGCCAGCACCTGGGGGACCAGTGCGTTACTCAGACCACAGCGACACTTTTCGAAGAGGGAATGAGCCCCAAAGGAACTCGATACAGTGCTTTGAGTGTGGCGAACTGGGACATATTAGAGCCAGGTGTCCTAACACGTCCGAGCCCATGCAGTGTGGGCTGGGTGAGGACCCCCGGAATTTCTGCGGACTGATATGTCTGACTGGCCTGGTGGAAGGGACTCAGACTTTTCGAGTGCCCGTCCTGCTGAACGGACTACAGGCAGTGGCACTTGCGGACTCCGGTAGTGCCATAACCTTGGTGTCAGGCAAACTGGTGGGCCGGGCCAACTTACAGAAAGATAAGACTGTGGGAGTGTTGTGCGTACATGGTAGTACCGTTCGTTATCCCACGGCGCTAGTCACTGTCTCTGTGGGGGCGAGGGTACGGTCTGTCCCAGCTGTGGTGGTACCCAAGTTACCCTATTCCCTTGTCTTGTGTGGCGAACTGGGACATATTAGAGCCAGGTGTCCTAACACGTCCGAGCCCATGCAGTGTGGACTGGGTGAGGACCCCCGGAATTTCTGCGGACTGATATGTCTGACTGGCCTGGTGGAAGGGACTCAGACTTTTCGAGTGCCCGTCCTGCTGAATGGACTACAGGCAGTGGCACTTGCGGACTCCGGTAGTGCCATAACCTTGGTGTCAGGCAAACTGGTGGGCCGGGCCAACTTACAGAAAGATAAGACTGTGGGAGTGTTGTGCGTACATGGTAGTACCGTTCGTTATCCCACGGCGCTAGTCACTGTCTCTGTGGGGGCGAGGGTACGGTCTGTCCCAGCTGTGGTGGTACCCAAGTTACCCTATTCCCTTGTCTTAGGGAGGGATTTCCCGGACTTTCAGACCATATTGCAGGGGTTATCCGTTGGTACGGCCACTGCCGACCTTGATGAGGGTACTAACGACATCACCGAGGTGTTCCCATTCCACGATACGTTTTTTTGTCAGAAACCTCCTAAACCCCGGAAAACACGTAGAGAGGCGAGAAGCCAAGCACGGCTTTACCAGAGCTCGGGCTGAGGCTCTGGTGAACACCCCGGCCAAAAGATCTCGAAAGGGGGTGGCCACCCAGGTGACAGAGACAGAATTGGGGGTCCCTGTAACACATACGAGTGAGGAGGTGAATGAGGCTCCTAACTCTGGGGGCTCTACCTCCGATGGGAATGACTCAGGGGGAGGGATTTCCGGGAACACTGTTTTTGGGAACGACCAAGCTAGTGATCCTTTGTTGCAGACTGCGATAAGCAGGGTGATTGAGGTGAACGGGGTGCCGGTGGAAGGGGCAATAAAGAGTTATCCGTACTTTATTTTGAAGAGTGATCTGTTGTACCGGGTCATTATGGAGGGAGGTCAGGAAATTGAACAGTTGGTGGTTCCGTCCTCTCAGACCAGAAAGGTACTCGACTTCGCTCATTCCCATGTGCTAGGAGGGCACTTAGGGGTTGAGAAGACCCAGGAGCGGGTCCTGCGCAGGTTCTTCTGGCCGGGGGTTTATGAGGCGGTGAAACGGTACTGTGCCTCATGCCCCGAATGTCAGTTGGCATCCCCTAAGCCACACTTGAGAGCCCCTCTCATACCCCTCCCGGTCATTGATGTCCCCTTTGAAAGGATCGCAATGGACATTGTGGGTCCATTGGAAAAATCCACACGTGGACACCATTACATATTGGTGATCCTGGACTATGCCACCCGGTATCCTGAAGCCGTTCCCTTGTGCAAAGCAAATGCAATGAACATTGCCCGAGTGTTGATTCAGGTATTCGCACGAGTGGGCATCCCGAAAGAGATCCTGACCGATCAGGGTACTCCATTTGTTTCCCGTCTGATGAAAGAGCTGTGTCACTTGTTAAAGATACAGGCGCTAAAGACCTCCGTGTATCACCCGCAGACAGATGGGCTTGTCGAGCGGTTCAACCGCACCCTAAAGGGGATGCTGAGGAAGGTTGTTAGCAGGGAAGGAAAGGACTGGGACATGTTATTGCCCTACTTGTTGTTTGCTATACGTGAGATTCCCCAGAGCTCGACCCGCTTCTCTCCGTTCGAACTCCTATATGGCAGGCACCCACGTGGTCTGCTGGATATACTCAGGGAAACGTGGGAGGAGCAGGGAGTGACCGGAACCAACCCGATACAATATGTTGTAAGCATACGCGAGCGGATGGCTCGGGTTATCCCCCTGGTACGTCAGCATATGGAAAAGGCACAGGAGACCCAATCCCGTATCTATAACCAGAAAAGGCCACCGCAAGACGGTTCTCGCAAGGGGACAGGGTGATGGTACTGGTTCCGACTGCAGAAAGCAAACTTTTGGCTCATTGGCAAGGACCAGACAGGCCCTGTCAACTACAGGATTAGGCAGCCTGACCGCCGGAAGAAGGAGCAGATCTACCATGTCAATCTCCTGAAGCCATGGCAAGACAGAGAGGCCTGCATGTCCCAGACCGGCCATGCCCAGTCCGGTCCTCAGGCCCCAGAGCCTAGGGTGGCTATTTCCCCTGAGCTGACTCCCTGCCAGGTAGAGGAAGTCAACCGAATGGTCGAGAGGAATAGGGATGTGTTCTCACCGATACCGGGTAGAACACATGACGTGTTTCACGACATTGTGACCGAACCCGGTGTAGCGATTAGACTGAAACCCTACCGGATACCGGAAGCCAAAAGAGAGGCAGTCAGACTAGAAGTCAAGAAAATGCTAGAGCTTGGGGTCATTGAGCCATCCCACAGTAATTGGTCCAGCCCCATCGTTTTGGTGCCAAAGCCAGACGACTCTACCAGATTTTGTAACGACTTCAGGAAGTTGAATGAAATCAGCAAGTTTGATGCCTATCCCATGCCCCGTGTGGATGAGCTGGTAGAGAGATTGGCAAAAGCCAGATACCTCTCGACTCTTGATCTGACGAAAGGGTATTGGCAGATACCCCTAACCAGAAGGGCCAGGGAGAAAACCACCTTTGCCACCCCAGACGGGTTATTTCATTACAGAATTATGCCCTTTGGCCTTCATGGAGCCCCAGCCACCTTCCAGCGGCTCATGGACAAGTTGCTCAGGCCTCACGTCCAGTATGCTGCGGCATACCTGGATGACGTCGTCATCCATAGCACGGATTGGGAGTCCCATCTGCCGAAGGTTGAGGCTGTGCTCGACACGTTCAGAAGGACCGGTCTAACAGCCAACCCCCCCAAGTGTTTTATTGGGCTGGCGGAGGCTAAGTACTTGGGCTATGTGGTTGGGAGGGGATCGGTGAAACCCCAAGTCCATAAGGTGGAGGCAATACGGAGTTGGCCTCAACCTCTTAGGAAAAAACAGGTGAGGGCCTTCCTAGGGATTGTCGGCTACTACCGCCGATTCATACCCCATTTTGCGACTAGGGCGGCGCCGCTAACCGACCTTGTTAAGGGCAAAAGCCCCGATATGGTGAGATGGGACGATAAGGCTGAGGAGGCCTTTGGCGATCTGCGCTCTGCGTTATGTGACCGGCCCATCCTCGTGGCACCGGACTATGGGACTGAGTTCTTCCTGCAGACGGATGCCTCAGAGGTTGGTTTGGGGGCTGTGCTCTCGCAGTATGTGGATGGTGAGGAGCATCCGGTATTTTACCTGAGCAGGAAACTGCTGCCCCGGGAACAACGCTATGCAGTGATCGAGAAGGAGTGTCTGGCGATTAAATGGGCCACAGAGATGCTACGGTACTATTTACTGGGCAGGCAGTTTACCCTGGTCACCGACCACGCCCCTCTGAGGTGGATGCACAGTAACCGGGACCGCAATTCCCGGATCCTTCGGTGGTTCCTCTCCTTACAGCCCTTCAAGTTTGTAGTGCAGCACAGGGCGGGCCTTCTCCACGGCAACGCCGATGCGCTGTCTCGGGCACATGGGCTCTCCGCTATGGTCGCTTCTCACCCTGGTGTTGCGCTGGGGAGGGGGATGTGTGACGGGTTCACTCGGGGCAGGCTATGTGAGGGCCGGTACCTGAGTAGACGGCTGGAAGTAGCCACCTTCCCAGTTCAGGGTTAACTGAATGATTGCTCATTTACCACAGCTGCCCCACCCTTCCCTATAAGAAGTCTCAGTTCCTTCCAGTTCATTGAGGGGTTTGGAGACAGAAGGAGGAAGGAGTTGGAGACTGTGGTGGAAAAAGTAAGGAATCTGTTATATTGTAAAGTGTGTTTTGTTTTACTGGGGGAACCCGTTTAGTGGGCCCAGGAGTAGACAGGTTCGTCTATTGTCAGGTAGCCTCCCAAAAGGGAGTAGGATTTTTTTGTTGTTTATTTTCTCTGTTTGTGGAAAACCCCTTTGCTGCTGCAAATAAAAAAAACGCTTAGAAAACCCACGTTGCTGTGTCCGCAGTACCTACTTCTCCACAATTGTTAATATGTTTGTTGATCCGTACTTGCAATGCTCTTTTTGTTTTACCAACGTAATATCTATTACAGGGGCACTTCAGTACATAGATTACATATTTGGAGTAGCATGTTAATCTGTCTTTGATCTTATAATTGGTTCCATTTTGTTCAAATGTAGTCACATGTCTCTTGTTGGCTTTTGCTTTCCTGCAACTCACAGAATACCCACAGCCATAGAATCCTGGGGAGAGGTCGAACCAATTTCTTTGTTCTGTCTGTTCTCGTATGAAGCTCGTAACTAGCTTCTGCTTTAGGTTCCCTCCTCCTCTAAAGACTATTCTTGGATATTCTCGTATTATGTCTCTGAGTGTGGGGTCATCTCTCAGCAAGGGCCAATATTTCTGAATGGACTTTTTGATGTTCTTATTCCCTGCGTTATAATCCAATTCTATAGGTACCTCCATCCCAATCCTCTCTTCTTTCCTCTTATATTGTAATAATGGATTTCTTTCCATCCCACATACTTCTTTTCTGGTTATTTCTAGTTCCTCGATTTTGTAACCCTTCTCTTTAAAATTCCCAATTAGTCTGTCGGCCTGTATATCGAATTGTTCAATATCGGTACAGTTCCGGCGTGATCTTAGCATCTGATCTTTAGGTACAGCTCTTAGCCACGGTGGATAATGGTCACTATCTAAACCAATGTAACTGTTCACATCCACTTCCTTGAAGTACGTTCTAGTCTTCAAGTTCCCATTTTCTATATATATATATATATATCTAAATCGAGGAATTTGATTCTTGACATACTAATTTTGGAATCTAGGTGGATCCCCCACTGATTAATGTTTAAGTAGCAGATAATCTCTTTCAGACCTTGCTCTTCCCCCTTCCAAATAATCAATAAATCATTGATGTATCTTCTATATAGGACCAGGTGTTGCCCCCAGCCATGCTCCGTCCATACCATCTGGTGCTCCCAGTTTGCCATGAACAGATTGGCATAGCTGGGGGCAAACCTGGTCCCCATCGTTGTTCCTGTGAGCTGTAGGAAGTACCTATCCCCATACCAAAAATAATTATTCTCCAAGATTAGTCTCCAAGATTAGTCTAATCCCCTCAATTACAAATTTGATCTGATCTTCTTCAAATTGGCCAAGTTCCCTCATAAAGTATTGTACCGCTTCAAACCCCATTGTATGTGGGATCACTGTGTACAGGGAGTTAACATCACAGGTTGCTAGTATAAAGTCCTCTCCCCATATTAAACCCTCCAGTTCCCGTAAAACTGCCATTGTGTCTTTAGAGTAAGAGGGTGTCTGGATAACTATCGGTTGTAGTAAACAATCTACATATTCCGATATCCTTGAGGAAATAGATCCTATCCCGGACACTATGAGTCGACCTGGAGGATTTTCACGATCTTTATGCACCTTTGGCAAATAATAAAAAACTGGGATACGAGGATATTGTATCTTCAAATAATTATATTCCTCATCTTTCAATATACCAAGTTCTTTCCCTTTATTTAAATATACAGAGAATTTTTCAACGATAGATGAGGTAGGATCACTTTTTAAGACTTTTATGTATTCAAATCTCCTAATAATCTTAAGGCTTCTAAATTATATTTCTCTTTATTTAAGATTACCTCCCCACCGCCTTTATCGGCGGGTTTAATTAGTATGTCCTTCTTATCACTCAGATCCTTCAATGCTTTATTTTCTTCAAATGTCAAATTCTTATATCCGACTTTCTTCCCACTACCTAATTCTTCCCGTCTAATCTCAGACGTGAGGATCTGGTCAAAAGCCTTGATTTCTTTAGGTAGCATGTGTTTTGGGTAGAATTTGGACTTTTCTTTCAAACTTCTTTCAACTTGTTTGTTTATATTTCCCCTCTTCAACTATTCTCCGTTCCATTGGGGTCTTGGCAAAGACTTTTTTCAAACAGAGACTTCGCTTAAATCTCTGTATATCAATAAAGGTATTAAAGCTATTCATCTTTTTCTTAGGGAAAAATTTAAGACCTCTATTAAGAGTTCACCTTGTTTCAGTTCTTTCCCACTCAAATTAAAGATCCCTCTTGGAATCATCATTTTCCTCTTTTTTTATCCTATCAACTGTGGAATGCAAGCCGGAATAAGCAGTGAGCCGCACGCAACACGATTGACTCATGTGCAAATCATTGCAATGATTTTATGGCTATAAATAGTGAACATTTTACTGGGTGTATCACAGACTGAGAAAGCCTGCAGGACAAGTGGACGAAACGCGCTTCTGGAGACTGCATCCATTTTTAAGATTTTATTTGTTTAAATAAATGTTTTTTTGACGAGCACCACCATTGCATCTTGGACTTTATTATTTCCTGACGGAGGGTCCACTCGTGGAGGATTTACCCTTGGGGATTTCATGACGCTATCATACTGAGCCACTTAGGGAAAGAGGCTCTCTATTTCTGAGTATATTCCCTCTTGCTGGCTAAAGGTTTTTGGTTATAAGTATAATATCTGCTGTCAGGTATATTGGAAGGGAAAAATTAAAATGAATGCCTGTAGCCATCTTGTTTTTAAATAGAAAGTCTTTTCTTTTTCACTTTTCCCTAGTTTTAGAAATGAACAGAGATTTTTTTTAAATAGTTCACGGCAAGGTGACCAGACATGAGGGAACCTTAAAATGTCTTTATTTGATATAATGCCGAGCTAAGTGCTAGATGTGTCATAACTAAATTTATTGGTCTGTCTTAAGTTTTTAAAACAAAAAGATATTTTTTCTATGGGTAAAGGAATAAAAGTTAAAATCTTTGTAATGTATGTTTATATTCACGAAATATATTTGTATAATCAAGGTATATTTTATTATATTTACAGTAGAAAATATATGCTCCAATAAATATTGTAGAGTATAGGATTGGTAAATGGTATAATTACTGAAGTATAATTCTGTGATTTAACTAGAAAGGAATTTACTTAGTTTGAGAGGAGTAGGGACATAAATTTTATTGTGGCATGAGAGACTCAAAGTCTACGGCTGAGAGAAGAGGGTCTTTGTAAGTCAAATTGACCTCTTACCTGAGATAAGAGATATAAAAATTAAATGGTGGAATTAATTAAGAAGTGCAATACTGCCCTCTAGAGGATAGTAAATATTATTTTTAATATAATAAATAGATTGCCAGTGACGTCAAATTGACTATAATTGGAGATACGACAATGCAGTCAGGCATTCCAGGACATGAGGCATTGAGAGACTTACACACAATGCATTCATTCAGAGACTATCACTAAGCAGATCATTCCAGGACATGAGGCATTCAGAGACTTACATACAAGGCTAGCAGACCATCCCAGGACGATGCACTCAAAAATTTCACACCAAATCTCTAACTCACACCAAATCTCTAACTCCCATGCATTGATTATCTGATATTAATAATTTTCACATATTCCAAAAACAATATTATATAAAGAATATTCCAAGGCAGTAATTCATTTAATCCAAATTGGAGGTAATGTATAAAAGCTATTTTTATTCAGATTAATGTAATTATATATATATTTGGAGTATTTCTTGCAACAGATAGACTGAGATTTCTCAGATACTTAGAACCAGAATCTAAAATATTTCTATTCTGCAGATAGAGATATGAAGAAGAATTGGATATAAGGATTTATCCTAAAGAAACTGTTGTAAAGATTGATATACCGATATATATATATATTGAATTTGGATTATTAATTATTGTGATTGAAATTAATAAGCAAGGAATTATATAACTACAAAATAAAACGCAGAAGATTAGAATCTTAATTCTCGATATTAGGGGAGGATTCACTAAATAAGTTTTTATTACTTATCATTCTAAAAATAGAATAAGTGATAGCTCATCTTTTGTTGATCCACGTACTATAGAGAGATATATATAGCTCTACAAGATCTAGCTTGTTAAACATTGGTTTGTTGGGAAATATATGTTAAATTTTCGTTAAGCAGAAATGTTTATTAACCATTTGTGTATAGTTACTAACTGATAAGATAAATGATATTAATCATATATGCAGTTACTAACAGGTGATACATATATTGTGAAGCTAGTTGTTTATGTGCTGGTGGATGGATTTTGTTGTTTATAAATTTTTGTTTATGATATGAGATTTGAAACTTTTTTGTATACGTAATAAATATATATATTTTTATCCGATTTGATTAGTGTATTCTTCAAAGCAAAACACAGACAATTAAAAGAATTTAGGAGAATTTCTAGGAAATATAAACGATTGATATTTGTGTCTCGTATAAATTTGTTATTGAATAATAATCCCTGACATATTGGAGGCAGCTGCCGAGATAAATCCAATATACACATTGGAGGCACGTGCAGGGATAAGTCCAACACTGCACAACGGAGTTTTGTCATTTTCATTCAAGCGCTGCAGCTGGAGCCAACGCACCATATTGAAGCTTGACTTTCTGATACTCGATGTGTTTGGGCTTAACCCCCCTGTTAAGAGGTCAGAAGGCGGCATCATTAGAGCCAATTGCGGCTCCTCCTTTGTCATATTTCTATTGGATAACAGTCCAGAAAGTGGAATAACCTGATAAGTGTGCTTTTTTGAGATTCTTGGTGCGCTCACACAGGGTCTTGTACCCAATTGTTTTGGTTGGTCATATATGTGAGGGGTGCACATAGGTGTTGGAGCAGCACGTGTTATAAGATACTGGTGGATTAAGTGATAAGCGCCATTTTCACTTGTTTCCTTAATTGGAGATTTGTTAGAATATCTTCTTGTTCAGCCGTTGGTTTCTAGTTTAGACTTGGGTCAGATACCTTGGAACCCTAGATGCTTTTAGAACTTAATTTATTATAATGTTATAAGGAAGTTTAAGCAGTGGCTGGAAATCATGGGAATTGTAGTTCCAAAACATTTGGAATGCCAGGTTTGCTGATACATTTTAAATAATTGCTTTAATACATGTGAAGAGCAAATACAGGTATCAGACTAGGCACGTAGAGCCAATGGAATGGCTAGACTACCAAACATCAAGCACCATTTTTACTTACTGGCTGATGCAAAGTCCTGTCATTGGAATTACTATCAGGGTTATCCAAAGAGATTCGAAAAGTCACCGCACGTTCGGTGACTTTTCGTTCTCTTCAATTCGGTTCCTTTTGCCGATCCCATTTCGGTGACCCTGCGGTGTATTCAGCAAGCACCACAGGGTCCCCGAATTGCAGGGAAAAGCTGCCGCAAACCTGACGAAACCTAACCGAATGCACGCTGAAAACAAGCAAAAACATCTGGATTAACCTTCGAAAAAGCGAACAGGAGCCGAAAAGGAGCCGAATCACACAGAGCCGAAGCAGCTGTGACGTAGAGGAGGCAGTGAATAAATTAGAAAAACCATTTGTATGAATCTGGGAAAATGAAACGCTGTTTGCAAAGAAACTACTGAGCGAAAATGTCTGAAATTTTCACAGGAGGTCCAGGGAATGATAATAAAGAGGGCTGTTACAAAAAAAATAAGTAAACTGAAAAAAAAAAAAAAAAAAATCGGACTTTTAATTTTTTTTTAAAAATTCTGAAAAATGCTTAAAGTATCCTAAAAAATCTATAAATAAAGAGACATTTTGCTGCAGAATTTTATAATGAATGGTTTATTAGATATTGAATTAAAACAGGAATATTTTTAACATTGAAGCCTATGGGATTCTCCTGAATAAATTTGCCGTATTAAACCACCGAATGGCAGGGCATTAGGGGAACCTTTCACTGCTGGTTTGTGTTCTCTGAATAGCCGAAGCAGTGCTTTTTCATGGGGATTTCACTGCCCTCGAACAAGGACCGAACAGGTACCGTATGTGCAGGCAATTCGCCAGGATTTGGCGAATTGCCTGCTCTCTGGATAGCCGAATGGCCAGGAAAGGTAACCGAACAATGATTTTCAGCATTCGGTTACCTTTCTCAAGCAATTCGGATCTCTTTGGATAACCCTGTATATATTTTATGCTTATTGTTGACCATGCATTTAAATAAAATAACGTACATCCTGCAGCAACAAATATAAATAGAACTGTAATCTATTTTAACAAGCAGAAAATAAACCATGCACCCCTCCAATATTTTTCCATTCTGCAAACATTCTATTTTTTTTTGTTACAACAGTGTTATTCTGACAACCAATAAAACTCCTCTTGGCTTCCTCCACCCCAATCCCTCTGGATTGTAAACTCCTATGAGCAGGACCCACTACACCTCTTGTATCCATCCTATGTTTGTTTATTTGTAGTGACTTAAGTCACTTTGGACTTGAGATGCATGAGCATGGAGGCATATTTGTAGGTTGCAGGCCTCATAATTGATATTTTATTATTATATTATTATTATACTTTAATTATATAGCGTCATCATATACTGCAGCGCTGAACAATGGGCATGATATAGACAGGGTTACAATACATTGAACAACATTTGATAAACTGATACATGAGGAAACGAGGGCCCTATTCCCGTGGGAACCCACAATCTAGAAGGTGAGAGTGATGGACTGGTTGGAATCAAGAGGAGAGGACTGCAGTGAGAGTGATGGACTGATTGGGGCAGTGATGAGTATTAGTGAGTTGGGTGGCAGACTTCCCTGTATAGGAATGTCTTATACGAGAGGGAGAGATGTAGATAATGGAGGGAGGGGTTGGTGGTACAGAGCAGGAGTTCTATTTTAGGATGAATGCAGAGTAAAAGAGTAGAAGAGACAGGGAGCGCATTGTGCAGCAGTATGTGTACCTCGCACTTCCCTAATTCCAGCAGAGGGGAGAGGGAGCTGGTGGCCAGAAAAGCACTACAGAGCTTGCATGGAAGATGCCATAAGCCTGGGATTAGTAAGAATGTGGGATTTTAGAGGATAATCAGCCAGAAATTAATAAATGCAGGCACAAAATACAATTGCAATGATAGAATATTGCAGAAAGTGATGCTGGCCATAGTGATGAGATCTGAATACCTGGGCTGTGATTGCAGGGATATTTCTTGCAGGAGGATCGTGTGGAAATGAAATTTGGTCTGTGTGTTTCTGGGCTGTGATTGCAGGGATGTTGCTTGCAGGAGGATTGTGTGCAAATGAAATTTGGTCTGTGTGTTTCTGGGCTGTGATTGCAAGGATGTTGCTTGCAGAAGGATTGTGTGGAAATTCATTGAATTCATCACCCTTTCCTTTGTAGAATGTTTGTATAAATCTGTGATTCTGCAAGAATGCTATTGTCTATCTGTCTATTGTCTGGTCCATGTGTATCTGCTATCTGTGAGAGGATTAGTTTACCCTTTTCTCAAGAATGTGTTATCTGTTTCTATTTGAATGGGTTGTAAATCTGCTGTCTGTAATCTGTTTGTCAATCACGATTCCCATTGTCTTGACGTTTAGAAATGTTAAGTAATGTTTAATTTAACTGTATACCTAATGTAATTATGTTTCACATTCCAAGTAGTAAATGTTTGTCCATTTATCTGGTTCAATCTGATTTGGTCCCCCAACAATTTCTAGAGGGTTTTGTATATACAGTCAGGTCCAGAAATATTGGGACATCGACACAATTCTAACATCTTTGACTCTATACACCACCACAACGGAGTTGGAATGAAACAAACACAATGTGCTTTAACTGCAGACTGTCAGCTTTAATTTGAGGGTATGTACATCCAACTCAGGTGAACGGTGTAGGACTAAGAGCAGTTTGCAGATGTGCCTCTCACTTGTCAAGGGACCAAAAGTAATGGGACAATTGGCTTCCAGGCTGTTCCATGGCCAGGTGTGTGATATTCCCTCATTACCCCAATTACAATGTGCAGATAAAAGGCCCAGAGTTCATTTCAAGTGTGCTATTTGCATTTGGAATCTGTTGCTGTCAATTCTCAAGATGAGATTCAAAGAGCTGTCACTATCAGTGAAGCAAGCCATCATTAGGCTGAAGAAACAAAACAAACCCATCAGAGAGATAGCAAGAACATTAGGCGTGGCCAAAACAACTGTTTGGAACATTCTCAAAAAGAAGGAACGCACCGCGAGCTCAGCAACACCAAAAGACCCGGGAGACAACGGAAAACAACTGTGGTGGATGACCGAAGAATTCTTTCCCTGGTGAAGAAAACACCCTTCACAACAGTTGGCCAGATCAACAACACTCTCCAGGAGGTAGGTGTATGTGTGTCAAAGTCAACAATCAAGAGAAGACTTCACCTGAGTGAATACAGAGGGTTCACCACAAAATGTAATCCATTGGTGAGCCTCAAAAACAGGACAGCCAGATTAGAGTTTGCCAAACAACACCTAACAAAGCCTTCACAGTTCTGGAACAAGATCCTATGGACAGATGAGACCAGTATCAACTTGTACCAGAGTGATAGGAAGAGAAGAGTATGGAGAAGGAAAGGAACTGCTCATGATCCTAAGCATACCACCTCATCAGTGAATCATGGTGGTGGTAGTGTCATGGCGTGGGCATGTATGGCTGCCAATGGAACTGGTTCTCTTGTATTTATTGATGATGTGACTGCTGGCAAAAGCAGCAGTATGAATTCTGAAGTGTTTCGAGCAATGTTATCTGCTCACATTCAGCCAAATGCTGCAGAACTCATTGGACGGCGCTTCACAGTGCAGATGGACAATGACTCAAAGCATACTGCAAAAGCAACCAAAGAGTTTTTGAAGGGACAGAAGTGGAATGTTATGCAATTCACCTGACCTGAAACCCATTGAGCATGCATTTCACTTGCTGAAGACAAAACTGAAGGGAAAATGCCCCAAGAACAAGTAGGAACTGAAGACAGTTGCAGTAGAGGCCTGGCAGAGCATCACCAGGGATGAAACCCTGCGTCTGCTGATGTCTATGCGTTCCAGACTTCAGGCTGTGATTGACTGCAAAAGATTTGCAACCAAGTATTAAGAAGGGAAAGTTTGATTTATGATTATTATTCTGTCCCATTACTTTTGGTCCTTTAAAAAGTGGGCGGCACATCTGCAAACTGCTGTAAGTCCTACACCGTTCACCTGAGTTGGATGTACATACCCTCAAAATAAAGCTGACAGTCTGCAGTTAAAGCACATTGTGCTTGTTTCATTCCAACTCCATTGTGGTGGTGTATAGAGCCAAAGATGTTAGAATTGTGTCGATGTCCCAATATTTCTGGACCTGACTGTATGTAAATGACCCATGTGTGATTTGTATAAATGTATGAATGTATCCCTGATTAAACCAGTGCTATTCTGACCCTAAATGCAGTCACGACTCATGGTTTGGGTAGCAGCTATATTCTGTTCACTGTTCCAAAGCAAAGCTACAGATATACAGCCACAGCTTATTTCTGGGGGACGCTAGCAAGGCTCTCTCTAAGTGTACTCATCTTTAAGCTGCAGATAAGAACCAGGAGAAAGGCACAATAGTATTGAGGCGAACACGGGGGTACAGCAAGGAAGTGGCATTGGCAGATGTGAACCTGTTGGTTTATAGGGATGGGCTGCTGGTTCGATGCGAACGTGAGTGTGTATCACTGACTTATAGCAGAGTTCTGGAAATTTGAATCTGTGTCTTGCCATCTATCAGGGTGTATCACTAATTTATAGCAGAGTTCTGGAAATTTGAATCTGTGTCTTGCCAGCTATCAGGGTGTATCACTGAGTTATATCAGAGTTCTGGAAATGTGAATCTGTGTCTTGCTATCTATCAGATTGTATTACTGACTTAAAGCAGAGTTCTGGAAAATCTGTATATCTTTAATTCTAGATACCATAAAATACCACAGTTGAACCAGAGTTCATCTGTATCTTTAATCTGTATCTTTATCTATTCGGAGTTGAATCTGGGTCTTGCCAGCCATCAGGGTGTTGCAGCCTGCAGGAGAGGAAGTGAATCAGAGAGAGAGTAGAGGAGATTGGCAGCCTTGCAGGGAAAATATCAGTGAAATCACTGACTTATAGCAGAGTTCTGAATATCTTTAATCTAGATAACACAGTTAAATCAGAGTTCTGCATATCTCCAATCTTTATACCCGCGTTGAATCAGAGTTCTGCATATCTCCAATCTATATACCAGAGTTGAACCAGAGTTCTGCATATCTCCAATCTATATACCAGAGTTGAATCAGAGTTCTGTATATCTTAATCTATATATCACTCAGCATGTCAGAAATACCAAAAAGGACAGGCATACGCTCCCAGACACAGATAAAAGGGCAAGCAGCCTCTGTGTCAGAAGGTTGTGCCCCTGGTTGTCGTGGATGTGGTGCATCCTCTGCAGGGGCACACTTGTCCTTTCTAACTTTTGCTGGCCGTTTTATGCAACAGCAACATACAGAGGATTTGGTGGATTGGCTAACCAGGCCATCCTCATCTTCCAAATCCTCTGCCAGCCAGGGTTGTAGTGGTTTACAGTACACCTCAGCTGCCAAAACATCTAATTCAGCCCCAATGTCCACAGCTACTCCTGCCGTAGCCTCACCATCATACACAGAGGAGTCAGCTGCATTGTTTGACTACAATGACAGTGACATGCTGCTTGAGGATGCGCAGCAACTCCAGTGCTCTGATTCAAACTCTGAGATGGAGGAAGGGAGTAAAATCAGCCTAGAGGGGGTGCCAGTGACACACAATGAACTGGCACTCATGTTCCCCCAGCAGCTGCAGCATACTGCCAGGTTGGCTCCAGTGACGAGGAGATAGGGGGTGATGACGATGATGAGGTCACTGACTCCACCTGGGTATCTGATCAAACAGAGGAGTCAAGTGAGGAGGAGGCACAACATAAATGAGGCACAACGTCCTCTATGAGCAACCATAGCCAGTCCAAGGCATCAGATGTCAGAGCTGCTCAGGTGCAGAGCAGCTGGAAATTCTGGAAATTTGTTACATTGTGAAGGCACTAGCTGGCACCAAAGGCCCAATATTTGGGTGCACTGCCACTGACGCTTGTACCAGATTCATATATTAATATATTTAATATTTGACTGCAGGGTCCACCCCTACACTCTTCCACAATACCTCAGAGGGATTACGGTGTGAAGGCACTAGCTGGCACCAAAGGCCCAATATTTGGGTGCACTGACGCGTGTACCAGATACATATAATTTTAATATTTGACCGCAGGGTCCACCCCTGCACTCTTCCACAATACCTCAGAGGGGTTATGGTATGAAGGCACTAGCTGGCACCAAAGGTCCAATTTTAATGCACCTGTTGTTACTTTCATCCAAAGCCTGCATAAGTTTCACCATAATTTAGCCCAAAAAATCACTAAACTTGTTCTGCATGTCCTAAAACGTCTCCTCTTTTCATACAGGCTGCCACCCCAAGCTGTTGTTTATGAATGGATTAAAGGAAAACCATTTACCGTCATTTGAAATGTCTTTTTTTTTCTTTTTAAATGTTTCTATACATCCTACAAATCCACCACTTCACGGGCAGGTTATGGGGACCTCCTAGGCACGATATTTGAAGGAATTTTTCATTTTTATTCTTAAACTTTATGTCATGGAAAAATCACTGTTCCTTTAAAAACTTTTTTTTTTAACTTTTTGTCCTTGTTTCCTGTCCCCAGGGCACTACCCGGACCCCCATACACCTTTTATGGCCAATATCTTGCATATATGCCCTCTTGGAGGGCACTCTAAAAATCAAACGTTCGAGTCCCATTGACTTGCATTGAGTTCGAATCGTGTTCGAATTCGAACTTTTTAAATTGTTCGAGTTCGAATGCGAACAGAACACGGGGGTGTTCGGCCCATCCCTATTGGGGTACTGAGATCTGTTAAATTTGTGTCTTGTTCCCTTTGGATATTGTAAAGTGCTGCAGAAACTGTTTACGCTGTAAATGATAATAATTACCTAAGATGCATGTAATAAAACTTCCAGAAAATAACAGATGTAAGTGGAATGTGTTATTATAATGTTTGATTTCAGCTTATGATACTAAAAAAAATATACAAATATGTATTATTATACTGATATACTTGTTTATTGCCTATTGGCACTACAAAATTGCTTTTGGGACCATTTTATTATTCTTTATAAACAATGTCTTATTAAATTTAGCTGGCAGCTGCAAGGCAAAGAAACATCCATTTGTCTGTTGTGTTCTGTTCATTTACGCAGCTGTTGTCAGATAAGTGCTTTATATTAAAAGAAAATCACATTAAAACAATAAACTTTATCTTACAGATACCATGTGGTGTGGTATGTCTTAAAATATGTTTTATGATTCCAATTTACAATTTGTAATTTATATGCCGGTCTGCAGCAGTCTTTATATGATTTCTTCTCTGTATTCTGCATTATATCAATAAACTGCTATTTCTTTTAGCAAGTAATGCTTCCATATATATGTCTTAATACATCCCAGGTTAGACATTCTAGGGATTAGATTTCAAACACAATGTATACCAAGGGTCAGCAACCTTCGCCCTCCAGAGGTTTTGGAACTACATCTCCTTTGATACTCACCTGCTCTAAGAAAAGGAAAAAAAAAAAATCCTTCTTTAATACTAATATACTTTCCAGCTGCCACAAACTTTACTCAACCTTCCACCGAATAAACAATATATACTGTAAAACCTTTCCCAACAAACAATTCTGACACTTAGAAAAATCTTATAGTCTTATAAGCACATGCAAAAATGATATTTACACTTTAATTTAATAAATGCAATGTTTGACGAAAACAGTCTCGGGCGGCTTAAGGACATTAGACTGTTTTCATCAAACATTGCATTTATTTACAGGTCTTTTCACTAAAAGGTGAAGTCAGGAAAATTGGCAGGAGAAGTGAACAATCTACAGTAGGTAAAAATAGCCAAAGCACAAAAATTCTCCCATTTATCTCACTCTCCAAAATCGGCTATTTGGTCTAGATTGTTCTCTTCTCTTGCCAATTCTCCGCACTTCACTGTTTAGTGAACAGACCTGTTAGTGTGAATAGCATTTTTGTTTTTGCTTGTACATAACTTCTGTCGATCTGTATATTTTTTTAAGCACCAGAACTGTGTGCTGGTAGTCTTATATATTGTTTACTCATCCTATCTAATTAATGAATGAGCATCATGGGAGATTTAAGGTGTTATACAGAGACAGCCGATCTCGCCCTGAAATGGCACCAAACAGGGAATTCCTCCATACGGTACCATTTCAGGGCCATTTGGCTATTCAGAGAGCAGGCAGTTCGTCAAATTATGGTGAACTGCCAGCAAGTACGGTGCCTGTTCTAAGGCAGTGAAATCCTCCATAGAGAAGCAATAGTTAATCTTTCCAGAGAACACCGAACAGCAGAAAAAAATTGCCGAAGTGCCCTTCAGTGGTTTCATTCGGCAGGTTTATTCAGGTGAACCCCATCAGTGGTAAACATATTCCCATTGTTATACATTATCTAATAAACCGTTTATTATTTTAATCCGCAGTAAAAAGTCTCTTTATTTATTGAATTCTTTAGGATCTTTTAGGCATTTTTCGGGATTTTTTTCTGGAAAAATGTTTTCCCGTTTTTTTTTCTAATAGCTGTTTTTCTTTTTTCTGTAACAGACCTTTTTATTATCATTCATAGGACCTTATATGTTAATTCCAGACATTTTCGTTCATTAGTTTTCTTTGCAAACAGTGTTTAAATTTTGACACTTTCAATCGTATTGTTTTTTTTTACCCGTCCGGCGGCTTGGAGGCTTTTTTCTGTGGCTGGTCAACGCTGTGCTCGGTGGCTGCATTTGGTGGCTGTCCGGCATGTTTGTGACGGATGTCCTCCGGGTTGCCAGAGGCAGGTGGCGGGTTTGTGACAGCAGGTTTGCGGCGGCAGTCAACAGGTTTGCAGGGGCATTTGGCAGCCGCTTCTCTGCACTTCAGGGACCCTGTGGTCACCTCAGGGTGGGGAAATTTGATTCCCCAAAGTACGGGCAACGACAGAGCACTGAAATGTTGGCGACATTTCCGTGCTCTGTGAAAACCCCTATAGTTTCAAAAAATCCAGAAGGCCAAAGTTGCTGACCCCTAGGGTACTTACCAGAGAAAAAAAGTGAGACAGATGTTATTTGCATGTCTTACCCAGAGTTCCTTGCTGCGTATGGGGAATGTAGCACAGGAGCTCTGTGATGCAGTTCTTTGAATTGCTGTGATGTGCAAATGGCTTCTGCAATAATAAACCTTGTATATATATATATAAATATTGTTGTGGAGGATATATAGTGTACATTATTAAAGGGTATGTTTTGATGCATTTTCTGTTCTGAAGATGTCTGTCCACAACATTATCAGCGGTGTTTTGCTCTAGTAACCCATTACACAAAAGTAAATCAAAACAACATTATTTTGTTTGTCTGCATGCAATTGCATGGACGAAAAAAGAAAAGGAAATCTTACAGGGTTATTCAAAGAGATTCGAAAAGTCACCACACGTTCGGTGACTTTTCGTTCTCTTCAATTCGGTTTGTTTTGCCGATCCCATTTCGGTGACCCTGCGGTGTATTCAGCAAACACCACAGGGTCCCCGAATTGCAGGGAAAGCTGCCGCAAACCCGACGAAAACGAACCGCAAAACCCAGCGAATGCACGCCGAAAACCCTCAAAAACATCTGGATTAACATGCCGAAAACCACGGAAAAACCCGAGCAGGAGCCGATCACACCGCCGGAAAAAGCCGAGAAAGCCGAGACTGCAGAAGAGGGCAGTGAATAAATTAGGAAAACAGTTTGCATGAATGTTTGAAAAGTGAAACACTGTTTGCTAAGAAACTACTGAGCGAAAATGTCTGAAATTTACATATGAGGTCCAGGGAATGATAATAAAGAGGGCTGTTACAGAAAAAATAAGTAAACTTAAAAAAAAAAAAAAAAAATAAGACTTTAAAAAAAAAAAAAAGGAAAAATGCTTAAAATATCCTAAAAAATCTATAAATAAAGAGACTCTTTACTGCAGAATTTTATAATGAACGGTTTATTAGATATTGAATTAAAACAGGAATATTTTTAACATTGAAGCCTATGGGATTCGCCTGAATAAATTTGCCAAATGAAACCACCGAATGGCAGGGCATTTCGGGAACCTTTCACTGCTGGTTTGTGCTCTCTGAATAGCCGAAGCAGTGCTTTTTCATGGGGTTTTCACTGCCCTCGAACAGGCACCGAACAGGCACCGTATGTTCAGGCTATTCGCCAGGATTTGGCGAATTGTCTGCTCTCTGGCTAGCTGAATGGCCAAGAAAGGTAACGAACGCTGATTTTCAGCGTTCGGTTACCTTTCTCAAGCAATTCGGATCTCTTTGAATAACCCTGATAGTCTTTTAGCCAGCATGTCTAAACCATGTTCTATGAAGCCAGATCTGCGTTTTTATAGCCTCCTGGCGCACTGACATCATCACGCCGGCGCGATGATGTCAGTTTCAGGCGCCCCCCCTTCCAGAGCAGGGGAAGCACCTGAAGGGGAGGCTGAATCATTTGGATCCCTCTATCTGCCCATCGCCGTGGGCTAGAAGGCTGTGGCAGGCATCGCTGGAACAGTCATATAATATATGACATGTAATATATATTATAAATTACATATGGGAGATGAACTAGGGAGCGCTCCTGGTTCTCTTTTGACCTTGATGGACCCTTTATTATTAATATATCCTTCTGAATATCCTATATCCACCTGCCCATGAAGGTTGGTTTCTTATCTTTGTAAAAATAGATCACATTACATTCTAGAAAGGTATAGAGTTCTGGGGCACCAGCATTACGTTCCAGACCAGCGATCGCACCAAGCCATTCATTTAGTGTGTGTACCACCATTGAGTGGTTTTTAATAATTGTGGCTTCGAGCATTTTTTTAATGATTTCATTAGGAGGGGTCAGACTGATGTTGAGAAAAATAAATAAAAAACTGTATGCAGTTGTTTCTCTATGTCCAAATAAGTGTGCACGGGCTTCGTGTGTTGTTCTCTATTGACTCCTCTGAAAAGTTACAACGGACAGCAAACAGTGCGGTCAGATGGACGCAAAAAGTGCGCTCGTCTGACGCGGGCCTATAAGTTACCTTTTTTTTATATTGGCAACCTACAAGCACAATACTTACCTCTATTCTCTTTGAAATTCTAGGGTTACTCCCTTAGTTCGTAGTATTGTGTTCTTGATACTAGCAACAGTATACTTATTTATATACAGTATATCTGAACAGTATATCTGAACAGACCCTTATATCAGACTTTGTGTTCAGCAAGGTATTGGCATTAAAGGGAAATTTACTCTCGGGATAAAAACATAATTTTACCTCTTTATAAAATCAACGGTAAGACCGCACCTTGAATATGCCGTGCAATTTTGGGCACCTGATTTAAAAAAGGATATTATGGCGCTAGAAAAAGTGCAGAGAAGGGCGACTAAATTAATAAGGGGAATGGAAGGTTTAAGTTATGAAGAAAGGCTAACAAGCTTAGGCTGCTGTCAGACGAGCGTAGTGTTCACGTCCGTGATTGCGCCTAAAAGTACGTCCGTGATAGCATGAAAGAAAGTCCATTGGAGCCTGACACATGAAGTACGTCCGCACTGAACTGCGGACGCATGACGGACGCTGCAAACGGACGCAGGTTAGGCAACAACGTAATACTGCTAGAACGGACGTGCGGAGTGCGCCACGTCCACAACGTCTGCATAGCTTTGTGTGTGAGTGATGGAGCATGGTCAGACGGACTGCATTTATACGTCCAGCATTTTTGACGGACAGAATGTTTTTTCATTGTAATTTATTTTCCCTGCTACATCAGTCAAAAAATACGTCAGTGAAAAAAAAACGACTGTGTGGCCACTACTGTGTCTTCCGTACTGACGTATGTCCGTGTGCACGGACGTACAGTCCGTAGAAATCACGCTCGTCTGACTCTAGCCTTAAATCTGTTTACTTTAGGCTAGGGTCAGATGAGCACGTTTTCTACGGACTGTGCCCCTGTGGAGTACGGACGCACTTTTGACGGAAGATGCAGTAGTGGCCACACAGTCCGTTTTTTTGTGACTGACGTTATTTTTGATGGATGTAGGAGAGAAAATAAATTAAAATGAAAAAATATTTTGTCCGTCAAAAATGCTGGACATATAAATGCAGTCCATCTGACCACGTTCCATCACTCACACACAAAGCTATGCGGACATTGTGGACGCGGCGCACTCTGCATGTCCGTCCTTGCGGTTCAACGTTCTTGCTAACCTGCGTCTGTTTGCCACGTCCGTAGTGCGTCTGCACTTCCGTGCGGACATACTTCGTGTGTGGGCCTTCATTGGTCATGATTATCTGCTACCACGGACGTACTAAAGTACGGCTACACAGACGTTAACACTGCGTTCGTCTGACCGCAGCCTTAGAGAAACGGCGCCTTAGAGGAGATCTGATAACTTTTTATATAAATATATACGGGGCCAATATAAACCATTGTCTGGAAACCTATTCATTAACAGGACTATACACAGGACACGAGGTCACCCATTTAGACTGGACGAAAGGAAATTCAGCCGATCAGTCTGCCTGCAGAAAAGAAAAAACAAACAAACACTGCTATTCTTTAAAAGGTGTTTGCAATAATAAAAATGCATGAAAATGTGTGGAAATAATAAAAAAGTCCTAAAAAAATTAAACAGTCTGTTACAGAATTAATAAACACCTTTAAAGAAAATGGGATTCAAATTTTCCACCTTAAAAAAAATCCAAAAAATACATAAAAGACTTTTTGCTGAAAATAAAGATAAACGGTTGAATAAAAAAATTGTACAAAAAAGGTTATTTTTTTTAAACGTTAAATCCTATGGGATTTGCCTCTTGAAACCTGTCAAACTGAACCACTGAAAACCAAGGCCTTTCTCTGTCACTTCGGTGCAGTTCGGCGTTCTCTGAACAGATTAATCATTACTTCTCTTTATCGGACAATTTCACTGCTGCCGAAGATTGCCAAATTGCAATAATCTATGGTGAACTGCACCGTATTTCGTTGTCAATTCACCAGTATTTGGAGAATTGACAGCTTTCTGACTAACTTAACTGGGTGGAGTAGAGGTAACATTGCTGCTCTGCATGGAGAGAGCCTGCGGAGTCATGGGTTCAATCCCGACAAGCACCTCTCCAGTAAGTGTCCTTGGGCAAGACACCTAACGGTACATACTCACCAACCAGGACATACTTGAAAATGAGAGAAATCTCAATGTATCCTTCCTGGTAAAATCCTTTCTAAAACAAAACGAAATTGCGCTGTACGGTGAAATTCACCATTCGGTGGCAAGTTCGGCACTCTTTGAATAACCCTTTTAGACTAAATAGTTCCATAAAAAAATGCACATTGAGCTTGACACAAAGAAAAGTCTGTCAGCAATGTATTGCACTAATGATTCAAAACTAGTTTTTGAATTACAAATAAAATATTTGAATATATTCCCAACTTAAAAATATCTCTTTTCTTGACTGAAGATTGAATTAAAATAACAATCTCTCCGTTTTGAAAGCTTTATTGTGTTAATAATGTCATTTTAATGTAACGGGATATTTGCATTTACTGACTCTGTTATGGAAAAAATCCTCTGGGTTTACTGAACTAATATTTGTTCTTGCTACATGTCAGATTCAGAATAACATTATTTCCATTTAAACATACTATTATTGCATCTGACATCACCTGGTTATATAGGACACTGAAATTGTCTTTTTTTTTGTTTTTTGTTTTGTGGGTTTACACCCAAACATTGATTATTGCACCTTTTAGGGTCATAGCAGGATTCATCCCAGAAAGACACATTGTTCTTTGCTTCCAGATAGGATTTTCCCAAATTTTGTTTCTCCCAAATCAAGCACTGAAATCTAATTCGCCTAAAATGGTTATTCAGACAGAGCCGATCTGGCCCCGAAATATCACCGAATAGGGAATTACCACGTACATTGATATTTCGCGACCATTCAACTTTTCTGAGAGCAGGCAGTTCGCCAAATTTTGGCGAACTGCCAGCAAGAACAGTGCCTGTTCGAAGGCAGTGAAAACCCCATAGAGAAGCTATGGTAAATCTATTCAGAGAACACCGAACAGCAGTAGAAAGTTGCTGAAGTGCCCTTCTGTTCGGTGGTTTCATTCGGCAGGTTTATTCAGGTGAATCCCATAGGCTTCAATGTTAAAAACATTCCCATTTTTATTCAATATCTAATAAGCCATTTATAATTTTATTCTGCAGTAAAACGTCTCTTTATTTATTGATTTTTTAGGATCTTTTTGCTACTTTTCGGGATTTTTTGGCCATTTTTTTTACTATTTTTTTAGAAGCGTTTTTTTCTTTTTTCTGTAACAGACCTTTTATTATCATTCATAGGATCTTATATGTAAATTTCAGGGATTTTCATTCAGTAGTTTTTTTGCATACAGTGTTTCAATTTTGAGACAATCGTATTATTTATTTTTTATTTTTTTACCCCGTTCGTCAGCTTGTCTGCTTTTTCCAGCGGCTGGTCTGCGCTGTGCTCGGCAGTTCGTCGTCTTTTTCTGAGGTGTTCAGTGTGTTTTTTTGCGACGGTTCCAACGGGTTTTCCTTGCACTCTGGGGACCCTGCGGTGAATGCTGAATTCACCGCAGGGTGGGGAAATTTGATTCCCCGAAGTACGGGGAAGTGCGGAGAACGAGAGAGCACCGAAATGTCAGTGACATTTCTGTCTGAATAACCCCCATAGTTATTCCTCTTTCATAAAGCAGTCAAACATCTAAAAGGTTCTTTTCTCTGTGATGGTTACTAATATCTCATCATCATTCACAGCTAATAGAAAGCTGAGTTAGCCATCTGTGGAGCCATGCCTGGAGCTCTAATTGATTAAGCTTTTATGTCCATGATGTTGTTTCCCCAAATGTGAGAGACAGAAAAGAAATACATTCTGAACAGTCAAGGTTATTTAACTTGTATACTGTATAACAAGCCTTCAAAAAAAAAATAAGGAAGAATTAAATTAACATGGTATTGATCCTAATATATTTAACCTTTTAACTACATTGTAAGACATACAGCGCTTTTAATTTGTTTTGTGAAAAAAGGATATTTTTTTTACCGTGAAATAATAATTGCTTACAATTAAATGCGACACCAGTAACTGTTGCCCCACAGCACAAAAGGAATTAATTAGGAAGGTCAAAAGGATCTAGTTTTTGCTGTTTTGCAACTAACTAAACTAAGCACTATGTGTAACCATTAATCAGGTGACAAACAACACCATTGTAATGTTATATAATCTGATCCAAATTTATAATATTTATAAATAATATTTTATTACTTCTAGTAAATAAGTAGCTAATGGCAGTAATTTGTAATTAGCAAATAATAGAGCTGTGAAAAGGGCACACTTTGATATTGTCTTTTTTCCCTAATTTATTAATCACAAATTAGAGTATATGTGCGCGATTGTGTATAATAGATATAGCTATCGAACTGGGAAGTGCACTCCAATTAACACATTCAAAGACTTCAACATTTAAACATTTTGACAAGTTTTAACCCTTCAAAGCTTCCAAAAACTCTTACCCCTTTTAGGATTACAACTGTTCTTAACCCATTCATGACTTTTTACAAGGTTTTTAACCATGACTTCTGTTGAAAATGATGGAAATTTAGTTCACAATATATGGCCATAAATTATTTAAGCCTGCCAACAACGCCAATGTATTCCCCCTTTTGGCAGGTCCTATCCTTCTCACCTAATGACTGCTATTGTGGGATAAACTCAATTACCGAGGACTGATTCCATTTTGGAGCTCCCTGCTCCATCTGACTACGTTCCATCACTCACACACAAAGCTATGCGGACGTTGCGGATGCAGCGCACTCTGTGCGTCCGTTCTAGCGGATTTACGTTCTTGCCTAACCCGCGTCCATTTGCGCGTCCGTTATGCGTCCGCAGTTCCGTGTCGGCGTTCTTTGTGTGTGGGGCTCCATTGGTCATAATTATATGCTATAACGGACGTACAAATGTGCGGCAACACGGACGTGATCTGTGCGCTCGTCTGACCCGAGCCTAAATCCATGGAGTTGGGATGGTTGCCGACCAGTGGTTTTTGCCAATCTGGCATCTCTCTAGGTTTTATGCATGGGCAGGATGTGCTTTGAGTACATTTACGACATGTAATGAATGAAAATAACTAACTGGTAACCACTTAATCACAACTTGTATAAGTAATGAAATTGCAGCAGTAGTTGGTACTATATATTTTTGCAAAATACAATGAATATTCTTCAATTTCAATGTCAAGTTCTATTATTGTAACGTTTTCGTCTAGCGGTTATGTTTTTTTCTTTAAATTCAGTTTCACACAGAGCGTTTTGGAAAATTAGTTCCATTTCATCTATTTTAAGCTTATATTTCATAGTGATTGAAGTTATTAATGGTAATAGGATGATTGAAGCGACATGAGCAGCAATTAGATTCACCGGCTTGGATACCTTAAGAGCATCTAATACTTTATAAGACAGCTAAATACAGCCTTGTCAGTCAGCAAAGTCCTTTTAATGCTGACTTATAAATAGAGATCTTCAGTGCTATGCAAGTGTCTATAACCTTTATCTACATCCCCTTTTTTTACCTGGCTGCATTTTGCTTACATTCAATCTTATATGTATGTTAGGAAGCATCAAGAATGACATTTTTCTCAGAGATGTGGCTGGTTACTGGGAAAAAAAATAAAAATGGATTGAAATCATAGGACAACTTTTTGTAGCTTTGATAAGATTGAGAAAAATTTTGCATTGCAAAAAGGAAAATATTATCTGTTTCCATTTTAACCCCTTCACTGCTGATCCATTTCACCTCTGTGCGCTGAGCTCATTTTGACAGTGAAGTGCTCATTATGTTTAAACACATTTTAAAGTCATGTTTTAGTGTAGGACTCAGGCAAATTTTATATATCCTTATTTTAAGCAGACTCGGCAGATTCTTAATATATCATTATTGTATGGGTTATTGAAGGAGATCCGAACTGATCGGAAATTCCACCAAACAGTGAATTCCCCCGGAGCAATTTCGTGGCCATTCGACTATTCAAAAGCTGGTAATTCGCCAATTATTGGCTAATTGCCAGCAAAATACAATGCCTGTGCAGCGAAATCCCCCATAGAGAAGCAATGGTTAATCTATTCAGAGAACACCGAACAGCAGAGAAATGTCAGTGAAGTGCCCTGATGTTCGGTGGTTTCATTCAGCAGGTTTAATCTGGCAAATCACATAGGGTTCAATGCAAAAATATTCCCGTTTTCATCAAATATATATTAAACCGTTTATTCTTTTGATTTGTAGCAAAAAGTCTTAATTTTTCAGCAATTTTTTTTTCCCTGATTTTATTCTTTATTTTATTTTTTTAATAGCATTTTTTTCTGTAACAAACCCTTTTATTATCATTCATTGGACCTTATTTGTTAATTCCAGACATTTTCGTACAGTAGTTTTTCTGCAAACAGCGTTTCAATTTTGACACTTTCAAGCGTATTTTTTTTTACCACGTTCATAGGCTTGTCGCCTTTTTCCGGTGGCGGGTCGGCGCTGTTTGATGGCATTTTTTTGGGGGGGGGTTTTCAGTGGTTTTGCAGAGGATTTCAGTTTTTTCGGATGCGTTCAGTGTTTTTTCAACAGTTTTTCCGTTCGATGTGGCGGTTTTGCAGCAGATATTCGGATGTGGTCAGCGGATTTTCCCCGCATTTCAGGGATCCTGCAGTGAATGCTGAACTCACCGCAGGGTTGGAGAATTTGATTCCCCGTAGTGCAGGGGACGAAAGAGCACCGAAATTCCACCAATTCAATAAGCCGCCAGGAACCCGCAGAAATGATCAGATCCGATCCAATAAATTATCGAATCCGATAAGCCACTGCAAACCCACCGAACGCGTCTGGAAAAAGATGACTATCTACTGAACACAGCACTGACCAGCCACCGGAAAAAGCAGACAAGCCAACAAACGGGGTAAAAAAAGGATAAGTAAAACGATTGAAACTTTCAAAATTGAAAAGCTGTTTGCAAAAAAAAAACACTTGACAAAAATGTCTGGAATTAACTTATAAGGTCCTATGAATAATAATAAAAAGACCTGTTACAAAAAAAAGGAAAATGATATTTAAGAAAAAAAAATCGGTAGAAAAATATTTGCTGAAAAAATCCCGAAAAATGCCTAAATAAGAAATAAAGACTTTTTGCTGCAGATTAAAAGAATAAATGGTTTAATAAATATTTAATAAAAACTGGAATATTTTTAACATTGAAACCTATGGGATAAGCCTGTTTAAACCTGCCGAATGAAACCACCTAACATCAGGGAATTTCACTGACATTTGTGTTTGGTGTTTTCTGAATAGATTAACCATTGCTTCTCTATGAGGATTTCACTGCCGTCAAACAGGCACTGTATTTCACTGGCAATTTGCCAAAACTTGGCGAACTGCCTGCTTTGTGAATAGCTGAATGGCCATGAGATTTCACCACATGGGGAAATTCACTGTTCAGTGCAATTTCGGGGCCAGATCGACTCTCTCTGAATAACCCTGTAAATTGTTCATCATGCGAAATCAGAAGGTGAGGTAGTGCAGCATCTTTGTTCACATTATAATTGAAAAGGGAACAATGACGCTACATTATAAATAAAAATTTATTTTTTCTACTTTATTATTTTAATTAATACATTTATTTTATATTTATTTTATTTTTATGCATAGCCTGGTCATGTTAGGTGTCATTGGAAAGGCCATATTTTTGTAGATCTATCCATTTATGAATGTAACAGAATACACTGGTCTCTGATTTTGATAATAGCTGGTTAATTTAACAAGAATAAATTAAACTAGGCTGTGTAGCATGTAGTCTTGAAGGGGTATGGCCAGTGAGAGGCACTGGGCACTTAAAAGCCTATTACTGGCCCTGATTCTGTCTCCAGGAATGAAGCCTTTAGCATCATTGACCTTATTGCTGTAATATTTTGACACAATCACTGGTATTAACAAGGATAATAGCATGCACAAATCCCATTACGACTGGGCGACACTGCAAGCTAGCAGACAGCCATATTGTACAGAAACCACAGAAAGAGTTATCACTTGCACTCAAATTCCTATTCATTCTACAAAAAAGAGAAATTTTTGACCTACTTAATGGTCATTTGAGTATTAAGTCCTCCACCATGTCAAGGCCATGTCTGAGATGGGTCCTAACTTGTGAAATAGTATTAAACAGTGGACTTAATACTCTAATGGCCATTAAGTAGACCCAAAATATCTCTCTGAGCAATAAGTGAGAACTCTGTGTAGATTGTGCGACCACTATTATTAACAACAAAAACAGGTTGTTTTTTTTTATTTATAGATAAAACCTGAATTTCTGTTCATCTATCAGGGTTATTCAAAGAGATCTGAATTGTGGCCGAAAGGTAACCGAACAGTGAAATTCAGCATACGGTTACCTTTCCTGGCCATTCGGCTAGTCAGAGAGCAGGCAGTTCGCCAAATCCTGGTGAATTGCCTGCACATACGGTGCCTGTTCTTTGCCTGTTCGAGGACAGTGAAATCCCCATAGATAAGCAATGCTCCGTCTATTCAGAGAACAAAAACCAGCAGTGAAAAGTTGCCGAATTGTCCTGCTGTTCGGTGGTTTCATTCAACAAGTTTATTCAGGCGAATCCCATAGGCTTCAATGTTAAAAATATTCCCGTTTTAATACAATATCTAATAAACTGTTGATTATAATATTCTTCAGTAAAAAGTCTCTTTATTTTTAGATTTTTTAGGATGTTTTAGGCATTTTTCGTGATTTTTTTGCGAAAAAAATTTCCGTTTATTTTTTTAAATCATTTTTTCTTTTTTCTGTAACAGCCCTTTTTATTATCATTCATTGGATCTTATATGTAAATTTAAGACATTTTCATTCTGTCGTTTCTGTCACAGATAATGGTGCCCAACTCACAAGTCAGGAGTTCCAGAGTTTTGTTACGGTCCATAATATCAAGCACAAATTAACCGCCCCCTATCACCCTGCCACCAATGGGCAAGCAGAGCGGTTTGTACAAACCTTCAAGAACTATTTCAAGGCCTCAGTAGCTGTGACTAGCCAGAGGTCCATATCGCCTCAGCAGTTGGACTCTTTCCTTTTTACTTACAGAACTACACCACATGCCACCACTGGTACAACACTAGCTGAGCTTATGTTGGGAAGACAGCCATGGACTGCGTTTGACATGCTTCACCCTCAGACCGTTCATGAACATGTATTACAATCCCAAGAAAAGATGGTGAAGTCCAAAGAGTCTCCTGTTTTTGCAGCCCACCAGGAGGTCTGGACTCGATCGTATGGATCTGCCAACACTTGGTGGCTACCTGCCACCATTGCAGAATCTTTGGGACCCAAGATGTACAGAGTCCGCCTGGAAGATGGTTCCATTACCAGACGACATGTAGACCAGCTACGGTCTCGTTCATGGATGCCTGAACCCTTGACGTCCCCAACCCTACGGGGTCCGGTGTCCACATCTAATGCATCGGAGGACATCTGGAATGGTATCTGGGTTGACTCGGAAACTTTGGACTCGTCTCCTGTGGGTATTTGTGACTCTGGTTCAGAGGTTCCCCCTGACCCTTCTGTACCCTCCTTGACCCCACCAGTTGATCTTTCATCCAATCCTACCGCCTCCAAAACCCCGCCTGCTGGTGGGCGTCCCCAACGTCACCGACGCCATCCTGACCACTTACATCTTCAAGAACGGATAAGAGACTTTCGTCGGTCCTCGCGAAGGTCCCAGAAAGATACGGATGATGATTTGGCCCCGCAATTTTCTTCAGAAGACTAGTCCTAGTCATCAGTTTTTCAGTGACACTCTCCAAGTTCCTCCAATGAACTGTGTTCGATTGTTATGGTTGTTGATTTGTTACTAGGTTTTTGTTATGTTGTTCTGTTTTTTTTGGGGTGGGACGGAAGGTGTTATAGCTGACTGTACTATACCTGTGCTATCACTTTAACTAGTGGCTCCGCCCCAGGATGACACAGGTCAGAGGGCATGGCAGCCATCTTCAGGAGTCAGTTAGTGTGATGCAGTTATGAAGGCAGATGCATGATCCTGTGTTCCTGCAGTTATCCAAGCCTGTATATAACAGTAAGTGTCCTGCAATAAAGCAATGGTGAACCTGACAGCCCAGCCTCATATCTGAACAAGCAGAGAGCATAACAGTTTCTTTGTAAACAGCGTTTAAATTTTCAAACATTCAAGCGTACTGGTTTTTTTTTTCACTCCATTCGTCTGTGGTGTCGGCTTTTTCCGGCGGCTGCTCTGCGCTGTGATAGGCGACTGCTCGGGTTTCTCCGTCGTGTTCGGGCAGGGTTAATCCAGATGTTTTTGCGGGTTTCGGTGTACGTTCGCCGGGTTTTGTGGTGAGTGTTCGTCGGGTTTGCGGTGGCTTTTCCCTGCACTACGATGGCCCTGTGGTGCTTGCTGAATACACTGCAGGGTCGCTGAAATGGGATCGCCAAATCACTGAATTGAAGAGAACGAAAAGTCACCGAATGTGCAGTGACTTTTCGATTCTCTTTGAATAACCCTGTAAGTGTTTCAGACGGGATAAAAATGTTCAATAAGTAGAACCCAAACAGCTAAATTTAAGTTTGTGCTTTAAATAAATGACTGTTTTATCCAAAGAAAATCCCTGTCTTGATAATTAAAAAATCAAACCATAAATGTAGAAATGTAATAAGGTTGAGTCACTCATGATTTTATTTTAGAGGTCAATAGGACCATATTTTTGAAGACTCAATTTAGAAAACCCGCTAACCAATTAAAATGTATCATTACAGCTCTTTGTCTCTGAATTATGCACAAACTAATTATCTTTCACCCACTCTGGAGGCCCACTGAGTATATTATCTGGATATTTTACTATATTTAAAACCGATTTGCTACCTCACATTTGAACTGATATAAAAAAAACAATTGATTAAAAAACAAGGTTTATTACAGCTTTCAACATACAAATTATTCATACCAGAACAAGAACAAAAGTGATGGCATTGTTAATACAAAGTTTCACAAACCTTGAAGTATTTTATAGAGGCATTAAAGCAGGGGTAAGCAACCTTGGTCCCCACATATCTTGTAACGATATTTCCAATGAGCCTCTGCCAACTTAATAAGTGTCTGAGTATCATGGAAGATATAAGGGGTTATTCAGAGAGCACCGAAATCTCACCGACACTGCTCTCTCGTTCCCCGCACTTCGGGGAATCAAATTCCCCGACCCGGCGGTGAATTCAGTATTGACGGAAGGGTCCCTGAAGTGCAAGGAACAGATCCGAAAATCCGCCGAAAACACCGCTGAGAAGCCGCCGATACGGTCCGAAACATTGGATCGATCCGAAATTCCACAGAAAACTCCTTGAACGTACCCAACGATCCGCTGCAAACTGGTCAAACGCATCCAAAAAAAGCCGACGATATGCCGAACACAGCACTGACAAGCCGACGAACTGGGTAAAAAAAAAAGTTTAAAAATTTTGAATACGAAAATGTCTAGAATTAACATATAAGGTCCTATGAATAATAATAAAAAAGGTCTGTTACAGAAAAAAAAGGAAAGCTATTTAACCACTTCAATGCGGAGGATGCGCTCAGCGCGTCCTCCGCATTACCGCTGCTGTGCTGAGGATGCGCTGAGCGCGTCCTCCCATTGGGGTCAGCGTTCGGCCGGGTTCCGGCCGATCGCTGGTCCCCCCGGTGCGGGCTGACATCCTCGATGTCAGCCCGGCATCCGGAACCGCAGCCGCTGGAATTAGGTGTCATCGCGGCAGCGCGATGACACCTAATTCAGGCGCCCCCCCCGCATGTGCGGAGGAGGCGCCTGAAAGGGAGGGGGGGAGGTCCTTCGGACCTCTCTCCCTCCCGATCGGCGGCGTTGCGGGGGTTAACCCAGGCACCATTTGGAAGGGCACAGCCTGCCCTTCCAAATGGTGCCTGGCATTAACCCCTGGGGAGCTGGATCGCGAATCGGCACTGAAAAGCGCCGGTTCGCGATCCTTTCCCGGAGCTGGCCGACATCTTGGATGTCGGCCAAGCCTCCGGGAACTCCCCCTGAGGACTGGCGTCATCGTGCGTAGCACGATGACGCCAGTCCTAGAGTTACCCCCTAACTGCCACCAACGGTGGAGATAGGGAGTTCCAATGAACTCCCTATCTCCCGATCCGTGGTAGCTAGGGGTTAATGTTTGGTATGGTTGGATCGGCCAGAGCATGGCCGTTCCAACGATACCAAACACGAATGTGAAAAAAGTTTTTTTAAAAAAAATTAAAATTAAAAATAAAAATATATTTAAAAAAAAAATTATAAAAAAAAAAATAAACATTTTTTTTTCTTTTTTTTGGTTTGTTAGTGTAGCAATATTGTTCCCATTTCAATTATAATGTGAACAATGATGCTGCACTAACGATTTTTGTATGCGGTGCGTTTGTTAAAAATCGCGTAATTTTCCCCCAAAAAAAATGTAACGAGTCCCCATCTCTAATTTTTTTAACAAGCGCACCCCATACAAAATATAACAGCAATTGCTCGCATGTTAAAATGTGAAAAAAAACACTTTACACATTGTAAATTATTGAAAATACATATTTTATTGCATTTTTTGTTATAATATACAGACATGACATAACGTATACATATAATAATGACATATTATGAATCTACCGAGTCTGACGGAAAGAACTATATATAATATGTCTGGGTAATATACTAAAATAAGCCTTCAAAACACGTTTAAACATGATGAGCAAAACCGGTAAAAATGACCTCTGCACAGAGGCGGGAAAAGCCTCAGCAGCGAAAGGGTTAAAGCAAATCTGAAAAAATATTTTGCTGAAAAAATCCTGAAAACTACCTAAAAAAGCCTAAAAAAAAGAGACTTTTTGCCGCAAATTAAAAGAATAAACGGTTTAATAGATTTTCAATAAAAATGGAAATATTCTTAACCTATGGGATTTGCCTGATTAACCCCTTAGTGACCGGGCGGTTTTACACAAATCCGTCTTTTAGTGACCGCTGCTGTTTTTACGTTTCTGCGCTGTTAGTGTTTAGGTCAAATTTTCCTCTTACTCGTTTATTCGACCCACACATATTATACACCCTTTTTCCCGCCATTAAATGGACTTTCTAGAAATACCATTATTTCCATCATATCGAATAATTTACTATAAAAAAAAATATGAAATATGAGGAAAAAAATGGTAAAAACACACTTTTTTGTAATGTAATCCCCAAAATCTACAACCACCCAAAATGACCCCAGCTAAATAGGTTTAAAATTTTGTCCCGAGACTAGAAATACCCAATTTTTACATGCGTTTGCTTTTTAACCCCTTCACTGCTGAGACAGTTCACCTATGTGCGCTGCGCTCATTCTGACCATTTTGTGCTAATTATTTTTAGATGACAGCCTAGGTCCTATTTAATTAAACTCCCCCCAGACAAAAAAAACTTTTAAAAAAAAAACATATTTTTATTTTATTTAATTTCTTTATTATTTGTCTTTTATTTAATTTTTTTTTAAAAAATGTTTTAAAACCAAACCTGGTCATGTTTGGTATCATTTCAAAGGCCATAATCAGGCCTTTCAAATGATGGCAAATATCTAGCTGCCATGGATCGGGAGATAAAGGGATCCTTAGGATCCCCTTATCTCTACATGGCAGCTAGAGGGTTAACTGGCCCACTGACATCCTCACACATATGGTGAGGTTGTCAGTGGGTGGGGGGGACCTGGAGGCTTGGCTGACATCCAAGATGTCAGCCCCCCTCCAGGTTTGAATCGTGTTTTGGCGCCAATTGGCGCCGCAACGTGATCCGGCGACGAAATGGTTAATGCCATACACCGCTGGAAAGGGGAGGCTCTCCCCTCTCCAGCGGTGCAAACTGCATCTCCCTAGCTTCAATGGTTGGGGAGATAGAGGGCTCTGAATGAGCCCCCCCTCCCCTCCATTGAAAAGCATGGGGACGCCTGCTGATGACGTCACCACGCAGCGTGGCGACGTCATCAGCCTCGCCTGCCCATGTAAATCACATGGGCAGGCTTCCTCCCTGCCAGATCGCCGTGGGATCCGGCAAGGGAGGGGAGTATCGGGCGGGAGGGGGATTAGGCGCCGCTGACGTACCCTGTACGTCCGCGGGTCTAAGGGAGACCCGAGTACAGGACGTACAGGGTACGTCAGAGGTCCTTAAGGGGTTAAACCTGCAGAATTAAACTACTGAACATCAGGTCATTTCACTGACATTTCACTGCTGTTTGGTGTTCTCTGAATAGATAAACCATTGCTTCTCTATGGGGATTTCACTGCCGTCAAACAAGCACTGTATTTTGGCGAACTGCCTGCTGTTTGAATGGCCCCGAAATTGTACCGTATGGGGAAATTCACCACTTGGTGCAATTTTTGGGAGGCTAGTTCAGCTCTCTCTGAATATCCCTGTTAGTTCCTAAACATACGTAGGGCCATGGTTGCTGATCCCTGTTTTAGAGGGTATTAATATATATATTTTAATGAGGTTTGGGCGCTTTAATATTGTATCAAATATTATATTGGAAAATTAAATCAATTTTATATTATTACAATTCATTTAATTTCTTGCCCTTTTGATTTCGAAAGTCATTGGGTAATAAAGTACAGTTGTATGGTAAAACCTTTTTTCTTTCATTCCAATTCCATAATTAATCAGCAAATCAATAGTATACAGAAAAATTGAATGAATTGAAATTATTTGTTGTGGCCATGATTATGCTAAATAGAGAATATTTTCCTATTCCCAGTGAGCAAGCAGGTTAACATTTCAGCTTGGGGAATGACTGTAATGCACTCTAGGGACTCTTTGTATAACAACATGGGAGCCCAGGGAGCAAAACTGAGATTATACTTGGATAAATTAGCTGTGTTTTTTTTTCTTGCTGTACTTACTAGGCTATAACAATACATATCATTTCCAAGGCTATGCGTCAGCAGCCTGTTAAACATCTTTATTTTTTTTCTCAAGCAAACATGAAAATTTTATAGTCAATGCCAACTCTTTTAGTCACATTACATTTTATTATTTTGTATTCATATTTGTTATAGTTAGTGACGCATCTAAACCATATCTCCTGTTTATTCCAGGGAACAAGTGTAGGCAGCGCGGCTTGTAAAAGACCATAAATATGAGAGGTAGAGGGCAGTACCAGATTCTTAGCGTTTATTAATGAATCAATGGGATTGAGCGAGTCAGAAGGATTCAGATTATGTAGATGAGTATTGAATTCCATAATTGCATCTACAAGAGGTAAGTGTAAGGGGGCTATACGTTCTCTGAGTTCCATATAGGAAAGAGGCCACTTAGATGTGCCAGTGACAAAGTGTCATAGCTGAGTTAGGCCCCCTGTGGGCCAAGAATATAAGTGCTGGGGGGGGCCTGTTGAAAATTTTGATTATTTTAATTGGGGGACCACACAGAAGTCTGGCAGGACATACAGATAAGTCCATATATATTTGGACAACGACACAATTTTATTTTTTTCAGGTATTTACCAAAACATATTCAATCTATAGTTATCTAATGGATATGGGCTGAAAGTGCACACTCTCAGGTTTAATTTGAGGGTATGTGCATCCAAATTGGAAGAAGGGTTTAGCTCTAAAGAGTAGCCATCCCCTTTTTCAATTTTCAAAGGATCAAAAGTAATTGGACAATTGAATCAAAAGCTGTTTCATGGCCAGGTGTGTGCTACTCCGTTATTTCTTCATCAATTAAGCAGGTAAAAGGTCTGGAGTTGATCCTAAGTGTGGTATTCACATTTGGAATCTATTGCTGTGAACCTACATCATGTGTTCATGGAGCTGTCCATGCAAGTGAAACAGGCCATTGTAAGGCTTCAAAAACAAAACAATCCATCAGAGAGATAGTAGCAACATTAGGAGCGGCCAAATCAACAGTCTGGTACATTCTGAAGAAAGAAGAATGCACTGGTGAGCTCAGCAACATAAAAAGCTGCCTGCATTGTTTCCGCGCGCTACGCCCCTGGATGCTCGCTGCAGCGCTGAGCGCCGCAGCGAGCATCCACTCGATGGAGTCCATAGGACACCATTGAGCCAGACGCCGGCGGTCAAATGACCTGCCGGATCTTGCCTCGCGAGATCTGGCGGTCGGCGTTGTGATTAGGGATGGGCAGGCCATTCGATGCAAACATGAGTTAACATCGAACATTGGCAGTTCGACCGTTCGTCGAACAGCGAACATTTCCACGTGTTCGGTTCGTGTTTGCCCACAATGCACCACAATGGACCACAATGTACTTTTCCACTGGCCTGAAGCTTGTAATTGGCTACAGCCTTGCACCTGACCACAGGTCAGGTGCAAGACAGGTGCAAGACTATGCCAATCAGGGCTCAGAGTCCTGATTGGGCAAATGTTTCCCAATTATGGGCTCACAGACCTAAGTCCCGCAGCACACTATATAAGGCTTCCGAGCAGTCCCAGCGTGTGTTTGTTGCAGGAGTGAATCAGAGAGGAGAGGAAATTGCTGCATATCAGGGAGTATCACTGAGTTATACCAGAGTTCTGGGAATTTGAATCTGTGTGTTGGCACTGCCAGCTATCTGGGTGTATCACTGAGTTATTCCAGAGTTCTGGAAAACAATACCTCAGAGGGGTTACAGTGTGAAGGCACTAGCTGACACCAAAGGCCCAATATTTGGGTGTACTGCCACGGACGCGTGTACCAGATTCATATCATTTTAATATTTGATGGCAGGGTCCACCCCTGCACTCTTCCACAATACCTCAGAGGGGTTACAGTGTGAAGGCACTAGCTGGCACCAAAGGCCCAATATTTGGGTGCACTGACGCGTGTACCAGATTCATATCATTGTAATATTTGATGGCAGGGTCCACCCCTGCACTCTTCCACAATACCTCAGAGGGGTTACAGTGTGAAGGCACTAGCTGGCACCAAAGGCCCAATATTTGGGTGCACTGACGCGTGTACCAGATTCATATCATTGTAATATTTGACTGCAGGGTCCACCCCTGCACTCTTCCACAATACCTCAGAGGGGTTATGGTGTGAAGGCACTAGCTGGCACCAAAGGCCCAATATTTGGGTGCACTGCCACTGACGCGTGTACCAGATTAATATCATTGTAATATTTGATGGCAGGATTCACCCCTGCACTCTTCCACAATACCTCAGAGGGGTTACGGTGGGAAGGCACTAGCTGGCACCAAAGGTCCAATTTTAATGCACCTGTTGTTACTTTCATCCAAAGCCTGCATAAGTTTCCCCATAATTTAGCCAAAAAAATTACTAAACTTATTCTGCGTGTCCAAAAATGTCTCCTCTTTTAATACAGGCTGCCACCCCAAGCAGTTATTTATGAATAGATTAACCACTTCGCTGCGGAGGACGCATTCAGCGCGTCCTGCCGCAGGAAGGGTTGGCTGCGGAAGACGCGCTGAGCGCGTCCTCCCGAAGCAGCTTGCGATCGGCCGGATTCCGGCCGATCGCTGTGCCCCCCGGTGCGGGCAGACATCTTGGATGTGAGCCCGTCACTCCGGGACCACCGCGGGCACAATAGATGTCATCGCGGCGGCGCGATGACATCTATTTCAGGCCCCCCCGTGTGCGGAGGAGGTGCCTGAAAGGGAGGGGGGGTCCTTCGGATCTCTCTCCCTCCCGATCGCGGGGGTCCTGAGCTTAATGCCAGGCACCGTTTGGAAGGGCACAGCCTGCCCTTCCAAATGGTACCTGGCATTAACCGCATGGGGGCCGGATCACGAATCGGTGCCGAAAATCGTCGGTTCGTGATCCTTTCCCGGAGCTGGCCGACATCTTGGATGTTGGCCAAGCCTCCGGGAACTCCCCCTGAGGACTGGCGTCATCGTGCATAGCACGATGACGCTAGTCCTGGAGTTAACCCTTAGCTGCCACCAATGGTGGAGATAGGGGGTTTCAATGAACCCCTATCTCCCGATCCGTGGCAGCTAGGGGTTAATGTTTCATATCGTTGGATCGGCTAGAGCATGGCCTTTCCAACGATATCAAACATGACTGTGAAAAAAGTTTTTTTAAAAAAAATTAAATTAAAAATAATAATAAAAAAATAATAATAATCAAAAAATAAACAAGTTTTTTATTTTTTATTTGTTTTGTTAATGCAGCAATATTGTTCCCATTTAATTTATAATGTGAACAATGACTAACGATTTTTGTATGGGGTGCGTTTGTTAAAAATAGCGATATTTTCCCTCAAAACAAATGTAACGAGACCCCATTTCTAATTTTTTTAACAAGCGCACCCCATACAAAATATAACCGCAAACGATCGCATGTTAAAATGTGAAAAAAAAACACTTTACACGTTGTAAATTTTTGAAAATTCTAATTTTATTGCATATTTTGTCATAATATACAGACAGGACATAAAGTATACATATAATAATGATATATTATGAATCTTCCGAGTCTGCCGGAAAGAACGATATATAATATGTCTGGGTCATATAATAAAATAAGGCTTCAAAACGCGGTTAAACATGATGAGCGAAACCGGTAAAAATGACCTCAGCACACAGGCGGGAAATGCCTCAGCAGCGAAAGGCTTAAAGGAAACCATTTACCGTCTTTTGAAATGTAATTTTTTTCTTTTTAAATGTTTCTATACATCCTACAAATCCGCCACTTCACGGGCAGGCTATGGGGACCTCCTAGGCACGATATTTGAAAGAATTTTTTGTTTTTATTCTTAACCTTTATGTCATGGAAAAATCACTGTTCCTTTAAAAACTTTTTTTTTCCCTTTTTGTCCTTGTTTCCTGTCCCCCAGGGCACTACCCGGACCCCTATACACCTTTTATGGCAAATATCTTGCATACAGTATATGCCCTCTTGGAGGGCACTCTAAAATTCGAACGTTCGAGTCCCATTGACTTGCATTGAGTTTGAATTGTGCTCGCGTTCGAATTCAAACTTTTTCAAATGTTCATGTTCAAATGCAAACCGAACGCGGGGGTGTTTGGCCCATCACTAGTTGTGATACCCAGGGGGATATTGAGGAACTTTTTCCCCCAGTCTCTCTCTGCTCCCACCGGCTGGAGGAGGCGGACAGAGCTGCGGTCCTCGCCGCGAGACAGGAGGTAAGTATCTGATCACTTTTAATTTTTTTTGGCTGGTGTTAACGGATTCTGCAGAAGCGGAATCCGTTATCACCAAGTCCTGGCTGTGGTTAATTTTCAGTTAACTGCGGCCGGACGTTAATCAGCTCTAGTAGATTGTAATACTAATGCTGATTAACCCTTTGCGCTTCCCATGTTAAGTATAGGGAGTGCAAAGTACAGTAACCTCGCGCTGAAAAGCGCAAGGTATCAAACACAAATGGGTTACTTAACCGTTAGCGTTTGGTTTGTAATATGCGTTAGCCACCGTGGCTAACGTTAATGCTCACGTAGGCGAGCGTTAATGTTAGCACCTAGATTATAATTTGGCCCTTAATGAGAGCAAATACAGAGGATTCACCACAAGGTGCAAACCATTCATAAGCTTGAAGAATAGAAAAGACAGATTCGACTTTACCAAAAGACATCTAAAAAAGCCAGGCCGGTCTTGGAAAAGCATTCTTTGAAAGGATGAAACTAAGATTAACCTGTACCAGAATGACAGGAAGAAAAAAGTGTGGAGAAGGCTTGGAGCAGCTCATGATCAAAAGCACACAATGTCATTTGTAAAACATGGTGGAGGGTGTGTGAAGGCATGGGCATGCATGGCTTCCAGTGGCACTGGGTCATTGGTGATTATTGATGCTGTGACTGGAGACAGAAGCAGCCAGATGAATTCAGCAGTGTTTAGAGATACTGTATGCTGTCAGCCAAGTTTCAGCCAAATGCAGGAAAGTCGATTGGATGGCACTTCACAGTACAGATGGAAAATGATCCAAAACACACTGCAAAAGCAACCCAGGAGTGTTTAAAGGAATAGAAGTGGAATATTCTGCAATGGCCGAGTCAATCACCTGAACTCAACTCAATTGAGCATGCATTTCACTTGCTGAAGGCAAGACTAAAGACTGAAAGGCCCACAAACTGAAGACAGCTGCAGTTAGAGCCTGGCAAAGCATCAGAAAGAATGAAACCAAGTTTTTGGTAATGTCCATGGGTTTCTGAACAACATATTAAAAACAAACATTTTATTTATGATTATATTCATTTGTCCAATTACATTTGAGCCCCTGAAAATGGGGAGACTTTTTATAAAAATGGTTGCAGTTCCTAAAATTTGTACTTGTTATTTATGTTCAATCTCTTGAATTAAAGCTGACAGTCTGCCCTCCAAATAAATTTGGATTGTTTCGTTTAATTTTATTCTGGTGGCATACAGAGCAAAAAGTATGAAAATTGTGCCTCTGTACAAATATATATGGAACTAACTGTAGTGTTGTCTTAAGGGGGGAAAGCAGATGACAACGACTCCCTAGGTTCGGTTTCCCTGAGATGGTGAAGTGGATCAGGGGTCTGGGCCAATGAAGGAGAGAACCTATTTTCAGTGTCATCTTGGAAGATTGCGGAGGCATCCATTGGGGGTGTCGAAAAAAGTGAACATGACCACTGAAAACCACTTACAGCCTAGCTGGGTATTGGAGCATGAAGTGTACATTGTTAATGGCCAGCCTGGAGAAAATTGGCGCAAAGGCACATCGTCATTGAGTTAGGGAAGCAGAAAAGTTCTGGGAGAGGCGTAGGGTAACTGCCCGGTATTCTAGAGTTTTAAACTTGCGGTAACATTGCAGTATGAGTATGTTGTTGATGAAGTTGAGGGGTTTAAACAAGACCATATGAGGGCCATCGAATGTGAGTGAAAGATCTGGTCCCATTCGGTGAACTCTTTTGATGGTCAGCTGGATGTCAGCGCTGGGAAACCCCAGTGTAGAAGGTAGCCATGAAAAAATTAATGCATGGAGCTGATGTCCCTTCACGGACTCCGGCAATCCCACCAGACGTAATTTATTCCTCCGACTCCTATTTTCCAGATCTTCTACCTTTTCCAGCAGAGAGGATAGATGGAAGTCGTGAGACTCCATCGACTTTTTGAGAGGGACTGTCTCGTCTTCCAAGGCTGAGACACGTTCCTTCACTTTGAGTCTCTGAGCCTGTTTTGTCAGTTGCGAGAGAGCCAATTCAATTGTGCTGGAATGACGACCTAATTTTTCAATCAGGAGTGGTGACAATATCGCTGTGGTTTCTGCTAGGTGGGTGCTAGTTTCTTGGGATTGTATGCAGTGAGGTGGTGAGGTAGAGGGGAGAGGATGAGGCAGTGAGTTGCCTGGATCAGTATCAGATCGAGTAGGGGATCTGGCTGGGATCGCTGAGTTGTTGCCTTGGATTTTTGTGGTGTTTTTCCTCAATCTTTTAGTGGATGATGCAGCAAACTTATACATGGTAAGTTGAAATGGCAATGTCAACTGGGTAGCAGTAATACAAAAAATAAAAGTGATCGTCAATCCCAGTAATGGGAATGCCAAAAAATTATGAAAGTTTCAGAACAAAGAACCGAAGGAAAGGCAGTAGGCCTTAAGGGTCCACATGGAAAATTAGGCTCCTCGTCTGAAAATATGGGTATATAATAGGAATCAGCCAAGATATGCAGATACCGAGTCCAAAACAATGGGCTGCCTGTAAAAATTGTGCTGGGGGCACCGTAATATAGTGCGTCGAGTAGGTGTGCCAAATTGATCCAAAGGCCTAAGGGAACCCACCAAGGCAAAGGACAGAGAAAATAAGTGGAAAAAAATATATTAAAAAGAGATAATAAAAATAGAACGCTTACAAATGTACCTTAGTTTTCTTGTGAAGCTGCCAGGCGCAGAGAGGTGAAGACAAGACACCACTTGAAACTCCTCCCGTTGTTCAACTTTAATGTCGTGGCCAGTCCAAGCAGCGATCGGGACAGTTGGGCCACTGACATTCAATTGAAGTGGCCAGCAGTGCTCACTGCAGGCCGGGCCGGCATGGGTCCCCACCCACAATCTACAGGTTTATAGGTCACCCCGGGAGCCCACGAACCATCTGCATGTGAGCCGAAGCAGATGGATGGCCTCAGTAAGCAGAGAACACAGAGACCATATCCACTTTAAATACACCATTAAGTTTATAATATTTTGTATTTAAATCCGTATTATCTAATTCGTTATACTAACCTCTTGGTGCATGCAGAACAGTATTGATTAGGATTAAAAGTACCCTGCTAAAGATTAGAGCAATGGTTAGTAATGACTGAATACATTTTATTACTTTTAAACTAATTAGCTTCATTAAGGCACACAGAGCTATATAGCATGCTAAGAGCCTCATCAGTATAAAACTTATAAAAAACGCTGCACCACTTAATAAGCATATATAGGGTCTTCCCTCTGAGAGTTTTGGAACACTCATATCAGCAAGCCACCCTAGTGTTTTCCTTTCTTTGCTTGATTTACCACGGGGATTCTGCCTTAATTTGAATCAACAGATGTAGCAAGAATGTGTGCAAGGTTGATTTTAATGGACATTGGTCTTTTTTCAATAGTGTTAAATAATTACATGTTAAATGCAACTATTTAACATCATTTGCAATAGATGAGTGTGTTTAAAAGGCTGACCAGCAGATGGAGCTGTGGCAACTTTATTTTGCAGAAGTACAGTTTATCTGTCTTACCTGTGCTCGCTTTATGTTGGTTTTTCACCGACTCACTAGTACTCCTGAATGCAGTTGTTCTATAGACTTGTCCCATATATTCAGCGTGAATCTCATAACCGAGCCTGTACTAAAATCCGTTACACAACTGTAACAATTGAATGCTCTTGTACCCAGGACATACTTGAAAACAAGAGAAATCTCAATGTATCCTTCCTGGTAAAATACTTTATAAATAAATACAATAAATATATGTGACTCCCTGCAATGTGCCTCTCTAGAGCAGGAAATTTCAGATTTATATTTAGATGTTTGTGGTTTTTTTTTTTTTTTTATAAATTTGTGCATGGTTAGTATTTTTTAACAGTAGTAGTTTAGTGTTTTTCTGTTTCCCAAATATCTGCAGAAAGTATTTATTTTTCTTTTAATTTTAACTATGGTGCTGCAGTTAATGTTGAGGTCTCTGAGATGCAACAAAGACCATAAATTGAGAAGAAGAGAGGTTTGGTGCTCATACCAAAAGGTAAAGGAGATTCTTGCACCGTGCAGCCTACAAGAGCGCTGGTCACTTATTGTATCTAGCATTAAGCCGGTCGCTTCTCAAGTAAACTACATTTCTGGATTGCATCCAGGCAATGACATTAAATGCTATTTACAGATTATATATAAGTACTGATATCTGCAGTCTGTTTTCACAGCTGCTATCCTGCACATTGCTGCCATGATATGCACATTTATACTAATCCTTTCTACAAGATAATGCAGAATATTCCATCAATGAGTAAAAACATATTATTGACAACTCTGATTCCGTTGCTAGCATTTTGTTCTAAAAGTGTTGATGTGAACCTTAAGTGACCGCTGTGCTCTGTTTTTCTAATTATTGCAAGTCATTTCATCACCTTTCCTAAGAAAGCCACTTGATATTCAGATACAGAGGCAATTAAATATATCTTTGAATCATTAAAGCTTGTCGAATTTCTGAAATCTCCAAAGATCACTCTGCTTAGATAAAAACTTTATAATAGCACATAATTCCTTTCCCGTTCGGTGTATTTATGGTTGCAGAACATTGCAATATAAATAGAAGTTTTAAAATAAAACCTGTGCACTAAGATGTGTTTCTTATTGGTAGACAAAATATGTGCTGCAATTACTTTCTTTTAAAGAAACTAATAGTGTGAGGAAACCAACGTCAAAGAAAGTGCATTCTGAATGGCTCAACCATTGACATGGTATTAATTCTCAGGGAAATTGACGTAAATTGAGGAAATTACATGGGATGCTATGCCTAAAAAACTCAGAATTAACGGAGATCAATGCAATTATTATTTTCTTGTTTTGCATTGTTTTATATGACTTTGTTCCTTGAAAATGCTCTGTTTATTAGGGATAAGCCGAACACCCCCCGAGTTCGGTTCGAGCCCGAACACGAACTTCCCATATGTTCGGGTCCGAACCCGAACCCAAACTCGAACCCAATGCAAGTCAATGGGGCTGAAAATTCGGTTTTTAGAGTGCCCTCCAAGAGGGCATATATGCTACATATTTGCCATAAAAGGTGTATGGGGGTCCGGGTAGTGCCCTGGGGGACAGGAAACAAGGACAAAAAGTAAAAAAAAAAAACGTTTTAAAGGGACAGTGAGTTTTCCATGAAATAAGGGTTAAAAATTAAAAACGAAAAATTCCTTCAAATATCGTGCCTAGGAGGTCCCATAACCTGCCCGTGAAGTGGCGGATTTCTAGGATGTATAGAAACACTTAAAAACAAAAAAATGACGTTTCATATGACGGTAAATGCTTTTCCTTTAATCTATCCATAAACAACTGCTTGGGGCGGCAGTCTGTATGAAAAGAAGAGACATTTTCGTACACGCAGAAAAAGTTTACTGATTTTTTTGGCTAAATTATTGTGAAACTTATGCAGGCTTTGGATGAAAGTAACAATAGGTGCTTTAAAATTGGTCCTTTAGCGTCCCCAACAGTGCCGTCACACCGTAACCCCTCTGAGGATATGAATCTGATACAGGCGTCAGTGGCAGTGCACCCAAATATTGTGCTTTTGGTGCCAGGCCTGCAAGTACTATCATACAGTAACCCCTCTGTGGTATTCTGGAAGAATGCAGGGGTGGACCATGTGGTCCTATATTGAAAGGTTTTTGATCTGGTAATGGGCGTCAGTGCACCCAGATATTGTGCCTTTAATGCCAGGCCAGCAAGTATCATAATACAGTAACCCCTCTGTAGTATTGTGGAAGAATGCAAGGGTGGGCCATGTGGTCCTATATTGAAAAGATATGATTCTGGTCAAGGCGTCAGTGCACCCAGATATTCTGCCTTTGGTGCAAGACTGCCAGGCCAGCAAGTATCATCATACAGTAACCCCTCTGTAGTATTGTGGAAGAATGCAGGGGTGAACCTTGCGGTCCTATATTGAAAAGTTTTTTATCTGGTAATGGGCGTCAGTGCACCCAGAAATTGTGCCTTTAATGCCAGGCCAGCAAGTATCATCATACAGTAACCCCTCTGTAGTATTGTGGAAGAATGCAGGGGTGGACCATGTGGTCCTATATTGAAAAGATATGATTCTGGTCTAGGCGTCAGTGCACCCAGATATTCTGCCTTTGGTGCCAGGCCAGCAAGTATCATCATACAGTAACCCCTCTGTGCTATTGTGGAAGAATGCAGGGGTGGACCATGTGGTCCTATATTGAAAAGATATGATTCTGGTCAAGGCGTCAGTGCACCCAGATATTGTGCCTTTGGTGCCAGGCCAGCAAGTATCATCATACAGTAACCCCTCTGTGGTATTGTGGAAGAGTGAAGGGTTGGATCCTGCGGTTCAAAAAATTAAAATGATATAAATCTGGCACAGGCGTCAGTGCAGCCAAATATTGTGCCTTTCATGGCAGCAAGTGCCTTCACACCGTAACCCTTTTGTGGTATTGTGGAAGAGTTCAGTGCTGGAGGTTTTGTGAATGCAGAAGAGTACATCCCCGATCTATTCCATTACTTCAGCATCAGGGGATTGATAGCTGCTGATCCAGGACTGATTAATTTTTAGAAATGTCAGCCTGTCTACAGAGTCGGTGGACAGATGCACTCTTTTGTCTGTGACAAAACCTCCAGCGGCCCTGAACATCCTTTCGGAAAGCACGCTAGATGAAGGGCAACCTAGTAGCTGCATAGCATATTGGCTAAGTTCTGGCCAGTGATCCAATCTCAACACCCAGTAAGCCAGTGGATCATCTGCTGGAAAGGTATCCAGGTCTGCCCTTGCCCCTAGGTAGTCCTGCCCCATATGGTGAAGAAGCTGGCAATGGGTGCCTACATTTGACGTCCCTGGGTGTCGAGGACTAAAAAAATGTAAAAAAGCATCAGTCAAGCGGCCCTGGCCTTCACCACTATTCCTCTGATCACCTGCAGCCTCAGAAGCACGTGTGTCAGCACTTGGTAATCTACCAGTGCCTGGAAAGGTGTTACACAAGTGTCGCTTTAGAGCGTCCTCAAGTTTTTTCATCCTGTGCTCCCTCTGTGCGGGCAGGATGAGCTCTGCAACTTTCCCCTTGTATCGTGGATCAAGAAGGGTTGCCAACCAGTAATGATCCCTCTCCTTGATAGCACGAATCCTGGGGTCCTTTAGCTGGCTTTGCATCATTAGGGAGCCCATGCAGCATAGGTTGGAGGTGGCATTAGCTTCCGAGTCTTCCTGGTCAATGAGGATGACCGTATCGTGCACTTCCTCCTCCCAGCCACGCACTAGCCCTTCTATTTCTGGGCACACAAAACCCTCCCTTGAGGAATCCCCACCTTCAATGCCCCCACTACTTAAATATTCCTCCTCCTCCTCATCCTCCTCCTGTCTGCTCTGAGTAGGACCCGCTGGAATGCTGTCTGCGGAAAGACTGGGGCCTTGAGAGCTAGGGAAGGCCTCCTCTTCCTCCCGCTGCTCTGCCTCTAGAGCCACATCTATAATTCCCCGCAGAGTGTGCTCCTGCAGGAACACTAAAGGAATTGTGTCACTGATGCATGCATTGTCCCAGCTCACCATCCTCATTGCCTCCTCAAATGATGACAGTACAGTGCATGCATCCTTGATCATCAGCCACTGTGGGGGGGGGAAACCAAGTTGACCTGAACCTGTCCTTGTGCCATACTCACACAGGTACTCGTTGATGGCCCTCTGCTGCTTGTGCAGACGCTGCAGCATTGCTAATGTCGATTTCCACCTGGTGGGCATGTCACAGATTAGATGGTTTGTGGGAAGGTGGAATTCTCTTTGAATTTCTGCCAGGTGAACGCTTGCTGGGAATGACCGTCTGAAGTGGCTGCAGACTTTTCTGGCCTGGATGAGAAGCTCTGGCAGCCCTGGGTACATGGTTAGGAAATGCTGTACCACCAGATTTAGGACGTGTGCTAGGCATGGTACATGCGTCAATTTACCCTTACGTAGGGTGGAGAGAAGGTTGCTGCCATTATCACAGACAATCATTCCCAGCTCAAGCTGGCGTAGTGTTAACCATCTCTGCACCTGCCCCTGGCAGAGCTAACAAAATTTCTGACCCGGTGTGGCTCCTGTCCCCTAAACAAACCAGCTCAAGCACAGTATGGCATCTTTTTGCTTGAGCCATTGCGTAGACCCTGTCAGGCGTCAGTTTAACTGCCACTTCGCCAGAGACAGAGAAGGAGGAGGAGGAGGAGGAAGAGGTGGTGGTGGTGGAGCAGACAGACCTCATACAAGCAGCTTTCTGGAGGCGTGGTGGATGAACAAGCTCCAGCACAGAGCCCCGTCTTGGATTCCTCCCAGCTGCAATCAGAGTTACCCAGTGTGCCATGAAGGAAATGTAACGACCCTGTCCATGCTTGCTGGACCACGTGTCTAAAGTGACATGCACCTTGCTGCTTACTGCCTTTCCCATTGACTGGATAACATTGTCTTCCACGTGCTGGTATAGTGCTGGAATGGCCTTCCATGAAAGGAACTGGTGTTTTGGAACCTGCCACTGTGGTACAGCACATTCAAAAAATTCATGGAAGGGAGCAGAGTCCACCAGCTGGAAAGGCAGCAGCTGCAATGCGAGTAATTTTGCTAAGCTGGCATTTAGACGCTGTGCTTGGGGATGGTTAGGACTATATTTTTTCTTTCGCTGCAGCAGCTGCGGCAACGTAATCTGACTGTGTAAATCTTCAGCTACTGGGATGATGTCACATTGCGAGGAAGGACCTGGTACATCCATTACTGTAGCATCATCCCTGTCGGTGGAGGTTGTAGGCAATGACATGGCAGGACATACAGTGGGGGTAGAGACAGATGAGGAGGAGGAGGACCTACGCAAAGTTTTGCGCCAACGGGATGTGTGGCACATGTTCATATGTCGCCTCAAGCACGTGGTACCCAAGTGTCCGGTATCTTTCCCACGCTTAATCCTCATCTGACATAGATTACAAATAGCAACGCTGTGCTCTACTGCACATTTCTTAAAGAACTCCCAGACAACAGACTTCCTGCATGAGTTCTTTGAGACAACAGCGCTCTGCACAGGAGCAGCTCTGACATGTGATGCCTTGGACTGGCTAGTGCTACGGTTGGTCACAGAGGATGTTGTGCCTTGTGTTTGCTGTGCCTCCTCCTCCCCCTCTTCCTCACTTAATTCCTCTGTTTGATCTGGCACCCAGGTGGAGTCAGTGACCTCATCATCATTGTCATCTTCACCCCCTATCTCCTCATCACTGGAGCCAACTTGGCAGTATGCTGCAGCTGCTGGGGCAACATGAGTGCCAGTTATTTGTGTGTCATCACTGGCACCCCCTTCCTCTAGGTTGATTATACTCCCTTGCTGAACCTCAGAGATTGAATCAGAGCACTGTACTTGCTGCGCATCCTCAAGCAGCATGTCACTCTCATTGTAGTCAAACAATTCAGCTGACTCCTCTGTGTGTGATAGTGAGGCTATGGCAGGAGTAGCTGTGGACATGGAGGCTGCATTAGATGCTTTGGCAGCTGAGGTGGACTGTAAAGCACTAGAAGCCTGGCTGGCAGAGGACTCGGAGGATGAGGATGGCCTGGTTAGCCAATCCACCAAGTCCTCTGTATGTTGCTGCTGCTTAAGACGGCCAGCACCAGTTAGAAAGGACAAGCGTGCCCCTGCAGAGGATGCACCACGTCCACCACGACCAGAGACACAGCCTCCCAACACTGCTTGCCCTCTTATCTGTGTCTGGGAGCGTCTGCCTGTCCTTTTTGTTCTTTCAGACATGATGAGTGATATATAGATTAATATATACAGAACTCTGATTCAACTCTGGTATAAAGATTTAAAGAACTCTGGTATAACTCAGTGAGACACACTGATAGCTGGCAGCCAGTGACAAGACACAGATCACCTCAATTCACAAATATTTTAAAGAAATTAGTGAGCCCCAAAATACTGCGTGGTACTGGCTGTGTGACAAGACACAGAAGATCACCTCAATTCACAAATGTTTTTTTAGAAATTAGTGAGCCCCAAAATACTGCGTGGTACTGGATGTGCGACGAGACACAGATCACCTCAATTCACAAATGTTTTAAAGAAATCTGTGAGCCCCAAAATAATGTGTGGTACTGGTTGTGTGACAAGACACAGATCACCTCAATTCACAAATTTTTTAAAGAAATTTGTGAGCCCCAAAATAACGCGTGATACTGGTTGTGTGACAAGACACAGATCACCTCAATTCACAAATGTTTTAAAGAAATTAGTGAGCCCCAAAATAATGCGTGGTACTGGTTGTGTGACAAGACACAGATCACCTCAATTCACAAATGTTTTAAAGAAATTAGTGAGCCCCAAAATACTGTGTGGTACTGGTTGTGTGACAAGACACAGATCACCTCAATTCACAAATGTTTTAAAGAAATTAGTGAGCCCCAAAATAATGTGTGGTACTGGTTGTGTGACAAGACACAGATCACCTCAATTCACAAATGTTTTAAAGAAATTAGTGAGCCCCAAAATACTGCGTGATACTGGTTGCGTGACAAGACACAGATCACCTCAATTCACAAATGTTTTAAAGAAATTAGTGAGCCCCAAAATAATGCGTGGTACTGGTTGTGTGACAAGACACAGATCACCTCAATTCACAAATGTTTTAAAGAAATTAGTGAGCCCCAAAATACTGTGTGGTACTGGTTGTGTGACAAGACACAGATCACCTCAATTCACAAATGTTTTAAAGAAATTAGTGAGCCCCAAAATAATGTGTGGTACTGGTTGTGTGACAAGACACAGATCACCTCAATTCACAAATGTTTTAAAGAAATTAGTGAGCCCCAAAATACTGCGTGGTACTAGATGTGTGATAAGACACAGATCACCTCAATTCACAAATGTTTTAAAGAAATTAGTGAGCCCCAAAATAATGCGTGGTACTGGTTGTGTGACAAGACACAGATCACCTCAATTCACAAATGTTTTAAAGAAATTAGTGAGCCCCTAAATAATACGTGGTACTGGGTGTGTGACAAGACACAGATCACCTCAATTCACAAATGTTTTAAAGAAATTAGTGAGCCCCAAAAAGATTTGCTGGCACAGTGACAAGACACACATCACCTAAATTCCCTGATATTTGGTAGAAATGAGACCCTCCCCGTAGCGTGGCAGACCGGCAGTAACAACACACAACTATCTCCTTTGAAATCTTCTCTGAAATGCGTGCAGAATCGGCGCGTGGAAACGTTATATAGTGTGCTGCGGGACTTAGCTCTGTGAGCCCATGATTGGGCAAGATTTGCCCAATCAGGACTCTGAGCGGCGATTGGCATAGTGTTGAACCAGTCTTGCGCCAGACCTGTGGTCAGGTGCAAGGCTGTAGCCAATTACGAGGTTCAGGCCAGTGGGAAAATGCATTGTGGTCCATTGTGGTCGAACACCCGAAAATGTTCGGTGTTCGCTATGTAATCGAACAGGCTAAGTTCGGGTCGAACTTCGAACCGTCCGAACCGAACAGCTCATCCCTACTGTTTATATCAGGATTCAGCAAACTGGGTCTTCCAGATGTTTAGAACTACATTTCCGTTGAGGCTCAGCTCACCTAATGAGTTCATCCATTTACTGTCATTATTAACATGACACAGTGATTAATACTTTTGACAGAAGCTGTTGATGGTCTCATATTTTTTCCAGACATCCTCCTGTATTATTTAACACAATAAAGATTGTGCTGCTTTTTAGCAATACAACTGCTGGTGGAATACTTGTCTTTTTTGTATGTAATGATTGCTTCAAACACATTCATGCATATTATTTTATTTTGTTTAAGTTTAAATAAATTGCAGCCAGAAGCACTTGTGCACGATGAACTAGTGCACCCCCCATAGAGTCCTTATCAGATTTCTGACGGAGACCAAACATTTGATTAGGTTGTTGTTTTTTTAATTCTGCCTAGCAACAGTAGGGGAGATAAAAATGGATGGTGCTTAAAGTAACATAAAACATTTTATCAATCAGACAAATTCTAAATGACACACAAACAGAAAAATATGTTATCTAATTTTTTTATCGGTTTTTGTCTAAAGATTGATTGGCACTGCCCCATTTGCCCCTATAGGTAAGCCTCCACTGGCCAAAAGCATGGTGACAATGGGTATTTTGGTTTTGGTATTTTGGGTATGCTAAAGATATCGTGTATCGAACAAAGGTGCGGGACATCACTAATCTAAAGTAGAGGATCACTGATACCATTGCCACCATTGAGGGTATGCTACAGAAAACATGGCAAGAAATCGAGTACCATCTTGATGTGCTTCGTGCAACTAATGGTGCCCATATAGGGTGTATTAAATGAGACAAAAAAACGTAAATATATATGTCTCATATTGAAATAGTTTTCTCTTATCTGTCTTTTCATTTGCCTTTGTAACAAGTTTTTGAAATTGTAAAGAGACTTTATGGACACCCTGTGTATAAAATTATAAAAGGGTTGGCGTTGATCGTAAAATGCCTTTTTTGAACTTTCTCCCAAGTCTAGGCTCTACGGTCTTCCATTGATTGTATTCTCCAGGACAATGATACAGATAACGTATTAGCATGCTCTGTTGAGCTTCTCCTAAGTCCATTTCATACCAAAAGTAACAGTGAAATAATAGTAGGTGAGAAGTACGGCTAATGGCCTGTTTCACTGTTATTTTACCATGGTCTTTTCAGCTATTCCATTTTCCTGCAATAAAAACTATAGGGGTTGTAAAATAGACATTACAGCCTAATGGTTATGATTTGATATAGGTGTCAGTGGGGTTGATCATTAAAACACTTTGCTAGATCTAGAATAGAGCTGAAAGGTGTCTCAGGGGATTCTCAGCTTGAAGAATGGAGATTCAATAAAACCATTTTCACTGACTGAGAAACTGTGTCTCTCCATTATACGTTAGGGGCTAGACCCCTCATCTGAGTTTGAGGTCAGAAACAACAGCTTCAGTTATACAGTAAAAATATGTACCTTGAAGCCTAAAAACAAGTTATTGTTGCATTGAAAAAAAACCACACACATAACACACTTACGTACACTATCAGGGTTATTCAGAGAAAGGTGAAAATCAGGAGAAGCGAACAATTTAGACAAAATAGCCGATTTGGAAAGTAAGATAAATGGGAGAATATTTCTGGTTTGGCTAATTTGACCTAGAATTTTTAATTCTCCACTCATTCTCCTGAGGTTCACCTTTCTCTGACTAGACCTGTGTATATTTAGACTTGAGATCCTATGAAGCATGAAGCTACAGACCTATGGTCTTCAAACCCCTAAAAGGGATCACTGGACGCTCTGGGATATTGTATTGATTCCTTGATGCTTTGTGATGGTTAGGCGACCCTGAGTGAGATACTATGTCATGGTTCCCGGATCCCACCACGCAGTCCTTAAAGCCCAACACTCCACAGAGCCCAAAAGCTACCAACAGGGTAGCCGTAGAAGAATCCCTAACTGTCTGGTCCTTAGAATTGGCCTGGTATACTAGCTAGACAGAAAGGGTTAATCAAAGACAATTTCGTAATACAAAACCAGGTCAGCAACACGGGGGTAGTCAGACGAGCCAGAATCAGGAATACAGAGTATAGAATAGTCAAATGGAATAGCCGGGTCGATATCAGTGCAGAAGCGTAGTACAAGAAAATAGTCTAGGGCAACGGAAGGCAGAATAGTCAGAAAACAAGCAGAGGTCAATAACAGGTTAAATCACAAGAGAATTCAGGTACAAGGAGCTCAGGTATGGATTACCACGATCTGGCACTGCTTAGAAGGAACTGTTAGTTTTTAAAAGACCTTCACCAGACCGCGCCCCCCTCTCAAGCCACACCTCATGCAGCCACCTCCCTGCCTGTTTCAATTTAAACCGGGTGTTGGTGAGCGAGCAGCATCAGACATGCTGCCCTCAAGCACACCGGAAAGGCTGGAAGCCCCCAACATTACATACTAGTCTGATTTCATACTCTGGTCTGCCTCCTTTCCATCCCTTAGGACCCTCAACCTGGCCAGATTTTGCAGATCACCTTGGGGAAATGCAGACAGAATCCTGCAAGCACTGGGTAGTAAATCATATCACTTGTGCTGTGCTTCAGATATCTGGCAAACCTGGCCTGTCAGGGGGTCTTGACTCTTGAGGACAGGTTTGGGAAACACTGCCTTAGGATGCAAAGTTGGCGCTTTCTGTATTATTGTATTTATGTTTTTTCCCCCTTTATGTCCATTCTCTTTCTTTCCTTCTGTATCCCACTGTCATATTTTTTTGGAAAATAAAAAAGTTTGAATTTCAAAACATGTTTCAAACTAGACGTGTGCACAGCGCAAAATTTCGTTTTGAACTAATGGATTAGTCCTAAAATGCAATTTATTTGGTTGCTAAAGAAATTCGTTTTCAGTTCTTTAGTATGAAAACTAATTTCATTCATTCGAAAACCAGTGGATACAATTACTATTGTAGTGGCTCCTCAGAGGGCTGAGATCGCTGCTTGTTACAGTATCTCTCACTCTCAGCACAATGTGGGCCATATTACATAGTTGGTGCTAACTTAACCAGAGCTGTTGTAAACTTCCCAGAGCCATTATAGCCTATGGAGGTTTTCAGTTTACAACAGCTCTAGTTAAGTTAGCACCAACATTGTAATACTGCCCCGTGTCAGGCAAAGCTGTTACAGTAACTGACTGCTGCTCATCACAGCGCTCAGAGTTTCAGTAAAACTAGTAAATAATATTTTTATATATAAGAGGTTAGAACAATATTCTTTTCTTGTTTTACTGAACTCTGAGTGCTGTTACAGTCAGTTACTGTAACAACTGAGCCTGATACATTGTACTGAGAGATAATGTAACAAGCAGCCGATCTCAGCGCTCACAGCCACTGGATTTAAATGGCTGAAAAAAAAAAATAGCTCCTCTCTGTATAATGTATAGAACATCCTCCTGCATGAATTAATGCCCCTCTCTGTATAGAAGATCCTACTGCATTGGCATGTGGAGGGTGCAGAACTTCGGATGTTGCGATGTTGCGCTCTTCATTGCTGGTCTCCTTCACTCATGTAATATCACAAAAAGGACTGAAACTAAAATGTAGTGCATTTATTTTAGTTTCTTTCGTTTTTTGTACTGAGCAGTTTCGTATCTCTTGAGTCATACGAAAACTAAATTATCCCAAAATTCGGACTAAATCGTTTTAGTACTAAAACGAATGCACATGTCTATTTCAAACCAGTATAATAGAAAAGAAAAAACACTTCCAGGCTCACCTTACTAAAATTTCCACTTTTTTTAAAACCAAAAATGGCCAATGTGCAAACATCAAATGAATTAATATTTAAACAAAACAGTGGTTATATTATGATAAATGTGTATAACTTAAGGAATACTTATATTTCAGTGGTGTTTCTTTTTTTTCCCTTCTCTCAGCATGGGGTCCTGCGATGTAGCTGTTCGGTATCCCAAGAGAAAAGGAGGGGGGAGGGTATTTCTCCACTTGATGTAAAAAAAGGCAGCAGAGCGGCAGATAATTCAATTAAAATGCATTTATTAATCAATAAAAAGGTAGACCTTCAACTATAAAATCAATTGTTAAAATACTAATTAAGTAGGATCAACAAAATCGCGATTTCACCAATAAGCTTCATCAGTTGTTATCCTTTCTGATTGATCAGTCTGTGCAAGAAGTCCAAAAAGTCCAAAGTCCTTTTTGGACTTTTTGGACTTCTTGCACAGACTGATCATTCAGAAAGGATAACAACTGATGAAGCCTATTGGTGAAAGCGCGTTTTTGTTGATCCTACTTAATTAGTATTTTAACAATTGATTTTATAGTTGAAGGTCTACCTTTTTATTGATTAATAAATGCATTTTAATTGAATTATCTGCCGCTCTGCTGCCTTTTTTTACATCAAGTGGAGAAATACCCTCCCCCCTCCTTTTCTCTTGGGATACCGAACAGCTACATCGCAGGACCCCATGCTGAGAGAAGGGAAAAAAAAGAAACACCACTGAAATATAAGTATTCCTTAAGTTATACACATTTATCATAATATAACCACTGTTTTGTTTAAATATTAATTCATTTGATGTTTGCACATTGGCCATTTTTGGTTTTAAAAAAAGTGGAAATTTTAGTAAGGTGCGCCTGGAAGTGTTTTTTCTTTTCAATTATATTCGTGTTTTTGAGGTTGTAAACACATATCTTCTAGCTTGCAGCACTGACCTATATTGAGCACGCCTTAATAATCTCACAACCACTAAGAAAAGCGCCAGATTCACGCTGTCTTTTACTTCAAACCAGTATAAGTATAAATATAAGGGGTTATTCAGAGAGAGCCAATCTGGCCCCAAAATATCACAAAACAGGGAATTTCCCCATATGGTGACAATTCGGGGCCATTCTGCTATTCAGAGAGCAGGCAGTCTGCCAAATTTTTCGAAAGCAGCAAAATCCCCCATAGAGAAGCAATGGTTAATCTAGTCAGAGAACACCGAAGTCGTAAAAAGTTGCCGAAGTGCCCTGCTGTTCGGTGGTTTCATTCAGGTGGTTTATTCAGGCGAACCCCATAGGTTTCAATGTTAAAAATATTCCCGTTATGAGTGAAGTATTTGTATAAGGGTTTTCTGTATTGCCTTAATGGAAATAATATTTATTTATTGCAGAATTAAATATTTGTTGTAAACAATGATCTCCATAAAGAATGCAACTTATTGAAAGGTATAATACAGAATGTTTGGTAAGTTTTCTGATCCTGTTGTAGCAAATTAGAAATCAGACTAAATCCATAAAAAGTGTTACAAATCATGTAACTATATACATTCCATTTGCAATTATTGTAACTCATCAAATAGAAGCTATTTTATTGATTATTTTTCACTATAGATTTGTGGGGAAGCCTATCCATTTCATTGAAAGAAATGTGTGAAAAACACAAATACTCCAAAGCTATTAAACAGGATAAAAAAAAATCTTTAACTGGCAGATAAATAAAGAAAAAATGCTTCTACCAAACACAATTAAAGAAACTATGATGGAAAGTGTGGGGAATAGAAATAATGAGGGCAATCCCACATATATCATAAAAATGAACATCCTTAAATATTTTGACTTCTAACTTCAAGCAAACTTTCAAGTACCTTAATTTTTTACAATGAACCCCTCCAGTATCCAAGTTATTTTCCATAAAACCACTGGCAGGTATCATGTAGCTCACTGACTCCATGCAGGCATGTGACTTGCCGCCGGGAGTAGAGTGAGACTGGGGATCAGTCAATGGTGTTGAGCAATCTCGTCAGAGTGAGGGCTTGTGGCCCAGAAGCGGAACTCTCTATGGTGTCCTATGGGCTCCAGGAAGTGATACTCGCGGCAGGGCAGTAGCGCTATCATCAGTATCACTGCAGGAGTATCAATGCCTACAATTCCCAGAATTCTTTGAATGCAATACATGGCTATGGGAGTTGTAATACAGAATCCTCTGGGGGAGGATGCAGAGAATGAGATCCCTGCTTTAATGTATTTGGTGTTTGTCTAGATTTATTTATGATTTTGGTTTTTGTCAAAAACTTTTTTGTACAAAGCAAAAAGCAAAAGGAATGTTTACGGCTCCAACAAGTCGATTCCTAAATTGCTAGTCCAAATGGAATCCTTATTTCTAACCCAAATTCCTATTCCTAGCTTCTGTAGCACTGCTTTAAAAACACTGTATTCTGATGCATTGAACTATTGCCGCCACCAGAGGGAGACAGACATTGTTAGACTATGCTGGACAAAAACTGAACTACACCTACCATCATCCTTTGTGTGAGGACAGGAAGGGGGTGGTACAGGAAAAGGAAAGAGTTCAGCAGCCTCGTGCAAGCCAGGGCAGAGTGAGTGGAGCAGTGAAAGGTGGAGGACGCACGTTGGAGCTGTCAGGGATCGCAACCAGGCTGGAGTACAGACGCTGTCTTACTGGTGCTGGAGATCAGGACAGTGACCGTGTTAAGACCTACCTGCGCAGTGCTGAGAGCTCTGGAGAAAGAGTTAGATCCGGCAGGACCCCGAGTTAGGAGACCACGCTGATCGATTGGGAGTGCAGGCGGTGGATCGTTGTTCCAGTTGTGGAGATTTGGCAAGCAGGGGGCAGATTCAGTGGCATGGAGTCTCAGTGTACAGCGGAGAAGATCCTTTGATTGAGGCATCAGGTGCTGGACAGTCTCGTTCATCGGATGGGTGAGAGGCCTCCCAGGCCGCAGTTCCCAAATAAGAAACGCACACTGCAATATTGTTTAAATCCACAGGGCCCCAACGGTGACTAGTCGAAGATTGTTTTGTTTCATTCACTGGCCAGTTGAATACAGTACCCGGGTACCCGAGACAACACACACATACACATTTTTGAGCTATTATTCACGGGACTTACACTCCAGTACTGAGGGGGTTAACTGTTTCTTTTGCCGCCGCGTGTTTTTCCCGCGTTATGAATTCTTGTCATTTAAATACCGTATATGCGTAATATATGCTGCTTTATTGGGATCAGTAAAGAATATAATACATTAAAAATCCACAACAGTGCTGGTGTATAGTTATTTCCTAGTGCGGTGAGACTAACCCGAGGTTTATTCAGCGGCTCCTCCGGGAGTGAGCGCTACACGTGGGGGCTCGTTCGGGATTCCAGTCTCTGTGGGTACCGCAATTAAAGGGTTAATTATGGATCGAGACACTGCTGCCAAAGGGTGTGAGGAGCAAAATAGTCAGATAAGATTAAGTGTAGTTATGGACATTCTCGCAGACACTTGGGCCGAAGACAAAATTCGCCGGCCCGTGGCCACGGCCGCGCTGACACCAGATCATAGGGGCGATACTGGACATTAAGGCGAACCCAGAGACTTCTCACACATATGTTCTTTTTTGAGTGGAGAAAGGATGTTCCAGTGTGTTTTCAGGGCGCAAGTGTGAAGCTGGCTGTGAACGTTCCCACGGCTAGCCCGACAACGTCAAGTCACAGGGTACCGGATACTACTTCTACCCTAACTACAGGGTTCCCTCCTGCTACATTCTTTACCACTATGGGAAAGCTGGTGGAAACGTTGGCCCAAAACTCAGCCGCGTCTGCCAATTATGGATATTGCAAGTTGGGGTTCTGTTCTGGTAAGGTCCCTGTGCCAGCTGGAGAAGAGGACTTTGACACTTGGATAGATCAGGCAGTGCAAGCTGTAGAAGAATGGGAAGTTGCTGACACCGTGAAGAGACAAAGGTTGATCGAGAGCTTAAGGGCTCCTGCTTCAGATGTTGTCCGAAATCTGAAAAGAGACAAGCCAGGCTGCACTGCTGCTGAGTATCTAGAAGCTTTACAGGAAATTTTCGGAGGAGTGGAGGATTGTGCCGAGCTTATCCACAGGTTCTCTCACACCTATCAAAAGGAAGGAGATGAATTGTCCACCTATGTCTGGCGGCTGGATAAAATCATCCATCAGGTTATTCTAAAAGGAGGCATGGAACCGAGTCATGCAAGCAAAGCTTTGATGGATCAAATTTTCAAAGGAGCACTCCCACTGGATCCCATAATGTTGAAATGTCAGACTAGATACCAGAGCAAGAGACTGACCTATTCCAAATTGGTCAAAACTATCCGAGAAGAAGAGGCTTTAATTAAGGCAAAAAGGGTTGCTAATGCTTCACACACAGTTTTCACCGCAGAAGTAGGAACTCTCTGTGTAGCGGACATACAGACCGAAGTGCTGGCTTTGAAAACTCAGATGTCGCAAATGATAGAGTTGATGACATTGCTGTCGGCTAAGGACACCAGAACTGAGGGGGTTGCTGTAGCCTCCAACAGGCGGTCTCCAATTGAGCCGCAAGAAGAGAATATGCCCACACTCTCGAGAAAGAAATGTTTTGGCTGCGGGGAAATCGGCCATTTCAGGGCTCAGTGCCCAAAAGGGAGGGCTGAAAAGAAACCGGTCGAAGAACTCCTGAAGGCCATGGAGAAACTGTTGTCCAACTTGCAAGCGGGAAACTCCAGAGGGTCCTGGTGAGGGAGCAAATTAGGCGCCCGACTATTGAAAACCGCTCCAATTTTCAAGTCCGAAATGAAAGGCCGAGAGGGCCCAGATCCGTGCCAAATGCGGTGTCTGCCAGGACTGAAAGAGTTACTCCCTTAGTATCCGGTCCTATGTCGCGGGAAAGCAATGCACACCCAAGACCTCAACAGGTCAGGAAGAAGGTTAGAGTGCAAAGAACTGGGCCTATACCTCCTGCTACGAACAAGTTTCCTGACCAGCTGATAGGTCCTTCTCCCATCGTTCCAATCCAAGTAGAGGGAGTCTACACTAAAGCTCTGTTAGACTCAGGTGCTCAAGTGACATTGATCTATCGAGACTTCAACGAGAAGCACATGAAGCACATACCTTTAAAGGAATTAAAGGACCTTGAGATCTTGGGCATCAGAACTGAGAAACATCCCTATGATGGATATCTACAGGTGAAGTTAGAAATCGGATCCAAAGTCGTCGGACAGTCTGTAGGTTGTGATGCATTAGCCATTGTGTGTCCTCGCCCTTCAGGAGCCAACAGAAGTTCTGTGATAGTGGGGACGAACACTGATCTGGTGAGGCGTCTTCTGACTCCCATAGTAATGGAAGAAGGTTCTACAAGCGGAGTGCATCCGATGTTACATCTAGTCTATCAACGAATGGTCGAAGAACAGAGGGCACCGGCCGAAGTGGGGCGTCTGTGGAGAATGGGAGTAACAGAGAAGGTTCTGCAATCAGGAGAAGTGGCGAGTTTCCGGGCTTCAGTCAAGTTGAACAGATCACAACCGGGTCCTTATGTGGTACTGGAAACTGATCCCTGTTGCGAGAGTGAGGCCGGAGTGGAAGTAATCCCTGAGATGATCTCCACAACAGCCTTACAACGGGCAAGAGGAAGAATTTCCGTCAGTGTATGTAATGTATCTGATTCTCCAGTGGTCCTAAAAGCACAAATGCCCCTAGGACAAGTGGCTTTTGTTACGCCTCTCTCCCCTACTGATTTAGGAGGGGGAGTGAACAAAGAGATTCCAGCTGAACGGTTCTATCCTAAAGACACTCCCATCTCGCATGAATGGAAGAAACGACTTCAGTCCCAGATTCTAAAATGGAAGGACTTGTTCTTGAAGGATGAGTTTGACGTGGGATGCGCTAAGAGTACTGAACATCGCATTCGACTACAAGAGGATAAGCCGTTTCGGGAAAGGTCAAGATGAGTTCCGCTGGGAGACTTGGATGATCTACGAGAACAGCTAAATGAACTACAGAAGACTAAGGTGATTCAAGAGTCCAGGAGTCCTTATGCCTCTCCCATAGTGATGGTTTGAAAGAAGAACGGTTCTATCCGTTTATGTATAGACTATCGCACGTTAAATCAGAGGACCATTCCTGATCAATATGTTACTCCTCGGATAGAAGATGCCCTACAGTGTTTGTCTGGAGCAAAATGGTTTAGTGTACTAGACCTACGAAGTGGGTACCATCAGATACCAATGCATCCTGAAGACAAAGAGAAGACTGCGTTCATCTGCCCACTGGGGTTCTTTGAGTTCAACAGAATGCCTCAAGGCCTCATGGGGGCCCCCGCCACGTTCCAACAGTTAATGGAGAAGACAGTCGGAGATATGAACTTGATAGAGGTGTTGGTGTATCTAGATGATATTATTGTGTTCGGGAAGACTGGAAGAACATGAGCAGCGGTTGGAGAAGGTCTTGAAGCAGCTCCATGAAGAGGGGTTGAAACCGTCCCTGGAGAAGTGTCAATTTTGTCTACCTTCAGTTACGTACCTGGGACATGTTGTTTCTGCACAAGGTGTTTTGACAGATCCTCGGAAGTTGGAAGCTGTAGCTTCCTGGCCTAGACCCCGGAATGTTACCGAACTTAGATCCTTCTTGGGGTCCTGCTCATACTACCGAATATTCGTAGGAGGATTTGCTAAGATAGCTCAACCTTTGAATAAGCTCCTACGAAAAGAAGAAGTGGGAGAAGACTCCAAGGCCTCTGATCGAAGTTCGTTGGCTCAAGTGCCTAGGAAGGCTCGAGAATCCATCCAAGAAGAGTGGACTAATCAGTGTGAAAGTGCCTTTGTGAAGCTGAAAGAGTCTGACTGGAGCTCCCGTCCTGGCTTACGCTGATCCTCATAAGCCGTACGAATTGCATGTGGACGCCAGCAGAGAAGGTCTAGGGGGAGTCTTGTATCAAGAATACGATGGTCTGCTGAGGCCTGTAGCTTATGTGAGCCGAAGTCTTTCGCCTTCAGAGAAGAATTATCCTACTCACAAATTGGAATTCTTGGCCTTGAAGTGGGCGGTCGTGGACAAGCTAAAAGATTATCTCTATGGGGCCGAATTTGTGATAAAGACCGACAACAATCCTCTTATGTACGTCCTTACTACTGCGAAACTGGATGTGACAGGACATCGGTGGTTAGCCGCTTTGTCAGGGTTCCAGTTCAGCCTCAAGTATCGCCCTGGAGTAAATAATCGAGATGCAGATGCTTTGTCAAGAAGGCCTTGTAATACAGAATGGACTCAGTTGACTCCTGATGGGGTGCAAGCCTTATGTCAAGGGGCCAAGCGCCGGGTCAAGGGAGTGATTGGGGCAGAAACTATAGGAGTTATGGTTGCGGGCGTTCCAGAACTTTATTGTAATCCTACACAACTAAGGAGTGAAAGCTTATCTACTTTCTCGAAACAGGACCTGAGAGCAGATCAGGCCGGAGATCCCCTGATCGGATTGACAATAAAAGCAATGAACGCGGGTCAAAGGGGGCTTCTGCTGACTAATTCCCCCGAAGGAGCTCGGTTGGTCTATAAAGAGTGGGAGCGGCTGAAGGTGTTAGATGGGGTGGTCTACCGAAGGGGCCCCTCGAACAATGCTGAAGAAACGCAACAATTGTTCCTCCCAGAGAAGCACAGAGAAAGTGTGTTGAGAGCATTACACGATGATCATGGACATTTGGGTGCAGAGAGAACTTTTAAACTGGTGCGAGACAGATTCTATTGGCCCTGTATGAGATCTGAAGTTGAAAGTTACTGCCATTCGTGTTTGAGGTGTATTCAGAGAAAGACCCTACCAACCCGAACTGCTCCAATGAGCCACCTGCAAAGTCAAGGACCCATGGACTTGGTGTGCATTGATTTCCTGTGCTTAGAGTCTGATGCTAGTGGGCAGGGAAATATTTTAGTAGTGACTGATCACTTCACTCGTTATGCCCAAGCTTTTTCTACAAAAGACCAACGTGCTCCTACAGTAGCAAAAGTTTTAATGGAAAAGTTTTTCGTTCATTACGGCCTACCATAAAGAATCCACTCAGATCAAGGCAGAGACTTTGAGAGCCGACTTGTCGGGCAATTGTTAGAAGTACTAGGAATTCAGAAGACTCGAACTTCTCCATATCACCCCCAAGGTGATGCTCAACCAGAAAGGTTTAATCGCACTCTACTGAATATGTTGGGGACACTGTCAGCTAAAGAGAAACAGAGTTGGAGTCGTCACATAGCTACGCTGGTGCATGCGTACAATAGTACTGAGAGTGATGCAACTGGGTACTCGCCTTATTGTCTCATGTTTGGAAGAGAGGCTCGACTGCCAGTTGATTTAGCTTTTGGCCTATCTATTGACCAGACGTCTGTCACTTCCTACAAATATTATGTGGACAGATTCCGGAAAAACCTAGCTGCTGCATTTGAACAGGCCCGTTTGACCTCAGAAGGTAGAGAGCAGAGAAACAAGCGAAATTACGATTTGAGAGTTCGGGTACAGGACCTACAGCCCGGCGATAGGGTTTTATTAAAGAACTTGGGTGTTTCTGCAAGACACAAACTGGCCGATAGATGGAGTTCTCAAATTTACATTGTCTGCAAGCAACTGCCTGGTCTGCCGGAATACCAAATCCGTCCGGATGGAAAGGCCGGGCCTCTAAAGAACTGGCACAGAAATCATCTGTTACCTTTGAGAGAGGCGGTACAGATACCAGTTGGAGACGAACTTTCCTTGCCTAATCCGCCTGTTCCTTGTTCGGCTCCTGTTACTCGGTGTCAGCAGTTACGTTCTGTCGGAGAAAGTGAAGAAGACAGTGAGGAAGAGGACTGGTGTTTGAGCTGGGTGCACCCACCTGAGCCTGAAGAAGTTATTCCGGCCTCTGCTCAGTGTGAAAGTAACCTGAGGCCTGATGCTCCAGAATTCAGACCTGAAGTACCTGAAACCTTGTAAGTTCCTGAAATCCTAGAAGATGTATCAATAGACTCTCCTCCTGTTTCCAACCCTCCTAGATTGTGAGTTCCTACGGGAATAGGGCCCTCATCTCCTCCTGTAATGTTTGTCAAATGTTGTTAAATGTATTGTATTGTAACCCTGTCTATACTGTGCCTATTGTACAGAGCTGCGGAATATGCTGGCGCTTTATAAATAAAGAATAATAATAATAATAATAATAGACTATAGTTCTATGCCTTCACTGCAAGGCTCGTACTCTGAAGAGGTGTCTGCTCCGGTTGTAGAAGAGAGAATTGAGCCTGTAAATGTAGCCCTTCCACCTGAAGAGGAAATTGATAAATCTGAGCCTAAACGTTCAATACGGCCTCCTCAGAGACTTACATATGATTCACCGGGACATAGCACAGAAGAAGCGATTACAACTGTGTGAAGGCTGCCCGAAGTGTCTGCTATGCTGGCTGAGGTAGCTAGGGACATGAGTAAACTCGAGGATGTACAGTTGTGTTCAAAATTATTCAACCCCCACTGAAATTGAGTGTTTTGGCCAGTTTGACATTGATTTTGATCATTCAGTCATCTTGCTTACAAATAAATCAAAGAGGCACGTGTAGGTCATACAAATATAACATAACATTTATAATGAAATAACCACAAATGTCTTTTCTGTGCTCACAACATTATCAGTTTTATTCAACCCCCAAGTGACATTCAATCTTAGTACTTAGTACAACATCCTTTTACAGTTATAACAGCTTTTAAATGTGAAGCATAGCTTGACACAAGTGTCTTGCAGCGATCTACGGGTATCTTCGCCCATTCGTCATGGGCAAAAGCCTCCAGTTCAGTCACATTCTTAGGCTTGCCCACTGCAACTGCTTTCTTTAAATCCCACCAGAGGTTCTCAATTGGATTTAAGTCAGGTGACTGCGATGGCCACTCCAAAATGTTACAGCCTTTAATCTGCAACCATGCTCTAGTGGACTCGGAGGTATGCTTGGGATCATTGTCCTGTTGAAAGGTCCAACATCTCCCAAGCCTCAGGTTTGTGACGGACTGCATCACATTGTCATCCAATATCTCCTGGTACTGAAGAGAATTCATGGTACCTTGCACACGTTGAAGCTTCCTGTACCTGCAGAAGCAAAACAGCCCCAAAGCATGATTGACCCCCGCCATGCTTCACAGTAGGCAAGGTGTTCTTTTCTTCATAGGCCTTGTTCTTCCTCCTCCAAACATAGCGTTGATCCATGGCCCAAACAGTTCTAATTTTGTTTCATCAGTCCACAGAACACTATCCCAAAACTTCTGTGGTTTGTCCACATGACTTCTGGCATACTGCAGTCGACTCTTCTTATTCTTTGGAGACAGCAAGGGGTTGCGCCTGGGAGTTCTGGCATGGAGGCCTTCATTACGCAGTGTGCGCCATATCTCAGTTCCTCAGCAGTCACACGGGGACTTTTCTCCACTCTACGCTTCAGGTAGCGCACAGCAGTCGAAGTCAGCATCTTCTTTCTTCCACGACCAGGTAGCGTTTCAACAGTAACCCTTTGCCTTGAATTTGCGAATGATGCTTCCTATGGTCTCTCTTGGTATGTTTAACATCTTTGCAATCTTCTTATAGCCATTGCCCTTCCTGTGAAGAGTAAAAATCACCTCTTCTCTTGTCTTCCTGGACCATTCTCTTGACTTCACCATGTTTGTAACCACACCAGTAAATGTCTAGAAGGAGCTGAGTATCACAGTCATTTTAAAGCTGCCTAATTGGTGCTTATTATGCTTTATTGCTGCTCCGTGACATCCACAGGTGTTTTCAATAGCTGATTGAAAACACTTGAATGAACCTCTGTTCTTCAGAGTGGTAGTCTTTAAGGGGTTGAATAATTGTGTCAATGAAGAATTCACAAAAGAAACATTTACTACTGTATTACAAAACCAATTTATGTCATTTTAGTTGCATATGGTTCTTTAAAAAGTCCTTGTAGGATTTCATTCTGAATACAATTACAAATGTACACTAAATTCCCTAAAACCCTTTACAGCATTGGGGGTTGAATAATTTTGAACACAACTGTATATCTGACCCATTACATGTTTGCTACTGAACCTGAATGTATTGATTAATGTAAATATTGCAATGTTATGTATCGGTTACACTCCCTTGGAGGGACCCAAGAGTTTAAGGGGGGAGAGTGTAGCGCTGCTTTAAAAACACTGTATTCTGGTGCATTGAACTATTGCCGCCACCAGAGGGAGACAGAGACATTGTTTGACTATGCTGGACAAAAACTGAACTACACCTACCATCATCCTTTGCGTGAGGACAGGAAGGGGGTGGTACAGGAAAAGGAAAGAGTTCAGCAGCCTCGTGAAAGCCAGGGCAGAGTGAGTGGAGCAGTGAAAGGTGGAGGACGCACGTTGGAGCTGTCAGGGATCGCAACCAGGCAGGAGTACAGACGCTGTCTTACTGGTGCTGGAGATCGGGACAGTGACTGTGTTAAGACCTACCTGCGCAGTGCTGAGAGGTCTGAAGAAAGAGTTAGATCCGGCAGGACCCCGAGTTAGGAGACCGCGCTGATCGATTGGGTGTGCAGGCGGTGGATCGTTGTTCCAGTTGCGGAGATTTGGCAAGCAGGGAGCAGATTCAGTGGCACGGAGTCCCAGTGTACAGCGGAGAAGATCCTTTGTTTGAGGCATCGGGTGCTGGACAGTCTCGGTCATCGGATGGGTGAGAGGCCTCCCAGGTCGCAGTTCCCAAATAAGAAACGCACGCTGCAATATTGTTTAAATCCACAGGGCCCCAACGGTGACTAGTCGAAGATTGTTATGTTTCATTCACTAGCCAGTTGAATACAGTCCCCGGGTACCCGAGACAACACACACATACACATTTTTGAGCTATTATTCACGGGACTTACACTCCAGAACTGAGGGGGTTAACCGTTTCTTTTGCCGCCGCGTGTTTTTCCCGCGTTATGAATTCTTGTAATTTAAATACCGTATATGCGTAATATATGCTGCTTTATTGGGATCAGTAAAGAATATAATACATAAAAATCCACAACAGTGCTGGTGTATAGTTATTTCCTAGTGTGGTGAGACTAACCCGAGGTTTATTCAGCGGCTCCTCTGGGAGTGAGCGCTACACTTCAAATAGCTTCTAACCCTAAAGTCTACCTTAAATCAAGCCTAGCTTCTATTCTAACCCTAATTTCAAATCCTAATTTCTAACTCTTGCTTCTAAAACTAAATTCCTAACTGTAATTCATCACCCTAAGTGCTAAGCCTAGCTTTAAACTCTAATTTATAACTTTAATTTCTAACCCTAATCTCTTTTCTAACCATAATTACTATCCCTGTCTTCTAACCCTTAGTCCTAACCCTAATTTCTAAACCTTAATTCGAACCCTAATCTAACCATAGCTTTTAACCCTATTTTAATTCTAACCCTAATTTTTAACTCTAATCATCTAACCCTAGTCTGTAACCATAATCTACCGCTTATTTCTAACCCTAGCTTTTAACCCTCATTTCTAACCCTAATCTACGACTGATTGAGCAGCATTTATATTTTTTTGCGTCTGAAGTGATCTGAAATTACGAAACAAATCAATAGTTCAAAGAATTTCGTTTCGGACAAAAAAAATGAAATCCGAAATTAAACAAAACAAATTTTTCAGCTGTGCACACCTCTAATAATTATATACCGTAGTAAAAAAAAAAAAAAACACTTGACAATATTCACAATGTATTTTTTACTGTAGACAGACATTGCCATCTGCTGGTCACAAATAGCTACTGCAGCTGTGGCTCCATGCTGAATTGACCTCCCTGGCCTTACGATTCTGACATCTTTTAGACGTCAGGATCGGTCCAATTTTTTGGCCCCCTAGTGGTATTCTCGAGTGTGGCTTGGGGTTAAATTCCTTTGCTGGAAGCGGTAACCCCGAGCAACACTCGGGATGCCGCTGGATACACCACCTATCCCTGCGCTCCCTCGATGTCCCCACAGTCTCCTCTGGCGATCACGATCCTCATACTTCCTGGTTCCCTTCTTGCGAGAAGGGAACTAGGAAGTATGAGGTCGCGATCGCCGTAGGAGACTGTGGTGGTCAGCGAGGGAGTGCAGGGACAGTTAATGTACGCAGCTCGAGTGTGGCTCGGGGTTACCGCTTTCAGCACTGAAAGTTAACCGTCAGGGGGGGAAGAAAAGTTTCATGGGGGTTCAGAGTGCTAGCTGTTCTAACTGTTTCAACACCTTGGCTTTCATGACTAAGGTGCTAACTGTGTTGGAGCATATTTGCATTTGAATTTCATTTGCAAGAAACAAAATTCCTTTACATTGCTCCAATCAAGAACACTTGGGTTCATGCACCATTAGGTGTATTCGAAAAATCGAGTAAACTCAATCTTGGTAGTGAAGGAGTTAAGTATGAAATACAAAGGTTGATAAAAAAATGATATGCTTTGATAGAACTGCTAGTTTATAAATATGAGCACAAAAGGTTGTAATTTCAGCAAGTCACCAATATAGACAATGCAATACAGACTCGAAAATTTACCAAACGTACAGGGTTACTCAGAGAAAGGAGAAACTCTGGAAAAAGTTTGGAGAAGTGAAAATTCTAGTTCAAAATATTTTCACTTCTCCAAAAGTTCTCCAGAGTTTCACCTTTCTCTGAATAACCCTGTTAGACTTTTTTGTAAATATGAGTCACTTCCTTTTTTTAATTATGTTAATGCATAAATAGTTGACTGTTAAATCCACTATGTAGTATCTCTTTCACATAAAAGTCCCAAATTGCAATCAGTCATTTAATCAAGGTTTATTTAAGCAACAAACATTGAACCAAATTAACTCCTATTGAAAGATGACAAGGAATAAGATGGAGAGGACAGTGGAAAGTGAGCCTATTTTAATAAAAGAACCATGTTTTTTCTCCTCTCCTAATATAAACTGCTTTCTGACATTGATGCAAGTTCTTTACCCAGGGCAGTGAAGCAGAACAACATAGTTCAGAACATTGCTTCTTAGAATTAAAGTAGATTAGTTCTTCCTGTCCGGGTGCTGCTGCCTCTAATCTAATTGCTTCCTGGGATTCTGGATACAGTGCTGCTGAATAAAGGGGTCTTTTTGATACAGGTATAACACTTGCTTAGTGCCACCTGCAATGTATTTTATGTTAGTAAACTAAATGAGTTACAGTTAAATAGCAATCAGTTTGTACTGAATGAGTGCTTTGTAGCATGCTGCTTACGCACTTAACTGTAGCATCTCCTATTACAAATGCTTTAGTGCTGATGCTAGAGAGATGGGAATGTTTCCAGCAGCAATACCAGTAGATTATTAAAAAAAAATACATATTGTGTACAAAATATACAGTGGCTTTAATTCTCATACTCTTTTATTAATAATTCGACTTTTAATAAAAAACTGAAATCCCAAACAAAGGATAACAAAAAAATTCTGTTTATTACAAAGGTAGGAAAACCTAGATAAACAGCAAATACATTAAAGCAGGGAACTCATACTCAGCACACTTCCCCAGAGGATTCTGAATTACAACTCCCATTATTATTGTCATCATTTATATAGCGCCAACAGTTTCTGCAGCGCTATACTATAACAAAAGGGAATGAGGTCAACAGACATATGATGGAAACAAGAGTTGTAGAGAGCCCTGCTCATAGGAGCTTAATTCTCTGGCCATGTATTGCATTCAAACAATTCTGGGAATTGTAGGCAATAAAGGCCATGGGGTTTATTCAGAGAGATCCGAAATGTGGTCAAAATGTAACCGGACACTGAATTTCGGTGACCCCGTTCATTCCGGGGCCATTCGGCTATTCAGAGAGCAGGCAGTTCGCCAAATTCTGGCGAATTGCCTGCACGTACGGTGCCTGTTTGAGGGTAGTGAAATCCCCCATAGAGAAGCAATGGTGCGTCTATAAAGAGACACCAAACAGCAGTGAAAAGTTGCCAAAATGCCCCGCTGTTCGGTTGTTTCATTCAGCAGGTTTATTCAGGCGAATCCCATAGGCTGCAATGTTAAAAATATTCCCATTTTAAGTCAATATCTAATAGACCGTTTATTATTTTATTCTGCTGTAAAAAGTCTCTTTATTTATAGATTTTTTTAGGATTTTTTAGGCATTTCAGGATTTTTTCCGCCAATTTTTTTGCAAACAGCGATTCAATTTTGAAACTTTCAAGCGTACTTTTTTTTTTTATCTTGTTCGTCTGCTTGTCAGGTTTTTCCGGCAGCTGCTCTGTGCTGTGATTGGCAGCTCGTTGGGTTTTTCCGGCAGTTTCTGCTGGCTTTCGGTGAGTGCTCGGTGAGTGTTTGGGGGGTTTGCGGTGGGTTTTACCTGCACTACGGGGGGCCCTGCAGTGCTTGCTGAATACACCGCAGGGTTGGCGAACTAGAATCGCCAAATCGCTCCGAAGTGCGAGGAACGAAAGGTCACCGAAGGTGCAGTGACTTTTCGATTCTCTCTAAATAACCCTTCATGTGTGGTGGAGTTTGCGATGACTGTATTAGAGAATGAATTAATACCTGTAATAGAGAGCCTATGGAGGAGTTATACGCTACTCAATGAAAGTATGGTGTTTTAACCCGTTCACTACAAAATGATTTTCCTTGAACCAATGGATTTCTGAAAAGTCACATTTCATTATTTATATTGTGGTAATAGTATTGTGGTAATAGTCCCAATATATAATTTATGCATAATTTACTGTACTAGTTCCATTGGGCAAACAGACGTCACCATCTGCTGGTCAGAACAAGCTATTGCAGCTGGCACTCCATGCTAACGGATAACAGAGCATTTTCAGCGATGCTTTCACCATTGTTGCAAACATAATTGTCCTGTGTTGTTCTTAACGTTCTTTCACTCAAATACTTATGACGATCTCCACTTTAATTTCACTAAAGTACAATCAACAGCAAGGCCAGATTTGCATCCCAGGAGCCTCTAGGCACAGAAAAGTGGAGCCCCCCCCCAAACAAAAAAAAAGAAACTTGCCAAAATGGCTTTTTAAATTTTTGGTTTGAGGCAAACTAAAGAGAAATAATTAAAAAAAAACATTTAAGAAACAGAAAAAAAGTTTGCCTCTGTGCTCAAATCAAAAGAAGCAGCAAAATCCTAAATTGCCTTAGTTGAGTTAGTGCAGTGGCATTGTTTGTTTTACATGTAAAAGCATATATTGTCTCTCTGTAGAACAGAGAAAAAAATTTAATTTTGATTTACTTTTTTACTTTTTTTTATTTTTACACATTTCATGGCCATGATTGGTATCATTGTAAAGACCAGACTCTGACCTTTCTAATGATATGTCATATGTCCCTCTAGCCCCTAGGTCTCCAGAGATACAGTGGTCTATATTATTGTAAATTGTAACAAAACAAAAACTGTAACAGAACAAGGCGCCCCCTTGTGGCTGGCACCTGTAGGCATAGGAGTACCCTGCCTACCTATAAATATGGCCTTGATCATCAGTAGCGGAAACAGAAGAATGCTAAATAGAAAGTAGTAGTTGTACATTTGATACATTTTACAGAAGAATAAAGGTGGTGCTGTAGTTGCTGAAGTCCTGGGTAACCTGAATATTCTCATTGACAACCCTTTTGCCCCTGCTACTGCTAAACATCTTTCTCTCACATTCTCCTTTGGTCTCTCCCAGTCCATACTATCCCCTACTCAACGCATTGGACACTCTATTGACTTGCAGGGTTATTCAAAGAGAATCGAAAAGTCACCGCCCGTTCGGGGACTTTTCGTTCTCTTCAATTCGGCTTGATTTGGCGATCCCATTTTGGCGACCCTGCGGTGTATTCAGCAAGCACCACAGGGCCAAAAACCTGCCGAACACTCACCGCAAAACCCAGTCAAATGCACACCGAAACCCGCAAAAACATCTGGATTAACCCCACCGAAGACACCAGAGAAACCCGAGCAGGAGCCGATCAGAGTGCAGAGCAGCCGCCAGAAAAACCCGACACCGCAGACGAATGGAGTGAATAAAAAAACAGTACGCTTGAATGTTTATTTATTTATAAAGGATTTTACCAGGAAGGATACATTGAGATTTCTCTCGCTTTCATTGAAACACTGTTTGCAAACAAACTACTGAGCGAAAATGTCTGAAATTTACATATAAGATCCAATGAATGATAATAAAAAGGGCTGTTACAGAAAAAAGAAAAAACATTCAAACATTTTTTAAAAAAAACATTTGCAAAAAAATCACGAAAAATGCTTAAAAGATCATAAAAATCTATGAATAAAGAGACTTTTTACTGCAGAATATAATAATAAACGGTTTATTAGATATTGAATTAAAATGGGAATATTTTTAACATTGAAGCCTATGGGATTCAACTGAATAAACCTGTCGAAGGAAGCCACCGAATGGCAGGGCATTTCGGCAACTTTTCACTGCTGGCTTTTGTTCTCTGAATAGACGAAGCTATTTCACTGCCATCGAACAGGCACCGTATGTGCAGGCAATTCGCCAACGTTTGGCGAACTGTCTGCTCTCTGGATAGCCGAATGGCCAAGAAAGGTAACCGAACGTTGATTTTCAGCGTTCGGTTACCTTTTGGCAGCCATTCCGATCTCTTTGAATAACCCTGTTGGTGTTTTTTTACCTCTGCACCATTTCTGGTGAAGAGACAAGTTTCTCACTGCAACAAGAAGTTTTGCTTGCAGGTCACTCAGTATTGTGTGTTTGTTAAGGGAAACCACATCTAGGAAAAGACCAAAGTTACATTATCTGTTAATAATTTAGGTTAATGGTGTGAGATATTGTATAAGAAGTGAGATTTTCCTGGATAATCTAACGCGTAATGATAAACAAAGGTGTTCACTCTCTTAAAGAAGAGTGTCACATATGTTGTTAGAATATTTATCTGTTAAAATGTGTAAATAAAAGCAGTGGATTGTAATCATGGTATTTCTATGTTTAAACTATTAATAAAGACAAAGTAAATTAAGGACAGTTAACATTACACGTATAAAAGGGGAAAAAAACAACTTTGGAAATTAAACGGATGTACGTACCAGTATCACACTGCAGAACATATAGAGGACAGAGCGCTCAGATGGCTTGTTTTTTAGCAAGAAGATATCAGCCTTATAACTGATAACTCCCAACATCACTAGATTTTTTTTATACATTTCTTGGGAATGTTGAGAAATGTATAATTTGCATGTTAGTTAGTGTTCACTATTAGTGATGGGCCGAACACCCCCGTGTTCGGTTCGCATTCGAACTCGAACACCTGAAAAAGTTTGACCGCAAACTCAAACACAATGCAAACTCAATGCAAGTCAATGGGGCTCGAACGTTCAAAAATTAAGGTCCCCTCCAAGAGGGCATACAGTTGTGTTCAAAATTATTCAACCCCCACTGAAATTGAGTGTTTTGGCCAGTTTGACATTGATTTTGATCATTCAGTCATCTTGCTTACAATTAAATCAAAGAGGCACGTGTAGGTCAGACAAATATAACATAACATTTATAATGAAATAACCACAAATGTCTTTTCTGTGCTCACATCATTATCAGTTTTATTCAACCCCCAAGTGACATTCAATCTTAGTACTTAGTACAACATCCTTTTACAGTTATAACAGCTTATAAACGTGAAGCATAGCTTGACGCAACTGCTTTCTTTAAGTCCCACCAGAGGTTCTCAATCGGATTTAAGTCAGGTGACTGCGATGGCCACTCCAAAATGTTCCAGCCTTTAATCTGCAACCATGCTCTAGTGGACTTGGAGGTATGCTTGGGATCATTGTCCTGTTGAAAGGTCCAACGTCTCCCAAGCCTCAGGTTTGTGACGGACTGCATCACATTGTCATCCAATATCTCCTGGTACTGAAGAGAATTCATGGTACCTTGCACACGCTGAAGCTTCCCTGTACCTGCAGAAGCAAAACAGCCCCAAAGCATGATTGACCCCCCGCCATGCTTCACAGTAGGCAAGGTGTTCTTTTCTTCATAGGCCTTGTTCTTCCTCCTCCAAACATAGCGTTGATCCATGGGCCCAAACAGTTCTAATTTTGTTTCATCAGTCCACAGAACACTATCCCAAAACTTCTGTGGTTTGTCCACATGACTTTTGGCATACTGCAGTCGACTCTTCTTATTCTTTGGAGACAGCAAGGGGGTGCGCCTGGGAGTTCTGGCATGGAGGCCTTCATTACGCAGTGTGCGCCGTATTGTCTGAGCTGAAACTTCAGTACCCACATCTGACAAATCTTTTCTCAGTTCCTCAGCAGTCACACGGGGACTTTTCTCTACTCTACGCTTCAGGTAGCGCACAGCAGTCGAAGTCAGCATCTTCTTTCTGCCACGACCAGGTAGCGTTTCAACAGTGCCCTTTGCGTGAATTTGCGAATGATGCTTCCTATGGTCTCTCTTGGTATGTTTAACATCTTTGCAATCTTCTTATAGCCATTGCCCTTCCTGTGAAGAGTAAAAATCACCTCTTCTCTTGTCTTCCTGGACCATTCTCTTGACTTCACCATGTTTGTAACCACACCAGTAAATGTCTAGAAGGAGCTGAGTATCACAGTCATTTTAAAGCTGCCTAATTGGTGCTTATTATGCTTTATTGCTGCTCCGTGGCATCCACAGGTGTTTTCAATACCTGATTGAAAACACTTGAATGAACCTCTGTTCTTCAGAGTGGTAGTCTTTAAGGGGTTGAATAATTGTGTCAATGAAGAATTTACAAAAGAAACATTTACTACTGTATTACAAAACCAATTGATGTCATTTTAGTTGCATATGGTTCTTTAAAAAGTCCTTGTAGGATTTCATTCTGAATACAATTACAAATGTACACTAAATTCCCTAAAACCCTTTACAGCATTGGGGGTTGAATAATTTTGAACACAACTGTATATGCAAGATATTGGCCATAAAAGGTGTATGGGGGTCCGGGTACTGCCATGGGGGACAGGAAATAATGAATTTTTTTTAAAAAAAATAAACGTTTCTAACACTTTCACTGCTGAGTGCTGAGCCATTTCAAGGCTGTGCGCTGAGCTCATTTTTACTGCTTTTGCTCATGTTTAAACGCGATTTGAAGCCATGGGAAATGTTTTATCACCAACGAGTGGGAGATGTTTGACCAACACACAGGACAGGGTATACCTGAAATAGGCCAGATGGTATACAAGGACGCATTCTAGCACAAGCCCAAATCGATCAGTGTTAGAGTGGTCAGGGATAGCCAAAACGGTACACAAGGGGTATCATATAAGCCAAAAATCGATCAGAGTTAGAGTGGTCAAGGAATACCCAAGGACTGGTACACGGGGGTGGTTCTCATACAAGCCAGGTAACAACGGAGACTGAAAAATCTGCGGAGGAGGCCCCTGAAGGGAGGGGGAGGTCCTCCTGACCTCTCTCGCTCCTGATCGTCGGGGGCCACAGGGTTAAGGCAGGCACCGTTTGGAAGGGCACAGCCTGCCCTTCCAAACGGTGGCTGACATTAACCCCTGGGGAGCCGGATCACGATTCGGCGCCGAAAAGCGCCGATCGTGATCCTCTCCCGGAGCTGGCCAACATCTTGGGTGTCGGCCAAGCCTCCGGGAACTCCCCCTGACAACTAGTCCTGGAGTTAATCCCTAGCTGCCAGCAATGGTGGAGATAGGGGGTTCATTGGAACCCCCTATCTCCCAATCAGTGGCAGCTAGGGGTTAATGTTTGATATCGTTGGTTCGGCCAGAGCATGGCCTTTCCAACGATACCAAACATGACCATGTAAACAAATTATAGAAAAAAAAAGTTGATTTTTTTGTTTTGTTATTGCAGCAATATTGTTCCCTTTTCAATTATAATGTGAACAATGATGCTGCACTAACGATTTTTGTTTGAGGTGCGTTTGTTAAAAATCACGTAATTTTGCCCCAAAAAAATGTAACGAGACCCCATTTCTAATTTTTTCTAACAAGCGGTGCGCTTGTTAAAAAAATTAGAAGTGGGGTCTCGTTACATTTTTTTGGGGCAAAATTACGCGATTTTTAACAAACGCACCTCAAACAAAAATCCATACAAAATATAACTGCAATTGTTCGCATGTTAAAATGTGAAAAAAATCACTTTACAAGTTGTAAATTATTGAAAATTCAAATTTTATTGCATTTTTTGTTATAATATACGGACAGGACATGACGTATACATTTAATAATGATATATTATGAATCTGCCGAGTCTGCCGGAAAGAACGATATATAATATGTCTGGGTCATATTCTAAAATAAGGCTTCAAAACGCGTTTAAACATGATGAGCGAAACAGGTGAAAATGACCTCAGCACAGAGGCGTGAAATGCCTCAGCAGCGAAAGAGTTAAGCATTTTTTTGGAATTTTTTTGAAAACTTTTTTTCTCGAACTGTCTGCGAACGTCCCGAAAAGTTTGAAGTTAGCGAACTTTCGAACAGCCGATGTTCGAATCGAACTTCGAACCGTTTCGAACCGGCAGCCCATCCCTATTTACTATGGAATAGTGCCCTATATAGGGTATAAGAGACGTTTACAGTATGGTTACACTATGCCCAAGCAAAGCTTGCATCAAGAGCAGAATAACAACTCCAGGCCTTAAGATAACATCTGGAGCTGTTATCCTAACATCAATAGCGGAATAGGGCCCTACAATGTTTAGGTCCACACTATTAGAATTAATTTAGTATATGGAACTAGACAAGAAGAAACACTACTTATGTGTACAAATAAACTACTCATAATAAGGTACACATTTGCAGAAAGTCCATAAACAGTGCTGAAAAAACAACCAAACATACAGATCTGGACATGTCATTGTCATTCTTCATTTATTCAGTACTTTAGCTTTGGAGTCTCATGATATTTATTGATTCTCATTATCGGTCTACAAGGTTAGGTATGGTCCTGCGCAGCAAAAAAAATAAGACAATTCCACAGTTTTTTAGCTAAAATATAGGCATTTATACTAACAGGTCTATTCAAAGAGAGGTGAAACTCAGGAGAATGACTGGAGAAGTGAAAATTCTAGGTCAAAATAAGCAAAACCAGAAAAATTCTCCCATTTATCTCACTTTCCAATTCGCCTATTTGGTCTAGATTGTTCTCTTCTCCTGCCAGTTCTCCTGGGTTTCACCTTTCTCTGAATAATTCTTTACTTTTTCCTACCCGTATTATTTACTTTTCTTACAAGTGGTGCTCTAACACAATAGAAAGATTTTAAATTATAGATGGCCTATGTAATTGCAGGGTTGAATAATGTTAAAAGAGAGATAAAAAATTGCATTAAAATTACAGATTAATATAAATCCATGACGTGCTGCTGTGTTATTATATTATAAATAAATTCATATAAACCACTCGCTACATTATTTTTAATTGATGTCGTAGAAGTTTTAAAGGACTCTGGCATCAATAAAATTGAGACTGAGAGCTTTGTGAAGTTTGGAAAAAATAGTCATAAACAGATGCGTGCATTTCCATTGTTCCAGTCTATTCCTTGAGCCCCTTTATACTGCTCTTTGATAACTTGTTATTAAGAACATTCCTTTTTACACCTGGCTGTCTGAACGCCGTTGCTCTAAAGCTGCTTGCTGTGTAAGATAAGAAATAGGAAAAAAAATTATGTTGAAGTGAGAACTTTCAAATCATCGGTAGTTATTATATTTTTGGGCCTCCCTGCTGCATAAAAATGTATGAGAAGGACATGGATTTTTCCGCTTTCAGCAGTTTCCCAGGTACTAACAAAACACTTGTATAGTCACTGATTAGTTCCTGCTCAGGTAATTGAATTTGGATTTGTAGAAAATTTAGATGGCTTTTATGAAAGGCAGTTGGTATTAAATTACTTTGAACGTTAGGAGTCCAGCTCCAAGCTGGTGCAGCTGCCCATTACTCATTATGAAAAAACCTCCATAACCAGTAGCAGCGTCTAAGAAGTACTATTTCACGAAAAGCCATTAGAGAGAACAGATTCTCTAATGCAATTTTCCTTAATTCCTTAGCTGCTAGCCTGAAAAATAACTACCACAAATTATTATACTATTTTCCTCTCGATCTTGAGTCAATAGATGGCTTTAAAAACGCAGACAACTATTTATAAGTGTTGTTTTGCTCTATACATTTTTGTCGATCTCATTAGGCTCAAGATCGATAAGATGTTGCGCGTCTGATAAAACGTATATATGTTATTTGCTTTCGTAAAAACGTACACAAAAGTGGAACTTGCCAGCTTTGTGTTGGTGGTGTCGGTAATGTCTTTTTGTTTATTTTCCCCAAGATTGTCTCGCTCTGCCGAGGTTATTTGTTTATAAACAACGTAAAGTTGCACAAATAAATCAGTAAAAACATAATGTGCATTTATGCAGTGCGGTAAAGTTGGAGACTTATTGTAAATAAGTAAAACAGAAAATACAAAAGATTCCAAAATTGTTTTGTATGCACCTAAAATGTAACCTGTACTTTACTATGGTTCTTCCATAATAATCCTTTTCAAATCACAGCTACTTCCACCATAGATCAAAGGTGATTCAAACGAAATTTGATACATGAATATAGTGGAAATGTCCCTCCGTGCCTCATTTTCTGCTAGAAAATTACATGAATACATTTTCTATAATTTTGTCTTCTGTGAATCTAGTAACGGATTATTTTTTTTATTCTAGTGACCTTGCGACTAAATAAAATACAAAATATGTGATTTTGCGAGCTGCGCTCTTAGGAAATGCAGAGAGAAATGATGTTTAATGCTACTGACATCCCTGACAAATAATAAATGATTGCAAAAAAGTGCATTTTGTGCAGTTCTGAACCCTAATATCTCCAGAATAACACAATTATTTTATTATCAAAAATGTAATTTTGTTTGCTATTTCACCCCTTCATTGCTGAACCACGTCCCCATGTGCTGAGCTCATTTTGACCATATTTTGCTCATCCTGTGTAAATGCTATTTGTAAGTGATGCTTTATAGCAGATTCCAGATTATATATTGCTTTATAGAAAACACAGCAGATTAAAAGTATACAGTTATCAGGGTTATTCAGAGAGAGGTGAAAACCAGGAGAATGACTGGAGAAGTGAAAATTCTAGGCCAAAATAGCCAAACCAGAAAAATTCTCCCATTTATCTCAATTTCCAAATTGGCTATTTGGTCTAGATTGTTCTCTTCTTCTGCCAATTCTCCTGATTTTCACCTTTCTCTGAATAACCCTGTATGTATATATGTAATGTCACATCAGAATACAACATCAAAATACCAAAGTGCACATTTTTATTCAGATTTAAATCTTTTACAGCATGTAAATTTATTTTTCCATATTTTGTCATCCGAACCTTTGTGGTTATGTTTTATAGCAGGGCTGCCAAACATTATTGTTGCTTAGTGTGACGAGAGTCATTTTAAACTTGGGGTACCTGGGTTTGGTATAACTGTTAGGCGGTGTGGAACTGTAGAATCTGATGTGTCTGACACGTCATTTTATTCCCAAACCCTATCCTATGTTCAAGTCACCATGATCCTATAAAGGTACAGGGTGTCTGTGTTATATGTGAATATTGCTATTGTCAATATCATTATTGCCCATGCTTCTATGTTACTGTCATTATATATGATATCATTACTGTGTGTCACTGCAGCCCTTTCCAAACCGCCCCCCCCATAGAATATGGTGTAGATCTGTGAAAGATTTGTGTGGTCTTTGTCAAACATTGCCACTCCATCAGATTATTGTCTGCTTGTGCAATCTATTATCTGTTATCTCACGCGTTCAGACAGTTTGATGCTAAGTTTGCGACTACATGGCACCCTATTGTTTCATGTCTGGCAATTAAAATGGGGTATGGCTGGGGACTGGCTCACTTGAGGAGAGGGGTGGACACCAGGGTGTCATCTTCTGTTGGTCTCCAGGTTGCACTGTTTATTTATGGCTCATATGATTCATTAAAGGCTACAGGCACTATTTCCTAGTGAACACTAACTGTAGCGTTCAAGTGAGTAAGCTTTAAGGTCAGGTGACTAAGTGAGTTTAACGCATGCCAGCCATATTACCTTCCTAACGCTACACCTGCGAGAAATTCGTTAACGCATCGGTGATTGCGCTAGCTCGTGCGAGCTTACTGTACTTTGCACATCCAATACTTATCATTGGGAGCACTATCGGTAATTGGCGTTAGCATAAGCAAGGTATTACAAAGTCCTAGCTCTAATTACCGCAGCGATGGGCAAACCTAAAATTTAGCTACTGCTAGTAGCTGGTACTAACTGATTCCACTTTTGCGGAATCAATTAACACTAGCTAAACCTCCACAATAAATCAGATACTCACCTCTCACGCCACGGCGAGAACTACGGCTCGATCTGCCGTTTTTGGCAGCCGGGAGCATAGCGAGACTGGGGACTTTTTGTCCCCAGTCTCCCTCCGTGATAACTCCATGGCCCTGAGCAATCTTGCGATTGCGGGATCACACAGGGCTCTAATGTCTGCAGCGCCTTCCTCTATGAAGTTCTATGGGCTCCAGGAGGTGATACTTGTGGCTGTGCGGAAGCGCTACCATGGATATCCCCCAGGGGCAGACTGCTGAATTAAAAACTGCCCCAGAATATGGTGCTAAAATGGAAATGCTACAGGGAAACCAGCAGGCGCAGGTTTTCCCCATTATCATACCCATTTTAGTGCCAATGTCGGAAAAGGGCCCTCTTTGTTTTATCCCAAGAGTGCTGCTTCATTTCAGTGGAATGCTATAACCACTCTTTCATTGTACCTGTTCTTAAGGGTCGGCTGCACCCTGCATCCCAAACATGTTCAGTCCTATTCTAGAGATGTGCACGCGTTATTTATTCATTTCGTTTCCTTTTGGCACGTTTTCGTTTCGTTTTCAAAAGTTTTGTTTCGGATCGTTTTGGCCCATTTTCTTTTTGTCTCATTTTGTCTCAGTGTTTTGTATCGATTTTTGTTTCGTGAAATCGGGGAATTTCGGTCTTTCATATCATCTGTTCTCTTCGTTTCAAAGGGTCCATTTTTGTTCTCGGGTTTTTGTTTTGACTTTAGACGTATGGAATTTCAGATGCTCCGATATATCGGTCGATACGGTAATCCTGCCAATTCGTTCCTTCGGACGTATCGTTTTTTAATGAAAGATCCATTTTTTCTTATTTAATCATATTATCTTGTACTGTTAGACTGGGGATTAAGGGACAAGGTAATTATTTATAATATCATATTGAAGGAGCTGAAAGCACTAATGTGGAAACAAGTGAAAAAGGTGACTGACAGTGAAGCCAACCAATCATAGAGCTTTTCCTACAAAACATCACTGTTGCAAACATTGCACAACTTTATTTAATCATATAAAATATCAATATCTTGTACTGTTAGACCGGGGATTTAGGGAAAAGCTAATTAAATATTTAAAATAAATATATTATTAATGCAAAAAGAAAGCACTGGAACAAGTGAAAAAAGTGACAGACGGTACGAAATAACGAAATCAGCAACGGAACCGAAACGGACTCGAAACGATACGAAAATCCGTTGTCTGAAATTATCCAAAATGGAACCGAAATCGCGAATAGAACGAAAATGACTTGCGATTTTACAAATTTCATGTCCATACGAAATACCGAATTTTTTTTCGTTTCATATCAGCAAATATTTCGGATGGTGTGTATTTCGTTGCTGGTCCGGTTTGGAACGTCGGACAAATCCGAAGCACCGAATCGGCCCGTTTTGTGAGAAAAACGAATCGGTACGAAACTCAACGCAAATCCCTATCCTATTCATGCATTGCTCCTTTTTTCATTCAGCCTGTAAACCGCCACTTTACTTACTCTATTCACCCTCACCTAATGGGTTACGCCTCTCCTCTTAGCTTTTAAGCTCTTTAACAGGGTCCTCCCTCCTTCTGTTCCCTGTATGTAACGTGTATGTATAATTGTTATTCTGTCTCTCCCATTGTACAGCGCTAAGGAATTTGTTGGCGCTTTATAAATACTTGTAACTGGGACAAGGTAATTATTATAACTGAGTAACATTGCAAACAATTTTATTGTTTTTTAAAATTTTGTATATATTTTATCTTTATTGGTATATTTTTAACTTCTTTACAAATTTAAGCCATATTCAGGGTTATTCAAAGAGAATCGAAAAGTCACCGCACGTTCGGTGACTTTTTGTTCTCTTCAATTCGGCTTGATTCGGCAATCCCATTTCGGCGACCCTGCGGTGCATTCAGCAAGCACCACAGGGCTGTCGTAGTGCAGGGAAAACCTGCTGAACACTCACCGAAACCCGCAAAAACATCTGGATTAACCCCGCCAAAGACGCCAGAGAAACCCGAGCAGGAGCCGATCAGAGCGCAGAGCAGCCGCCGGAAAAAACCCTACACCGCAGACGAATGAAGTGAGAAAAAAAAAAAACAGTTTGTTTGAAAAGTGAAACGCTGTTTGCAAACAAACTACTGAGCGAAAATGTCTGAAATTTACATATGAGGTCCAAGAAATGATAATAAAAAGGGCTGTTACAGAAAAACAAAAAAACGATTAAAAAAAATAAAAAAAACAATCGGAAATTGTTTTTGCAAAAAAATCACGTAAAATGCTTAAAAGATCCTAAAAAAATAGAATAAATGGTTTATTAGATATTGAATTAAAACGGGAATATTTTTAACATTGAAGCCTATGGGATTCGCCTGAATGAACCTGCCGAATGAAACCACCGAATGGCAGGGAAATTCGGCAACTTTTCCATGCTGGTTTTTGTTCTCTGAATAGACGAAGCTATGGGAATTTCACTGCCCTCGAACAGGCACCGAACAGGCACAGGAACTGCCTGCTCTCTAGATAGCCAAATGGCCAGGAAAGGTAACCGAACGCTGAATTTCAGCATTCGGTTACCCTTCGCCAGCAATTCAGAGCTCTTTGAATAACCCTGATAGTGTGTATGTTAGTTATATTCGAATATGTCCAATGTAAAGGCTTGTTTGCTTTTATCTATTTATTTATTGGAAGTCTAACTTATAAATATTTGAAATCGACTCAATTATTTTTTCATTTCTTCATGAATTTCCCATTCGATGAAATAAATCACATGAAAGTTATTGACCTCTTGCTAACCCAGGTGCAGAGCATATTGCTTTATTATTGACAATGTAATATTCCCTTGAGATGGCAAATTGCAGAAGCACAGAACAATTTCTGCAAGGCAATGCATTTCAAACCCTCATACTTATAAACGAATGACGATATATACATCATAATTTGACTGTTTTTATTCCATCTGAATAAAAATTGTTTATTTTTTTTCTTTTAGACATGGGACAAGCATCCTTCATTTAATGGTGCATTTACTATTCACCTCTTCAGTACCACAACTGAGTTATCTCAATCTTCAAAAGCATCAGCGGGAGCCAGAGATTGTGTTAACTAAATCTGCATTAGCACTGAATATTGATCAAAACTAGGGATGTGCGTTTCTGGTTTCGGAATTTCGGAATATTCTCGAAATTTCCCGATTCGTGCATTCGGATTCGGCCGATTTTCTGAAAAATTTCGGATCCGAAAACGGCAGATCCGAACAAATTTCCGAACCGAACCGAAAACTTTTCGGAATTTTCGAATGGACTAGAAATGTGTAAAATCGAAAATAATTTTTGTTCCATTCGTGATTTCGGCTCCATTCCTGATTTCGGTTCCATTTCAGTAATTTCGGACAACGTATTTTTCGGTTATATCGCTGATTCTGTAATTTTGTATCATTCCCATCTCAATGTATCCTTCTTGTAAAACATGAGAAATCTCAATGAATCCTTCCCGGGAAACCAGAGAAATCGCAATGTATCCTTCTTGTAAAACCAGAGAAATCTCAATGTATCCTTCTTGTAAAATCAGAGAAATCTCAATATATCCTTCCTGGAAAACCAGAGAAATCTCAATGTATCCTTCCCGGGAAACCAGAGAAATCTCAATGTATCCTTCCCGGGAAACCAGAGAAATCTCAATGTATCCTTCCCGGGAAACCAGAGAAATCTCAATGTATCCTTCCCGGGAAACCAGAGAAATCTCAATGTATCCTTACCGGGAAACCAGAGAAATCTCAATGTATCCTTACCGGGAAACCAGAGAAATCTCAATGTATCCTTCTTGTAAAACATGGGAAATCTCAATGGCAGAATTATCGTATCGACAGAATTATCGTATCGACAGAAATATTGGATCCGAGCCGAAATGAAAATTTACAAAATCCGAACAAACCGAAAAGAAAAAAAAAATCGGTGCACAAGTCTAATCAAAACTACAGTTAATTCACCGTTTAATGAACTGCCAACATAGTTCCCTGTAGTTTTCACCTGATCTCTCTTTCAGTTCTTACATTCAGTGACTATGACTAACCAAATCTTGCTACTTCCACCTAAATAACATTGCACACATTCGCCCCTGTTTTAATCAGGACTCTGCTAAAATGCTCATCCAAGCTCATATTATCTCCTGCCTTGACTACTGTAACCTCCTTCTCTCCAATCCAAAATACTGGTGCTGACGTAAAAAGCTCTCCATAACTGCAACCCTACCTACATCTCCTCCTTTATTAGCAGGTATATCCCATCCCAACCACTTCGCTCTGCCAATGATCTTATACTATCAGCTCCACGTACCCGCATCCCCAACTCCCACCTTCAAGACATCTCCCGAGCTGCCCCTTTCTATGGGACTCCCTCCCCTGCAACATTAGACTCTCCCCAAATCTCCAGTCCTTCAAGAAGTCTCTTAAAACACATTACTTTAGAGAAACCTATCGGCTCACTCCATGATTCCCCAACTGTACATTTTTTGCACATCTTCCCTCCCAGCCCACCTGCACCCTGCTACTTCAGGTCTTCTATTTACCCTCACCCAGTGTTTCACCCCTCTCCTCTTAGATTGTAAGCTCTCAAGCAGGGTCCTCTCTCCTACAGTTCTGTGTGTTTAACTTGTATGTATATTTGTTATTCTGTCTCACCCATTGTACAGCTTTATAAATTGTAACTGTAACTTTGTAGTAGCGCTCACTGCAAGATTAATTGGGATGTCACCATAATTTCTGTCTTAAATCTGTCTTAGTTATTAAGCATAGATTTCACAGTAGCTCCGGTGTTTCAGTTGATGTTGTCTAGCGTTCTTTCCTTCCAGACATAGGACCCTATTCTATTCTAGAGGCTAACATGGAGACAGTGCGCTTTCAGATTTTCCATACCGTCTCCATGTTAATGTCCTATTCCAAGGAAGGTGCTATGTCAGCCTATCGCCCCTCGAACGAAGCACTATCCTCACTGATACCCGCAGCAGTGCTTCCGCGAGTATCACCTCCTGGAGTCCATAGGACTCCATGGAGCCGTGCACCTCTGAACTGCGAGCTCTGTGCAACCTTGCTCTTGCGACATCACGCAACAGAGTGAGACTAGGAATTACTTGTTCTCAGTCTCACTCTGCTCCCAGTGAGAAGAAGCGGTGGACCCTTTGTGCCACGGGATGAGAGGTGAGTATGGAGTCTTTATTTTATTTTTTTAGAGCATGTTAAATGATTTTGCATATATAGAATCATTTAACACCAGCTTTTCGCAGATGATAAAAATTTCACCTTAGGATATTCAGCAGTGTTGAAAACACTGGCGAAACAATGGTATTGGAATAATAATTGCATTTTTTTATGGACAAATAGTGTTAGTACCATTGTTCAGCTGTTCAAAATTATTTGCAGCATCCTTTCCTGCCATTTTTAGGTTGACCTCTATATGTTTGAAGTTCAACGTAATTGCAACATTTGGATTTTTACAGTTGTTTGCAACATTGCTGAACATGGGTGTTTTATGAATTACCCCTAATATTGCAGCAAGAAACAAATTGTCTCATATGACAAACATCAGGGTTCTGGAGAGTGACTAAGGCCGGATTTAGACAAGCATTTTTAAGAGCAGAAGGAATGTCTGTGCGAGTGGACGTTCCTTCCACTCTGACAGCCGTTTGGCCACCTCGCTGAGTGCACTAAGGCTAGGGTCAGACGAAAGCATTTTTCCCTGCGAACGTGAAAAAGTGCGTCCGAACGCATTGACGTATTTTTTCACTGAATGCGCAAAAACGGTCAGACGACGCGCATTTTCGGGCGTGATTTTGTACGGATCGTCAATAAAACTCTTTTTGCATCTGGACGTTATGTAGGCTGGACATTAGCAGTGTCTGACATCTCCTAATCACGCACACACGCCGCTATGCCGCAGCTGCGCATTCAGTACGTCAGTACTAGCGGTTCAGCGTTCTCAGAAAAATGCGTTCAAATTCCACTTGCGTTGCACGGCCGGACTTTTGTGCGGCCGTACATCGTATATTGGCCGTCATTGCCCGTCATCTGCTGCTAGTGCGGCCGTAATTATGTGCGCCAGAACGCACGTTAAAAGTGCGCTGGTCTGACCCCAGCCTTAGTGCGCTCAGCGCTGCACGGCTTGATCCTCCTATGGAGAATCGCGCTTTGCAGCTCCGTCAACGGAGTCTTGTTTTATTATCCTTTTATCCAAATGACCCCCGTATCTCTGCCATAGAGAATTTCTTGCCCAGCTGGGGGGGATTCCCTTTCTGATGTCATCACCCAGATGCCCATGCTTTCGCAAGATCGTGGATTGACTATTTGTCCCTAGTTGGTGGAATTTCTTTGCTCTTAATAACCTGTATGTGTTCTCCTCTACATCACATCACTTTATTCACACTCCCCCTTTGTCTCCATGCCCATGTCAGCCCTGTGACTCTGTACACCATAATCCCTGTGTAACACCTCCCTTTCTTATCACTGTGACACAAAAATACATGAACTGAAAGTTGAACAGTATATATTTATTCTTAAAGTATTTTACCAGGAAGGATACATTTCATTTTCATGTATGACATCATAGCTGGTTATTGCCCATTTCCCTTTCAATTGTCCCATGGGCCCCTTGCAGATAAAAAAAATGGTTCTTAGATTGTAAGCTCTTGAGCAGGGCCCTCCTTCCTACTGTTCTCTTTGTTGAACTTGTATCTATTTTTGTTGTTCTGTCTCACCCATTGTACAGCACTACAGAACTTGTTGGCACTTTATAAATACTTGTAACTTTAATTTATCTATTTTATACTTTTTAAATCAAATGCAAATTAGAAGACTTTCCTGTAAGGTATGCAATACTATATTGTTCATTTTTTAGCCAGATGTGATACCTTAATTAACAACTTTCATTTTGGAAGCTGTGAGCTACTGAGGAAAGATTTCAGCATATTTTTTTCTTTTACCTTAAATAAAGGTTTATCTCCTGTTCAGCATGATATTGCTACATCCTCACACCTACTTTACAACTATTCACTGTGGGCGCTATTACATTCTTCACGCAAAAAGGCAAGGTAAACGTGTGAATTTTTACACGAAGCGTTAAACGTTAACGCACGTAAATTAACACTGATATTACAATCGTCGTGCATTTTTTCATCCGTCAAAAAACAACGTACGTAAAAAAGACGCGCGCGCATTAACGTTGCGCACAGAAATCGGTGTGCGGACTGTTTTTTCACGCAATTCAGCTAATCAAAATTAAGAACGACAACTGTCTCACGTTAAGTTTTTGCGCCTGTCAAAATCAATCTGAGCATATATGCTTCATCAATAAAAAAACCACGCACAACTTCTCAATTTTATTGTTTGGGTATGCGTTGAATGTGTAACTATACTTTGCTGTATTTTTTTTCGGGCTGGTGTATTTGGGTTCGGCCAGGATGTTCAGATTATCCATTAACATCAGCTTTTAAAAGACGTTAAATTATACGCGCAAGCGCTGTGCGTTAAATTTGCGCGGACATTGTAATACGACGTTCAGCGCAAAGGGTTTTACCCCTCACGTTATTGCGTTTTTTTGCGCAAGCGTTAACGTTTGCGCGAAGAATGTAATAGGGCCCTAAGGCTAGGGTCAAACGAAAGCATTTTTACACGCGAACGTAAAAAAGTGCGTCCGAACGCATTGACGTATTTTTTCACGGAATTCGCGAAAACGGTCATACGATGCGCATTTTCGTGCGTGATTTTTTACGTATCCAAATCAGGAAACTTTGGGTGTCTGGACATTATGTTGGTCGGACACGAGCAGGGTCTGACGTCTCCAAATCACACACACACGCCGCTAGCAGACGCAGCGCACTCTGTACGTCCGTACTAGCGGTTCTGCGTTCTCAAAAAAATGCGTTCATTTTCCACTTGCGTTGCGCGGCCGGACTTTCGTGCGGCCGTACTTCGTATATTGGCCGTCATTGCCCGTCATTTGCTGCTAGTGCGTCCGTAATTAAGTGCGCCAGAACGCACGTTAAAAGTGCGCTGGTCTGACCCCAGCCTAAATGTTTCAACTCTATTCTGTCCTGCAGCACTGCATTTATTAATTGGGGTGATAGGTGTTTTTTGTAATTAATCACCTCACCCTCTAATCTGTTTTACCCTCTGCCCTACTATAAATTCCAAAGTATTAACCTTTTTATTTTCTCTTCTATGTTGTAGCTCTCATTAAATCAAGCCACAAACTCCACAAGAACCTCTCACAATCCACCCTGTGCTCTGTCTAATTTTTTACTCTCATCTCCATTTCTTGCACACATAAATCATTTTAGCACTTCTGTGCTTCTCAATCTGACTGCTGTGGTTTCTCTGGCACCAGCTTAATGCTCCCCCTGCTGCATTTTATTCCATGTCCATTTAATTACATTAGATTGTAAGCTCATCTTGCAGAGAGATGTAGAAAGAGCTGCAATTGCTAGATATTTATCCCACAGTCAGGCATCTTCGATCTTTCTATCTCAGGATGTTTCTTGTTGGTATTTCCCAATTCTAAAGTGCTGAAGAATTTGACACCAAATAGTCAACAAGAAGTGGACACTATATAAATATCAAATAATAATAATAATAATAAATTAGTGTTATGCACAGCGTTTTTTTCCATTTCGGTATCTTTGGTTTTGGTTGGTACCATTGTTTTTTTTTTGTTTCTGGTCATTTTAGGCTAGCGTCAGACAAACGCAGTCATCACGTCCATGTTGCCGCACCATTTAACATCCGTCGTAGCATTGATTTGTGATCAATAGAGACCAACACGCGAAGCACGTGCGCACCGAAGTGTGCACGCACCACGCAGGTGGCAACGGACGCCATTTAGGCTAAGGTCAGACGAAAGCAGTTTTAACGTGCGTTTAGCCGCACTAAATCACGGCCGTGCTAGCAGAAAATGACGTCCAATGTCGGGCAGCATATGAAGAACGGCCGCACAAAGGTGCGGCCGCGCAACGCAAGTGGCAAACGAACGCATTTTTTCGAGAACGTCAAACCGCTAGTACTGACGTACAGAGTGCGCTGCGTCTGCATAGCGGCGTGTTTGCGTTATTGGGAGACGTCAGACGCTGCACACGTCCGGCCAACATAACGTCCAGACGCAAAAAGGGTTTTATTGATGATCCGTACAAAATCACGGACGAAAATGCGCATCGTATGACCGCTATCGCGTATTCCGTGAAAAAATACGTCCATTCGTTCGAACGCACTTTTTCACGGACAACGCGAAAAATGCGTTAGTCTGACCCTAGCCTTAGGCATCGACGTAAAAGAGCTATGACGGACGCTCGGAGTGCAAAGTGTCCACGTAGCGGCCTGTGAGCAGATGTCAGACACAGCGCATTTGCAACTTCTATTACATTGACGCTCAGAAGTTTTTTTGGTCTGGCTGACTGTACCTGTCACTTAATTTTAATTAATTTTGTTTCCCATATTTCTCTTTTTTTCTACATCCATTAAAAAAACGGACTGTGTGGTGTCTACAGTGTCTTCCATCAGTACGTCCGTCCATTATGCACGCACTCAGATTGCGCTCAGACTGCATACGTCTGACATTAGCCTAAACCGTCTTTTTTTCATTTCGGGTCGTTCAATATTTCACCGTGATTCGTAATTTAGACCTTTATGAAATATAATGGATCGTCCGATATCATTTTTTTGGATCATTTCGGTTTTCGGTTCTGATCATTTCGCATCGGATTATATTCATTTATTGGATCCGAGTCATTTATTGGATCCGATTTATTTATTGGATCGGATCCGATTCATTATCACAGCGAAAAAAAATATTGAACGAAAACTTTAAAAAAAGTTCAGAAACCTAAAATTTCACCCAAAAAAAATCTAAAAAATAAACACAATGGCTTATTGCTGCAAGTGAAAAAAATAAACGGCTTAACTATTTAATGAAAACAGGGATTTTTTAACATTAAAACCTATAGGCGAATCCTATAAGTAGCAATGTTAAAAAAATCAACATTTTCATAATTTTGAAATAAGTTTGTTCCATTTTTTTCTGCTTTGTGTCCTTTTCATTCCGTTTTTTTTCTCGTTTTGGAACATTTTGTTCCGTTTTGGGCATTTTTGTTACATTTTTCTCGTTTCGGATAATAATTTTTCCTTTTGATATCATTTTGGATATTGTTCGAATCATTTGATATCATTTTGGATCATTTTGAATCGGAATTTAGGCCGATTTGTAATATCGGACGGCTGATATTACGATCTTCGGAAACAAAAAAAATAACGAAAATACAAATCTCGGCCGAAAACTGAATTTTGACAATAGAAAACGCAGATGTCTAATAATAATAATCCGGCTGTTCAAAGACTTTTGTATAGTGGAAAAAAGTAAGCAAATGTGCCCTATCAACATTGTTTGTGCAAAGATCACATTTGGATGATAAGTGAAGTATTTACAGTATGTTAAAACAATTCTATTCAAGATATGAAAAACATTTCAACTGCCTCACTTAAAGAAATCTACTTAAAATAAATAGCTTGCCATTTAGTAATAGCGAAAGAGATCATTATGCAAAATATTCCTATGATATATTGACAAATAAATTCTGCATAACTAATGTGCACATAATGGTATTTTGTGATCTTTCATACTCATTGAAGCATGTCTTAGAAAAATATGCGCCATCATAAACCACTATAAGAACATAAAATTTAAAAATGACACTGTTTAAACTATACATTTATGAAATTAAACAACATTATAATTCAGCAGACAGACAGTAGATATAAATAGAATTAAATTATTGTATCTAATAAATGTAGAAGCAATGATCTAATGTGATCCTACTGTGATCAAACGAATGCTCATCGCTTCCAACAGTTAGTAGTAAACGCCCTAATCTCCTGTGGGGGGCAATGACTTAATCTCCTGGAACAAAGGATTATTTGAATTTATGGTGGAGTTTTTTCTGCTAGATGGTGTCAGGAGGTGTTCCAATAGGGGTAAACTGCAAATAACCCGGATGTCCATGAATAATATGGAGCCTGTCAACTGAATGACACAAAAAATGTTTAAATTGATATTTTTGTAATGTTAAATTATACCAGAGGCGTATTCTATCTCCTACTATATTGCATCATGATCCCTTTTAAATGGCCTGTGTATTCTGCTTCCCTAAGCAAAGCTGTGAGGCGTGGGTGCTTTAGACTAGCTACGTCTGTATTTGACCAGTACTCACATGATGAAGTTCAGCAGATAGCTTCATCTCAGCAAAACTGACACCTAGAAAGATGAATCCAGTTGAAGAATTTAATGATCAGACTGACAATCTTGTAATAGTGTACAGCAATGCAAGTAAAAAGACATTAGATTTGTCTAGCAGTGAGCACAGAATGGCTGCTATGTGACCAGGAAGTAACTAACAACAAGACACCGAGCAGAGGGGTGGAAACTGGATACAGAAAGCTAAGGATGCCCAGCAGAGAGAAAATAGCTATGAAATCAATACCATGTAAGCAGCAAAGGCAGGTTCAACACAAAACAGAAAAAATATACAATAAATCCTAAATCATGGGGCATGACACCGTGCGAGTTGGAATAATTTGGAGCCACAAACAGATACCAGCAGCGGCACTGCGCACCACGGCACCACCATTGATATTGGCTCCTGGATTGCTTAGAATTCCATGGAGCTAGGCATGACCCTACATCAATTATGTCTGACCACTACTCACCCCTGATTTGTTTGATGTAGTATGGTCACATGTACAAATTGACAAACCACAGCAGAGCCTTTTCTGGATGGTCAAACCATATATCCCTGGCCAAGCTACTTCATCCAATGAGAGGAGCTCTATAGATCAGTGGTCCCCAACCCTGGTCCTCAGGGCCCACTTACAGGACAGGTTTGCCAGATATCTGAAGTACAGCACAGGTGATATGATTTGCTGTCTAGTGATTGCAGGATTCAGTCAACATTTCCCCAAGGTCGTCCTTAAAACCTGACCTGTTAGTGGGCATTGAGGACCAGGATTGGGGACCACTGCTATAGATGTTAGGCCCTATTCCACTATTTCCAGTAACAGGGAGAGTTGGGCAGATCCCAAGGTTTTATTGCCAGAGCCCCCCACTGTGTGGCACTCGGGTTACACTGTGTTACAGTACAATCAGAGTACTTTGATAAAGAGGGGAGAAGTTTTGTGTCGCTATCGTGCTCATTGCGGTCCTATCAATGCTTAGTGAATCACATCCTATGTGTTTATCGTTCAGCAGTTTGAAAGGAAAAATAAATTAATATCAATGATATAATTAAATTGACTCTTACTATAGGGGTTATTCAGAACTGGCCCCGAAATTGCATCGAAGTGTGAATTTCCCCGTATGGTGCAATTTCGTGGTCATTCAGCTATTCAAAACCCTGGCATTTTGTCAAATATTGGCAGATTGCAAGCAAAATACGAGTGATCTTTGGCAGCATTGAAATCCCCATAGAGAAGCAATGGTTAATCTGTTAGGAGTACACAAACAGCAGAGACATGTCAGTGAAATGTTTCATTCAACAGGTTTAATCAGGCGAATCCCATAGGTTGCAATGTTAAAAATATTCCCATTTTAAGTCAATATCTAATAAACCGTTTATTATTTTATTCTGCTGTAAAAAGTCTCTTTATTTATAGATTTTTTTAGGATTTTTTAGGCATTTTCAATATTAAAAATATTCCCGTTTTTACTAAATATCTATTAAACCGTTTATTCTTTTAATTTGCATCAAAAAGTCTCTGGATTTATTTTTTTAGGATTTTTTAGGGAATTTTTCGGCAAAAAAAAATTTCCAATGTTTTTTTTAAATAGCTTTTTTTTTTCTGTAGCAGGCCTTTCGTTATTATTCATAGGACCTTATATGTTAATTCCAGACATTTTCGGCCAGTAGCTTCTTTGCGAACAGCGTTTATAATTTTAAAAGTTGCAGTTGTTTTTTTGGGGAGGATTTTTTACCCAGTTTGTCAGCTTGTCTGCTTTTTCCAGCGACTGGTCCACACTGTGTTCGGCGGATCATCAGATCATTTTGATTTAGCGTTTTTTGACGGATTTTCCCTGCACTTTGGGGACCCTGCAGTGAATTCAACGCGGGGTCAGGGAATTTGATTCCCTGAAGTGCGGGGTAGAAAAGAGCACCTCTGAATAACCCTGTATATTAATGCATGTTATAATATGTGTCATTATCACTAACAGGGAGAGCTATGGACTGTACTTTTTCTAAACTGTCCAAAGACGTAACTAATTAGCCTGAAACTAAGCAAGTTGCAGACACTTGACCTGAAGTTCTCTAGACTTAAATGTTCATTTGTCTTTGCCAAAGCATTCAGTGGCAAAGTGTTAAATCCAATAACAGACTGATTAAAATGCACAAAAGAACAGCCAGAGGGGCTATTTATCTGGAAGTTCAGTTTAATGTGTTAGGAGGACTAAGCAAAAAAAATAAATACAAACACCAAACCAGATAGCGAATTCACAAAATATATCATAGTGTAAATGCCAAAAGATTCTTGAACATATTGCTTTTATACATGATATATGTATGTGGGGTGGAAAACTTCCCCTAAATATGTTTGCAAATGTGTGAACAAAAATTTATTAAATAGTGATGGTTGACTAACTTGCCTGTTTATTACAATGCTATAAGGCTAGGGTCAGACGAACGCAGTGCGAACGCGCGTGCAGCCGCACTTTATTACGGCCGTAGTAGCAACAAATGACGGCCAATGACGGGCAATATACGAAGTACAGCCGTACGAAAGTGCGGCCGCGCAACGCAAGCGGCAAACAAACGCATTTTTCCGAGAACGTGATACCGCTAGTACTGACGTACAGAGTGCGCTGCGTCCACTAGCGGCGTGTGTGCGTGATTAGGAGACGTCAGACACTGCTAATGTCCGGCCAACATAACGTCCAGATGCAAAAAGTGTTTTATTGGTGATCCGTACAAAATCACGGACGAGAAATGCGCATCGTGGGACCACTATCACATATTCCGTGAAAAAATACGTCCATTCGTTCGAACGCACTTTTTCACAGACGACGCGAAAAATGCGTTAGTCTGACCCTACCCTAATAGTCTTGTGTTCATAAGGACACAACTGGCACTATTACAATGTTCACGCTAAAACAGGGACACTAAGGTGAAAAACCTGCGCCTGCAGGTTTCTCCTTAGCCTCCCCATTTTAGCGTGATATTATGGGGCAGGCGCTAATCCAGCAGTCTGCACTGTAATACAACGCTAAGACTCAGGATGCTCGAGGCAGCGCTGAGCACCGCCACGAGCATCCCCTCAATGGAGTCCATAGGACTCCATTGAGGCTTCCGCTGCAGGTCTCATGACCTGCAGGATCTCGCCTTGCGACTTCCAGCAGGTCGGCGTAGTGATTCGCAGAGGGAGACTGAGGGACTTTTTCCCTCATTCTATCTCTGCTCACGGCAGCAAGAAGAGGCGGATGGAGCCTCCGTTCTCGCCGCCGGATGGGAGGTGAGTATGTAATTTTTTTTGGGGGGGGTTCTGCTGGTGCTGACTGATTCCGCAGAAGTGGAATCCTTTAGCCACAGCTAAGACCGTGTGTTAACTTTTCAGTTAACCGCAGCAGGACGGTAATTAGCGTTAGTACATTGTAATACTAACGCTAATTAACACTTTGCGCTCCCCATGTTAGGCTGAGGGAGCGCAACGTACAGTAAACTCGTGCTGAAAAGTGCAAGACCCGAATTGCCAACGGGTTTTTGAACCTGTTAGCGTTCGGATTGTAACATGGTGTGCCTGCGCTAGAGCCACCAGTGCTAACGTTAACGCTCACACAGGTGAGCGTTAACTTTACCATTATGAATGTAATATGGCCCAACATCGTTAATGATAAATGGAAAATCGTTTATTTGGATAGTTGCTGGCAGATATGTCATATTTGGGTGGATTGGGTAGGAACTAGACATGGGAGTTTAGGATTTGGATACATAAACCATTGTGGGGAATTTAAGATGAGGTTGAGCATCTCTAATCAGCTACAGCTACCATAAATCTCTCTTTATACTAATCCAGAGTATCCTAATCCGATAATACAAGAAAACTATTCTACACAGAATCTTTACACTGTCAGGTACAACAGTGAAATGTCGCCGGACATAATTAACTCCACTACAAGGATGCTGAAATAAGTTTCTCAGCTAATCCTTAACTTGATTTATAAAGGAACTATTACATTTTAAAATGTTTAAATCGATCCTTTGTTCTTGAACATTGAAAATGTGTCTGTAAATCTGAGTTTACCAAATATCTCAAACTCATCATATCAGCAGCAAAAGTTCAACTCGTTCACATATTGCGCTTGTATTATTTTAAAATAAATTGCACATCAAACAGGAAATTATGCATAATTTTAAGCAGAAGCTTAAAGAAGCTCATTTTTAATATTGCACAAACTAATGCTACATTGCTGATCTAAGGAATATATTTGGACTGTGTTGTGCTGTCAATTTTTATATTATTGCACTCAGGCTTTCTTTTTAATATTTTTTTTTCAATAAAATATTTATTTAACTCATAGCCAAAGTATATTCAGTCAACAGTAATTTGTGTTGCTTTATCAGAGGATATGTGGGGCAGAGAGACAGCACGTGTATTCCGATCCTTGCCATTTGTTATCCTCTGATTATTGCAGTAGGAGATCTGTAGCATGCTGGCGAGTTGCCCAAAACGTAATTCTAGGTAGACAGTAAGCGCACCAGTAGTGCACACAGAGATGCCTTTTCAGATCAATAAACGGCAATTTTGTTTGAGTCATTGAGCCACATATCACCTCCCCCCCTATAAATTGGAAATCTGCAGCTTGGAATTGTATCTCTATGTTTACAGTCTCTATTTAATTCATTAGTGTACAAGGCAAAGCAATGATTATAGAGTACATTTATTAACTAACTCTACACAGAACAGTTAGTTACAAGTATTTATAAAACGCTAACAAGTTCCATAGCCCTGTACAAAGGGTGAGACAGAATATCAAATATACATACACGTTAAACACACAGAACAGCAGGAGAGAGGACCCTGCTCGAGAGTTTACAATCTAAGAGGAGAGGGGTAACATACTGGGTATGGGTAAATAGAGAACCTGAAGTAGCATGGGTGCATGTGGGCCGAGTGGAAAGATGGCGCAAGAAATGAACAATGGGGGAATCATGGAATGAATCACAAATAAAAAAAAACATTTGGAAGTACTCAAGTGGTTCTTCCAAATAGTGTGTGAAGTGACATGGATCATCAAGTACTCAAGTAGTTATCCCAAAACCACCATAAATCCCAAAATACAGAAAAAAGCAGCAGTGCGCTGTTGTGTCCGCAGAACAAATCATGCAAAATTATTGTAAATAGCTTACATGAGAATTGCAATTCTCGTATAGAATTAGTTGTTGATGTTTTCCGTCAGTTAATACAGGAAATCCTCAAAATACATAAGGAAAAGCACAATAGTGCAATTTTAATACAGTGTGGTGTATTAATGATGTTCGAGCAATAACCACTCACATTCCAAGTTCATTACAGACTGCAGAGGGAGAATCTGGGATCTCTTAAGGTCAGAGAGAAAGAGGTAACAGTAGTCAAGGCGGGAGATAATTAGAGCTTGGATGAGCATTTTAGCAGAGTCCAGATTAAGAAAGGGACAGACACATGTAATGTTTTTTAGGTGGAAGTAGCAAAATTTTGTTAGTGATTGAGGAGTGAAGGAGAGATCAGAGTGAGGAGGACCCTGAGGCAACGAGCCTGAGAGGTAGAAGTAATGGTGGCACCATTCACCTGAACGGAAATGGGTACAAGAATGTTGGTTTTAGAGGGAGGGAAGTCGAGAAGAACCTTAGTTTGAAGGATTTGTTGTCTTGGTGCACAAAAATAAAAATCAGATAATGCTTTTCCCAAATGTATTAATATTTAATAATTATATGCAGATGGTTATTTGACATTGTAAGAAAAGTAGTAACCTTTTCAATACAAAGAATAGCATTTAGATCCACTGAGGAAACATTCACAGTCAAATTTCGATTTTTTTTTCACTCATGACTGTGTGGATTTTCCTGAATTTCTTAGAATTAATAACTTAAGTAATATGTTTACTATGTCTTGGTTTCACCATAACTTTATAGATTTCTGTTTTGTGCACAATTTTTATTATTATTATTATTATTATTATTGTAAGAGTTTTACAAGAAATAGTGAGGAACTATAAATCAAGATTAACAAAATTTTAAAAAATCCTAGATAATTGATGGAATACATGTACAGGGCCATGCTCGGAGAAATGTCATATGTATTTGAAGAAGATAGACACCCCGGACAATTTACCAGTAAGCTGGTACTTTTTATTTAACCCTTTTATCATAAATCTTTGTCAAAATACCTTTACATTTTTCTATGATCTTTTCATGAAGCACACCCATAACAAACATCAAATTGTTCCCACATGATCTGTTCATTGGTGATAAGGTTTAGGAAGGGTGTGAAACCTCCTCTATTTCATATTATTTCTCCCATCTTACAGTTCATGAGATGAGCATTATGAGTAGGTGGCTTGCTTGGCATCTCACCTACTTTAGTTTTTAACACCTAATCCTTTTCACATAGGTGGGGGATATATAAGTGGGTCACCCAAGCAGGGCCACCACAAGGGCATCACAACCCATGATGCATTCAGAGGCCTGCTAACAGGGGGGCCCACTGTCGGTTACTTGTCATTCCCTTTCCACGGAGCTTTGATATGGGATTCTTGGAGTCCAATTCTGGAGCTCCTATAGGGCCTGCAGAACAAACTAGGGCCCGGCCAGCTACATCCTATTAGGACAGTTGCTGGGCTCTTCAGTCCTCCTCCTTGAGAAAGCGCAGTGCGGTATGTGCTTCTATCGAGGCGCAATTGTGTGACCAAAGCTTTTACTGGAGAAACAAAGTGCAAATACAACAAATGTTTCAGTGTAAGAATCTCCTTCTTGCTGTGTGTATGAATGTGTTTGTGCATTGGTATGGGTATGTTTGTGTGTATTTATCTCGGTATGTTTCTCTGTGTGTGGTCTGAATATGTTTCTGTTTATATGTGTTGTGTGTAGGTTTCTGTATGGAGGTTTCTATTTGTCTGTGTTTATTGGTGCATGAATGCATTTGGGTATTTTGGTTTATATATGGGTCTATGTATATGTATATGTGTGTGTGTGTGTGTCTGTATGTGTCTCTGCCTGTATATTTCTGTGTGTGATTCAGTTATCTCTGTCGGTGTCTCTTACAACCAAACAAATACACGCGGGTACTATCAGGGTTATCCAAAGAGATTCGAAAAGTCACCGCACGTTCGGTGACTTTTCATTCTCTTCAATTCGGTTTGTGTTGCCGATCCCATTTCGGTGACCCTGCGGTGTATTCAGCAAGCACCACAGGGTCCCCGAATTGCAGGGAAAAGCTGCCGCAAACCTGATGAAAACTAACCACAAAACCTGCCGAATGCACGCCGAAAACCTGCAAAAACATCTGGATTAACCCGTCGAAGATGCTGGAAAAACCCGAGCAGGAGCCGATCACACGCAGCGAAGCCGCCGGAAAAAGCAGAGAAAAAGCCGACACCGCAGGCAGAGGGAGGTGAATAAATTAGCAAAAGAGTTTGTATGAATGTGAAAGTGAAAAGCTGTTTGCAAAGAAACTACTGTGCGAAAATGTCTGCATATGAGGTCCAGGGAATGATAATAAAAAGGGCTGTTACAGAAAAAATAAGTAAACTTAAAAAAAAATAATAAATAAATCTGACTTTTAAAAAAAAAAAAATTCAGAAAAGTGCTTAAAGTATCCTAAAAAATCTATAAATAAAGAGACTCTTTACTGCAGAATTTTATAATGAACGGTTTATTAGATATTGAATTAAAACGGGAATATTTTTATCATTGAAGCCTACGGGATTCTCCTGAATTAACTTGCCGAATTAAATCACCGAATGGCAGGGCATTAGGGGAACCTTTCACTGCTGGTTTGTGTTCTCTGAATAGCCGAAGCAGTGCATTTTCATGGGGATTTCACTGCCCTCGAACAGGCACCGAACAGGCACCGTATGTTCAGGCAATTCGCCAGGATTTGGCGAATTGCCTGCTCTCTGGATAGCCGAATGGCCAGGAAAGGTAACCAAACGCTGATTTTCAGCGTTCGGTTACCTTTCTCAAGCAATTCGGATCTCTTTGGATAGCCCTGTATGTTTTGGGATGGTGGGCATCAAAATGTGTTCTTCCTAGTGCCTAAATGTCTTCACCGGGCATTGTAGTTAATCACAGATGTTAATCATCACTGACTCAAAATGCCCAAGATAAAGGGGCAGATCCCTCTACTCTTGTTGTATATATTTTTTTCTATCCAAACATATATCTATGTGTCTCATTTGTTTATAACTGATTAATTAGGAGAGGGATTATTGTTGCATACATTTCAACAAAAACTCTTTCTAGAAGAAGAGGACACATCTACAAAGTGTAAAATCTGTCCTTTCCTTTGTTCCATGTTGAAAATCATCATCTATATTTTTAAAAAGTGCTCGTTATATCAGAGAAAATGGCAAATGGCACAAGTGTATCCTCTCTGAATAGAAGAAAATGACTGGGTTGGGATGAGTGGGTTGAAATTATTTTCCAGAATTGCAAAAGAACATTTAAATAAAGTCACAAAGTATTTCAAAAATAAGAATCACTATGCGCTATATTTTCAAATTAAAAAGACAGAAAGTATGTCATAGTTTGTATTCACTTTTATAATGAATCTCGAAGATTGTCTGTGAACAAAAAAAGGGGTGTCTTGCATTGTCTAATGCCTGTCATGTACAACACTACAAAAACCTCTTTAAAATTCATAGCAATATTCAGCCTTGTGCTTCAATGTTTCAAGCTGAGAACAGCAGATACCGAGAGCTAAAATTTGTCTTAGGTAACTTTGCTTTCTATTCTAAAGTTAATTTGGAAAAAGAAGCAACTTTTTTCAAGAATAAAAAAACCAACAAATCAAATCAAAATACAACAAATGGTGTACACGATAGTGCCAATGTTTCCTCTTTGAATCTATCAGAAGACTTTAACGCTATTAATTAAATCCTAACCTTGACCACCTGGAAGTAAGCGGCTGCAAATTGCCTTCCTTTGCTTTAAAGAATTGAATGCCGGGGAGGTTTTAAAGTTGGAATTCCAGACATAAATGGTGGCCCGCACAATATCCAGCTGGAGGTGTTTACAGCTAGCAACATGTTACCCAGACAACTAATTCCAAATTCCCTAAATTAGTAGGCTACAAAATTTAAATAAAAAGAGAAAAAAAACATCTTCTGTATCAGTTTTTATGTAACTAATCCATTTAGCAAAATAAAGCAACTTTAAAAAGTGTAATTAAACGGCATCTGTCACATTGCTTGAAACCTACATTCCTAGAAATAAAGCCACTTTTTCCGCTATTTAAAACATTTTCAGGACACATTCCATTAACCCCTTCGCTCTCGAAGTCTAGTAATCTTGCTTTCGCATCGTAATACATTGAAGGGCACTCATTCGCTTATCAAAACTCCATTTTCATACCTCTTTAAAGGCAGATTAGTGTTCTGCCTGTGGAAAATTAATTTCACTGTCTTATCTATCTCCAGGCACCCTGCAGAGAGGAAAACAAACAAGCTGCATATAGCAGCCCCAAACCTCACTGTAACAAAAGGTTGCATTAAAGCAGCCAGGGAGAGAGCAGAATACAGGGAGAGCTCTGGGTTTAACTCACTGCGGCACAAGGATAAGATTCAGGGGGTTATAATGACTGAAAATCCCTGCACAGTGCTGATAAAAGATGTTACTGTAATATCCATTTACAGACATTATGTCACATAAAGATATTATTTGTATATTCTATTGGTATTTTTTGGAAGCTGCATTGCTAATAATCGCATTATGATCACTACAAACCCCCCCCATAAGCAGCAGATCTGACCATTTTTATTATTTATCTTTATCACAGTTACAGTATTTGACACAAAGGCCATTTCTGCCTGTATGCTGATAATATGGATCCTGTGTGAGATTGAGTAATATAAGGGATACCATCTAAAGTTCAGAATATTTCATTCCAACAATATTTCTGTAATGTATAAAAAGTGGCCTGCTTTACAGTTGGTTCCCGCTCAGGTCTCACAAGTTTTGGCACAATCAAGCTAAAATCTTGTGAAACCTGAGTGGGCACCCACCGTAAGGCAGGCCACTAGTGTCGTTGCTTGTTCTCAGGACCCTCACAAATCTCTCTGTTTCTCACTATAAGGGCTCTATTACATTCTCCGCGCAAATTCGTACGCACAGTGCAATTCTTTTTGCGCGCAGCGTTAAACGTTAACGCGCGTAAATTAACGCAGGTATTACGATCCGAGCGCATTTTTTCATCCGTCCAAAAATATTGCGCATAAAAAAGACGAGCAAAAATGCACGCGCATTAACGTTGTGCGCAGAAATCGGTGGGCAGACTGTTTTTTCACGCGATTCAGCCAATCTGAATTAAGAACCACAATTGTCTCCCGTTCAGTTTTAGTGCCTGTCAAAATCAATCTGTGTATATACTGTATGCTGCAGCAATAATAAAAACATGCACAACCTCTCTATATTATTGTTTTGGTATGCATAGAATGTATAACTACACTGTGCTGTATTTTTTTTCGTGCTGGTGTATTTCGTTTCAGCCAGAACGTTCAGATTTGCCGTCACCACCAGACTTTAAAAGACGTTAAAATTATGCGCGCAAACGTCGTTTGTAAAAAGTTGCGCATCGATTGTAATACCATCCGCGTACCAGCGCACAAACCCATTTGCGCTCACAATTTTAAGTATGGGATGCGCTCAAACTTGTGTTTGCGCAGGGTCACTCGCGTTAGACGTTAATGTGCATCGTATGCGTGAACGTCGTTATACGACGTTCAGTGCGAAGGGATTTGCCCCTCGCGTTATTGCGTTTTTGCACACGCGCACAATTTTCCACGAACAGTGTTATAGTTCCCTAAGTCTCCAGGGGAATCCAGAGGTGGACCCCTTGCTTGGTGTGCCTAGAGGATGTCAGCTATACCCTCCTGACGGGGACTAACAAGGCTGAAACGATTGTTGGGGGTTGCTTCACCTTTTGTGCAGGGATAACTTCCTTGGCATTTCAGCACTGGCCACCTTTTCTGGGGGATAGCGTCTGATTTGCAAATGGAGCAGTTGTCTCTGTAATGGTACAATCAAGCTAAAACCTTGTGAGACCTGAGCGGGCACCCATCGTAAAGCAGGCCACTAGTGCCATTGCTTGTTCTCAGGACCCTCACAAACCTCTTTGTTTCTCACGTCAAGTTGAGTAGCTAAGTTTGGGAATATAGTTCGACCACCATGGTTCATACTCTTTCAGTAGAGTCAAATTATTTGTTCTGTTTCCATCACTCTACAGATAAAGGAGACACTAGATCACAAGATCCTTTTTGTTGTGAGATGACAGGGGAGTACTCTAATTTTGGTTCAGCATTAAGTGATTTTGCTTTTGTCAGATTGCGTCTAAGGCTAGGGTCAGACGAAAGCATTTTTCCCCGCGAACGTGAAAAAGTGCGTCCGAACGCATTGACGTATTTTTTCACGGAATGCGCAAAAACGGTCAGACGACGCGCATTGTAGGGCGTGATTTTGTACGGATCGTCAATAAAACTCTTTTTGCGTCTGGACGTTATGTAGGCTGGACATTAGCAGTGTCTGACATCTCCTAATCACGCAAACACGCCGATATGCCGCAGCTGCGCACTCAGTACGTCAGTACTAGCGGTTCAGCGTTCTCAGAAAAATGCGTTCAAATTCCACTTGCGTTGCACGGCCGGACTTTTGTGCGGCCGTACATCGTATATTGGCCGTCATTGCCTGTCATTATTATTATTATTATTCTTTATTTATAAAGCGCCAGCATATTCCGCAGCGCTGTCTGCTGCTAGTGCGGCCGTAATTATGTGCGCCAGAACGCACGTTAAAAGTGCACTGGTCTGACCCCAGCCTAAGACCTAGAATATCATTGTCTTACCTTTCCAATGTTACCAAATATTACGTTTAAATGATAATGCAGTTCCAGTGTCCGCTTTCCACTTAAAATGCGAAAAATGCTGCTGCCATATCTATTCTTCTATTTTCCCATGTCACTAGCAAGTGAGGAGGAGTTAATGCAGTGTGTAAGTATACCCTGCGTCATCTAAAATGCAGGCGCCTCATCTCTGAATTTTACTCTGCAGAAAATTGGCAGGTTGTTTAAACACCTGTTTCTCTGATATTTTGATGCAAAGCAGCCCCTAAGGCAAGACAAAGAAAGATATACTAATAAATCAATATATTTATATATAAAAAGTTCCATTATATTGTATTTACCATTTTAGATTATAGATATTAATTAAGGCAAGTCCAGACTCAGCATTTTATACATACTCATTTTGTTCATGGAACGGAACATTTTAAAAACAAATAATGTTGGTTTAAAACGCTGATCTTCATAGAAAAATACAGTAATATGTTCCCCTTTTCAGATTATATTTAAAAAGGTTTCAAGTAGAACTTGCAAGCATAAAAGCGAGATAAGGTGAGAAAAAATAGATCTACATTCGGACATTTTGGGAATACAAATATGCTCTTTTTTTCGCCTTTTTTGAGGTGCTCCTAGTCCTGAGAAGACATGCCGTATACACATAAGGGGTTATTCAGAGAAGGCCGAACTGTCGCCGAAATGTAACCGGACACTGAAATTCAGTGTATGGTGAGATTTCGGGGCCATTCAGCTATTCAGAGAGGAGACAGTTTGCCAAATTCTGGCGAACTGCCAGCAAGTACAGTGCCTGTTCGAAGGCAGTGAATTCCACATAGAGAAGCAATGGTTAATCTATTCAGAGAACACCGAACAACAGTGAAAAGTTGCCAAAATATCCTGCTGTTCAGGGTTTTCATTCATCAGGTTTATTCAGGCGAACCCCACAGGATTCGATGTTAAAAATATTCCCGTTTTAATCCAATATCTAATAAACAGTTTATTATTTTATTCTGCAGTAAAACGTCTCTTTATTTATAGATTTTTTTTTACGATCTTTTAGGCATTTCTTTGGGATTTTTTGACAATTTTTTTTCTTTTTTCTGTAACAGACCTTTTTAATATCATTCATAGGACCTTATATGTAAATTCCCGGCAAGTAGTTTTTTGCAAACAGCATTTCAATTTTGACACTTTTTTCCCCCCGTTCGTCAGCTTGTCGGCTTTTTCCAGCAGCTGCTCTGTACAGCAGCTCGTCTGCATTTTCCAGGCATTTTCAGCATGTTTTTTGTGGCGGTTTGAGTGATCCGATACGTCGGATCATATCGGATGCGTTTTTTCAGCGTTTTTTTCGGTCGGATTTCCGCAGCTTTTCGGCGGCTCTTCCCTGCACTCCGGGGACCCTCCGGTGAATGCTGAATACACCACAGGGTGCTGAACTTTGATTACCCGAAGTGCAGGGAACGAGAGAGCACCGAAATGTCAGCTCTCTGAATAACCCCTATAGTAATGATGTATTTCCAAAATGCTGAGTCTGAGAAAAAATATATAATTTTTGTAGGTTCTGCAATAAACCATTACTTCAAATAGGAATTAAACATGATGAGCAAAATTGGTCAAAATGAGCTCAGTCAGCACCCAGCGAGGAGTATTATTGGAAATTATTGGAGTGTAATATTGAAGATGAGATAAAAATGTAGCCACATATATTATTTAAAATATTTGTTAAATGTAACGGCAATATCTGCATACTGGAATGTGGCTCAGAATAGAATGCAGTGTAATGAAAGCATGGCATTAGAAATAATAAAGGCATTTGAAACTGAGAATGTCTTGTAGCCTTGTGTGCAAAACTCTGAATTTAAAAACAGCAGGTACTCTAGGTCAGATACATTCACTAATCACCCCAGCAACACAAGAGACTGCTTTTGTTACTCCCTGGCACTGGAAGAAATACTAAATCACTCCATTGACTTTCTACTTTTTTTATTTCACAGCATGAGCGCTATTGTTTTACCTTTCTGTCTGAAATAGTGCAGTCTATTTACGCAGATTGTAAATGAAAGTTACTGTCTCAGTCACCAAGCAGCAAACACTACCTTGGTTATAATTCAATCGAAATGAGTTTATCTTCCAGAGAAGACTTGATTGCAAAGCAAACATACTGCAGAATTTAGTCCCTTGCAATACTGCTGCACATACGCTACACATAATGTAATATTACTGGAAGTGAAAATGTAACTTCATAAAATCATGCTATAATCTAATAATCAGACAAAGCTATACTAATTAATCTACAAAACTAAGCAATAACTGCCCACATGATTCAGAGGGTCTCATATCCCACGGCCTAGTTGTCCTAAGAGCCATATAGAAAGAATATGATTTATATAGCTCTATGGACCCTAATACCTAGTGAACGCTAAAGGGGTTATTCAGAGAGAGCCTGAATATATAAGGCTCAATATTGCACGGGGACGCTAGGGAGAAGAACCTGAGCTACAAAACCTGCCTGCATTGTTATCGGGCGCTAAGCCCCGGGATGCATGCGGCAACGCTAAGCACCGCCGCACGCAACCTCTCCATGGAGTCCATTGAGACAGACGGTGCCGGTCACATGACCTGCTGGATCTTGCCTTGCGTCGGCGTAGTGATCTGCAGGGAGAAGACTGGATGACTTTTCCCCCCAGTCTCTCCCTGCTCCTGATAGCCGGATGAGGCGGTTGGAGCCGCAGTCCTCGTCGCGGGATAGGAGGTGAGTATATAGTCAATTCTGAGGGGGTTCTGCTGGTGCTAACGGATTATGCAGAAGCAGAATCCGTTAGCGCCAAGTCCTGACTGTGGTTCACTTTTTGCTAACCGCAGCCGGATGGTAATTAGCGTTAGTATATTGTAATACTAACGCTAATTAACTCTTTGCGCTCCCCATGTTAAGCATAGGGAGCACAAAGTACAGTAACCACACGCAGTACAGCGCAAGATACCAAACGCTAACGGGTTTTTTAACCCGTCAGCGTTTGGATTTTAATATGGGTGTCCCGCGCTAGGGCCACCAGGGCTAAGGTTAACGCTCATGCACTTGAGTCTAACGTTAGCACCAAGAATCTAATGTGGCCCAAGGTCTCCTTCTTATATTCCCATGACCCCATAAAATAATTAGCTACTGGTGGATTTTTTTTTATATACAGACATTGTCTGCATGTATTTTTAATAACAAGGAAATTGCTCATTTCTATATAGCGTAGATTACACATTTTTTGTCCTTGTTATGTATTATACATGAACTGGCTTGTTACTCCTGGCCGTTGCAGCCGCCCTGGTGGGCATGGGCACGACATCGCTTTTTCTGTATGTATGTATTTTTCATAGCATCCACAAATGCAAGAGGAATGAATTTATGATAGATTTAGACAAACAGCATCTTTAAACCTAGGCACACATGCAGATTGATTTAATGCCCCTGATACGGGTAATCCAGCAATGTTATGGTTTTTCCTGGCACTGGAGGAATGCTCGACATCTGCTCTAACAACAAAGAACAGGCCAAGAGGATTTCACCTTCCCCTGGACTCAGGCAACACAACCCTGACTACATCTGTGTCTCTGGGCTAATGCAATATTTAGCAAATATGTAATTTTTACTGGTAACAATATAACAAATTTGCAACAATTTAATAGAGAAAGCGTGAAAATAGAGTTCCAAAATAGTGAATATTTTTTGTACCATATCTTTCATCAGGTATAAAATGAGTTACTGAGTTTATGTTAATCAGAAGAATAACAGGGTTATTCAATGAAATTCGAAAAGTCACCGCACGTTCGGTGTCTTTTCGTTCTCTTCAATTCGGGTTGTTTTGCCGATCCCATTTCGGTGACCCTGCGGTGTATTCAGCAAACACCACAGGGTCCCCGAATTGCAGGGCTGCCGCAAACCTGACGAAAACTAACCGCAAAACCCACCGAATGCATGCAGAAAAGCCACAAAAACATCTGGATTAACCTGCCGAAAACCAAGCCCGAGCAGGAGCCGAACACAGCCAAAGCAGCCGAGACCGCAGACGAGGGAGGTGAATAAATTAGCAAAATAGTTTGTGTGAATCTGTGAAAATGAAACGCTGTTTGCAAAGAAACTACTGAGTGAAAATGTCTGAAATTTACATATGAGGTCCAGGGAATGATAATAAAAAGGGCTGTTACAAAAAAAATAAGTAAACTTAAAAAAAAAAAAAAATCGGACTTTTAAAAAAAAAAAAAATTTGAAAAATGATTAAAATATCCTAAAAAATCTATAAATAAAGAGACTCTTTACTGCAGAATTTTATAATGAACGGTTTATTAGATATTGAATTAAAACGGGAATATTTTTAACATTGAAGCCTATGGGATTCTCCTGAAAAAACTTGCCGAATTAAACCCCCGAATGGCAGGGCATTTCGAGACCCTTTCACTGCTGGTTTGTGTTCTCTGAATAGCCGAAGCAGTGCATTTTCATGGGGTTTTCACTGCCCTCGAACAGGCACCGAACAGGCACCGTATGTTCAGGCAATTCGCCAGGATTTGGCGAATTGCTTGCTCTCTGGATAGCCGAATGGCCAGGAAAGGTAACCGAACGCTGATTTTCAGCGTTCGGTTACCTTTCTCAAGCAATTCGGAGCGCTTTGAATAACCCTGTTAATTTCTTGCTCAGTACATAACAGGTACTTTATATGCAATCACTTACTGAAAAATAGATATATCTAAATATACATGTTACATGTATCATACACATTCCTGCATCAACACTTCCTCTGGTCTTGGGCTGCAGCTTGAACTGTTACAGGTCTGTTCACTAAAGGTGAAACTCAGGAGAATTGGCAGAAGAGAACAATCTAGACCAAAGAGCCGATTTGGTAAGTGTGATAAATGGTTGAATTATACAGTTTTTTGCTATTTCGAACTAGATTTTTCAGTTCTCCTGACAATTCTCCTGAGTTTCACCTTTATTGAATAGACCCTTATGTGCTTGACTCTAGCACATGTACAGAATTACAACATATGTGCCATATTTGCTTTATAAATATATCTACATCCCAATACAAAACAGAGAATACTAAACTACTAAAATGCTAGATACAGTTTAATCATCCAAGAAGAGAGTGGGAGACTGGGTTTGGAATTGTGCTGTGTGTTTTTCTTTTATATTTAATAGTGTTACAGAATTAATACCTAATTCAGATGTAAATAAAGATTCTAAATAAGTAGCCACTATGGCGTCTATTTCAACCCTGGTATAAACTCAACCAGAGCAGTTGTAATCTTCCCAGAGACAATAAAGCCTATGGAGTTGGTAAGTCTACAGCAGCTCTGGTTGAGTTTACACCATGTTTGGAATACAGCCCTATGATTGTTGGATAAAGAACATACTTCGGCATCAAAGAGACGAGTAGGGATGGGCTGCCGGTTCGAATTCTAAAAATAAAGAGACTCTTTACTGCAGAATATAATAATAAACGGTTTGTTAGATATTGGATTACAACGGGAATATTTTTAACATTGAAGCCTATGGGATTCATAAACATTTCCCACTCTTTGTTGCTCAAACATTTCCCACTCCTTGTCGGTCAAACATTTCCCACTCCTTGTTGGTCAAGCATTTCCCACTCCTTGTTGCTCAAACATTTACCGCTCACTGTTGCTCAAACATTTACCACTCCTTGGGCCACATTACAATCCTAACATTAAAACGCGGGCGCAAGGAAGGATAAAATGCGGCCGCAGTTTTCCCCTTTGCGACCGCGTTTTAATGCTGGATTACAATGCAGGCACAGAAAATGCTGCCTGCATTGTTTGTGGGCGTTAACCCCCATAGGACTCCATTGAGTTTACCCCTGTCGGTCACATGACCAGCCGGATCTCGAATAGCGCGATCCGGCCGGTTGGCGTAGTTACGCAGAGAGAGACTGGGGGGACTTTTTCCCCCAGTCTTTCCCTGCTCCTGCCGGACAGAGGAGGTGGTTGGAGCCGCGGTGAGGCCACCTCGCTGAGCGCAGTTAGTGAACTCAGCGTACAAAGCAAGATCCTCCTATGGAGGATCGTGCTTTGTAGCCCCTTCAGCGTCCGTATAGCTTTTTGACGGAAAGGGCTTTCTGCCGTTCGGTGGTAGCATGTGTAATTCGTATGCGCGCTACCCTGTGTGGCCCTTCCTGTCAATCCGTCAAAAGCTGTGACAGACGCAGGGAAGTGTGGTCACACTCACGCACTCAGTGTGTTCATGTGCCCGCAGCCTAAATGCATAAGTAAAACAAAAATTGTTTTGTTTGTATTTTCCTAGAAATATCTAAAGTATGAAAGTATGCACAGAATAACTGTAGGCAACTGGTGGCATATCCAATAATAATGAAAATTTTATTGATCGGTGGTCCAGCAGGAGGCTTGTTTTACTCTAGAGTGGAGGTTTCTAAATACTAAGGGGTTAATCACTAAGCACTGGTGTTTCCTGGTGGTGCAAATACCGGCTAATATATCCAATTTGCAAGACTGGAAATTTTTGCCAGTATTTTTGCAATGCCAGCAAACACAGATACTTAGTGGATAGCCCCAAGAGTGTTGCAAACACATTCAGAATGTGACAGGATATTGAACAAACTCACTCAGAACCAAATTGAAATTTGATGGATTGCCTCCCTCTGCTAAAGATAAAAAATGTTGTAGTGTCATGGTGAAAATTTTCAAAAACAAATCAATTACTTCTTGTTTGTATCTTTTTTGACAAAATTCCATCTTTCAAAGGCAAAGAGACGGAACAGGAAATGATTCTGCATCAAAATGAGTGTGGTAATTGAATTTATTTAGACATCTGGACAGATGTCCATGGAATTTATTGAATGTCAGTCTAGACTGCTGCTTGAAAATCTGTGGTTTCAGGAATGATGTATGCTGTGTTTAAATCAAATATTTGTAGCCAACAATATTATATTTAGCTTATTATTATTATTATTTTTTAAATCCTTTATTTATGAATTTAAAGTAAGGTCGCAAGGTGACTGGAAAGAACACGGCCTCGCCGGGCTGATACAGAAAAGATGAAACAATACTAGTCACCTTAAAAAAAGAAAACGCACAGCCAAAAATCAAAAACAGTCATAGCATAAAATGGGGAGGGGGAGACAATACTTATCAGAGAAGCACTGCAGGTTAAAATAAAAAATTGTGTCGCGTGGGACAGTCTCAATAAGGGGGGGGGGACAAAAGTCAGCAAAAAAAGGAGGGGGTCATTGCAAGAAAGGTATGGGCCTGCGATAAAAATAAAACAAAACAGTCCACGTCAGCCTGTGTGTAACATGGAGGCTGCATGGGCAGCTCCGCCAAGCCATGGTACCACACGAAGGTCACAGCAGATCGGCAACCCCCGGGTCTCTCCAATCGCAATCAGGGTTACGCCACATGGCCAGGGTCGGGGTCCCAAACAGTAGGGACACAGCCACACACGACTGGCAACCTGGCATCCTTCACTTCACCGCCAGGCACAACAATCTGGCAGTGATGACTCCACGCACTGCATCGGAACAGTCTCTGAAGCCTTAGGGTCGACTGGCGGAACTGTACAGCACACACAGCTCCAGCTCCGCAGCACATTTCTCTGGCAGCAATCTCCAGACCCCTCACATTGCCACGAAGTAAGATCTCCTCCAGCACATCCAGAGAGGGAGCCGGGGTTCTTCAGCATCCTTGCAGGATGGCCATTAGGGATGAGCTGTTCGGTTCGATCGGTTCGGAGTTCGAATCGAACATCGCCTGTTCGCATGTTCGCAAACTATGAACATTTCCGCGTGTTCGCCGCGTGTTCACCGCGTGTTCGCCCACAATGCACCACAATGGACCACAATGCACTTTTCCACTGGCCTGAAGCTTGTAATTGGCTACAGCCTTGTACCTGACCACAGGTCAGGTGCAAGACAGGTTCAAGACTATGCCAATCACGGCTCAGAGTCCTGATTGGGCAAATTTTGCCCAATCATGGGCTCACAGAGCTAAGTCCCGCAGCACACTATATAAGGCTTCACACAGCGCTTCAGCACGCGTTTGAGAGGAGATTTCAGAGGAGATTGTTGTTGTGTTAGTGTGTTCTTACTGCCAGTCTGCCACCAGCTACTGGGGGGGGTCTCATCTACTGGGGAGGGTCTCATTTGTTGTAATCTTTGTGTTCTCACACCCAGCAACTATTTAGGGGGCTCACTAATTTCTACAAAATATTTGGGAATTGAGCTGATCTGTGTCTTGTGACTCACTGCCAGTGCCACGCAGTATTTTGGAGGTCACTAATTTCTACAAAATATTTGGGAATTGAGGTGATCTGTGTCTTGTGACTCACTGCCAGTGCCACGCAGTATTTTGGGGGTCACTAATTGCTACAAAATATTTGGGAATTGAGGTGATCTGTGTCTTGTGACTCACTGCCAGTGCCATGCAGTATTTTGGGGGTCACTAATTGCTACAAAATATTTGGGAATTGAGGTGATCTGTGTCTTGTGAGTCACTGCCAGTGCCACGCAGTATTTTGGACGTCAGTAATTTCTACAAAACATTTGGGAATTGAGGTGATCTGTGTCTTGTGACTCACTGCCAATGCCACGCAGTATTTTGGGGGTCACTAATTTCTACAAAATAATTGGGAATTGAGGTAATCTGAGGTGATCTTTGTGTTCTCACTCCCAGCAACTATTTTGGGGGTCACTAATTTCTACAAAATATTTGGGAATTGAGGTGATCTGTGTCTTGTCACTGCCAACAAGTATTTTGGGGTCACTAATTTCTACAAAACATTTGGGAATTGAGGTGATCTGTGTCTTGTGACTCACTGCCAGTGCCACGCAGTATTTTGGGGGTCAGTAATTTCTACAAAATATTTGGGAATTGAGGTGATCTGTGTCTTGTCACTGCCAGCAAGTATTTTGGGGTCAGTAATTGCTACAAAATATTTGGGAATTGAGGTGATCTGTGTCTTGACACAGCCAGTGCCACGCAATATATTGGGCATCAGTAATTTCTACAAAATATTTGGGAATTGTTATAATCCGTGTGTTCTCACTGGCTGCCACCCATCAGGGGGTCTCACTGATTTATAGGAGGTTTCTGAGACTTGTAATCTGTGTCTTCTCACTGCCAGCTATCAGGGGGTCCCACATACTTCTAGCAGATTTATGCGAATTGTAATCTGTGTCTTCTCACTGCCACCCATCAAGGGGTCCCACTGATTTATAAGAGGTTTCCGAGACTTGTAATCTGTGGCTTCTCACTGCCACCCATCAAGGGGTCCTACATACTTCTAGCAGATTTATGCGAATTGTAATTTGTGTCTTCTCACTGCCACCCATCAGGGGGTCCCACATACTTCTATCAGATTTATGCAAATTGTAATTTGTGTCTTGTCTCTGCAGCCATCAGGGGGTCTCACTGATTTATAGGAGGTTTCTGGGAATTGTAATCTGTGTCTTGTCACTGGCTGCCAGCTATCAGGGTGTCTCACTGAGTTATACCAGAGTTCTGTAAATCTTTAATCTTTATACCAGAGTTGAATCAGAGTTCTGTATATATTTAATCTATATATCACTCACCATGTCTGAAAGAACAAAAAGGACAGGCAGACGCTCCCAGACACAGATAAGAGGACAAGCAGCCCCTGTGTCGGGAGGCTGTGCCTCTGGTCGTGGTGGACGTGGTGCATTCTCTGCAGGGGCACGCTTGTCCTTTCTAACTGGTGCTGGCCGTCTTAAGCAGCAGCAACATACAGAGGATTTGGTGGATTGGCTAACCAGGCCATCCTCATCCTCCGAGTCCTCTGCCAGCCAGGCTTGTAGTGCTTTACAGTCTAATGCATCTAATGCAGCCTCCATGTCCACAGCTACTCCTGCCGTAGCCTCGCTATCACACACGGAGGAGTCAGCTGAATTGTTTGACTACAATGACAGTGACATGCTGCTTGAGGATGCACAGCAAGTACAGTGCTCTGATTCAATCTCTGACGTTGAGGAAGGGAGTATAATCAACCTAGAGGAAGGGGGTGCCAGTGATGACACACAAATAACTGGCACTCATGTCGCCCCAGCAGCTGCAGCATACTGCCAAGTTGGCTCCAGTGACGAGGAGATAGGGGATGATGACAATGATGATGAGGTCACTGACACCACCTGGGTGCCTGATCGAACAGAGGATCAAGTGAGGAGGAGGGGGAGAGGAGGCGAAGGAGCCACAGCAAACACGAGGCACAACATCCTCTATGACCAACCATAGCACTAGCCAGTCCAAGGCATCTGATGTCAGAGCTGCTCAGGTGCAGAGCGCTGTTGTCTGAAAGCACACATGCAGAAACTCTGCTGTCTGGGAGTTCTTTAAGAAATGTGCAGCAGACCCCACCATTGCTATTTGTAATCTATGTCAGATGAGGCTCAAGCGTGGGAAAGACACCGGACACCTGGGTACCACGTGCTTGAGGTGACATATGACCACCTGCCACACATCCCGTTAGCAAAACTTTGCGTAGGTCCTCCTCCTCCTTATCTGTCTTGACCCCCACTGTATGTCCTGCCATGTCATTGCCTACAACTTCCACTGACAGGGATGATGCTACAGTAATGGATGTACCAGCTCCTTCCTCACAATGTGACAGCATCCCATCAGCTGAAGATTTACGCAGTCAGATTACGTTACCCCAGCTGCTGCAGCGTAAGAAAAAATATAGTCCCAACCATCCCCAAGCACAGCGTCTAAATGCCAGCTTAGCAAAATTACTCGCATTGCAGCTGCTGCCTTTCCAGCTGGTGGACTCTGCTCCCTTCCGTGAATTTGCTGAATGTGATGTACCACAGTGGCATGTTCCAAAACGCCATTACTTTTCACAGAAGGCCATTCCAGCACTATACCAGCACGCGGAAGACAATGTTATCGAGTCATTGGAAAAGGCAGTCAGCAGCAAGGTGCATGTGACTTTAGACACGTGGTCCAGTAAGCATGGACAGGGTCGTTACATTTCCTTCACGGCACACTGGGTAACTCTGATTGCAGCTGGGAGGGATCCAAGACGGGGCTCTATGCTGGAGCTTGTTCATCCACCACGCCTCCAGAAAGCTGCTTGTTTGAGGTCTGTCTGCTCCACCACCACCTCTCCCTCTTCCTCCTCCTCCTCCTTCTGTATCTCTGGTGAAGTGGCAGTTAAACTGAAGCGTGGCAGGGGCTACGCAATGGCTCAAGCAAAAAGATGCCATACTGTGCTTGAGCTGGTTTGTTTAGGGGACAGGAGCCACACCGGGCCAGAAATTCTGTCAGCTCTGCACGGGCAGGTGCAGAGATGGTTAACACCACGCCAGCTTCAACAGGAAATGGTCGTCTGTGATAATGGCAGCAACTTTCTCTCCACCCTACACCTGGGTAAGTTGACGCATGTACAATGCCTAGCACACGTCCTAAATCTGGTGGTACAGCGTTTCCTAACCAGGTACCCAGGGCTGGCAGAGTTTCTCAGCCAGGCCAGAAAAGTCTGCAGCCACTTCAGATGGTCATTCCCAGCAAAGCGTTCGCCTTGCAGAAATTCAAAGAGAATTCCACCTTCCCACAAACCATCTGATCTGTGACATGCCCACCAGGTGGAACTCGACATTAGCAATGCTGCAGCTTCTACAAGCAGCAGAGGGCCATCAATGAGTACCTGTGTGAGTATGGCACAAGGACAGGTTCAGGTCAACTTGTTTTTTCCCCCCCCGCAGTGGCTGATGATCAAGGATGCATGCACTGTACTGTCAACATTTGAGGAGGCAACGAGGATGGTGAGCAGGGACAGTGCATGCATCAGTGACACAATTCCTTTAGTGTTCCTGCTGGAGCACACTCTGCTTGGAATTATAGATGTGGCTATAGAGGCAGAGCAGCGGGAGGAAGAGGAGGCCTTCCGTAGCTCTCAAGGCCCCAGTCTTTCCGCATACAGCATTTCAGAGGGTCCTTCTCAGATCAGACAGGAGGAGGATGAGGAGGATGATGAGGAGGAATATTTGAGTAGTGGGGGCATTGAAGGTGGGGATTCCTCAAGGGAGGGTTTTGTGTGCCCAGAAACACATGGACTTGTACGTGGCTGGGAGGAGGAAGTGCATGATGGGGTCATCCTCCTCATTGAGCAGGAAGCTAATGCCACCTCCAACCTACGTTGCATGGGCTCCCTTATTATGCAAAGCCTGCTAAAGGACCCCAGGATTCGTGCTATCAAGGAGAGGGATCATTACTGGTTGGCAACCCTCCTTGATCCACGATACAAGGGTAAAGTTGCAGAGCTCATCCTGCCCGCACAGAGGGAGTACAGGATGAAAAGATTTGAAGACGCTCTAAAGCGACACTTGTGTAACATGTTTCCAGGCACTGGTAGGTTTCCAAGTGATGACACAGGTGCTTCTGAGGCTGCGGATGATCAGAGGAATAATTGTGAAGGCCGGGGCCGCTTGACTGATGCCTTTTTACATTTTTTTAGTCCACGGCGCCCAGGGACTTCAAATGTAGACACCCATTGCCAGCGTCTTCACCATATGGTGCAGGACTACCTAGGGGCAAGGGCAGACCTGAAGAACTTTCCAGCAGATGATCCACTGGCTTACTGGGTGTTGAGATTGGATCACTGGCCAGAACTTAGCCAATATGCTATGCAGCTACTAGGTTGCCCTTCATCTAGCGTGCTTTCTGAAAGGACGTTCAGTGCCGCTGGAGGTTTTGTCACAGACAAAAGAGTGCGTCTGTCCACCGACTCTGTAGACCGGCTGACATTTATAAAAATGAATCAGCCCTGGATCAGCAGCTATCAACCCCCTGATGCTGATGTAACGGAATAGATCGGGGATGTCTTCTGCATTCACAAAACCTCCACCACTGAACTCTTCCACAATACCACAAAAGGGTTGCGGTGTGAAGGCACTTGCTGCCATGAAGGGCACAATATTCTCATAGATTCATATCTTTTTAATATAGGACCACATGGTCCACCCCTGCACTCTTCCACAATACCACAGAGTGGTTTCTGTATGAATGCACTTGCTGGCCTGGCACCAAAAGCACAATATCTGGGTGCACTGACGCCTTTACCAGATTCATATCTTTTTAATATAGGACCGCATGGTCCACCCCTGCACTCTTTCACAATACTACAGAGGGGTTACTGTATGAATGCACTTGCTGGCCTGGCACCAAAAGCACAATATCTGGGTGCACTGACTCCTTTACCAGATTCATATCTTTTTAATATAGGACCGCATGGTCCACCCCTGCACTCTTCCACAATACCACAGAGGGGTTACTGTATGAATGCACTTGCTGGCCTGGCACCAAAAGCACAATATTTGGGTGCACTGCCACTGACGCCTTTACCAGAATCATATCCTCAGAGGGGTTACTGTGTGATGGCACTGTTGCTGACGCTAAAGGCCCAATTTTAAAGCACCTAGTGTTACTTTCATCCAAACCCTGCACCATAATTTAGCCCAAAAAATCACTAAACTTTTTCTGCGCGTCCTAAAATGACTTTTCATACAGGCTGCCGCCCCAAGCAGTTGTTTATGAATAGATTAAAGGAACAGCATTTACCGTCATTTTAAACATAATTTTTTTTGTTTTTAAATGTTTCTATACATCCTAGAAATCTGCCACTTCACGGGCAGGTTATGGGGACCTCCTAGGCACGAAATTTTTCGTTTTTAATTTTAACCCTTATTTCATGGAAAACTCACTGTCCCTTTAAAAACGTTTTTTTTTTAACTTTTTGTCCTTGTTTCCTGTCCCCCAGGGCACTACCTGGACCCCCATACACCTTTTATGGCAAATATCTAGCATATATGCCCTCTTGTAGGGCACTCTAAATATCGAATTTTGAGTCCCATTGACTTGCATTGAGTTCAAATTCGAGTTCGAGTTCCGGGGGTGTTCGGCTCATCCCTAATGGCCATCACCTGGCGACACGCCCCCTTCATGAGAAGGCTCAGGTTATCTCCCTCCTACAGTGCCATACAGACTTCGAGGCGATCACAGTCATTTTCTCCTCAGTGGGAGGGGCGACCTGATGCCCGTGTCACCAGCCTCATCTGCCATCTTCGTTCTGTCTCCAGCAGCAGGTGGGAGCCGGGGGCCCTCCGTCTCCACAATCTGCAGCATGATCCCAGCTAGTATTAAATCCACGAGGGTCACCAACAGGGAGGCGGCTGGATCTGCGGGATAGGCCTAAGATGACCGCCAGCAACACTCTCTAGCCCAAAAACGACCAGTGATCGTCCGACTCAAGCCCAGGGGGGCAAAACAGGCCATGGACAGCACGCCTCTGATGACCAGCTACTCTGGGTTCCCAAGCTAAAAAATTCAGCAGCTAAAGGTGTGTATGATCCCCATAGAAGTAAGGACGGGTCAGAGCTCCAGAGACATACGTCCTCCATCATCCGATAAATGTTATGAAAAAATTGCTTTTCGACACAATAGTGAAGGCTTTAAAGTGAATAGTAAAATATTCAAACTTAGCTTGGTCTCTGATGGGGAAAAAACCCATTCAAAAGCACACTGGTACTCAAAAGGTTAAATTACGTTCGAGGTGGCTAGAGTGCCCCTGAAGTGTCTGAATGTACATGTGAACACTTGCCTTTCTATAATGGAATAATTAAGCACAACGATTGCATGGCGCTTCAGATAATTAGGCACTGTGAAAGGGCACTTATCTTGTATATTGCCATAAAATAGAAAAAAAAAATGTATAGTTCTTTAATCGTGGTGTATTTATTTATTTATTTGCAAAGTATTTTACCACGAAGGATACATTGAGATTTCTCTTGTTTTCAAGTATGTCCTGGGTTCAAGAACATTGAAATTTTACAGTTGTTACAGAAATACAAAGTAATAAATGCAAGATATTAAGAACAAAACACAAATATGCAGATTAACACAGAAAATAAATATGTAAGTAATATAGTCACTATGTTACATGTTTACAGGTGCATTCTGTATTGAGGTTTGTTAATAGGGAGCTCTTGAGTGACTTAAGACTGGGGGAAGATTTGATGGTGTCTGGGAGGCTATTCCATAACTGCGGTGCTCTGTAGGAAAATGAGGATCGAGCCACTTTCTTTTTGTATTGTGGTATTGCAAGTAAGGTGCTGGTCCTGGATCGGAGGTTATAGGATGAGGGAACTGCTGTGGGAAGCAGCCTATTCAAGTAGGGTGGTAGCTTCCCAGAAAATCTCTTAAACACCAGGTTGGAAAGGTGAAGGGTGTCTTTTGGTGATGTCAGTGGTGTCATGAACTGAAAGTGCAGCGCAGAATATTAGGATTCGTCATAACTATAAAAGTATTGGCACATTTTAACCTATTTATTATTTCAATGCGAAACAAATATCAGCGTTCTGCAAAAAATAACTCTCCATCACCAATATGCGCAACTCGGCTCTAGTCTCTGAGTTGTAAATGTCAGTGTCAGCTCAGCTAGTTGAATGCGGGAAATGTCATCTAAATCTGAAGCTTTAGCTGACGTTTCCCAATCTCTATGCCTTTAGCCATGCTGACACCGGCAAGTACACTATAAGATGACTATTTAAGCGAAGTTATGCTTGTTGGGCTTCTCGAGGCTTTGTGAATGATTGTTTGTAAATATCTGTATCCATAGGGAAAAATTTGTAAACATGTGTCCAAAAACAACTGTTACATAGTTATTGAATTCAGGGTATCCCTGATAACCTCCAGTTTATATTTCAATCAAACTGTTTTATATACATACTGGCCATGCTAATATTTATCTGTTGTGTGAAATACATCATAATGTCTTCAAGATTCTTGGACCTAACTAACTCAATGGGACCTGCAGCCTCCAAGAGAATAAGGTAGCCAATCTTAAAAATATATATTTTTATACTGTAGATTTCAGGATCACCAGTGGGAAAAGGGATCAAATTAACACAATGAGGCATTTTTCTGTTTTCTGTTACTGACAACTTACAGTCAATTCAGATCATTTTCAGTAAACCAGTTTTGAAGGAGAAAGAAGAGTTCAGGGAAGCATCTGTGTTTTTGACACTCTTCAATATATCTAAGTAAGAGGTCATTGCTATTGAAAAACATAAAACTGATCTCAATTGGGGAAAAGCTTCCTTAACAGCATTCTTTCTCTTTATATCGCACCGAGACATTGGAAATGTCCCCTTAGTGTATAAAGCGCAGCTTTCAGATTGTAGCTCCCAGAAGTAGCCATTAGGGAGGGATATATCTATAAAAAAAGGAATAAAAAAAGGAACAACATACACATAGCTTTGAAGCAAAGATCTGTGCTTTCATAAAATTAAGAATAAGTCTTTATCTGAACGACTTGTTTAGTCAGAAAAGAGATGAGGCCATGTTAACAACAGTCATATAATACAAGTATTATCTAATATCTTTGTTATTTTAAGGATCATCACGTAAAGGACAATCCCATCCCTGAAACTTGAGAATTACTTCTTCCCTGCTGCCTATTGCAATTTCTTATGTGCTTTATTTCCCCTGTTTTGCATTATTGTTATTTTTTCTGTGCACCATTAATATATACCTATATGTTCATACCAGCAATATCCCCGGTGCACTATACATCACACAGTATCTTTCCTGTTTTTCCTTCATAGTGGATGGAGTCTACAACCATGTTCTGAACAAAAGCCGAAAGGCCACACTCGCCTAAACATGCTGTTTTTTTAAAGATCCTTCTGAGTGACCAGTGGCTATAACATACAAAACACAGAAAACTCAGAAGCACTCTTAACTTCCCTGGCGGTATTTCTCGGGGTTAAATTTCACCGCTGAGAGCGGTAACCCTGAGACACACTCCAGCTGTATACATCACATCTCCGTGCACTCCCTCGATGATCTCTGCAGTCTCCTCCAGCGATGGCGGCATTTTACTTCCTGTTTTCCTTCTTCTAGGGATGTGCGTTTCGGGTTTCGGAATTTCAGAGTTTTCACGAAATTTCCCGATTCGTGCATTCGGATTCAGCCGATTTTCCGAAAATTTTCGGATCCGAAAACGGCAGATCCGAACAAATTTCTGAGCCGAAACGAAAACTTTTCGGAATTTTCGAATGGACTAGAAATGTGTAGAATCTAAACTCATTTTCGTTCCATTCGTGATTTCGGCTCCTTTCCTGATTTCGGTTCCATTTCAGTAATTTCGGACATCGTATTTTTCGGTTATATCGCTGATTCTGTAATTTTGTATCATTCCCATCTCAATGTATCCTTCTTGTAAAACATGAGAAATCTCAATGTATCCTTCCCGGGAAACCAGAGAAATCTCAATGTATCCTTCCCGGGAAACCAGAGAAATCTCAATGTATCCTTCTTGTAAAACATGAGAAATCTCAATGTATCCTTCTTGTAAAACATGAGAAATCTCAATGTATTCTTCTTGTAAAACATGAGAAATCGTATCATATCGTATCGTATCGTATCGACAGAAATATCGGATCCGAAAAAACATTAGTTTACATCAAAACGAATAGACACTTTGAAACGAGGAGAACAGATGTTCCAAAAAGCACAAAAATTTCCAAAATCACAAAAAAAAATCGATACGAAAAACGAAACGAACCGAAATGGAAATCGGCCGAAACGAGCCGAACCGAAAATTTACTAAATCCGAAAGAACCGAACCAAATAAAACTGAAAAAAAGTCGGTGCACAAGTCTACCTTCTTCCGAGGAAGGAACCAGGAAGTATAAGGTTGCGGTCTCCGGAGGAGGCAGCTGGGGACATCGAGGGAGCGCAGGGAGAGGTGACGTATCCAGCGGCATCCCGAGTGTTGCTCGGGGTTACCGCTTCCAACATAGGAATTTAGCCCCGAGCCACACTCGGGATACCGCTAGGGGGGCAATTTTTTTTTCACTAAAATTAGACCGCCAGGGAAGTTAAATGCATGTTTAGCTTTTGTTCATTATCTGTTGGGGACTTTGCACCCTCCTGGTGGCCACAGCAGAAGGGGATCACAGCTCCACTGCCACAATCTGTACCGGCTGAGTGGAGTAGAGGTAACATCACTGCTCTGCCTGGAGAGAGCCTGTCTAGACATGGGTTCGATCCCGACAAGCACCTCCCCAGTAAGGCTAGGGTCAGATGAGCGCATTTTGTACGGACTGTGCATCCGTGCAGTATGGACGTACTTACTGACTGACAGCAAGGTAATGGCCACACAGTCCGTTTTTTTCACTGACGTATTTTATGACTGATGTAGCAGGGAAAATAAATTACAATGAAAAAACATTCTGTCCGTCAAAAATGCTGGACGTATAAATGCAGTCCATCTGACCTGTTTCATCACTCACAAACAAAGCTACACGGACGTTGCAGACGTGGCGCACTCCGCACCTCCGTTCTAGCAGTATTACGTTCTTGCCTAACCTGCGTCCGTTTGCCGCGTCCGCCATGCATCCGCACTTCCATGCAGACGTACTTCGTGTGTGGGGCTCCATTGGTCAGAATGCTATGCTGCCACGGAAGTAAAAATGTGCGGCAACACGGACGTGATAACTGCGCTTGTCTGACCCCAGCCTAAGTGTCCTTGGGCAAGACACTTAACGGTACATACTCGCCACCCAGGACATACTTGAAAACAGAGAAATCTCAATGTATCCTTCCTGGTAAAATTCTTTCTAAAAAAAATAATAATAAAATCTCTGTCAGGTCGCCTTCGCTGCAGGAAGGGTCAAGTGATGTCCCACCATGAAAGACCCCCCTTCATGCACTGCTCATTACCAGCACTGGGCTACCTGCACACACTCAGTTTAACTCACCCAGTCACATGACACAGACTGACCGGGAATAAACGGCTACGCCCCATTTGAACCAGTGCTTCATCATTGTTGCTCTAACCCTTGCAGAGTGAAGTTCTGTGCTCTGCTATCTGCCTTGATACCCCAGCCTTACCGTGAACCCCCACTCATGTGTGTTTCCACAGTATTCTATCCTACCAACCACCCACTGTAGTGTATGTTCAGGTTCTTGCTACTGCAACTACATGTCCCATCATTCACAATCTCTGGTCTGGTTAGTCTCAGTCTGTTCACCTTCCTCCACCCATACTTGTGTGTGTTTAGATAACGGCATATTGGGCCATATTATAGCAACCCGGTGCCACCCTGGAACCTGCACCTGACAATCTCCTTCCTCTCAAAAATTGGCTTCTCCTAGATTCTGAAATCTGGAAAAATCCAAAATGCAGAATGCTAGGGATCCTGAGCATTTCAGAATTGGGGTGCTCAACCTGTTGATTGCATATGTTATATAGAGATGTTGAACACTAGGAATATATTCCTTTGATACATTCGTGTTAGATAAAATGGGGGTAAATTTCCACCTTGTTCGACTCTATTTTTTGATTTAAATATTTCTATTTAAGTGACCTGGAGATCATATACAAATCTCTAAGACACAGTTAACACAATTTACACATATACATTCAGTATATCAATGTTGAATCTAAACATTTACGTTTAACAGCTGGAGTTTGATAATAAATGCTGTGTTTTTAGAAGTCAAGCTTAATCTGTTATTTGACAATATCCTAACATTATTTTTATTACATAAAAGCAACATCTATGTAAAATGGATTTCCGCTTTCTCATGGAAAATAGACGAGAAACTAGAGAGAATACACTTGGGGTAGAGGAGAAGATGAGTGAACTTAATTTTCAGTAAAATTGCTTGCAAAACTGACAGCACCAGTTTGTGGTTGGTTGATCTTGAAACTGAATGCATTAATAAGTCGAATATATGAAAAGAGGTGGTTGCTGGATAGAGATGATTGGGACTGTAAATCAGCGCAGGAATGGGGTGTAACAAATGGTGGGAGAGGTGAAGTACAAAAAGTGGAGTCTGGTTCAATGTAGGTAACGTTTGTGTCATAGTGATAGTATCTTTCAGGCACCACCCAGAGAGTTATCTCCTCCCTCTGAGCCTATGCAACTAGGCCATACTAGGCTTACAGAGGAAGAGAGAACAAGGCGTCTTCATGAGGGATTGTGCCTGTATTGTGGTTTGAAAGGACATTTACGACTTCAATGTCCCACTCGCCCTAGAATGCATAATAAGTCGGAAAACTACCGCACCTAAGGCAGCTGAGGAGACAGGCCTTGGGTGTGACATGCATGTCTCCTGTCAAAGACACTAAACTTTTGTTACCAGTATCCGTGGCTTGGGAGACCAAGACCACGTATACTACCGCTTTTGTTGATTCTGGGGCTGCTGGTAATTTTATCGATGTTGAATACGCTTCTTCCATTTCTCTCCCTCTGGTTGTAAGAGAGACACCCTTAGCCGTCGAAGCCATAGACGGTAGGCCGTTATCCTGCCCTAGGATTACTCACGATACGGTTACAGTGGTTCTTACCACTGGTCTCTTACATAAAGAAGAGATCATATTTCAGGTTATCCGTTCACCTTCCAATCCTGTTGTGCTTGGTTTCCCTTGGTTGGTGGAACATAATCCTGTTATTGATTGGGCTAAGGGAGAGATACTATCTTGGAGTCCTACTTGTTTTGGGACTTGTTTAATACCCATTCAAACACACCTACAGCTCCCCCATTGTCTACAGAGGTTCCTGACCAGTATGCCGACCTCAGAGCTGTATTTGATAAAAGAGAGGCAGAGAAACTACCTCCACATAGACAGTATGATTGTGCCATAGATATTCATCCAGGTACCATGCCTCCTCGAGGCAAAGTATATCCTCTATCCATAAAAGAGAACCAAATCATGGAGGAGTACATAAAAGAGAATTTGGAGAGAGGTTTTATCAGACGTTCCTCTTCTCCAGCAGGGGCTGGGTTCTTTTTGTGTCTAAAACAGGAGATTTACGCCTGTGTATTGATTATAAGGGGCTTAACAAGATCACCATCAAGAATGTGTACCCTATCCCTCTTATATCAGAACTGTTCGACAGGTTAAGGGGATCAGCAGTATACACAAAACTCGATTTAAGAGGGGCTTACAACCTGATACGTATAAAAGAAGGGCATGAGTGGAAAACAGCATTTAACACCAGGAGTGGGCATTATGAAAATCTGGTCATGCCTTTCGGCCTTTGTAATGCTCCAGCTGTATTCCAAGATTTTATTAATGATGTGCTCAGAGATTTTTTGCAATCCTTTGTTATAGTATACCTAGACGATATACTGATTTAGTCTCCTGATCTGAAAACCCACCATGAACATGTCAGACAGGTATTAGCAAAATTACTAGACAACCGTCTTTATTGCAAACTGGAGAAGTGTTTATTCGACATTACCACTGTAAAATTTCTTGGGTACATTATCACTCCAGAAGGTTTTGAGATGGATCCTTCCAAACTCACGGCCATCTCAGAATGGCCTCTCCCTCAAGGCCTCAAAGCCATACAGAGGTTTTTGGGGTTTTCTAACTATTATAGGAGATTTATCAAGAATTATTCCACTGTAGCCTCTCCTATCATTAATATGACACGTAAAGGTCTGAAGAATCAGGTCTGGTCTTCACAATCCATACCGGCATTCGAAGCTCTTAAGCAGGCTTTCACTTCTGCTCCCATGTTACGGCATCCTGATCCCAGAATTCCATTTGTCCTTGAGGTTGATGCTTCCGAGATAGGCATTGGGGCTGTCCTATCTCAAAGAGAGTCTCCAGGGAAGCCTCTACATCCTTGTGGGTTCTTTTCAAGAAAATTTATCACCAGCAGAACGCAATTATGATATCGGTAACAGAGAATTGCTTGCTATTATGTCTGCCCTGTCAGAGTGGAGACATTTGTTGGAGGGTACTCTTGACCCTTTGTTGATAATCACTGATCATAAGAACCTTACGTACATCGGGGATGCTAAACATTTGAACTCGAGACAGGCCAGGTGGTCATTACTACTGTCTCGGTTTAATTTTGTGTTGACTTACCAACCAGGTGACTGCAATGTAAAGGCTGATGCCTTATCTCGTCAATATGACCCGTATGAATCAAATACACAAGACCACAATCCTATAGTTCCTCCTGAACGTATTGTGGCTTCCACGGTCTTGTCAGTTTCCTCACCTTTCCTGGAACGCCTCCAAGCAGCTCAAATGGGGGCTCCACCTAACAAGCCTCCAGGTATGTTGTTTGTGCCTGAAAAGGAAAGACAAGAATTACTCATAATGTTTCATGATTCTAAACCAGCAGGTCATCCTGGTATTACTAAGACTCTTACCAGTATTTCCAGACAGTTCTGGTGGCCCACCATGCGACAGGACGTAAGTCTGTTTGTTTTGGCTTGTCAAGTCTATGCAAGAAGTAAAACCAGTAAAACCTTGCCTGTCGGTCTATTGCAGCCTTTACCTACTCCTAAGATGCCGTAGTCTCATCTATCTATGGATTTTATTGTGGACATGCCGAAGTCCAAGGGTCATACTGTGGTTCTGACAGTTGTAGACCGCTTCTCCAAAATGGCTCATTTTGTTCCTTTACTTAAGCTTCCTACAGCCAAATAACTGGTGGTTGTCTTTGCTAGAGAGATTGTACGAATACATGGGGTTCCGTCTGAAATAGTCTCTGACAGAGGAGCTCAGTTCGTCTCTCGTTTCTGGAGGGATTTCTGTGCTGACATGGGGGTGCGATTGGCCTTCTCTTCAGCATACCATCCACAAACCAATGGGGCAGCAGAGAGGGCAAATCAGGGCCTCGAGCAGTACATACGTTGCTTTACCACACAACAACAAGACAATTGGTCGGAGTTGTTGCCCTGGGCTGAGTATGCACGTAATAACGCCGTTAATGAGACTACTGGCCACTCTCCTTTTTCTGCCATCTATGGTTTTTTCCCTCTGGCTCTACCGCTTCAGTTTGCTGAACAGGCCATCCCGGCTCTCGATGAACATCTCACACAACTACAAGAGATTTGGAGACAGATTTGCGAAAACATGGAGCGCAATGTTGCTGTCCAGAAACGCAAGGCTGACAGGCATAGGTTACAAGCTCCTTCCTATAACGTGGGGGATAGAGTTTGGTTGTCCACTAGGAATGTGAAGTTGCGGGTGCCTTCTATGAAAATGGCACCTCGGTTTATAGGTCCATACAAGATCATTCGCCGCGTTAACCCTGTGGCTTATGCTCTTGCTCTTCCTAAACATCTTCGCTTGCACAACGTCTTCCACACCTCCCTACTGAAGCCTTTGTTGTGTAACAGGTACACGCGGGTTGTTCCTCCTCCTCCACCTGTTCAGGTTGATGGGGAGACAGAGTATGAGGTTAGGAAAGTTCTGGATTCTAGGCTTTTCAGGGGTGCTCTGCAGTACTTGGTCGATTGGGTGGGTTATGGTCCGGAGGACCGGTCCTGGATTCCGGCTTCCAACATGTCTGCCTCTAGGTTGGTTAGGGCGTTCCATGCCTCGCACCCCGATTGCCCTGGTGGTCGTCCTGCCACTCGCCCTGGTGGTTGTCCTGCCACTCACCCCGGTGGTCATCCTGCCACTTGTCCTGTTGGTCGTCCGGTGGCCTCCCGTGGAGAGCGGGGTACTGTAATGTTGGGGGCTTTCAGCCTCTCCAGTGTGCTTGAAGGCAGCATGTCTGATGCTGCTCGCTGACCAACACCCGGTTTAAATAGAGACAGGCAGGGAGGTGGCTGCATGAGGCGCGGCTTGAAAGGGGGGCGCGGTCTGGTGAAGGTCTTTAAAAACCCACAGTTACTTCTCAGCAGTGCCAGATCGTGGTTATCCATACCTGAGCTCCCTGTACCTGAATTCTCTTGTGATTTAACCTGTTATTGACCTCTGCTTGTTTTCTGACCATTCTACCTTCTGTTGCCCTAGACTATTTTCCTTGTACTACGCTACTGCACTGATATCGACCCGGCTATTCCATTAGACTATTCTGTACTCTGTATTCCTGATTCTGGCTCGTCTGACTACCCCCGTGTTGCTGACCTGGTTTTGTATTACGACATTGTCTTTTGATTAACCCTTTCTGTTTAGCTAGTACATATTTACCTGGCCAATTTTTAAGGACCAGACAGTTAGGGATTTTTCTACGGCTACCCTGTTTGTAGCTTTTTGGCTCTGTGGAATGTTGGGTTTAAGGACTGCGTGGTGGGATCCGGGAACCGTGACATATACTGAGAACTGGTCCTTGTGTTGGCCTCTGAAAGCCAGAGAACAAGCTGTAGTATACTATAAAGGAGTAACAGAACGGAGGTCCAGGATAGGAGAAATATGGGACATCAGAGAAAAAGACAAGAAGGTACGCAGAAAAGACATACTGTATGAAGAGATACAAAGCACGGATGGGTATATAAAGCTAAGAGCAATGAAACAATGGTGAAATCAGAGTTATATACCCCTAGACTATTCACTACTGGTTGGCACTGATTAATAATGTCACATGCTGAGAATTTTTAAATACACATGGAGGAAAATGATGCTCAGGTATGACCCAGGAATGATGCACATGGTCGTTGGCATCAATGGAACAAGAAATCCATTGGGGGGAGATGGAATCAGCAGAATGACACGTGTGATCAAAAGTGCCAATGGAACGAGGCTCAGCAACAATGACAGTAGGGAATTTCTGCTGCAGGATGCCCAGTATGATGCTGTCAAGGTGCACTAAAACTCTGAATGCCAGCTGCAAGATGAAAGTCATTGGAGAAGTCAGGACAGTTAAGGACAATCTGGGTGGGCTTTGGGCCAATGTCGAGGAGGTTTAGCGAGTTGTTGTCAGAATTTGCTGCTCATACTGCTCTTTACAATTGCAGCTCATTGCTGGATATGAAGAATAGGATTGCAGCATAAATTTGGAGTGCAGCTAGTCAGCTGTCATGCAATATTTCCTTCCACTGTTGTTCTGCAGCCCTGTTGAACCATTGGGGTAGTGATTGGAGTTAATATATGTCATGATTGGAGATTGATCTTAAATACAGGGGTGACATTGGTAGGTTCTAATACTTCAAGGTTAGAAGAGTTACAGGAATGGTCAAATGGGTTATGAGAGATGGAGGATGTCATTTTACAGTTGATGTAGAGGACGTTAAATGTGGACCGATGCATAATGGCTAAAACATCATGCAAAAAGGTTTAAGGCTGGGGTCAGACCAGCGCACTTTTAACGTGCGTTCTGGCGCACATAATTACGGCCGCACTAGCAGCAGATGACGGGCAATGACGGCCAATATACGATGTACGGCCGCACAAAAGTCCGGCCATGCAACGCAAGTGGAATTTGAACGCATTTTTTTGAGAATGCAGAACCGCTAGTATTGACGTACTGAGTGCGCACCTGCGGCATAGTGGCGTGTTTGCGTGATTAGGAGATGTCAGACACTGCTAATGTCCAGCCTACATAACGTCCAGACGCAAAAAGAGTTTTATTGACGATCCGTACAAAATCACGCCTGAAAATGCGCGTCGTCTGACCGTTTTTGCGCATTCTGTGAAAAAATACGTCAATGCGTTCGGACGCACTTTTTCACGTTCGCAGGGAAAAATGCTTTCGTCTGACCCTAGCCTAAGGAGTCATTAATCAGTGAAAAGAAGTTCAGGGTTGGAATTAAGGTGTTAGAGACTGTGCACAGAATGGAGAAGAGGATGTTCAGAGTGTTGCTTGTTTTATGGGTAAGGGACCAATGTGTGCTTCCCAGGGAAGAAGAGATGGAAAGGAATTTTGAAGCATCAGGGTTTATAAGTACATCAACAGAAGTGCTGCACTTGCAAAGATTTAGAGTAGAACAGGTCTCCTACCAAGATTAAGATTGTTTTAACATAGAAATCCTCCATTATAAGGTTCCCAGTTGTTGTGAATGAGTTAATTTGCAGATAGACAATTTGCTTAGTGCTGGGCTTTAACTCACAATAACATTGTCTGATTTCTGAGCAGGTAAGCTTCTATTAGAATTAGCAGGGGTGGAAATGCTTTCTTCAAAACATCAAAGTACCTTAGGTTATAAATTAAATAGAACTGCATCTGGCCGCACGCTTCATTAACTTTTGATTGGTTACTGTGCCTTTTGCTTGGCCATACTGCCTGGTGCACTTTATTAAAATTAGCCATGCATTACAGTAATATACTTCCTGCCATGACTCGTATATTGTCTTTGGGTCGCGAGGGGGCTTGGTTTATGCTAAAAGAAATCTTTCCTTTTTATCAGCTTTTGTTTGCAGACTTTATTCTAAACAAATGTGCAGTTGCATGACATTCACGCATATTAAGCATGCTGTGGGCTATTTTTTTCTTCTTATTTTAATAGCCTGGCATATTACTTGGATAAACACTTGCTTTTTATGTCTGCTGTATTTTCGTATTATTATAGCATTGTTTCCATCTGTTGGAACAGAACTGAACCTGTTTCTGCACGGAATTGTAAATCGGAAAGCAAGACACGCAGTAAATGTGTTTTCAAAGTGTACAGTATAGCTAAACTATATTATCTATGACTGGGTTATATTACATTCATTATACAACTTTAATAAGGGGTCACTCCTCTCTTAAATAATTTTTAGGGCTCATTTAACATTATTTATTTAGCATCAATACATTCTTCAAAACTGTGCAATAGGTAAGAAACTCGCATTAACCCCTTCACTTCCAAGATCTTGTTTACTCAACTTCAAAACACCTGCTGGTGTTGATATTGAGGGATTTCATTTATTGCAAACAATTTTTTTTTTGCAAATTTGCTCCTGAATGCACTTTAATAGTTATAGCCCCTTGGTATGACATCTGGCATGCTAAAACAGTTTGAATAGTGGGGAGTCTGTGTTTAACACATGGATTTCCAGCTGATTTTGCAAGCAGAGCCAGTTGCAGTAACCCTTTGTGGCCATTAGGTGGCCTGTTTAATAAAAGTCTGACAGTGGCGTCTTGGAAAAATCACTTGGAAGTGAGGGTTAAGATAACTTTGACACACAGATCAGTGGAAAAAAGGATCTTGGTTGAGAGAACTTACAGTATGAATGAAACGGGTTGAGTATGCACTTGTAAAGGGGAATTCTATAATCCCTCTGCAAGTTAGGTTTTGTCTAAATTGTACCGGCTGGGTGGAGTAGAGGTAATGTCACCGCTCTGCATGGAGAGAGCCTGTGGAGTCATGGGTTTGATCCCAGCGAGCAACCTCTCCAGTAAGTGTCCTTGGCAAGACACCCAACGGTACATACTAGCCACCCAGGACATACTTGAAAAAGAGAGAAATCTCTCTCCTGGTAAAATCCTTTCACAAAAAAAAAAATCTGTAGTTCTGATGATGTGAAATTTAGCTGCTCCATCAATTCCTAATGGGACATTATTGAAGGCATCAGTATAGTACTTCAACTGCAGAGTTAAAACAGATATGAGAAAGTGTATGGACTGCTCATTTCAAAGCATTCTCATAATGCCAACAGTTAAAAACCTTGTAAAAAATCTTGAATGGGTTAAGATCTGTTATACTCCTGAAGGGGGGAAGAATTGTTGGAAGCTTTAAAGGATTAAAATCTGGTAAAATCGTTAAATGTTTAAATGTATAAATGCTGTCTATATTAGAGATGGGCTGCCAGTTCAAATCAGTTCGAAGTTCGATTCGAACCTTGGCTGTTCGAAAATTCGCAAAATTTGAACTTTTCGGAACGTTCGCAGAAATTTCGAAAGAAAAATTAAAGTTCAAAAAAATGCTTAAAAGATCCTAAAAAATCTAAAAATAAAAAGACTCTTTACTGCAGAATATAATAATATTTATTTATTTATTAGATATTGAATTAAAACAGGAATATTTCCCACTCATTGTTGGCCAAACATTTCCCACTCATTGTTGGTCAAACATTTCCCACTCATTGTTGGTCAAACATTTCCCACTCGTTGGTGATAAAACATTTCCCATTGCTTCAAATCGCATTTAAACATGAGCAAAAGCGGTAATAAATGGCTCAGCACTCAGCAGTGAAAGGATTAAAAACATTTTTTTAAAAACTTTTTTGTCTCCTGTCCCCCAGGGCAGTACCCAGACCCCCATACACCTTTTATGGCCAATATCTTGCATATATGCCCTCTTGGAGGGGACCTTCATTTTCAAACGTTCGAGCCCCATTGACTTGCATGGTGATCGCATTGTGTTCGAGTTCGCGGTCAAACTTTTTCGGATGTTCGAGTTCGAATGCAAACCACCGAACACAGGGATGTTCGGCCCATCACTAGTCTTTATATGTATATGTTGCTGTCTTTTGAGTGTGTTGACAGGAGTGCTCGCTTCCTGGTTTGTTGTATTACATTGTCTTGAGATGCACCCACACTGAGTACTCCCCTCCCAGTATATAATATAGTGCTCTTTCCTGGTGTTTTGTATATATATATTATATATTATATATTATATTATTGCAGAGGCCATTTACACATCACAGCAATTCAAAGAACTGCATCACAGAGCTCAAGTGCTACATTCTCCATATGCAGCACAGAACTCTGGGTAAGATATGCAAATGACATCTGTAATTTCCCTTTTTTTGCATCCTGGGTCATACAGAACCCTTCAATCAATGCCACACCATACTAGATGACTATTTTTAGCAGAGATCAGGTTTATGCAACGATATATATCAGTAGAAAGGTTGCACTCAACCTAAGCAAGCAAAAAAAAGGGGGTGCATCTAGGACAAATAATACAATATAAAAAAGAGCATTGCAGATGAATGACCACATTCCATCAGATCATTCTATTTCAAAAAATATTTTAAAATATTCAATCATTTAACTGAGGAAATAAACGATGAGAATGTCTTAGATGCACCATAGACAAAATGTAATAAAACATAACCATATAATTAATGTATCGGTCAATGTGATTTACGGCATATAAATATAGGGCACTTTAAAGATAATGTAATATTGAATAATTTGCTTTAGTAAAACAACAGCATGTTGCTAACAACATGTAATGAGTATCTTAAAATACTTTTGTTGCTATATTGAAGTAGGCTGTTTATTATTATTTTTATTATCTTGCATATTTGCACATTGTTATTTTTTAACATTTATTTTGGTTTGATAAAAGCTTTGATTTTATATTACTCTGCACCTTCGATGCAACATAACAATCAAGCTAGGAGAATGATGGATGGTACAAAGAGTACTTTCTTTCCTTTAATTATGTTAATGTCAAAGCAATTTTTGTCATTTTTTCCCTACGAAAGACATAGCTTTCCAGATGTTGAGTGCGATTTTCCTATAGTAATGCCAGTGATTTTGTACCTGTGTAAAATTTATGAGTTGCAGGAACATTTACGCTTGTTCTCTGTCTGTTTTAAGCATATGCTTCACGAGTGGCTAAAACATTTGCCTTGCGTAGCTTCAATTATTTTTCCTCTTTTGGATTTTTGTTTGACAACTAGAATGCTCGAGACAGAATTGATAACAAGGTTTCAATATATGGGAATGATTTCGGAGCTCACTCAGAGCTAACATGCAGGATGTTTCCTTGTGTGACAGAATTGAACTTTACTAAAAGTTGATAAATTGTACTTTTAGGTAAGTTTGTTGTCAGCCCACACATATGGCCTGGAAAATAGTGTCAGCTTCAAAATAGTAAATTTGATGTCAACCAAAGCATTGTGCAAGGTGGAAAAGTAAAAAAAAGTCTAAAAGGAAAACAAAAAGGCAGGCAATCAAGGCAATCAATAGAATCCTTTACATTAACCCCTTTCAATACCAAGTGATTTTCAGGAAATCCACTGTCAGGAGCCATTGTTTATTTGGTAAATCATTTTTAATTAATTAAACAGTAAGGGATATTTACCACCATCTACTGGCGAGATAGAGTTAATGCAGGTAAAACTGCAGCTTGTGTCTCCGCGTTGGCTGGGGAATGCCTGATATATCAGGTCATTCCTTAGCCGATTTTAACCAGTTTTAGCACGCTGGCATTATGCCCAGATGCCTAAAACTTTGAGGGCACGTTCTGGAGCTCATAAAAAAATGAATTAGTCTGCAACAAACCAAATTTCTTTGCAATCATGCAGCATAGCCCCACGATCTTGGGCTGCTGAGTCTGGTAAAGCTGATCGTGTATACACGATCAAAGTAGTGAAGGAGTTAAAAAACATTAGCTGTTCATGTAGTAGGTGATTTCTCTGCAGTGTTACATTATTGTACAGGAATTGGGACCACTGATGTGCTGAGCTATCTAGCAAATGTATATGATGATTATATAATTGTTTCTCCAGGATACTGCATACCTTAGTATCTGAATCCCACATTTGATATTTCTAATAGAAAATATTATACTGATAATAATACATCAAAAACTATGGGCTATATTACAAAGTTGGTGCTAACTTAACCAGAGCTGTTGTAAACTTACCAGAGCCATTATAGCCTATGGAGCTGTTAAGGTAACAACAGCTCTGGTTAAGTTATCACCAACTTTGTAATACTGCCCTAAATATTTAAGGCCAAAACAAAACTGTACTTGTAGTCTCGTATTTTTTCTTTCTTTTTTCGCTGTTTGCAAACCTAGCCTTTGTAATAAAAAAGACGTTGAGTCCTCTGTAATTTCTTGAGAGTCTCAGAAGGGCATTTTGTCTTATTAGTGTTACCTGAAATAACACATTTTCTTTCATTCAGCAGCACAAATTTGTATCATTAAAAAGAAAATAGTGGATGAATCAACAGCTACGTGCTTTATTGTAGTAGATCTGGAATCATGCCATAATTTCCATTCAGATTTCATAGTTACATAGGCTGAAATGACATGCATCCATCGAGTTCAGCCTTTCACACATCACCTACTGCTGTTGATGTTGATCCAAATTAAGGAAAAAAAAACAGTCTGAAGCGCATATGCAACACACTGGGAAAAAATTCCTTCTTGACCCCAAAATAGCGGTCAGATTTCTCCTTGGATTAAGCAGCTTTTACCCACATACTAAATATTATAACCCTTGATATTATGTTTTTGCAGGAAGTCATCCCATTGTTGTTTAAAAGTCTGTACAGTCTCGGACCCAACCACCTCAACAGGCAGAGAATTCCACAGCTTTATTTTTCTCACTATGAAATAACCCTTCCTATGCTGTAGGCAGAATTTCCTTTCATCCAGTCTAAATGGGTGACCTTGTGTCCTGTGTATAGTCCTATTAATGGATAGGTTTCCAGACAATGGTTTATAATGGCCCCATATATATTTATATAAAGTTATCATATTCCCTGTAAGGCGCCATTTCTTTTTACAGGTTTGAGCTTGTTAGCCTTTCCTCATAACTTAAATCTTCCATTCCCCTTATTAATTTAGTCGCCCGTCTCTGCACTTTTTCTAGTGCTATAATATCCTTTCTTAAAACAGGTGCCCAAAATGTCACGGCATATTCAAGGTGCGGTCTTACCAATGATTTATAAAGAGGCAAAATTATGTTTTCATCCCGAGAGTGAATTCCCCTTTTTCCCCTTTTAATGCATATACAGTAGCGTATCAGATGTTAAATATTATATATCCTCACCAGTTCAGTTTGCTCTGCATAGTTGCCATATTTTTACCAGTTACATGTATTTATTTTCAACTCCATTTGCCCTGGGCCTGCCATCCTACCCCCCCCCCGGTCATGATTCACTGCACTAGAGAAATTATAGCCCCTCAATGATGCTATATAACCATGTATTCCTCTTTTGACGCACTCACATTTTAATTCAGCTTCCCGGGCCAGGCTCCATAACTGTGTGCTTTTAGATCCCAGCTGGACTTAGATCCCAAGTCTCCCTCCCCTCACCCACCCACCCAAAGGTTCTCATTTAATTTATACCCAACTAATTTGGTCATGTGATATTTGCAGCTAGCAACCTACACCACTCTAGAACTTCACCTACCAAACTCCCTTCCATCTTCTGCTCAACTTATCGGTTCCCTGTCTGTCTTCTGTTTTTTATTTTTCCCTTCCTCTTCTGCCCTCCACCGTTTACTAGAAATGTTTTTCCCTTTCTTGCTGCTTCTTTCCTCTACCACCCTACTCTCTAAATATACCCTCCCTCCCTATACACCCTACAAATTACACCAAGCAGAAAAAGAAACCCAAATACACCATAGCCTACTCAACTCTTTTAACTTATCAGCTGAGTGCTGGTGGAGAAGGTTAAAATGCAGCCCTCCCACCCCCACACAGAGTTTTAAGACTCTCCAATCACAATTCTCCAAAAAGAAAACTGTGTCCAAATTCCTATTTATTCTGCTGCTTGCCCTGGCAAAATGATGTTGAATCCAACCCTGGTCCAACAGATAATGCCACATTTAGTCTCCCCACTAAAAAAGGCCTCTCTGTTGTGCACTGTAATATCCGCAGCTTACTCCCTAAACTGGACGAGCTTAAAGCTTGGTGCCTCCATTACAAACCTAAAGCCATTGTGCTGACAGAATCATGGCTAACCCCTAAAGTACCAGACTCTGCCATATCAATACAAGGGTATTCATGTTATAGAAAGGAGAGAGCAAAGAGAGGAGGAGGAATTGTTATTTATGTTGACGAGTCCACAAAGTTCACCCCTCTGCAAAACTCTAGCTCCCCAGCCACTTTTGATTTCCTTTCTGGTATTATTGAGATCCCATTCAGTAAACCAATTATTGTTGCTGGATTCTATCGCCCACCGAGCTCCCCAGTGCACTCGCTTTCTGACATGACCCAAATCCTTAGTAATTTGGTAGCTCAAAACCAAAAAAGTGAACTGCTGGTCCTCAGCGATTTTAATGTTGACTGGCTGAATCCTAAAAACAATAAACACTGCTCCCAGTTTAAGGCTTTCCAGTTAACACAATTAATCTCCTCGCCCACTTGCATTAATATGAAAAGCCTTAACCATACCTTGCTGGACTGGATTCTCTCCTCGTGTCCTGATAGAATACAGGAGGCAGGCGTTCTCGCTAATAGCTTCAGTGATCACTGTCTAGTGTACTGTGTGCGCAAAATAAAGGCCACAAAAACTCCCCCAAAGGTAATAATCACCAGGTCCTTCAAGAAATTTAATCTTGAATCCTTCCTAAATGATCTCAAACGGCTCACATGGTACAGGCTAAACCTAATCCCAGACCTGGACTGTGCAATTGAATACTTTCAGTCAGAGCTCCTGCAAGTCTGGAATGCCCATGCTCCGCTGCGTAAAGTGTGAGTCAAAGGGGCACATCTCCCCTGGGTTACAGCTGACCTCACACACATGTACCAGCTTAGAGATTCACTCTGGTCAAATTTCAAGAGTACTGGATCCATGAACGATCATTGTGAAAACCAAAAATGGCGGAATGCATGCACAAAGCAAACAAAAATGGCCAAAGCCCAATACTTCAATGAAAATCTAAACAATAACATATCAAACCCGAGAAATCTTTGGAAAATCATTAATAACATACAATCGCCACCTGTCCACTCCCAACCAGCTGCTGTCAAAGTAAACAACCAAACCCTGCAACACCCCATAGATGTAGCAAATGCCTTTAATAACTATTTTGTTGGATGCGCCAACACCCTGATTGCTAAGCTAGCAATTGAAACACGTTCAGAAAGGCAGCACACAAGTCAGATCTTTCCAACTGTGCAAAAACCCTGTATGAAAGAGAAATTCAGTTTTAGACTGGTGCCTGTCAGTGCCATTACTAACCTTCTCTGTAACCAAAAAATGAAACACCAGTCAGGACCTGACCAAGTCCCAGCAATGCTGCTGAAAATCAGCGCGCTGGCAATTGCAAAACCTGTCGCAACCCTAATCAATGAATCACTGGCGACTGGATATATACCCAAACTCTGGAAGACTGCGAGAGTGGTACCTAATTAGACATGTGCACAGCACAAAATTTCGTTTTTAACTAATGGATTAGTCCTAAAATGCAATTTATTTAGTTGCTAAAGAAATTCGTTTTCAGTTCTTTAGTATGAAAACTAATTTCATTTATCCGAAAACCAGCTGATATAATTACTATTGCAGTGGCTCCTCAGAGGGCTGAGATCGGCTGCTTGTTACAGTATCTCTCACTCTCAGCACAATGTGTCAGGCAAAGCTGTTACAGTAACTGACTGCTGCTCATCACAGCGCTCAGAGTTTCAGTAAAACTAGTAAAGAATATTTTTATATATAAGAGGTTATAACAATATTATTTCATTGTTTTACAGAAACTCTGAGCGCTGTGATGAGCAGCAGTCAGTTACTGTAACAGCTGAGCCTGATACATTGTACTGAGAGATAATGTAACAAGCAGCTGATCTCAGCGCTCACAGCCACTGGATTTAAAGGGCTCAAAAAAATGCTCCTCTCTGTATAATGTATAGAACATCCTCCTGCATTAAGTATTACCCCTCTCTGTATAATGTAAATAACATACACCTGCATTAGTACTCCTCTCTGTATAATGTATAGAACATCCTCCTGCATTAATTAATACTCCTCTGTATAATGTATAGAACATCCTCCTGAATTAATTAATGTCCCTCTCTGTATAGAACATCCTCCTCAATTTATACCCATGTCTGTATAGAACATCCTACTGCATTGGCATGTGGAGGGTGCAGAACTTCTGAATGCAATGCTTATCCTGCACAGGAGAGGGAACGTCTACTTAAACTTTTTATCTCTGTGGGGGAGACCGACTGGATTATAAAAGCAGGGGAGAGGGAAAATATTAACATAAATCAGTCTGAAAGCTCAGAGAAGAGATGACTGGTGCAAAAATTTTTTTTTTATAAAATAACGCACTTTAAATCCAGTGAAAACTTTCAAATAAATCAAACTGAAGGCTCATAGTTTCAGAGTAACTGTGAGAGCTGGATACTAAATGCATCAGACGTAAAAAAAAACTTTATAAGAAGTAGCAATGGGAGAGGAGAAGGACTTTATATAAAACATGTATTATAGATGAGGAAAGGGGGATAGTGCTCCTGGATAATATAAAAAGTATCAGGCCTAAGCCCCTATTATGTAGAGCAGGAGGGGAGATAACACACGTTTTATATTATTATTATTATTCTTTATTTATAAAGCGCCAGCATATTCCGCAGCGCTGTACAATAAGCACAGTATAGACAGGGTTACAATACATTGAACAACATTTGACAAATAGTACAGGAGGAGATGAGGGCCCTATTCCCGTAGGAACTCACAATCTAGGAGGATTGGGGTTGGAAACAGGAGGAGAGGACAAAGTCCCTCTCTTCTCCCAGCGCTGCTTGTTATAAAGGGGTTTTTACTATCCAGCCCTCCTGTCATTAGCTTTCAGTGTGATTTATTTGAATGTTTTCCCTCTCCAGCTGCTTTTATCATCTCGTCTGTCTCATAGACATGCAAGGTTTAAGTAAAGGTTTCCTCTCCTGTGCTGGCTGTCTGTGCTGCGAGTGAGTATTGTGGAGCTCTATCACTGTCAGATTTTTGGGTAGGGGACGGGAAGGATTACACATACAAACTTTTCTGTAGCTTTGCGATGTTGCGCTCCTCATTGCTGGTCTCCTTCAATCAATGTAATATTACAAATAGGACTGAAACTAAAATGTAATGCATTTTCCTTTTGTTTCTTTCGTTTTTTGGACTGAGGAGTTTCGTATCTCTTGAGTCATACGAAAACTAAATTATCCCAAAATTCGGACTAAATCGTTTTAGTATTAAAACTAATGCCCATGTCTATTAGTCGGACACCCAGCTAACATGGAAGAAATTGCAAAGAAAAAAGGAATCCCTTAGGCACATATGTGTCAAGATTGATATGTATACTGCATGATACTTCTACAGTAAAACACATTTTTAGACAATGTTGTAGAAGGATGTTTCAAAGATGTTGGTCTTTTCCATATGGTCCCTGGAAAGGGAGATATAAGACAGACAAAAAGAAAACACAATTGTGCAGCATATGGCAGTAGTTGCCCCTTTAGGATCTCCCCTATGGGGTACTTACTAGACCCAGAGCCTCTTCGCCCGGCTCTGGGAATGAACAGCCTGTAAGGTCTTTTAGGTAGCATCTCACCTCCTTTATACCGCGTACAGTCTCCGGAATCCAGCAAACGTAGTCCAGGGGAACAAAAAGACCTCGGATCCGAAACTTTAAATAGTCCTTTTTAATTAATAAAATAACGGCATAAAAACGGTATTTTAAACAAGGATAGTAAAATCAATAAACCTGAAACACGTTTCGCCAGCGTCACCTGGCTTCATCAGTCAGACTGACTGATGAAGCCAGGTGATGCTGGCGAAACGTGTTTCAGGTTTATTGATTTAACTATCCTTGTTTAAAATACCGTTTTTATGCCGTTATTTTATTAATTAAAAAGGACTATTTAAAGTTTCGGATCCGAGGTCTTTTTGTTCCCCTTGACTACGTTTGCTGGATTCCGGAGACTGTACGCGGTATAAAGGAGGTGAGATGCTACCTAAAAGACCTCACAGGCTGTTCATTCCCAGAGCCGGGCGAAGAGGCTCTGGGTCTAGTAAGTACCCCATAGGGGAGATCCTAAAGGGGCAACTACTGCCATATGCTGCACAATTGTGTTTTCTTTTTGTCTGTCTTATATCTCCCTTTCCAGGGACCATCTGGAAAAGACCAATATCTTTGAAACATCCTTCTACAACATTGTCTAAAAACGTTTTTTACTGTAGAAGTTTCATGCAGTATACTGTACATATCAATCTTGACACATATGCGCCTAAGGGATTCCTTTTTTCTTTGCTATCATGGGAAGAGATGATGCAGGGAGAAGCTAGGCGCAGGTCACTGTTTGACCTTAGGGAGCGGGCTGGGGTGTATTAGATCAGTGGTCCCCAACCCAGGCCCTCAGGGCCCACTAACAGGCCAGGTTTGCCAGATATCTGAAGCACAGCACAGGTGTTATGATTTGCTGCTCAGTGATTGCAGGATTCAGTCTGCATTTCCCCAAGGTGATCTGCAAAATCTGGCCTGTTAGTGGGCCCTGAGGGCCTGGGTTGGGGACCACTGTATTAGATGATTAGTGAGGACATGTAGTGGGGAGCAGAGTTAGTGAGAGCTTTGTAGATCAGGGTAAGCATTTTGAATTTAATTCTGCAGTGGATGGGGAGACAGTGAAGGGATTCATCTACCATTTAAGTGCCCAGTCCTCCAAGCTATCAAATTCCCTCTGCCGCAAAGTAACATCCTGCTCACATTGTATTACTTTTCCTAGTTTTGTGTCATCTGCAAACACTGATACATGACTCGATGCCTAGTTCAAGGTCATTTATAAATATATTGAATTGAATCGTTCCTTTAACAGACCCCTGAAGGGGCACCACTTACCACTGATGTCCATCTTGTAAATTTACCATTTATGACCACTCTCTGTACCCTATCCTTTAGCCAGTGTTCTATCCAAGAACGGGAATTTTCATATAGACCATTTTTTCTTACTTTAAATAGTAACCTTTTTGTGTGGAACTTGAAAGCTTTGGCAAAATCCAAGTAAATAACATCCACTGCGACCCCCTGATCTGTCTACTTACTTCCTCATAGAATGCAATTAGGTTAGTCTGACATAATCTGTGTTTCATAAAACCATACAGATTTTTCCTAATTACATTATACCTTCCAATAAATTCCTGAATATTATCCCTTAGTAACCCCTCAAATACTTTCCCAGCCACAGATGTTCAGCTCACAGGTCTAAAATTCCCAAGCACACATTTTGAACCTTTCTTAAATATACGGACCACATCAGCTTTTCTTCAATCCTCTGGTACCATTCCTGAAAGAAAATAATCTTGAAAGATTAAAAACAGAGGAGCCCGCTGACGTACTGTGTACGTCCGCGGGTCTAAGGGAGACCCGTGGGCATGACGTATATGGTACATCAGCGGTAGGGGAAGTGGTTAAGCATAAGTGATGATGATACTTGGAAATTGGAAATAATAATACAATTTGTTTTATATGGTGTTTTATTATTTATTTGCTGTAATAGTGACTCAATTAAGATAGTTCATATTTTAAAATGCTGATTACATAGGTTCTCATCACCACAAACCTAAGGGCTAAATTATATTACTTTCACTTCAATTACCTAAAATATGACAATTATTTTACATCTAGCTCTGTGCTTCTTCTCCCAAACCACATCACATAACACTTTTGATAATGCACCTGAGACCTTTTATAATGACTTTTCAGCACTTTGTCAAAGTAATGTCTTCCACAATTATAATTTTGTTTAAAATAGAATCATATCAGAAGGAGGCTTGTCAGCTATTTCAATAGATTACACGTAGTTGCAATTGCATTGAAGTAAACAACAGTCCTGCAATTCATTATCCACAAATTATTCACATTACATCTAGGTGGAAAGACCTTGACCTATCTATGAAGCATTGTCTCTGATGGGAGAACAGTTCTTGTCATACTAAAAATCACATTGGAACAGGTGTACAAATTTGTTTTACGACTGATAAACCAACTCTACTTTTTCCACCTGGAAAATCATATACAGTGACACATAGACAAACTGACAAGCGAACAGACATACACATACAGATGCTCAAACACTCTTTTTTATGAAGATTCTCTATTGAAAAACCGAGTTCCATTTTTTGCCCTTAAATAATTGGGCACAAGCTACTGATAGTCTCTGCCTAATTTTTCAAATTCCTGTTTTTCATTGAATTTACTCAACTTTTGTCCCTCTTCGGGCACAGCTTCTCCTCTTCAGCTCAAGGGTTCCCAGATCTAGATGTCCCTGACACTTTTCTGTGCAATGTGTGCTGCTACGCAACATCCGTAGTGTAGGTGCCGTAAATTATGCACTATTGCAAGACTGCGCACCTTACTCCATAGGCTGTCTCTCTTGAGAATGCTCACAACAGTGGGTGGTCACTAGACATGTGCACAGCACATAATTTCGTTTTGAACTAATGGATTAGTCTTAAAATGCAATTTATTTAGTTGATAAAGAAATTAGTTTTCAGTTCTTTAGTATGAAAACTAATTTCCTTCATCCGAAAACCAGTGGATACAATTACCACTGTAGTGGCTCCTCAGAGGGCTGAGATCACTGCTTGTTACAGTATCTCTCTCTCTCAGCACAATGTGTCAGGCAAAGCTGTTAAAGTAACTGACTGCTGCTCATCACAGTGCTCAGAGTTTCAGTAAAACTAGTAAATAATATTTTTATATATAAGAGGTTAGAAAAATATTATTTCCTTGTTTTACTGAAACTCTGAGCTCAGTTACAGTCAGTTACTGTAACAGCTGAGCCTGATACATTGTACTGAGAGATAATATAACAAGCAGCCGATCTCAGCTCTCACAGTCACTGGATTTAAAAGGCTTAAAAAAAGGCTCCTCTCTGTATAGAACATCCTCATTCATTAATTAATACCCCTCTCTGTATAATGTAGATAACATCCTCCTGCATTAATTAATAACCCTCTCTGTATAATGTATATAACATCCTCCTGCATTAATTAATACCCCTCTCTGTATAATGTATATAGCATCCTCCTGCATTAATACCCCTCTCTGTATAATGTATATAACATCCTCCTGCATTAAATAATGCCCCTCTCTGTATAGAATATCCTACTGCATTGGCATGTAGAGGGTGCAGAACTTCGGAATGCAATGCTTATCCAGCACAGGAGAGGGAACCTTTACTTAAATTTTGTGTCTCTGTGGAGGAGACACAGGAATATAAAAGCAGGGGAGAGGGAAAATATTAACGTAAATCGGTCTGAAAGCTCAGAGAAGAGATGACTGGTGCAAATTAATTTTTATTATAAAATAAAACACTTTAAATCCAGGGAAAACATTCAAATAAATCACACTGAAGGCTCATAATGACAGAGTAACTGTGAGAGCTGGATACTAAATGTATCAGACGTAAAAAACCCTTTATAACAAGCAAAACCTTTTTTGTAGCTTTGCGATGTTGCACTCTTCATTGCTAGTCTCCTTCACTCATCAATGTAATATCTCAAAAATTACTGAAACTAAAATGTAGTGCATTTTATTTTAGTTTCTTTCGTTTTTTGTACTGAGCAGTTTCGTATCTCTTGAGTCATACGAAAACTAAATTATCCCAAAATTCGGACTAAATCATTTTAGTACTAAAACGAATGCACATGTCTAGTGGTCACAGAGAGAGAGACATCGGCAAGCTCTGTGCATGCCGAAGTCACTAGTGACCGGTCTGACCGCCAGCCAGGAAATTCAAAATTCCTGGTTGCAGGTGATGCTGGGTGAGGTGGAGTGAACTCTGCTACTTCACCCAGCATTTTTGCCCAAACGGGGCAACAGGGGTGGGCGGGGGTCACTCCTCACATCCTGACCACTTTTAAAATTATAAAATGGTAATGATGAGTACAGTGTCTCTTTAAATAACCACACTCATAGAGACAGAAATACACTCGCACATACTAACCAACCTTAGAGACCCACATTTTCTCTCTTACTAGTATACACTCACACAGATGTGCAAATGTGCTGTAAAGACTGCAAGCAAAGACACAAGATATTGGGTTTCTGAGAGAAGTTCTGCAAACTCTTCATACTCATGCAATGTTGAAGAGTTTAATCTTAAGGTTAGCATGGTTTGGAGTGAGGAAGGCAGATGTGAAAATAGAAGCTTGAGGGTATTTGCAGAGGTTTAGGTCTTTTTCAGAAATAGTTAATGGTAGTAGTATGGGAATAGGTTCAGGTGTATAGTGTATATACAGGTGAGCTGTGATATTACAAAATATTCATCTGGCATCACAGTGAAAATAGACACTTCATTGTACAGCAACAATTACTGTGTTTCAAATAAGGAACTGTGGTGCATTCCAATAGAAATTACATGACTTTCAACATTGTAGACATATCCTTAAAAATTGAAATTAACATCTCGCAGGAAGTCTGTCCGGACCGCATGGCTTACGAATACGGACCACCATAAACCTCAGGTAAGTCAGAGGACGTCTCAAGAAAGTGATGTGCTAGATGATTAGTAAACAGCAGTTCAGCATTCAGAGGCATCGATTCAAATATCTCCCAGACACAGACATTATATTGCCTACCCACATTTTATAGTTGCCATGGCCCATAAGAAATGTTCCATCTAGGATTGTAGAGAATTCAAATTGCTAATAAGGAGGACTTGCTCAACCATTGTTCTAGTTGCACTTGAACAGTCGCAACCTATCTTTGTACATTCCCCACTTCAAAGTGAATCCCTGCTTTCTCCATGAGCAAGAACTCAGGCACCATTGTGGTTAGGCATTAAATGTCCCCTTTGGTTGAGAGTAAAGTCCCTGTTGCATCCCCATACACCACCAGAGGTCCAGTGACCACCACCAGAAGGGTGCCGAGCATTTGCCAACAGTTTTCTCGCAAGTAACAAAGTAAGCCCAAGCTCCATCATCATTTCTAGACCCCTACCTGCTGGTACAGGAGTTCCCATATGGTCTCGCCATCTTTACTGCCAGGAAAATGTCTCACCTTCCAAGGAGCTGAGGCCAAAGGGTGAGATGCCAGTTTCCCCCCCAGACATTCTGATGACCCGATGGTGATGGCCATTAGGGATGGGCTGGCGGTTCGATTCGAACATTGGCCATTCGGCTATTCGTCGGAACATCGAACATTTCCGCGTGTTCGCCGCGTGTTCGCCCACAATGCACCACAATGGACCACAATGCACTTTTCCACTGGCCTGAAGCTTGTAATTGGCTACAGCATTACACCTGACCACAGTTCAGGTGCAAGACAGGTGCAAGACTATGCCAATCAGGGCTCAGAGTCCTGATTGGGCAAATTTTGCCCAATCATGGGCTCACAGAGCTAAATCCCACAGCACACTATATAAGGCTTCCCCGCAGCCCCAGAATGTGTTTGTTGCAGGAGTGAATCAGAGAGGAGAGAAGATTGCTTGTTGCATATCAGGCTGTATCACTGACTTATACCAGAGTTCTGTGAATTTTAATCTGGGTGTTGGCACTGCAAAGGCTATCAGGGTGTATCACTGAGTTATACCAGAGTTCTGCAAATTTGAATCTGTGTCTTGGCACTGCCAGCTATAAGGGTGTATCACTGAGGCATAGCATACTTCTGGAAATTGTAATCTCTGTCTTGTCACTGCCAGCTATCAGGGACAAGCTGTATCGCTGAGTTATGTCTGATTTCTGGAAATTGGAATCTGTGTTGGCACTGCAAAGGCTATCAGGGACAGGCTCTATCACTGCCTTATACCAGAGTTCTGCAAATTTGAATCTGTGTCTTGGCACTGCAAGCTGTAAGGGTGTATCACTGAGGCCTAGCATACTTCTGGAAATTTTAATCTCTGTCTTGGCACTGCAAAGGCTATCAGGGACAGGCTGTATCACTGAGTTATATCTGATTTCTGGAAATTGTAATCTGTGTGTTGGCACTGCAAAGGCTATCAGGGACAGACTGCATTACTGAGTTATACCAGAGTTCTGTGAATTTGAATCTGTGTGTTGGCACTGCCAGCTATCAGGGACAGGGTATATCACTGAATTATAGCATAGTTCTAAATATATTTTTAATCTAGATAACACTGTTGAATCAGAGTTCTGCATATCTCCAATCTTTATACCAGAGTTGAATCAGAGTTCTGCATATCTCCAATCTTTAAATCAGAGTTGAATCAGAGTTCTGCGTATCTCCAATCTTTATAACAGAGTTGAATCAGAGTTCTGTATATCTTTAATCTATATATCACTCACCATGTCAGAAAGACCAAAAGGACAGGCAGACACTCCCAGACACAGAGGGCAAGCAGCCTCTGTGTCAGAAGGCTGTGCCCTCTGGTCATCATGGACGTGGTGCATCCTCTGCAGGGGCACGCTTGTCCTTTCTAACTGGTGCGGCCGTCTTAAGCAGCAGCAACATACAGAGGATTTGCAGGATTGGCTAACAAGGCCATCCTCATCCTCTGAGTCCTCTGCCAGCCAGGTTTGTAGTGGTTTACAGTCCACCTCAGCTGCCAAAATATCTAATTCAGCCTCCATGTCCACAGCTACTCCTGCCGTAGCCTCACCATCAAACACAGAGGAGTCAGCTGAATTGTTTGACTACAATGACAGTGACATGCTGCTTGAGGATGCGCAGCAACTCCAGTGCTCTGATTCAAACTCTGAGGTTGAGGAAGGAAGTAAAATCAGCCTAGAGGGAGGGGGTGCCAGTGACACACAAAGAACTGGCACTCATGTTCCCCCCGCAGCTGCAGCATATTGCCAGGTTGGCTACAGTGACGAAGAGATAGGAGGTGATGACAATGATGATGAGGTCACTGACTCCACCTGGGTACCTGATCGAACAGAGGAGTCAAGTGAGGAGGAGGAGGCGCAACAAAAACGAGGCACAACGTACTCTATGACCAACCGTAGCCAGTTCAAGGCATCAGAAGTCAGAGCTGCTCAGGTGCAGAGTGCTGTTGTCTCAAAGCACACGTGCAGGAACTCTGCTGTCTGGGAGTTCTTCACAAAATGTGCAGCAGACTGCAGCGTTGCTATTTGTAAGCTATGTCTGAAGAGGATCAAGTGTGGGAAAAACATCACACACTTGGGTACCACGTGCTTGATAAGACTTATGACCACCTGCCATGCATCCCGTTGGCACAACACTTTGCATAGGTCCTCCTCCTCATCTGTCTCTACCCCCACTATATGTCCTGCCATGTCATTGCCTAAAACCTCCACTGACAGGGATGATGCTACAGTAATGGGTGTACCAGGTCCTTCCTCAGAATGTGACAGCATCCCATCAGCTGCAGATTTACGCAGTCAGATTTCGTTGCCCGAGCTGCTGCAGCGTAAGAAAAAATATAGTCTCAACCATCCCCAAGCACAGCGTCTAAATGCCAGCTTGGCAAAATTACTCGCATTACAGCTGCTGCCTTTCCAGCTGGTGGTCTCTGCCTCCATCCATGAATTTGCCGAATGTGCTGTACCACAGTGGCAGTTTCCAAAACACCAGTTCCTTTCATGGAAGGCCATTCCAGCACTATACCAGCAGGTGGAACACAATGTTATGAAGTCATTGGGAAAGGCAGTCAGCAGCAAGGTGCACATTAATTTAGACACGTGGTCCAGCAAGCATGGACAGGGCCATTATATTTCCTGCATGGCACACTGGGTAACTCTGCTTGCAGCTGGGAGGGATCCAAGATGGGGCTCTGTGCTGGAGCTTGTTCATCCACCACGCCTCCAGAAAGCTGCTTATATGAGGTCTGTCTGCTTCACCAACTCTTCCTCTTCCTCCTCCTCCTCCTTCTCTGTCTCTGGTGAAGTGGCAGTTAAACCGATGCGTGGCAGGGGCTACGCAATGGCTCAAGCAAAAAGATGCCATAGTGCTTGAGCTGGTTTGTTTAGGGGACAGGAGCCACACCGGGCCAGAAATTCTGTCAGCTCTGCAGGGGCAGGCGCAGAGATGGTTAACACCACACCAGCTTGAGCTGGGAATGGTCGTCTGTGATAATGGCAGTAACCTTCTCTGCGTCCTACGCCTGGGTAAGTTGACGCATGTACCATGCCTAGCACATGTCCTAAATCTGGTGCTACAGCATTTCCTAACCAGGTACCCAGGGCTGGCAGAGCTTCTCAGCCAGACCAGAAAAGTCTGCAGCCACTTCAGACGGTCATTCCCAGCAAGGGTTCGCCTGGCAGAAATTCAAAGAGAATTCCACCTTCCCACAAACCATCTGATCTGTGACATGCCCACCAGGTGGAACTCGACATTGGCAATGCTGCAGCATCTGCACAAGCAGCAGAGGGCCATCAATGAGTACCTGTGTGAGTATGGCACAAGGACAGGTTCAGGTCAACAGTGGCTAATGATCAAGGATGCATGCACTATACTGTCACCATTTGAGGAGGCAACAAGGATGGTGGGCAGGGACAGTGCATGCATCAGTGACACAATTCCTTTAGTGTTCCTGCTGCAGCACACTCTTTGGAGAATTATAGATGTGGCTCTAGAGGCAGAGCAGCGGGAGGAAGAGGAGGACTTCCCTAGCTCTCAAGGCCCCAGTCTTTACGCAGACAGCATTCCTGCGGGGTCCTCAGATCAGACAGGAGGAGGAGGAGGAAGAGGATGAGGAGGAATATTTAAGTTGTGGGGCATTGAAGGTGTGGATTCCTCAAGGGAGGGTTTGTGTCCCCAGGAACCCAAGGACTAGTACGTGGCTGGGAGGAGGTAGTGCACAATACGGTCATCCTCAGCGACCAGGAACACTCAGAAGCTAATGCCACCTCCAACCTACGCTGCATGGGCTCCCTTATCCTGCAAAGCCTGCTAAAGGACCCCAGGATTCGTGCTATCAAGGAGAGGGATCATTACTGGTTGGCAACCCTTTTTGATCCACGATACAAGGGTAAAGTTGCAGAGCTCATCCTGCCCTCACAGAGGGAGGACAGGATGAAACAACTTGAGGACGCTCTAAAGCGACACTTGTGTAACACCTTTCCAGGCACTGTTAGGTTACCAAGTGATGACACACATGCTTCTGAGGCTGCGGTTTATCAGAGGAAGAGCGGTGAAGGGGGCTTCTTGACTGATGCCTTTTCCAATTTTTTTAGTCCACGATGCCCAGGGACGTCAAATGTAGGCACCCATTGCCAGCGTCTTCACCATATAATGCAGGACTACCTAGGGGCAAGTGCAGATGTGTTGAGATTGTGTTGAGATGTGTTGAGATTGGATCACTGGCCAGAACTTAGCCAATATGCTATGCAGCTACTAGGTTGCCCTTCATCCAGCGTGCTTTCTGAAAGGACGTTCAGTGACACTGGAGGTTTTGTCACAGCAAAAGAGTGCATCTGTCCACCGACTCTGTAGACCGGCTGACATTTATAAAAATAAATCAGTCCTGGATCAGCAGCTATCACTCCCCTGATGCTGATGTAACTGAATAGATCGGGGATCTCTTATGCATTCCCAAAACCTCCTCCACTGCACTCTTCCACAATACCTCAGAGGGGTTACGCTGTGAAGGCACTAGCTGGCACCAAAGGCCAGCTAGTGCTGGGTGCACTGACGCGTTTACCGGATTCCAATCATTTTAATATTTGAATGCAGAGTCCACCCCTGCACTCTTCCACAATACCTCAGAGGGGTTATGTTGTGAAGGCACTAGCTGGCACCAAAGGCCCAATATTTGGGTGCACTGACACGTTTACCAGATTCCAATCAATTTAATATTTGAATGCAGAGTCCATCCCTGCACTCTTCCACAATTCCTCAGAGGGGTAACGTTGTGAAGGCACTAGCTGGCACCAAAGGCCCAATATTTGGGTGCACTGCCACTGACGCGTGTACCAGATTCATATCATTGTAATATTTGACCTCAGGGCCCACCACCCACCACTGCACTCTTCCACAATACCTCAGAGAGGTTACGGTGTGAAGGCACTGTTGCCGAAACTAAAGGCCCAATTTTAAAGCACCTATTGTTGCTTTTATCTAAAGCCTGCATAAGTTTCACCATAATTTAGCCAAAAAATCACTAAACTTGTCCTAAAACGTCTCCTCTTTTAATACAGGCTGCCGCCCCAAGCAGTTGTTTATGAATAGATTAAAGGAAAACCATTTACCGTAATTTGAAATGTAATTTTTTTCTTTTTAAATGTTTCTATAGATCCTACAAATCCACCACTTCACGGGCAGGTTATGGGGACCTCCTAAGCACGATATTTGAAGGAATTTTTTGTTTTTATTCGTAACCTTTATTTCATGGAAAAATCACTGTTCCTTTAAAAACATTTTTTTTAAAACTTTTTTCCTTGTTTCCTGTCCCCCAGGGCACTACCCGGACCCCCATACACCTTTTATGGCAAATATCTTGCATATATGCCCTCTTGGAGGGCACCCTAAAAATTGAACGTTCGAGTCCCATTGACTTGCAATGAGTTCGAATCGTGTTCGAGTTCGAATCCGAACTTTTTGAAATGTTCGTGTTCGAATGCGAACCGAACACGGGGGTGTTCGGCCCATCACTAATGGCCATGTGCCTGACAGGACCTTTTTGTCCCTTTCTTCCACATTGGACATCACTAGTGAAAAAAGAATAGCTAATATGAGCTGGGCAGTTGCCACAACAGCTAAAGTCTTTAACGATGGCCACTTCACTAAACCCAAGTGGAAAACCTCTGGTCACAGTGCTTGGAGGCTCTCCCAAGGCTGGGGGCATGGTGATAGTGATGCTAACTTCTTCCAGACTGGTTAAGTACAGTTAGGATGATGGTGGATCAGTATAATACCCCCACTTTACAGGAAAGGTCAGGGACTCCTCTAAATACAACCTTACTCGTCAATGCTTGGCTCTGTCCCCCCCACCAGTGATAACATTTTTTCCATTATTGTATGGATAGTGTTAGTGTTTTTATTAGGTTTTGTAACCCTATGTCAGGTTTCCAGCCCTGAACTCCATGTGTAATCCAGGAAGACCCGAAGATGAGTTGATTAAGGCCGGCTCTTACACTTCCCTGACCTATCTATTAGATACGGTGGGGAACTTCCCTGCAGTCTGTCATTTATTTTCTTTGACCATGCCTGACCAGAAGAGCTCCTGGCTTACTACCTATTTAAGTGCATTACACTCTCTCCTCAGTTCTCTGTTTTAAGGCCCCTGCCTTGAGGTGGCTCTCCTGCTCCAAGCAGAAGTTAGTTGCTGTTTATCCAGTTACTAATCTGTTAGATCTCCAGCGAGACTTCTGGGCTGGCTATGGATCCTTCTGTGTGATCCTGCATAATAGCACCTGCAGTGAGTATCTGCCAAGCAGTATGGTGAATCCCCACCAAGCTGTGACGTACCATCTTGCCAAGCCATACCGTGCATCCATTACAGGCATTCATAATTATTATTTTTTTACATATATTATTATAATGTAATATATACTATAAACATAAACAGGTCTATTCACTAAGGGTGAAACTCAAGAGATTTGGCAGGAGAAGTGAAAATTCTAGGTCAAAATAGCCAAACCTGAAAATTTCACCCATTTTTCTCACTTTCCAAATCAGCTATTTGGCCTAGATTGTTCTCTCCTCCTGACAATTTTACTGAGTTTCACCTTTTGTGAATAGACCTAATAGTTAAAAAAAGTATATAAAAATAAAACTGTACATGCAAACATGTTTTGATACATATGTTTGTAAATGTGTGCCTATATCTATATGCAATCAAATGTGTGCCTATATCTATATGCAATAAATGTAACACTGCCATTAAAACTGTACGGAAATGCCCAAAGAAAATAAAGTAAAGAATATAACCTCTCAGTACAGTGGTATAATGCATCAATTATACATGTTTAATCCAATTTAAAGTTTAAGTTATATTGAAATGTTAATATAAATGCTATCCCAATAAGCAAAGAATTATAAATGTGAACATGGATTTATTTAGATATGAATGTATGTTTGGGTGTAGGAATGTGAATATAATTCTAGATTTAGTAGTAGGTACTAGATATTTTTAATGCACTAACTATATTTTTTAAAAAAGAAATAACTGCAAGTAATAGCTACCTGCCAGTGTAGATGTAGCCCACTGGGCAAGACTATAATGACTGCTGCATTCATATAAAATGAGCTAGCTGGGTGACCAATTTATCTGAAAATTATTGTCTGGGCTGTCACAAATCAAAGAAAATGTATTGTAAAAGTGAATGCACATTCTGTGTTAAACAACAATAAGCCAATTCATTATAACAAAGTAGAAATGTCATATACGCTCAGTAAAAAGTAATGCATAATCACAGCACTTTATTAAACTGTAATGGGAACCAAATAGAACCTTGCTTTTTCCTATCTCTGTAGATACACCATATATACCCCTCTGGGTGTAGTGTTTAATAAATTAATAATAGTAAGAAACACTGTTTTCAATGCAAAAATGTGTTGTTATTTATGAAACAATCAATGTTCCTGTTGGAAATCTATTTATATGAGCAACCGCCTTAAGTCAAGTTAAGTGTAAACATTAGTTAAGCAAATGGGGTAAATATTACAGATCTATTCTACCTAGGTTATGGTAGACCTGCTTCCATCTGCAAGTTGTGATCTCCTGAGCATCTCAGCCGAAACTTTCAAACAGGACTGAAGGCCAAAGACGAGTGCCACCCTTATTTTGAGGTGTGCGGACATTAAATATTTATTACTTACAAACTGCAAATAATCGTCATACTCCTGTACTTTTACCAAGTAAGAAAAACACAACTACTATAGATGGAAGGAGAACTTTAAAGGTAGATAAGCAAGCCTGTGTGATATTACATGAGTGTGATAGCAGGTATTATCCTGATATAATCCTAGGGGTTATTAAGAGAGCACCGAAATTTTAGCGAAATTTCAGGTTTCTCTCTCCTTTGGCAAACTCTGACTGCATCCGATAATCCACCACTGAGTCGATCCAAAACAACGCTGAACGCACCCGCGAATGCAACTGACGAATTGGCAAACAGACTGGCGGACGCCACCAGAAAAAGTGGGAGTAAAACAACAATAAAGAAAAACTTTTAAAAGGTGTTTTAAATAAAATAATTAATGAAAATGCATGGACATAATATACAGTGTAAAGTCATATGAATAATAATAAAAGGTCTGTTACAGAATAAAAAAAAAAATCACCATTTAAAAAAATCAAGATTAAAACTTCACTGGAAAATCCTAAAAAAATGCCTAAAAAATTAATAAAGAGACTTTTTGCTGCAATTGAAATGAATAAACGGTTGAATAAAAGATTAGTAAAAACGGGGATTTATTTTTACATTGAAACCTATGGGATTCGTCTGTTTAAAGCTGTCACATGAAACCAGCGAAAATATGGGCATTTCGACAACTTGTCATTGCTGTTCGGCGTTCTCTGACTAGATTAGCCATTACTTCTTTTTAGTAAATTTCACTGCCACCGAAGGTCACAGTATTTCGCTGGGAATTCGTTAATATTTGGCGAATGTCTAGATTTTTGAATAGCTGAATGGCCATGAAATTGCACCGTATGGAGAAATTCGCTATTCAGTGGCCAATTCGGCATTCTTTGAATAACCCCTACTGTCTGCTTACTGGGAGAAAATATGACATTGGGCTATTCATTATATGTTGCATGAGTTGCCATCCATGTTGCAAGGAGAAATGCGAAAGTCACAATGAATTCCATCATGTGAGCTATTTGCTAATGGATAGGACTGAAAGAAAAATAGCTGGCTGTTGTCACCGCACTAGACAGGATAGCCCACCACTCATCTCCAGAGTTTGGATGACTGCATGCATGATCTAAAGCCAGGAAACCATTATTACTTTTGGTAAATTCACCTGTATGTTTGTCAGGATCCAGGTTCCGGGGCAGCAGAGGTCAAGCCAATATGCAATGAATGGGATCTTACAAGGCAGTTTGTTTATATAAACGGATTTATTGAACAGGGAGAAATACATATATGATATATGCAGATTGCAGGTATAGGCAGAGAGTCCTGGGAAATGCAGAGGGTTCTGTATCTGTAGAACAGCGGGTTGATGATTCTGTAGGATGGCGGGTTAAGGATTCTGCAGGATGCAGGGCAGCGGGTTGATGATTCAGGAACTGTGATAGAAGGTCTTTAACAGGAACTGTGATAGGAGGTCTTTAACAGGAACTGTGATAGGAGGTCTTTAACAGGAACTGTGATAGGAGGTCTTTAACAGGAACTGTGATAGGAGGTCTTTAACAGGAACTGTGATAGGAGGTCTTTAACAGGAACTGTGATAGGAGGTCTTTAACAGGAACTGTGATAGGAGGTCTTTAACAGGAACTGTGATAGGAGGTCTTTAACAGGAACTGATAGGAGGTCTTTAACAGGAACTGTGATAGGAGGTCTTTAACAGGAACTGTGATAGGAGGTCTTTAACAGGAACTGTGATAGGAGGTCTTTAACAGGAACTGTGATAGGAGGTCTTTAACAGGAACTGTGATAGGAGGTCTTTAACAGGAACTGTGATAGGAGGTCTTTAACAGGAACTGTGATAGGAGGTCTTTAACAGGAACTGTGATAGGAGGTCTTTAACAGGAACTGTGGTAGAAGGTCTTTACTGGGAACTGTGATAGAAGGTCTTTAACAGGAACTGTGATAGGAGGTCTTTAACAGGAACTGTGATAGGAGGTCTTTAACAGGAACTGTGATAGGAGGTCTTTAACAGGAACTGTGGTAGAAGGTCTTTACTGGGAACTGTGATAGAAGGTCTTTAACAGGAACTGAGGTAGAAGGTCTTTGACAGGAACTGTGGCAAAAGGTCTTTAAACAGGGTTGCAGCAGAAGGTCTTTAAACCGGTCTGCAGTAGAAGGTCTTTAAACAGGTCTGCAGTAGAAGGTCTTTAAACAGGTCTGCAGTAGAAGGTCTTTAAACAGGTCTGCAGCAGAAGGTCTTTAAACCGGTCTGCAGTAGAAGGTCTTTAAACAGGTCTACAGTAGAAGGTCTTTAAACAGGGTTGCAGCAGAAGGTCTTTAAACAGGGTTGCAGCAGAAGGTCTTTAAACAGGGTTGCAGCAGAAGGTCTTTAAACAGGGTTGCAGCAGAAGGTCTTTAAACAGGTCTGCAGCAGAAGGTCTTTAAACAGGGTTGCAGCAGAAGGTCTTTAAACAGGTCTGCAGCAGAAGGTCTTTAAACAGGGTTGCAGCAGAAGGTCTTTAAACAGGTTCTGTGGTATAAGGTCTTTAACAAGAACTGTGGTATAAGGTCTCCAACAGGAACTGTGGTATAAGGTCTTTAACAAGAACTGTGGTATAAGGTCCTTACCAGGAACTGTGGTAGAAGGTCTTCTTTAGGAGACAAGGTCCAACGGTAAAGAAACAGGTATTCAGGTGGTCTGGACAATACAGGTTTGCTCCTTCCAGCTTGGAGATTCCAAGGTAATGAAAAAGCATTGAGCTTCAGGTGTGGCTGGGTTTTAAGCATGGAGCATTAAGGTGATTAAAGCAACACCTGAGCACTGCACAGGCAGAGGGGAGTATTGCGAATACTAGTGAATGTCCCATCACTACGAGCCGGCGCTAGATATAGACTTTTTATTACGCCGGCGGCGACGCTCCTTACAATGTTCTTGCAGACATTCTTTTTTAGCATCTTTCGGGACTGGGGCAATTCATAATAAGTTTACAATAACTCTGGTTAAGTTAACACCAACTATGTAATATGGCCCTAAGTGTTGTAGAGGTAATATTGCCACCTTACAATTGTAGAAATACAGAGTTGAATCCAAGTCAGAGCACCTCTCCAGTAAGTGTCCTTGGGCAAGACACCTAACAGTACATTATTGACTACCACACAATATTGCCTACATAGTGGTAATGTTTCTGCTCTACAACCATGGTGAAGCAGGTTTGAATCGCGATCAGAACACATGACAAAAATGTCTGACCTCTAGAAGCATGTAGAACCAGGTTCAATATCACTGCCATATTGCTGCTCTACAACTGTGTGGAAAGCAGGTTTTTTTTCCAGGTAGAACACCTCACCAGTGTCCAGAGACCTAATAATATGCTGAAAGTTCAGATTCTTGATTGGCAGATTGAGGTCTCTTATCAGATCATGGAGTTCTTTATGGGAGAACTCCTGAAGTGTTGAAAAGCTTCCTTCATAAAGACTTCCGCTGCTACCAACTGGGCTACACTCCAAGCCCTGCAGTTCTTCAACATCTGACAATGGGAGGTCGGCAGAGAGGTAAACATTGTTATGGGATTGTGTTTGCTGTGTTGCATAGGTCGCCCTGGTGGTTCCAAATCAGGATACTCTCACTTTTGTTTATTATTGTAGCTGCTGAAGCCTATAACATTCACAACACAACAAAAACAATCATTATGATTGTTTTGCGGCTCTCTCCCCACCATAGACATGCCAAAGTTTAAACTTTTCTTTTGTCCCTTTTACCTACTGTCGTAGACACTCTACACAGGTTTTGCAAACTTTATGGGGAGCCCTAGTTTTATAAGATTTACTTTTGATAAAAACAATTTTAGAGTGTAAACAAATAGACCAAACTTAACTTCAATATGTCAAAAACAACAGGTCGATTTGGAGAAAAATCATAATTTGAGGAGTATCCAGTATCTCCAAAAGTAGAACTAATTTGTGAACACTTAAATAACTTTTGGATTCAACACCTAAAAAATATTGTAAATCCATTCAAACTGCTTAGCATGATTCAAAAGGTGTGTTTTATTGTCAACTGAGTGTTGAAAGGACTTATAAAGCATCTTAAAGGAATGATCCTTGCATATGCTTTGCCAGGTGTTTGTGGATTTGATGTACTTATAGAATCAAGAATGTCCTCTTTTATTACTTATAGTCATGTACCAATAGCCTCTTTTTTGACAAAACATTTAAAAAAATGCAAGAAATAAGCACTTTTTGAATCCTGACATATAACATGTAAATGAATTTTCCATATCAAGACTTAACTGACCACAAATATTTTTTTCTGTATTTGACCACATCAAGAATACGGTCGTTGAAAAAAAAAAATCTAGTAATTGATCTGTTAATTTTCTTGAAAAATATAAAGTGTATATATATATATATAGATATAGAAACTCCGGTAATGACGGCGGCACTCCAAGTCTGTTGATTTCGTTCTTTATTGAAGTAAAAAGTCAACGTTTCAATCCCAGCTCGGAATTTTCATCAGGACATGTCCTGATGAAAATCCCGAGCTGGGATTGAAACATTGACTTTTCACTTCAATAAAGAACGAAATCAACAGACTTGGAGTGCGCCGTCATTACCGGAGTTTCTATATTGATTAAAGCCATAAGGTGAGCACTGAGCAACCAATCTACTAAGCACGAGTGCATGGCATTTGGGTGTATTTATATATACACACTAGCTTTTCTCCGCGGCTTTGCCCCACGTGGATTTTAGTATTTGTTAAAAAAAATTTTAAAAGAGACTTGAGGGTTTTTTGGTAGAACCCCCCTTCCCCCCCACTTGGGATTTTTGGAAAATGGTAAAAGACGTATTTCTTTATTTTCAAAAGATTGTAATTACCAAACTTCACACCTGCAACATCTTGGTTTTTGAACTATAGATATACTCATAAAAGTATTCAGACCCCTTTCCATCGACCCCCCTTATTTGGATTTGTGGAAAATGGCAAAACACATGTTTGGTTTTTTTCACGAAGATTGTAAATACCAAATATCACACCTGTAACATCTTTGGTTTTAGAAATATAGGTATACTGATAAAAGTATTCAACCCCCCTTTTTGCCCCTCCCACTGAATTTTTGGAAAATGGTAAAATAGGCGGGTTTTTTTGTTTCTCAAGACTAATCTAAATACCAATTTTTACGTATGTAACATCTTCTGTTTTTGAGATATAGGTATTCTGTTGAAAAGTATTCAGCCCCCCCTTTTTTCACCGCCCCCTCACCTGAGATTTTTGGAAAATGGTAAAACACCTGTTTTTATTTTTCAAGATGAATCTAAATACCGATTTTCACATCTGTAGCATCTTCTGTTTTTGAGCTATAGGTATCCTGTTTAAAATATTCAACCCCCTTTTTCACCCCCTTATGGACGGATTTTCCAAAAATCCTTCCTTAGTGGTCGCCTACATGATAAAAACAGTGCACCTTCAAAATTTCACATTACTAGGTTAAACGGTTTCAGCTGGGCATTGATGAGTCAGTCAGTCAGTCAGTCAGGACTTTTGCGTTTATATATATAGATGTATTTAACCCCCCCATTTTGGCCCCCCATGGAATTTTCAGAAAATGGTAAAATACGTGTTTTTTTATTTTTCAAGACGAATCTAAATACCAATTTTCACGTCTGTAACATCTTCTGATTTTGAGCTATAGGTATCCTGTTTAAAATATTCAACCCCCTTAGGGGCGGAGTTTCCAAAAATCCTTGCTTAGTGGGTGCCCACATCATAAAAATAGTGCACCTTCAAAATTTCATGTTCCTAGGTTAAACGGTTTCAGCTGAGCATTGATGAGTCAATCAGTCAGTCAGGACTTTTGCGTTTATGGTAAAAGTATTCAACCCCCTTTTTGCCCCCTCAAGGAATTTTCAGAAAATAGTATAATATGTGTTTTTTTATTTGTCAAGTTGAATCTAAATACCGATTTTCACGTCTGTACCATCTTCTGTTTTTAAGATATAGGTATCCTATTTAAAATATTTTAAATATTCAACCCCCTTTTTTTGCCCCCCCAGTTGAATTTTTGAAAACCGGTAAAATACGTGTTTTTTTTATTTTTCAAGAAGAATCTAAATACCGATTTTCACATCTGTAACATCTTCTGTTTTTAAGATATAGGTATCCTGTTAAAAATATTTTAGATATTCAACCCCCTTTTTTCGCCCCCCAGTTGAATTTTTGAAAAACGGTAAATTACGTGTTTTTTTATTTTTCAAGACGAATCTAAATACAGATTTTCACGTCTGTAACATCTTCTGTTTTTGAGATATAGGTATTGTGTTTAAAATATTCAACCCCCTTTTTCACCCCCCTAGGGGCGGAGTTTCCAAAAATCCTTGCTTAGTGGGTGCCCACATCATAAAAACAGTGCACCTTCAAAATTTCACGATCCTAGGTTAAACGGTTTCAGCTGGGCATTGATGAGTCAGTCAGTCAGGACTTTCGCGTTTATGATAAAAGTATTTAACCCCCCTTTTTGCCCCCCAAGGAATTTTAAGAAAATGGTAAAACACATTTTTTTATTTGTCAAGACAAATCTAAATACCGATTTTCACATCTGTACCATCTTCTGGTTTTAAGATATAGGTATCCTGTTTAAAATATTTACATTATTCAACCCCTTTTTTTTGCCCCCCCAGTTGAATTTTTGAAAAACTGTAAAATACCTCAGTTTTTATTTGTCAAGAAGAATCTAAATACCGATTTTCACATCTGTAGCATATTCTGTTTTTGAGCTATAGGTATCCTATTTAAAATACTCAACCCCCTTTTTTACCCCCTTAGGGGCGGAGTTTCCAAAAATCCTTCCTTAGTGGGTGCCTACATCATAAAAAAAGTGCACCTTCAAAATTTCACGTTCCTAGGTTTAACGGTTTCAGCTGGGCGTTGATAAGTCAGTCAGTCAGTCAGGACTTTCACGTTTATATATATATAAATACAATAGTGATAAAAATTTTAAATATAAAGTGACAAAGTGGTTTGGGACATCTACTTTCTGAAAAATATATATTTGTGTAGTGCTTTGCATTTTGTGACAGCCACTAAACATTTAGTCCAAGCACAGAAAACTTTCAAAAATGTTATAGCTTCATATTAATAATATCATTCTTTTTTTATCCTTTATTTATATAGCGTCACATATTCAGCAGCACTTTACAAGTTCAGTGTACAAAGTGTTGATACATTGGAATACCACACATGGATGATACGGCCTGTTTCAGGGGAACTCTGTTCCCAAGTAGGGATGAGCGGTTCGGGTTCGGACAGTTCGGAGTTCGGCCCGAACTTAGCCTGATCGAGCAGATCGTGAACTCCGAACATTTCCGGGTGTTCGGCGCATGTTCGAGTCCACAATGCATCACAATGGCCCACAATGCATTTTCCCACTGGCCTGAAGCTCGTAATTGGCTACAGCCTTGCACCTGACCACAGGTCCAGTGCAAGACAGGTTCAACAGTATGCCAATCACCGCTCAGAGTCCTGATTGGGCAAATTTTGCCCAATCATGGGCTCACAGAGCTAAGGCCCGCAGCACACCATATAACGTTTCCACGCGCCGATTCTGCATGCATTTCAGAGGAAATTTCAGAGGAAATTTCAGAGGAGATTGTTGTGTGTTGTTACTGCCGGTCTGCCACGCTACTGGGGGGGGTCTCATTTCTACAAATTATCCGGGAATTGATATGTGTGTCTTGTCACTGTGCCAGCAAGTTTTTTTGGGGTCACTAATTTCTTTAAAACATTTGTGAATTGAGATGATCTTCTGTGTCTTGTCACACAGCCAGCAAGTTTTTTTGGGGCTCACTAATTTCTTTAAAACATTTGTGAATTGAGGTGATGTGTGTCTTGTCACACAGCCAGTACCACGCAGTATTTTGGGGCTCACTAATTTCTTTAAAACATTTGTGAATTGAGGTGATCTTCTGTGTCTTGTCACACAGCCAGTACCACGCAGTTTTTTTCGGGTCACTAATTTCTACAAAATATTTGGGAATTGTTATAATCCGTGTGTTCTCACTGGCTGCCACCCATCAAGGGGTCTCACTGATTTATAAGAGGTTTCACTGCCACCCATCAAAGGGTCTCACTGATTTATAGGAGGTTTCACTGCCACCCATCAAAGGGTTTCACTGATTTATAAGAGGTTTCACTGCCACCCATCAAAGGGTCTCACTGATTTATAGGAGGTTCACTGCCACCCATCAAAGGGTCTCACTGATTTATAAGAGGTTTCACTGCCACCCATCAAAGGTCTCACTGATTTATAAGAGGTTTCACTGCCACCCATCAAAGGGTCTCACTGATTTAAAGGAGGTTTCACTGCCACCCATCAAAGGGTCTCACTGATTTATAGGAGGTTTCACTGCCACCCATCAAAGGGTCTCACTGATTTATAGGAGGTTTCACTGCCAACCATCAAAGGGTCTCACTGATTTATAGGAGGTTTCACTTCCACCCATCAAAGGGTCTCACTGATTTATAGGAGGTTTCACTGCCACCCATCAAGGGGTCTCACTGATTTATAGGAGGTTTCACTGCCACCCATCAAAGGGTCTCACTGATTTATAGGAGATTTCACTGCCACCCATCAAAGGGTCTCACTGATTTATAGGAGGTTTCACTGCCGCCCATCAAAGGGTCTCACTGCATTTTAAGAGGCTTCTGCGAATTGTAATCTGTGTCTTGTCACTGTTGCCAGCTATCAGGGGGTCCTATCAGGGGGTCTCACTGACTTGTAGCAGATTTCTGCGAATCGTAGTTTGTGTCTTGTCACTGGCACCCATCAGGGGGTCTCAATGATTTAAAGGAGGTTTCTGCGAATTGTAATCTGTGTCTTGTCACTGGCTGCCAGCTATCAGGGTCTCACTGAGTTATACCAGAGTTCTGTAAATCTTTAATCTTTATACCAGAGTTGAATCAGAGTTCTGTATATATTTAATCTATATATCACTCACCATGTCTGAAAGAACAAAAAGGACAGGCAGGCGCTCCCAAACACAGATGTCGGGAGGCTGTGTCTCTGGTCATAGTGGACGTGGTGCATCCTCTGCAGGGGCACGCTTGTCCTTTATAACTGGTGCTGGCCGTCTTCTTAACCTGCAGCAACATACAGAGGATTTGGTGGATTGGCTAGCCAGGCCATCCTCATCCTCCGAGTCCTCTGCCAGCCAGGCTTCTAGTGCCTTACACTCCACCTCAGCTGCCAAAGTATCTAATGCAGCCTCCATGTCCACAGCTACTCCTGTCGTAGCCTCGCTATCACACACGGAGGAGTCAGCAGAATTGTTTGACTACAATGAGAGTGACATGCTGCTTGAGGATGCGCAGCAACTACAGTGCTCTGATTTAATCTCTGAGGTTGAGCAAGGGAGTATAATCAACCTAGAGGAAGGGGGTGCCAGTGATGACACACAAATAACTGGCACTCATGATGCCCCAGCAGCTGCAGCATACTGCCAAGTTGGCTCCAGTGACAAGGAGAAAGGGGGTGAAGATGACATTGATGATGAGGTCACTGACTCCACCTGGGTGCCAGATCAAACTGAGGAATCAAGTGAGGAGGAGGGGGAGGAGGAGACACAGCAAACATGAGGCACAACATCCTCTGTGATCAACCGTAGCACTAGCCAGTCCAAGGCATCAGATGTCAGAGCTGCTCCGGTACAGAGCGCTGTTGTCTCAAAGAACACATGCAGGAACTCTGCTGTCTGGAAGTTCTTTAAGAAATGTGCAGCAGACCCCAACGTTGCTATTTGTAATCTATGTCAGAGGAGGCTGAAGCGTGGGATAAACACCGGACACTTGGATACCACGTGCTTGAGGCGACATATGACCACCCACCACGCATCCCATTGGCACAAAACTTTGCGTAGGTCCTCCTCCTCCTCATCAGTCTCTACCCCCACTGTATGTCCTGCCATGTCATTGCCTACAACCTCGACTGACAGGGATGATGCTACAGTAATGGATGTACCAGGTCCTTCCTCACAATGTGACATCCTCCCAGCAGCAGAAGATTTACGTAGTCAGATTACGTTGCCGCAGCTGCTGCAGCGTAAGAAAAAATATAGTCCCAACCATCCCCAAGCACAGCGTCTAAATGCCAGCTTAGCAAAATTACTCGCATTGCAGCTGCTGCCTTTCCAGCTGGTGGACTCTGCTCCCTTCCGTAAATTTGACGAATGTGCTGTACCACAGTGGCAGGTTCCAAAACGCCATTACTTTTCACGCAAGGCCATTCCAGCACTATACCAGCACGTGGAAGACAATGTTATCCAGTCATTGGGAAAGGCAGTCAGCAACAAGGTGCATGTGACTTTAGACACGTGGTCCAGCAAGCATGGACAGGGTCGTTATATTTCCTTCAACGGCACACTGGGTAACTCTGATTGCAGCTGGGAGGGATCCAAGATGGGGCTCTGTGCTGGAGCTTCTTCATCCACCACACCTCCAGAAAGCTGCTTGTATAAGGTCTGTCTGCTCCACCACCACCACCTCTCCCTCTTCCTCCTCCTCCTCCTTCTCTGTCTCTGTCGAAGTGGCAGTTAAACCGACGCCTGACAGGGTCTACGCAATGGTTCAAGCAAAAAGAAGCCATACTGTGCTTGAGCTGGCTTGTTTAGGGGACAGGAGCCACACCGGGACAGAAATTCTGTCAGCTCTGCAGGGCCAGGTGCAGAGATGGTTAACACCACGCCAGCTTGAGCTGGGAATGATCGTCTGTGATAATGGCAGCAACCTTCTCTCCGCCCTACGCAAGGGTAAATTGACGCATGTACCATGCCTAGCTCACGTCCTAAATCTAGTGGTACAGCGTTTCCTAACCAAGTACCCAGGGCTGCCAGAGCTTCTCAGCCAGGCCAGAAAAGTCTGCAGCCACTTCAGACGGTCATTAACAGCAAGCGTTCGCCTGGCAGAAATTCAAAGAGAATTCCACCTTCCCACAAACCATCTGATCTGTGACATGCCCACCAGGTGGAAATCGACATTAGCAATGCTGCAGCGTCTGCACAAGCAGCAGAGGGCCATCAACGAGTACCTGTGTGAGTATGGCACAAGGACAGGTTCAGGTCAACTTGTTTTTTTTCCCCCGCAGTGGCTGATGATCAAGGATGCATGCACTGTACTGTCACCATTTGAGGAGGCAACGAGGATGGTGAGCAGGGACAGTGCATGCATCAGTGACACAATTCCTTTAGTGTTCCTGCTGGAGCACACTCTGCGGGGAATTATAGATGTGGCTCTAGAGGCAGAGCAGCGGGAGGAAGAGGAGGCCTTCCCTAGCTCTCAAGGCCCCAGTCTTTCCGCAGACAGCATTCCAGTGGGTCCTACTCAGATCAGACAGGAGGAGGAAGAGGAGGAATATTTAAGTAGTGGGGGCATTGAATGTAGGGATTCCTCAAGAGAGGGTTTCGTGTGCCCAGAAACAGAAGGGCTAGTGCGTGGCTAGGAGGAGGAAGTGTACGATATGGTCATCCTCATTGACCAGGAATGGGCTCCCTAATAATGCAAAGCCTGCTAAAGGACCCCAGGATTCGTGCTATCAAGGAGAGGGATCATTACTGGTTGGTAGGGATGAGCTGTTCGGGTTCGGACGGTTCGGAGTTCGACCCGAACTTTGGCAGTTCGAAAGTTCGCGAATTTCGAACTTTTTGGGCGTGTTCGGTTCGGGTTCGAAAAAAAAAGGAAATTTTGAAAAAAGTATAGAAAATGCTTAAAAAAATATGAAAAAATCTAGAAATAAAGAGACTCTTTACTGCAGAATATTATAAGCAACGGTTTATTAGATATTGAATTAAAAAGTAATGTGTACGTGGAAAGATTATCAACTATGAATGACCTCTGTTCACAAACGGGCATAACACCAGGTGTTTTTAGTCTGGTAATCAATTTGATACAATGTACAATATACTGAGGGTGGGGTGGTGTCTGCTTCTGATTGAGATTTGAGAATTAATTTCCCTAAAACATCCTAATATGCTGCATTTAACTGGTGTTTGAAAAAAATCTAAAGCAATGTTACTTTACACCTCGGGATTAAACATTCACAGGGTTATTCAGAGAGCGGTGAAAAGCAGGAGAATAACTGGAGAAGTGAAAATTATAGGTCAAAATAGCCAAACCAGAAAAATTCTCCCATTTATCTCACTTTCCAAATCGGCTATTTGGTCTAGAATGTTCTCTTCTCTTGCCAGTTCTCCTGGCTTTCACCTCTCTCTCAGGGTTGTTCAGAGAAAGGTGAAAACCAGGAGAATGGCAGGAAAAGAGATCAATCTTGACCAAATAGCCGTTTTGGAAAGTGAGATAAGGCTAGGGTCAGACTAACCCATTTTTTGCAGCGACCGTCAAAAAGTGCGTCCGAACGCATTGCCGTATTTTTTCACTGATTGTGCGAAAACGGTCATACGATGCGCATTTTTGTGCGTGATTTTTTACGGATCCAAACCAGGAAACTTTGGGTATCTGGACGTTATGTTGGCCGGACATGAGCAGGGTCTGACGTCTCCAAATCACGCACACACGCCGCTGGTGGACGCAGCGCACTCTGTACGTCCGTACTAGCGGTTCTGCGTTCTCGAAAAAATGAGTTAATTTTCCACTTGCGTTGCGCAGCCGGACTTTAGTGCGACCGTACTTCATATATTGGCCGCCATTGCCCGTCATTTGCTGCTAGTGCGGCCGTGATTAAGTGCGCCTAAACGCACTTTAAAAATTCGCTAGTCTGACCCTAGCCTAAATGGGAGAATTTTTCTGGTTTGGCTATTTTGACCTAGAATTTTCCATTCTCCAATCATTCTCCTGCTCTTCACCGCTCTCTGAATAACCCTGACAGGGTTATTCAGAGAAAGGTGAAACTCAGGAGAATGACTGGAGAATGGAAAATTCTAGGTCAAAATAGCCGAACCAGAAAAATTCTCCCATTTATCTCACTTTCCAAATCGGCTTTTTGGTCCAGAAGTTTCCATTCTCCTGCTTTTCACCGCCAAAAAATCAGTAAACTTTTTCTGCGTGTCCGAAAATGTCTCCTCTTTTCATACAGACTGCCGCCCCAAGCAGTTGTTTATGGATAGATTAAAGGAAAAGCATTTACCGTCATTTGAAATGTCATTTTTTGGTTTTTACATATTTCTATACATCCTAGAAATCCGCCACTTCACGGGCAGGTTATGGGGACCTCCTAGGCACGATATTTGAAGGAATTTTTCATTTTTAACCCTTATTTCATGGAAAACTCACTGTCCCTTTAAAAACGTTTTTTTTTAACTTTTTGTCCTTGTTTCCTGTCCCCCAGGGCACTACCCGGACCCCCATACACCTTTTATGGCAAATATGTAGCATATATGCCCTCTTGGAGGGCACTGTAAAAAAACGAATTTTCAGCCCCATTGACTTGCATGGGGTTTCGGGTTCGGTCCCGAACAAATGGGAAGTTCGGGTTTTGGCTCGAACCGAACTCGGGGAGTGTCCGGCTCCTCCCTAGTAGTGATTGCATTAAAATGTTACAATTGTGACGTTTCAACATTAAATGTGAACATATTCTAATGGCAAGCAGGAGGGATTTATAATATGTGCTGCTATGTCATTGTCACACATTGTCACACATATATCATATATAGCACTCGGGGAGTGTTTGGCTCATCCCTACTGGTTGGCAACCCTTCTTGATCCACGATACAAGGGTAAAGTTGCAGAGCTCATCCTGCCCGCACAGAGGGAGCACAGGATGAAAAACTTGAGGATGCTCTAAAGCGACACTTGTGTAAAACCTTTCCAGGCACTGGTAGATTACCAAGTGCTGACACAAGTGCTTCTGAGGCTGCGGATGATCAGAGGAATAGTGGTGAAGGCCAGGGCCGCTGGACTGATGCATTTTTAAATTTTTTTAGTCCACGACGTCCAGGGACGTCAAATGTAGGAACCCATTGCCAGCGTCTTCACCATATGGTGCAGGACTACCTAGGGGCAAGGGCAGACCTGGATACCTTTCCAGCCAGAACTTAGCCAATATGCTATGCAGTTACTAGGTTGCCCTTCATCCAGCGTGCTTTCTGAAAGGACGTTCAGTGCCGCTGGAGGTATTGTCACAGACAAAAGAGTGTGTCTGTCCTCCGACTCTGTAGACCGGCAGACATTTATAAAAATGAATCAGTCCTGGATCAGCAGCTATCAACCCCCTGATGCTGACGTAACGGAATAGATCGGGGATGTCTTCTGCATTCACAAAACCTCCAGCACTGAACTCTTCCACAATAAGACAAAAGGGTTAGGGTATGAATGCACTTGCTGCCATGAAAGGCGCAATATTTGGCTGCACTGATGCCCGTGCCAAATTTATATCATTTTAATTTTTTGAACCGCAGGGTCCAACCCTGCACTCTTCCACAATACCACAAAAGGGTTACGGTGTGAAGGCACAATATCTGGGTGCACTGACGCCTTGACCAGAATCATATCTTTTTATTATAGGACCACATGGTCCACACCTGCATTCTTCCACAATACTACAGAGGGGTTACTGTATGATGATACTTGCTGGCCTGGCAGTCTTGCACCAAAGGCAGAATATCTGGGTGCACTGACGCCTTTACCAGATGCATATCTTTTTAATATAGGACCGCAAGGTTCCCCCCTGCATTCTTCCACAATACTACAGAGGGGTTACTGTATGGTGATACTTGCTGGCTTGGCAGTCTTGCACCAAAGGCACAATATCTGGGTGCACTGATGCCCATTAACAGATAAAAAAAACACTTTTCAATATAGGACCACATGGTCCACCCCTGCATTCTTCCACAATACTACAGAGGGGTTACTGTATGATGATACTTGCTGGCCTGGCAGTCTTGCACCAAAGGCACAATATCTGGGTGCACTGACACCTTGACCAGAATCATATCTTTTTACTATAGGACCACATGGTCCACCCTTGCATTCTTCAACAATACTACAGAGGGGTTACTGTTTGATGATACTTGCTGGCCTGGCAGTCTTGCACCAAAGGCACAATATCTGGGTGCACTGACGCTTTGACCAGATTCATTTCTTTTTAATATAGGACCCCAAGGTTCACCCCTGCATTCTTCCACAATATTACAGAGGGGCTACTGTATGATGATACTTGCTGGCCTGGCACCAAAGGCACAATATCTGGGTGCACTGATGCCCATTACCAGATAAAAAAACTTTTCAATATAGGACCACATGGTCAACCCCTGCATTCTTCCACAATACTACAGAGGGGTTACTGTATGATGATACTTGCTGGCCTGGCAGTCTTGCACAAAAGGCAGAATATCTGGGTGCACTGACGCCTTTACCAGATGCATATCTTTTTAATATAGGACCGCAAGGTTCACCCCTTAAGTACTTGCAGGCCTGGCACCAAAAGCACAATATTTGGGTGCACTGCCACTGACGCCTGTATCAGATTCATATCCTCAGAGGGGTTACGGTGTGACGGCACAGTTGGGGACGCTAAAGGACCAATTTTGAAGCACCTATTGTTACTTTCATCCAAAGCCTGCATAAGTTTCACAATAATTTAGCCAAGAAAATCAGGAAACTTTTTCTGCGTGTCCGAAAATGTCTCCTCTTTTCATACAGACTGCCGCCCCAAGCAGTTGTTTATGGATAGATTAAAGGAAAAGCATTTACCGTCATTTGAAACATAATTTTTTTGTTTTTAAGTGTTTCTATACATCCTACAAATTCGCCACTTCACGGGCAGGTTATGGGGACCTCCTAGGCACGCTATTTGAAGGAATTTTTCGTTTTTATTTTTAACCCTTATTTCATGGAAAACTCACTGTCCCTTTAAAAATGTATTTTTTTAAACTTTTTGTCCTTGTTTCCTGTCCCCCAGGGCACTAGCCGGACCCCCATACACCTTTTATGGCAAATATGTAGCATATATGCCCTCTTGGAGGGCACTCTAAAAACCAAATTTTCAGCCCCATTGACTTGCATGGGGTTCAGGTTCGGACCCGAACATTTGGAAAAATTCGGGTTCGGCCCAGAACCGAACTCGGGGGGTGTTCGGCTCATCCCTATTCTCAAGGGAACTTACAATCTATGAGATGTACAGGTATTTTGTGAGGTAGGGGCATCCATATTATTAGATGTCTTGCCCACGGACACTTGCTGGAGGCGTCTTCTGAGTGGAATCAAGTCGTCTCTCCATTATTGTGGTGGTTAGGTTGAACCCGCTTCTTGTAAAGTCGAGACCTCCACAGTTGTATTGGAGGGATGTGCTGAATGGTATTGTGACTCACTTCTCCACAGTCGAAGGGTAGAGATGTTACCACTGGATTCCACAGCTGATATTGTGTGGTAGGCAAGTATGTACTGTTAGGTGTCTTGCCCAAGGACCCTTACTGGAGAGGTGCTCTGGCGGGGATCGAATCTGGGTCTCCACGGATATAGAGTGGTGACATTACCTCTGCTCCATCCATATTAGTCAATATTTGCTATTAATTAGGTATGTTTTGCTCACTGGCTGCTTAGAAATGATCATTAGTAAAATTGCAAAATTGTTTTGCTCAGTTTTCTGTCAAAAAACTCTGTTGTCTGTTTAAATAACTGTGTGTAATATGTGTATAATATGGATGGATTCAATCATGAAAACTCCTCAGTCATTAAGGGGTTTATCTGTTTGCCAATTTTATTTTCATACTACCTAAAATATAATAAGCTTTTATTGTAAGCAAGAAATAAACATTTCAAAGCCAAATGAGAAATTCTCAGACTCAGGCATTTAATTTAATATTTGAATAGGGATATTTTTATAAATGGATGGTCTGCCTAAAACGTAAATCAGCAATCTTTAAATAAGACACATGAAAGATGCTAGACAAGAAGGATGAATGAGAAGAACAAAGCATGTACTGTAGTGGAATTCAATGAAAGCATCAGCAAGCAAGGAAAATGACACAAAGGTCCATAGAAAATGAGTAAATAACAATGAATAAATTATAGCAATTGTTACAATAACAAAACCACGACTAAAAATGGAAACAATGAAGGAATATTAAAATTATAATCATACAAGACAGATATCTTAAACATGAAGCGAGAGGAAAACAAATCAGTCCAGAGAAACAGGCAGAATGGATATGTGTGTCGATTCTAAACATTAAAAGGTTTATTCAAAGAGTACTGAACTTGCCACCGAAGCGTGAATTTCACCTTACGGTGCAATTTCGTGGCAGTGCGGCTATTCAGAAAGCTGTCAATTCACCAAATACTGGCAAACTGACAGCAAAATACAGTGCATTTCGCCGCAGATCAACGCAATTCGGTGGCAATGAAATTGTCCACTAGAAAAGTAATGGTTAATCTATTCAGAGAACACCGAACTGCACCGAAGTGTCAGTGAAACGCACTGATTTTCTGGACTTTCAGGGTTATCCAAAGAGATTCGAATTGCTTGAGAAAGGTAACCGAACGCTGAAAATCAGGGTTCGGTTACCTTTCCTGACCATTCGGCTATCCAGAGAGCAGGCAATTCGCCAAATCCTGTCGAATTGCCTGAACATACGGTGCCTGTTAGGTCCCTGTTCGAGGGCAGTGAAATCCCCATCAAAAAGCACTGCTTCGGCTATTCAGAGAACACAAACCAGCAGTGAAAGGTTCCCCTAATGTCCTGCCATTCGGTGGTTTAATTCGGCAAATTTATTCAGGAGAATCCCATAGGCTTCAATGTTAAAAATATTCCCGTTTTAATTCAATATCTAATAAACCGTTCATTATAAAATTCTGCAGCAAAAAGTCTCTTTATTTATAGATTTTTTAGGATACTTTAAGCATTTTTCTGAATTTTTAAAAAAAAAATTAAAAGTCCGATTTTTTTTTTTTTTTTCAGTTTACTTATTTTTTTTGTAACAGCCCTCTTTATTATCATTCCCTGGACCTCCTGTGAAAATTTCAGACATTTTCGCTCAGTAGTTTCTTTGCAAACAGCGTTTCTTTTTCCCAGATTCATACAAATGGTTTTTCTAATTTATTCACTGCCTCCTCTACGTCACAGCTGCTTCGGCTCTGTGTGATTCGGCTCCTTTTCGGCTCCTGTTCGGCTCCTCTTCGAAGGTTAATCCAGATGTTTTTGCTTGTTTTCAGCGTGCATTCGGTTAGTTTTCGTCAGGTTTTCGGCAGCTTTTCCCTGCAATTCGGGGACTCTGTGGTGCTTGCTGAATACACCGCAGGGTCACCGAAATGCAATCGGCAAAAGGAACCGAATTGAAGAGAACGAAAAGTCACCGAACGTGCGGTGACTTTTCGAATCTCTTTGGATAACCCTGTTAGTTTGACAGGTTTAAACAGGTTAAACCCATAGGATTCAATGTAAAAGAATATAATCCTTTAAACTTTTTTTTATTCATTTGTTTCCTTTTATTTTCAGCAAACTGTCTTTTTATTTATTTATTTTTTTGGAATTTTTGGGTATTTTATAGGCAAAACTTTTGATTCTCAACTTTTTTAAAGGCGTTTTTCTATTATTCTGTAACGGACCGTTTTATTACTTTTTTTTATCCCCTTAGTGTCCAGGCGGTTTTATGTTTGTCAGTCCAAAAGTGCCCACTGCTGTGTTTATGTTTCTGCGCTGTTTGTGATTATGTCTAATTTTTCTCTTACTCGTTTATGGAACCCACACATATTATATACTGTTTTTCTCGCCATTAAATTAACTTTCTAAAGATACCATTATTTCCATCATAGCTTATAATTTACTATTAAAAATTTATGAAACATGATAAAAAAAATTAAAAAACACACTTTTTTGAAATTTAATCCCCAAAATCTAAAAGATCTAAATAGTAGAAAATTTTTGTCCTGACTTTAGAAATACCCAAATTTTTACATGTTTTTGCTTTTTAACCCCTCTACTGCTGAGCCATTTCACCTCGGTGTGCTGAACTCATTTTGACAGTTTTATGCTCATCATGTTTAAACGTCAATTGAAGTCCTATTTTATTATACCCTCAGACAATATTTTCTTAAAAAAAAAAAACTTATTTTTATCATTTTTTTAATTATTATTATAATTTTCTTTTTTTAACTTTTACACCAAATCTAGTCATATTTGGTATCATTTGGTTTCATGATCAGGCCTTTCCAATGATACCAAACATGACCCTCTAGCTGCTACGGATCGGGAGATACAAAGGATCCCCCTATCTCCACTAGACAGCTAGAGGGTTAATTGGCCGACTGACGTCATCACACTTACGGCGATGACATCAGTGGGTGGGGGTGACTCAGAGGCTTGGCTGACATCCAAGATGTCAGCCACTTCCGGGTGCGAATTGCAATCTGGAACCTAAGGGGATACAGCTGAATAGGGCAGACTCTGACCTCTCCAGCGGTACCTTTCTTTTTTTTGTAGCTTCAGCCATTTGGACCCCCCTCCCCTTTCAGGTTCCCCCTGCAGGAGCAGGGAGACGCCTGAAAATGATGTCATTGCACACAGTGATGACGACATTGTGACGTCTGGGGCCTAGAAAAATGCTGGGCAGACTTCAGAGAAGTCATTCCAGCATTGGAACTCAGACAGAGAGGTGAGTATATGGAGGGAGGGGGGATAAAGGACCATGACGTTTTCCCCAGGACGTACTATGTACGTCAATGGTCCTTATGGGGTTATAGGACTCTTTTATTTCCACCCATTTTAATGCATTTTTATTGTATTAAACGCTTTTAACGAATAGCTGATTTCTGGGGGGGTTTTCTGCAGTCCGGCGATCAGCTCTGTGACCTTCGGCAGTCGGTGGGGGCATAGGCGACCGCAGAGTTTTTTTCAGGGGGGGAAATTTTAATGGCGTCCATATTCTGCCCTTTTGACAATGTCATAAAGCGGACAGTCATAAAATAAAGCGTAGTAATATAGAGGCTACGAAACCTGATGCAAGTTTAATAGCAGAATAAAGGTGTAAGTGTCTGATCTGAGTGTTGCATTTTCTAGCTGTTAGTGCCATTCAATGCACCGCACTAGTCACACACGCAGGATCAAGACACTAAAGGAAAAAATTTTTTAAGGCCATCTCTGTATACACAGAGCCAGCTCGGTATACAGAAACCATGACCCCCCCCCCACAGATACTGACACCCACACCAGGCTCCCCACTCCAAATATATATATATACGCACACGTGCACACACACACACACACACACACACCCCTTCCTACACACATATATATGTGTATATATATATATATACACATATATTTATACACACTCACCTTCCCTGCATACACACACACACATCTCCTCTCCTCAACCCTCTCCTCTTAGATTGTAAGCTCTGGAGCAGGGTCCCCTCTCCTCTTAGATTGTAAGCTCTGGAGCAGGGTCCCCTCTCCTCTTAGATTGTAAACTCTGGGGCAGGGTCCCCTCTCCTCTTAGATTGTAAACTCTGGAGCAGGGTCCCCTCTCCTCTTAGATTGTAAACTCTGGGGCAGGGTCCTCTCTCCTCTTAGATTGTAAGCTCTGGAGCAGGGTCCCCTCTCCTCTTAGATTGTAAGCTCTGGAGCAGGGTCCTCATCCCCACTGCCCAGGCAAGACCCTGACTAGAGCGCCTGAATTCTGCCAATATTGCCCTGGTCTGTACCTCATGCAAGCTCTGTGATCTTAACACAGGCCCCCATCAGATTACTATTAATCATTTTGTATCCCTCCACCCCAGACAGATAAACTAGACCTCAGATCATGGGAATCTCATAAAGATACTGGCATCAAGCTTAATAAAAATGTATTTATTTGACAATCATTACCTTTTTTTCTTGTGTCCAGCATCCCTTCCAGTGGCCCATAGAGCAGCTGCACCTGCATCTCAGCCCTGCCTCTCCCAGCATGTAAAGTGATTGGGAGCACGTGGTGGATTGGAGGTGGAGTGGGGAAGTGATGCTGGTGCAGCCTAGTGGAGAGCCGAGGAACTGCAGCATTGCAGTGAATTAATTATAATTTAAGCCTTTCGATTCAGGGGGGACAAGTGCCCCCCCTTGCCCCATGCTGCGGACACCCATGGGTGGGGGTCTTTGGTGGCTTCACGATCGGCTCGCTTCAGGGACCCTACAGTGAATAAAGAATTCACTGCAGAGTCAGCGAACTGGAATCACGGAAGCGCACCGAAGTGCGCCGTACGAGAAAGCACCAAAATTTCAGTGACATTTCGTTGCTTTCTGAATAACCCTTTAATTCTAGCCAGGTAAAGTAATAATTTTTGCAACTGAAACTTAATTATTTCTGGGTGCACAATGTATTTCTTCCGCAGCCTTCAAGACAAGAGCCAAGAGATCTCATCAGAGCTGTCATCCTTATTTCCCTAGTTTACAACTAGGGGATGTGGGTTGATGAGTAGGTGTCAGTTGTGTGTTTTTTTATCATTTCCATAATATTTTTAATATTAGATGCCAGTTAAGGCAGCATTCCAATAGCAAAGAGGGAGACAATGCGCTCAAATGCCCACAGCAATCAAAATCAATTTTACCACTGTGGTCGAGGGTGCCCTTTGGTTCCATAATGCCCATTTCAAGCATAGAGATGAAGGAAAAAACAGAAACAGGGCACTCCTTAGTAGTGGAAAATATGTCAGAAATTTATTGGAAGAGAGAAAGCAAAGTTTCAGTTAACGCAGAGGAAGTTGGCATAAAATTTTCACTTTTGTTTATGAATTATGGTGATATCCTTGTTCAACATACTTTCAATATACTCAAACGACAATGATGTTCAAGTAAAACAATGGTGGTTCCATTGTTTAAATAATCTGCGGCAAACTTTCATTCAAAAAACAGTAGTACCCTGTTTGTTGACTGGATTAGGCAGTGGCTGAGTGACAGACAACAGAGGGTTGTGGTAAATGGAGTTTATTCGGCGCAAGGTCTTGTTACCAGTGGGGTACCTCAGGGGTCAGTACTTGGACCCATTCTCTTTAATATTTTTATTAGTGATATTGCAGAAGGTATTAATGGAAAAGTATGTCTTTTTGCTGATGACACAAAGATTTGCAACAGGGTTGACGTTCCTGGAGGGATCAGCCAAATGACAAATGATTTAGGTAAACTAAAAAAATGGTCGGAGTTGTGGCAATTGAGTTTTAATGTGGATAAGTGCAAGATAATGCACCTGGGACGTAAAAACCCAAGGGCTGAATATAGAATATTTGATACAGTCCTAACCTCAACATCTGAGGAAAGGGATTTAGGGGTCATTATTTCAGAGGATCTAAAGGTAAGTAGTCAATGTAATAGAGCAGCAGGAAATGCTAGCAGAATGCTTGGTTGTGTAGGGAGAGGTATTAGCAGTAGGAAAAGGGAAGTGCTCATGCCACTGTACAGAGCACTGGTGAGACCTCACTTGGAGTACTGTGTGCAGTACTGGAGACCGTATCTCCAAAAGGATATAGACATCTTAGAGAGAGTTCAGAGAAGGGCTACTAAAATGGTGTATGGCTTGAAGGAGAAAAGTTACCAGGAAAGGCTTAATGATCTTAACATGTACAGCTTGGAAAAAAGATGAGACAGAGGAGATATGATAGAAACATTTAAATACGTAAAGGGAATCCACAAGGTAGAGGAAGGGAGTATATTTAAAAGGAAACAAAGTAGCAAAACAAGAGGACATAGTCTTAGATTAGAGGGGCAAAGGTTTAAAAGTAACATCAGGAAGCATTATTTTACGGAGAGGGTGGTGGATACATGGAACAGTCTTCCAGTAGAAGTGGTAGAGGCCAAAACAGTAATTGAATTTAAGCAAGCATGGGATAGGCATAAGGCTATCCTAAACAAAAGATAAATCCAGGTAAAGTATCCATGTAATTGGGCAGACTAGATGGGCCGACAGGTTCTTATCTGCCGACATTTTTCTATGTTTCTATGTTTCTATGTTTGAAGCTACTATTGTCTTTTTTTAGATACTAGACATTAATTAGCCTACTTTTCAAGTCAGTCTACTTTTTCAACTTGTCTTTACAAAGGTCAGACATTAGGTGTCAACCTATTGCTAGGACACTCTCTCTGTGTTCTGCATTTATAAAGTGAACTCTTCAGACTTATATATATATATCCATATTTATTTCTTTGTTCAATTATTTATGACATGCTCTGTGTACATAATTTTTTTGCCAATCTGTGACTTGCTTTATTTTTTTTCACTTATATTGTGTTTCTCCAATGTTTAAATGTTTCAATGTTTCTTTCACTTTATATCTTGCACTTTATATTTTGTACCTCAGTCAATTATATTATTTACCTTAGCAGCACTTTATCATCATTGCATCACTATTTAATTTTGTTGCACCTTATCATTGTATCTTGCAATCAAATTTTTGTATTTCATGTGTTCCCTAACCCCTTCACTGTTGAGATCGAGATAACACGGGTCTTCAAAGTCACCATCTGGTGCCCGATACTGACAGGGCCGGATTTACCATTAGGCAGAGTAGGCATGTGCCTACAGGCGACTGCCACAAGGGGGTGCCTTGCTCTGTGTGTAAAACAAATAACTTTTTCTTTTACAATTTGCAATAATTTAGACCACTGTATCTCTGGAACCCTAATTGCTAGAGGGACATATGAGGTATCATTGGAAAGGTCAGCTTATAGCCTTTCCAGTGATACCAAATATAACCAAGTTAGATTTATGTAAAAATAAAATATCTATTAAAATAAGATTTTTCTCATTTTTTTTTTAAACATGGCACTATTATTCAGTTTACAATTATAAAGTGAACAGTGATGCTGCACTAACTCACCTCATTTATCATACTGCCAGCAAGTGTGTATCTGGTGAAGCAACGCATTGTTTAATTCAAAACCTAGACCGTGGCGCTGCTGTGAGGAGCGACAGGGGGACTTTGGAACCTGCATCCCTGAATTGTACAGCACACAAGGTTAAGTGAGGTGTCATTGGAAAGTTCAGAGTCTAGTCTGTACTATGATACAAAACATAACCATGTAATGTGTAAAAATCAAAAAAATAAATAAGTAAATGCAAAATATTTTTTTTCTGTTCCATAGCAGAGGCAATATATGCTTTTACATATAAAACAAACAATGCTGCTGCATTCACTGCCCTCCTCCTTTAACCATTCTACCCCACTGACTCCCTCACTACCTGCCCCCTCTTCTACTATGTCTTCCTTTTCTACAGTCTCAGAGGAGGATGTCTCAGAACTTCTCATGTCCTCCTACCCGACCACCTGTCCACTTGATCCCATCCCCTCACACCTTATTCGGCCTGTCCTACCAGTTACTGTCCCTGCTTTGACTCATATTTTTAACCTCTCCCTCTCCTCTGGAGTCTTCCCCTCTGTATTCAAACGTGCTTTGATCACCCCATTCTAAAAAAGCCATCTCTTGATCCTACAGTCTTCCAGTAGAAGTGGTAGAGGCCAAAACAGTAATTGAATTTAAGCAAGCATGGGATAGGCATAAGGCTATCCTAAACAAAAGATAAATCCAGGTTAAGTATCCATGTAATTGGGCAGACTAGATGGGCCGAAAGGTTCTTATCTGACGACATTTTTCTATGTTTCTATGTTTCTACCTCCCTCTTGAACTACTGTCCCATCTCTCTGCTCCCCTTTGCCTCCAAAATCTTAGAACGTCTGGTCTATAACCAGCTCACCAGTTTTCTTGCTGCTAACTCTCTACTCGATCCGCAAGAGTCTAGATTTCGCTCCCAACAATCTACTGAGACGGCTCTGACCAAGGTGCCTAATGATTTATTTGCTGCTGAAACCAAAGGTCACTTCTCCCTCCTTATTCTTCTTTTTTTCTGCTGCATTCAACACTGGTGATCACCCTCTCCTGCTCCTCACGCTGCGTCAACTTGGCCTCAGTGACATCATTCTCTCCTGGTCCTCTTCCTGTCTTTCTTTTCACTCCTTCAGTGTCTCCTTCCCTGGTGTCTCTTCACCACAAGTTCCTCTTTCAGTTGGGGTACCTCAAGGCTCTTTTCTGGGTCCTCTACTCTTCTTGATCTATACGGCCTCTTTGGACCACCTCATCTCTTCCTATGGATTCCAATATCACCTCTATGCTGAAGACACCCAAATCTACCTTTCTTCTCTCAATCTCTCCCCTCCGGTGTTGGACCATGTTACTGCCTGCCTATCAGCTGTCTTCGATTAGATGACTTCCCGTTTCCTAAAGCTCAACCTCTCATAAACTGAACTTCTCATCTTCCCTTCCTCTAAAACCTCCATTCCTGCACCAATTTCTCTTCAGGTGAATGGTGCCAACATTACCATTACAAGCTCCATTGCCTCAGGGTCCTCTTGGACTCCAATCTATCCTTTACTCCTCACAATCAGTCTCTAACCAAATCTTGCTGCTTCCACCTAAAAAACACTGCACACATCCATCCCTTTCTTAATCCACACTCTACTAAAATGCTCATCCAAGCTCTTATTATCACCCGTCTTGACTACTGTAACCTCCTTCTCTATGGCCTTAAGAGATCCCAGATTCTGCCTCTGCAGTCTGTAATGAACACCTGTGCCAGACTCATACACCTCACCTCCTGCACCTCACCTCTCTGTCAATCTCTACACTGGCTCCTGTTTCCTTTAGAATCTAATTCATTAGATTGGTCACATACAAAGCTCTCCATAACCGCACCGCTGCCTACATCTCCTCCCTTATTAGCAGGTACATCCCGTCCCCACCACTTTGCTCGGCCAATGATCTGATGCTATCAGTTCCTCGTACCCGCACCCCCCAATTTTCACCTTCAGTACTTCTCCTGAGTTGCACCCTTTCTATGTAACTCTCTCCCCGCAACATTAGACTCTCCCCGTCTCTCCAGTCCTTCAAGAAGTCTCTGAAAATGCATTACTTTAGAGAAGCCTATCAGCTCACTCCATGATCCCCCACTGTCATTTCCTGCTCCATCTTCCCATTCAGTCCTCCTGCAACCCGCTACTTCAAATACCCTATTTGCCTTCACCTAATGTGTCACCCCTCTCCTCTTAGATTGTAAGCTTTTGAGCAGGGTCCTCTCTCCTTATTTTCTGTGTGTGTAACATATATGTATATTTGTTATCCTGTTTCTCCCATTGTACAGCGCTAAGGAACTTGTTGACGCTTTCTAAATACTTGTAACTATAACTAATTCCACTAAGGTAACAGATTCTGCCTCATCTTTTGATTTAAGCACGGAGAAAACCAGTTTCAGTTTTCTAAAATGTATTTTTTTTTCGTTTTTTTGCCTCAAAAAAATGTAAATAGTAATTTTGGCATGTTTCTTTTTTTGGGGGGGGGTGGTAGGGGCGCTCTGCATTTCTGTGCCTACAGGCTCCTGAGGTGCAAGTCCGGCCCTGGATACCGAGTTATCTCGCTCTGCAGCTGTGCAGGACAAAAGCAAATGAAATACGTTTACAGCAAATAAATTTTGTTTACGTTTGCGCTGCAGAAGGTGCCCCCAAAGTTTTAACCCTGTGGGCATAATTCACGAGGTGTAAAAAATGGTTAAAATCGGTTAATTGAATGCCCTTCCTGGACTTTCTGCTACCGATGCAAGGAACCATGAGATGCAGTTCTATCTGCAGTAACTCTATTTAGCCAGCAGGTGGTGATATCTGTCTGCCAAATAGGTTATTGTGGTAAGAAATACTATGGGAATATTCCCAACTATTTCTTTCTTTCTCTCTTACTCTCCCCTCTTGCCCTTTCTCTCCTCTCTCCTTCCCTTTACCCCTCCCCTCATCTCCCTCCCCATGGAGTTTCCCCTAATCACTCCGGGTGATTTCTACAAAATTCCTCTACCTCCTGGATGAATGGATTCCCTTTACTTCCTTTTTTGACTTAAGGCACTATTGTAGCTAACAGCTAAGAGAGGTTAATTCCATTGTGTACTCATGCCTTTCTTTTGAGTGCTGTTGCCACCCCCTGCACTGTTAAATTTTATACTGAAGGTGTACTCTTATTAGACATGTGCACGGTGGTATTTTTAGTTTTGGATAGTTTTGGTTCTTTTCAGGCCGTTGTCATTCCGTCCCGCGGCACGCCGCCAGGCAGCACGTTCACCTCAGGCGGCAGTCGGCACTGGGCAGGTGACACTGCAGCAGTCTCCTCGATCCGTGCAGGGGCTGGGAGTGTCCCGGGGTCCTGCGCCACCTCTCATGGGTCTGGCCATGTTTGCTCTGCTGGGGTCGATGCCGCCATTCCGTCCAGTCCACTATGGGCGGGCGGCCCTCGGCATCTGGCTTCACTGGTGGACCTGATGGGGAACTGCACCAGCCACCTCTGGATCCTGATTGGTTGCCTCAATGGGGTGAGCTGATTGGCTAGTGGAGGTGTTCTTGGGGAGGGGCTAGACCACTTCTTCACCTATATAAGGATTCCTTGGTCAGTCTCTTAATGCTTCAGAGTTGTTTCACTCATGTTAGTGTTACCTTGAGAAGCTTTGCATTTCATGATTTTCTTGTGTATCAGTTCCTGGCTACGTACCCGACCATCCTTGATTCGCCGCCTGTCCCTGACCTCGATTACAACCCTGACTACGTCTCTTGGCTTATCCTTTGGTACCACGATATTGAACCTTATACGCAGTCTCTGCACCTGGGTTCTACCCTCCCACCAAGCAACCCTGACAGCCGTGGGGTTTCGTTTTGGATCATTTCGAATTGATTTCCCTTTCGTTTCAGATAATATTAGATCGTTAGCAATTCGTTCTTTCTGACTAATTCAAATTTCGGACGGACGAGTATCGTTTTCGGAAATTCTTCCGAAAATGAAAAATGGTGGATTTTCAAACTAATTCGAATTCGAAACAAAACTCACATGTCTAACTCTTATGTTGTGCCAACACGCCTGTACGTGTGCAAGATCTCTCCTTAATGTATACCTGTGATGCTCCTGTTCTGTGACCTTACGGTTTTCGTACTGTCTGCTGAACTTCAATAAAAATTGTCTAATTTTTCGAATTTAAAAAAAAAAAGGATATTTTAAAAAAACACTGGATCCTGACAATGATTTATTTTGGGAAATTCACTTGAGGGGTTATTCAGAGAGAGCCGATCTGGACCAGAATGGCATCGAACAGGGAATTTCCCTGAACGATGCCATTTTGGGGCCATACGGCTATTCAGAGAGCAGGCAGTTTGCCAAATCTTGGTGAACTGCCAGCAAGTGTGGTGCCTGTTCGAAGGTAGTGAAATCCCCAATAGAGAAACAATGGTTAATCTGTTCAGAGAACACCGAACAGCAGTGAAAAGTTGATGAAATGCCCTGCTGTTCGGTGGTTTCATTCGGCAGGTTTAATCAGGTGAACTCCATAGGCTTCAATGTTAAAAATATTCCCGCTTTTATTCAATATCTAATAAACTGTTTATTATTTTAATCTGCAATAAAAAGTTTCTTTATTTATTGAAATTTTTTTAGGCTCTTTTAGGCATTTTTCCAGATTTTTTCAGCAAAAAATGTTTTCCGTTTTTTTTAATGCTGTTTTTCTTTTTTGTATAACAGCTCTTTTTATTATCATTCATCGGACCCTATATGTTAATTCCAGACATTTTCGTTCCGTAGTTTTTTTGCAAACAGCATTTAAATTTTGACACTTTCTATCGTTTTTTCTTTTAACCGTCCGGCGGCTTGTCGGCTTTCTCCTGCGGCTGATCGTGGCTGTGCTCAGCAACTCATCAGCCGCTAGATAGTACATCAGCGGGCTTCTAACCTCCCTCCCGCCGATACACACCTCCTTCGTTCGTTCCCTCAGCGTTTATGGCAAGCTGGAAGCTTGCCTCACCATTTCCTGGGGGCCGGCAGATCCAATGACGTCATCACACTGAGTGATGACGTCATCGGCAGGCACTGGTAGTGAAAATTCAGGAAGGGGGGGCTCCCTCTATCTCCCCAACCATGTAACGTACAGTGATGCTTTTTGCACCGCTGGAAAGGGGAGAGTCTTTAACATTTTTGCTGCTGGATCGCGTTTCGGCGCTAATTGGCACCAAAACGCGATTCGAACCTGGAAGGGGCTGACAAATTGGATGTCAGCCAAGCCTCCAGGTCCCCCCCACCCACTGACATCCTCACCATATGTGTGAGGATGTCAGTGGGCCAGTTAACCCCCTAGCTGCCATGTGGAGATAGGGGGATCCTTTAGATCCCCTTATCTCCCGATCCGTGGCAGCTAGATGGTCATATTTGACATCATTGGAAAGGCCTGAACATGACCAGGTTTGGTTTAAAAAAATTAAAAAATAATAAAAAAATAAAAAAATGTTTTTTTAAAAAATATATATTTTGTCTGGGGGGGTTTAGTTAAATAGGACCTAGACTTTCATCTAAAAATAAGTAGCACAAAATGGTCAGAATGAGCGCAGCGCACATACAGTTGTGTTCAAAATTATTCAACCCCCAATGCTGTAAAGGGTTTTAGGGAATTTAGTGTACATTTGTAATTGTATTCAGAATGAAATCCTACAAGGACTTTTTAAAGAACCATATGCAACTAAAATGACATCAATTGGTTTTGTAATACAGTAGTAAATGTTTCTTTTGTGAATTCTTCATTGACACAATTATTCAACCCATTGTCGGATTAAGGCCTTCATGGGCCTGGAGCGGAAGAGTAAGGTGTGAGTTTTTTGCAGTGTCCAGGATTTAGTTTAACAATGTTTATCATTGTTACCTTTTAATTTTTCTGTTAACCTTCTATCTCTTTTTTAAAAGTAAAGTCATTGTAGCCATCTGTGTGTGTGTTTCCTCACTCACTATTCTAAGTGCCACGGTATCGACTGGTATACCTTTTGCACAACAAATGGTGTAGTCAGAGTTATGAATATTTAACAGTTAATATCCAAATGCCATTGCTGCAGAGGCTTATCAACTAAATGGTTATTTTGTATGTTAACAAATGATGTTTCATTATTCTTGGTTATGCAAATTTTTGGAGAGAGTCATATATACAGTGGGGCAAAAAAGTATTTAGTCAGCCACCATTTGTGCAGGTTATCCCACTTTAATAGATGAGCGAGGCCTGTAATTGTCATCATAGGTACACTTCAACTATGAGAGACGATGAGAAAAAAAAATCCAGAAAATCACATTGTCTGATTTTTAAAAATTTATTTGCAAATTATGGTGGAAAATAAGTATTTGGTCAATATCAAAAGTCCATCTCAATACTTTGTTATATATCCTTTGTTGGCAATGACAGAGGTCAAACGTTTTCTGTAAGTCTTCACAAGGTTTTCACACACTTTTGCTGGTATTTTGGCCCATTCCTCCATGCAGATCTCCTCTAGAGCAGTGATGTTTTGGGGCTGTCGCTGGGCAACACGGACCTTCAACTCCCTCCAAAAGGTTTTCTATGGGGTTGAGATCTGGAGACTTGCTAGGCCACTCCAGGACCTTGATATGCTTCTTACGAAGCCACTCCTTCGTTGCCCGGGCGGTGTGTTTGGGATCATTGTCCTGCTGAAATACCCAGCCACGTTTCATCTTCAATGCCCTTGCTGATGGAAGGAGGTTTTCACTCAAAATCTCCCGATACATGGCCCCATTCATTCTTCCCTTTACACGGACCAGTCGTCCTGGTCTCTTTGCAGAAAAACAGCCCCAAAGCATGATGTTTCCGCCACCATGCTTCACAGTAGGTATGGTGTGCTTTGGATGCAAATCAGCAATCTCTCTCCTCCAAACACGATGAGTTGAGTTTTTACCAAAAAGTTCTACTTTGGTTTCATCTGACCATATGACATTCTCCCAATCCTCTTCTGAATCATCCAAATGCTTCAGACGGGCCCGGGCATGTACTGGCTTAAGCAGAGGGACACGTCAGGCACTGCAGTATTTGAGTCCCTGGCGGCGTAGTGTGTTACTTTGGTCCCAGCTCTCTGCAGGTCATTCACTAGGTCCCCCCGTGTGGTTCTGGGATTTTTGCTCACCGTTCTTCTGATCATTTTGACCCCACGGGGTGAGATCTTGCGTGGAGCCCCAGATCGATGGAGATTATCAGTGGTTTTGTATGTCTTCCATTTTCTAATGATTGCTCCCACAGTTGATTTCTTCACACCAAGCTGCTTGCCTATTGCAGATTCAGTCTTCCCAGCCTGGTGCAGGTCTACAATTTTGTTTCTGGTGTCCTTCGACAGCGCTTTGGTCTTGACCATAGTGGAGTTTGGAGTGTGTCTGTTTGAGGTTGTGCACAGGTGTCTTTTATACTGATAACAAGTTCAAACAGGTGCCATTACAGGTAACGAGTGGAGGACAGAGGAGCCTCTTAAAGAAGACGTTACGGTCTGTGAGAGCCAGAAATCTTGCTTGTTTGTACTGTACTGTACGTGACCAAATACTTCTTTTCCACCATAATTTGCAAATAAATTCTTTAAAAATCAGACAATGTGATTTTCTGGACATTTCTTTTCTCATTTCGTCTCTCATAGTTGAAGTGTACCCATGATGACAATTACAGGCCTCTCTCATCTTTTTAAGTGGGAGAACCTGCACAATTGGTGGCTGACTAAATACTTTTTTGCCCCACTGTATTAAGCTACGGATCAAAAGGTTATTACACTAGGCAAGAGACAGATTCATATGCGGACGTGGGTTGAAATTTTAGAACAGAAATCCCTCACATTTCCCACTTGTATCAGCATCATCAATGCAAGATAACCTGGGAGCAGATCAGGGGTGGATCCAGGGGGGGCAATGGGGCAATTGCCCCCCCCGAGAAGATATTACACGGAGCCTCTCCTAATGCTGCTCTCTGCACAGCTTCCTGTCCATGTGCCACGAGGGAGGAGTGAGAGAGGTGAGGAGAGAGCAGGAGGACCAGCCTGATGCAGCAGCCTGGACACACATCACAAGGGGGAAGTTCATGATTCCCTTGGGACACAGGCAGCGCTTTTTTTATTAGGGCAGCTCCATACACAAGCACAGGGCCGGATTAAGATCTCTATGGGCCTGGAGCTGAAGATTTTCGTGGCTTTTTTTGGAATTTAGTGAAATGAAAACATATTCTGGTTATTTAAGAGTGCAGATACGGGTATATCTCACCAGGCAGTTAATGTGTGATGATTTCAATCATTTGCAGAGTGTAAAATTATTTTTCCGTTTTATCACCCAAACCATTGTGGTTATATTTTCTATAGGGAATTCTTGTTAAAAAAAATGGGAAATGGGAACCTGTAACTGCATTTTTCAGAGAAAATATACAATTTTAACCAAAAATTAAAATTTTCCCTTGTGTTTTGGAGGATGCTGTTTTATGAATAATATGACTATGTATAAACCTTTGTCAAGAGATAATTTTTTGCTCCCAATGTGGGAAATTAAAAGGTGAGTAATGGCAGTGGTATTGCTCATTTTATAAGTGACAAATGGACAATGCCATCACTTTGGAACTAAAAATGTTTTTTTTTGTTTTCTTTTCTTTTAGATTTTTCATGGTGGTTTGGTATCAATGCAAAGGCCAGATTCTGACCTGTTCAATGACACCTCACTTGACCTTGTGGAGTGTAAAGATTAGTAACGCAGGGGTCCAAAGTCAACCCAGTGCTCTTCGCTGCAGTGCAGCGGTTTAGGTTTTGATGTAACAATTCGTAACAAAGGATTGTGCCATCACCTCCACACTTGTTGATGACATGAGAAATGTGAGGGTTAGTGCAGCATCATTGTTCACTTTATAATTGAAAAGTGAAAAATATTGCTGTGCTAGAAAGAAAAAGAAAAAAAAAATATTTTTATTGTTACATAAAACCTGGTCATGTTTGGTATTATTGGAAAGGCCATGCTCTGGCCTTTCCAGGGATACCTCACTCAACCCTGTAGCTGCTATGGAGTTGGAGATACAGTGGTCCAAATGCCCATCAATGTAGATATACTGTAGTTATCCTTTCTGTGGGCCTATTCTGGGGCATGGGCCTGGAGCTGCTGCTCCATCAGCCCCTATGTTAATCCGGCCCTGATTCAACCCCTTAAAGACTACCACTCTGAAGAACAGAGGTTCATTCAAGTGTTTTCAATCAGGTATTGAAAACACCTGTGGATGTCACGGAGCAGCAATAAAGCATAATAAGCACCAATTAGGCAGCTTTAAAATGACTGTGATACTCAGCTCCTTCTAGACATTTACTGGTGTGGTTACAAACATGGTGAAGTCAAGAGAATGGTCCAGGAAGACAAGAGAAGAGGTGATTACTCTTCACAGGAAGGGCAATGGCTATAGAAGATTGCAAAGATGTTAAACATACCAAGAGAGACCATAGGAAGCATCATTCGCAAATTCAAGGCAAAGGGCACTGTTGAAACGCTACCTGGTCATGGCAGAAAGAAGATGCTGACTTCGACTGCTGTGCGCTACCTGAAGCGTAGAGTGGAGAAAAGTCCACGTGTGACTGCTGAGGAACTGAGAAAAGATTTGTCAGATGTGGGTACTGAAGTTTCAGCTCAGACAATACGGCGCACACTGCGTAATGAAGGCCTCCATGCCAGAACTCCTTGCTGTCTCCAAAGAATAAGAAGAGTCGACTGCATTATGCCAAAAGTCATGTGGACAAACCACAGAAGTTTTGGGATAGTGTTCTGTGGACTGATGAAACAAAATTAGAACTGTTTGGGCCCATGGATCAACGCTATGTTTGGAGGAGGAAGAACAAGGCCTATGAAGAAAAGAACACCTTGCCTACTGTGAAGCATGTCGGGGGGTCAATCATGCTTTGGGGCTGTTTTGCTTCTGCAGGTACAGGGAAGCTTCAGCGTGTGCAAGGTACCATGAATTCTCTTCAGTACCAGGAGATATTGGATGACAATGTGATGCAGTCCGTCACAAACCTGAGGCTTGGGAGACGTTGGACCTTTCAACAGGACAATGATCCCAAGCATACCTCCAAGTCCACTAGAGCATGGTTGCAGATTAAAGGCTGGAACATTTTGGAGTGGCCATCGCAGTCACCTGACTTAAATCCGTTTGAGAACCTCTGGTGGACTTAAAGAAAGCAGTTGCAGTGCGCAAGCCTAAGAATGTGACTGAACTGGAGGCTTTTGCCCATGACAAATGGGCGAAGATACCCGTAGATCGCTGCAAGACACTTGTGTCAAGCTATGCTTCACGTTTAAAAGCTGTTCTAACTGTAAAAGGATGTTGTACTAAGTACTAAGATTGAATGTCACTTGGGGGTTGAATAAAACTGATAATGATGTGAGCACATGTGATGCCCCGCGCCGCGGTCGGACCGCGGCCGCCATGTTGGGACGCCTGGCAGACTCACCTGAGGTCCCTCGTGGCGCGTCGCTCCCTGGTTCCGGCCTGCAGCTCGAGGGAGGAGATCCAAGATGCGTCCCACGCCGTCTCCACGATCCATCTGAGCGGAGGTCGGGCGCGCATGCGCGATCGTCCATCCTGGAACATGAAAACTCAGGTACTCTGGCGCCCTCTGCTGGTCAAGTTAAGGTACTGCATTCCACCTGCACTGAAGATCCTCGCATACCACCAATTAATCTGCCAAGCACTCAGGTATTTCAATTCCACCTGCGAGTCCCAGGTGAACGGTGTTCGTATGATTCCCTGAGCCCTATTTAAACCTGCCGCTTTCTCCAGCTCACTAACCAGGTTATACTGTGGTTCCACCACGTTACCCAGTGGTTCCCTTCGTGCTACGCTAAGGACATCCTGACTTCCGTTCCTGCTTCCAAGGTGCCTGTCCTGCTTTCACCCTGCTTCCAAGGTGCCAGTCCAACTTCCGTTCCTGCTTCCAAGGTGCCTGTCCTGCTTTCGCCCTGCTTCCAAGGTGCCAGTCCTGCTTCCGTTCCTGCTTCCAAGGTGCCAGTCCTGCTTCCGTTCCTGCTTCCAAGGTGCCAGTCCTGCTTCCGTTCCTGCTTCCAAGGTGCCAGTCCGACTTCCGTTCCTGCTTCCAAGGTGCCAGTCCGACTTCCGTTCCTGCTTCCAAGGTGCCTGTCCTGCTTTCACCCTGCTTCCAAGGTGCCAGTCCTGCTTCCGTTCCTGCTTCCAAAGTGCAAGTCCTGCTTCTGTTCCGGTTGCCACGGTACCAGCTTACTTCCATTCCAAAACTGCCATCACAGTGCCCGTTCCATTCCCAGGCTTGTCTCCACGACATCAGTACCGGACCCTGTCCTCAAATCCCTACGACTTTCCGTTCTGGACTTTTATTTCTGCCAAAGAAACCTTGCATTACGTTTATTCTGGACTTTCATTTCTGCCAAAAGAAACCTTGCATTACGTTTATTCTGGACTTTTATTTCTGCCAAAGAAACCTTGCATTACGTGTATTCTGGACTTTATTTCCACCAAAGAAACTTGCATTACGTTTGTTCTGGACTTATATTTTGTTTCCTTCAGTAAAGCTCTATTAGTTATATTCCTTCTGGTCTCCTCTTTCGGCTTGCTATTGGGGTCCATACACCCAACACCACACAGGGGTTCAAGCCTCTGTCCTTACAGCACAGAAAAGACATTTGTGGTTATTTCATTATAAATGTTATGTTATATTTGTCTGACCTACACGTGCATCTTTGATTTAATTGTAAGCAAGATGACTGAATGATCAAAATCAATGTCAAACTGGCCAAAACACTCAATTTCAGTGGGGGTTGAATAATTTTGAACACCACTGTAGGTGAACTGGCTCAGCAGTGAAGGGGTTAAAAAGCAAAAACATGTAAAAATTGGGTATTTCTATTCTCGGGACAAAATTTTGAAACTATTTAGCCGGGGTCTTTTTTGGTGGTTGTAGATTTTGGGGATTAAATTACGAAAAAGTGTGTTTTTACCATTTTTTCATCATATTTCATATTTTTTTTATATTAAATTATTCGATATGATGGAAATAATTGTATTTTTAGAAAGTCCATTTAATGGCGGGAAAAACGGTGTATAATATGTGTGGGTTGAATATATGAGTAAGAGGAAAATTTGACCTAAACATTAACAGCGCAGAAACGTAAAACCAGCAGCGGTCACTAAAGGACGGATTTGTGTAAAACCACCCGGTCACTAAGAAGTTAATTATATATTGTACAAAATATTGGACAGTTGTATTAGTTTTTAAAAAATTCAAAAGATGAAGCTTGGTGCAGTCAAAATATTGCAGAGCCACATCTTTTGTATTTCTTTGCACTATACTTATAGGGTGATTGGAGAACACTTTTGTTGCACTGGGAAGTCAATTTTCCATTGCCATACGCAAACTATAAAATGGTTCTATTATTATACTATTTTTAGTATTTCTCATCAAACTAGTGCATGCTAGCTGCTGATATATTTTTCCAGCAACAGAAAGACCACACGCACCTTTGACCTTATGAGTATCGTATCATGGCTTTTGCGATTTAGCGTAGGTGTTTTTGATGTACCGTTTTTTCTGGAGTATAAAACGACCGGGTGCATAAGACAACCCCCTAATTTTCCAGTTAAAAAATAGGTTTTGGGCTATACTCATCATATTGTATTGTATATCCCGTGTATAAGACGACCCCCAATTTTTGGGGGATGTTTTTAAGTATAAAAAGTAGTCTTATACACCAGAAAATACTGTATATTTACACCAGAAAATATTTTGCTCTATCGGGTTCAACATTTCTTGTGGAGGGATCAACCAAACGAGGGGGGAATTAGTTGCCAAAATGTGTGTGTAATACAAGTCTGCATATATATATTTATAAGAATATAGATATATGTCTTATCTATATATAAATATATATATATATATATATATATCATACCTGCCCTTACCTTCTCCTATAAATTTGCTAAAAATATACACACAAAAAAAACAAACCACAGCCTGAGACCCCGCGCAACCCACATGCCACCCCCCTCTACCTGGCTGAATGTATCTAATATATATAATTAAATACATTCAGCCAGGTAGAGAAAGAAAAAAAGTTTTATTTTATGTTCCCGGGACATTTAAAAATGTCCTCGGATTTTATTTTTTTTAGAAATGTGTCACCTTACCTTAGCCTGGTGGTCAGTGAGGGCTCCCTGGATTTTGGTTGTGGGGGGGTCTGCCATGGCCGCAGGTGCAGTGGCTCCCTCCCTGCGCTGCCTGTCTCTGCCACATGCACACGGGCGGCTAGCCCGCACAGTCGCAGCTCTGTCATCGCATGCTCCTCAAGGGGATCCTTGGGAGGCCCCTGCAGGCTGCCCTCTACAGTGCCTGATTAGAGGGCCGTGTCTGCCTGATGTTTTAGTAACAAGAATGTTTTATCCCATAGGCTTCAATGTTAAAAATATTCTTGTTTTAATTCAATATCTAATAAACTGTTGCTTATAATATTCTGCAGTAAAGAGTCTCTTTATTTCTAGATTTTTTTAGTATTTTTTAAGCATTTTTTATACTTTTTTCAAAAAAAAAAATCGAACTTTCGGCGAACGTCCAGAAAAGTCCGAAGTTCGCGAACTGTCGAATGGCCAATGTTCGATGCGAACTCCGAACAGATCGAACCGAACAGCTCATCCCTATTGTAAACCATGTAATCCATGGATAACATTTTGGTGAAATTCAAATAAACAAATAATATTAATGGTAGAAGAATAGAACACATTTAGGAGATGGTTAAACATTACCAGAAGATCCTTTGATTTATTCTCCCCCATTTATTTTTACTTCAATACAAGGAAAAAAAACCTGTTAATTTGCTTTGCCGAATAAATAGATTCTGAAAAAGAACAGAACAAAGTCAAAGAAGTAATAAAAAAGTAGCATGTCAATGTCATTCACTTGTGGATTGAGTGAATTGTAACATAATTTGTAATAGATTATAATTATGTAGCTATTTAATAAAGTTAATGTCTTCCCTTGAATTAACTACCCCACACCTCACTATTAGCCCAAAGAGCTAGCAGGTATTAAATACAATATGCTTTCTAAAAGCTATGAGACGAAGAGGCATCAAAGCGTATATGTTATATTTTACCCATTAGTAAAACACTGGTGTGCTTGTTATGGAAGCGCTCTGCTTAGTGCTCACTGACTTTGGGATTTAATATGGAATAGCATTTCGTTTGGCTTGAAATGCTTGGACTCTATTCAATGCAAGAGCTTTGCTGGCACATCATGATGCAGGATATTGCTTGCCACATTCAGTAATTAAGATTTAAATGATTACTAATCCAAGTCCCCCCCATCCTTTTTCAAAATTATCATCCTTTTTCATTTGGCAAAGTTACTTTGCACACATCTATAACCTTTTTTCTCTAGTATTTGCATTTGCTCATTTAAAACTGTACATATGATTTTCATACTGTACAAGATTTTCATATATTCAAAAATAATTTTAACACAAGCATTTTGTTTTTATTTAAACAGGTAAACCTTTATGCTTATGTATTAAAAACAACACATTCACAGTCAGACCTGGATTGTGAATGAGTGAAAATCCTTCACCTATGACAAATACAGATCCCTCCCAAAGCTCCCTTAAAATGTATTGATACTTTGTGCAATATACAGGGTTATTCAGAAGAAGGTGAAACTCTGGAGAACTTTTGGAGAAGTGAAAATTCTAGGTCAAAATAGCTGATTTGGAAAGTGAGATAAATGGGATAATTTTTCTGGTTTGGCTATTTTGACTTAGAATTTTCACTTCTCCAATTGTTCTCCAGAGTTTCACCTTTCTTTGAATAACCCTGATAGACACTAAATGACATAAGAGGGAAACCGGGAATACCATGGTATAGTGGAAGGAGGTTGATGCTTTGGTAGAGAAAGAAGGGGAAAATAAGTAGAAGTAGCATAGGAAAAATTAGGTTTGTTGTGGTAGTGATTTCATTAAAATGTTACAATTGTGACGTTTCAACATTAAATGTAACATATTCTAATGGCAAGCAGGAGGGATTCATAATATGTGCTTCTATGTCATTGTCACACATGTATCATATATAGCCTGCTGCTGCGTAATGTAGACTCTTGTTTTACTTCCTTTTAGTGCTAATCTAGTTGAGTAAAATATGACTAAAGCTTTCAAAGGACTATGAATAAAACTGAATTAAAATTGGCCCCTCTCTAACATTTTCCTCTAGATTTGATCAGTTGAGGAAAATTGTAATAGATTTACTTCATAGTTTTAGTCAACTGTCAATGGATTTCCAACAGAGTTTTAGGCTAGGGTCAGACGAAAGCAGTTTTAACGTGCGTTTAGACGCACAAAATCACGGCCGTGCTAGCAGCAAATGACGTCCAATGCCGGGGAACACACGAAGTACGGCCGCACGAAGGTTCGTCCGCGCAAAGCAAGTGGGAAACGAACGCATTTTTTCTAGAACGTCAAACCGCCAGTACGGACGTACAGAGTGCGCTGCGTCCGCTAGAGGCGTGTGTGCGTGATTGGGAGACGTCAGACGCTGCTAATGTCCGGCCAACATAACGTCCAGACACAAAAAGTGTTTTATTGATGATCCGTACAAAATCACGGACGAAAAGGTTCATCGTATGACCGCTATCGCGTATTCCGTGAAAAAATGCGTCCATTCGTTCGAACGCACTTTTTCACAGACAACGCGAAAAATGCGTTAGTCTGACCCTAGCCTTAGTCGACTAAAATGCCATTTAGTTTTAGTCACAAAGGACTATGACTAAAACCAAATTGAAATTGGCCCTTCCTTATAATTTTCCTCTATTTTTTATTAATCGAGTTTGTCATAGCTTTAATCATCATGACTTGGTTATAGTCTGGTGTTCAATGAAAACATTTAGTTAACTAACTCAGACACTAAAATTATTAGTCGACTAATATTAACCCCTTCACTACTGAGATCGAGATATCTCAGGCTTCAAATGCACAATCCGCTGCCTCGATATCGAGATATCTCGATTTACAGCTCTGCAGCCCAAAAGCAAATTAAATTTGTCTGCTACAAACAAAGTTGTTTGCTTTTGGGCTGCAGAAGGTGCCCAAAAAGTTTTAGCCCTGTGTGCATAATGCCCAAAGAGCTAAAACTGTAAAATCAGCTAACTGAATGTCCTGACATCCCACAATCAGCAGCCGATACAGTTGCAGCCCATAGTTCACTGCTTACTGTACTAACATATTTGGCCTGTATATGGTGCCATCTACTGTCAAAATTAGTTAACAGGTGTAACTCAATTTGGCAGTAGAGGGCACCATCTACAGGCCAAATATGTTAGTAAAGTAAGAAATGAATTGGAAACATACCCAAATATTTCTTACTGTATAATTAATTAAAAATGATTTTTCAAAAGACCACTAGTTTCTGACAATGTATTTTTGGAAAATCACTTTGTAGTGAAGGGTTTAAAAGTGCTTCTTTGGATAACGTTCCTCAATTATTTCTGGAATGGGCAAGTGTTTCAGCACTGTAAATGAACTAGCAGAAATGCAATACAAAGAACTGTCACTAATTTGTCACTAATACATTTTTTTTAAAAACTTTTTTATTGACAGATTCAGGTTACAGTACAGAACACATAACACAATGAAGAAAACATGCAAAATCACTCATAGTTCCATATCCTACGATCTCGTTCAGTCAATTACCTATCAAACAAGAGGAGCATCAACAAAGTAGAACATTAGTATGTAGAGACTAGAGATCACATCAAAAAATTCCCGGTATAATTGAGGGCGAGGGAGTGGTAGTAAAGGCGGGGTTGATAGGGATCGAGTCAGGTACCAACACGTTGAACCAAAATCCCTCTTCAATTTTGAAATCACAGACTCTGGCAAGCATGACATAAACTGTAGCCACTTATCAAAAAACCCTTGTATGTTATCTTCCTTGTGGAGGGTGGCTTCTACCCAATCATACTGAAAAATAGCATAAAAATGATAGTAGAACATTGAGAACGTAGGGGGAGAGGTGACAATTAGGGATGAGCCGAACACTCCCCGAGTTCGGTTCGAGCCCGAACCCGAACTTCCCATTTGTTCGGGACCGAACCCGAACCCCCATGCAAGTCAATGGGCTGAAAATTCGGTTTTTAGAGTGCCCTCCAAGAGGGCATATATGCTAGATATTTGCCATAAAAGGTGTATGGGGGTCCGGGTAGTGCCCTGGGGGACAGGAAACAAGGACAAAAAGTTAAAAAAAAGCGTTTTTAAAGAGACCGTGAGTTTTCCATGAAATAAGGGTTAAAAATAAAAACGAAAAATTCCTTCAAATATCGTGCCTAGGAGGTCCCCATAACCTGCCCTTGAAGTGGCGGATTTCTAGGATGTATAGAAACACTTAAAAACAAATAAATGACGTTTCATATGACGGTAAATGCTTTTCCTTTAATCTATCCATAAACAACTGCTTGGGGCGGCAGCCTGTATGAAAAGACATTTTAGGACGCGCAGAAAAAGTTTAGTGTTTTTTTGGGCTAAATTATTGTGAAACTTATGCAGGCTTTGGATGAAAGTAACAATAGGTGCTTTAAAATTGGACTTTTAGCGTCGGCAACAGTGCCGTCACACCGTAACCCCTCTGAGGATATGAATCTGATAAAGGCATCAATGGCAGTGCACCCAGATATTGTGCCTTTAGTGCCAGGCATGCAAGTACTATCATACAGTAACCCCTCGGTGGTATTGTGGAAGAGTGCAGGGGTGGACCATGTGGTCCTTTATTGAAAAGTTTTTGATCTGGTAATGGGCGTCAGTGCACCCAGATATTGTGCCTTTGGTGCCAGGCCAGCATGTATCATCATACAGTAACCCCTCTGTAGTATTGTGGAAGAGTGCAGGGGTGGACCATGTGGTCCTATATTGAAAAGATATGCATCTGGTTAAGGCGTCAGTGCACCCAGATATTGTGCCTTTGGTGCCAGGCCAGCAAGTATCATCATACAGTAACCCCCTATTGTGGAAGAGTGCAGGGGTGGACCATGTGGTCCTATATTGAAAAGTTTTTTATCTGTTAATGGGCGTCAGTGCACCCAGATATTGTGCCTTTAATGCCAGGCCATCAAGTATCATCATACAGTAACCCCTCTGTAGTATTGTGGAAGAGTGCAGGGGTGTACCATGTGGTCCTATATTGAAAAGTGTTTATTTTATCTGTTAATGGGCATAAGTGCACCCAGATATTGTGCCTTTAATGCCAGGCCATCAAGTATCAACATACAGTAACCCCTCTGTGCTATTGTGGAAGAGTGCAGGGGTGGACCATGTGGTCCTATATTGAAAAGTTTTTTCTTTTTTAATGGGCGTCAGTGCAGCCAGATAATGTGCCTTTCATGGCAGCAAGTGCCTTCACACCATAACCCTTTTGTGGTATTGTGGAAGAGTTCAGTGCTGGAGGTTTTGTGAATGCAGAAGAGGACATCCCCTATCTAATCCATTACTTCAGCATCAGGGGATTGATAGCTGCAGATCCAGGACTGAATCATTTTTATAAATGTCAGCCGGTCTACAGAGTCGGTGGACAGACGCACTCTTTTGTCTGTGACAAAACCTCCAGCGGCACTGAACGTCCTTTCGGAAAGCATGCTAGGTGAAGGGCAACCTAGTAGCTGCATAGCATATTGGCTAAGTTCTGGCCAGTGATCCAATCTCAACACCCAGTAAGCCAGTGGATCATCTGCTGGAAAGGTATCCAGGTCTGCCCTTGCCCCTAGGTAGTCCTGCACCATATGGTGAAGACGCTGGCAATGGGTGCCTACATTTGACGTCCCTGGGCGTCGAGGACTAAAAAAATTAAAAAATGCATCAGTCAAGCGGCCCTGGCCTTCACCACTATTCCTCTGATCATCTGCAGCCTCAGAAGCACGTGTGTCAGCACTTGGTAATCTACCAGTGCATGGAAAGGTGTTACACAAGTGTTGCTTTAGAGAGTCCTCAAGTTTTTTCATCCTGTGCTCCCTCTGTGCGGGCAGGATGAGCTCTGCAACTTTACCCTTGTATCGTGGATCAAGAAGGGTTGCCAACCAGTAATGATCCCTCTCCTTTATAGCACGAATCCTTGGGTCCTTTAGCAGGCTTTGCATCATTAGGGAGCCCATGCAGCGTAGGTTGGAGGTGGCATTAGCTGCCGAGTCTTCCTGGTCAATGAGGATGACTGTATCGTGCACTTCCTCCTCCCAGCCACGCACAAGCCCTTCTGTTTCTGGGCACACAAAACCCTGCCTTGAGGAATCCCCACCTTCAATGCCCCCACTACTTAAATAGTCCTCCTCCTCCTCATCCTCCTCCTTTCTGATCTGAGTAGGACCCGCTGGAATGCTGTCTGCGGAAAGACTGGGGCCTTGAGAGCTAGGGAAGGCCTCCTCTTCCTCCCGCTGCTCTGCCTCTAGAGCCACATCTATAATTCCCCGCAGAGTGTGCTCCAGCAGGAACACTAAAGGAATTGTGACACTGATGCATGCACTGTCCCTGCTCACCATCCTCGTTGCCTCCTCAAATGGTGACAGTACAGTGCAAGCATCCTTGATCATCAGTCACTGCGGGGGGGGGGGAAACAAGTTGACCTGAACCTGTCCTTGTGCCATACTCACACAGGGTTGTGAATTCCACCTGGTGGGCATGTTACAGATCAGACGGTTTGTGGGAAGGTGGAATTCTCTTTGAATTTCTGCCAGGCGAACGCTTGCTGGGAATGACCGTCTGAAGTGGCTGCAGACTTTTCTGGCCTGGATGAGAAGCTCTGGCAGCCCTGGGTACTTGGTTAGGAAACGCTGTACCACCAGATTTAGGACGTGTGCTAGGCATGGTACATGCGTCAATTTACCCTTGCGTAGGGCGGAGAGAAGGTCGCTGCCATTATCACAGACGATCATTCCCAGCTCAAGCTGGCGTGGTGTTAACCATCTCTGCACCTGCCCCTGCAGAACTGACAAAATTTCTGACCCGGTGTGGCTCCTGTCCCCTAAACAAACCAGCTCAAGCACAGTATGGCATCTTTTTGCTTGAGCCATTGCGTAGACCCTGTCAGGCGTGGGTTTAACTGCCACTTCGCCAGAAACAGAGAAGGAGGAGGAAGAGGTGGTGGTGGAGCAGACAGACCTCATACAAGCAGCTTTCTGGAGGCATGGTGGATGAACAAGCTCCAGCACAGAGCCCCATATTGGATCCCTCCCAGCTGCAATCAGAGTTACCCAGTGTGCCGTGAAGGAAATGTAACTATCCTGTCCATGCTTGCTGGACCACGTGTCTAAAGTGACATGCACCTTGCTGCTGACCGCCTTTCCCAATGACTGGATAACATTGTCTTCCACGTGCTGGTATAGTGCTGGAATGGCCTTGCGTGAAAAGTAATGGCGTTTTGGAACCTGCCACTGTGGTATAGCGCATTCAGCAAATTCACGGAAGGGAGCAGAGTCCACCAGCTGGAAAGGCAGCAGCTGCAATGCGAGTAATTTTGCTAAACTGGCATTTAGACGCTGTGCTTGGGGATGGTTGGGACTATATTTTTTCTTTTGCTGCAGCAGCTGCGGCAACGTAATCTGACTGCGTAAATCTTCAGCTACTGGGATGATGTCACATTGTGAGGAAGGACCTGCTGGTACATCCATTACTGTAGCATCATCCCTGTCGGTGGAGGTTGTAGGCAATTGCATGGCAGGACATACAGTGTGGGTAGAGACAGATGAGGAGGAGGAGGACCTACGCCAAGATTTGCCAAACGGGATGTGTGGCACTTGTTCATATGTCTCCTCAGGCATGTGGTGCCCAAGTGTCCGGTGTTTATCCCACGCTTCAGCCTCCTCTGACATAGATTTCAAATAGCAACGGTGGGGTCTGCTGCACAGTTCTTAAAGAACTCCCAGACAGCAGAGTTCCTGCATGTGTTCTTTGAGACAACAGCGCTCTGCACAGGAGCAGCTCTGACATGTGATGCCTTGGACTGGCTAGTGCTACGGTTGGTCACAGAGGATGTTGTGCCTCGTGTTTGCTGTGCCTCCTCCTCCTCCCCCTCCTCCTCACTTGATTCCTCAGTTCGATCTGGCACCCAGGTGGAGTCAGTGACCTCATCATCATCAATGTATCATCTACCCCCTATCTCCTCGTCACTGGAGCCAACTTGGCAGTATGCTGCAGCTGCTGGGGCAACATGAGTGCCAGTTATTTGTGTGTCATCACTGGCACCCCCTTCCTCTAGGTTGATTATACTCCCTTGCTCAACCTCAGAGATTGAATCAGAGCACTGAACTTGCTGCGCATCCTCAAGCAGCATGTCACTCTCATTGTAGTCAAACAATTCAGCTGACTCCTCCGTGCGTGATAGCGAGGCTACGGCAGGAGTAGCTGTGGACATGGAGGCTGCATTAGATGCTTTGGCAGCTGAGGTGGACTGTAAAGCACTAGAAGCCTGGCTGGCAGAGGACTCGGAGGATGAGGATGGCCTGGTTAGCCAATCCACCAAGTCCTCTGTATGTTGCTGCTGCTTAAGACGGCCAGCACCAGTTAGAAAGGACAAGCGTGCCCCTGCAGAGGATGCACCACGTCCACCACGACCAGAGACACAGCCTCCCGACACAGGGGCTGCTTGCCCTCTTATCTGTGGCTGGGAGCGTCTGCCTGTCCTTTTTGTTCATTCAGACATGGTGAGTGATATATAGATTAATATATACAGAACTCTGATTCAACTCTGGTATAAAGATTTAAATAACTCTGGTATAACTCAGTGAGACACACTGATAGCTGGCAGCCAGTGACAAGAGACAGATCACCTTAATTCACAAATGTTTTAAAGAAATTAGTGAGCCTCAAAATACAGCGTGGTACTGTATGTATGACGAGACACACATCACCTTAATTCCCAAGTGTTTTAAAGAAATTAGTGAGCCCCAAAATACAGCGTGGTACTTTTTGTATGACGAGACACAGATCACCTTAATTCCCATGTGTTTTAAAGAAATTAGTGAGCCCCAAAATACAACGTGGTACTGTTTGTATGACGAGACACAGATCACCTTAATTCCCAAGTGTTTTAAAGAAATTAGTGAGCCTCAAAATACAGCGTGGTACTGTATGTATGACGAGACACAGATCACCTTAATTCCCAAGTGTTTTACAGAAATTAGTGAGCCCCAAATTACAACGTGGTACTATTTGTATGACGAGACACAGATCACCTTAATTCCCAAGTGTTTTAAAGAAATTAGTGAGCCCCAAAAAAAATTGCTGGCTGTGTGATGAGACACAGAAGATCACCTTAATTCCCAAGTGTTTTAAAGAAATTAGTGAGCCCCAAAATACAGCGTGGTACTGTTTGTATGACGAGACACAGATCACCTTAATTCCCAAGTGTTTTAAAGAAATTAGTGAGCCCCAAAATACAACGTGGTACTGTTTGTATGACGAGACACACATCACCTTAATTCCCAAGTGTTTTAAAGAAATTAGTGAGCCCCAAAATACAGCGTGGTACTGTATGTATGACGAGACACAGATCACCTTAATTCCCAAGTGTTTTAAAGAAATTAGTGAGCCCCAAAAAAAATTGATGGCTGTGTGACGAGACACAGAAGATCACCTTATTTCCCAAGTGTTTTAAAGAAATTAGTGAGCCCCAAAATACAGCGTGGTACTGTTTGTATGACGAGAGACACAGATCACCTTAATTCCCAAGTGTTTTAAAGAAATTAGTGAGCCCCAAAATACAGCGTGTACTTTTTGTAATGACGAGACACAGATCACCTTAATTCCCAAGTGTTTTAAAGAAATTAGTGAGCCCCAAAATACAGCGTGGTACTGTTTGTATGACGAGACACAGATCACCTTAATTCCCAAGTGTTTTAAAGAAATTAGTGAGCCCCAAAAATACAGCGTGGTACTGTATGTATGACGAGACACAGATCACCTTAATTCCCAAGTGTTTTAAAGAAATTAGTGAGTCCCAAAAACAGCGTGGTACTGTTTGTATGACGAGACACAGATCACCTTAATTCACAAGTGTTTTAAACAAATTAGTGAGGCCCCAAAAATAATTGCTGGCTGTGTGACGAGACCCAGAAGATCACCTCAATTCACAAATGTTTTAAAGAAATTAGTGAGCCCCAAAATACAGCGTGGTACTGTTTGTATGACGAGACACAGATCACCTTAATTCCCAAGTGTTTTAAAGAAATTAGTGAGTCCCAAAATACAGCGTGGTACTGTTTGTATGACGAGACACAGATCACCTTAATTCCCAAGTGTTTTAAAGAAATTAGTGAGCCCAAAATACAGCGTGGTACTGTTGTATGACGAGACACAGATCACCTTAATTCCCAAGTGTTTTAAAGAAATTAGTGAGCCCAAAATACAGCGTGGTACTTTTGTATGACGAGACACAGATCACCTTAATTCCAAGTGTTTTTAAAGAAATTAGTGAGGCCCAAAATACAGCGTGGTACTTTTTGTATGACGAGACACAGATCACTTAATTCCCAAGTGTTTTAAAGAAATTAGTGAGCCCCAAAATACAGCGTGGTACTGTTGTATGACGAGACACAGATCACCTTAATTCCAAGTGTTTTAAGAAATTAGTGAGCCCCAAAATACAGCGTGGTACTGTTTGTATGACGAGACACAGATCACCTTAATTCCCAAGTGTTTTAAAGAAATTAGTGAGCCCCAAAATACAGCGTGGTACTGTATGTATGACGAGACACAGATCACCTTAATTCCCAAGTGTTTTAACAGAAATTAGTGAGCCCCAATTACAACGTGGTACTATTTGTATGACGAGACACAGATCACCTTAATTCCCAAGTGTTTTAAAGAAATTAGTGAGCCCCAAAAAAAATTGCTGGCTGTGTGATGAGACACAGAAGATCACCTTAATTCCCAAGTGTTTTAAAGAAATTAGTGAGTCCCAAAATACAGCGTGGTACTGTTTGTATGACGAGACACAGATCACCTTAATTCCCAAGTGTTTTAAAGAAATTAGTGAGCCCCAAAATACAACGTGGTACTGTTTGTATGACGAGACACACATCACCTTAATTCCCAAGTGTTTTAAAGAAATTAGTGAGCCCCAAAATACAGCGTGGTACTGTATGTATGACGAGACACAGATCACCTTAATTCCCAAGTGTTTTAAAGAAATTAGTGAGCCCCAAAAAAAATTGATGCTGTGTGACGAGACACAGAAGATCACCTTATTTCCCAAGTGTTTTAAAGAAATTAGTGAGCCCAAAATACAGCGTGGTACTGTTTGTATGACGAGAACACAGATCACCTTAATTCCCAAGTGTTTTAAAGAAATTAGTGAGCCCCAAAATACAGCGTCGTACTTTTTGTATGACGAGACACAGATCACCTTAATTCCAAGTGTTTTAAAGAAATTAGTGAGCCCCAAAATACAGCGTGGTACTGTTTGTATGACGAGACACAGATCACCTTAATTCCCAAGTGTTTTAAAGAAATTAGTGAGCCCCAAAAATACAGCGTGGTACTGTATGTATGACGAGACACCAGATCACCTTAATTCCCAAGTGTTTTAAAGAAATTAGTGAGTCCCAAAATACAGCGTGGTACTGTTTGTATGACGAGACACAGATCACCTTAATTCACAAGTGTTTTTAAACAAATTAGTGGGCCCCAAAAATAATTGCTGGCTGTGTGACGAGACCCAGAAGATCACCTCAATTCACAAATGTTTTAAAGAAATTAGTGAGCCCCAAAATACAGCGTGGTACTGTATGTATGACGAGACACAGATCACCTTAATTCCCAAGTGTTTTAAAGAAATTAGTGAGTCCCAAAAAGAGCGTGGTACTGTTTGTATGACGAGACACAGATCACCTTAATTCCCAAGTGTTTTAAAGAATTAGTGAGCCCCAAAATACAGCGTGTACTGTTTGTATGACGAGACACAGATCACCTTAATTCCAAGTGTTTTAAAGAAATTAGTGAGCCCCAAATTACAGCGTGGTACTTTTGTATGACGAGACACAGATCACCTTAATTCCCAAGTGTTTTAAGAAATTAGTGAGGCCCAAAATACAGGGTGGTACTTTTTGTATGACGAGACACAGATCACCTTATTCCCAAGTGTTTTAAAGAATTAGTGAGCCCCAAAATACAGCGTGGTACTGTTTGTATGACGAGACACAGATCACCTTAATTCCAAGTGTTTTAAAGAAATTAGTGAGCCCCAAAATACAGCGTGGTACTGTTTGTATGACGAGACACAGATCACCTAATTCACAAGTGTTTTAAAGAAATTAGTGAGCCCCAAAATACAACGTGGTACTGTTTGTATGACGAGACACAGATCACCTTAATTCACAAGTGTTTTAAACAAATTAGTGAGCCCCAAAATACAGCGTGGTACTGTTTGTATGACGAGACACAGATCACCTTAATTCACAAGTGTTTTAAACAAATTAGTGAGCCCCAAAAATAATTGCTGGCTGTGTGACGAGACCCAGAAGATCACCTCAATTCACAAATGTTTGAAAGAAAGTTGTAAACCCCAAAAAAAATTGCTGGCACAGTGACAAGTCACACATCACCTAAATTCCCTGATATTTGGTAAAAATGACACCCAAAAAGACTTGCTGGCACAGTGGTGAGTGGTGACAAGACCCAGAAGATCACCTTAATTCACAAATGTTTTAAATAAAGTTGTAAACCCAAAAAAAACTTGCTGGCACAGTGACAAGACACACATCACCTAAATTCCCCGATATTTGGTATAAATGAGACCCAGAAAGACTTGCTGGCACAGTGTGACAAGACCCAGAAAATCACCTCAATACACAAATGTTTTAAATAAAGTTGTAAACCCCAAAAAACTTGCTGGCACAGTGACAAGTCACACATCACCTAAATTCCCTGATATTTGGTCGAAATGAGACCCCCCAGAGCCCCCCAGTAGCGTGGCAGAACGGCAGTAACAACACACACAACTATCTCCTCCACAAGAAATCTCCTCTGAAATGCGTGCAGAAAGCGCTGCGTTGAAACCTTATACAATGTGCTGCGGGACGTAGCTCTGTGAGCCCATGATTGGGCAAAATTTGCCCATAGTGTTCAACCAGTCTTGCACCAGACCTGTGGTCAGGTGCAAGGCTGTAGCCAATTACAGGCTTCAGGCAGTGGGAAAATGCATTGTGGTCCATTGTGGTCGAACATGCGGCGAACACCCGGAAATGTTCGGGGTTCGCGACCTGCTCGAACAGGCTAAGTTCGGGTCGAACCCCGAACCGTCCGAACCCGAACAGCTCATCCCTAGTGACAATCCATTGTCCCAATATGGCCTTTTTGGCCGCCGCGGACAGAACTCCCACCAGAGTCCTCTGATTCTTAGTCATACCATGAGCCTCGCCATCAGAGAAGAGATTAAATAAAGCCCAGTCTAGAGTGGAGGGCATTGTCAATGTCAAAATCTGCAGGCCAAATCTCCATATGGAGTCCCAAAATATTGATATGAAAGGGCAGGACCATAAGCAATGAAAGAGATCAGCATTAGCATGCAAACATTTGAGACCCCGGCCCGAGCTGAGGGGTGTAATGAGGGCCGATCTCTCTGGGGCAACATAAACACCATGTAATAGTTAAACATTTTTTTGTGTCTTATTGGGCTGAGGGGATCTGCTTACATAGTTTATTAGTGGCCACTATCAAGGAATAGGGGGATTGTTTGGGGAGGTGTACACACCAATTAGTTAATCCCATGGTCACTACAGTCCAGTCAAATTGAGGCCTCAGCAAGGTGCGAAATGCTGCTGTGGACGGACCTAAGGCTGTCTGTTTATCAAGAGGATTGAGAAAATCTCATGGTTTTAGAAGGCTCAGCTGCGTGGAGACAAAAGTCGAGAGCTGCATATAGTATACCGGATGGAGGGGTACAGGGGTCGTCAGTGTACACAGATCCCTATTAGGGATGAACTGTTCGGGTTCGGACGGTTCGGAGTTCGGCCCGAACTTTGGCAGTTCGAAAGTTTGCGAACTTCGAACTTTTTGGGTGTGTTCGGTTCGAGTTCGGAAAAAAAAAAGAGATTTTTAAAAAAGTATAAAAAATACTTAAAAAATACAAAAAAATCTAGAAATAAAGAGACTCTTTACTGCAGAATATTATAAGCAATGGTTTATTAGATATTGAATTAAAAACTAATGTCTAGGTGCAAAGATTCTCACCTCTAAATTACCTTTTTTTTTTTCAAATGGCATAACAACAACAGATGTTTTAGTCTGGTCTAATCAATTTGATACATTTTAAGTAGAATGAAGGTGTGGAGTGTCTGCTTCTGTTCTGAGTGAGTAATTTCCCTCCTAAAACTTCCTAATATGCTGCATTTAACTGCTGTGTGAAAAAATACAAAATTTCCTCATTGCCCACTTTTAACATCTAAAGCAATGTTATTTTTCACCTCGGGATTAAACATTCACAGGGTTATTCAGAGAGCAGTGAAAAGCAGGAGAATAACTGGAGAATGGAAAATTCTAGGTCAAAATAGCCAAACCAGAAAAATTCTCCCATTTATCTCACTTTCCAAATCGGCTGTTTGGTCTAGATTGTTTTCTTCTCCTGCCAGTTCTCCTGGCTTTCACCTCTCTCTCAGGGTTGTTCAGAGAAAGGTGAAAACCAGGAGAATGGCAGGAAAAGAGAACAATCTGGACCAAATAGCCGATTTGGAAAGTGAGATAAGGCTAAGGTAAGACTAACGCATTTTTCACAACAGCCGTCAAAAAGTGCGTCCGAACGCATTGCCGTATTTTTTCACGGAATGAGCGAAAACGGTCATACGATGCGCATTTTTGTGCGTGATTTTTTACGGATCCAAACCAGGAAACTTTGGGTGTCTGGACATTATGTTGGCCGGACATGAGCAGGGTCTGACGTCTCCAAATCATGCACACATGCCGCTAGTGGACGCAGCGCACTCTGTACATCCGTACTAGCGGTTCTGCATTCTCGAAAAAATGCTTTCATGTTTCACTTGCGTTGCGCAGCCGGACTTTTGTGCGACCGTACTTCGTATATTGGCCGTCATTGCCCGTCATTTGCTGCTAGTGCGGCCGTGATTAAGTGCGCCTAAACGCACGTTAAAAATTCGCTAGTCTGACCCTAGCCTAAATGGGAGAATTTTTCTGGTTTGGCTATTTTGACCTAGAATTTTTCATTCTCCAGTCATTCTCCTGCTCTTCACCGCTCTCTGAATAACACTGTCAGGGTTATTCAGAGATAGGTGAAACTCAGGAGAATGACTGAAGAGAAAATTGTAGGTCAAAATAGCCGAACCAGAAAAATTCTCCCATTTATCTCACTTTTCAAATCGGCTATTTGGTCTAGAATTTTCCATTCTCCTGCTTTTCACCGCCAAAAAATGCTGTGTCCGAAAATGTCTCCTCTTTTCATACAGACTGCCGCCCCAAGCAGTTGTTTATGGATAGATTAACCCCTTAAGGACGGGAGTAATTTTACAACTTCGGTGCTGTTTCGGAAGTAGAAGTTTGCTGAGCTCATTTTGACAATTTTTAAGTCACGTATTATTATACCACCCAGACAAATTATATATCGTTCTTTCCGGCAGACTCGGCAGATTAATAATATATCATTATTATATGTATATGTCATGCCCTGCCAAAATGCTGTAACAAAAAAAGTAAAAAAAAGTAAAACAAATTGAATTTAATAAAATTTCAATCTTCCACAGTGTGTAAAGTGTTTTATTTTTAAATTTTATTATCCGAGGCTCTGTGGTCATATTTTATGGGGTAGATTTGTTAAAAAAATTAGAACGGGGAACCCATTTTTTTTTTGGGGAGAAATTGCGTGATTTTAGCTAAACCCCCCCCCCCAAAAAAATCATTAGTGAAGCATCATTGTTCACATTATAATTGAAATGTGAACAATAGTGCTGCATTAAAAAAAAAAAAAAAAACACATTTATTTTTTTATTATTTTTATTTTTACTTTTTTAAAACTTTTATTTTACTTCTAACATGGTCATGTGTGATATCATTGGAAAGGCCATGCTCTGGCCTTTCCAGAAATATCATACATGACCCCCTAGCTGCTACCGATCAGGAGATAAAGGGGTTCAAAGAACCCCCCTATCTCCTCTAAGGGATTTCCATAGGAAATCCCTTTGCAGCTAGGGGGTTCCCCGGATAACTGACATCATCGCGCATGGCGTGATGAGTCAGTTGACCAGGGGGGGACCCAGAGGTGGGGGCTGCCATCCAAGATGGCGACCCCCACCAGAAATAGGCCGCGATCGGGCACAAATTAGTGCCCGGTCGCGACCTGGCAACTAAGGGGTTAACCCCCATACATCGCTGGAAAGGTCAGGCTGTGACCCTTCCAGCGATGCTGGCCACAGCCGCCTGGTCCCCGGCGATCGGGAGATAGAGGGATCCAAAGGATCCCCCCCCTCCCCTTCAGGCGCTTCCCCTGCTCCGGCGGGGGGGACACCTGAAACTGACGTCACTGCGCCGGAGGAGGGATTCACACTGATCTGACTCCGCGGGAGTCAGAGCAGCGTGGGAGCGACCGGAGGAGGTGAGTATTACCGGAGGGGGGCTGTAAACGCCGAGGACATACATTTACGTCCTGCGGTGTCAAAGCCCACCTATTGCAGGGCGTAAATGTACGTCCTGCGGCGTTAAGGGGTTAAAGGAGAACTGTTTACCATCATTTGAAATGTCATTTTTTTGTTTTTAAGTGTTTCTATACATCCTAGAAATCCGCCACTTCACAGGTAGGTTATGGGGACCTCCTAGGCACGATATTTGAAGGAATTTTTCATTTTTATTCTTAACCTTTATTTCATGGAAAACTCACTGTTCCTTTAAAAATGTTTTTTTTAACTTATTGTCCTTGTTTCCTGACCCCCAGGGCACTACATGGACCCCCATACACCTTTTATGGCAAATATCTTGCATATATTCCCTCTTGGAGGGTACTCTAAAAATCGAATTTTCAGCCCCATTGACTTGCATGGAGTTCGGGTTCGGGTTCGAACCCGAACATATGGAAAGTTCGAGTTCGGGCCCGAACCGAACTCGGGCGGTGTTCGGCTCATCCCTAATCCCTATAGGGAATAAGGGAACGCGAGGGCTGCAATAACATATTACCTATTTGGGTAAAGCCTTTGTCTGACAAATTCCGAAACGCTGGGGCCGCTGAGCCGTTCTGGAAGGCGGGGTTGCAAAGTAATGGTTGGAAAATCGAAGCCTTCCAAGACAGGCCCAGCAACCTGCGAGCCCTATACCACGCCTCGCGGCCAGCAAAGAGCATGGGGTTAGATCTCAGGGCCGGAGGAATCATATGAATGGGCAGGTGAAGGAAAGCCAACAGGGATGATGGAAAAGACATGGCTCGATCTAACTCACAATCAGTGTATCTGACTAATACATTTTAAGGCCAATAGACTTAATAGACTAGCAACACTTTCCATAAAATGGGATCAATGCAAAGCAGTCCTCTATCAATGTCAGGTTTCCCCAAGGGGTGGAGGGAGGGGAGCTCAGATGGATTGTGTGCCTGGAGCTATAAAACGGAACAAGGCGAGATACGCAGGGATAATCCAAAACTCATGGTCAAAAAACAGGCTGAGGTCAGGGCAACCGGTGATAAATGAGGACAGGGTCAAAATTCTGTGTCAAAGCTCAAAGGAAGTAGTCAGAGGAAGGATAGGAGCACCTAAGGGAGCTTTTCAATACTGGAGCGAGGACTGAGAGAGCAGACAGGGTTTTTATATCCAGTAGCTCCTCCCTTGTCAATCAGGATGTTGGTGACGTCATTTGCATGTGACCCAGGCCGGCCACCATATTGGCAGTGCATGAAGGTTTAGTGTGCGGCCTGGTTGAGGCCTGAAGCCTTGGGCTCCAGCGGAGTACAGTGGCTGGGCGCAGGGGAGCCAACATCTGACCTCCCCTGGGACCATTGCTGGACCAAGGAGATGAGCCAGGTTGTGCCAGAGCGACACTGACAGTCGGGCAGATGCTGACGGACAAGAGGCCCTTACAATCAAGTGGGATGCAACTGAGTCAATATCATATTTGGGATTTCTTACATTGCTTACAATATTTTTGTAATAAAAGTTATTGTTTATTATCAGCTCTAGAGTTGACGTGTTCATTATAGGTATAGTCTCTAATTTCACATTATGGACGTTTTTGGTAGCAGGATAACTGAATAACTATATTTGAAGAGACCAAAGGCTACAACCATGAAAGAACATCAAATATACAGAGTTTATTTTGTATAATGAAGGACTACCAGGCACTTTCAAGCTCCATGACGAACTCGCTTGGCAGCGCACACTGACAGGACATTAGGTTTCTACTTTGATAATATAATAAACTAGATCTGAAATGTTCTGTCATGTTTGATCTTGTTACTAGTTCATTGTTTTACATGCTGCTTTTTATGGCAAACTAATGTTTTTTGTGCTTCCAAGTTCCAGAGGCTTCTGTCAACATACACATGAGGAGTGTATTTGTGCTGGAGTTAATCTCTGGGATTAGAACTCTACTGCAGGTGAGCATTATCTATTCAAAGGGAGAAAGTGGCAACCACTTTTACAATCCTTTCTAGGGTCAAGGAACTGAAATAGTTTAAATGTGCTCTTTGATATTCTATCCAAGAGCACGAATATCTCCACCGTGGATTTCTTAAAGATCTTTATGCTGGAACAATAGCAGTTAAACCTATCATGTCTAAACTATAGCAGCATCAATGTGTTTTCTTTTGTGTTCTTTAATTCCTACCATATCTAGTCCTCTTTCGGCTCTCTAAAACACATTAAGTGAAGCTGATAATTAGAACTATATGTTCAATGTATTTTTGTCTACGATCACCACTGGGATCTTGTACTATATTAAAAGGAATTCTTTAAAGTCATTGTTAAGAATTATAATACAAATACTTATTTTCTAAAGCTTTAATTTTTAATGGCTTATTTAATTCCCTTCAGGTAGTTATTAAATATTGTTTATCACCAGTAAAGATAGCTTAGATATGATAAAAAAAATAGGTCACAAATATAATTTCAGTTAGAAAGTTATTCTTGATTATCATCTAATCAACATACACGACTCTATGGGGGTTATTCAGAGAGTAGGGATGAGCTGTTCGGTTCGATCAGTTCGGAGTTCGATTCGAACTTTGGCCGTTCGCAACTTCGCGAACTTCGAACTTTTTTGGCGTGTTCGGTTCGAGTTCGCAAAATTTTGTTTTTTAAAAAAATATAAAAAATGCTTAAAAAATACTAAAAAAATCTAGAAATAAAGAGACTCTTTACTGCAGAATTTTATAAGCAACGGTTTATTAGATATTGAATTAAAAACTAATGTGTACGTGCAAAGATTCTCACCTCTAAATGACCTGTGTTGTCAAAGTTGTAAACAACAGGTGTTTTTAGTCCGGTGTAATGAATTTGATACATTGTATGTATGTAGACTATACAGAGGGTGTGGTGTATGCTTCTGAGAAGTGTTAATTTCTCTGCAAAATTTTTCTCTAATATGCTGCATATCACTGCTGTGTGCTCAGCTCATTTTTACCGCTTTCGCTCATCATGTTTAAACGCGATTTGAAGCCACATTTCATTAAATAACCCAGACATAATAGATATTGTTCTTTCCGGCAGACTCCGCAGATTTATAATATATCATTTTTTTAAGTATACGTCATGTCCTGCCTGTATATTATGACAAAAAATGCAATAAAAATTGAATTTTTAATCATCTGCAGTGTGTAAAGTGTTTTTGTATTCATATTTTAGCACATGAGCGTTTGCAGTTATGTTTTCTATAGGGTGCGCTTGTACAAAAATTAGAAATGGGGACTTGTTACATTTTGTTGGGGGGGAATTACGTGATTTATACCAAACGCACCCCATAGAAAAAAATCATTAGTACTTCATCGTTCACATTATAATTGAAATGTGAACAATATTGCTGCATTAATAAAAATAACACACAAAAAAAATACATGTTTTTATTTTCTTTTTTCTTTTTTTTTACTTTATACCTGGTCATGTTGGGTATCATTCAAAACTGGGTACCGGAGATACCCCTGCAGTATAAACAGAATGTACCGGAGATACCCCTGCAGTATAAGCAGAATGTACCAGGGATACCACTGCACTATAAGCAGAATGTACCGGATATACCCCTGCAGTATAAGCGGAATGTACCGGAGATACCCCTGCAGTATAAGCACAATGTACCGGAGATACCCCTGCAGTATAAGCACAATGTACCGAGATACCCCTGCAGTATAGGCGGAATGTACCGGGATACCCCTGCAGTATAAGTGGAATGTACCGGAGATACCCCTGCAGTATAAGCAGAATGTACTGGAGATACCCCTGCAGCATAAGCGGAATGTACCGGGGATACCCCTGCAGTATAAGCACAATGTACCGGAGATACCCCTGCAGTATAGGCGGAATGTACCGGGATACCCCTGCAGTATAAACAGAATGTACCGGAGATACCCCTGCAGTATAAGCAGAATGTACCAGGGATACCACTGCACTATAAGCAGAATGTACCGGATATACCCCTGCAGTATAAGCGGAATGTACCGGAGATACCCCTGCAGTATAAGCACAATGTACCGGAGATACCCCTGCAGTATAAGCACAATGTACCGGAGATACCCCTGCAGTATAGGCGGAATGTACCGGGATACCCCTGCAGTATAAGTGGAATGTACCGGAGATACCCCTGCAGTATAAGCAGAATGTACTGGAGATACCCCTGCAGCATAAGCGGAATGTACCGGGGATACCCCTGCAGTATAAGCACAATGTACCGGGGATACCCCTTCAGTATAAGCACAATGTACCGGAAATACCCCTGCAGTATAAGCGGAATGTATAGGGGATACCTCTGCAGTATAAGCACAATGTACCGGAGATACCCCTGCAGTATAGGCGGAATGTACTGGGGATACCCCTGCAGTATAAACACAATGTACCGGAGATACCCCTGCAGTATAAGTGGAATGTACCGGGGATACCCCTGCAGTATAAGCACAATGTACCGGAGATACCCCGGTCTCCTCTTTTAATACAGACTGCCGCCCCAAGCAGTTGTTTATGAATAGATTAAAGGAAAAGCATTTACCATAATTTGAAACGTCATTTTTTTGTTTTTAAATGTTTCTATACATCCTAGAAATCCGCCACTTCACGGGCAGGTTATGGGGACCTCCTAGGCACGATATTTGAAGGAATTTTTCATTTTTATTTTTAATCCTTATTTCATGGAAAACTCACTGTCCCTTTAAAAAGGTTTTTTTTTTTTTACTTTTTGTCCTTGTTTCCCCCAGGGCACTACCCGGACACCCATACACCTTTTATGGCAAATATCTAGCATATATGCCTTCTTGGAGGGCACTCTAAAAATCAAATTTTCAGCCCCATTGACTTGTATTGAGTTCAAGTTCGAGTTCGAATTCGAACATTTGAAAAGTTCGAGTTCGAATTCGAACATTTGAAAAGTTCGAGTTCGAATGCGAACCGAACTCGGGGGTGTTCGGCTCATCCCTATCAGAGAGCACCGAAATGTCGCCAACATTACGGTGCTCTCTCGTTCCCTGCACTTCGGGGGGAATCAAATTTCCCCACTCTGTAGTGAATTCAGCACCGCAAACCTATCGCCCCCACCGCCAACCCGCCGGACAACCACTGCAAACTTGCCATAGGACTGCCAAACGCAGCCGCCGAGCCACCGAGCACAGCGCCGATCAGCCGCAAGACAAAGCCGAAGGAGGGGTAAAAAAGAAAAAGAAAAAAAAAACCAATACCATTGAAAGTGTCAAAATTTAAACACTGTTTGCAAAAAAACTACTGAGCAAAAATGTCTGGAATTAACATATACGGTTCTATGAATTAAAAGGTCTGTTACAGAAAAAAGAGAAACCGCTATAAAAAGAAAAGAAACAATTTTGCAGAAAAAAACACCAAATAAATGCCTAAAAGATCCTAAAAAATAGTACATAAAGATACTTTTCACTGCAGATAAAGGCTAGGGTCAGACTGAGGCAGTGCGAACGCGCGTTCTGGCGCACTTAATCACGGCCGTGCTAGCAGCAGATGCCGGGCAATGACGGCCAATATACGAAGTACGGTCGCACAAAAGTCCGGCTGCGCAACGCAAGTGGAAAATGAACGCATTTTTTCGAGAACGTTAAACACTAGTACTGACGTACAGAGTGCGCTGCGTCCGCTAGAGGCGTGTGTGCGTGAATTGGAGATGTCAGACGCTGCTAATGTCCGGCCAACATAACGTCCAGATGCACAAAGTGTTTTATTGATGATCCGTACAAAATCACGGATGAAACTGCGCATAGTATGACCGCTATTGCGTATTCCGTGAAAAAATACGTCCATTCTTCGAACGCACATTTTCACGGACAACGTGAAAAATGCGTTAGTCTGACCCTAGCCTAAAAGAATAAACATTTTATTAGATATTGAATAAAAACAGGAATATTTTTAACATTGAAGCCTATGGGGTTCGCCTGAATAAACCTGCTGAATGAATAACACCGAACGGCAGGGAATTTCGGCAACTTTTCACTGCTGTTCTCTGAATAGATTAACCATTGCTTCTCTATGGAGGATTTCACTGCCTTTGAACAGGCACTGTCCTTGCTGGCAGTTTGTCAAAATTTGGCAAACTGCCTGCTTTCCGAATAGCCGAATGGCCCCAAAATGTCACAGTACAGGGAATTTCCCTGTTCGGTGCCATTTAGGGCCAGATCTGCTCTCTCTGAATAACCCCTCAAGTGATTTTCCCCAAAAAAATCATTGTCAGGATCCAGTGGTTGTTTGAAAAATCTTTATTTTTTTAAATTCAAATTTTTTTTATTGAAGGTCAAGCAGCCAGGTCAGCTCTCTCTGATTAACCGCTTATGGGTTTTTTGTGCAGGTTGGCTATGTGTAAAAGCTGATGGGTATTAAACTCATACACTAGGCTTTTTGTTATCGTAACAGAGGTAGAAAGTAGGCTTATCGCTGAAAAGCGAGACTGGTATCTGATAATATAAAGGTGTGATGTGTGCTCAGGTGCAAAATTCAGTCAAAAGGCGGGTGCATGAGCAAACCTCAGTAATCCGATCAAAATAAAATGTTTGCTCCCATTGAAAAATTGAAATATCCACACCTGCCTGTTCAAGGCATGACTTCATTAATGTGGAGAGGGCCATGCAGAGGTTACTTTCCATTCTTATAAGATACTCACAGAGTCCTCGCTTCTGAATCAAATTTGTGAAGAGACCAGTATTCTTCAGTACAGAGAAAGAAAAGGAAAGAAAATAAAAGAATTAAATATCTTCCCTGCGTATAGTTCTGCTGCCTCTTAGGCTAGTGTCAGACGAACGCAGTCTGTGTCGCCGCACAGTTTAACGTCCATCGTAGCATTGATTTGTGATCAATAGAGACCAACACACATGAAGTACGTGGGCACCGCGCAGGTGGCAACGGACGCCATTTAGGCCAATGTCAGACGAACGCAGTGATCACGTCCGTGTTGCCGCACAGTTTAACGTCCGTCGTAGCATAGAATCATGAGCAATAGAGACCCACACACTAAGTGCGTCTGCACGGAAATGCGCACGCACAACGCACGTGGCAAATGGACGCAAGGTAGGCGTGAACGTGAAACCGCTAACACGGATGCGCAGAGTGCGCCACGTCCACCACGTCTGCGTAGCGTTCTGTGTGCGTGATGAGGAGACGTCAGACGCAGCGCATTTGCGACGTCCAGCACATTGACGCACAAAATGCCTTTTCATATCCTTTTTCATATTAATTTTGTTTCCCATATTTCCCTTTTTTCTACATCCGTCATAAAAAACGGACTGTGTGGTGTCTACAGTATCTTCCGTAAGTACGTCCGTCCATTGTGCACGCACGTAGAATGCGCTCAGACTGCGTTCGTTTGACTCTAGCCTTAGGCCTCAACATAAAAGTGCACCAACGGACGCCCAGAGTGTGCCGCCTCAACGTAGCAGCTTGTGTGCGTGATGACGCGACGTCAGACGCAGCACATTTGCGACGTCCATCACATTGATGTTCAGAAGTTTTTTTGGTCTGGCTGACTGTACCTGTCATTTAATTTTAATTAATTTTGTTTCCCATATTTCACTTCTTTTTCTACATCCGGTAAAAAAAGGACCTTGTGGTGTCTACAGTATCGTCTGTCAGTACGTATGTCCGTTATGCACGCACGCAGAGTGCGCTCAGACTGCGTTCATCTGACATTAACCTTAAAGGAACACTAAAAAGCAAGCAGGGACCAGGAACTTCAGAAGCAAGGATGTATTTATTCACAACAGTGACTTTTCGGTTGAACGCCCAGCCTTTCTCAAACTTGTGCTTGAGAACATCAGGGTTTTCAGCCACAACATCGCTGCTGTAAATAAAACACGTTCTTGCTTCTGGACTTTTTTTATGTTTGAAGTAGTTGCGCATAAGGCTAATATCAGACGAACGCAGTCTGGGAGCACTCTGCGTGAGTGCATAACGTACGTACATACTGACAGAATATACTGTAGACACCACGCTGTCCGTTTTTTTTGACGGATGTCAAAAAACCTCGGTGCGCACGTACTTCATATGTTGGTCTCTATTGATCACAAGTCAAAGCTACGATGGACGTTAACTGTGTGGGGACACGGACGTGATGACTGCGTTCATCTGATGCTAGCCTTGAAACGAAAAATTAAGTTAGGTTTTCATCTCTTGCATCCACTTTGTAGATTTTTCCCATGATGCAATATTTACCAAAATCTTATGACAAGTCTCACTTAATAGCTGTGGTACAAAATAAATCAGTAGTGAAGAGGCAATGGAGTGAAGGAGTGAATGTTTAGGCATGGCTGCAGGGGATCTATTGTGTTGTCTAGGCTAGTCAAGATAAGAGATGGCAGCTGAATGAGATATGTTATTGGGCTTCCAACACTTTATTTTTTTTCCTGCTAATATCAATCATGTACATCCCGTAAACATATATTCTGTTTTTGGATTTCTGACCTATAGACTCCATTCTCCAATGCCACACAGTGAGAAACAAGTGCTGTAAAGATACTGTGGGGGGGGGCAGTTTACTACAGAAAAGATCACAAATTTGATGCACGCAGTGATATCTATAGAGTAAAACATTTTCTTAACTAAACAAACAAGAGAAAAACAAAGCACATGTAAGACATCAGCAGCATAATATAAGCACATAACATTCCATTTTTTGGTGGTAGTGTTGCTTTAACGTTGCAGACAAAAATATACACAATGGGGGGAGCGCTCTTGTAGTTAATTATGTTCTCTCACAAGGCACATGTCTACCCAAGGAGCTTTTGACCAATGTTACATTTAAAAGACAAGCTTTAGGGTGTTGTTGGCCTCTTGGCCTTTCTTGAGATCTAAAAGCAATATTGATAAACATTTATTTAACACTTAAATTAGAGCAGAGATGTAGAAATAAATAGAAGAGGCGAAAGGATGGGAACTCATAAACATTGAAGATTGGCTAAATGTGCAGTGAATGGTGGCAGAGGATGATGATGATAAGAAAACAAATAAAGCCGAGATCATAAACTCATAAAACAACAGAGATAAACATGTAGACAAATATCAGATGAATATACATAATGTATTAATATTAATTAATAGTATTAATTAAAAAACGTATAAATAAAAAAATAATAAAACAAAATAAGAGGGAAAAATCCCTTCTATGTGCAAGACATAAAATTTGGTTGAGCTAAAATTATGGTTGCGTCAGAAAAGCAGAACCTACTTTGAGTCTCTCCTATAGTGAGCAAAACATATGTGAGGGTCCCGAATATGGCAACATCAAAAGGTATATGAAGGTCCTGAGAATGAGCATCAGCATAAGTGGCCTGATCAAGGGTAGGTCCACACTCAGGACTTACAAGGTTTTAGCTCAACAATGTCATTAGAGAGGAGACCAAACCATATGGAAATCAGTCTACTGTCACCCAGTTCACTGGTGGTTTTGTTAGAATGTCAGTGCAGGTTCATCCTGAGTAGGGATGAGCCGAACACCCCCGAGTTCGGTTCATATTCGAACTCGAACTTTCCAAATGTTTGAATCCGAACTCGAACTCGAACTCAATATGAGTCAATGGGGCTGAAAATTCGATTTTTAGAGTGCCCTCCAAGAGGGCATATATGCTAGATATTTGCCATAAAAGGTGTATGGGGGTCCGGGTAGTGCCCTGGGGGACAGGAAACAAGGACAAAAAGTTTTTAAAAAAAACTTTTTAAAGGGACATTGAGTTTTCCATGAAATAAGGGTTAAAAATAAAAACAAAAAATTCCTTCAAATATCGTGCCTAGGAGGTCCCCATAACCTGCCCATGAAGTGGCGGATTTCTAGGATGTATAGAAACACTTAAAAACAAAAAAATTACGTTTCAAAAGACGGTAAATGCTTTTCCTTTAATCTATCCATAAACAACTGCTTGGGGCGGCAGTCTGTATGAAATGAGGAGACATTTTCGAATACGTAGAAAAAGTTTAGTGATTTTTTGGCTAAATTATTTTGAAACTTATGCAGGCTTTGGATGAAAGTAACAATAGGTGCTTTAAAATTGGGCCTTTAGCGTCGGCAACAGTGCCATCACACCGTAACCCCTCTGAGGATATGAATCTGATACAGGCATCAGTGGCAGTGCACCCAAATATTGTGCTTTTGGTGCCAGGCCTGCAAGTACTATCATACAGTAACCCCTCTGTAGTATTGTGGAAGAATGCATGGGTGGACCTTGCGGTCCTATCTTAAAAAGATATGCATCTGTTAAAGGTGTCAGTGCACCCAGATAGTGTGCTTTTGGTGCCAGGCCAGCAAGTGCATTCATACAGTAACCCCTCTGTGGTATTGTGGAAGAATGCAGGGGTGGACCATGTGGTCCTATATTAAAAAGATATGAATCTGGTAATGGGCGTCAGTGCACCCAGATATTGTGCTTTTGGTGCCAGACTGCCAGGCCAGCATGTACTATCATACAGTACCCCTCTGTAGTATTGTGGAAGAGTGCAGGGTTGGACCCTGCGGTTCAAAAAATTAAAATGATATAGATGTGTAACAGGCGTCATTGCAGCCAAATATTGCGCCTTTCATGGCAGCAAGTGCCTTCACACCGTAACCCTTTTGTGGTATTGTGGAAAAGTTCAGTGCTGGAGGTTTTCTGAATTCCCAGATATTTGGGAGAAAGTAGACCTCCCAGACCCCCCCAGTAGCGTGGCAGACCGGCAGTAAGAACACAGAACAATTATCTCCTCTGAAATCTCCTCTCGAATGTGTGCAGAAGCGCTGCGTGGAAAACTTATATAGTGTCCTGCGGGACTTAGCTCTGTGAGCCCATGATTGGGTAAAATTTGCCCAATCAGGACTCTGAGCCGTGATTGGCATAGTGTTGAACCTGTCTTGCACCAGACCTGTGGTCAGGTGCAAGGCTGTAGCCAATTACGAACTTCAGGCCAGTGGGAAAGTGCATTGTGGTCCATTGTGGTGCATTGAGGGCGAACACGCGGCGAATACCCGGAAATGTTCGGAGTTCGTGAACAAACGAACAGGCTATGTTCGATGCGAACTCCGAACCGTCCGAACCGAACAGCTCATCCCTAATCCTGAGATGTAGCTTGGAGTCTTTTTTTCACCAACATAGCAGCAATTGTCACACTCTGGGCACTGTATCATGCATTCCACATTAGCAGAGAGAGAGAGAGTTACAGTATATAGGATAACATTATTATTTGTTAAATAACTACACTGGTGAATATAACAATAACATAGAATATGTCAGCAGATAAGAATCTTTCGGCCTGTCTACTCTGCACAATTACATGGATACTTTACCTGGATTTATCTTTGTGTAGGATAGCCTTATGCCTATCCCATGCCTGCTTAAATTCAATCACTGTTTTGGCCTCTACCACTTCTACTGGAAGGCTGTTCCATGTATCCACCACCCTCTCAGTAAAATAATGCTTCCTGATGTTACTTTTAAACCTTTGCCCCTCTAATCTAAGACTATGTCCTCTTGTTTTGCTACTTTGTTTCCTTTTAAATATACTCCCTTCCTCTACCTTGTGGATTCCCTTTACGTATTTAAATGTTTCTATCATATCTCCTCTGTCTCGTCTTTTTTCCAAGCTGTACATGTTAAGATCATTAAGCCTTTCCTGGTAACTTTTCTCCTTCAAGCCGTACACCATTTTAGTAGCCCTTCTCTGAACTCTCTCTAAGATGTCTATATCCTTCTGGAGATACGGTCTCCAGTACTGCACACAGTACTCCAAGTGAGGTCTCACCAGTGCTCTGTACAGTGGCATGAGCACTTCCCTTTTCCTTTATTATGTCCAATTTGAAAATGCTCTTATTCGACGGCTCAAGAAACTGTCTCGGCTGTTCCTGAACAATGCTTCCAAAAACAACACGACGTGCCGAATTCGGATCGTACGTATTGGAGCTTCATTTTCAAATCGGCATTGTTTTTAATGTGTTGCTTTTTTCTGACGTCCACAAGGAGGCCTTGTGGATTCCTTGTGGATTCCCTTTACGTATTTAAACGTTTCAATCATATCTCCTCTGTCTTGTCTTTTTTCCAAGCTATACGTGTTAAGATCATTAAGCCTTTCCTGGTAACTTTTCTCCTTCAAACCGTACCTGTCCTGGTAAAAGAAAAATCGTTCAAATTAAAATACAGATTAAAAATGATCATGCGGCATCTTTGATAATTATAGGCTCTCATTTGGAATTTCCTACAGGTTTTTTTTTATACAAATTGTAACTCTTATTTGCAAATTTATGGATTTCTGTTGTGTTTCTATTTTAGTTCCATTAGTCATTTAGTTGTTGTGTGCTGATCTGCTCTCTTCTTCACCAAAGTTTGTTTTCTGGTGCGTATTTCTTGTCTTAATATATTTTTAGTGTGATATAATGTTGCATGACATTCACAAACAAACAAAAAAATAGATATTTTGTAGCAGAAAAACAAGTTACATGGTGGCACAGTCTTATCCACCATGGTGGTAAAAGCCATTCTTATTTGGTTGCTTGTCAGCTGGCACTAAGCCTTCAGATGCTCTCCACATTCTTTCCCTATGCATAGCCGATCCTAAGCTCATTACCTGTCTCCATACAGCCCACTACGTTTGGAGAGACGATGGTTAACAGGAATGAGAGGACAATGTATCACTAATCTACTATTGTTCAAATACCAAAATCCTTTCCGATGCTTGGTTACAAATAAAACATAATCCGCGGACAATCAGCCCTCTGTGTGATGTACCCTTCTTTCACCATCTGACTCACAATTGAGCACATGCAGAATTTGAAAAATCTACAGGGCCGTCTACTTGTTTCAGCAAGAAAAATCCTTTTTTTAGAATTTGGCATTTAGTTCCTTGCAATACATATCGAGTAAGTGCTTTCTCTTCCAGACTGAGATGCATATTTTAGTCTAGTTTAACTGATTTTATATTTTTACATTTATTTTGTCATACAGTTAATAATATTTTTCGATGCTGATTAGCTTCAAGTTTATCGACGTATTAATGTTTCCATCAAAAAGATGTATTTTCAAAGCAAAGACATTGGGCCCTATTACAATCTTCGCTCTTAGGCTAAGGTCAGACAAAAGCAGTTTTAACGTGCGTTTAGCCGCACAAAATCACGGCCGTGCTAGCAGCAAATGACGTCCAATGCCGGGGAACATACGATGAACGGCCGCACGAAAGTTCGTCCGCGCAACGCAAGTGGCAAACGAAATCATTTTTCGAGAACGTCAAACCGCTACTACTGACGTACAGAGTGCGCTGCGGCCGCATAGCGGCGTGTTTGCGTGATTGGGAGACGTCAGACGCTGCACACGTCCGGCCAACATAACGTCCAGACGCAAAAAGGGTTTTATTGATGATCCGTACAAAATCACGGACGAAAATACGCATCATATGACCGCTATCGCGTATTCCGTGAAAAAATACGTCCATTCGTTCGAACGCACTTTTTCACGGACAACGTGAAAAATGCGTTCGTCTGACCCTAGCCTTACGTTTGTGCCCTCACAAAAACGCATTAACGTGAGGGGCAAAACCCTTTGCGCTGTATGTTGTATTACAATGTCAGTGCAACAAATGCGCGTATACGTCTACCACGGGTGAACCTGCGTGAACGCTGCGCGAGATTATTGTTCGTTGCGCGTCCTATACTTAACATTGTGAGCGCAAATGCGTTTGTGCGCTGGTATGCGGATGGTTTTACAATCTATGCACAGGAATTAACGCATAGACTAGGCTTGTGCACCGATTTTTTTTTCGGTTCGATTCGGTTCGATTTGTTCGGATGTTTAAACTTTTCTATTCGGCTCGTTTCGACTGATTTCTGTTTCGATTTGGTTAGGCTCGACTCGTTTTTCGTGTACATTTTTTTTTCGGAATATCGACCATTTTTCGTATTTTCGTGTCACTTTGCTCGTTTTTTGTATCGACTTTTCGTGATTTCGGAAATTTTCATTTTTTCGGAACGTCTGTTCTCCTCGTTTCAAAGCTGTCTAACTCTATTCGTTTTGATGTAAACTACTATGGTTGACTTTTTTATACTTTATATATTTTTTTATAATAAATTTTTGGTTTGTTTTTCGGATCCGATAATTCATTCTGTCGATACGATAATTCTGGCGATTCTATCGTGTTTTTTTTTAATTAAATAAAGATCCTTTTTTTCTTATGAATATACATTTCACAACTTTATTTAATCACATTAAAAAAATGGTATGAAAGCCAAGGAACAAAAAAAAATGAACAAAACGATTTAAAAAACGCTAAACTGACCCGAATGGTCTGACTTTAAAAATAAAAACCAGAACAAAAAGGTTTTAAAACGGAAAAATAGTTGATCAAAATGATCTGAAAGGAAAAAAAAAAAGAAAAAAACAAAAACAGACAAAAAAAAAATTAACCCTTTCGCTGCTGAGGCATTTCACGGCTTCCCTTCACGCCTGTGTGCGGTCTGCTGCTGAGCTAATTTTTAACAGTTTCTCTCCTCTTGTTTAAACGCGTTTTTTTGAAGCCTTATTTTATAATATGACCCAGACATGTTATATATCGTTCTTTCCGGCAGACTCGGCAGATGATTCATAATATATCATTATCATATGTATGCGTCATGTCCTGTCTGTATATTATAACAAAAAATTCAATAAAATTAGAGTTTTCAATGTTTGTTTTACAAGGTGTAAAGTATTTTTTCACATTTTAACCACTTGAATGCTAAGGACGCGCTGAGCGCGTCCTCAGCATTCCCGCTGGTATGCGGAGGACGCGCTGAGCGCGTCCTCGCATCGGGGTCAGCGTTCGGCCGGGTTCCGGCCGATCGCTGGCCCCTCCGGTGCAGGCTGACATCCTGGATGTCAGCCGGCATCCGGACCAGCAGCCGCCATTATTAGGTGTCATCGCGGGGCGCGATGACACCTAATTCAGGCGCCCCCCCCGCATGTGCGGAGGAGGCGCCTGAAAGGAGGGGGGGAGGTCCTTCGGACCTCTCTCCCTTCCGATCGGCGGCGCACAGGGGCTTAACCCAGGCATCATTTGGAAGGGCACAGCCTGCCCTTCCAAATGATGCCTGGCATTAACCCCTGGGGAGCTGGATCGCGAACCGGCGCTGAAAAGCGCCGGTTCGCGATCCTTCCCGGAGCTGGCCGACATCTTGGATGTCGGCCAAGCTTCCGGGAACTCCCCCAGAGGACTGGCGTCATCGTGCATAGCACGATGACGCCAGTCCTAGCATTAACCCCTAACTGCCACCAAGTGTGGAGATAGGGAGTTCCAATGAACTCCCTATCTCCCGATCCGTGGCAGTTAGAGGTTAAATTTTGATATGGTTGGATCGGCCAGAGCATGCCGTTCCAACGATACCAAACATGAAAGTTAAAAATTTTGTAAAAAAAAAAAATAAAAAAATAAAAAAATAAAAAAAAATAAAAAAAAAAAATAAACACTTTTTTTTTATTTTTTTTGGTTTGTTAGTGTAGCAATATTGTTCCCATTTCAATTATAATGTGAACAATGATGCTGCACTAACGATTTTTGTATGCGGTGCGTTTGTTAAAAATAGTGTCATTTTCCCAAAAAAAAAATGTAACGAGACCCCATCTCTAATTTTTTTAACAAGCGCACCCCATACAAAATATAACCGCAATTGCTCGCATGTTAAAATGGTGGAAAAAAAACACTTTACACATTGTAAATTATTGAAAATACATATTTTATTGCATTTTTTGTTATAATATACAGACATGACATAACGTATACATATAATAATGACATATTATGAATCTACCGAGTCTGACGGAAAGAACGATATATAATATGTCGGTGTCATATACTAAAATAAGCCTTAAAAACACGTTTAAACATGATGCGCAAAACAGGTAAAAAATGACCTCAGCACAGGGGCGGGAAAAGCCTCAGCAGCGAAAGGGTTAACATGCGAGTGTTTGCGGTTATATTTTATGAGTTGCGTTCGTTAAAAAAAATTGAAAAGGGGACTTGTTATATTTTTTTGGGTGAAAATTACACTATTTTTAACAAACGCACCCCATACAAAAATCCTTAGTGCAGCATCATTGTTCACATTATAATTGAAATGGGAACAATATTGCTGCATTAACAAAACAAAACAAAAAACCTGTTTATTTTTTTTTATATTTTAATTTTTTATAATTTTTAACATTGTCATGTTTGGTATTGTTGGAAAGGCCATGCTCTGGTCGATCCAAAGATACCAAACATTAACCAACTAAAAGCTGCCGCGGATCGGGAGATAGGGGGTTCCAATGAACCCCCTATCACCACCATTGGTTTCAGTTAGGGGTTAACTCCAGAACTGACGTCATTGTGACGAGGTCTTGGGACTGTCGGCAGCTGCCGTTTCCCCCACGCTGTTGTCTTCCTGCAAAGACGTGACCATGTTGGCGGGCAGCGTCTTAGCGGGCAGCGGTGGGAGAGAGAGAGCTCATAGCTGGGAGGAGGTGTTGCGTGGTGCTGCAAACAGGGACAAATAAATTAGACCTGAGCCGCACTAAGGATCTTTGGGTTGTGTCGGAGAAGACTTCACGCAGTGCTGCCATCAATATTTTTTGATAAATTCTTGGTTATACAATGAATGTGACTGTGGACAAAAATCCGTGTTGTTGTGACATCGCCTAAGCTTAACAAAACCAGGCCACGTCGGTAATCAAATCTCAAGGCAGTACAACAAGGTTGTGTTAGTGTGTGACATTTTTTGGCCAGGCAGGAAGTGTAGAATGTGCACAGTCACATTCATGGCCAAAAATATGTTGACAAATTTATGACAAAGGGTCCATAGAAATGTCAATAAATTTATGTACATATAATTTTAACAGTGTGGAAACCAAGCAATACATATTAACTTATTAAGTAAGGAAAAGCAACGCACACAAACAGGAAAATATAGAAAAAATAGAAATTTATTTACAACATGCCAAGGATGGCAAACTGCCCAATGGGGGCACAAACATAGGGGAGGAGGAGGCTGGTCTCACTGCCGCTCCAGGATGTCAGCGGCATTGCTTATATGCTCCCGCAATTCCTGGAGCAGTTCCTGGATGGAATCTATGGTCGTAACAGCCAGGCGTAGCTCACCGATCGCCATCCGATTTATTATTCTAATGCTGGACGTGTCCGGTCTGGCTTCTCCTTCTATATATCCAATAAATGAAAGAAGGAAAATACAGTAAGTAAAGCAGGTTTCTATTTTTGACTGAAAGTCTTGAAAAAATATAACAGTAGTATATACCAGTGCTGGCGGCCTCCTGAGGCTCCGACTCCTCCTCCGACTCCTCCGACTCCTCCTCCTCCACCACCACCGTCAGCATCTCATCCGGTGCTTTATCTAAGAAATTAAAGAAATAAAAAATAAAGTAAACAACAAAACTGATTTATTTTTGAACAAAAGTCGATGCAAAATACAACAGTAAAAAAAAAAACCTGGACTAGCGGCCTCCTGCTGCGGCTCCGGCTCCCTCTCTCCATCGCCCTCCTCCTGCTCCTCCTCCTGCTCCTCCTCTTCCTCCTCCTGCTCCTCTTGTGCTATACATAAAAAAATTAAATTAAAATACAGTAAACAAAAAATGTTTCTGTTTTTGACCAAAAGTCGTTGCAAAATAAAACAGTATATACCAACGCTGGTGGTCGCCCGTGGCTCCTCCTCCTCCACTGGGGCACTGGTGCCCGCCGGGGCAGATGCTGCCTTCTTCCTGTCTTCTGCCAAATCCAAAAAATAACATGTAAATAATGCAGACTGGAAAAAATGGTATATCTATACAATATATTGCCGAAAGTATTGCGACACCCCTCCACTACCCACTAGCACTACCAGCATGACCCACACTACTCCCATCTCATAGTTCTAAAGTCACAAAATATTTATTTATTTCCTCTGCACATAGACATATATTACCGTTCAATTATATAATTTTCGGAAGTAAACATTACGTTTATTCAATAAAAACTTTTATTTGTGTTGTGTGCGTACAAAACGCATTGTGCCAACTGCTTTTATTTATTTTATAGAAGGCCTCAGCCTCAGTTTCACTTTCAGTTTCTGCGAATAAAATTGTGGATATTGCAGAAACAACAGAAATCGGCCATTTTGTTTTGAAATTTGCATCTAAAGCGTTCAATAATGATACTGCTGCAGCAAACTGACTTGCTGCGCTGTAACAATTCAGCAGCTGCTGAGGATGTATTGAACGCGGCTCTGTTTGGATGCACTTTCAGAAGAACTACATGTCCCATCCTACCACTTAGGAGAGACGCAGAGATTTTTGTTGATGCGCAGATGGGAGCCAATATTGGGCAAGCTGCGGGTCTTCTCGTATGCATCACTCAATCACAACAACCTCCCCCCCCAGCACACTACAGTACACACAGTGCCAAAAGAAATCCAGCATTGTAATTTCATCTACATACATCAAATGTCACAATTTTCACGAAAACGTAAAATTACAAAAAAGAAGAGCTATGGCAAAAATGCATGTATGACGAGTCGTGAAAACGCAAAGCTATACACAATCACATTGCATGAAAAAAGGACTAGATAAATCAACGTATTTCTGTGCACATTAGCACATGCAAGCACATTATTATTATTATACAGGATTTATATAGCGCCAACAGTTTGCGCAGCGCTTTACAATATAACATGACACTTACGTTTGGCTATGACACGCCGGATGTGCCTCAGCTGCTCCTCCTCGCGCATCTTGAGGTCGGACCAGCGTTTTCGTAGCTGGTCCTTTGTCCGGTCCTTCCCGAACAGCTCCAGGATGGTGGTGCGAACCTTATCGAGGATACGGTCCTTTCTTGCATTATTCTTCCTGCCGTAAGGGCCCTTACGGCAGTCGTAATCTTTACGATCAAAGATGCGGACCAGCTCCAACATCTCGTCAAATGCCATGTTGCTGGCCCGCTTCTTCCTGGGTGGTGTCTCATGGGTGCAAGAAGATGAGGAGGTGTCCGAATGGCACTCGTCTCTTGCAGCCATGATAAATAATAAAAACAATATTTTTTGGCCTGTCCAAAAGTTGTCAAAAAACTGGCACAATAAAGTTACGACATCCTCGCGCGCGCATGCGCGACCCGCGGACAAATCGGATCCGACCCGATTACGAAGGAATTATCGTATCGACAGAATTATCGGATCATTGGAAACAAAAACAAGTGATACGCATTACAAATACAAAATTTACAGAATCAGCGATACCAGAATTACCGAAATGGAACCGAAATCACGAATGGAACCGAAATCATGAATAGAGCAAAAATAAATTTCGATTTGACACATTTCAAGTCCATTCGAAAAATCCAAAAATTTTTTCGTTTTGGCTCGGAAAACTTTTCGGATCTGTCGCTTTTCGGGTCCGATCCGATTCGGAAAATCGGCCGCATCCGAAAACACGAATCGGGAAATTTCGTGAAAATTCCGAAATTCCGAAACCCGAAACGCACATCCCTAGCATAGACATTGCGCGCATAATTTCAGCAACTCCTAAAAGCTGGTGTTAATAGCAAATTCTATCATCCTGGCCGAAACCAAATACACCAGCCCAAAAAAAAATACGCAGCAAAGTATAGTTACACATTCTACTCATACCAAACCAATAAGTTTGAGAATTTGTGTGTGTTTCTTTTATTGATGCAACATATATGCGCAGATTGACTTTGACAGCTGCAAAAACTTAATGTGAGACAATTGTGGTTCTTAATTCTGATTGGCTGAATTGCGCGAAAAAAACAGTCCGCACACTGATTTCTGCACGCAACGCTGCTGCGCGCGCGTTTGTGAACGTCCATTTTACGCGCACAAATGCGGAAAATGGATGAAAAAATGCGTGAGGATTGTAATTCCAGCGTTGATTTACGCTCGTTAAGGTTTAACGCTGGGCGCACAAATTCACACGAAAGGAGTGCGTTTTTGCGTGAAGAATGTAATAGGGCCCCTTGTGTATTAATGTTATTATTAGTATCTTTATCAGGGCTCTAGAGTTTAATTCCCAAGCAACTAGCAGCCTAAAAACTTACTTTGCGCTTCTGATGCTCCCTTCCATCATCTATTCAAGCCACACTGACTCAAGATAACCTCGCGCTCTATATATTTACAGTATTTTCTGGTGTATAAGACTACTTTTTATACTTAAAAACATCCCCCAAAAATTGGGGGTCGTCTTATACGCGGGATATACAATACAATATGACGAGTATAGCCCAAAACCTATTTTTTAACTGGAAAATTAGGGGGTCGTCTTATATAGGGATGAGCTGTTTGGTTCGGACAGTTCGGAGTTCGATCCGAACTTAGCCTGTTCGATTAGATTGCGAACTCCGAACATTTCCGGGTGTTTGCCGCATGTTCGACCACAATGCATCACAATGCATTTTCCCACTGGCCTGAAGCTCGTAATTGGCTACAGCCTTGCACCTGACCACAGGACTGGTGCAAGACAGGTTCAACAGTATGCCAATCACGGCTCAGAGTCCTCATTGGGCAGCTAAGTCCCGCAGCACACTATATAACATTTCCACGCATAGCTACAGCACGCATTTTGAGAGGAGATTTCAGAGGAGATTGTTGTGTGTTGTTACTGCCGGTCTGCCACGCTACTGGGGGGGTCTGAGGGTGTCTCATTTCTACCAAATATCAGGGAATTTATGTGATGTGTGTCTTGTCACTGTGCCAGCAAGTTTTTTTGGGGTTACAAATTTCTTTAAAATATTTGTGAATTGAGGTGATCTTCTGTGTCTTGTCACTGTGCCAGCAAGTCTTTTTGGGGTTACGAATTTCTTTAAAACATTTGTGAATTGAGGTGATCTTCTGTGTCTTGCCACTGTGCCAGCAAGTCTTTTTGGGGGTTACAAATTTCTTTAAAACATTTGTGAATTGAGGTGATCTTCTGTGTCTTTTCACACAGCCAGCAAGTATTTTGGGGGTTAAAAATTTCTTTAAATCATTTGTGAATTGAGGTGATCTGTCTCTTGTCACACAGCCAGTACCACGCAGTATTTTTGGGCTCACTAATTTCTACAAAACATTTGTGAATTGAGGTGATCTGTCTCTTGTCACACAGCCAGTACCACACAGTATTTTGGGGGTCAGTAATTTCTACAAAACATTTGTGAATTGAGGTGATCTGTGTCTTGTCACACAGCCATTACCACGCAGTAGTTTGGGGCTCACTAATTTCTTTAAAACATTTGTGAATTGAGGTGATCTGTGTCTTGTCACACAGCCAGTACCACGCAGTATTTTGGGTGTCACTAATTTCTACAGAACATTTGGGAATTGAGGTGATCTGTCTCTTGTCACACAGCCAGTACCACGCAGTATTTTAGGTGTCCCTAATTTCTACAAAACATTTGGGAATTGAGGTGATCTGTGTCTTGTCACACAGCCGGTACCACGCAGTATTTCGGGGCTCACTAATTTCTTTAAAACATTTGTGAATTGAGGTGATCTGTCTCTTGTCACACAGCCAGTACCACGCAGTATTTTGGGTGTCACTAATTTCTACAAAACATTTGGGAATTGAGGTGATCTGTCTCTTGTCACACAGCCAGTACCACGCAGTATTTTGGGTGTCACTAATTTCTACAAAACATTTGTGAATTGAGGTGATCTGTGTCTTGTCACACAGCCAGTACTACGCAGTATTTTGGGGCTCACTAATTTCTTTAAAACATTTGTGAATTGAGGTGATCTGTCTCTTGTCACACAGCCAGTACCATGCAGTATTTTGGGGGTCAATAATTTCTACAAAACATTTTTGAATTGAGGTGATCTGTGTCTTGTCACACAGCCAGTACCACGCAGTATTTTGGGGCTCACTAATTTCTTTAAAACATTTGTGAATTGAGGTGATCTGTCTCTTGTCACACAGCCAGTACCACGCAGTATTTTGGGGGTCACTAATTTCTTTAAAACATTTGTGAATTGAGGTGATCTGTCTCTTGTCACACAGCCAGTACCACGCAGTATTTTGGGGCTCACTAATTTCTACAAAACATTTGGGAATTGAGGTGATCTGTCTCTTGTCACACAGCCAGTACCACGCAGTATTTTGGGTGTCACTAATTTATACAAAACATTTGTGAATTGAGGTGATCTGTGTCTTGTCACACAGCCAGCAAGTATTTTGGGGGTTAAAAATTTCTTTAAATCATTTGTGAATTGAGGTGATCTGTCTCTTGTCACACAGCCAGTACCACGCAGTATTTTGGGGCTCACTAATTTCTACAAAACATTTGGGAATTGAGGTGATCTGTCTCTTGTCACACAGCCAGTACCACGCAGTATTTTGGGTGTCACTAATTTATACAAAACATTTGTGAATTGAGGTGATCTGTGTCTTGTCACTGTGCCAGCAAGTCTTTTTGGGGGTTACAAATTTCTTTAAAACATTTGTGAATTGAGGTGATCTTCTGTGTGTTGTCACTGTGCCAGCAAGTCTTTTGGGGGTTACAAATTTCTTTAAAACATTTGTGAATTGAGGTGATCTTCTGTGTCTTGTCACTGTGCCAGCAAGTCTTTTTGGGGTTACAAATTTCTTTAAAACATTTGCGAATTGAGGTGATCTTCTGTGTCTTGTCACACAGCCAGCAAGTATTTTGAGGGTTAAAAATTTCTTTAAGACATTTGTGAATTGAGGTGATCTTCTGTGTTTTGTCATTGTGCCAGCAAGTCTTTTTGGGGGTTACAAATTTCTTTAAAACATTTGTGAATTGAGGTGATCTGTCTCTTGTCACACAGCCAGTACAACACGCAGTATTTTGGGGGTCACTAATTTCTTTAAAACATTTGTGAATTGAGGTGATCTGTCTCTTGTCACACAGCCAGTACCACACAGTATTTTGGGGGTCAGTAATTTCTACAAAACATTTGTGAATTAAGGTGATCTGTGTCTTGTCACACAGCCATTACCACGCAGTAGTTTGGGGCTCACTAATTTCTTTAACCCTTTCGCTGCTGAGGCTTTTCCCGCCCCTGTGCTGAGGTCATTTTTTACCTGTTTTGCGCATCATGTTTAAACGTGTTTTGAAGGCTTATTTTAGTATATGACATCGACATATTATATATCGTTCTTTCCGTCAGACTCGGTAGATTCATAATATGTCATTATTATATGTATACGTTATGTCATGTTTGTATATTATAACAAAAAATGCAATAAAATATGTATTTTCAATAATTTACAGCGTGTAAAGTGTTTTTTTCCACATTTTAACATGCGAGCAATTGCGGTTATATTTTGTATGGGGTGCGCTTGTTAAAAAAATTAGAGATGGGGTCTCGTTACATTTTTTTTGGGGAAAATGACACCATTTTTAACAAACGCACCGCATACAAAAATCGTTAATGCAGCATCATTGTTCACATTATAATTGAAATGGGAACAATATTGCTGCATTAACAAAACAAAAAAAAAAAAAAAAAAGTGTTTATTTTTTTTTTATTATTTTTTTTTTTAATTTTTTTTATTTTTATTTTTCTTTTTTTTTTTTACAATTTTTTTTACTTTCATGTTTGGTATCGTTGGAACGGCCATGCTCTGGCCGATCCAACGATATCAAAATTTAACCCCTAACTGCCACGGATCGGGAGATAGGGAGTTCATTGGAACTCCCTATCTCCACACTTCGTGGCAGTTAGGGGTTAATGCTAGGACTGGCGTCATCGTGCTGCGCACGATGACGCCAGTCCTCTGGGGGAGTTCCCGGAAGCTTGGCCGACATCCAAGATGTCGGCCAGCTCCCGGGAAGGATCGCAAATCGGCGCTTTTCAGCGCCGATTTGCGATCCAGCTCCCCAGGGGTTAATGCCAGGCATCATTTGGAAGGGCAGGCTGTGCCCTTCCAAATGATGCCTGGGTTAAGCCCCTGTGAGCCGCCGATCGGGAGGGAGAGAGGTCCGAAGGACCTCCCCCCCCTCCCTTTCAGGCGCCTCCTCCGCACATGCGGGGGGGGCGCCTGAATTATGTGTCATCGCGGGGGCGCGATGACACATAATAATGGCGGCCACTGCTCCGGAGGGGCCAGCGATCGGCCGGTACCCGGCCGAACGCTGACCCCAATGCGAGGACGCGCTCAGCGCGTCCTCCGCATACCAGCGGGAATGCTGAGGACGCGCTGAGCGCGTCCTTAGCATTCAAGTGGTTAAAACATTTGTGAATTGAGGTGATCTGTGTCTTGTCACACAGCCAGTACCACGCAGTATTTTGGGGCTCACTAATTTCTTTAAAACATTTGTGAATTGAGGTGATCTGTCTCTTCTCACACAGCCAGTACCACGCAGTATTTTGGGTGTCACTAATTTCTACAAAACATTTGGGAATTGAGGTGATCTGTCTCTTGTCACACAGCCGGCACCACGCAGTATTTTGGGTGTCACTAATTTCTACAAAACATTTGGGAATTGAGGTGATCTGTCTCTTGTCACACAGCCAGTACCACGCAGTATTTTGGGTGTCACTAATTTCTACAAAACATTTGGGAATTGAGGTGATCTGTCTCTTGTCACACAGCCAGTACCACGCAGTATTTTGGGGCTCACTAATTTCTACAAAACATTTGGGAATTGTTATAATCCGTGTGTTCTCACTGGCTGCCACCCATCAAGGGGTCTCACTGATTTATAGGAGGTTTCACTGCCACCCATCAAGGGGTCTCACTGATTTATAGGAGGTGTCTGAGACTTGTAATCTATGTCTTGTCACTGGCTGCCAGCTATCAGGGTGTCTCACTGAGTTATACCAGAGTTCTTTAAATCTTTAATCTTTATACCAGATTTGAATCATAGTTCTGTATATATTAATCTATATATCACTCACCATGTCTGAAAGAACAAAAAGGACAGGCAGACACTCCCAGACACAGATAAGAGGGCAAGCAGCCCCTGTGTCGGGAGGCTGTGCCTCTGGTCCTGGTGGACATGGTGCATCCTCTGCAGGGGCACGCTTGTCCTTTCTAACTGGTGCTGGCCGTCTTAAGCAGCAGCAACATACAGAGGACTTGGTGGATTGGCTAACCAGGCCATCCTCATCCTCTGAGTCCTCTGCCAGCCAGGCGTCTAGTGCTTTACAGTCCACCTCAGCTGCCAAAGCATCTAATGCAGCCTCCATGTCCACAGCTACTCCTGCCGTAGCCTCGCTATCACACACGGAGGAGTCAGCTGAATTGTTTGACTACAATGACACTGACATGCTGCTTGAGGATGCGCAGCAAGTACAGTGCTCTGATTCAATCTCTGAGGTTGAGGAAGGGAGTATAATCAACCTAGAGGAAGGGGGTGCCAGTGATGACACACAAATAACTGGCACTCAGGTTGCCCCAGCAGCTGCAGCATACTGCCAAGTTGGCTCCAGTGACGAGGAGATAGGGGGTGATGATGACAATGATGATGAGGTCACTGACTCCACCTGGGTGCCTGATCGAACAGAGGAATTAAGTGAGGAAGAGGGGGAGGCTTAGGCACAGCAAACACGAGGCACAACATCCTCTGTGACCAAACGTAGCACTAGCCAGTCCAAGGCATCACATGTCAGAGCTGGTCCGGTGCAGAGCGCTGTTGTCTCAAAGAACACAAGCAGGAACTCTGTTGTCTGGGAGTTCTTTAAGAAATGTGCAGTAGAGCGCAGCGTTGCTATTTGTAATCTATGTCAGATGAGGCTGAAGCGTGGGAAAGATACTGGACACTTGGGTACCACGTGCTAGAGGCGACATATGAACAACTGCCACACATCCCGTTGGCGCAAAACTTTGCGTAGGTCCTCCTCCTCCTCATCTGTCTCTACCCCCACTGTATGTCCTGCCATGTCATTGCCTACAACCTCCACCGACAGGGATGATGCTACAGTAATGGATGTACCAGGTCCTTCCTCACAATGTGACATCATCCCAGCAGCTGAAGATTTACGCAGTCAGATTACGTTGCCGCAGCTGCTGCAGCGTAAGAAAAAATATAGTCCCAACCATCCCCAAGCACAGCGTCTAAATGCCAGCTTAGCAAAATTACTCGCATTGCAGCTGCTGCCTTTCCAGCTGGTGGACTCTGCTCCCTTCTGTGAATTTGACGAATGTGCTGTACCACAGTGGCAGGTTCCAAAATGCCATTACTTTTCATGCAAGGCCATTCCAGCACTATACCAGCACGTGGAAGACAATGTTATCAAGTCATTGGGAAAGGCAGTCAGCAACAAGGTGCATGTGACTTTAGACACGTGCCTCCAGCAAGCATGGACAGGGTCGTTACATTTCCTACACGGCACACTGGGTAACTCTGATTGCAGCTGGGAGGGATCCAAGACGGGGCTCTGTGCTGGAGCTTCTTCATCCACCACACCTCCAGAAAGCTGTTTGTATGAGGTCTGTCTGCTCCACCACCACCACCTCTCCCTCTTCCTCCTCCTCCTCCATCTCTGTCTCTGGCAAAGTGGCAGTTAAACCGATGCCTGAAAGGGTCTACGCAATGGCTCAAGCAAAAAGATGCCATACTGTGCTTGAGCTGGTTTGTTTAGGGGACAGGAGCCACACCGGGCCAGAAATTCTGTCAGCTCTGCAGGGGCAGGTGCAGAGATGGTTAACACCATGCCAGCTTCAGCTGGGAATGATCGTCTGCGATAATGGCAGTAACCTTCTCTCTGCCCTACGCAAGGGTAAATTGACGCATGTACCATGCCTAGCACACGTCCTAAATCTAGTGGTACAGCATTTCCTAACCAAGTACCCAGGGCTGCCAGAGCTTCTCATCCAGGCCAGAAAAGTCTGCAGCCACTTCAGACGGTCATTCCCAGCAAGTGTTCACCTGGCAGAAATCAAAGAGAATTCCACCTTCCCACAAACCGTCTGATCTGTGACATGCCCACCAGGTGGAACTCGACATTAGCAATACTGCAGCGTCTGCACAAGCAGCAGAGGGCCATCAACGAGTACCTGTGTGAGTATGGCACAAGGATAGGGTTGTTTTTTTTTCCCCCCTGCAGTGGCTGATGATCAAGGATGCATGCACTGTACTGTCTCCATTTGAGGAGGCAACGAGGATGGTGAGCAGGAACAGTGCATGCATCAGTGACACAATTCCTTTAGTGTTCCTGCTGGAGCACACTCTTCGGGGAATTATAGATGTGGCTCTAGAGGCAGAGCAGCGGGAGGAAGAGGAGGCCTTCCCTAGCTCTCAAGGCCCCAGTCTTTCCGCAGACAGCATTCCAGCGGGTCCTACTCTGATCAGAAAGGAGGAGGATGAGGAGGAGGCAGAATATTTAAGTAGTGGGGGCATTGAAGGTGGGGATTCCTCAAGGGAGGGTTTCGTGTGCCCAGAAACACAAGGGCTAGTGCGTGGCTGGGAGGAGGAAGTGCACGATACAGTCATCCTCATTGACCAGGATGACTCGGAAGCTAATGCCACCTCCAACCTATGCTGCATGGGCTCCCTTATGATGCAAAGCCTGCTAAAGGATTCGTGCTATCAAGGAGAGGGATCATTAATGGTTGGCAACCCTTCTTGATCCACGATACAAGGGTAAAGTTTCAGAGCTCATCCTGCCCACACAGAGGGAGCACAGGATGAAAAAACTTGAGGACGCTTCAAAACGACACTTGTGTAACACCTTTACAGGCACTGTAGATTACCAAGTGATGACACACGTGCTTCTGAGGCTGCGGATGATCAGAGGAATAGTGGTGAAGGCCAGGGCCGCTTGACTGATGCATTTTTAAAAATTTTTAGTCCTCGACGACCAGGGACGTCAAATGTAGGCACCCATTGCCAGCGTCTTCAACATATGGTGCAGGACTACCTAGGGGCAAGGGCAGACCCGGATACCATTCCAGCAGATGATCCACTGGCTTACTGGGTGTTGAGATTGGATCATTGGCCAGAACGTAGCCAATATGCTATGCAGCTACTAGGTTGCCCTTCATCTAGCGTGCTTTCTGAAAGGACGTTCAGTGCCGCTAGAGGTTTTGTCACAGACAAAAGAGTGCGTCTGTCCACCGACTCTGTAGACCGGCTGACATTTATAAAAATGAATCAGTCCTGGATCAGCAGCTATCAATCCCTTGATGCTGAAGTAATGGAATAGATCGGGGATGTCCTCTTCTGCATTCACAAAACCTGCAGCACTGAACTCTTCCACAATACCACAAAAGGGTTACGGTGTGGCACTTGCTGCCATGAAAGGCACAATATTTGGCTGCACTGATGCCTGTGCCAGATTTATATCATTTTAATTTTTTGAACCGCAGGGTCCAACCCTGCACTCTTCCACAATACCACAGAGGGGTTACTGTATTATGATGGCACTTGCAGGCCTGGCACCAAATGCACAATATCTGGGTGCAGTGACACCTTGACCAGAATCATATCTTTTCAATATAGGACCATATGGTCCACCCCTGCATTCTTCCACAATACTACAGAGGAGTTACTGTATGATGATACTTGCTGGCCTGGCAGTCTTGCACCAAAGGCAGAATATCTGGGTGCACTGATGCCTTGACCAGAATCATATCTTTTCAATATAGGACCACATGGTCCACCCCTGCATTCTTCCACATTACCACAGAGGGGTTACTGTATGATGACACTTGCTGGCCTGGCACCAAAGGCACAATATCTGGGTGCACTGACGCCCATTACCAGATAAAAAACCTTTTAATATAGGACCGCAAGGTTCACCCCTGCATTCTTCCACAATACTACAGAGGGGTTACTGTATGATGATACTTGCTGGCCTGGCAGTCTTGCACCAAAGGCAGAATATCTGGGTGCACTGACGCCTTGACCAGAATCATATCTTTTCAATATAGGACCACATGGTCCAGCCCTGCATTCTTCCACAATACTACAGAGGGGTTACTGTATGATGATACTTGCTGGCCTGGCAGTCTTACACCAAAGGCAGAATATCTGGATGCACTGACGCCTTGACCAGAATTATATCTTTTTAATATAGGACCACATGGTCCACCCCTGCATTCTTCCACAATACCACAGAGGGGTTACTGTATGATGACACTTGCTGGCCTGGCACCAAAGGCACAATATCTGGGTGCACTGACGCCCATTACCAGATAAAAAACCTTTCAATATAGGACCGCAAGGTTCACCCCTGCATTCTTCCACAATACTACAGAGGGGTTACTGTATGATGATACTTGCTGGCCTGGCAGTCTTACACCAAAGGCAGAATATCCGGGTGCACTGACGCCTTGACCAGAATCATATCTTTTTAATATAGGACCACATGGTCCACCCCTGCATTCTTCCACAATACCACAGAGGGGTTACTGTATGATGACACTTGCTGGCCTGGCACCAAGGCACAATATCTGGGTGCACTGACGCCCATTACCAGATAAAAAATTTTCAATATAGGACCGCAAGGTTCACCCCTGCATTCTTCCACATACTACAGAGGGGTTACTGTATATGATACTTGCTGGCCTGGCAGTCTTGCACCAAAGGCAGAATATCTGGGTGCATTGACGCCTTGACCAGAATCATATCTTTTCAATATAGGACCACATGGTCCACCCCTGCATTCTTCCACAATACTACAGAGGGGTTACTGTATTGATGATACTAGCTGGCCTGGCAGTCTTGCCCAAAGAGAAATATCTGGGTGCACTGACGCCTTGTCCAGAATCATATCTTTTCAATATAGGACCACATGGTCCACCCCTGCATTCTTCCACAATACCACAGAGGGGTTACTGTATGATGACACGTGCTGGCCTGGCACCAAAGGCACAATATCTGGGTGCACTGACGCCATTACCAGTTAAAAAACTTTTCAATATAGGACCACAAGGTTCACCCCTGCATTCTTCCACAATACTACAGAGGGGTTACTGTATGATGATACTTGCTGGCCTGGCAGTCTTGCACCAAAGGCAGAATATCTGGGGGCACTGACGCATTGACCAGAATCATATCTTTTCAATATAGGACCACATGGTCCACCCCTGCATTCTTCCACAATACTACAGAGGGGTTACTGTATGATGATACTTGCTGGCCTGGCAGTCTTGCACCAAAGGCAGAATATCTGGGTGCACTGACACCTTGACCAGAATCATATCTTTTTAATATAGGACCACATGGTCCGCCCCTGCATTCTTCCACAATACCACAGAGGGGTTACTGTATGATGACACTTGCTGGCCTGGCACTAAAGGCACAATATCTGGGTGCACTGACGTCCGTTACCAGATTAAAAACTTTTCAATATAGGACCGCAAGGTTCACCCCTGCATTCTTCCACAATACTACAGAGGGGTTACTGTATGATGATACTTGCTGGCCTGGCAGTCTTGCACCAAAGGCAGAATATCTGGGTGCACTGACGCCTTGTCCAGAATCATATCTTTTCAATATAGGACCACATGGTCCACCCCTGCATTCTTCCACAATACCACAGAGGGGTTACTGTATGATGACACGTGCTGGCCTGGCACCAAAGGCACAATATCTGGGTGCACTGACGCCCATTACCAGATAAAAAACTTTTCAATATAGGACCACAAGGTTCACCCCTGCATTCTTCCACAATACTACAGAGGGGTTACTGTATGATGATACTTGCTGGCCTGGCAGTCTTGCACCAAAGGCAGAATATCTGGGTGCACTGACGCATTGACCAGAATCATATCTTTTCAAATAGGACCACATGGTCCACCCCTGCATTCTTCCACAATACTACAGAGGGGTTACTGTATGATGATACTTGCTGGCCAGGCAGTCTTGCACCAAAGGCAGAATATCTGGGTGCACTGACACCTTGACCAGAATCATATCTTGTTAATATAGGACCACATGGTCCACCCCTGCATTCTTCCACAATACCACAGAGGGGTTACTGTATGATGACACTTGCTGGCCTGGCACCAAAGGCACAATATCTGGGTGCACTGACGCCCGTTACCAGATTAAAAACTTTTCAATATAGGACCGCAAGGTTCACCCCTGCATTCTTCCACAATACTACAGAGGGGTTACTGTATGATGATACTTGCTGGCCTGGCAGTCTTGCACCAAAGGCAGAATATCTGGGTGCACTGACGCCTTGACCAGAATCATATCTTTTCAAAATAGGACCACATGGTCCACCCCTGCATTCTTCCACAATACTACAGAGGGGTTACTGTATGATGATACTTGCTGGTCTGGCAGTCTTGCACCAAAGGCAGAATATCTGGGTGCACTGACACCTTGACCAGAATCATATCTGTTTAATATAGGACCACATGGTCCACCCCTGCATTCTTCCACAATACCACAGAGGGGTTACTGTATGAAGACACTTGCTGGCCTGGCACCAAAGGCACAATATCTGGGTGCACTGACGCCCGTTACCAGATTAAAAACTTTTCAATATAGGACCGCAAGGTTCACCCCTGCATTCTTCCACAATACTACAGAGGGGTTACTGTATGATGATACTTGCTGGCCTGGCAGTCTTGCACCAAAGGCAGAATATCTGGGTGCACTGACGCCTTGTCCAGAAGCATATCTTTTCAATATAGGACCACATGGTCCACCCCTGCATTCTTCCACAATACCACAGAGGGGTTACTGTATGATGACACGTGCTGGCCTGGCACCAAATTCACAATATCTGGGTGCACTGACGCCCATTACCAGATTAAAAACTTTTCAATATAGGACCACAAGGTTCACCCCTGCATTCTTCCACAATACTACAGAGGGGTTACTGTATGATGAAACTTGCTGGCCTGGCAGTCTTGCACCAAAGGCAGAATATCTGGGTGCACTGACGCCTTGACCAGAATCATATCTTTTCAAAATAGGACCACATGGTCCACCCCTGCATTCTTCCACAATACTACAGAGGGGTTACTGTATGATGATACTTGCTGGCCTGGCAGTCTTGCACCAAAGGCAGAATATCTGGGTGCACTGACGCCTTAACCAGATGCATATCTTTTTAATATAGGACCGCAAGGTTCACCCCTGCATTCTTCCACAATACCACAGAGGGGTTACTGTATGATAGTACTTGCAGGTCTGGCACCAAAAGCACAATATTTGGGTGCACTGCCACTGACGCCTGTATCAGATTCATATCCTCAGAGGGGTTATGGTGTGACGGCACTGTTGGGGACGCTAAAGGACCAATTTTGAAGCACCTATTGTTACTTTCATCCAAAGCCTGCATAAGTTTCACAATAATTTAGCCAAAAAAATCAGTAAACCTTTTCTGCGTGTACGAAAATGTCTCCTCTTTTCATACAGACTGACGCCCCAAGCAGTTGTTTATGGATAGATTAAAGGAAAAGCATTTACCATCATTTGAAACGTCATTTTTTGGTTTTTAAGTGTTTCTGTACATCCTAGAAATTTTCCACTTCACGGGCAGGTTATGGGGACCTCCTAGGCACGATATTTGAAGGAATTTTTGGTTTTTATTCTTAACCCTTATTTCATGGAAAATTCACTGTCCCTTTAAAAAAGTTTTTTTTTTACTTTTTGTCCTTGTTTCCTGTCCCCCAGGGCACTACCCGGACCCCCATACACCTTTTATGGCAAATATCTAGCATATATGCCCTCTTGGAGGGCACTCTAAAAACCGAATTTTCAGCCCCATTGACTTGCATGGATCTCAAGTTCGGGTTTGGGCTCGGACCCGAACATATGGGAAGTTTGGGTTCGGGCCCGAACCGAACTCGGGGGGTGTTCGGCTCATCCCTAATCTTATACACCCGGTCGTCTTATACTCCAGAAAATACGGTATATAGTCTATGAAGCACAGTTTTATGCAGTTATTTTTAATACTTTTTGCATTTGAAAGTATAACATTATTTTAGTATTTTTTTTTTATTTTATAAATTGTGCAATTAACTTATTAGATTCCTTCCACCCCCAAATCCCCAAACTTTGTACTTGCACCCGATCCTAGAATAGCTCATTCTTCTCCAGCTAGCTGCAAAGCCTACACCTCATTCAGAATAGCGACTCAAGCCGTTAATGGCTGGGTCAGATAATAACCAATATATTTAAGTATTTTTTAATTATTAAAAGAGACACTCCACTCATCCTGACCACTTTATTGCAGAAATAAAGTGGCTAGGATGTGATGAGTATCTTCCCCCCTTCTGCCCTGATTGGGTGAAAACGGTAGGTGAAGTGGTGGGCCCCCCCACCGCACACACACTCAGCGTCACCAGCTGCCGAAATTTTGCATTTTTCGCTGCTGGTCACCAGATCGGTCAATATGACCAGCATGCATAGAGGTCTCGATAGCAAGAGGTCTCAGAGTGACAGCAATGGAATGGATCTGGAATATGTAAAGTGTGCAAGTCAGTAGCGGTGTGTAAGTTTAATTTCCTACGCTACTTCAGCAGCATCTGCCCATTTTTTTAACCCTTTCACATACCGATATCGAGATATCTTGGGCTTCAAAGCCACCATCTGGTGCCCTGATATCGAGATATCTCGGTATGCTGATCTGCAGCCCAAAAGCAAATGAAATTCATTTGCTGCAAACTAACTTCATGTGTTTTTGGGCTGCAGGAGGTGCCCCTAAAGTTTTAGCCCTGTGAGCATAATGCCCAAAAAGCTAAAACTGTAAAATCAGCTGCTGAAAGCTCTGAAATATAGCGCTTTCAGCAGCCGACGCAGGAGAAATAGAAGAAAATAGACCAGCCACTCAAACCTCTAACTCAATTTGTCAGTAGATAGTGCCATCTACTGGCAAAAAATAGGTTATTTACAGTAAGAAATACAGTAAGAAATACAATGGGCTAAATTACAATCTTCGCAAACGTTTGCGCCGGTGCAAAAACGCATTAACGCTAGGGGTAAAACACTTTGAGCCGAACAGTGTATTACATTGTCAGCGCAACAAACGCGCGTAATAGTCTACCGCGGGTGAACTTGCGTGAACCCTTTGCGAGTGTACTGTACTGCGCGCATCCTATACTTAACATTATAAGCGCAAAATTGAATGTGCGCTGGTACGCGGATGGTATTACAATCTATGCGCAGGATTTAACGCATGGCCTTTGCGGGCATAATTTTAGCAACTCCTAAAAGCTGGTGTTAATGGCAAATCTGAACAACCTGGTCGAACCCAAATACACCCGCCCAAAAAAAATGCTGCAAATATAGTTACACATTCTACTCATACCAAACCAATAAAATGGAGAAGTTGTGTGTGAATGTATTATTGCTGCAGCATATATGCTCAGATTGACTTTGGCAGGCGCAATTTCTTAACGTGGTTCTTAATTCTGATTGGCTGAATCGCCAGAAAAAAACACTGATTTCTGTGCGCAATGGTACTGCGCGAGCATTTGTGCGCATCCGGTTGATGCACGTTATTGCTCGACGGATGAAAAACGCACGAGTATTGTAATTCCAGCGGGGATTTGTGCGCGTAAACGTTTAACGCTTGGCGCACAAATTCACGCGTTGTGTGTGCGTTTTTGCGTGAAGAATGTAAAAACTCAAAGAATGGGTATAAAAACTCAAAGAATGGGTATAAACTCAAATATTTCTTATTTAATAATTAATTAAAAATGATTTTACAAAAGACAATTTTGTTAGGAAAATCACTTGGTAGTGAAAGGGTTAAGGGCCAAAAAGAGTACTCTTTTTCACTAGAGTATCCCTTTAAAATCTATAGTCTGGAAAAATATATCCCTGCTTGTTTGGCATTTGAATGCAGGGTCATAATGGATATTGCAATTAAGAGTTTCCAACTGCATTTTTCCAGGAATGAATTAACATCTAAAATAATGGAAGTAACTAAATGAATGGATTAAATAACAAGTTAAACAACATCATCAAGCCACAAAAGAACGTGTTAGTTGTTGCTTTGGTTTTGCATTATTTAACACACTAATGCCAATTCTTCGCCGATGTAGAAAGGATAATTGCAAGTCTAGATTAAAAACCAAACCTAGCAACGGTTTAAATACAGAAAAGCATCGCGTACAAAATGTTTAACTTTTTATTTCCATTTTGGGTAGATATTTTGCTCCTTTCACCAGAACTGAAAGAGTTAGGCTTTCTGAGGTTACGATCTTATCACTAATAAGGCTGTTAATTAAGTTTTGCTTAAGTTGTATTTGGCTTAATAGGTTTGTATGTAGCTCAAGGTTCTAATGAGCTGCGTAGCATCCATTAGCCGACCATTCTGTAAAAACTGAAGATTTTCCTGAAAGGTCACTCATGAAAAGGTTAAATGTATTATGACAGTATTCACATGGATGAATATTTCAAAAGGTAATATGAATTGTTACACTATGTAACAAATAAAATCCAAACTTCCTGAATTATTCTTATAATGTTAAAGGGTCTTAAAAACCTAAAATGAATATTCTGGATAACATTTAGAGCAATTTGCTTTAAAAATTAGTATTCCTTAGACCAGTGGTTCCCAAACCTGTCCACAGGACCCTCCGTCTCGCCAGGTTTGCCAGATATGTGAAGCACAGCACAGGTGATATGATTTGCTGCTCAGTGATTACAGGATTCAGTCTGCATTTCCCCAAGGTGATCTGCAAAATCTGGCCTGGTTGAGGGTCCCGAGGACAGGTTTGGGAACACTGCTTTAGACGTTGGGTAGACCATGAGTCTGCCCAGATTCATCCAGGTCATCCTTCTTTCTATGTGTGGCTGCCAAGGACACTACAATGCTCCACACGACTGCTCCCACTGTCTGTCTGAAAGTCTCTCCAATCATGGGACAAACTGGCAACCTGCTGTGAGCTGACGATACATTCTTCCCTGCTTACTCCATTATACCACCTTCTTTTCACCAGGCATGGATATCCCATATTTTCCAATGTTACTCTCTGGGAGGAGTGTCTCGTCTCATGCATCTGTTAGCAGATGGATGCCTTCTTTCCTTTGATTCCTTGGAAAATAAATGCTCTTTGTTGACAAAAGATTATTTTCACATATTTACAACTGCTCAGCTATGCGTCTAATGTTACAAAAGTCACAATGTCGTCGCTGGCCTTTTTTGAAAAAATCATGATTTACAGAGACTTACCCTGCTGGATTCATCTCACAACTTTACTTCCATATAACATCAACAGCAGACTGTAAGTACATGCCCTATCTACAAACTTGGGAACTGAATCTACAACAAGAATAAGACTCTGAGGACTGGGCAGATATTTGAGAGGTGTCATGGAATGTCTCTCCTTGTATCCAGTTCACAAAAATGCTTCTCCTATGGTATACTACACCTTGTAAACTTTTTTGTATGTGGAAAACTACAATGGATGTATTCTGTTGGCGAATTGCCTGCACATACGGTGCCTGGTCGGGGCCTGTTCGAGGGCATTGAAATCCCCATAGAGAAGCAATGCTTCGTCTATTCAGAGAACAAAAACCAGCAGTGAAAAGTTGCTGTCCGGTGGTTTCATTCGGCAGGTTTATTCAGGAGACTCCCATAGGCTTCAATGTAAAAAATATTCCCGTTTTAATTCAATATTTTATAAACTGCTTATTATTATATTCTGCAGTAAAGAGTTACTTTATTTTTAGATTTTTTTAGGATCTTTTAAGCATTTTTTGGAAAACTTTTTTTTCGAACTTTCCGCGATCGTCCCGAAAGGTTCGAAGTTTGCGAACTTTCGAACAGCCGATGTTCGAATCGAACTTCGAACCAATTCGAACAGGCAGCCCATCCCTACCCTACACCACCACTCCTCCCTTATTGCTAAATTGTGAGCTTAACACTTGGGTGTAATCAAAAGGAAAGGAGCAGCTCACGAGTCAAGCTCAGACCCTGAACTCAGAGCAAGACAGCATGGAACTTTCTGCGATGAATGCCAGCACATAAGGAAAAGGGGGAAATAATGTATCACCCACTAATAGAACCAAACTTGGAACACCAACCAATAAATCAAATTTTAGATTGTAAATACGTGCTCATAGCTATATATTATATTAGTTATATATTTCACTTAATGTTTACTGCCTGCTATTTATTATGCCTATTTCTAGTATACCAATACCAAATTGCAAATATTTAGTTTATTTCACTTAAATGTATATTTAACAGCCATCTGTTTCTTTAATTGTGGTATCTGAGCATGTGTTAATAGTGTTACTTTAAAATGCCCACATAACTTGTTCAATAACAGGGATTTACGAAAGACAAGTGGTCAGCCTGCTGCTGGAAGAAAAAAGACTTTGTCAGTTACAAAGAAAAGGGTTGTTTTTGTACAATCAATTAAAAATATGGAATTCTCTTCCTTAAGATGTTGTTTTATCCAAGTCATTGATGTATTTTTTATAAAATGATATACAAATTAAAATTGTAATGCATTGCTTATTGATCCAGGGAGAAATCTGATCTGATTGCCACTATAGAATCAAGAAGGGATTGATTTTCCCCTTTTGCACTCACTTAGTAAATACACCAAGGTGGGTGTTTTACCCACTTTTAAATCAACAACAGCCATAGGGATAAGTGGAATTTTGAACTTGATTGAAATTGGACTTCTTTCAACCTATTTTATGATGGAACATAACAGCAGTTTGCTGAAGTTTATTATTATACAGCATTGTAGCTACACTGGAAACTTACCACTGGGATTCTATTGCACAGTACAGTGTGACTCACTGGTGGGATTCTACTGTACAAACACAAACACACCATCATGATTATTATATACAGTACAACCTGCCTGTAGGATTTTAATGTTCATTATGGTGGAGCACCTGCTGAGTAGAACCTGGAGTGAATTTTCAGGGAAGTATTACTTGTGCCTGCTGTTCCTGTTTCCAACTGTGGAATATGTAATCCATATATAAATACTAAAGTAATGCAAAATATAATGTGACATAGAAGCTACTGTCAAAAAAGAAAAGATTTAAGGGGTTATCCACACAGCACCGAAATGTCACTGACATTTCAGTGCTCTGTCGTTCTCTGCACTTCCCCGCACACTGCACTTCCCCGCACATTCACCGCAGTGTCACCAAAGTGCAGGGAATCGGCCGCCGAATGCTGCCACAAACTTGGCGCAAACCTGCCGGCCGCATCCGCAAACCCACTGGACATCTGCTGCAAACATGCTGGACAGCCCCCAAATGCAGCCGACGAGCCGATGCTCACAGAGCTGACCAGCCGCAGAAGAAAGCTGACAAGCTGCCGGACGGGTTAAAAAAACCAACACAATTGAAAGTGTGAAAATTGATACGCTGTTTGCAAAAAAACTACTGAATGAAAATGTCTGGAATTTACATACAAGATCCTATGAATGATAATAAAAAGGTCTGTTACAGAAAAAAAGAAAAACCGCTATTAAAAAAAAAGTGGATTTTTTTACGAAAAATCCTGAAAAATGCCTAAAAGAGGCTAAAAATAATAATATATAATAAAAATAAAGAGACTTTTTACTGCAGATTAAAATAATAAACGGTTTATTAAATATTGAATAAAAACGGGAATATTTTTAACATTGAAGCCTATGGGGTTCTCCTGAATAAACCTGACGAATGAAAACATTGAACAGCAGGGAACTTCAGCATCTTTTCACTGCAGTTCAGTGTTCTCTGAATAGATTAACCATTGCTTCTCTATGGGGGATTTCACTGCCTTCGAACCGGCACCGTACTTGCTGGCAGTTCGCTAAAATTTGGCGAACTGCCTGCTCTGTGAATAGCCGAATGGCCCTGAAATTACACTGTACGGGTAAATTTCCTGTTCGGTGCCAGATTGGTTCTTTGTGAATAACCCTGTTAGTGTTTATTTAATATTAAACTGTTTATTGTACAATTATGTGGAGCCATTCCTCCTCAGGTTCCATCGTTGACTTCTGTCACACTGTAATAACCGGAAGGAAACTCGTCTAATTGCAAACTCGTCGAAACAATTACCAAATGTGAATAAATACTTGCTAAATAATGTAAAGGCTCCAGTATTCTCTTACAGTTCTCAGCATACCTGGCTTATATTTTATGATGATGCATAGATGTGATTTCTATTACCTTTTTTTGTGAATTTTTTATATTTATCTGTTGCTGTTAACCTCGAGATTTTTCTCCAGCTGCTTTTCTGATAGCTATTTCTTTCCATCAACGAGTCTTTTAGCCTTCCGTATAAGTTGCTTTTAATAATGGAAACATGCTGGGGTCAGAGAGCATTCAACAGTAGGAGAACTATCATTGCAATTTAGTATTGAGGTGGATTTAAAGAAAGGTTGCGGCGTCATAACTTTATATGAAACATAGTAAGGGTGTCAGAAAACACATTTTATTATCTTTGAATTACCGAGGACTTGACTAAGAATGCTAGAGGCAACATGTGAGTTATGAAATGTTTCAAGTAGTAATAAGAAGCATTTTTTTTTTAAAAAAAAGAACCCCACAGGATATTTATGAAAGATTAAAAAAAAAAAAAATTCTATGGTGTAGTTTAATATAGGAGACTTTGGCTTCTTCGCTGAGCTATTTTCATATAACCTTTGAGAATTATTGGAATGGAAAGGTAAATGAGAACCAGGAAAGATACATACATAGGACTCCAATGTGTGCCGTCTAGTCATATATTTAAAAAGTCTATTTTAGCCTGGATCTATACCACAGCTTATAGTAGTAGCTAATAGGTTAATACAATACATGAAAGCATGGGGAGGCTTGAAAAAGATATTTCTACCAAACAGCCCTGTACATTTTTTAAAATTAACCACATCTATTCTCCTGTAGAAGGCATAGGACTTCCCGCCAGTCACACAATACGTATTGTACCACATTTTACGCAGTTAGCACTTTATAGAGGAAACAAAGACGTACAATGTGTTTCCCATCTATCAAGGGCAGACACCTTAGATAGAGGATAGATAAAAAATATTTTGTACAGCAGATGTTTTTATTTGTAAGTTAAGGGTAAACATATCCTTTCTTTTCTTTTCATCTTCAGATTTTTCCCACACTCCAGGGACAATTTTCATAAACCAATTCGTAAACCATTTGCTTGTTCGAGATCTCCCTTCTGTCATCTTGTATTATTATTATTTTATTATTATTAATCTTTATAAAGCGCCAGCGTATTCTGCAGCCTTGTACAATGGGCACAATCTAGACAGGGTTACAGCACATTGAAACATTTTGACAAACCAGGAGGAAACGAGGACCCTATTCCGGTGGGAACTCACAATCTAGAAGGGTTGGGGGTAGAAACAGGAGGAGAGGACTGCAAGGTGAGAGTGATGGACTACAAGGTGAGACTGATGGACTACAAGGCAAGAGTGATGGACAGCAAGGCGAAAGTGATAGACTGGTTGTGTTAGTGAGTCGGGTGGAAGGCTTCCCTAAATAGGAATGTCTTAAGGGAGCGTTTGATGGAAGGGAAACTATGGGAAAGTCTGACCCTACGAGGGAGAGCGTTCCAGAGGATGGAGGCTGCACATGAGAAATCCTGCAGTCTATCAGGGAAGAGGTGATGTGGGGAGAAGCTAGGAGCAGGTCACTGTTTGATCTTAGGGAGCGGGCTGTATTTGGAAATTAGTGAGGACAGGTAGTGGGGAGCTGAGTTAATGAGAGCTTTGCAGGTCAGGGTAAGGATTTTAAATTTAATTCTGCAGTGGATGGGGAGCCAGTGAAGGGATTCATAGAGAGGAGCAGCAGAGACCGAGTGGCGGGTGAGGTGGATGAGTCTGGCAGATGCATTCAGAATCGCTTGTAGGGGGGAGAGACGGGAGAGAGGGAGGCCAACTAGAAGATTATTACAATAGGCAAATCGGGAGATTACAAGGGAGATTATTACTGTAAAAGGTTGCAAATTGCAGTCCCCATCTTCCTACTAACAAAGAGTTCAAAAAATTGCTGCTGCATTACTAAAGCCAGGAGAGGGCAGAATAAAGGGAGAGTTCTGGGGTCACTCACTACTGAACAGGAATAAGATTCAGGGAGGTTATAATTGATGAAAATCCCTTTACAGTACAGACACAAGTTGTTACTGTAATTTTCATATATTCAGGCATTATGCCTCGTACAGATATTATTTTTATATTCTATTGGTATTTTGGGAAGCTGCATTGCTAATAACCTCATAGTGATCACTACAGATTCCCATAAGCAGGAGATCTGACCATTTTATTATCTATCTTTGTCACATTTACTATGTTTGATACAAAGGCCATTCCTGCCTTTATGCTGATAATGAAGGCCCTGTGTGAAATTGTGTAAAATAAGGGACACTTTCAGCCCAGCAATTTCTGTGAAAGATAAACAAATACATGAATAATGGGAAAATTTGCATTATTTTAACCCTTTCGCTGCTGAGCCTTTTCACACCTCTGTGCTGAGGTCATTTTAACCGGTTTAGCTCATCATGTTTAACCGCATTTTGAAGCCTTATTTTAATATATGACCCAGACATATTATATATCGTTCTTTCCGGCAGACTCGGCAGATTCATAATATGTCATTATTATAAGTATACGTCATGTCCTGTCTGTATATTATAACAAAAAATGCAATAAAATTAGAATTTTCAATAATTTACAACGTGTAAAGTGTTTTTTTTTCACATTTTAACATGCGATCGTTTGCGGTTATATTTTCTATGGGGTGCGCTTGTTAAAAAAAATTGAAATGGGGGCTCATTACATTCTTTTTTGGGGAAAATGTCGCTATTTTTAACAAACGCACCGCATACAAAAATCGTTAGTGCAACATCATTGTTCACATTATAATTGAAATGGGAACAATATTGCGCCAGTCATCAGGGGGCATTCCCGGAAGCTTGGCCGACATCCAAGATGTCGGCCAGCTCCAGGAGAGGATCACGATTCGGTGCTTTCGGCGCCGAATTGTGATCCGGCACTTTCGGCGCCAAATTGTGATCCGGCACCCAATGGGTTAAAGACAGGCACGGTTTGGAAGGACAGGCTGTGCCCTTCCAAACCGTGCCTGCCTTTAGCCGCAGGACCCCGGCGATCCGGAGGGAGAGAGGTCTGAAGGACCCCCCCTCCCTTTCAGGCGCCTCCTCCGCACTCACGAGGGGGGGGGGGGCGCCTGAAATAGATGTCATTGCGCCGCCGCGATGACATCTATCTTCCCCCCGGGGTCCCGGAGCGCCGGACTGACATGCAGATGTCAGCCCGCACCGGGGGGGCCAGCAATCAGCCGGAATCCCGGCTGATTGCTGCCTCCTGTGCTAGGACGTGCTCAGCGCGTCCGTAGCACAGGAGGAAAACTTGGCAGGACGCGCTGAGTGTGTCCTTAGCAGCCAAGTGGTTAATCTTTAAGCTATTTCAGAACGATTTCTGTGCAAAATTTTACATTTACTCTCATCTCTTTCCGTAGATGATGGCAAAATGGAGACGGTAAGAAGATTGTCCTTGCCATCTCTATGTTACCATTGTATTCCGGGGTAGGCGTATTCTTAGCACCTCGCACTGGAATGAAACACAAGGCTGCCAGATACCAGCAGCGGCTCTCTGTGCTGCTGAAAGTATCAACTCGTGCAGTCCATAGGACTCCATGGAGCTTGGCGTGTCCCAGCCACAAGCTCCATGTGAGATCGCGATGGCGTGGAGCCCTGGAGTGATCTCGGAGCGAGACTAGGAACTATGTATTGCCAGTCTCATTCTGCTCCTGGTGAGTAGAAGCGGCATATTGCTATGCCCTTATCACCACGGGATGAAAGGTGAACATGGGATTTAATTGGGGGGGTTTAGAGAGTGTTATTTGGTTTTGCATTTGCAAAATAATTTAGCACCAGCTTCTAGGAGTCAATATTTTTCACTGAAATACCGTCTCCCGTGTAGATGCGCATGCTACTTTGGAACAAGTTACAATTAATATCGTCCATAATAAGTATAGGAGACCTTAATGTACAGAAATCTCATGTAGGAAAATGGCTACATCCGAGTCACCAAACCAGCTTGCGGCAGGAATGGAATGGTGTTTCACATTGATACACATGACGTCTCCTTACATAGTCACATAGGCTGAAAAAAGACATGCATCCATCGGGTTCAGCCTTTCACACATCACCTACTGCTGTTGATCCAAAAGAAGGCAACATACTGGGAAAAAATCCTTCTTGACCCCAGAATGGCGTCAGATTTCACCTTGGATCAAGAAGCTTTTACCCACATATTAAATATTATAACCCTTAATATTATGTTTTTGCAGGAAGTCATCCAGTGGTTGTTTAAAGGTCTGTACAGACTCAACCACCTCAACAGGCAGAGAATTCCAGTTTAACGTTTCCTATAGTTAGCTTATCAACAACTAGGGAATATAGCCCCCTATATGTAATTGTTATCTTTGCATCCCATGTTTCAAATAAATGTTGTGCTGAAAATATGTTCAACTAACGATGCTTGGGATTGAAAAGGTTAAGTTAGTTATTTTGGGGTTTTCTGAATTTTAAAATACCTGTGAAAAATCAACATTGTTGCAAAAGCTGGAAATAGACAACTTCTCACAAAAGTAAAATCCAAACAACAGCAGGAGATGTTTCACATCCAGTACAACCAACGTGTACGTGTTGTTCCATCTAGCAACTTTCTATCAGCTGTGCAGCCTATATAATGTCCATTTTAGATCATTGTCAGTTCAGCATTGTAGGTCTATAAAGGGGGGAACAGACCGGGTTCAAAAGCACCTCTACTTAAAATAAATGATCAAGAATCTGATCAGTGTCTTAGTACTGAGACGGAATTTCTGTACTACGTGGAGATCAGATAGGAATTAATTTCATACAAGACTATACAATACAAACAACACATCATCTGCTGTGGCATAGTTATGCGATTATTCGAGCACGGGTAGATGTCAAATTTTCACTTAATATAACTCCCTCATACTATTGATGGCACAGAAGGAAACTTAAAAAGACACATTGCAAGAAAAGCTTTTTTTTCCCAAACCAAAGCCTCATGTAACATTTTAAATATGAAGGAATACAACGTGTTATTAGACATTTAAAATAACATTTATGCCTATGTTCAAAGGAGATTACCTTTTTCTTTTCAAATTATTCAGGAAAGGAAAATGGCAATTACAGAAATAAAAGAGCAACATTTAAAAGTAGTAAAACTGCTTTAAACGCAAAAATAAGTACTGCTAAAATATGCATTAAATTAACTGAACAAGGGTTTATTTTTGTTATATTAACACCATAATATTTGGTATTTTAAATGTCTAATACACCTAACAATGAGCTCAGGTGACTCGAGCAGTGATTTTAAATATTTTGAGTTGTTCTAAAGCTTGTTATTAAGTAAATAAATGCTGTAAATATTAAGGTAGAAATTTAAGTAGCAATGGCAAATAACGGCTAATTCATAGCGTTAAATATAACATTTCTCAATGGAAAAAAAAACATGATACTAAAACATCATACTCACATTAATAAGGCAGTGTGCAGGTCTTTCTGCCAGCTAATCAGTACTATTATAAAAGGAATTATGGGGTTATTCAATAAGTGCCAGAGTTTGCCGGTGTTGCAACTGAGCACTAAAATTATCCTCACTAATCATTATTGCACAAGGTCATACCAGGGTTTCCTGCAATTAACGTTGCCATTGACTTCACTAAAACTACTCAGCAAGACAAAGCAAATAGAAACACTGCATAATAACTACCTATATGAACTCCACCATATGGCTTTACAAACACCCATCCAGTAGCCCAGCCCTCCCAAGCCCAAACCCACAAATGACAGTTTAATAGTGTACATATATACGGGGATCCCTGGTAATCCCTATGCCCTGCTGATATCCTCCTTAATTTTTTTTTCAGTACTTAACCTCTTCTGCACTACTTTTTAACTGTTTGATTGTCTACCCCACACTACATAACCCATTCACTACAGTTTAATCCCATAAAATTCCTAACCCCTACTACCTATCTCCCCGCACTACCTAAACTCACTAATAGATCATTACATGACATAACGTCCACTTCTCCACCACTAGTTACCTCAGCTGTACAAAACCACCAAGGGTTAAGAGGAGTATAGAGGTTAAGAGGTGTGGGACCAGTGTCCCCCCCATGAGCCCTATCAACACCTGCAAGATAACACTAGCGTGAGCATTAGTGTTGGCTTTCAAGCGGTGATAGCGCTGCGCCCAAATCACCTCAGATTCACTAACAGGTTAAAAAACTCGCTAGCGAATCGTAATTAGCTATTTATTGCGTGAGCGTACTGTCCTTTGCGCTCCCTAATCTTAATATGGCGGGGCGCAAAGTACAAGCACAGAGTAATTAGCGTTAGGATCACTAATGCTAGTTACTAAGAGTTGCCGCTAACAAAAAAGTTACCACCAGCTCAGAGGTGTAGGTAACTGATTCCTGACTTCTGCGCAATCAGTTAGCTGCAACTCAAATATCCCCCAAAAATCAAATACTCCCCTCTTATCCCGCGAGAACGGCGGCCCGATCCGATGCTTTTGGTCGCTGGAGCGGAGGGAGATTGCGGGAAAAAAGTCCCCAATCTTCCTCCGTGATCAATCCACGACCAGCAGGATCTCGTGAGAGGCGAGATCCTGCCAGTCATGTGACCCCGCAGGATAAGCCTCCATGGAGTCTTATGGGCTCCATGGAGCAGATGCATAGGACGATGCATTTCGCTGCTCCCAGCATCCGGGAGCCTAGCGGTCACTATGGGGCAGGCTGCTGGACTCAGTGCCTGCCCCACAATCTGCTGGTGAAACCGGGGTACAAAGGGGAAATTAGCGATCACTAATTTTTCCCCTTAGCGTCCAGGTTTTAGCAAGGGGCACATGATAGTGCCTTATGTATTTAAGGCCCCATTACTTGTAGGATGGGGAGCATAGGATATATTCGTCCATCTGCTGCACTGGTAATACTACAGTGATAGAGGTGTGTTTTATATTATAGATTGTTCTATAGTAAAATGATGTCACTGTATAATTAGCTCAGAAATACTGGGGGCCATATTTCAACCTGTGTGTAAACTTAACCAGAGTTGTTGCAAACTTAGCAACTCCATAGAAACCTACTATTCTATAGTACTCAATAAGAAAACTGCAGGAGACATTACACATAACATCTCCTGTAGTCATCTTATAGGTGGAAATCATTATTCCATACTTGCTGCACTTCATTCAGGGGCCAAGTGCTAACAAAGCACTTACCCCAGAACACTTGCGGCAAAATGCAGACAGTAAAGGAAATATGGAGGCGCAGAATTTCTTGCATACTGTCTACATTTTACCAATAACTGTGGAATAAAGCCCATAGACTTTAATGGCTCTGGGAAGTTTACAATCACTCTGATCACATTTACCCCAAGGATAGAATAGAGCTCTGGGAAATTTATCCATATCGCAAATTTATTGCCGAGAAATCTCGGTATTTTACATATGTAACACACCTTAGCAATGTCATTGGATCAAACAGCAGTCCAAGGCATCTTGATGACCCTCTGACTCCCTCACATTGCCAACAGGATACAATGTAGCCACAGTGGTACTTAATAAATCCACACCAATGGCTTCATTCATTTCTTTAATTTGCTTTTTGTCTGCAAGCTCACATTGTCGCAGAAAGTAAAAAAAAAATTGTAGCAACAAATAATGATTGTCAATAGATTTCAATCCACCTGTTGCTTTCTTAGAACCTAATGACATGACAAATCAAAGTTGGCTCTTTCTTATCCGCTGGGAAGAAAATGTTGACATCAGTGCATGTTTGTGTTTGCATTACTTCTCTCCTTAAATATGTTGAAGTGGATGGATATAAAGGATGCATTTTGCCTTTAGGATTTCCACATTGTTTCCCTAACACATGATTTGTCAAAGACAAACATCCCTGCACTTTAAATAAGGGAGTATTTCATTATTAAGTTCCATGTTGTTCCCACTCCAGGGCAAACTTAGAAAAAATATTTGATAAATGACCCCCTAATTCACTTTGACAACCTTGTTTTCACCATCATAAAATGCGCTGTTTATAAAGCTCTTCTCTCCGTTTTTTTATATCTTATACCAAAATAAATAATGGAACGCTCACCTGATAAGAAGGAGCAATCCTTTAAAAAGTTTTTTAACTGGTTTCGATGAGCATTCTTTCTTTCCAGTGTGGTTAGTAATACAACATAAAATAGAAGCTGTGCAAAAGGAAGGAATATAGAGCCCTTTTCAAATAAGTGTATAAATCAGACATAGCAATACATTTTAAATGTTTGCTGTTCTATTAACCATAGAAAATGGCTTTTTTCCACCTTCAAATAAATATTTTAGAAGCTATACTTAAGTTCCAATTTACTGCAAAGAAACCAGTCGGCCAAATATATTGCATTCCAGTTGTTGGCATAGAGGTATCACTCCAAAAAATGTAATATTTTATCACATTATGCATAACGGTGTGTGGTGGAGACAAGGTCTGAAACATTAAATGCAAGACAAAGGCAGACTGACAGCAACCAGGTCCCTTGGTGAAGGACTAACTACTGAATGCAAATGTCTGAAATTTACATATAAGATCCCATGAATGATAATAAAAAAGGTCTGTTACAGAAAAAAGAAAAAACAATTGGAAAAAAATTGCCTAACAAATCCCCAAAAATACCTAAAAGATCCTAAAAAAATCAATAAATAAAGAGACTTTTTGCTGCAGATTAAAATAATAAATGGTTTATTAGATATTAAATAAAAACAGAAATATTTTTAAAATGAGATTCGCCTGAATAAACCTGCCGAATGAAACACTGAACAGCCTGGCATTTTGGCAACTTTTCACTGCTGTTCGGTGTCTCTGAATAGATTAACCATTGCTTCTCAATGGGGGATTTCACTGCCGTCGAACAGACACCGTACTGGCTGGCAGTTCGCCAAAACATGGCGAACTGCCTGCTCTCTGAATAGCCAAATGGCCCCGAAATGGCACTGTACGGTGAAATTCCCTGTTCGGTGACATTTCGGGGCCAGATCGGCTCCCTGAATAACCCTTTATTATTTATTTCAAAAGTGTATTTTTATGGTGAAGTAGGACGTACTATAAGAGCATTCAGTAAGGATTTTGTGAATTCACTTGGTAGCTTGTAGCCTTGACTACAAAATATTTTGCTAGCTGTGGCCTTTATTAAATAGTAGGGGCAGTATTACAAAGTTGGTGCTAACTTAACCAGAGCTGTTGTTAACTTACCAGAGCCATTATAGGGCCCTATTACAATCTGGGTGTTAAAACGTGGGCGCAAGGGAGGAAAACCTGCGCCCGCAGTTTTCCCCTTTGCGCCCGCTTTTTAACGTCAGATTACAATGCAGGCGCAAAAAAATGCTGCCTGCATTGTAGCACCCGTTAAAAATCCGGATGCTTGCGGCAGCGCTGAGCGCAGCCTAGAGCATCCACTCACTGGAGTCCATAGGACTCCATTGAGTTCCTCTCTGCCGATCACGTGACCGCCCATATCTCGCATCGCGAGATCCGGCCGGTCGGCATAGGGATACGCAGGGAGAGACGGGGGACTTTTTCCCCCTGTCAATCCCTGCTCCCGCCGGCCAGAGGAGGCAACCAGAGCCGCGGTCCTCGCCGCAGGACAGAGGGTGAGTATAGGATATTTTTTTTTTACTTTTTTAAGCTGGTGTTAACACCAGGTCCTGGCTCTGGTTAACTTTTCGTTGACCAGAGACAGGCGGTAATCAGCGCTGGGACATTGTAATACCAGCGCTGATTAACACTTTGCGCTCCCCATGGTAAGTATAGGGAGCGCAAAGTGCAGTAACCTAGCGCAGAGGAACGCAAGGTCCCAAACGCAAATGGGTTTTTAACCCGTTTGCGTTTGGATTGTAATATGCCCTGAACACCACAGCTAACGGTAGTGTTCACGCAGGTGAGCGCTACCGTTAGCGTGCAGAGTGTAATAGGGCCCATAGTCAATGGAGTTTAACAACAGCTCTGGTTAAGTTAGCACCAACTATGTAATACAGCCCTAGATTGGGAAAATAACTAAAATCTATTGATGTTTTTCAATATTTGGAAGTTTAAATGTCCTATGACTAACTAGGGATTCCTAAAATGATAATGCGAAAGGGATAAACACTGAATACATAAGTTAAATGCTCCTCTCCCATGTTTTTCATCTGCTGTTAAATAAATGTTACAGACTTTTTCTATTCTTTTGTAACCAATACCAATTCATTGCAAATAAGAAACTTGACAAACTAGTTTTTGTGTAATTATCCCCAGAAATGTTAGAACTGAAAAACATCTCTAATGTCAATATTGAGTCTTGGAGATAAACCAAGATTAAAGGTAAATACAGAGAAAAAAGATTAGATGCTGTTATTGCTACAATTTCAATAGTGGGTGCATATTTCTGACAAGTGAGGAAAGTATTTGTAGAATTCTAGAAAGTCAAAAGCAGTTCTTTGGAAAGAAGTTTAGTTTGTGACAAGGTTTTGTTTCTGTATTTTTTTAATGGTCATTTATAGTCATGCACCAGATGCTTCACATTTAAGACAGTGGAAAACTATGCTAAAATAAAACATAAAAAATTGTTTAACTTGATCAACCCCTTCACTATCATAGAATTTTTCAGAAAACTACTGTGAAGAACCAGTTACCAGGCACCGTTATCTTCACCCGCTGTGGGTGGACGTTACCAAGGGCTCTCATGCAGTGCTTGGCAACTGGCCTTCAGCAGTAACATCAGCCTGAAATGGGTGCACAAGCAAGTGGAGAGTTGCCCTATAACAGGGCTCAAAATTTCAAGTCCCAAGCTACTAGCCAGGCCTTAAGAGTTACTCGCCACTAGTTGCCCCACCTAACCCCTTATCCTGCCCTGCCTCTGCATTCCCACTCGCCCTCATGTAATTTCCACTCGCTAAATGCGAGCAGGCGAGTGGAAATTTTGAGGCCTGCCCTATAACACATCTCTTCCTTTCACAGCTGTCTCTCACCCTGGCAGCATACCACCTGAAGTGAGTGTCAATATGTCTTGATCGGGAATAACACTATTTTTTTAAATTTTATGTTTTAGCAAAAGAACTCCAACACATAAATAAGGAGTGATTCCCTGTCAAACAAGTCCACTTTCCTTTGGGTATGAAAAGTACACTTTAATTTGTGTGAGATTGAATAATCTTATAACGACTGTGTAATTTAATAAAAGTGATGTGGACAGCTCACCATAATTGTGTTTTATAACAGTGATATGGACAACTCTAGGACAATTGTAAGTAACTCTAACCTGAGAGCTCCACTAAAGAAAGAAAAATACAGGGCCCTATTCAATTGATAATCTCACCTCCCATCCCGAGGCAAGAACAGCAGCTCCATCCGCTTCTTGCTGCCAGGAGCAGAGAGGGATGGGGAAAAAATGTCCCCCCACAATCTCCCTCTGCAAATTACTCCACATACCTGCCAGATCTCGCGAGGCGAGATCCTGTAGGTCATGTGACCTGCAACGCTATCCTCAATGGAGCCCTATGGACTTCATGGAGAGGATGCTCGCAGTGGCAATTAGCGCTGCCGCAAGTATCCCTAGGCTTAGTGCCATGTTACGGTGTAGCCTGCTGGATTAGCACCTGCACCGTAATATCAGTCTAAAACGGGGATGCTAAGGAGAAACCTGCAGAGATAGGTTTTTCTTCTTAGCATTCCGTTTTACTGTGATAATAATATGGCCCACAGTGATTGATGACTATAACATTAGTAAATCCAGCCGATAAAATATGAATTGCTTTCAATCTGTAGCAACCAGCATAAACGCATGGAGACAATTTCATAAGGCACTGCCTCCATGAAACTTGCATTTACTACCTTTATTTAGTATTAGAAAGTAACTTTTATTTTAACTGACCAGCTAAATTTTAAGATAAACTCAGACTAACGTATAGCTAATTGTTTTGCCTATTTATTGCAAAAGACAGGGCACCTTCAATATGAGTTAATAGTGAACTAAAAGGTGCAAAGGCAGGATCATTGGATCCCCTTGGTGCACCAAGCTTCCTCGTTGCATAATACCATCCAACAAAGTTAGACCAAAAATATTTCAAAGAGTCATGTTTAACCCCATGGCGGCCAATGACGTACCAGGTGCATTCTACGAAAATGGTCGCAGTTTTTATAGTAACTTATACGACATGATGAAAATAATGGTACCTTTATAAAATCCATTTAATGGCAAGAAAAACAGCATATAAAATGTGTGGGTTCCATAATTGTGTAAGAGGAAATTTAGACCTAAATATAAACGGCGCAGAAATGTAAATACAGCAGTGGGTACTTTCGGACAGGCAATTGTAAAACAGCCTGGTCACTATGGAGTTAAAGGCACAAACCTGTGTTCTACTGGCAGAAAACACATTTTTTCATAAGTTTTACGTCAGGTTTTTTTTTCCGAACCACCGGCATTTTTCTAATATAGACTCCAGCCAATTTTTTTCAATTAAAACAGCTGATATTTAAAAAAAAATATATCATCTGCAAGCAGCCAATATTTAACAAAAAAAACAAAAAACAGCTGATAGGATTAAATTGAGCACTTGGTTGTAAATGTCAATACAACAGATGGGACACTGAAAGCACCATTAACAAAGAAAAAAAAAGAATCCTATGGGAAACAAACTTTACCAGCTTTTTTCTTTTCCCATGTTGCCAATGTGAATCCAATCGGGTTATTCAGAGAGGCACCGAACAGGGAATTTCCCAGTACGGTGTATTTTCGGGGCCATTCGGCTATTCAGAAAGCAGGCAGTTCACCAAATTTGGGCAACTTGCCAGTTAAATATGGTGCAGTGAAATCCCCATAGAAAAGCAAAGTTAGTCTATTCAGAGAACACCGAACAGCAGAAAAATGTCAGAGAAATGCCCTGATGTTCGGTGGTTTCATTCATCTGGTTTAATCAGTTGAATCCCATAGGTGTCAATGTTAAAAATATTCCCACTTTTATACAATATCTAATAAACTGTTTATTATTTTAATCTTCAGGAAAAATTATATTTATTTTTTTTAAAAAAAAAATCTTTTAGCCATTTTTCGGGATTTTTTTTTTTCATTTTTCTTTTTTAAATAGTGTTTTCTTTTTTCTGTAACATACTATATGTTAATTCCAGACATTTTTATTCAGTATCTTTTTTGCAAACAGCATTTAAATTTTGACACTTTTGATCGTTTAATTTTTTGTTTTTTTTAACCCCGTTCATCAGCTTGTCGGCTTTTTCCGGCTGCTGGATGTCACTGTGTTCGGCGTATCGTCGATTTTTTCATGACGGGTTTGGCAGATCGTCAGATCGGATCAGATCCGATAATGTATCGGATGAGATCAGATCCGATATTTTCTGCGCATTTTTAATTTTAAAACAAAGAACAACCGCAAAACAGCCAACATAATCGAATCCAATACTTTCAGTGGGTCCCCGGTGCTTTTATTTAATCAATCCCGATTCGATAATATGCCAGACCCACCAAAATGATTGGATCTGTTAATTTCGGCGGTTTTGCAGCTTTTTTTTCATTCGGTGGCGGCTTTTCCCTGCACTCCGGGGACCCTGCGGTGAATGCAGAATCTCTGCAGGGTTGGGAAATTTGATTCCCGAAGTGCTCTCTGAATAACCCCTCAAATTTCCTAACCAAAATAATTCTGTTACTCTCATTTTAAATTGTGTTTATTACAAATGTTTCAACTCTTCGATGCACCCCTAGTCCTGAGACCAGTGACCTCCTGGTTCCGAGTTATGTGTTTTTGTGTGTAGTAAGTATGATTAAAGGATGACCCTGCTATTAAAATCATGATTTGGCAATTTCCCAAAACAAATACCATATGCGAAAATAGATATTATAAGCTGAATAATATGTGTTTACTATTAAATAGCTTAAAACGTCAAATAAAACCTCCATTTCATTATGAGAACCAGAAACACTGAATTGTAGCCATCATCGAGTGTATCTAATTTTGTTCATGTCTTCCAAATGCGTAATAGGCTTAGTCACTTATAATGATTTTTTGCTCCGGTTCAATGCAACTTATCTTCTGCAATCAAGAGATAGCTACATAATTATCAATTAGGAAGAAATTAATCGACTCCATCTAAATTACAAAGATCTGTTCTTTGATATCAGATACGAACAATCTAAATAGGTACATAATTAGTCTAATGTTATGTTTGCATATTTTAACTTATTAGTGGCAGCACAGATTATTTGTTTGTTGATAGTAATTTGCCTATAGGCAGGGCTGAAGTTAAGATGGTTAATTAAATTGCAAGATGAAAAATAAAATTGCTCTTTTTTTGTAGTTGTGAATACGTTGCCATAAGTTATTTATTTCCACATTTTTTCCAGATGTCTTATCATAAAGGATACGCTGGAAAACATTTTAGACATGTGCGGTCATTGCAGACTTTATTAAACTAAAAAAAAAACACTGGGGTTATTCCGTAAACACCGAACTTGCCACTGAATTGCACCGAACATGAATTTCACTGTTTGGTGCAATTTCGGGGGAGTTCGTCTACTCACTACACTGTAAATTTCCAAATATAGGTGAAGTGACAGTGAAATACAGTGCAGTTCGCACAGTTTGGCCATCTTCGGTGGTCTTTGACAGGAGTGAAATTGTCCCATAGAGAAGTAACGATTTGTCTATTTAGAGAACGCTGAACTGCCCTGAAGTGTCGGCGAAATGCCCTGATTTTCGGTGTTTCCTTTCGACAGCTTTAGACAGACTTTGCTGAAATTTCATGCTTATTGAATAACCTTTATTGTCTTTATGCTACTGAATGGACTTCCAAATATTCTTTACAGGAAAGCTGGTTTCTGTTTAAAGCAATGGGAAACTGTTCAGTAGCTATTAACATGTCACAAAAAAACCTGTCCATCCTGCAGAATTCAATGGCCCCACACCCAAATTCCCATGAGGAGAGGATGGGGGCAGGCAAAACTTGGTACACTTTCTATTAAAATCCCTGATTCACCATACATGAGTGAGGGCTGGGAGGGTGGACACTCGCTGGTATTTCATTAGCTCTCCACTCAATGCCCATTGGTGGGAAGCAAGGAAGCTGAAGGGCATGTCCTCATTTGAATTAAAATAGCCCTCACCCACTATGTAGGGGTGGCAGCTGGAGAGTGGACACTGGCATGTCCACTTCCAAAGTATTTAGGAACCTATTACCTGATGTCCATGCAAGTGGGTCCAGGACGGACAATGAAACCCACGCACACCTTTAGTTCTGCCACTGTCCACTCACAATGATGCTCATGGGAGGGGATTTGAGATGGACTCCGTGGACTGTACTCCCCATCTGATGCTATTCGGCCAGGTGTAGCAGTGGGGGACAGCAACATGTCTCCATCTTCCTTTTACAAGTACAGCCCCCACCCACCTCATATAGGTAACGAATCACAGGTGGACAGTGGGCATGTTTACCTCTCATAGACTGTATCCAGATATGACTCACAAGTGGGAACGTGGGGGGGACAAGTAGGAGGTCTGCCTCTCTAATAATGGAAAGGGCACTGTAAGAGATATTAATTGTTAGTCAGTCAGATAATAATTTAGATCCTTATTGGATGAAATGTTTATTGATGTAACTGACCAGTTGACATGTCCTCTGGAGTACTGTTTGAACTTGCATGCTTTTGGTGGGTGTTTTGGGGCATGTACAAGACTTGCTATTGTAGACTTTGACAGACCGTACATGGGCCTACATGATGCCTGGTATCATAATCAATCCTCAGCAATGTTCATGTTGTGATTTGCCAAAGCACTCATTTTTAAGCAATGTTACAGAGGTATAGCATTGCAATATCACTTGAAATATGTTGTTGGATTTCTTTCCCTAGTACATGACCTACGTGTTGTTCAATCTCTACAACCTAATACCCTTTGAAAGATAGACAGATAAGTAAATAACTTGACTAATTATTCCTATTTTTGATTATTGATATAAAGTATAAAATAATAGAGGAAAAACCTATTACACAGCAGGGGATAGGACTTTTCGGCTGTGTTGTTCCATGAGGAAGAGGGGAGGAGAATTGAGAAAATATTGCAGAGTCAGAAGGTAGTAAGTACAGGGTATTAAACAAAAAAAGTGTCATTATTTTCAAGAATTTTAAAACAAGTAGGAATTGATTGATCTAGCGTGTTTTTTATAATCCGTTTGGATATCTAGAGGAATAAATAAATTTAAAAAAAAAAACTACTCTTTTGATAGATGCAATGTTTATTAAATGTCCAATTAAGACCAGGGTCCTTGAGATTTGAGAACAATGAATGAAGAAGAGAGCTCTTTATCAGAGGAGCTTGCAGCTGATCTAGTCTAAGGTTCATAAGGATCGTGTCACCAAATATCCTTGAGAAGAAATTTATCAACTTATTGTAGAAACGGGATCCTAAAAATATCTTGAGTATAAAAACCCATCGGACGTTCTTGGCGGACAGTCACAAAAGCTTTCTTTATTGAATGAAAATCTAGTGACAGTTTTAACCAACTGGACTCAGAACAGCTTAAATGCCAGCTGGATCAGTGTTCACTGTAAACTGTATAATGTGGAACGGAGCCTAAGAGATGCAAAATCACATTCTAGTATATTCCACACAACCTGACACAGAGAAAGATTAAGTTATTTCAAACTCCTACAATAAACAAAATCCTTGTAGTGAGGCAAATGCTATCACAATAAACAGAAAATTTGTGCCGCACAAGAGGCATATTGTTATGTAAACACGTAAACACCAGATGGCCCGTCTGAATAAAGGGTGACAAATACTATTAAATACATCCATTTTATAGCTCAAAAGAAATATCAGTTGCTTTGCAAGTACTGTGGAAATACAGTATTTAGCTGAATGCTGGGAACAAATCATTCCTTGTGTCCTCACCTGCAGGTACAAAAAAATAATATGTTATATATCTGGACTGTAATATGTTGTTTTGTATTTTTAGTTACATAGTATACTCTTTAATATGTAACCTTTGGAATACGGCAGCACAGACCAGTGAGTCAATTTCTAACACTTTTGCTCCTGCGACACACATATTACAAATTGTTCACATAAGTCCAAACATATAATCTGTATTAGCCTTTCATTGTTCAACATAAGAAACCTGCTTCTAAATACGAGACCATTATTATTATTATTCTGCTGTTCTAAAATAAACCATTGAAAATATAGTGAAACATGGATAATTTCTTACAACGTGACAGGGGTTGGAATGACTGGTCTAGGATTTTGAAAAGCCAGGAGCTTTGGGTTCCCAGCATATTCAGCTACATCGTGATGCTGCAGAAACATCAACATGGGACTGAAGCTCAGGATATTGAATATGGATGCCCCATATTATGTGGGGCATCCATGACCATGAGGAACTGATACAGAATTTATATATTTTAGACCAAAATGGGAGATTTAACTGGGGAAAAAAAGCAAAATCTACCCACTTGTTTAACCCCATACCGACCAGGCGATTTTACTATTGTCAGTCGGAAAGTACCCACTGCTATTTTTACATTTCTACGCTCTGTGTTTAGGTCTAATTTTCCCCTTACACGTTTATGGAAACCACACATATTATATACCGTTTTCTCGCCATTAAATGGACTTCCTACAGATACTATTATTTTCTTGATATCATACAATTTACTATAAAAAAATTATATAATAATATGATGAAAAAATTGAAAATAACACACTTTTTCGAACATTAATCCCCAAAATCTACAAACGCCAAAAAAGACCCTAGCTAAATAGTTTCGAAATTTTGTCTTGAAATTAGAAATACCCAATTTTTACATGTTTTGCTTTTTAACAGTATAAATACAGCAGCAATAAGGTGAGGAATTACTTCTCCTGAGGAAGCTGACGTGATGTCTGCTAAACGCGTTGAGCATTAAACCACTCATTTTTTTAACAGTTGCATGTTGTTTACAGTGTTGTTCATAATGTACCTTTGAATTAGACCTGAGTGTCCACTAGTTGTTATCTGAGCGACTGAGATTGATCTTTATCGCAGTTGAAAAGACCTAGATTATGCACTATTATTTAACCCCTTAAGGACCAATGCCGTAACTGTTATCATAACGAATTGACTTTAAAGACCCTTTGTCCTTAAGGGATTATTGATATGACTTGTTTGGTGATTCTTTGACCTGGAATTCTATGTAAGAAGCAATGGTTGTGTAGTCCTCTAATTAAGAACAGGTCTTTGGTTGAGACCTTTGCAATGTTGCTAGGCACTTGTAATATTATTAAAATGCTATAGTAATTGAGACACTGAAGATTTTTAAGTGCAATCTGGTACCAAGACATCTATGACCTAAATACTTGATGTGTGGTCATTTACTTGATACTGAGTTGAAATCTATGATATTGAAGATTTAAATAAAGGGCTACTCAGTACAAGGAAATTCACGATCTTAATAAGCTAACTGTGTAATGCGTGCTGAGGAAGATCTGATTTCTTGCTAGAACATCTGTGTTTATGACGACCTCGCTATTTATAATAATGGGTAAATTTGTTACCCACTTTTGTTAAGCAGTACTCAGGAAATCTGTGATCCAAAGGATTCATATTGGACCACTATAATTATACTGGGGATCATTTGGGCTATACATTTATCATATGTAATTCTCTAGATTGGATCTATATGCAATTGTGTACAATCTATAGCAACTGCAAGATTCTGGAAGAATTATCTAAAAATCGTTAGCCTACTAAGAGGTCTCTGGATAATCTAAGAGAGACAGACCTGCAACCAATACGATAACTGCTAATAAGTCTATTGAATTTTGATAGAGACCTGTATATGGATAATTATTCCTTGTTCCAGTACAACTGTGACAATCCTATTGGTGGACTGGTGATTGAGTTTTTGTAATACTACCTTCACAATCATCTGATTTCTATATTGAAAAAGTTTTTTGCCATCCTACCTTTAAGTATTCAGATACTAATAAGAGTACATTTATTACATATGTATGTGTTTTATTATGTCTTTGTTTCTGTTTATCTTGTGATTTTTGCTTTACAATAAATATTATATGCCAATTTTTTATATGGTATACGGAGAGGGGTCCAAAGGACCTTCCCCCCCTCCGCTTTCAGATACCCCCTGCAGACACTGGGGGTGCCTGAAAATGGCGTCATCACGCATGAATTGTACTGTTAAACCGCCGTGCCGAACGGGTAATTGTTCTGCACAGAGGTGATTTAGTTTGAAAGGCGAAGCCCATAGGATTCAATGTAAATAAAATATATATATATATATAAATTTTATTCAAGCGTTTATTCTTTTCATCCGCAGCAAAAAGTCTATTTATTTATCTTTTTTTGGAATTTTTTAGTATTTTCTTGTATGTTTTATTCGAAATTTTTGATTCCCAATATTTTAAAAAAAGATGAGGCTTTTTTTCCCTGGCTGAACGCAACATTCTTTCAGGGTTATTCAAAAAGAATAAGAAAAGTCACCGTACGATCGGTGATTTTTCGTTCACTGCACTTTGGGGCAATTCGACGATCCTATTACGCCAATCCTGAGGTGTATTCAGCAAGCACCGCAGGGCCCCCGTAGTGCAGGGAAAACCCACCACAAACCCGCCGAACACTCGCCGCAAGCCCACCAAACACTCACTGAACACTCACCGAAACCCGCAGAAAGCAGCTGGATTAACCCCGCCGAACACGCTGGAGAAACCCGACTAGCCGCCGATCACAGCACAGAGCAGCCACCGGACAAACCCGACAGGCTGTAATGCCCCGCGCCGTGGCCCACGCCACGGCCCGCACCCGACCACGACTGCCATGCTGGGTCTTGCACCATACTTACCTGAGGTCCCTCGTGGCGCGTCGTCCCGCACCTCCTGTTCGCGAGCTGGAGGAGAGAGCCCAGGATCCACCCCACGTCGCCGACAGGATCCAAATGATGAGGAACGAAGCGCGCATGCGCGAACGCCTACCCCCTTAAGACACGAAGACCTTGGTACTCTGGCGCCCTCTGCTGGTCACTTAAGGGAAATGCATGACACCTGTACAGGAGATCCTCGTATGTCCCCAATTAACCTATCAAGTACTCAGGTATCCCAGCTCCACCTACGAGTCCCAGGTGAACAGTGTTCTTATGATCCTCTGAATCCTATTTAAACCTGCTGCCTTTCTCAGTTCATTAACCAGGTTATACTGTGGTTCACCGCTTCAGTTATCCAGTGTTCCCTCTTCGTTCCTGTTCCAAGTGAATCATGAGCTCCAGACCCTGCATCCAGTCTTGCCTCCACGGTACCGGCTCCAGACCCTGCATCCAGTCTTGCCTCCACGGTACCAGCTCCAGACCCTGCATCCAGTCTTGCCTCCACGATACCGGCTCCAGACCCTGCATCCAGTCTTGCCTCCACGGGACCGGCTCCAGACCCTGCATCCAGTCTTGCCTCCACGGTATCGGCTCCAGACCCTGCATCCAGTCTTGCCTCCACAGTACCGGCTCCAGATCCATCTCCAGGCTTGCTTCCAAGGTACCAGCTTCTATCTCCAAGCTTGCTTCCACGTCCACGGTACCAGCACCAGATCCATCTCCATCTGAGTATATATGCTGCAGCAATAATAAAAACAAGCACAACTTCTCAATTTTATTGTTTGGGTATGTGTAGAATGTGTAACCATACTGTGCTATATTTTTATTTTTGGGCTGATGTATTTAGTTTCGGCCAGAACATTCAGATTTGCCATTAACACCAGCTTTTTAGGAGTCATTAAAATTATGCGCGCAAACGCTGTGCGTTAAAAACTGCGCATAGATTGTAATACCATCCGCGTACCAGCGCACAAATGCATTTGTGCTCACAATTTTAAGTATAGGACACGCGCAGTACAGTACGCTCACAAAGGGTTAGCGAAAGGTCCACCCGCGTTAGACGAATGCGAGCGTTTGTTGCGCTGACTTTGTAATACGACGTTCAGCGCAAAGGGTTTTGCCCCTCGCGTTAATGCGTTTTTGCGCACGCGTTAACGTTTGCGTGAAGAATGTAATAGATCCCTTCGTCTTTTTCTATGGATGGCAAAACGATTTGTCATTCCATTGGCCACAGAGAAGACCGAGAGTCCGGATTCTGTCGTGACTTTCTTGGGTATCAAGTTTGATTCGGTACAGAGAGAGTGAAGACTGACGCTGGAAAGGATTGACGAGGCATTGGGGAGGCTATGTTGACCAAGAAATTGTGATTACAGGACTTGCAGTTTTTGATTGGCCGTTTGAATTTTGCATATAGGGTTATCCCGGTCGGTAGAGTCTTCTTGGGAGGTCCTTTTGGTCCAATGGCGTGGCCATTTTTTCCAAAGGAGGTTTTGGCTTGGGAAATTTAGTTTTTTACAGACGCTTCTGGGGGCGTCGATTTTTGGAGTATACTTTGGGGGAAAATGTTGCACATCTCGGTGGCCTGATGGTAGTTAACATCGGCATTGGGCAGGAATTTGGCCTTTTTTGGAATTATTTCCTTTGGTGGTACTCTGGAGCATTGGGGGGGGGGGGCGATGCTACAAGGCAAGCGGGTCTTGTTCCACAAAATGGTGGTAGCCTCAGTGGTAAATTCCCTATCGACATCGTCGGTTCCCGTTCTTCTGCTATGGAAGTAGTTCGCATGCCGTTGTTTGGAGTTTAATGTTTTTTGCAGGGCACAACATGTTACTGGGCGCTTAAACTCAGTGGCTGATTCTTTGTCTCGCTTGCAGTGGGACAGGTTTCAGTCATTGGCTCCAGACGCAGATGTTGAGCGGACCCCCTGTCCAGTGTCACTATGGCAGGTAGGGTCGGAGATTTTTGGAGGCTGGGTAAGAGGAGCTCTTGCAGAATCAACTTGAAATACACATTCCCTAGTGTGGCGAGACTGGGACTCTTTAGGCAAGCGGGTTAAGTATGTGGGCATTTCTTGGGACAAACACCAGCTATTGAGGAGTTACTGATTGGGCTTGTTTTGATTCAGGGTCTTCGCTTGGGTTTGTGCATCAATCTTTGGCAGCTTTGCCTTTCTTTTTCAATTATAGGGTAAGCTGGATTTTGAAAGGATTTTTGGTGCGGGGCGCAATTCACGGTTATTCTAAAGGTGTTTGTCGGGCAGATGCACGGTGGCCGGTATTGGGTCTTTTATTACTGGGACTGTGGGAATTTGTGGGGGGGCTTTTGTTTTAATGAATATGAAACAAAGTTAATGAGGGCAGAGTTGGGAGAGTTGGTTTGTGCCACGAGATAAGATTGTGGAGGTTTGGGCACAAATGCAATCTGGGTGGAAAATGATTCCATTCTGGTATGGATTGCCTGGTCTAAAATTGATCAAGTGGGTAAAGGTCGCAGGGTTACTTTGAAGAGGGAGCCTAATTGTGGCAGCTTTTTTACGGGTGCGGGCATCTTCCGGAGTCGCTTTTTAATGTCACACGAATGGATTGGCCTTATGAATAGGGATGAGCCGAACATACCCCGAGTTCGGTTCGAGCCCGAACCCGAACTTCCCATTTGTTCGGGTCCGAACCCGAACCCCCATGCAAGTCAATGGGGCTGAAAATTCGGTTTTTTAGAGTGCCCTCCAAGAGGGCATATATGCTACATATTTGCCATAAAAGGTGTATGGGGGTCCGGGTAGTGCCCTGGGGGACAGGAAACAAGGACAAAAAGTTTTAAAAAAAAGTTTTTAAAGGGACAGTGAGTTTTCCATGAAATAAAGGTTAAAAATAAAAATGAAAAATTCCTTCAAATATCGTGCCTAGGAGGTCCCCATAACCTGCCCGTGAAGTGGTGGATTTCTAGGATGTATAGAAATATGTAAAAACCAAAAAATGACCTTTCAAATGACGGTAAATGCTTTTCCTTTAATCTATCCATAAACAACTGCTTGGGGCGGCAGTCTGTATGAAAAGAGGAGACATTTTCGGACACGCAGAAAAAGTTTACTGATTTTTTGGCGGTGAAAAGCAGGAGAATGGAAACTTCTAGACCAAAAAGCCGATTTGGAAAGTGAGATAAATGGGAGAATTTTTCTGGTTTGGCTATTTTGACCTAGAATTTTCCATTCTCCAGTCATTCTCCTGAGTTTCACCTTTCTCTGAATAACCCTGTCAGGGTTATTCAGAGAGCGGTGAAGAGCCATTTAGGCTAGGGTCAGACTAGCGAATTTTTAACGTGCGTTTAGGCGCACTTAATCATGGCCACACTAGCAGCAAATGACGGGCAATGACGGCCAATATACGAAGTACGGTCGCACGAAAGTCCGGCTGCGCAACGCAAGTGGAAAATGAACGCATTTTTTCGAGAACACAGAACCGCTAGTATGGACGTTCAGAGTGCGCTGCGTCCACTAGCGGCATGTGTGCGTGATTTGGAGACGTCAGACCCTGATCATGTCCGGCCAACATAACATCCAGACACCCAAAGTTTCCTGGTTTGGATCCGTAAAAAATCACGCACAAAAATGCTCATTGTATGACCGTTTTCGCGCAATCCGTGAAAAAATACGGCAATGCGTTCGGATGCACTTTTTGACGGTCGCTGCGAAAAATGCGTTAGTCTGACCCTAGCCTTATCTCACTTTCCTAATCGGCTATTTGGTCCAGATTGTTCTCTTTTCCTGCCATTCTCCTGGTTTTCACCTTTCTCTGAACAACCCTGAGAGAGAGGTGAAAGCCAGGAGAACTGGCAAGAGAAGAGAACAATTTAGATCAAATAGCCGATTTGGAAAGTGAGATAAATGGGAGAATTTTTCTGGTTTGGCTATTTTGACCTAGAATTTTCACTTCTCCAGTTATTCTCCTGCTTTTCACCGCTCTCTGAATAACCCTGTGAATGTTTAATCCCGAGGTGAAAAATATCATTGCTTTAGATTTTTTTCAAACACCAGTTAAATGCAGCATATTAGGATGTTTTAGGGAAATTAATTCTCAAATCTCATTCAGAAGCAGACACCAGACACCACCCCACCCTCAGTATGGTGTACAATGTATCAAATTGATTACCAGACTAAAAACACCTGGTGTTATGCCCGTTTGTGAACAGAGGTCATTTAGAGTTGATAATCTTTCCACGTACACATTAGTTTTTAATTCAATATCTAATAAACCGTTGCTTATAATATTCTGCAGTAAAGAGCCTCTTTATTTCTAGATTTTTTAATATTTTTTTAAGCATTTTCTATACTTTTTTAAATATTTCTTTTTTTTTTCGAACCCGAACCGAACACGCCCAAAAAGTTCAAAATTCGCGAACTTTCGAACTGCCAAAGTTCGGGTCGAACTCCGAACCGTCCGAACCCGAACAGCTCATCCCTACTTATGAAGATTTCCGTTTGTTATTATTTTTAAGAAGGGTCAGGTATGTTTGGGGGAAAGAAAAAAAAAAGAAAGACAAAAAAAAGAAAAATCCAGGCGACTTCAGGTCTTACTCCTTCAGGATTAGAAAGGCGACTGAGGCATCTCGTCTCGGTCTAGATGATGGTGAGATTCAGGAGTTGGGCAGGGGAATTCTCAGGCTTTTAGTTCTTGCATTTGGACTGGTTTAAAAAAAAAAAATGAATATTAAAATTTTGGTCAGGTCTTTTTGGTTGGTGGCTTGGGGGATTGCTCCAGATATGGCAACGTTTAAGGGTGTTGGAGGTTTGTTGTTTTTTAGATTGGGAACTATTGCTTTTGAAAAAAAACAAAAAAACCTAGAGGGTGGAGAGGATGTCATATTTTTTCTTGTTGGAGGTGGAAGAGGAGCTAATTAATTTTTATTTTCAGGTCGTTCAAGCCTGGTGTGAATTGTCGGCCACTCCCTGTGCTCTGGGCACGCGGGAGGGCTCTTCTTTGGTCGACCGGCACGCAGCTGGGTTTTCTGGAGTTGTTGGCACGAATCTGGTGGTTCAGTATTTTTTGTGTGTTTTTTGTGTGAGGAGTTTCTTCCAAAGGTGGTGGGAGCCCTCCGGGATGGTGAGGTCCCCCATGTGTTAGTGTTACACTTGGGGGGGAATGACCTGGGGCGTGGTGCCTCATGGTCATCTTTTGGAATATATGAGGGCGGACCTGCAGCAGCTGCGGAGTTGGATGCCATACACAGTGTATGTATGCCCCGGTTTGTGTGGAGTCAAGAGCAGGATTTAGAAACATAGAAAAATGTCGGCAGATAAGAACCTTTCGGCCCATCTAGTCTGCCAATTACATGGATACTTTACCTGGATTTATCTTTTGTTTAGGATAGCCTTATGCCTATCCCATGCTTGCTTAAATTCAATTACTGTTTTGGCCTCTACCACTTCAAATGGAAGGCTGTTCCATGTATCCACCACCCTCTCAGTAAAATAATGCTTCCTGATGTTTCTTTTAAACCTTTGCCCCTCTAATCTAAGACTATGTCCTTTTGTTTTGCTACTTTGTTTCCTTTTAAATATACTCCCTTCCTCTACCTTGTGGATTCCCTTTACGTATTTAAATGTTTCTATCATATCTCCTCTGTCTCGTCTTTTTTCCAAGCTGTACATGTTAAGATCATTAAGCCTTTCCTGGTAACTTTTCTCCTTCAAGCCATACACCATTTTAGTAGCCCTTCTCTGAACTCTCTTTAAGATGTCTATATCCTTCTGGAGATACGGTCTCCAGTACTGCACACAGTACTCCAAGTGAGATCTCACCAGTGCTCTGTACAGTGGCATGAGCACTTCCCTTTTCCTACTGCTAATACCTCTCCCTACACAACCAAGCATTCTGCCAGCATTTCCTGCTGCTCTATTACATTGACTACTTACCCTTAGATCCTCTGCAATAATAACCCCTAAATCCCTTTCCTCAGATGTTGAGGTTAGGACTGTATCAAATATTCTATATTCAGCCCTTGGGTTTTTACGTCTCAGGTGCATTATCTTGCACTTATCCACATTAAAACTCAATTGCCACAGCTCCGACCATTTTTTTAGTTTACCTAAATCATTTGTCATTTGGCTGATCCCTCCAGGAACGTCAACCCTGTTGCAAATCTTTGTGTCATCAGCAAAAAGACATACTTTTCCATTAATACCTTCTGCAATATCACTAATAAAAATATTAAAGAGAATGGGTCCAGGTATTGACCCCTGAGGTACCCCACTGGTAACAAGACCTTGCACCGAATACACTCCATTTACCACAACCCTTTGCTGCCTGTCACTCAGCCACTGCCTAATCCATTCAACAATATTGGAATCCAAGCTCAAAGACTGCAATTTATTGATAAGCCTTCTATGCAGAACAGTATCAAAAGCCTTACTGAAATCTAAATAAGCAATGTCTACCGCACCACCTGTGTCTATTATTTTTGTTACCCAATCAAAAAAATCAATAAGATTAGTTTGGCATGATCTCCCTGAGGTAAACCCATGTTGTTTCTGATCCTGTAATCTATGTGTTTTTAGATGTTCAACAATCTTTTCCTTTAACATGGTTTCCATTAATTTCCCCACTACTGACGTAAGACTAACTGGCCTATAGTTCCCCGATTCCTCCCTACTACCCTTCTTGTAAATGGGCACAACATTTGCTAATTTCCAGTCTTCTGGGACGACTCCCGTTAACAAAAATTGGTTAAATAAATCTGTTAACGGTTTTGCTATTACATCACTGAGCTCTTTTAATAATTTAAATACAGAAAAAATGGCGTCACGCCCATACTCACCGGAGCGGCAGCAACTGCCAGGAGTAACAGCCCAGTTAAGGTATAAAACATAACAAGGGAAAAAAGGTGTCATCTGCGCTCGTCTCTATGTGTACCATGTACAACAAAACTGAGGTTTTTGTTTGTTTCAATGGCCATTGCAACGTAAGCTCACTCGCCACTTCACGGCACCTCTTTACAGAGTGCGTACCTAACATGTACCAAAAGGCCGCTCTACTGAGCAGCTCCAAGCCCCTCCTGCTGCTTTTCAGCCAAGGAGAGGCAAAGATATGGTGGGTTTTATTTATACACGCACCAAACACTTCCCATTTGAGATTAAAAACAAAAACATGGAAAGAGGAACAGCTGCAGAACGACGGACTGGTGTTACAAGCATGATATACATAAATACAGAAAAAATGGCGTCGCGCCCATACTCACCGGAGCGGCAGCAACTGCCAGGAGTAACAGCCCAGTTAATGTATAAAACATAACAAGGGAAAAAAGGTGTCATCTGCGCTCGTTTCTATGTGTTCCATGTACAACAAAACTGAGGTTTTTGTTTACTTCAATGGCCATTGCAACGTAAGCTCACTCGCCACTTCACGGCACCTCTTTACAGAGTGAGTACCTAACATGTACCAAAAGGCCGCTCTACTGAGCAGCTCCAAGCCCCTCATGCTGCTTTTCAGCCAAGGAGAGGCAAAGATATGGTGGGTTTTATTTATACACGCACCAAACACTTCCCATTTGGGATTAAAAACAAAAACATGGAAAGAGGAACAGCTGCAGAACGACGGACTGGTGTTACAAGCATGATATACATAAATACAGAAAAAATGGCGTCGCGCCCATACTCACCGGAGCGGCAGCAACTGCCAGGAGTAACAGCCCAGTTAATGTATAAAACATAACAAGGGAAAAAAGGTGTCATCTGCACTCGTTTCTATGTGTTCCATGTACAACAATACTGAGGTTTTTGTTTGTTTCAATGGCCATTGCAACGTAAGCTCACTCGCCACTTCACGGCACCTCTTTACAGAGTGAGTACCTAACATGTACCAAAAGGCTGCTCTACTGAGCAGCTCCAAGCCCCTCCTGCTGCTTTTCAGCCAAGGAGAGGCAAAGATATGGTGGGTTTTAATAATTTAGGGTGGATCCCATCAGGCCCCATTGACTTATTTGTCTTTACTTTAGACAGCTGCTGTAGAACCTCTTCCTCTGTAAACTCATATGTAAATGTCTCGTTAGTGTTTCCTCCTAACTGAGGTCCCTTTCCTTCCTTTTCTTCTGCAAAGACTGAACAAAAATATTCATTGAGGCAGTCAGCGAGACTTTTATCCTTTTCTACATACCTTCCTTCCTTTGTTTTTAATCTAACTAATCCTTGTTTTACTTTTCTTTTCTCGTTTATATATCTAAAAAATGTTTTGTCCCCCTTTTTTACTGACTGAGCTATTTTCTCTTCTGCGTGTGCTTTGGAAGCTCTTATAAATTGCTTTGCCTCTTTCTGCCTAATCTTATAGGTTTGCCTATCTTCTTCACTCTGAGTTGTTTTATAATTATTGTATGCTGTCTTTTTGTTCTTCACTATTTTGGCCACTTCTGCAGAGTACCACAGTGGTTTCTTCCCTTTTTTGTTTTTGCTAACAAGCCGAATGCAATTGCCTGTAGCCTTCAATAATGCTTCCTTTAAATAATCTCATTTCTCCTGGACTCCCTTTAAACTCCTCCAATCTGATAATGACTCCTTCACACAAAATCTCATTTTAGAAAAATATGTTTTTTTAAAGTTTAAAACTTTTGTTTTTGTGTGGTGCGGCTCCATCCCTGTTCTTATATTCAACCATACTGACTGGTGATCACTAGATCCCAAATTTTTACCTACAACAACGTCCGATACCAAACCTCCATTTGTGAGTATTAAATCCAATATGGCCTCTTTACGGGTCGGCTCCTCAACTACTTGTGATAGAGATAATCCCAGTAGGGAGTTTAGAATATTTGTACTCCTGGTGCCCCCAGCTATTTTGGTTTTCCAGTTCACATCAGGGAGATTAAAGTCCCCCATGATAATAACTTCCCTCTTCATTGCCATTTTGGCTATTTCTTCAAACAGCAGATTATCTAGCTCTTCTACTTGTCCAGGGGGTCTATAGATCACACCTACACGAGCTACTGTATGATTGCCAAATGTTAGCGTAACCCAAACTGACTCTATGTTCACCTCGCTCACTTTTATTTGGTTCGTTTTTATGTTGTTTTTCACATACAGGGCCACTCCTCCTCCTTTCCTACCTTCTCTGTCTTTTCTATATAAAGAGTACCCCGGTATTGTTATGTCCCAGTTATTTTTCTCACTGAACCATGTCTCAGTAACCGCCACTAAATCTACTTTTTCAGCTGCCATCATTGCCTCCAGTTCATTGATTTTATTGACTAAACTGCGAGCATTTATAGACACGACTCTGAGCTTGTCATTTTTTACCCTGCATGTTGCTTGCACCCTCCGATTTAGTTTTGGGGGACAATCGGGCAGATTGTTTTTTACCCTTTTGTCCCCCCTCCTAGTTTAAATATTCCTTTGTGAAACCTTTGAACTTCTCACTGAGAACATATGTTCCCCTATGAGTAAGATGCAAACCATCTTTTTTATACAGTTCCTTTCTGCTCCAATTAGAGCTATCATGGGACACAAAGCCAAATCCTTGCACCCGACACCATTCCCGAAGCCACATTTGGTGACAGTGTGGAGTTGCCAGATAATGGGAACAGGATGATGGCCTGATTTGTTCGCCAGCTCTTTGGCATTGCGGTGCGGCAGCTTCCCTTTGAGGCGAAAGATGCTTAGATGGGGGTGGAATGACCAGGGGCGCTGTGCCTCATGGTTGTCTTTTGGAATATAGGTTGGCGAACCTGCGGCGTTGGATGCCATACACGGTGTGTGTATGGTCAGAAGTGTTGCCCCGGTTTGTGTATAAAAACAAAAAACAAAAAAACAGGAAAAAACTATTTAAATTAGTTACATGTCAATGAGAAAGAGGAGGGGCTAAATTACATTCTCCATGCAAACGTTAACGCTCACTTGCGTGAGCATTAACGTTTGCTGTGGTGTTTACCGCATATTACAATCCAAACACAAATGGGTTAAGAAACCCATATGCGTTTGGTACCTTGGGCTTTTCAGCACAAGGTTACTGTACTTTGTGCTCCCTATGCTTAACATGGGGAGCGCAAAGTGTTAATCAGAGCTGGATTACAAAGTCCCAGCGCTGATTAACGTCTGGCTCTGGTTAGCGAAAAGTTAACCAGAGACAGTACTTGGTGTTAACAGATTCCGCTTCTGCAGAATCCGTTAACACGAGCCTTAAAAATAAATAAACAAATGCTATACTCACCTCCTGTCTTGTGGCGAGGACCGCGGCTCCGACTGCCTCCTCTGTCCGGCGGGAGCAGGGAAAGACTGGGGGGAAAGTCCCCCCAGTCTCTCCCTGCGTATCACTAGGCCGACTGGCCGGATCTCGCGAGGCGATGCTCGCAGCTGCGCTCAGCGCTGCCGCGAGTATCCACGGTAACAATGCAGGCAGCATTTTTTGCGCCTGCATTGTAATCCAGCATTAAAATGCGGGCGCAAGGGGCAAAACTGCAGGCGCAGTGTTTCCTCCCTTGCGCCTGCGTTTTAACGCAAAGAATGTAATTTAGCCCGAGGAGTGGAGTTCCTGTGGCGTGTATGGTGCTAATTATTTTTTATTTTTAGGTCCTCCACATATGGTGTGGATTGGTGGACATTCTCTGGTGTTCTGGGCACTCAGGAGGGCCCTGGTTTGGTCAACCGGCACGTAGCTGGGTTTCCCGGAGTCGGTGGCATGAATACGGTGGTTCAGAATTTGTGGGCTCCTGTGGGAGGAGTTCCTGTCAACGGTGTTGGGTGCCCTCAGGCATGGTGAGGTTCCCCATGTGTTGGTTGTACACTTGGGGGGAATGACCTGGGAGTGGTGCCTCATGGTTGGCTTTTGGAGTATATGAGGGCCGATCTGCAGCAGCTGCAGGAGTGGATGCCATACATGTTCTATGAATGGTTGGAGATGTTGCCGAGGTTTGTTTGGAGTCAAGAGTGGGAACTGGAGGCAGTGCGGCATTGCTGGGTAAAGGTCAACAGGTAGATGGCGAGGTTTGTTCAGGGGATCTCTGGTATTTCCATGCAGCATCTCCCCTTCGAAGTAGAGGATGCTTTCCTGTTCTACTGGAGTAATGGAGTACATCTGGCACAGGTACCCATCTCTCTGTATCTAGCTATCGGTATATCTACCGCAATATGTATTATATAGGCATATTTATAAATATGCCTCTCTTTAGATACCAGGCCATTTGGCGCAGCTGGCATAAGAAATCAATGGCTGCGTTTCCAGTCTGCTGGAGGAAACAATTAAGCAGGTTCGTGACAATTTTCTCTGGAGTCATCAAAGGTGTGAATTAAAGATGACACCTCTTTGGAGTCTACCCAGCAGGCAGAAAGAGCAATTGCTCCCGGCAAGGGGAAGACATGTGCTAAGAAGCACATGAGAGGCATGGTAGCCTCCCGTTCTGCGTCTCCTTTTGGATGGGAGACGTAGCAGATTAGATCTGTATTTCTATCTATATAAGGGTCTGCCTGTGTATATGTGTCTATGTGCCTGTTTATACATATCTCCTCCATATAGAGTCATATTCATATTTGTGTCTGACCATTTGGGTAGCATATCTCTGGGTCCACAGCTGTTAAGAGTGGGTGCTAAAATGTAATTAAAATGATTAGCTTTCTCCCCTGGGGGGAGGATATCACACGTGGCTGTAAAAGGGAATGTCTTTGTGAACTGCCATGTCGTGTAGCCTGTTAGTCGCCCCTTGGGAGCCAACCCGGCACCAAGATTTAGGCCCTATCTTCAAAGACAGGAAGCACATCCTTGATCCCTGGGGGGGGAAGATGGACACCTTTGGGCAATTAAAGATTAACGACGAAGCGTACTGAGCATGCTCCGGAGAGGGGAACTCTGGGATATGTAGTGGAGGAGGCTGGGCCATTTGTGGGTGGGTTTTGGAAGGACCAGGAAGTGTATAAATTCTGAAAACTGGCCATGTGCTATGGCTGATCACTTGGGGTACATTCGAAAGATGACTGATCTGTCCATGCTTCTATCTCCAGGCTCCAGGAGGCACCGATGCTAACTTACTGATTAGTTCGTCGTAAGTAATGCTCTGTGGTTAATCCTTTTCTTTTATTTGCCGTGTAGTGTGTAATTAATTGATTTATTCTAGCTATAATTTTTCCTGTAACAAATGCACTGTGATTATATATATCTTTGTTCTATATCTTAAATAAACCTTATCTATTTAAGTTCTGCTTCTGGCTGATGAGATCCACGCTAATGAAAAGATTGGGAGTATTGCTATTTGCTTTAAGCTCGGTTAGATAAGAAATTGTGAGTTGCGGTCGTCGGGGACGGCAGGGATTTTGGGGTCTGCAGTCACTGTCCGAGTCTAGGGTAGGCAGATAGTACGGTTGCTTAGCCCTGCGTCTCCCGTTGCGACGTGCGTAGTGTCCATGACGACTGGTGGCAGCGTAACTAATAGAATAGAAGAGTGAGCTCAGGGATTGTGGGAGACGTAGTCATTACCCGCTTCAAGAGAAGATTTGTACTGCGTTGCAATCTTGGGATCATTGTATCGCGCTCTGCGCCCTGTTGCGAGAGAGAAGTGCGTAGAGACAGATAGTGGGTGGCGTAACCCGGCGTCTTTCGCAGCAGCGCGCGTAGGGGTCGTGACAACATCTTACGGATGTGGGCACCGACATGAATATTTTGGGTCTGAAGGAGGGTATTGAACAAGCCCTGTTTTTCATTGGTGGGGGAGCTCACTCATAAAGGGGTTATTCGGGTGAGCTTGTGGCGGGGGTTGGTAGGCAGTGCTGAGGTAGGGTTCTTGGTATAAGGTGGAATTTGCAGATTAGATGGAAGGGAGATGGAAATGGATTTAAGTTGGGTTTTGGTTTAGGAGAGGTATAGTTGAGATGTGGAGAACTCTTTCAGCACTGTCTTCATTTTACTGTTTTATATGTTCTATATTATTTCATATTTGGTTGAGTTTGCAGCTGTGGCCGATAATAAATAATATATCATTCCACAGTACAAGGTGGTCGTGTAATTATTATTGTGTCATGAGTCCTTTTTCTCCTTGCGGGCGACCGGTCATCAGTGGGCGACTCATGGGATTTGTCTGAATAAATCTGTCGAATGAGACCACCAAATAGGAGGGCATTTTGGCAACTTTTCCCTGCTGTTTTGTGTTCTCTGAATAGACAAAGCATTGCTTCTCTATGGGGATTTCACTGCCCTCAACCAGGCACCATATGTGCAGGCAGTTCGCCAACATTTGATGAACTGCCTGCTCTCTGAATAGCCGAATGGCCAGGAAAGGTAACCATACGCTGAATTTCAGTGTTCGGTTACCTTTCGGCCACAATTCGGATCTCTTTAAATAACCCTGTATCTCTTTTTTTTTTATCTTCAGTCCGGCTGCGTTCAACCTCATTTCAGTACCAGGGAGAAGGTTTTTTTTTTTCCTGCAGCAGGGTTTATTTTTCCCGTTCTTTTTTTTTTTTCTCGTTTGACGGTCTGTCCATCGGTAGACCTGGGTCCTCCACAGATGCTTCCAGTTGACCACCCTGGTCGGCTGACAGCATTGCCCGTAGACGGGTGACCAAGTCGGTTTGCCCGTTTATGGTCCCAGTGGACAGCCAGCCTTATTGTTTTACTGACATTCCTATTCAAAGATTTGTGATTGGGAATGTGTACTGTAATATCCATCAACCACTGATGAACACAACCAGCTGCCTGGCTTGGTCTCAAAGCCAGTCAATAGGAAAGTGAGGGAGAGAACATCAAGTAAATGTTGTCCTTAGTTTTGAAAAGGTGAGAAGGAAGGGAAGGATGGTGTATTTTTTATTAGAGTGTTGTTCCTTTAAGGATAAACTTTGTATTGATATGGTGTATTTATTAATTATACTATTACCATTCAAGAACAGAAAAAATATGTTTTTTTCTTTAAATCCCACTTTATCCATACCTTTTAACATTTTATTAGTTAAGCATTATTTTTATAGACTCTAAGAAGATATTTATATTTCAATTACATTCCAAAATTTCCCAGAGGAAGACATAAAACCAATAGCTGTCTTTTATTGTATAATTCTCAACACAGAAAATTTAAGTGCCTTATGTTCCACCGATATTATCTCACAAGCTATGTAAGATGTAATAAAACATACAAAAATAGTTAATTCAAAGAACCGAGGCAGGTGGCAATCGCATTTCTTGAAAGCTAATTCGATCATTGACAGATTGTCTAATAAATTAAAAAATGGTGAGAGGGAATTATTCTTATTGATCAACGAAGAATTATGGAATGCAGGCGTGCTTAATATTGTTAGAAATGATAAATGCATCTACTGACAAGACGTCAAGGAAAGATTATTATAGTCGTTTGACTCATTAGCACAAAATAAAACAACTTGTTAATAACAAATTCTCTTTAGTCCAGCAATCAAATTTTAAATTATTTTGCTCTTTTTCATCTTTATGTTTCTATGATGAAAAAATGTACTTAACCCCCTAACGTCATTCAGTCATTGCACACCACCCTGAAAAATGCGGGCTTTAAAACAGACACTCTACTCAACCTGACCACTTTATCTTTTTAAGTGTTAAGGCTGTGTAGAGTCCCCCCCCCCCTTACTGCAGCCCTGTTCTGGTTAAAACGACGCTGGGCAAACTGAAGGAGTTTCCTATACCCAGCGTCACCAGCAGCTGACATTTTTTAATTTAAAAGATGCCGATAACCAATATTGTATTGGTATTTTTTGGAAGCTGCATTGCTAATAATCTCATTAGTATCACTACAAATCTCCATAAGCAGGAAATCTGAACATATGTATTATTTTTATTTATCACAGTTAGGCCCCGCTCACACTGTGCGATTTGAAAATCACGCGTTTTTCAGTGCGATTTTCATTTTTGCAACATTGTCTCGCGATGTCGCTATTTTGCAAAACACCACCAATGGAAATCGCAAAACGCAAATAGCAAAAAAAGGGTCATGTACCTGCGACATTCTACCGCGACGCACGACATCGCGCAACATCGCACGGCAAGATGTTAATAGCTCCATTGAAATGCATTGGAGATGCTACATAGCGTGACATAGCGCGACATCGCACAGATTTTGCAGCGATTTCGCGGCAAAATCAGCGCGATATATCGCACAGTGTGAATGGGTCCTTACTGTATCTAACACAAAAGTCTCTTCTGCCTGCATGATAATAATGCGAACCCCATTTGAAATTGTGTAAGATAAGGGACAAGGGATAAGGGAACTCAAAATCTTACATTTCAACAATAGTTCTGTAAAGGATAAACAAATACATGTGTAGCGCTCACTCCCGGAGGAGCCGCTGAAAATTTAACCACGGGTCAGTCTCCCCGCACTAGGGAATAAATATACTCCAACACCGTTGTGAGTTTTTATAATTTAAATAGTTTACTAAAATAATAAGCAGATGTTGAGACACGGTATTCACAGGTATATTACAGTACTTTCGTATCGCGGTAAAAACGCGTAGCGGGAAAGAAACGAAACACGAGGCTTCGTATTTCGGAAAAATAATATCTTCACAACCGAACAGAAAAGAAATGCAATTGCACGAATATTCGAAAAAGGGACACGTAGCGAAACCCAAAAATACAATCTCTTCGTATTACGATAAACGCGCAGCGGAAAAGAGAAAAATATATTCGGAACGTATCTTTAACCCCTGTTCCGATTCGTAACAAATGAGTCCCGCACAGGTTAAGTCCTGTAATGTAAAGGGTGTGTACGTGTGTGTATATGGTACCCGGGTACTATTCAACTGGCCAGTGAATTACTTATAACGATGTCTTCGACTAGTCAAGTTGGGGCCCTGTGGGTTTTGGAAACAAACAGCAGCGTGCTTTCTTGATTTTATAAACCGGCCTTGGAGGCCTCTCACCCATCCGCTCGATCACCCAGGCTCCGCTGACCCAGGACGTCTCTCCGCTTACTGCCTGGCTGTGATACTGGCTACTGGATCCGTTGTCTGGCTTTCCTTGCTCCCACCCGGACTTGTCCAGCTACCGCCTGCTCTCCCATCCAATGGACTTGCGGTACTCCTCACTCGGGTCCTCTGCTTGCCTTGATCGCAGCGTGGGTATAGACAGGTCTCTGCAGGGTCACTGTCCCGATCCCCCAGCACCAGCGAGGTAGCCCCTGCGCTCTGGCCTGGTCACGATCCTCCACAGCTCGGCCTGCTTCCTTCTCCTTTCAGCTCCCAGCTCCCTCTGAGCATGCTTTCCACGAGGCTGGTGATGCCTTTCCTTTCCTACACACCCACTTCCTGTCCTTACGCAAAGCATCATGGAAAAGGTAGTTTAGTGCCTTGTGTTTGTCCAGCATAACTTTCCATGGTCTCTGTCTCCCTCTGGTGGCCATTGCAAGTAAATGCAGCAGAACAGTCTTTTTAAACACATCGCTACACATGAAAAATTTAAAATGAGAGCATTAACATTATTTTAATATTTTAACGCTCTTAAAATATAAATTTCTGTTGAAAACATCTACTTCACCCTGTATTTAACCTCCCTGGCAGTCTATTTACTTAAAATTTTCTTGTCCCAGCGCTCAAATTTTATTTATTTTTTGCCCCCCCTAGAGACATCTCGAGTGTAGCTCGGGGTTAAATTCCTATGTCGGAAGCGGTAAACCCGAGCAACACTCGGGATGCCGCTGGATACATCACCTCTCCCTGCGCTCCCTCAATGTTCCCAGCTGTCTCCTCTGGCGATCGTGACCTCATACTTCCTGGTTCCCTCCTCGCGAGAAGGAATCCAGGAAGTAAAACGCCGCGATCGCCGGAGGAGACTGCAGAGATCAGCGAGGGAGTGCAGAGAGAGGTACTGTATACAGAGTGAGTGTGTCTCGGGGTTACCGCTCTCAGCGGTGAAATTTAGCCCCGAGACACACTCGGGATAACCATCAGGGGGGTTAATTGTTATCTTCATATCCCATTTTTTAAATGAATGTTATGATATTTTTTTATTTTTAAATCACTTGGTAGTGATGGATTTAATTATACAGTAAGAAATATTTGGGAATTTTCTCAGTGTATTTATTACTAATAACCTATTTGGCATGCACATGGTCCCATCTACTGGCCAAATAGAGTTACTGCATCACGTCTCTGTGTCAGCTGGAGAATGCTTGACATGTCAGGGCATGCCTTAGCTGAATTTAGTCAATTTTAGCACATTGGGCATTATACCCACAGGGCTAAAACTTTGAGGTTACCTTCTGGAGCCCGAAAGCAATTGAAATAAATTTGCAACAAACAAATTTCATTTGCGATCACAGAGCATAGTCCCAGATCATGTTAATATGATCGTGGGCTGCTGTGTCTGCTACGGCTGGTTGTACAAACACGATTGTGGTTAAAGGCAAAAACTGGGCTCTACTTTAATAGAGTATTCTTTTAATTGCCTTTAGACTGCAAGTCTCCATCAGATTTGATTAAAGCAGGGCTTGCATCACAAATGCAAGTATCAAATGATACCAGGAGACGCATATATACGCATTGTCAATTCTTGTATTCTATTGCAAATTATTGGTGGGGGACGGGTTTTCCTGTCAGTATGCGCTTGCATTTTACTGGTCCTACAGAGCGGAAATGCTCACATTTACTTTATCATGTGATGTCCCATGTGGACAGATGTCCTTAATCGATTTATTACTTTCTATTTAAAATTGCGTGTTTGTTTATTATGTCTCTTAATAGAAGTCATATGGGATTAAAAAGTCAATCTTTAGTAAAGTAATGTTGATGATTTAAAAGCATCTCCAGAGTGTGTTGTCTTCTTGGGATGTATGTAGCGGAATGTGGCAGCAACCTAGCAGATATACCTATAATCCAGTGCAGATGCCTTTGTTTTGTATATGTGTGTGTGTAATATATATACAAATTAATGTAGTACAGCAATGTGGCGATAATCTACACTTTTTTTTATTTACTAAAATCACCCTCATCCCCCGAGAGTTTAGCATGCGGGAGAAAATAAATGAATCCTGATACCCTAAGGATTGCATCGCCCCAAAACAAATCAACACAAAATCAGCATTTCTTAATTAACACGTAAAGTGTTATTTTTAAATTTTAAAGAAAGTATCACAGATTGATTTTTTTTATCTTAATTAACATCAGAACCAGTGGAAGCATCAGTCCATGTTTTTGAGCAAGACAGAATATATTATAAACATGGATTTTCAAGTAAATAGTAAATAAAGCAATATTTGTGTTTATTGTTTTATTTATTTAACAAAATATTCTCATTGAATATAAAATAAACTATTACCTTCAAATAAGCAAAGAATGATTCATTATGCAAAATAAGTTACATCATTGTCAACATATACAGGGCTATTCAGAGAAAGGGGAAACTCAGGAGAATTGGCAGGAGAAGAGAACAATCTAGACCAAATAGCCGATTTGAAAAGTGAGATAAATGGGAGATGTTTTATTGCTGTGCAGCTCTGTGATACGCTCATACACGCCGCATATTGTTGTGAGTTTTAATGCTATGGAGCTCTGTAATATGCTCATACACACTGCACATTACTTAGTTTTTTGCTCTGGAGCTCTGTGATACGCTCATAAACACTACACTTTACTGTGAGTTTTATTGCTGTGGAGCTCTGTGATCCACTCACACAAACCCCACATTAGTGTAGCACAGAGGTCCACATCAATCAAACGCAAAGATATTTATTATTAAAGTGAACCTGTTATAGGCAAAACAAGTTTCCCATTTGACAGGAATCTCTAATTGAGAAGCGGAAGACAGTCCTTATTCAAAAATCTCCCTTTTTCCAATTATATATGTATTTCAGAAAAAAGGAAACAAGCAACACATCTATATGATGCCCTTTCAAATGAGCAAAACCTTTTTTTTTTGCTCATACCAGGTTCCCTTTAAAATAAAGAGTACATTTCAATATTTTTAATTAACATATTTAATAAAAAAAAATAGTAAAATAATAAATTAATAACATGCACATGTTGCCCATTCACCTGCTCAACTTTTTATGCAGGGGGTTATTTCTGTGGAGGCCCAGTGTGGGAGATATTCATGGTAGGATAAACATGGGCTCCTTCATTCCTGCGGAATCTGTAATAACCAGCAGAAACCCCTCCCCAAAAAATCACATACTCACCTCTAATCCTGCGGCGAGAAACGGCGGCTCCATCCGCTTCTTCTAGCAGCCGGGAGCAGAGAGAGACTGGGGGAAAAAGTCCCTCAGTCTTCCTCTGTGGATCACTACGCCGACCTGCCGGATCTCGCGAGGCGAGATCCTGAAGGTCATGTGACCGGCAGAACAGAAACTCAATGGAGTCCTATGGACTCCATCGAGGGGATGCTCGCGGCGGCGCTTAGCGCGGCTGCCAGCATCTCTCGGTTTAGCACTGTGTTATGGTGCAGGCTGCTGAATTAGCACCTGCACCGTAATATCAGGCGCAGGTTTTTCTCCTTAGCGTACCCGTTTTAGCGCGATTTATGTAATAGAGCGCAATATCTTAAAAGAATTCCCAGGGATTGCTGCATGTTGTCTAGTTAAAAAATCATGACAGGAGAATTGTACCACCCTTCCAAGACCTCACTCAGTTCCGTCACCAGAGATAAGCGGCGTTCTGAGACATCATCAAAGTGCAGCTTGTTCTCTGTGTGACGGACAAGTGCTGGTGTTCTGTCAATAAAGGCAATTTGTCAAAATGAGCAATCACTTCAAATCCAGTAACGTGACATACGATCATTTTCACAAATTGCACACAGTGCGCACATGCGCGCTTACCTCTGAGCCTTCCAATACGCGCACGTTAATGCGCTTTCACTAACCTCATCAAATTTAACAATTTGATGAGGTTAGGTGGAGCTTATTTACGCATGCACGCGCCTGACATCTCATCCCACTCAGTGAACACATCACGGGCTTAAGTCACTCAAGAGCTCCCTATTAACATACCTCAATACAGAATGCACCTGTAAACATGTAACATAATGACTATTTCCTACATATTTATTATCTGTGTTAATCTGTATATTTGTGTTTTTTAATATCTTGTATTTTATTACTTTATATTTCTGTAACAACTGTAACATTTCAATGTTCTTGAACTCAGGATATACTTGAAAAATGAGAGAAATCTCAATGTATCCTTCCTGGTAAAATACTTTATAAATAAATAAATAAATAAGATATCGGCCCTGTTACTAACTATTCATTTTCCTTATTCTACTTAATGATCAATACAAGGCCAGCTTTCTACAGCTTTCTTGTACTACTTGCACATCCACTTATCTGCGTGGTGGGTAGGGATGAGCCGAACACCCCCGCGTTCGGCTCGTATTCGAACTCGAACAATTTCAAAAGTTCGAGTTCGGACGCGAACACGATCCGAACTCAATGCAAGTTAATGGGACTCGAACGTTCGATTTTTAGAGTGCCCTGCAAGAGGGCAGATATGCAAGATATTTGCCATAAAAGGTGTATGGGGGTCCGGGTAGTGCCCTGGGGGACAGGAAACAAGGACAAAAAGTTAAAAGAAACGTTTTTAAAGCAACAGTGATTTTTCCATGAAATAAAGGTTAAGAATAAAAACTAAAAGTTCCTTCAAATATCGTGCCTAGGAGGTCCCCATAACCTGCCCGTGAAGTGGCGGATTTGTAGGATGTATAGAAACATTTAAAAAGAAAAAATGACATTTCAAGTGACGGTAAATGGTCTTCCCTTAATCTATTCATAAACAACTGCATGGGGCGGCAGCCTGTATGAAAAGAGGAGACGTTTTAGGACACGCAGAACAAGTTTAGTGATTTTTTGGCTAAATTATGGTGAAACTTATGCAGGCTTTGTATGAAAGTAACAACAGGTGCATTAAAATTGGACCTTTGGTGCCAGCTAGTGCCTTCACACCGTAACCCCTCTGAGGTATTATGGAAGAGTGCAGGGGTGGACTCTGCATTCAAATATTAAAATGATATGAATCTGGTACACGCGTCAGTGCACCCAAATATTGGGCATTTGGTGGCAGCAAGTGCCATCACACCGTAACCCCTCTGAGGTATTGTGGAAGAGTGCAGGGGTAGACCCTGCCGTCAAATATTAAAATGATTGAAATATGGTACACACGTCAGTGTCAGTGCACCCAAACATTGGGCATTTGGTTGCAGCTAGTGCCTTCACACCGTAACCCCTCTGAGGTATTGTGGAAGAGTGCAGTGGTGGAGGTTTTGGGAATGCAGAAGAGATCCCCGATCTATTCAGTTACATCAGCATTAGGGGAGTGATAGCTGCTGATCCAGGACTGATTAATTTTTATAAATGTCAGCCGGTCTACAGAGTCGGTGGACAGATGCACTCTTTTGTCTGTGACAAAACCTCCAGCGGCACTGAACGTCCTTTCAGAAAGCACGCTAGATGAAGGGCAACCTAGTAGCTGCATAGCATATTGGCTAGGTTCTGGCCAGTGATCCAATCTCAACACTAGGGATGCTGGCAATGGGTGCCTACATTTGACGTCCCTGGGCGCCGTGGACTAAAAAAAATTGGAAAAGGCATCGGTCAAGCTTCCCCCTTCACTGCTCTTCCTCTGATTAACAGCAGCCTCAGAAGCACCTGTGTCATCAGTTGGTAACCTACCAGTGTCTGGAAAGGTGTTACACAAGTGTCGCTTTAGAGTGTCCTCAAGTTGTTTCATCCTGTGCTCCCTCTGTGAGGGCAGGATGAGCTCTGCAACCTTACCCTTGTATCGTGGATCAAGAAGGGTTGCAATGCCAACCAGTAATGATCCCTCTCCTTGATAGCACGAATCCTGGGGTCATTTAGCAGGCTTTTCAGGATAAGGGAGCCCATGCAGCATAGGTTGGAGGTGGCATTAGCTTCAGAGTGTTCCTGGTCGCTGAGGATGACCGTTTAGTGCACTACCTCCTCCCAGTCACACACTAGTCCTTGGGATTCTGGGGACACAAAACCCTCCCTTGAGGAATCCCCACCTTCAATGCCCCCACAACTTAAATATTCCTCCTCCTCCTCCTGTCTGATCTGAGGACCCACAGGAATTCTGTCTGCGTAAAAACTGGGGCCTTGAGAGCTAGGGAAGTCCTCCTCTTCCTCCTGCTGCTCTGCCTCTAGTGCCACATCTATAATTCCAGCAGGAAAACTAAAGGAATTGTGTCACTGATGCATGCACTGTCCCTGCTCACCATCCTCGTTGCCTCCTCAAATGGTGACAGTACAGTGCATGCATCCTTGATCATCAGCCACTGTGGGGGAAAAAAAACCAAGTTGACCTGAACCTGTCCTTGTGCCATACTCACACAGGTACTCATTGATGGCCCTCTGCTGCTTGTGCAGATGCTGCAGCATTGCCAATGTCGAGTTCCACCTGGTGGGCATGTCACAGATCAGACGGTTTGTGGGAAGGTGGAATTCTCTTTGAATTTCTGCCAGGCGAACCCTTGCTGGGAATGACCGTCTGAAGTGGCTGAAGACTTTTCTGGTCTGGCTGAGAAGCTCTGCCAGCCCTGGGTACCTGGTTAGGAAACGCTGTAGCACCAGATTTAGGACATGTGCTAGGCATGGTACATGCGTCAACTTACCCAGGCGTAGGGCGCAGAGAAGGTTACTGCCATTATCACAGACGACCATTCCCAGCTCAAGCTGGTGTGGTGTTAACCATCTCTGCGGCTGCCCCTGCCCCTGCAGAGCTGACAGAATTTCTGGCCCGGTGTGGCTCCTGTCCCCTAAACAAATCAGCTCAAGCACAGTATGACATCTTTTTGCTTGAGCCATTGCGTAGCCCCTGCCACGCGTCGGTTTAACTGCCACTTTGCCAGAGACATTGAAGGAGGAGGAGGAAGAGGTGGTGGAGCAGACAGACCTCATATAAGCAGCTATCTGGAGGCGTGGTGGATGAGCAAGCTCCAGCACAGAGCCCCGTCTTGGATCCCTCCCAGCTGCAAGCAGAGTTACCCAGTGTGCCGTGAAGGAAATGTAATGGCCCTGTCCATGCTTGCTGGACCACGTGTCTAAATTAATGTGCACCTTGCTGCTGACTGCCTTTCCCAATGACTCCATAATATTGTCTTCCACGTGCTGGTATAGTGCTGGAATGGCCTTCCGTGAAAAGAAATGGCATTTTGGAACCTGCCACTGTGGTTCAGCACATTCGGCAAATTCACGGAAGGAAGCAGAGTCCACCAGCTGGAAAGGCAGCAGCTGTAATGCGAGTAATTTTGCCAAGCTGGCATTTAGACGTTGTGCATGTGGATGGTTGGGACAATATTTTTTCTTCCGCTGCAGCAGCTGGGGCAACGAAATCTGACTGCATAAATCTGCAGCTGATGGGATACTGGCAGATACAGAGGAAGGACATGGTACACCGATTACTGTAGCATCATCCCTGTCAGTGGAGGTTGTAGGCAATGACATGGCAGGACATATAGTGGGGGTAGAGACAGATGAGGAAGAGGATCTATGCAAAGTGTTGTGCCAACGTGATGCGTGGCAGGTGTTCATATGTCGCCTCAAGCACGTGGTACCCACGTGTCTGATGTCTTTCCCACGATTGATCCTCTTCCAACATAGCTTACAAATAGCAATGCTGCAGTCTGCTGCACATGTCGTGAAGAACTCCCAGACAGGAGAGATCCTGGATGTGTGCTGCGAGAAAACAGTGCTCTGCACCTGAGCAGCTCTGACATCTGATGCCTTGGACTGGCTACGGTTGCTCATAGAGGACCTTCTGCCTTGTTTTTGTTGTGCCTCCTCCCTTGACTCCTCTGTTCGATCAGGCACCCAGGTGGAGTCAGTGACCTCATCATCATTGTCATCACCCCCTATCTCTTCATCACTGGAGCCAACCTCGCAATATGCTGCAGCTGCTGGGTGAACATGAGTGCCAGTTCTTTGTGTGTCACTGGCACCCCCTCCTTCTAGGCTGATTATACTCCCTTCCTCAACCTCAGAGTTTTAATCAGAGCACTGGAGTTGCTGCGCATCCTCAAGTAGCACGTCACTGTCACTGTAGTCAAACAATTCAGCTGACTCCTCCATGTATGATAGTGAGGCTACGGCAGGAGTAGCTGTGGACATGGAGGCTGAATTCAATGTTTTGGCAGCTGAGGTGGACTGTAAACCACTACAAGCCTGGCTGGCAGAGGACTCAGAGGATGAGGATGTCCTGGTTAGCCAATCCTGCAAATCCTCTGTATGTTGCTGCTGCTTAAGAGGGCCAGCACCAGTTAGAAACCAGGACAAGCATGCCCCTGCAGAGGATGCACCACGTCCACGACGACTAGGGGCACAGCCTTCCGACACAGAAGCTGCTTGCCCTCTTATCTGTGTCTGGGAGCGTCTGTCTGTCCTTTTTGGTCTTTCTGACATGGTGAGTGATATACAGATTAAAGATGTACAAATTTTCCAGAACAATGCTATACGTCAGTGATACAGCCTGGCTGATAGATGGCAACACCCAGATTCTACTCTGAATAGATAAAGAGATGAACTCTGATTAAACTGTGTTATTGTAAGGTATCTAGAATTAGATTAAAGATATACTGATTATGCAGAACAATGTTATAAATCAGTGATACAGCCTGATAGCCTGGTAGCAGCTGGCAGTGCCAACACACAGATTACAATTCCCAGATATCTGCTAGAAGTATGTGGGACCCCCTGATAGCTGGCAGTGAGAACACACAGATTACAATTCACAGAAATCTGCTAGACGTCTGTGACACACTGAGAGAACAATCTCCTCTCACTCCTGCAAAAAAAACACGTGCTGGGCAAGCCTTATATAGTGTGCTGTGGGACGTAGCTCTGTCAGCCCATGATTGGGCAAAATTTGCCCAATCAGGACTCTGAGCCCTGATTGGCATAGTCTTGCACCTGTCTTGCACCTGACCTGTTATGAGCTTCAGGCCAGTGGAAAAGTGCATTGTGGTCCATTGTGGTGCATTGTGGACGAACACGCGGCGAACACGCGAAAATGTTCGATGTTCGCCGAACAGCCAATGTTCGATTCAAACTCATGTTCGGATCGAACCGCCAGCCCATCCCTAGTGGTGGGTCATCCTACTTTCTGTGAGAATAGTATAATACAAAATAAATTGGGAACATTTTAATTCACACTTTGGGCATGCAAAAGCTCATTGCATTGTCACTGGGTGGGACAACACTAGGTTCAATGTCTTTATATTAGCAGGCACAACAGATCCAAATAAGTGTACTGCATTTTATAAAAAATTATCCTATTATTTTAGAAAAAAATCATGCTTGCATCGATCAGCAGGTTGTGTTTTCATTTTTGGCCTGGTTTGACATCTGAAAATGAAAATGCTTCCTTTGTGAAGATGCTGCTTAATGCTGCATTGAAATTAGAAAATATGCAACCCATTTAAAATACATTATTTAATTGGGGAAGGGTAGAATAGATTTGTCACATTTTGAGGTCAGAATGCCATGAATTATCACCCTGCACAGGAACACAACAAAGAGGTCCACTAAGCTTCCAATGATGCTTGTCTGCTGCCGGAGGATTTATCGGTAACATTTGGCTTGCAATAAAGGAATATCTGCAAATGTTAAAGTCTTTGAAAAATGGACGGGGCTACTGAACAGTAGCAGTGTTATGTGCTAGATGAGAAAACTGAATTCAATGAATCACATAGATTTGTTTGTGGAAGGTACTTCAGCCCCATAACTTATTTGTGAGACGATTTCAGCTGACAGCTGAGAGTAACCACTATTAGCTCAACATTATCACTGCGGCAGAGAAGCAGCCTCAATGTTGATAGGTGCTGAAGCAAGAAGAAGATAACTTTTGTCACTTACATCTCCAGTTATCTTGCTCTTTTAAGTTTTACTTTTTTTTGCTAAGATATCAAAATATCAAATTTTGTAGGATGTTATAAAATGGGTGGAGAAGGAAATGTGGGTTTTTGTTTATAACATATAAGTCTCATTTATAACCAATGTGAGGAATCTTCCAATTGTCCACAGTCTTGATTTTGTCTGAGGGAGTCTAAGCTTTAATGATGAGTTTGTAAGACAGTCATAGAAGGTTTTACAGTTCCCGTACTTTATCTCATTAATGCTGGTCATGTCCATGCTTACATTTAGGCCCGCGTCAGACGGACGCAGTGATCACATCCGTGTTGCCGCACAGTTTAACGTCTGTCGTAGCATAGAATCATGAGCAATAGAGACCCACACACGAAGTACGTGCGAACCGACTTGCGCACACACAACGCACGTGGCAAACGGACGCAAGTTAGGCAAAAATCGGAAAAACGATAGATGGACACGCAGAGTGCACCACGTTTGTCTAGCGTTCTGTGTGAGTGATGAGATGTCAGATGCAGCGCATTTGCTACGTCCAGCACCTTGACGCAGAAAATGGCTTTTCATATCCTTTTCAAATTTTTATCTTTATTCATATTAATTTTATTTCCCATAATTCCCTTTTTTTCTATGTCTGCCAAGAAAAATGGACCGTGTGGTGTCTATAATATCTTCCGTAAGTACGTCCGTCTGTTGTGCACGCACGCAAAGTACGCTCTGACTGCGTTAGTCTGACATTAGCCTAAATGTTATAAACATTTACGATTAAATATTTTCTGTGATGCAAATGTGTGTGACCCAAATGTTTATCAATTGTCTCTTGAGTGGCTTGGCAGCTTGAGAGTATTGTAGACCAATTTTATTTGGGACACATGGACAAGTTAAAAGAAAATATTCAAAATACATAACACTCCACTATAATATAGTCATAAAGACTATAAAACATCTGACTTATTAATAAATTATGAAGATTTCGTTACAAGATATGATCATAAATGCTGCAGATAACAATAGACTCAGAAATTACGCAAAGAATGACACATATGTCAATAGAGTCCTGGAGCAGGGATACCATTTCTTTCAATGACTTTTATTATTCTGAATAAATCCGAATATATCTGATTAGATTTGGATCTGGCTAATCATAATAAGATCAGATCAGTTCAGATCAATTCAGAATATATTGATTTGAAGAGCGATTCGTTTCAGTTTATTCAAGTTGGAATTGTGATCGAAAGGAATCGGACATGTCAAGTCCCATAATTATGGCCCATCCTATATATTATCAAATTATATTATATAAGTGAATTCACATCATCTGTCGCTCTTTTCCAGATGACAAATAATTTAATTTACAAGGAAGCAAAGAGAAACAAGTCCTTAAAAACAAAATCACCCACTGTTAGCAGTGTAGTGGAAAAACCACAATGAAACAAAATTACTGTATTAGTAATGGGGATCTTAAAAGGGCATTGCAATGTTTTTCACTTTAGTTTATTTAGATGTTCCTAATTTACTATTATCTATTAGTTATTTAAAACCTTTGGAGAGTTATTGCTATTTAAAGAAGAGTCAAAGGACTTTTTTCTTATGACTTAAATGCATTCAGTTTGCTTACCAATTAAACCCCTTCCCTGGCTCCTGCTTCTGCATGATTACAAGTGATCGAATTTGGTGAAATTTTGGCCCTACACAAACCTCTCTCAAGTCTTAGGCTAGGGTCAGAATAACGCATTTTTCGCGTTGTCTGTGAAAAAGTGCGTTCGAACGAATGGACTCATTTTTCACGGAATACGCGATAGCGGTCATACGATGCGCCTTTTCGTCCGTGATTTTGTACGGATCATCAATAAAACACTTTTTGTGTCTGGACGTTATGTTGGCCGGACATTAGCAGTGTCTGACTTCTCCCAATCACGCACACACGCCTCTAGCGGACGCAGCGCACTCTGTACGTCCGTACTAGAGGTTTGACGTTCTAGAAAAAATGCATTCGTTTGCCACTTGCGTTGCGCGGACGAACTTTCGTGCGGCCGTACTTCGTGTGTTCCCCGGCATTGGACGTCATTTGCTGCTAGCACGGCCGTGATTTTGTGCATCTAAAAGCACGTTAAAACTGCTTTCGTCTGACCCTAGCCTTAGGCTTGAGAAAGGCTCACATAGAGCTGAAATGTCACCAATCTTTTCCAAAAATATGCTGTATTTGAAAGACTAAGTGCCCAGTCCCTTTTTGTTCATGGACTATGTATTGTGAGAGTTGGTCTCCCTGGGTCTTGGTGGACCTAAGTCTCATGGTTGGTGTGCTGGTCCTGCTTTGTGTTTTATAGAAGTTCCCAAAAGACACCATTTAGGATCTTTGATTGGTGTGACGTTGTCAATGTCTTTGCAACCTACCTCTTCAGCTGCATTGCAGCAACTGCCTCTGCTGGACATTCCAGTAATATGGATACTGGTCCTCCTGCTGCTTGTGCATTCTCACATCCTCAAAATGATGCAGAATATTGCTCCTTCTCTCATTTAAATGACACATCTCTTAAGCATCGTGATGGGTGCGAAAGCTTAGGTGCATTATTCTGTAAGCACAAATTCATGCGCACTCAAATGACTCCATCTAATGGGAAGCAGGGAACACCTATATAAACTCATCCTTGACATCCTTACCTTAGTCTGTTGTGGTTTCTGCATAGTACCCAATAACGTGTTCCTCTGTATTGTCCTTTCTGACTTTTGAATTAACTTGTTTACCGACTATTTTTGGCTATGTTTTTTCTAACTCTTTTTGCCCTGTGAATTCTCCAATATCAAAGGACCAAATTCCTTTTTCGATCCTGTCTGCCTGGCTACTATGATTGCGTTTATTACCATGCAACTCAAATACTAAGAAGCAGAACCAGGTTTTACCTTAGGTGTCTCACCTGCTTGCTTGGATCATATCTGACATGACAATTTGATATTAGGCTCACTTTTTCTGTGTGATGTTCTAAGTTTACTATCTTAATGGTAAAAGGTGTTTCCTTCATTGTACCTCCTCGAGTCAAGTGAAAAGAGCTCACAGGACACTTCATACTTTCAGATATACCTGCCTAAAATTGACTGAAAATTGCACTTTCGTTCAGTTATTTTTAATAAAAATTAGGATGGTTGCATGGAGGGAAAACTAAATGTTAGACACAGACTACAAACAGATCTTCTTCCTCTTATGATAATAATGCACTGAGGACAGCATTTTTGGATAAAGACAGATTTTAAGATCATTCATAGATTTCTATTTCATGTGCTGTATTGTCTGTAGAAACACCTGGTTTACAGGTTCAGAAGATGAGAAGTTTGACTATTTAAAATAATCTAGAAAAATAATGTATGTTCTCAGTGGAATAAAGCCATTAAAATTGACTAGCGCTGTTGAATATGTTGATGTACAATGCAATGAGCAATAAGGTCAAATTATAGAACTGGGTGACGTACTTAAAAATGTCTTTGAAATTCTTAAAGAATAAAGCTTTCCCACTGTGTCATCCGTTCCTCTTTGATGACTGCCTTCCCTTCCTACCCCAGACGGTTAGACTGCTTCAACGTAATGACTATAGTTCTTCCAAAGCTGCCAGAGGGTTACCACTTCTCAAAACATATATTTAGTATGATAAAGCATTTTCAGTATATAAACAAACATTAGCCGAGACTGAATTCTGAACAAAAGCATATACATTACACATACACACACTGAGTTTATAATTACATTGCTTTTGATGACAAGCATTATTCCCTCATGCTGCATATAATTCCCCTACATGTATATTGTTTGCCAGCATGCAACTTCCATCCTTTTTAAATTGTATTTCTGTAACATTTTTTTCTTTTAACAGTAAGTCCTAGGTAGTTAAAAAAAATCCCAAACAATGACAGGCACAACGGAGAGGTCATAAATTGCCATTATTAAATATGACATAAATTCTTGAAAAATAGTAAAAATATCACTTCAGCCATTCATGCCCTGGGGATTATTTCTTTTTTGTTGTTTTATTTCTGGCTTTATTTAGGTTGCAAATCTGTTTTTAATGTAAGAAGCAGGGATCCAAATTTAAAATGAATCATTATAATGGAGACATAAGAAGGGGTCCTCCAGGTAGACTTTGGAGAATGAACACCCAGCTAACTTGCTGCATCACTAAATATAAGAAAGGATATGCTATATCCTAAACTAGAAAGTGTTTTTAAGATAATGCAATTAACATGCAAATGTTAGGTCCGTAATCAAAATAAGAGTGGGTACTGTGGGTATAGAGAGTCAACGGGGAGAAAAAGAAAACAAATCTTAAAGAAGATATATAAATGCAGAAATTAATGTTGATGTCTTCTGGGAATAAAGTCCTGAGTCTCGGCCTTTGACAGCTGCATCCCACGAATAAAGTAGTGTCAGTAAAGGAAAGAAACGCTGAGATAAGGCAAGGATGTCAGCCACATCAATCATATAAATGCTGGAAAAGGAAAAAGAGGGGGGAAAAAAGCATTAAAGCGCAGACACATCAAATTCAATAGAAGAAGATGTGTAGGGCTGCACAGACTTGTAGATGTTTGCACCTTACTGATTCCACACCCTCAGAGTAAACATTATTAGCAGGGAAAGCGAAAGTATGATGGGCGTAGCACATATAATACCCATCATGCTAATGGATTATCAATACCGGAATCTTTTGCAAGCCATAGGTCCTTTTCAAACAGGCATTAATAGAGCATATAAATATTAGTAATCTTTGTTGGATTGGCACTTACTAGAAATATGATTCATCATCTCTAGTGGGCACTGATGCAAAAGTTGTGTTTTCTTGCTGCCAGGAAGTTGTGACTATGTAGAGCTTTGCCAGTGCCTGCAGAATGAGCAAGCGTTGAATTACTGGCATATACTGATGAAAATTTAAAAGGAAACAGCAGCAACATATACTCAAAGCAAAGATAATGGTGAAAAGGTCAGCTTGTCCTTATTTTCCTTATCCTGTTTAGGGATGAGCTGTTCGGTTTGATCAGTTCGGAGTTCGATTCGAACTTTGGCCATTTGCAAGTTCGCCAAAAATAATTTTTTTTGAAAAAGTATAAAAAATGCTTAAAAAAAATACAAAAAAATCTAGAAATAAAGAGACTCTTTACTGCAGAATATTATAAGCAACGGTTTATAAGATATTGAATTAAAAACTAATGTGTACGTGCAAAGATTCTCACCTCTAAATGACCTGTGTTCTCAAACGATAAACAACAGGTGTTTTTAGTCTGGTCTAATGAATTTGTTACATTGTATGTATGTAGACTATACTGAGGGTGTGGTGTCTGCTTCTGAGAAATGTTAATTTCTCTACTAAATCTTCCTCTAATATGCTGCATTTCACTGCTGTGTGCTCAGTTCATTTTTACCGTTTTCGCTCATCATGTTTAAACGTGATTTGACGCCACATTTTATTTAATAACCCAGACATATTAGATATCGTTCTTTCCGGCAGACTCCTCAGATTCATAATATATCATTTTTATATGTATACGTCATGTCCTGGCTGTATATTATGACAAAAAATGAAAAAAAATTGAATTTTTAATCATCTGCAGTGTGTAAAGTGTTTTTTTTTCACATTTTAGCACATGAGCATTTGCAGTTATGTTTTCTATGGGGTGCGCTTGTACAAAAATTAGAAATGGGGACTTGTTTCATTTTGTGGGGGGAATTACGTGATTTATAGCAAACGCACCCCATAGAAAAATATCATTCAAAAGGTCATGCTCAGGCCTTTCGATTGACACCCTCCATGACCCCCTAGCTGCCTGGAGATATCGGGGTTCAAATGAACCCCCTATCTCCTCCAGGGGATTCCGGGCAGCTAGGGGTTCCCCGGCTATCTGACATCATCACGCTATGCGTGAGGACGTCAGACAGTAAGGGGGGACCCGGGGGTGGAGCCGCCATCCAAGATGGCGGCCCCCACCGGAGCTAGGCCGCACTTCGGGGCCGCAAGGCATCTCTATACACAGCCCCATCAGCATCTCTATACACGACCTCACAGCATCTCTATACATGACCTCACAGCATCTCTATACACAAACAGCATCTCTATACACAGCATCTCTATACACAGCCACACAGCATCTCTATACACAACCCCATCAGCATCTCTATACACAACCTCACAGCATCTCTATACACAACCTCACAGCATCTCTATACACAACCTCACAGCATCTCTGTGAACCCTCAAATGAACCCCTTATCTCCACCAGGGGATTCCGGGCAGCTAGGGGTTCCCCGGCTAGCTATCTGACGTCCTCACGCTATGCATGAGGATGTCAGGCAGTGAGGGGGGACCCAGGGGTGGAGCTGCCATCCAAGATGGCGGCCCCCACCGGAGCTAGGCCGCACTTCGGCGCTGAAGTGCGACCCGGTGCCTAAGGGGTTAAAGCCAGGCACTGCTTAAAAGGGGAGACTCTCTCCTTTTAAGCGGTGCCTGTCTTTTTTTGTGGGACCTCCCGATCGGGAGGGAGAGGGATCCGAACGGATCTCCCCCCTCCATTCCAGGCGATCTCCTGGCATTGCCGGGGGGGTCGCCTGGAAATGACGTCATCGCGCATGGCGCGATGATGTCATTTACGTCAGGAGGAGCTTGACTTCAGCGTCTGAGGACGCTGAAGTCAGAATGCCGCGGGACCCCGGACAGAGAGGTGAGTATCTCCGTAGGGGGTCCCGCAAAGCTGATGACGTGTGGGACACGTCCTCCTCAGCATACAGTGGGAGTAACTGAGCCCACACATCGTCAGCAGTGAAGGGGTTAAAAACTTTTTTTTTTTAAACTTTTTGTCCTTGTTTCCTGTCCCCCAGGGCACTACTCGGACCCGGACATTGTTTTTAAATGTTTCTATACATCCTAGAAATCTGCCACTTCACAGGTAGGTTATGGGGACCTCCTAGGCACGATATTTGAAGGAATTTTTCGTTTTTATTTTTAACCCTTATTTCATGGAAAACTCGCTGTCCCTTTAAAAAGTTTTTTTTTACTTTTTGTCCTTGTTTCCTGTCCCCCAGGGCACTACCCGGACACCCATACACCTTTTATGGCAAATATCTAGCATATATGCCCTCTTGGAGGGCACTCTAAAGATCGAATTTTGAGTCCCATTGACTTGTTCGATTTCGATTTCCCATTGACTTGTTCGAAGTTCGATTTCGAACTTCTGAAAAGTTCGAGTTTGAATGCGAACCGAACTCGGGGGTGTTCGGCTCATCCCTAATCCTGTTATACCTATAAGGCCACCTATGAATTAAATATTATATTCCACTGCAGGTCCATACTAATCACCAATGTGGTTCCTCTTCAGGACTGGTCTAGGGCTGATGGGGAGGTAGAGTACATTGCCGATGCACACGTTTTTGTTTCTGTAGTCTGTTGCTGCTGTGGAAAGTAAGTATTTTGTGGAGTGCATAGATCTCTCACGGAAGCTCACTTATGAGTTGAGGCTGTCACTTCCAGGTTTTGGTATAATCCCACTATAGAGAGGTGTGTAAACAGGGTTATATTAACTTTCTACATGCGTTATCCAGTCAAACTGCCGAGGACCAAGGTCTCTTCCGAAGGAAAGGACATGAAAAAAGAGGTCGTCCTGGATGCCATGCCGGTGTTCCAGCAAGAACTTAAAGGAAAGGCCTACTAGAAAAGGAATGGTATGCACCAATAGTAGCAGGTCCATCCAGAAAAGGGCATATCCTACTGACTCTTCAGGAAAACAGAACAAATTGTTTTCTTGGTGGAACCGCCACAGATATTCGAGATGTGTCCAACCTAACGCAAGACATGAGTAAGCTACACGAGCAGCACAAGGAAAATGCACCCATCAACATGAATAAATTATTTGAAGGATATGCAACCCTAGGTAAGGGATGGTCAGTCCTCCATATATAGCATACAAAAAGAAAATGGCTGCACTCAACCTGAGCGTGGTCAAATCATTCTATACATAGATACTCCCAGATGAAGCTAGCACTCCAGGGTCTTCATACAGTAAAAACATCATAACTTTATTATTATAGAATGAGTCCTGCTTTACAATCAAATTTTAATAATTTTAACTGTCTATATTATATTTTATCCTGAACAAAAATAAGTTTATGAGAGCACAGTTACTGGGCAGTAGCATACGTGACCTGCCCATTGGTGTGTCCCCACTCAAGTCTCGCAAGGTTTAAGCTCCTTTGAGCCATTACAGAGAGGATGTTACCATATGCAAATCAAACTGATATCAACTTTAAAGGACAGGAAGAACTGCAAAGCGAAGACTGACTCCTCTACCATGAGATGCAGCAACCTCGATGATTGTGTCGTCCTACTTAGGCCCCTTCAGGAAAATATAGCTATATAGACAGGTGGAGCAATGAGTCCACGTGTGGATTGCTCTATATCCTATTTTACATTTACATTGAAAGTATCCAGAACTTTTTTTTAGATATTTAAACTGGATAAATGGCATGTTCCACATGTTTCCAGCCTTGTCCCATGTATGTGAGCTGATGCAGTTCAGGTCTTGGTTCATGTTGCCATTCCTGGGTACCAGCCCAGCAGTTACATGTTTGCACTCAGCTCCCCTGTCTGTCATGTCCTGTTCCACTCCATATTTAAGAGCACTGCTCCCATAGTGCATGGCTCCATGATTTTCTACCTGAGTAATTCAGAGTTTTGCCTTTTCAGTGCTTCCTGCTTCTAGTTCCTGTTATGTTTGTATATTTTGTTTTAGTATATTATTGGTTATTTTTCCCTGTCTGTCTGTCTGTTACTCCTGTCACCGTGTTCCTTGTTTATTTCTGGATATTCCTGTGTGTCACGGAACCCCGCGCTCAGACTGTGGACTGTTCTAAAAACCATGCTCCTCTACTATTCCCCTCATGTAAGCTATTGGTCTGTTTATGTTTTAATGTTAAAAGTGGTGTTTTTGTGACTTTTCCCCATCAGAACATAATACAAATGCCTTTAAGCCTGTCCCTCATGTTCCCTGTGCTATCTGACACCAGGGATAGCCTGGGTTTGAAACCATGAGCTGGGTTTGAAACCCCAACCAATCCCATTTCAGGACTGCGCAGCATCTGCAGAAAATTTCCCCAGCAGGGTGCTCTTTTGGGGTTAGGGCTCCCCTCATGGGAGCTGCAGTTGGGGTGATTTTCAGGAGGGAGCTCCATCGGGAACCCACATTTCTAAGCTTTTCTTGGCCCCAGGAGCTCACACAGCAGCAGCCATGCGGCATCACCTGGGGAACTTCCACATAATGTCACTCTTGCCCCTGCCTGCGGATCTGGGCACTTTTTGGACTGTGACACCATAGGGGTCCAAGCTATCAAACCCATGGATTGCCGCTGCTCCCCTGAAATCCCCCCAAATCAATGACCCTTGCTCTGTATGGTTGCATTTACAGTATTATTTATAAGGCGCCACCAAGTGCCGTTGTGCTGTACAATGGGAGAGACAGAATAACCAATATATGTACAAGCTAAACACATCGAACAGTATCAGAGAGGACCCTGCTCATGAGCTTGCAATCTGCAAGGTGGATCTGATGAGAGCATGGAAAACTATGGTGACGGGAGCTGTGGGTGGGCTGGGATATTAACTTTTGTTATCTGATTCTGTACCAGATAAAAAGAAGCCTGCTGAAATGGCCAGTGAGCCTGCTTAACCCAATATGACCAGTGTCGTCTGCTTTATTGGGAGAAATTAAGAACTGACATTGATTCAGCGCTGCTTGCTGAGGAGAGAATCTGGGAGCTGGCGGGGGAGAACGAATAAAGGCGGTCAGGGGAAAATATTTGACCTGGGCTCTCATGACACTGTGTATTATTTCTCATCCTGTTTCTTGTGTGATTCAGTTCATGGTTTTCCCTTGCTGTGTTATTGTTTTGTGGTTTACTATTTCATGCTAATATCCTGTGTACCGCTGTGGCTTGTTTGACTACACTCCTGGATCTAAAACCTTGGCATCTGGCTTACGTACTCTCTCTGGCTTTCTGACTCCTGCCTTTCCTCTATGAATATGAGTATGTATTATCCCAGACTGTACTGATTGCTTGGTTCCTAGTATTTGCGTTCATTCTGAGACTCTGCACGGCCCTGTTGTATACACCCCAGCCCGCTCCCTAAGGTCAAACAGTGACCTGCGCCTAGCTTCTCCCCGCATCACCTCTTCCCATGATAGACTGCAGGATTTCTCACGCGCAGCCCCCACTCTCTGGAACGCTCTCCCTCGTGCTGTCAGACTTTCCCCTAACTTCTCTTCCTTCAAACGCTCCCTGAAAACATTCCTATTTAGGGAAGCCTACCACCCAACTCACTGACGCAACCATCAATCACTCTCACCTTACAGTCCTCTCCTCCTGTTTCCAACCCCAACCCTCCTAGATTGTGAGTTCCTACGGGAATAGGGCCCTCATCTCCTCCTGTACTGTTTGTCAAATGTTGTTCAATGTATTGTAACCCTGTCTGTACTGTGCTTATTGTACAGCGCTGCGGAATATGCTGGCGCTTTATAAATAAATAATAATAATAATAATATTTTCTATTTAGCCTAGATCTGGCTACCCTAAAGACCAGCCTATCAGTGTTAGGGTTTCTTTTGGTATTGCCATGCAGGAGTCTCTGTCCAGCCCTGTAGTGCTCTCACCTCCTGTCCAAATACTTGTTGTCTGCAGTAGTATCTCCTGCACTTTAGGCATTCTTCCACAACAAGGGCCCCACCATGGCTCAAGCCTGGTGCCACATGACAAAACAGCATCTTTAGGAAGAGTATGCCATATTTGTGTTACTCTGGCTCTAAACAACCCTTTCGTTTGCCGTTTTCCCCCAGTCTTAGTGGATGACCTTGTGTCCATTGTAAAGATCTGTTAATAAACAGGTTGTGAGATAGCTCCTTGTATTGATCTGTTCATATTTGAGCAATGTAGTCATGTCTTCTCTTCAAGCCTTTTCTTCAATCCTAAACCAATGCTATTACTTCAGTCTCCCATCATAACTAAAAGCTTCCATTCCTTTTAGCGTTGTAGCTCGCCTCCACACTTTCTCCAACTCCATATTATCCTTCTTCATTACAGATGCCAAAAACTGCACCACATATTTTGGGCAGGGTCTTACCTTTGCTTTATAAAGAGGTAAAATTAGGGATGTGCATTTCGATTCGGACCGATTAGTTTTTTCCACGAATCGGTCGATTCGGTGCTTCAGATTTGTCTGATGTTCTGAATCGGATCAGCAACGAAATACACAGCATCCGAAATAATTTCCGATATGAAACGAAATAATTTTGTTATTTCATATGAACGTGATATTTGTAAAATCAAGTCAAACCTTTTTTTTTACTTTTTTTACATAGTTTCCTGTCCCCCAGGGCAGTACCCAGACCCCCATACACCTTTTATGGCCAATATCTTGCATATATCCCCTCTTGGAGGGTACTTTAATTTTCTAACTTTTTAGCCCCATTGACTTGCATTGTGTTCGAATTCGAATTCAAACTTTTTTGGATGTTCGAGTTCGAATTCGAACCGAACACAGGGGTGTTTGGCCCATCACTACTCTACAGTATAGTCATGCAGCATATGATTCTGCACAGTGTGCAGATTCAGGTGCTGCCTGGCATTGTGTGGAATCACATGCTGCATTATTATACTGTAGAGGTGCTGCCCGGCAGTGTGAGGATTTATATGCTGCCTAAGACTAGGGTCAGACTAACGCATTTTTCACGTTGTCCGTGCAAAAGTGCGTTCGAATGAATGAACGTATTTTTTCACGGAATACGCAATAGCGGTCATATGATGCGCAGTTTCATCCGTGATTTTGTACGGATCATCAATAAAACACTTTTTGGGTCTGGACGTTATGTTGGCCGGACATTAGTAGCGTCTGACGTCTCCCAATCACGCACACACGCCGCTAGCGGACGCAGCGCACTCTGTACGTCAGTACTAGTGGTTTCACGTTCTCGAAAAAATTTGTTTGTTTGCCACTTGCGTTGCGCGGCCGCACTTTTGTGCGACCGTACTTCGTATATTGGCCGTCATTGCCCGTCATCTGCTGCTAGCACGGCCGTGATTATGTGCGGCTGCACGCGCGTTCGCACTGCCTCAGTCTGACCCTAGCCTTAATTATACTGTAGAGGTGCTGCCCGGTAGTGTGTGGATTCATATGCTGCATTATTATACTGAAGAGGTGCTGCCCGGCAGTGTGAGGATTCATATGCTACATTAATTATACTGTAGAGGTGCTGCCCGGCAGTGTGCGGATTCACATGCTGCATTGTAGAGGTGCTGCCCGGCAGTGTGAGGATTCATATGCTACATTATTTATTATACTGTGGAGGTGCTGCCCAGCAGTGTGCGGATTCATATGCTGCATTATTATACTGTAGAGGTGCTGCCCGGCAGTGTGAGGATTCACATGCTGCATTGTAGAGGTGCTGCCCGGTAGTGTGAGGATCCATATGCTGCATTAATTATACTGTAGAGGTGCTGCCCGACAGTGTGTGGATTTATGTGCTGCACTATTATACTGTAGAGCTGCTGCCCGGCAGTGTGAGGATTCATATGCTGCAATAATTATACTGTGGAGGTGCTGCCCGGCAGTTTGCAGATTCATATGCTGCATTATTATACTGTAGAGGTGCTGCCCAGCAGTGTGAGGATTCATATGCTGCAATAATTATACTGTAGAGGTGTTGCCCGGCAGTGTGCGGATTCAAATGCTGCATTAATTATACTGTAGAGGTGCTGCCCGGCAGTGTGCAGATTCATGTGTTGCTTTATTATACTGTAGAGGTGCTGCCCAGCAGTGTGAGGATTCATATGCTGCATTATTATACTGTAGAGGTGCTGCCCAGCAGTGTACGTAATCATATGCTGCATTATTCTGTAGAGCTGCTGCCCAGCAGTTTGCAGATTCATATGCTGCATTAATTTTTTTTATTTTTTTATTTCGTTTTAAATCATTTATTTTGTTCTGGGGTTTTTTCCGTTTCAGATAATTTTGTTCAGCTTTTTTCCGTTTTAAAACATTTTTTTCTGGTTTTTATTTTTAAAATCAGACTATTTGGGTCAGTATTTTTGCGTTTTTTAAATCGTTTTGTTAATTTTTTTCCCTTTCATACCATTGTAATATGATTAAATAAAGTTGTGCAATGCATATTCGTAAGAGAAAAAGGATCTTTCATAAAAAATGATAGAATCGGCAGAATTACCGTATCGAAATACCATTCGTCTAAGGCTAGGGTCAAACGAAAGCATTTTTACACGCGAACGTAAAGAAGTGCGTCCGAACGCATTGACGTATTTTTTCATGGAATACGCGAAAACAGTCATACGATGCGCATTTTTGTGTGTGATTTTTTACAGATCCAAACCAGGAAACTTTGGGTGTCTGGACGTTATGTTGGCCGGACACGAGCAGGGTCTGACGTCTCCAAATCACACACACACGCCGCTATGCTGCTGCAGCGCACTCTGTACGTCCGTACTAGCGGTTCTGCGTTCTCGAAAAAATGCGTTCATTTTCCACTTGCTTTGCGCGGCCGGACTTTCGTGCGACCGTACTTCGTATATTGGCTGTCATTGCGTGTCATTTGCTGCTAGTGCGGCCATGATTAAGTGCGCCTAAACGCACGTTAAAAGTGCGCTGGTCTGACCCCAGCCTAAGTCAAAACGAATAGACCCTTTGAAACTAAAAGAACAGACCATCCAAAAAGACCGAAAATTTCCAATATCACGAAAAAAAAGTTGATATGAAAAAACAAGCCGAAACGAAAATTGGCCGAAACGATCTGAAACAAAAATTTTAAAAACCTGAATGAGCCGAACCGAAAAAAAATAATAATAATCGGTGCGCATCCCTAGGTAAAATAATTTTCTCGCAACTTGAACCAATATCTCTTCTACCCTGTTTCCCTGAAAATAAGACCTACTCCGAAAATAAGACCTACAGGGTTATTCAAAGAGATTCGAAAAGTCACCGCACGTTCGGTGACTTTTCGTTCTCTTCAATTCGGTTCCTTTTGCCGATCCCATTTCGGTGACCCTGCGGTATATTCAGCAAGCGCCACAGGGTCCCCGAATTGCAGGGAAAAGCTGCCGCAAGCCTGACGAAAACTAACCGTAAAACCCAGTGAATGCACGCCGAAAACAAGCAAAAACATCTGGATTAACCTTCGAAAAACCCGAGCAGGAGCCGATCACACGCAGCGAAGCAGCTGAGACGCAGAGGAGGCAGTGAATAAATTAGCAAAACCATTTGTATGAATCTGTGAAAATGAAACGCTGTTTGCAAAGAAACTACTGAGCGAAAATGTCTGAAAGTTTCACAGGAGGTCCAGGGAATGAATGATAATAAAGAGGGCTGTTACAGAAAAAATAAGTAAACTTAAAAAAAAAAAAAAAAAAATATCAGACTTTTAAAAAAAATAAAAATAAGAAAAATGCTTAAAGTATCCTAAAAAATCTATAAATAAAGAGACTTTTTGCTGCAGAATTTTATAATGAATGGTTTATTAGATATTGAATTAAAATGGGAATATTTTTAACATTGAAGTCTATGGGATTCTCCTGAATAAATTTGCCGAATTAAACCACCGAATGGCAGGACATTAGGGGAACCTTTCACTGCTGGTTTGTGTTCTCTAAATATGGGGTTTTCACTGCCCTCGATCAGGCACCGAACAGGCACCGTATGTGCAGGCAATTCGCCAGGATTTGGCGAATTGCCTGCTCTCTGGATAGCCGAATGGCCAGGAAAGGCAACCGAACGCTGATTTTCAGCGTTCGGCTACCTTTCTCAAGCAATTCGGATCTCTTTGGATAACCCTGCTAGTGTGTTTTTTTGAGAACTGCTAAAATATAAGACCTACCCCGGAAATAAGACCTAGTAGTAGGGCAACTTGAAGAGCCGCAGGCGAGAATCGGTGATGCCGACGCCAGAGGAAACGAGGCAGCAGAGGAGGGAGCAGAGCTGTATAAGGCTGCGGTCACACGAGCGTTCTTTGAGCAGAAGGAATGTCCTTGAGAGTTGAGGACATCCTTCCACTCTGATGCCAGTGTGGCCACCTTGCTGAGCACAGTCAGTGCGCTTAGCACTAAAAAGTACAATCCACCTATTATTAGCCTTGTCTGCATCCGTTGTAGCTTTTTGACAGGCTGAAATCACGTCCGGTGGTAGCCCGCGGAATTTGTGCACCCACTACACTGTGTAGCCCTCCCATCCAGCCTTCACAAAGCTGCAACGGACGCAGGGAAGTGTGGTCACACAGATGCACTCAGTGCACTTGTGTGACCGCAGCCTTAGCCGATGCTTCCTCTAGCGCTGGCTCCTGTCAATGGTGGAGTGATACCAGATGTACACTGCCACAAAAAACCCAGCAACACCAAAAAAAAATAAGACCTACCCTGAAAATAAGACCTAGTGTGTTTTTTGGGGGCCAAAAAAAATATAAGACAGTGTCTTATTTTCGGGGAAACACGGTAAAACATGACAGGATTTGTGTTGCCTTTGAAACCACTGTTCACTATTTTGAATTGAATTCAAAAGTAAATAGAAATTAAAATCAGTATAAAGATTGTCAAAAGGAGTAAGGTGCGAAAAATATAGGATGTGAGGTAAATGAGACTAACAGCGGCATTTATTATAGACCTTAAAGCGATAATCTATGATTGTTTAAGGCTAATACAGGGTTACAGTAGCCAAGACAGGAGATGCGTTTATGAATAAAATTTAATAGAATCCTTAAAAGGGTCAACTGCGCACAATCTTTAAATTGAAAGCTACAGGGTTTATTTATTGACTGCATGTGAAGAGTGAAGGAGAGATCAGATGCAAAAGAGGAATCCAAGGCAGAGAGCCTATGAGGCAGAACTAATGACGGCACCATTGAACTGAAGGAAGACCCATACAGAATGGATACATTTAGGAGGGAGGAAAGACAAGATGTTTGGTTTGAAGAGGATGAATTTTAAGAAGCAAGTAGTCAATCTGTTAGAAACAGGAGACTGGCAATGAAAAGAGTGGGGAGACAGATCAGGAGAGGAGGTATTACTGAACACAAAAGGAAGAATTTAGAAAGTCATGAGAGGTCTAATTAAATTTAGAACAGCAGATGTTCCAAAACACAACCTTAAGGTACTCAAACTTGGATAGGTACAGAGCCAGTGAAGGAGACACTAAAACACTGGAGAGAGAAGTAAGCTGAGAACCAGGAAAGAGCCGTGCCATGGAGACCAAACAATGCAAAAGATATGGAAAAGGAAAATAAAACAAAACCCAGAAATGGCAGCTCTGCATTTACTCGGTGTGAAACTCAAGAAGGTTAATCCATAATTATCCAACGTCTTCAATAACTATTTGAATTTCAGGGTGATTCATGCCAGCTGCTATCCAACCTGCCCATACTAGCCATATCTACCGAAAGACAAACACACAAAAAATACTGACCTGAAATGACTTGAAAATAGGATCAATCTTGTACTGATCCTGATAGCCATCATGATGCTGATTAGCTTTAATTACTATGTCTTATCTGCCCACTTGTAAAACCTGTCAGCAAAGGAGCAGCTTGGGTGAGGGGAGCAGAAACAAGAAAGAAGTTTTAGTAAAGTTTTGGTTTAAAAACTGTAATGTAAAATGAATAAAGAGAATAAAAAGGGGAGTGAGTGCTATCCAGAGAGATGTAGTTGGAAATGTGCCAAGGAGAGTTTAAAGCGTGAATGACCTAGCATTTTTATTTGGTCTTAGAACAAAAATGGTCAAATTCTTGATGTTAAGCATATTCGCTGGCCAATTAGTAAATCAATGATATTGAAAGATAGATGGAAATTCCAAGTCTCCAAAAGGATTTAAACAAATCAATAATGTCACTTATGTTGTTAACAGGGGTCACTCAGCAAGTTCTGACAAGGACAAAATAGATAGAACAAGCTGTTTCTGTTCTTTTCTATTCTTAAGGCAAGTATAATGTGGAACTTTGCAAAAGATATAAAAAAATGCAATGGATTTAAATCAATTTAATTGACATTCTAAATGTCTGAGATATAAAGCTCTCAAACACAAAATCTAACCATTGATTCTTATGCAGGTCTATTCAATAAAGGTGAACCTGAGGAGAATTGACTGGAGAAGTGAAAATTCCAGGTCAAATTAGCCAAACCAGAAAAATTCTCCCATTCATCTCACTTTCCAATTCTACTATTTGGTCTAGATTGTTCTCTTGCCAATTCTCCTGAGTTTCACCTTTTAGTGAATGGACTCACCCCCATCCCCATTCATATTATCCCTTACCCCTGATAATGTCCATGGACTTACCCATCCCCCCCTATATGTCCCACTACCCCCCCTCCATCCCATACAACCTCCCCATATGCTTTGGCAATGCTAAAATGTATTTGGTACTGCCAATAAAGCTTATTTGAATCGAATAGACCTGACGGTTGCCTGAGACCCTCACACAGGGCCGGCCCGTCCATGGAGCAGGGTGGAGCAGTGGCACCAGGCGGCCCTTTGTCGAGGTGGCATTTTGCCACCCTGTCAAGGCCCGCGGTCTGGAGCGCCTGGCCTGTACAAGGCACGCTGTGGAGCCAGGCTGTGCCCACCCCTCATGGCGGGCCGGCGCCCGCCCACCTCACTCGAGCGGAGCCCTTCACATGAGCCCGGCTCCGACGGCCGCTGCACTTATAGTGCAGCCAACTGAGCCGGCTGCCGGATCTACCCCCAAATAAACTGCCCCCTTATCTACCCCTGAATAAAGTGCACCCCCTGATCTCCCCCCCAAATAAAGTGTCCCCCTTATCTACCTTCCAAATAAAGTGCCCCCCTTATCTACCCCCTGGATAAAGTGCCCCCTTTTCTACCCCCAAATATTATGCCCCTTATCTACCCCCCAAATAAATTGCCCCCTTTTCTACCCCCAAATAATATGCCCCTTATCTACCCCCCAAATAAAGTGCCCCCCTTATCTACCCTGCAAATAAAGTGCCTCTCCTTATCTACCCCCTCCTTAAGAGGATCGCGCTTTGTAGCCCCGTGTGCACCTGTTGCAGGGGGTGATACATTCATACACACCGCACATTACTGTGAGTTTTATTGCTGTGGTGTATGATACGCTAATACATGTCACGTTTTTTTTGGGGGGGCAGCAATTCATCCATCGCTCCAGGCAGCACAGTGGCTTGGGCCGGCCCTGCCTTCATAGCCTTTTGTTTAATTTCTATAGGATAGGGGGAATACGCCATAAAAGACCTTATGTTGCCTTTAATGCTCAGTGAACTCCTCTTGTGCATTGCCTGTGGTGTTAAGGGGTTGCAAAGCAGTTATCAAGGGGAGCATTTCAAATGCACGTCATGCATTTGAAGTTGCATTACCTGCCAATCCTTTTCATGATCTAGGCGGCGTGGTGTAAATGTTTGATTCCCCTGAAAATAAAACCTTTTGGGCAATCTATCAAAATATGCAAAACATTAGCCATGTGTCTTGATTTTTGGATAAATCACTATTCATCTGAATTAAAAACATTTTTTTTTAAAAAAGTGTAAAAAAATGTAATTAATGTAAATTTGCTTATTTCTAATTTTTCATGTATTTGTTGCCCCTTAACAGAAACATTGTTGTAATGAAATGTTCTAAACTCTAGATGATGTCCTTTAGCTTTCAAAATGTCACACAGGGTCTGCAATAACAGCATACAGGCAGAATGGTCTTTGTGTCAAATGCTCTAATTATGATAACAGAAAATAAAAGTGGTCAGAAATTTATAGCGATCATAACGAGATTACTAGCAATGGAGCTTCCAAAACATTCAAATAAAATATAAAAGTATTATTTGTACGTGGCATAATGCCTGTATATGTAATTACATTAACACCTTGAATCTGTGCTGTAAAAAGATTTTCAGTAATTTTAACACCATCCAGGGCTTTTTTCTGGCAGTACGCAGTACCGGCACCTCACAAGCCAGCAGCCCGAGCGAGCAGAGGAAAGATAGCATGATACTCTGATCTCTTCCTGCAGTGACAGGCAGAGAATCGGAGTGCTCAGCAGCTCATGCTGCTCCTGAATGTTTCCGATTGTCAGGAGGACAGTATGGGGCGGGGGGGGGGGCATTTTACTGCTGGGCCGATGCTGTGTCTGACCTCTCCTCCAAAGGATCCTTGACCGATGATCCGCCCAGTGGAACTCCCCAGTGACAGTGAAACAAGCTAGGTACCGCCTCCGTCCACAGCCCTGCCCCTCCACAGTATCCACGCCTACAAACCTCCCTGCAACACCATGCCAGCAATCTAACCATGACAATGCTGACCACAATCTCTTTTCTCAGCCTCAGCTGCCCCATACCTTCTCTACACCTAGCCACAGCTGCCTCTGAACCTCTTTTCTTTCCCCTCAGCCACATCTACCCTCAAACCTCCTTTCTAACCTCTGAGCCAAAGCTGCCCCTGAACCTCTTTTCTTCTCCTCAGCCACAGCTGCCCCAGATCCTATTTTCTAACCTCTCAGTCACAGCTGCCCCTGAACCTCTTTTCTATCCCCTCAGCCACAGCTGCCCCTGAACCTTTTTTTTAACCTGTTAGCCACAGCTGCCCCTGAACCTCTTTTCTTCTCCACAGCAGCAGCATTTCATCCTTGGACCCAGGCATAGATGTGCGCAGGGGTTGTGCCTGGTATGCCCAGACACACACTAATGTTGGGTGAGGAGGTCTTCTTTCTCCTCCTACATTGATGTTTTAGATGTTCCTTATCTGGTTCATGATGCAAAAAATAAAAAATGACTGCTTCTCTGATTAAAGGCTTACTATTTCTTTCTAATGAAAATTGTGCATTTTGTGCAAAATCTTCTAAACATACGTTTTCAATTAATAAATGTTTCATGGGTGCACACCCTAACATAATGAGCTGCGCATGCCAGTGGACCCAGGCAAAATCCAATTTCATGGCCTGGCCCTGGCTGTATTTATTGGCTGCATGTTTGCATGCACCCCCTATTTATTAGCTTCATGTGAGCGTACGCCATCTTTTCATTGGCTGCTCGATGCCTGACACTTACTGACGATTCGTGGTGAGTACCCCCACCTTTTTTCCTAGAAAAAAAGCATTGATTAATCCGATTCCTGTACAGCGGTGAGTGACCCTAGAACTCTCCTTGTATAATGCACTCACCCTGGTTTTTATAATGTAACAGGAACGTTTTTTAAGTTTTTGTTACAGTGAGGATTGGGGCTTCTATTTTCAGTTTGTGTTTTAGTGTTACAGAGTGAAAGGAGTGAATTCTCACAATGAATTTAGGTTTCTCCACATGGGGCACCCTAATCCTACCTTTAGAAGATATGCAAATTGGGGTTTGAAATGCTAATGATCGTGTTACAACGTTTTACAATACTATAAACAAAAAAGGGATAATGTAGCGCTGATAAATGAATCAATGTAGGAAATCGCTCATACACTTATGGTCCTTGTTACTCAACCATCACATAAAGAGACAAAAAATAAAAAATTGTGTAGCGATGTCAATGTCCTTCACAGGATATAGTCAATGTCCCGCTTATAATCTTTTTCTCCAAGTTTTTCTTCTTGTGGTGTCCCTCAGAGAAAACACAGAAAGTACATCATAGTACGACCTATGTATAATAACACATATATATGGATAGGATGGTAGCACTCACATGTAATAGAACCCTCCTGGTTCTAGGTATATTCACTGTAGGGATATTGTTGGCTTCCCAATAACCTTTTCAAAGAAGAATCACTGGATCCCAATCAGGTTTCCGAGGATGGAGATGGAATAAATTCGTTTCAGCAGACACAATTGGAATCGAATGAAGTTCCGTGTTAATGGCTGATGATGTGGAGATTCTCAAAAAATAAAGAGAAGCTCCAAAGCAAGATTAAAATATTTAATAAAATAAAATAAAACAGATAAACCAGAACGCGTTTCACCAATACATTAAAGTATCACAAGGCTTAGCCAGCTGAGGATGTGTGCGCTGTTGTCTCAAAGCACACATCCAGGAACTCTGCTGTCTGGGAGTTCTTTAAGAAATGTGCAGCAGACCGCACCGTTGCTATTTGTAATCTATGTCAGATGAGGCTGAAGCGTGGGAAAGACACCGGACACTTGGGTACCACATGCTTGAGGCGACATATGACCACCTGCCACACATCCCGTTGGCACAAAACTTTGCGTAGGTCCTCCTCCTTCTCATCTGTCTCTACCCCCACTGTATGTCCTGCCATGTCATTGCCTGCTACAACCTCCTCCTTCCTCACAATGTGACAGCATCCCATCAGCTGAAGATTTACGAAGTCAGATTACGTTGCCCCAGCTGCTGCAGCGTAAGAAAAAATATAGTCCCAACCATCCCCAAGCACAGCGTCTAAATGCCAGCTTAGCAAAATTACTCTCATTGCAGCTGCTGCCTTTCCAGCTGGTGGACTCTGCTCCCTTCCGTGAATTTGCTGAATGGCTGAATGTGCTGTACCACAGTGGCAGGTTCCAAAACGCCATTACATTTCACGGAAGACCATTCCAGCACTATACCAGCACGTGGAAGACAATGTTATCGAGTCATTGGGAAAGGTAGTCAGCAACAAGGTGCATGTGACTTTAAACACGTGGTCCAGCAAGCATGGACAGGGCCGTTACATTTCCTTCACGGCACACTGGGTAACTCTGATTGCAGCTGGGAGGGATCCAAGACGGGGCTCTGTGCTGGAGCTTGTTCATCCACCACACCTCAAGAAAGCTGCTTGTATGGGGTCTGTCTGCTCCACCGCCACCTCCCCCTCCTCCTCCTCCTGTGTCTCTGGCGAAGTGGCAGTTAAACCGATGCCTGACAGGGTCTACGCAATGGCTCAAGCAAAAAGAAGCCATACTGTGCTTGAGCTGGTTTGTTTATGGGACAGGAGCCACACCGGGCCAGAAATTCTGTCAGTTCTGCAGGGGCAGGGGCAGAGATGGTTAACACCACGCCAGCTTCAGCTGGGAATGATCGTCTGTGATAATGGCAGCAACCTTCTCTCCGCCCTACGCAGGGGTAAATTGATGCATGTACCATGCCTAGCACACGTCCTAAATCTAGTGGTACAGCGTTTCCTAACCAAGTACCCAGGGTTGGCAGAGCTTCTCAGCCAGGCCAGAAAAGTCTGCAGCCTCTTCAGACGGTCATTCCCAGCAAGCATTCGCCTGGCAGAAATTTAAAGAGAATTCCACCTTCTCACAAACCGTCTGATCTGTGACATGCCCACCAGGTGGAACTCGACATTAGCAATGCTGCAGCGTCTGCACAAGCAGCAAAGGGCCATCAACGAGTACCTGTGTGAGTATGGCACAAGGACCAGTTCAGGTCAACTTGTTCCCCCCCCTGCAGTGGCTGATGATCAAGGATGCATGCACTGTACTGTCACCATTTGAGGAGGCAACGAGGATGGTGAGCAGGGACAGTGCATGCATCAGTGACACAATTCCTTTAGTGTTCCTGCTGGAGCACACTCTGCGGGGAATTATAGATGTGGCTCTAGAGGCAGAGCAGCGGGAGGAAGAGGAGGCCTTCCCTAGCTCTGAAGGCCCCAGTCTTTCCGCAGACAGCATTCCAGTGGGTCCTACTCAGATCAGACAGGAGGAGGATGAGGAGGAGGAATATTTAAGTAGTGGGGGCATTGAAGGTGGGGATTCCTCAAGGGAGGGTTTTGTGTGCTCAGAAACACAAGGGCTAGTGCGTGGCTGGGAGGAGGAAGTGCACGATACGGTCATCCTCATTGACCAGGAAGACTCGGAAGCTAATGTCACCTCCAACCTACGCTGCATGGGCTCCCTTATAATGCAAAGCCTGCTAAAGGACCCCAGGATTCGTGCTATCAAGGAGAGGGATCATTACTGGTTGGCAACCCTTCTTGATCCACGATACAAGGATAAAGTTGCAGAGCTCATCCTGCCCACACAGAGGGAGCACAGGATGAAAAAACTTGGACGCTCTAAAGTGACACTTGTGTAACACCTTTCCAGGCCCTGGTAGGTTACCAAGTGATGACACAGGGTGCTTCTGAGGCTGCGGATGATCAGAGGAATAGTGGTGAAGGCCAGTGCCACTTGACTGATGCATTTTTAAATTCTTTTAGTCCACGACAACCAGGGATGTCAAATGTAGGCACACAATGCCAGCGTCTTCACCATATGGTGCAGGACTACCTAGGGGCAAGGGCAGACCTGGATACTTTTCCAGCAGATGATCCACTGGTTTACTGGGTGTTGAGATTGGATCACTGGCCAGAACTTAGCCAATATGCTATGCAGCTACTAGGTTGCCCTTCATCTAGCATGCTTTCTGTAAGGACGTTCAGTGCCGCTGGAGGTTTTGTCACAGACAAAAGAGTGCGTCTGTCCACCGACTCTGTAGACCGGCTGACATTTATAAAAATGAATCAGCCCTGGATCAGCAGCTATCAACCCCCTGATGCTGATGTAACGGAATAGATCGGGGATGTCTTCTGCATTCACAAAACCTCCACCACTGAACTCTTCCACAATACCACAAAAGGGTTACGGTGTGTGTGAATGCACTTGCTGCCATGAAAGGCACAATATTTGGCACTGACGACCCTGTGCCAGATTTATATCATTTAAATTTTTTGAACCGCAGGGTCCAACCCTGCACTTCCACAATACCACAAAAGGGTTACGGTGTGAATGCACTTGCTGCCATGAAAGGCACAATATTTGGCTGCACTGACGCCTGTGCCAGATTTATATCAATTTAATTTTTTGAACCGCAGGGTCCACCCCTGCACTCTTCCACAATACTTCAGAGGGGTTACTGCTGTATGATGGTACTTGCTGTCCTGGCAGTCTGGCACCAAAAGCACAATATCTGGGTGCACTGACGCCTTTACCAGATGCATATCTTTTTAATATAGGACCACAAGGTCCACCCCTGCACTCTTCCACAATACTACAGAGGGGTTACTGTATGATAGTACTTGCTGGCCTGGCAGTCTGGCACCAAAAGCACAATATCTGGGTGCACTGACGCCCATTACCAGATTCATATCTTTTACATATAGGACCGCAAGGTCCACCCCTGTATTCTTCCACAATACTACAGAGGGGTTACTGTATGATAGTACATGCTGGCCTTGCAGTCTGGCACCAAAAGCACAATATCTGGGTGCACTGACGCCCATTACCAGATTCATATCTTTTTAATATAGGACCGTAAGGTCCACCCCTGCACTCTTCTACAATACTACAGAGGGGTTACTGTAGGAATGCACTTGCTGGCCTGGCACCAAAGGCACAATATTTGGGTGCACTGCCACTGACGCCTGTATCAGATTCATATCCTCAGAGGGGTTACCGTGTGATGGCACTGTTGCCGACGCTAAAGGCCCAATTTTAAAGCACCTATTGTTACTTTCATCCAAAGCCTGCATATGTTTCACAATAATTTAGCCAAAAAAATCACTAAACTTTTTCTGCGTGTCTGAAAATGTCTCCTCTTTTCATACAGACTGCCGCCCCAAGCAGTTGTTTATGGATAGATTAAAGGAAAACCATTTACCGTCATTTGAAATGTCATTTTTTGGTTTTTACATATTTCTATACATCCGAGAAATCCACCACTTCACGGGCAGGTTATGGGGACCTCCTAGGCACGATATTTGAAGGAATTTTTCGTTTTTTATTTTTAACCCTTATTTCATGGAAAACTCACTGTCCCTTTAAAAACTTTTTTTTTGTACTTTTTGTCCTTGTTTCCTGTCCCCCAGGGCACTACCCGGACCCCCATACACCTTTTATGGCAAATATCTAGCATTTATGCCCTCTTGGAGGGCACTCTAAAAATCGAATTTTCAGTCCCATTGACTTGCATTGAGTTCGGTTTGTGTTCGAGTTCGAACTCGAACTTTTGAAATTGTTCGAATGCGAACTGAACACGGGGGTGTTTGGCTCATCCCTATTTGAGACTTAGAAACCTACCATCTAGATATTTCCAGATCAATTCCGGTGCTTGGGGCTGGTTTTAGTAGAAAATATCAAGCCAAAAAGTATTGTGTTCGAGTTCGAATCCGAACATTTGAAAAGTTCGAGTTCGAGCGCGAACCGAACTCGGGGGTGTTTGGCTCATCCCTAGTTATGAGGACCTCCTAGGCACGATATTTGAAGAAATTTTTCGTTTTCATTTTTAACCCTTATTTCACAGAAAACTCACTGTCCCTTTAAAAACTTTTTTTTTTTAACTTTTGTCCTTGTTTCCTGTCCCCCAGGGCACTACCCGGTCCCCCACACCTTTTATGGCAAATATCTTGCATATATGCCCTCTTGCAGGGCACTCTAAAAAACAAACTTTTGAGTCCCATTGACTTGCATTGAGTTCGGTTTGTGTTCGAGTTCGAACTCGAACTTTTGAAATTGTTCGAATGCGAACTGAACACGGGGGTGTTTGGCTCATCCCTATTTGAGACTTAGAAACCTACCATCTAGATATTTCCAGATCAATTCCGGTGCTTGGGGCTGGTTTTAGTAGAAAATATCAAGCCAAAAAGTTTTAAAAAAGTTTGTTTTGTTTTTAGTAGTGTGATTGGCTGCTACTTTATTTTCTTAAGGTTTTAGTAATGTTTAGTATGTCTTTTAGAGTTCGTCCTTATCCTGAGCTACGGGCATAGATTGAAAGCAGCATATCCATGAGTATGACAGCTCACATGAAATAATACAATATAAACAAACTATTGATGTGTAATCATATGTGATTCCAAGGGTATCCTATGAAAACGCTGTCACCTCCAGGTCGCAATAGAAAATAATGTGATGGGGCATGGCTTGCACGCCGATGAAGATGGCCGCTTGATACCGGAGCTCCGCCACAATCACCCGCTCGCCTCCGCACCCCATCTGGACTGTGATGGGCAAGCCCCGCCAGACACCACCAACCCCTGGAATCTTAGAGATGCCTGGGAAACTCAGTTTGGGCTCCATATGGCAGTTCCTGGTGCCCATGCAGGAGATCACCCCGCCCCCCCGGGCAGACGATATGGCTGCAACCTCCCTGCTCTCGGCCCCCGGCTCCCCCACTCACTCCATCGGCTCAGCGATTGCCTGGGACCCCCGAAAGATCTCAGGCAGCTCCTCTGCTCCCTACCAACTAAGGAGGAGATCTCAGCCTCTACATCCAGCCTACAGGCCTCCCTACAGGCTGAAATAGGCCTATGGGAAGACCTTGGAGGCCTGCAGGAACGAGTGCAGCATGTGGAGGCTGCACAATCTCACCAACACAAGCTCTCAGTGGCTCTTTACACTACCCTGACGACCCAGCACCACGTCCTGCAGACCATGGCTCGCTACCTCGAGGACCTTTGGAACAGGGGATGCCGCAACAACATCTGGGTAATTGGTCTCACCAAAACTGAATTAACCCCCCTGATCTGAAGCTCACCCTCATACATTTATTTAACGGCCTCCTACAGAGTGACAACGACACGGACATTAAGATTGAACGATTCTGTAGGGCCTTGCAACCCCGGGTTCCCCCCCGATGTCCCCCCGAGAGACGTCATCTGCTGCTTGCTGCAACACCCAGTTAAAGAAGACATCATGGCGGCAGCCAGGAATTCCCACTCTGTTATCTTTGCAGACGCCAGTGTGTCCCTTTACCAGGACTTATCCCCGGCGACCTTGCAATCCAGGCGCTTACTGTGCCCTCTAACGGAGGCTCTACAGGACCGGAATCTACAATATAAGTGTCTCTTCCCCTTTGTAATTCAAGAACGCACCCCTGACGGCCCTGTGTCACTGCACTTTGAACGGGAACTACCGGATTTCCTGGACGCCCTGTCCATACCAAAGGACAGCCTTGCCACCTGGCCGGATTTGACATCCTTATACAACCCCTCGACTGGAGCACATCCACGCCCACAGGGCACTCGCCGCCGCCACTCCTACTCGCAACCATCTTCCACAATGCCCTCCAGACAGCGGGACCTTTAAACCCAGGATGCCTTCGATCTTTCCCTTTACATGCGGGACCGATTCACGTTTGAACCCTTACTGACTGATTGATCCTCTGCCTCAACAAGCTCCCTCACCCGCTTGATGCCCCCCACACACCGATGCTGTTGCTACACCCCACTTCGACACAGAGTTGTGCTCATAATATCCTGGGTGATGTTGCCCCACCATTGCAAGAACTCCCTCATCGCACGAGGACAATATACGTATCCTTTACCGCTTACGCCTCCCCTCTTTACTTTACCTCCTTGCTGCCCCCGATATACTCCTCTCGGGAGCCTACAGTTGGTGGACACTGCGCCCGTGTTGCCCTCGAGCGGGCCTCTCGGCCCTTGCTCTGATGCTTATTACTGTTTGTTGCTAAATATCTTGTTTACTTTTGATATCATTGATAATGCTGTTGCTTCAGCGCCTTCCCACTTTGTGCACCTCACCTGACACCCCTGAGATAGTGCCTTTGTACAGTTTAGTGTAACTGGTTCCTCGTACCGCCTATTGCGACGAGTCCCCTGTTACACTTCTGCACACACTAATTCACCCCTACTTAGGGGACACCCCCAGTTTCTGTTGTTCCTCCCCCCACCCTCCCCCCTTACCTTGCCCTAAGTGGGGCTCTCCACTCTCCCTGATGGTGACTATTCCCAGGCCACTCAAAGTCCTAACGATTAATGCCAAGGGTCTGAATATCACTGAGAAGAGACATGCTGCCCTATGGGAATTCCGATCTACCCATGTAGATGTAGTGTTGGTTCAGGAGACCCACTTTGAACTGTCAAAAGCTCCCCGATTTAGCGACCATAAATACCCCACTGGTTTCTTCAGTAACTCCCCTGTTGGTAAAGTTTGTGGTACTGCTATCATCTTGTCCCGAGACCTACCCTTCTCCCTCAAAGACACAAAAATAGACCCCAATGGCCATTACACCTTTATTAGGGGCTCCCTAAATTACCAGCTCTATACATTTGCATCTATCTACCAAATCGGGGACAACACAAGACACTGTGCATATTCCTACACATGCTAGACGATTTTCAGGAGGGGATAACGTTAACCTTAATGGGTCCCTTACCCCCCTTTACCATCCACAACGGCACCAGACAGGGCTGCCCTCTCTCCCCATTACTCTTTGCGCTCTCACTGGAACCACTCTTGCAGGCAGTCAGATTTAACCCCTCTATCCATGGGATAGAAGTGGATGGTGAACAACATAAAGTGGCCGCATACGGGGACGATCTGCTGTTCTTTGTCCGCCAACCCCTGGTCACGCTTCCCTCCCTCACCTTCCTTTTACACGAATTCGGCACCATCAGCAACTACAAAATTAAAATGGTGAAATCTGAAATATTAGGACTTACAGTCCCCTACCCCCTTTGTGCACTCCTTAAATAGTTCTTTCCCATTTCACTGGTGCGTGCACACACTTAAATATCTTGGCGTACACCTCACCCCCCTCCTTTCCGTCCTATACTCGGCCAACTTTCTCCCACTGCTGCGGACAGTCACAGAAGATCTCGCCAAATGGGCATTCCCTCACATTACATGGCTTCGACTTATTAACGTCCTTAAGATGAACATCCTCCTGCGCCTGCTTTACCTGTTCCAAACCTTACCAATATTCATACCCAACATGTTTTTTCAGTCCCTTCAGAAACTATTCACCTTCTATGTCTGGAACCACCATAATCCATACCTTTGCTTCGCATTATTAACCGCTCAGAAATCTGCTGGGGGATTGGCTCTGCCCACTCGCGTCATTATTACCAAGCAGTCCACTTGCAGTGTATCCTGGAATGGACGTCAGGTTCTAGCCAGAAATTGTGGGTCTTGCTAGAGAAATCAATGCAGGGGGACCTCTCGCCTCCCTCCCCTGGCTGACTGGAACTAACGCACACCTAACCACCCCACCATCTCTGCCACACTCAGAGCTTGGAGGACATTTCAACGTCGTACCTCAATTTCCCCTTGGCCGCCACCGCTCGTGCCACTCTGCCATCTGTCGGCCTTCTCTCGGAGGCTCCATCCGACACCCCTCCAGGTCACACCACAACTCATGCTCGCCGCCTGCTTTATTGACGTCACCACCTTCAAGTCCCCGACTAATATTCCACTGACCCTCCCACACTCTTTCCTAACCGCGTTTCATTTACACTGCCTGATGACCTATTTACGCTCCCTAGTTCCTCTACCCCACTTCACACGCCCCCCCTGACTCAGTTCGAGACACTAGCACAAAGACCCCACCCTCCGAGCCTCGGCATCTTTGTGTTATACGGCATGTTACAATCGGGCTAAATGGGAAAGCGACCTGCAACTTTCCTTCACAGATGAAGAATGGGACCAGGTAACTATCCTGACAACATCCTGCTCGACAGCCACTAAATCGCAGGAAACAGCATACAAACCTCTCTCACGCTGGTACCGCCCCCCCACAATTCTCGCCTCCTTTGACCCCCACCATTGACGGTTCCTGCTGGAAATGCCAGGCACCCCATGCAGACCTGTTGCACATGTGGTGGTCCTGCCCCCTGATACAGCCATATTGGTGGTCGGTACATGACGCGATCAGTAAGGTATCGGCCCTGCCCCCTGATTTCACCTTGGCCGCCATGCTCTTACACCATACCCCCCGCGGACCCAACAGCATACAAGTGCTCAATTGATATACGGCTCCTGAATGCGGCCAAAGCCATATTGCCGCTACACTGGAAATCCCCCACTGTGCCCACTATTCGGGAATGGCTTCAGGAGGTACATGATATCAGACACATCGAAGACCTCATCCATAGCGCTGCCGGCACAACTGTGCAACACTTCCGCCATTGGTTTTACTGGTCCTCTTCCAACCAACCCCCTGGGACACCCCCTGTACTCGCTACTGGCCCTCACCTACCCACCCCTACCCCACCCATGTAGTCCCCCGTTATTCTGTTGAAAGTGATTATACCCTACACCTTCCTATGCCACCCCTAAGAATGACGATCCTTGCTGTTCTTCTTCTTGTTTGATATTTTTGATACTGATACTGCATGTTATAGACCTGAACATAATGTTACACAGTACACATTGGGCTTTATTACATTCTGTGCGCAAAAACGCATTAACGCGAGGGGCAAAACCCTTTGCAAAGAACGTCGGATTACAATGTCCACGCAAAAAGTTAACGTCTACCGCGGGTGAACCCTGCGCGAATATAATGTACTTTGCACATCCTATACTTAACATTGTGAGCGCAAATGCGTTCTACGCATACCCAAACAATAAATTTGAGACGTTGTGCGTGTTTTTATTATTGCTGCAACATATATGTGCAGATTGACTTTGACAGGCGCAAAAACTTAACGGGAGACAATTGTGGTTCTTTATTGTGATTGGCTGAATCGCGTAAAAAAGTGCGCGCGCTATTTTTTGACTGATGACAAAATGCTCTGGGATTGTAATACCAGCGTTAATTTAGGCGCGTTAACGTTTAACGCTTTGCGCAAAAATTCACACGTTTACCGTGAAGAATGTAGTAGAGCTCATCATCTGTTGTTCAACTAGAAAAATTTTCAATAAAACTTTCTTACAATAAAAAAAAGAAAATAATGTGTTAAAACTGGGGCTGAATAAAAAAAAAAGACATTCCAATTCGGACACTTCAGAAATTGACACCTTACATTGTTCATGGAAATATATATTTTTTAAAAATTTCAGGGCCACTCAAATTTTCAATTTGCTCCTGAATTGGATTGATAAACTATCAATATTTACAGCTAGCGTTTTAGAGTTAGGGTTTGTAATTAGGCTTAGGTTTGTATTTGTACTTTTTTTGTGTTAGGGTTACGTTTGTGTTAAGGTTCACTGATTGGAAAATTAATAGTGATATCTTGGAAGTCAAGAATGAATGCCAAACTCACTGAGAAACCTTAAGATAACCTAGGAAGCAAATGAGTCTTGTAGGTAAGGTACATGAGGATACTCAACAGCAAATCCTCGTTAGTATACTGGTGAGTATCCTTGCCTGTCACGCGGGAGACCGGGCTTTGATTCCCCGACGGGGAGGTAGCTTTTTTTTTACTGAGAGGGTGGTGGATACATGGAACAGTCTTCCAGTAGAAGAGGTAGAGGCCAAAACAGTAATTGAATTTAAGCAGGCATGGGATAGGCATAAGGCTATCCTAAACAAAAGATAAATCCAGGTAAAGTATCCATGTAATTGGGCAGACTAGATGGGCCGAAAGGTTCTTATCTGCCGACATTTTTCTATGTTTCTATGTTACTCTGTGTGTGGATACTGCTAGGGCCATATTACATAGCTGGTGCTAACTTAACCCGAGCTGTTGTAAACTTCCCAGAGCCATTATAGGCTATGGAGGTTTTAAGTTTACAACTGCTCTAGTTAAGTTAGCACCAACATTGTAATATATCCCCTAGAGTTAAATAGTAGAACACACAAACTGTTGGAAAAAAATAAGAAAACCAAGAATGTACTTGTATTACTTTCTTCAATATTAAATGCAGCACACATTATAAGATGGAATTTCTGCAAAAAAGCCCACTTTTAAAACACAAATTGAGTAACTCTGTTTACATAAACATACACTAATAATCAGAATTCATTATGTATATAACTATCTTCTTAATACGTTAGAAGCAGAACGTGAGTGAGAATGCATTCACAAGAAGGAACATAATTAATTAAATATTTAAAACAGAAATTAATTGAAAACCAGAGGGCACTATTCCATAGTTGGTGGCGCTAACTTAACCAGAGCTGTAGTAAACATACCAGAGTCATTATAGCCTCAGGGGTTGTTAAGTTTACAATAGTTCTGGTTATGCTTACACCAACCTTGGAAGAAGGCCCACAGTGAATTAAAACATGACCTCTAGTGGACAGGTTCACAGTTGAGGCAATGTCCTGCCAGGGGATGACTATCACATTGATCATTAAGTTCAATGCGATACTTCATCCCTTGATAAGCTATCACTAGCTAGTTACCTACTTGCACAGTGGCAGACACTATTTGTCCTCCATGAGAATTGATGACAAAGTGTCATTGTGTAGTACGAGTGGCTCTTCGGAGTGATGATGAGTTAACTCATCAGTCAACATGTCGGCACTCAAACAGCCGCTTTGAATAATTGAAGGGATGACTCTTCCACTCGCACCACATTTTGCTTGACACGACATTTGAGCGAAAGTGAATTTTTTGACAGGGACTACTCACCAATTTCCTATGTATGGTGTTAAAATGGCAGAACATATATAGGGTGTGATTCCCTATCACATGTGGGCATGACAGATGCACTTTAATTCCAAATACTGAAAGACGAAATCCAACATGCTTAGTCTTTGGGATCCAAGAGACTGTGACTTCCTATATTGTAAGGATATAAATATCTATTATTTAAAGTGTTTAATTTGTGATGAAACTGTATTCTAGAAAACAAACAGGTCAATTCACTAAAGGTGAAACTTAGGAGAATTGGCAGCAGAAGTGAACAATCTAGACCAAATAGCCGATTTTCAAAGTGAGATAAATGGGAGAATTTTTCAGGTTTGGCTATTTTGACCTAGAATTTTCACTTCTCTTGAGTTTTACCTTTATTGAATAGACCTGCAAGTCTGGTTAGCTATACCATATTGCAGAAGTAAAGGTCCACTACATTGATCTGTGATGTGGTAAGACTTCCACAGTATGTCAATACCTTAAGACACAAAGTTCCCCTGTGCATAACTCCAAAAGAAACAAAGGGTTATTCAAAAAAGAGCCGAACGTGCCACCGAATTGCACAGAAAGTGGAATTTCACTGTACGGTGCAATTTCCTGTCAATTCGGATGTTCAGAAAGCTGGCAAATACTGGCGAATTGCTAGTGAAATATGGTGCAGTTCGCCTCAGTTCGCCGCAATTCAGTGACCTTCGGCAACAGTGAAATTGTCCCACAGAGAAGTAATGGTTAATCTATTCAGAGAACGCCAAACTGCATTGAAGAGTTGTGGAAATGCCCAGATTCCCGGTGCTTCAGTTCGCCAGGTTTAAACCGTCAAATCCCTTAGGTTTCAATGTAAAAAAAAAAATCCATTTTTATTAATTTTTTATTCAACTGTTTATTATTTTCATTTGCAGCAAAAAGTATTTTTATTTATTTATTTTTTGAATATTTTATGCTTTTCTCTGGATTTTTTTTGGTGAACTTTTTGACTCCCATTTTTTTTTAATGGCGTTTTACTTTTAATTCTGTAACAGACCTTTCTATTATTTTTTTATAAGACCTTTTTTTATTATTTCAATGCATTTTCAAACATTGTCATTATTTTAAACACCTTATAAAAAATTGCAGGTTTTTACCCTCAGTTCGGCAGTGTATCGGCCTTGTTCAGTGGTTAGTTCATCGGCGCATCGTCAGCTGTGTTCGGTGGTCTGCAGCTACGTTCCACAGGCTGTTCAGGGTTCTGCGGCTGCATTCAGCGGGCTGATGTTCGGCGAACCCCTTTCGGTGCACTTCGGGGACACTGCGGTGAATGCTGAATTCACCGCAGGGTCGGCAAAATGAAATCAATGAAATGCGCTGAAGGAGAAATTTCAGTGCTCTCTGAATAACCCCCATAGGTAATTTCACTGCATAGAACACAGACTATAAAATGAACATAAGTATATCTGATTATAAAAACCCTTTATAATGTATCAATTGCGAAGAATTGGAAATAAAAACAACCAAATAGCCTAGAACTGTGTGAAAAATATATTAATTCATATGATAAAATGTGTATAAAAAGCAGGAATTTTAAAAACGTGAAACCTATATTGGGGGGATTTAAATAGAAATCATTGATTTTTGTTTTTGTATGAAAAATTCAACTGAAGTATTCCATCCATGAGGAGAAATTGGTGGCATTTGTTCATTTTTAATCTTTTTGCCTTTTACTTTCTAGAATTAACTTTCACCTATTTCTTATAATAACGTATACACACACAATCAAAGAGCAATTTAGCACAAATATAAGTATTTTACTTGTCAATGAAAGTCAATATGTAGGGAAGATTATGACTCCGTATAGCATGAACTGAAACTGAACCTCACATTTATCATAACATTAAAGTGACATACAAAGAGCCACCTGCATCTTCTGTATCATCAGCAGCATATTGTCAGGAACATGAATAGATGTTCAGAGCTGAACTGGAAATCTGACTGTATAGTTTAGAATTAGAATCAGTTAGATTTCTACAAGTCAGCTCTTACAGAAGAACCCTGTTTTATGTTACTTCACTTTTTATATCCAGTTTAAAGTGACATGCTAGGAAAAAAAAAAATAGGTTTGCTGTTTTTTCATACTGGTATTAAGATTGCAAGTTCCGACAGTAATAGGGTCTTCCATCTCTTCTGTAAGGGTCTAACGTCCTGTCTTTCAGATATATTATTGCTGTCTTTTTATCTGTTCCAAGTATAGTTATGTATAGTGCCGCGGAACGCGTTGGCAACATACAGACATTGTTGCAGTGAACTCAATTACCTAACCCTTTCGCTACCAAAAACGTGTATACACAATTTTGCATTGATATACCATATAAAAAAATGTAACATTAACAAGTAAACCAAATTTGCACACATTTTTAACGCCAGACCTGAAATATCCTTGAGGAGAAATTAAAATCTTGGAGAGATCTCACTCCTTTACTGCTGCATTGTAACAGTTGGGGGCAGAATACAGGGAGAACTCTGAGGTCACTCGCTGCTCTACAGGGATACAGGGTTATTCAGAGAAAGGTGAAAACCAATAGAACTGGCAGGAGAAGAGAACAATCTAGTCAAATAGCTGATTTGGAAAGTAAGATAAATAGGAGAATTTTTCTGGTTTGGCTATTTTGACCTAGAATTTTCACTTCTACAGTCATTCTCCTAGGTTTCACCTTTCTTCAAATAGACCTGATAGAATTCCAGGGGTTATAGTAACTGAAAATCCATGTACAGTACAGATACAAGATGATACTATAGTTTCCATGCACAGGTATTCTGCCACATACAGATTTTATTTCTGTATTCATTTCTAATTGTTAGAAGCTGCATAGCTAATAATATCATTCTGATTTCTACAAACCCCCATAAGCAGGAGATCTGACCAATTTATTATTTATCTTTATAACTTGTTCTATATTTTATTTTTTTGAGAAAGAATTTTACCAGGAAGGATACATTGAGATTTCTCTTGTTTTCAAGTATGTCCTGGGTGGCGAGTATGTACCGTTGGGTGTCTTGCCCAAGGACACTTACTGGAGAGGTGCTCTTGCTGGGATCGAACCCATGTCTCCACAGGCTCTCTCCACGCAGTGCAGTGATGTTATTTAGATTTCAGTAAGGCTTTTGATACTGTTCCGCATAGAAGGCTTATCAATAAATTGCAATCTTTGAGCTTGGATTCCAATATTGTTGAATGGATTAGGCAGTGGCTGAGTGACAGGCAACAGAGGGTTGTGGTAAATGGAGTTTATTCGGCGCAAGGTCTTGTTACCAGTGGGGTACCTCAGGGGTCAGTACTTGGACCCATTCTATTTAATATTTTTATTAGTGATATTGCAGAAGGTATTAATGGAAAAGTATGTCTTTTTGCTGATGACACAAAGATTTGCAATAGGGTTGACGTTCCTGGAGGGATCAGCCAAATGACAAATGATTTAGGTAAACTAAAAAAATGGTCGGAGCTGTGGCAATTGAGTTTTAATGTGGATAAGTGCAAGATAATGCACCTGGGACGTAAAAACCCAAGGGCTGAATATAGAATATTTGATACAGTCCTAACCTCCACATCTGAGGGTTGGGATTTAGGGGTTATTATTTCAGAGGATCTAAGGGTAAGTAGTCAATGTAATAGAGCAGCAGGAAATGCTAGCAGAATGCTTAGTTGTGTAGGGAGAGGTATTAGCAGTAGGAAAAGGGAAGTCCTCATGCCACTGTACAGAGCACTGGTGAGACCTCACTTGGAGTACTGTGTGCAGTACTGGAGACCGTATCTCCAGAAGGATATAGACATCTTAGAGAGAGTTCAGAGAAGGGCTACTAAAATGGTGTACGGCTTGAAGGAGAAAAGTTACCAGGAAAGGCTTAATGATCTTAACATGTACAGCTTGGAAAAAAGACGAGACAGAGGAGATATGATAGAAACATTTAAATACGTAAAGGGAATCCACAAGGTAGAAGAAGGGAGTATATTTAAAAGGAAACAAAGTAGCAAAACAAGAGGACATAGTCTTAGATTAGAGGGGCAAAGTTTTAAAAGTAACATCAGAAAGCATTATTTTACTGAGAGGGTGGTGGATACATGGAACAGTCTTCCAGTTGAAGTGGTAGAGGCCAAAACAGTAAATGAATTTAAGCAAGCATAGGATAGGCATAAGGCTATCCTAAACAAAAGATAAATCCAGGTAAAGTATCCATGTAATTGGGCAGACTAGATGGGCCGAAAGGTTCTTATCTGCCAACATTTTTCTATGTTTTTTTTCTATGTTACCTATACTCCACCCAGCTGGCACACTATTTGACACAAAGGCCATTTCTGCCTGTATGCTAATAATGCAGACCCCATGTGAAAAGTGTGAGATGAAAGATAAAGGACACCAGCTATAGTCCAAAACATTTCACTCCCGCAATAATTATGAAGAATAAACAAATACTTGAAAAATGTGTTAAAAAACAAAGTTACAATATCAATTTTTTTTAACTATCTCATACTAACAGTTTCTGCGCAAAATTTATGTTTGACCATATACTTCACATCCCACCTTTTAAATAAATGTTACGATAGTATTTCAACAAAAAGCACTTGGTAGTGAAAGGGTTAAGCATACCAGCCTCACTAGTTACAGTTTGTCGGGTTATTTAAGTTTTTCTTAGATTGTAAGCTCTTGGGCAGGGTCCTCTCTCCTACTGTTCTGTGTGTTGAACCTGTATGTATAGTTGTTATTCTGCCTCCCATTGTACAGCGCTACGGAACTTGTCAGCGCTTCATAAAAACTTGTAACTGTAACGTAGTGAAAGGGATAAGTATACCAGCCCCACTGGTTTATCGTTAAGCACAATGGCTGACTTGGTATAGGGTCTATTGATTATTTCATTATTGTTGATTCACCCCTGTAAGTTGAAGCCGATCGGAACCAAGAAGAGCATCTGATTTTTATTGTTTTCTCCTGTAAAAACAACAATATAGTTTTAAGTCCCTTTCCATTCCGGTTATTCCCTTTTTTTTTTATCATTCAGCAGGATAGGTTTGGCATTAACCCCATGACTTCTATATAGCAGCACCGATAACGCAATTACTAGACTGAAGCTTATCAGACTTTATTAAATATGATATGAGAGTGTAACCGTTTCTGTTTGATGAAATGTATTAGTACACTGCATCGCCTTGACCTTTTCGGATTTTGTAGATTGATTTCTTGGCAAATTCTGTTCTACGGAGTTTACAGCTTGAGCAAACTGTGAGAATGACATGGAGACCAAAAGCCAATCGAAATATAGTCTATGGAAAGGTCATACGCCTGCGTCATTAAAATTCATTATAGCAAACTTAAGAGGAACAAGAACCAGCTGAACGAGGATCAATTCTGGTGGTGATAATTGTTTTGAGAATGGGAACAGGAATCAATAGAAATCATTCTCTTAGTGATTTTAAGATGGCTGCTCAGTGATCCTTCAGATGTTGCTCGAGAGAGCTTGCCAACTTCTGACAATTCCTGTGTTGTTTGAAGGGAAGTTCAAACAGCTTCATTGAAACTCTGTGCAGTTTTCCATTATGCTCAAAGCACGCTTGTCTGGATTGTAGGTTGTCCCTGTCAGCCCTGCCGTTTGATATCTGAATTTGTCATATATGACAAATGTTCAGCCGGATGGTCACAGTCACAATAAAGGTCCTATCCTTAACTTTTGATCATGAATCCTGAAAGTAGAAAAAGAGAGAGAGATTCCATTACATAAAGTTGGTGCTATATTATCACTTTTTTTGGTATTGTGTAAACATTTAACCCCTTCACTTCTAAGCAATTTTCCATACAACCTCTCCAAGGAACCAATCTTTTATTTTTTTTGGATAATATTTTTTTAATTAATCATCCAGGAATGTTCCCAATGTATTCCTTAGTGTAAAAGCCTATTTGGCAGGTAGACAGTACCATCTGCTGGCCAAATGGAATAACTACAGTTCTGAGCTCTGAGCAGGATCCGTGAGGAAAAATCAGTAGACACATTCCCCAACTGGTTGAAAAAAGTGTTAGCACCTCGGGCGTCATGCCACGGTGCTAAAACTTTGAGGCAACTTCTGGAGCCCAAAGGCGCATGGAATTTGCTTGCAAGAATCGCATTTTGTTTGCAATGATACAGCATTTCTCCAGGTCGTATTAGCACAATCTCAGGCTGCTGTGTCGGCTACTGTTTATCACATACACAAGATCACGGTAGTGAAGGGGTTGAGAATTGTAAGGGAATTGAAAATTTTAGGTTTAAGTAGGAACACTGGATTTAGAAAATGTTTAATATCAGTTTCTTTGGCCTAAAAGGTATAAATTTATCTGCTTTTGAGTAACTCCTATAAAGTTTAAATCAGTCCATTAACCCCTTCACAACCAAGTGATTTTCCAAAAAACATTGTCAGAAACCAGTGGGTTTTTTAAAAAAAAATAGAATTTTTAATAAAATGTACAGTAATTACTACTGCCAAATTGAGTTACAGAGGTTATACAGTAGATCTGCTTTCTTCTATTTCTCCTGCATCAGATGCTGACAGGTTCTGAAAGCACGATATTTCAGCACTTTGAGCTGCCGATTTTACAGTTTTAGCTCTTTGGGCATTATACCCAATCTTTTGCAGCCCCAAAGCTATCAAAATTTTTTGCAGCAAACTAATTTCAATTGCTTTTGGGCTGCAGATCAGCATATAAAGATATTTCGATATCAGGACACCAGAGGGTGCCTTTGAAGCCTGAGATCTCTCGATATTGGTAGTGAAGGGGTTAAAGAAATAGATCATAATTGTCTAGCGACATTAATAGTTTTTTGAGGACACAGTTCCGTTTTTTATCAATGTCACTGTCCTGTTCTGTGAACGATCTCTCTTCATCCATTGTTTTCCTCTAAGTATAATTGCAGATTGAGGACCTGAACATAAAGTTTAACCTTTCTCAGGAAACATACAAAGCCCTTGATTTGCTAAGCAGCGTAAGCCTTTTTAGCATCATTTAACCAAAGTTAATGCATGTTTAAATAAGATAGCCATGGATATTCATCAGGCTTTGCAAGTGGTTAATGCGGCCTCTCCGGTCTAAAATTTTATTCTGCATACACAGAGTCACAGCCGTAACAGTCTGCTTAACCTCTTGTAGAACCGGATGAATTGCCCCAGTGTTCATTATACATAGGACCATTAAACCAGTTGTTACTTCTGTCTCCAGCTTTTACTCTAGGATACATACACTCTTTTATAAGATAACAAAGACAAGCTGGGAAATAAGCAAATCGTTGTTGAGCGTGACAGCATGGCTTTTTTTTCTAACAGTTTGTAGGAGAGTGTAATAAAATGATAAAAACCTCCATCTAAAATTATCATTGAACTGGATTTCATCAATGAGAAAGTGATGGATTACATGTAAGGAATTATCATGTTCACGGTGTCCAACGTGTATTTATTTAAAGCAACTATAAGTCAATTCATTCCCATTCACTTTCCAGGCAAAGATGGATATGGATACGTAAGGAATTAGGATTCTTTTCCAATAGTTGATGTACATGGTGAGCCAGTCAAACCTGCATTTTTGAAATGACTGTAAAAAATAAACGGATGGATATTTCAAAATTTTATTGTTACTATCTTAATGTACATTAAAAAGCATTTAAGAAACAACATTCACTGTTTAAAAATGACTCCAGTAAGATGGTGTCCTTCCCGATTGAGACATTCTTGTAGGCGATTTCTGAAACAGCCCATTTCCAATTGCAACATTTCCGAATAGCGTTGTGCATTCACAGTAACTGCTTGCTCCCTGATTCCCAATGAGGACATTGCGCACCAAACTGTTACCTTGCTTGAATGGAGTGGTGTTTGATGGAGTTGTTGAGGGTTTTCATCACTCCAATATCGGAAATTTTGTTTATTCACAAAACCAGAGAGATGGAAATGTGCCTCATCGCTCATCCACAGGTTGTGAACAAGGTCCTCGTTTTCATCAAACATGTCCAACAACGTTTGACAAAAACGCCGTCGAGCTGCAAAATCGTTTTCATTCATAGCCTGAACAACCTGAATTTTGTATGGGTGATGGTGTGAATCTAACCTCAAGATTCTTCGGACGCTCGTGTTTGCCATGCCAAGCGCAGCACTCTGTCGACGCGCCGATCTCCGAGGGCTTCTTTCCACAGCAACTCTCACGCGGTCAATATTTGCGGGAGTTCGCACTGATCTTGCACTGCCACCCCTTCTGCTTCTCGTTTCACCAATTGCTTCAAAGTTTGTCACCCACAATTTGATTGAATTAACAGACGGCACTGGCTTATTTCGATTATTTTGAAAATTCTTCCGGAAACGACGCTGAGCGGCTGCATAACTACCACTTTGGTAAAACGCTTTCACAGCGAATGAACGTTGTTGTTTAGACCACTGCTCCATGACGACTGAAATGCTTAGTTGTGGGGGACACAATGGTAACCTTGCTAACTCGCTCCGCCCACTTTCACGGCTCTCCCGCCCTTTTCAAAAATGCAGGTTTGACTGGCTCACCCTGTATAAGCATCATCTTAAAACATGTTATCCAACGTTTGAAAATAGGTAGAATGAGGAATATGTTTTGACTGGTCCATGCTCTTATCACATAGACGCATTAGACATGGTTTGAACAAGCAGCAGATGGTTCTAATAAGTCCCATGACTCCCTTTGAGAATTCTGGAGAGCAGTTTTGAACCAATAGGAATAGTATGGGGGTTATTCAGAGAGCACTGAAATGGCGCCGACATGTCGGTGCCCGCTCGTTCCCTGCACTTCGGGGAATCAAAGTTCCCCACTCTGCGGTGGATTCAGCATTCACCTGTCACATTTTCCCTGGTTTTGGCTGCGCCCCCTGGTGGTGAAGGGCCTCCATGTCTGTTCTTCCCTGTGTGTTTGGCTGTGCTGTCTGGGTCTGATCTGGGGTTCTGTTGTGATATCCTGTCTGGGGTCACATGGCCCAATCACACAGACCCACTCCCTATATATATCCCAGCAGCACAGAGCCTCATTGACCGTTTGTGGAGTTTCATGGTGGTTGTGTCCAGCTCCTGTTCCCAGCGTTGCTGAAAAGCATTCCTGTCCAAGTTCATTCTGGTTTTGACCTCGGATGTATTTCCTGACAATCCTTTTCTGCCTACTACTGGTTTCTCTTTATGCTGATCTGTTGCCAACCTTTGCCTGTATGACCATTCTTATATGTTTCATGTACCTTGTTTGTCTTAGTTTAGAATATACTCAGAGGCCACATACAAGGACCTCTTTAGTATAGTCTTTCTGTATTTCTTGTTAACCCTTGCTCTTCTTGTTCCCCTTGCTCTGTTATACTTTGTGAGGGTTTCTTAGATAGAAATAATTTCCCAGCATAGGGATCCCTTTAGTTTTCTTCCTGGCCCTCCTGTCCCTAGTGTCTCAGTCTGGTTTATGCTTAGCCCTGGAATCTGTATTATTGACCTGTCCTGTATCAAGTCAGCAGCTCACCTGCCTAAAGGGCTAAACTCCTTGTTCCAAGCCACCACGATGGCCCAAGCGGGTACCAATCTTTAAATCACTGCAGAGTCCCCGGAGTTCAGGGAAAACCCACCGCAAACCTGCCGCAATCCTGCCGAACACCTGCCGAAAACCCACCTGAACTGCCGGGAAAAAACACGAAGAACACGCCGGAAAAATACCTAATTTTAACACATGGATTGGCCACCGCAGAGTCCAGACCTTAGCCCCAATGAGAATCTTTGGGATCTTCTGGAAAAGACCTTGCATTGTGCTCTGACTTTCACATCATCAATACAAGAACTTTGGGCAACTATAATGCAACCCTAAATGGGAAAAAAACTGACTGCGTGAGCTTGTTAAAACGATGCCATGGTGAATGTGTGCCTTAGTCAAAGCACAAGGCGGTCCAAGGAAATATTAGAGTATGTGACTTTTATTTTGGCCGGGCAATGTATATGAGATCATTGCTAAGCACTTGCACAAGGAAATTGGGCCATCACAAAGCATTTTTTTTTTTAAAAAGTATTTTGCCAGGAAGGACACACTGAGATTTCTCTCATTTTCAAGTATGTCCTGGGTGGCGAGTATGTACTGTTAGGTGTCTTGCCCAAGGACACTTACTGCAGAGGTGCTCTTGCCAGGATCGAACCTGTGCCTCCGCAGTCTCCATGGTTATAGAGCAGTGATGTTACATCTACTCCACCCAGCCAGGATGCAAAGCATTCACATAAGTCTTCACATATTATAAGCATCAGGAATCAGTAGTCCCTAAATCCCACTAAAGTTGACCTGTGTTACGAAAAATACTGCTGTACATTTCTTCATTGATTTTTATGGTGTTAAAATGTGTGTGCAATAGACATGTGCACAGCACAAAATTTCGTTTTGAACTAATGGCTTAGTCCTAAAATGCAATTTATTTAGTTACTAAAGAAATTCGTTTTCAGTTCTTTAGTATGAAAACTAATTTCATCCATCCGAAAACCAATGGATACAATTACTATTGTAGTGGCTCCTCAGAGGGCTGAGATCGCTGCTTGTTACAGTATCTCTCACTCTCAGCACAATGTGGGCCATATTACATAGTTGGTGCTAACTTAACCAGAGCCATTATAGCCTATGGAGGTTTTCAGTTTACAACAGCTCTGGTTAAGTTAGCACCAACATTGTAATAGTGCCCCGTGTCAGGTAAAGCTGTTACAGTAACTGATTGCTGCTCATCACAGCGCTCAGAGAGGTTAGAACAATATTATTTCCTTGTTTTACTGAAACTCTGAGCGCTGTTATAGTCAGTTACTGTAACAACTGAGCCTGATACATTGTACTGAGAGATAATGTAACAAGCAGCCGATCTCAGCGCTCGCAGCCACTGGTTTTAAAGGGCTGTATAATGTTTAGAACATCCTCCTGCATTAATTAATACCCCTCTCTGTATAATATATAGAACATCCTCCTGAATTAATTAATGTCCCTCTCTGTATAGAACATCCTCCTCAATTTATACCTTTCTCTGTATAATGTATAGAACATCCTCCTGCATTAATTAATGCCCCTCTCTGTATAGAACATCCTACTGCATTGGCATGTGGAGGGTGCAGAACTTCAGATGTTGCGATGTCGCACTCTTCATTGCTGGTCTCTTTCACTCATCAATGTAATATCACAAAAAGGACTGAAACTAAAATGTAGTGCATTTTATTTTAGTTTCTTTCGTTTTTTGTACTGAGCAGTTTCGTTTCTCTTGACTCATACTAAAACTAAATTATCCCAAAATTCTGACTAAATCGTTTTAGTACTAAAACGAATGCACATGTCTAGTGTGCAATGGGCATCTCTCAACTTAAACCTTTAATTACATGTTACAATAGTGGTGGCATCATTGTGTATGGTCTTCTATTTAGCCATATAATCTAGATCAGGACTGTCTTGTGGTAACCCATGGGTAATGAAGAGTACAGAACAGAATGCTCAAAATCTGTAATTTGTGACATGATTTATAGCATATTTGTGTGTTTCACAAAGGAATTGAATGGTAAAATACATCTTAATCTTCTCAGTGCTTTTTCTCTAATCATCAAGGGATGGTTTAAGCCTCAAAATGACTCTAATGAGATAATGGGGCTGTGTGATAATTCTGTTTGATATGATGAAATCTTTCATTCTGAGCTATCAGCTGCAAGACATCAAAGAGAATTAAGATCTATCGCATTGTACTGTGACCCAACCAATGTCAACTAGAGTTTGTAGAGAAAAAGGCACAATCTTGGATGCTTGAGATGGAGCAGAATCACCTTCATTAAGAGTAGGGGTTTATTCATGATACATTCTTTTGCCTTTCAAGTGCATTTTAATTAATAAAGAAATGATTTTTAGTTAATACAAAACCTTTCAGCTAGGAAAAAAAAGCTGAATGAATCACTTTCCTTGTTTTAGTCAATTTATATTGTGAAACAAAGTGCTAGAAAAAAAAACTACATTAAATTCTAAGAAACGACTATTCTGTGTATAGAAAGAGATTAAGAACAAAGCATTGAAAAGTGGCACATAATGATTGTTAATAAGGTATTCTATCTCACTTTCTTTCATTATATTGTTAAATAACTGGTACCATATTAAAGAATTCTTGATAGTCGTATATTTCTTTTTTATATATTGTATCACTGCCATTATAACACAAATCTATTTTACCATCACTCCATCTGTCTAAATTTATCTAAAGGGCCTCTTATTAAAACATTCAGGTCTATTCAGTAAAAGGCGAAACTGAGGAGAATTATCAGGAAAAGTGAAAAATCCAACAGGGTTATTCAAAGAGAATCGAAAAGTCACCGCATGTTCGGTGACTTTTCGTTCTCTTCAATTCGGACTGGTTCGGCGATCCCATTTCGGCCACACTGCGGTGTATTCAGCAAGCACCACAGGGCCGTCGAAGCGAAGGGAAAAGTCACCGCAAAAACCCAGCGAATGCACGCTGAAACCTGCATAAACATCTAGATTAACCCGCCAAAGACGTCGGAAAAACCCGAGCAGGAGCCGATCGCATGCAGCCAGGGCCGGCCCAAGCTACTGTGCTGCCTGGAGCGATGGACAAATTGCTGCCCCCCCCCAAAAGAAAACATGCAATGTGTATGAGCTTACTACAAAGCTCCACAGCAATAAAACAGTAATGTGCGGTGTGTGTGAGCGTAACAGAGCTCCACAGCAATAAAACTCACTGGCTGCGAGCGGCTGCAAAATAACAACATGCGCAGTGAGTTTTATATGTGATTTGACCTGTCAGTCTGGAAATTGATAGCTGTGTGTAATACACAGGGGTCAGGTGTCTCATCTGGTAAAGGACCCCTTCCCCAGACAGTGTGAGTGTTATACAGAGGTCTGACCTCCCTGCTTGGTACAGGTAAAGGCAGTAGTAGGTGCGACAGGGCCTCTCTCCCTGGAACCCATCATCACTCCCCAGTTCGTCTCCATCCACAGACTCAGCCATGGAGCCTTGAGCCTGCAGCATCTCGGATCCTGGCCAGCACCGCATTCCCTGCAGGGACCAGTCGTCAAGTCCCTCCCCCGAAAAGAGGTCTAGCTCCAAACCTGTTCTCCCGGAAACAACCAACACTTTAAACGGAGCCCCCTGGATACAAATGGAAGGGCACCAATATTATCCAGGGGGTCAGACAGGTCTGGAGCACCCCCATATCTCTAATCCAAGATCCGGTGTATCACTCATTGGGCAGATGAAGTGGCCAGTCTTTCCCTAATAAAGGGTGGGCGAGGCCTGCTGAAAGGGGTGGGCACAGCCTGCTAGAGGGGCAAGCGCTGCTGGCTTTCTCCACGAAACATCATCCTGCTGGAGGGCCGTGCCTTGTTCGGGCCGAGCGCTCTCCATGGCAAGGCCTTTGCCAGGGTGGCAAAATGCTACCCCTGACAAAAGGCTGCCTGGAGCGGCTGCTCCATGGACGGTCCGGCCCTGCATGCAGCGAAGCCTCCAGAAAAAGCCGACACCGCAGACGAGTGAAGTGAATAAATTTGCAAAACAGTTTGTTTAAATGTTTGAAAAGTGAAACGCTGTTTGCAAAGAAACTACTGAGCGAAAATGTCTGAAATTTACATATGAGTTCCAGGGAATGATAATAAAAAGGGCTGTTACAGAAAAAATTAGTAACCTTAAAAAAATCCAGAAAAATGCTTAAAATATCATAAAAAAATCTATAAATAAAGAGACTCTTTACGGCAGAATTTTATAATGAATGGTTTATTAGATATTGAATTAAAACGGGAATATTTTTAACATTGAAGCCTATGGGATTCTCCTGAATAAACCTGTCGAATGAAACCACCGAATGACAGGGCAATTTGGGAACCTTTCACTGCTGGTTTGTACTCTCTGAATAGCCGAAGCAGTGCTTTTTTATGGGATTTCACTGCCCTCGAACAGGCACCGTATGTGCAGGCAATTCGCCAGGATTTGGCAAATTGCCTGCTCTCTGGATAGCCGAATAGCCAAGAAAGGTAACCGAACGATGATTTTCAGAGTTCGGTTAACTTTCTCCAGCCTTTCGGATCTCTTTGAAAAACCCTGCAAGTTAAAATAGCCAAAGCAGGAAAATTCTCCCATTTATCTCACTTTTCCAAATTGGCTATTCGGTCTAGATTGTTCTCGTCTGCCAATTCTCCAGTCTTCACCATACAGTGCATTGTTTTCCAAAACCTGTCCTCAGGACCATCTAACAGGCCAGATTTTGCAAGTTACTTTGGAGAAATGCAGACTGAATCCTGCAATGACTGAGCAGCAAATTATATCCCCTGTGCTTCAGATATCTGTCAAACTTGGCATGTCAGCGGGTCCTGACGACAGGTTTGGGAAACACTGCTAAAGTAAATAGACCGGATTGTTTGGGGACCCTACGCTTACCCTACACCAGGGATGTCAAAACTCCAGCCCCCCAGATGTCCATGAACAACAACTCCCATGCTTTTCCATCTAATGCAGTCAGCGATTTCAGGGAGTTGGAGTTCAGGAACACCTGGGGCTCTGAGTTTGGCCACTCCTGCCCTACACAATACTCCCTCCGAATTGTGGTATAGACGTTTAACATTAACACATTAAAAGGGGTCTAGTTTTTCTTTTTTCCCAAGCTAGAGCGCTTGGCTAGGAGCGCTTGGCTAGCAAGGCACTATACACTGAGGAAGGGGCTGTGTCCCCGAAACGTTTGTTCTGTGTTTTCTTTTTGTTTATTTAAAATAAATGTGGTAGCACCAATGCACCATTCCTTGCAGCGCTGGAGGTATCTTTTTTCCATACTTGCTTAAGAGCGCTTGGCTAGTCTGACCATGAATCTTGAACCGTGATGCTGCTTGACAGCGAACTATGAGTCTACCAGACTGTGGAGCAGTGAGACATCCGACCTATCCATTATGAGCAGTTCCATGACATATAGCAGGGCATACGTGAAAACTTAGAATACCACACTAGCCAGGGTTTTGATTGTCCAGGGTCACCAACCCTGACAGGAACAGTGAAGGAAGACGAAAGACCGGTCACGGGAAGCTTTGCTTTAGCAGGAGCTTTATTGTAGGAGAAGCACCATTTCAGTCCTACTCTGTGGTTTGTTAAATATCTCGAGTGTAGGACCGAAATGCTGCTGCTCTTACAATAAAACGTTTGCTAAAGTCAAGCTTCGTGTGGTCAGTCTGCTACCTTTGCCATTCATAATTAGCAACTGGACAGCAATAGCTGCTCAGTCGCTTATATTCAGTCTCAGCAACTCTGGAATAGTAGCATCATGCATTCATCAACTTCCGTGCCCTGTACTTGCGCTATGAGAGCATGAGTTATGATGAGGGGTGTTCTGACCCCTGAAGGCATTTATTTATTTATTTATTTTACTTTGTACAGTGGCAGTTGGTAACAAGCACTCTATTCATGCTTTTATTATTTCCATCTATGACTACTGTAACCCTCCTCCTATGGGAATAAGTCATTCCAGATCTGTAGCATAATAAACAACTCTACTAGACCACTTTAACTCACATTCTGCAGCTTTCACACATCACTCACTTCCAATCTTTGTGCTAGTTTCCTGATTCAAATAGTTCCCAGTGTTCTTCCGCGTTTCACTCTGCAGCACAGCCAGAGCTCACTCGAGATCACGTCCGTCTCCATGGAGTCCTATGGACTCCTAGAGCAGATTACTTAGTGGCACTTAGCCGCTGGTGTTATCTTTTAACATCTATCAAGTATTATGTATGGAGCTGCTGAGAAAGCGTCTCCTTCATAATACAGGTGTTTAAATAACAGGCGCTCGGGTTTTCCATTAACATCTGCAATTTAACACCAAAATATAGAATAGGGCCCTTGCTACTCTATAGAAGTATGTAAACTCAACTTCTAATTCCTCCCCATTTTATACCTAATACAATAAAATTCCAACAGAGCTCCAAACTTTCCACATTTTCAGTTTTTCTACCCTTCCAATTCACACTCTCCTTTTATGTATCCAGCTAGCTCCTCTTCGACTGTAAACTCATTTAAGCAATATATTCCTCACCTCTTGTTTCTGTGTGTCAAAATAGTTTTGTTATAATTGTTTGTTTGGCCTTAGCTGTAATATAATGTTTTGGAAGTATGTTGAAGTCTTGTAAAACAAATATTTTCTAACCCTTTATCTACCAATATCAACTATATCTGATATTGGGACACCAGCAGGTGCCTTACAGATCGAGTACAGTCGATATGGTGTCCTATTGCAGCAATACAAATACATTTCATTTATCGCAAATTAAATTCATTGGCAATTGGGCCCCACAATATGCCCCTAAAGTTATAGCACTGCGAGCATGATACCCTAGGTGCTAATACTCTTTGCAACCCTGGAACTAGGAGTCTAGTACAGATATTCCAGCTGTTACAGCAGAGAGCCCAGTATTGGCCAGTGGATGGTGACAGTATATGCTATTAAAATAAGGATCAAATTGGGAATATTTCCAGATATTTCATACTGTATAATTCAATAAAAATTATTATCCAAAAATCACTTGTTTCTCACGGCGGTTTTCTGGAAAATCCCTTGGTATTAAAGGGGTTAATTATAGAAGGAAAATGTTGCTTGCATTCCATTTAAAATGTTTATTAGTTGAATTTTTCACTGATGGTATTTGCTTTGTGTTATTAACAATCTTACATACAAACATCCCAAACTCAAATTCCAAGGAATTCTGTGCAGAATGTGTGTCGACTTTGACATTTATTGTATTATAGGTATTGTACCCAGTGCTCGAGTCCTGCGAGAACGGCGTTCCCGCACTTCTCCCGCAGCGGAAACATTGCGGGAACGCATGTTCCTGCTGTGGGCCGATTTAGTTTATCGCTGGAGCTGCTAGCAAAATGCATTAACTGCATTCCGTTAGCAGCCCCCTCGACTGGCCCTTGTTCCCCGAGCGCTTCCTTCCTGCTTCTTCGCGCAGCTGCTGTCTTCAGCCTTGTGAAGGCTGTGACGCGGCCTACTGCCGAGATCTCGTGAGTTCGTGTCACAGCCTTCTGATCAGAAGAAGCCGGCGGCAACGTGCAGGAGCTCGGAGGAACACGCTGGAGTAGTCTGTGTGTCTGGGTAAGTATAATCCTGGGCTCTGCTGGTATATACATTCTGGGGTCTGTCTGGGTATATACATTCTGGGGTCTGTCTGGGTATATAAATTATGGGCTCTGCTGGTATACAAATTTTGGGCTCTGCTGGTATACAAAATTATGGGCTCTGCTGGTATATAAATTCTGGGCTCTGCTGGTATATAAAATTATGGGCTCTGCTGGCATATAAAATTATGGGCTCTGCTGGTATGTAAAATTATGGGGTCTGCTGGTATATAAATTTCTGGGGTCTGCTGGTACATATAATTCTGGGGACTGCTGGTACATATAATTCTGGGGTCTGCTTGTTATATACAATTCTGGGGTCTGTGCTAGATATATATGTACAGCTTTTAAAAAAGACGAGACAGAGGAGATATGATAGAAACATTTAAATATGTAAAGGGAATCCACAAGGTAGAGGAAGGGAGTATATTTAAACAGAAACAAAGTAGCAAAACAAGAGGACATAGTCTTAGATTAGAGGGGCAAAGGTTCAAAAGTAACATCAGGAAGCATTATTTTACTGAGAGGGTGGTGGATACATGGAACAGCCTTCAAGTTGAAGTGGTAGAGGCCAAAACAGTAATTAAATTTAAGCAAGCATGGGATAGGCATAAGGCTATCCTAAACAAAAGATAAATCCAGGTTAAGTATCCATGTAATTGGGCAGACTAGATGGGCCGAAAGGTTCTTATCTGCCGACATTTTTCTATGTTTCTATATAATTCTGAGGGGTCTATGCTTGGTTACACATGATTCTGGGGGGCGGGTGTATATATACATCCTTTTTTTTTTTCTTCAGGTAATGGGGGTTGTGGAATTCTTGGGTGAGTTCCCTCACTTTTTTACCCAGGACCTGACCCCTGATTGTACCACTAGGTGTAGTGTATGTTTCATGTTTATTACATTTAATTTTTTAGCACTGACACTTTATTATTCTTTTATTGCCAAAACCAATAAAAAAAATCCAGAGAAAAAAGTTCTACGTACCAAACGAGAACAGACACTTCACACGTGGGGAGACAAAACACTTTCATAAAAAATACTTTTTTATGGTCGATGTTTTATTATTTTCTTCACCAACCATGAAGCACATAGTGAGATTTAATTGTTACAGTTGCAAGTTTTTATAAAGCGCTAACATGTTTCGTAGTTAACGTGGTTCTTGGAAAACAATATTTAAAACTACAGATACATGTACTTTCTCACGCATTACAGTTCTTTCTGTGTTTACAAAAAGTTGATCGAAGGTTTTCTTTACGACCTGCAAAGCTTTACTGCATACTCTATAAACTCTACTTATATTTACTTACTATATAAATATATATATATATATATATATATATATATGTCTAATTTTTTCAGCTTTTATTAAGGGCACTTAATACCAAGGAGTGTGATTAATAATTGAAAGGCAAATATGCATACAAATAAAAGCTGGAAACAATTCCTTTGAAATCACATGCAAGTCGATTTGCCACAAGCCATCATTATACATAAAAATAGCACAGTGGTTACCAGGAAAGGAAAGTATGATTTTCAGCTGGATTGTCTGTCGTATGATTATCACTTTGTAATATGTGATAATGACATGAAACATATAGTAACATAAAGCTGTTTTATTTTATGATAATAATCTGCAGAAGGTGTTGACTAGTCACCTAATTGATATAAGGTGCATCTTTGTTTAAAAGTTATTTTATAAATGCAATAAATAGCCTTCAAGGGTAAGACAAGTTTAAGGGTAGAAAGAAGAATCAAGAAGGGTGTTTGTGAGGGTCCTGAGAACGAACAACAGCACAATGGCCTGCTCTACTGTGGGTGACCGCTCAGGTCTCACAAACAAGGTTTTAGCTTGCTTGTGCCATTACAGGGATGAATTTTCCATATGCAAATTAGCCTGTTCTCACCCAAAAAGGGTGGCCAGTGCTGTTTGCCAAGGACGTCATCCCTGCACGAGAGGTGCAGCAACCCCCGATGATCGTTTCGGCCTTCTTGGGCCTCGTCAGGAGGGTATAGCTGACACCCCTCTAGGCACATCAAGCAAGGGGTCCACGTCTGGATGACCCTTTACAATTATAGTGAGAAACAAGAAGGGTGTTTGTGAGGGTCCTGAGAACGATCAACAGCACAATGGCCTGCTCTACGGTGGGTGCCCGCTCAGGTCTCACAAACAAGGTTTTAGCTTGCTTGTGCCATTACAGGGATGAATTTTCCATATGCAAATCAGCCTGCTCTCACCCAAAAAGGGTGGCCAGTGCTGATTGCCAAGGACGTCATCCCTGCACGAGAGGTGCAGCAACCCCCGACGATCGTTTCGGCCTTCTTGGGCCTCATCAGGAGGGTATAACTGACACCCCTCTAGGCACATCAAGCAAGGGGTCCACTTCTGGATGACCCTTTACAATTATAGTGAGAAACAAGAAGGGTGTTTGTGAGGGTCCTGAGAACGAACAACAGCACAATGGCCTGCTCTACGGTGGGTGCCCGCTCAGGTCTCACAAACAAGGTTTTAGCTTGCTTGTGCCATTACAGGGATGAATTTTCCATATGCAAATCAGCCTGCTCTCACCCAAAAAGGGTGGCCAGTGCTGATTGCCAAGGATGTCATCCCTGCACGAGAGGTGCAGCAACCCCCGACGATCGTTTCGGCCTTCTTGGGCCTCGTCAGAAAGAAGAATCTCAGAGACCTTTCTTAATGAAAGTATAGCAGGGGTAAAAAAAAAAAATTCACATGGATGCTGGACAAATAACTCTGCCATTTCTTTACCCCTTACATAAATGTGTGGATGTGCATAAATAAAAAAACTATGGTGCACTAGTGTGAAAAATACCATGTTCTGTTATATTTAGGGTTTAGGTTATGTTTAGAGTTAGTATTTCTGCTTGTTTTAGATTTAGGGTTAATATTTCTGTTAGGGTGTCACGGTTGTGGCAGGGGTTAAATAATTGCAGACAAGGGATTTATTACATGGCACTCAGGAATCAGGATACAGGAATCACAGCAGGGCAGGTATGTAGCAGTAAACAGAGCAGTAAAGGTTATACTCAGTCAGTATGCAGTAGGGATGTGCATTTCGGGTTTCGGAATTTCGGAATTTTCACGAAATTTCCCGATTCGGGTCTTTCGATGCGGCCGAAATTCCGAAATTTTTTAGATCCGAAAAAGTCGAATCCGAACTGTTTTCCGAGCCGAATCGAAAATTTTTCGGAATTTTCGAATGGACTTGAAATGTGTCAAATCGAAATCTATTGCTTTGAAACGAGAACAGACTTTCCGAAAAAAACGAAAAATTTGCCAAATCGAAATTTTTTAGGAATTTTCGAATGGACTTGAAATGTGTCAAATCGAAATTTATTTTCCCTCTATTCATGATTTCAGTTCCATTCGGGATTTCGGTTCCATTTCGGTAAGTCTGGACATCGTATATTTAACTAGTATCGGTTATATCGCTGATTCTGTAAATTTTGTATTTGTAAATGCGTATCACTTTTTTTTTGTTTCCAATGATCCGATAAGAATATTCGTATTTGGGTCAGATCCGATTCGTCCGCGGGTCGCGCATGCGCGCGCGCGAATGTCGTAACTTTATTGAGCCAGTTTTATTGACAACTTTTTGAACAAAATATTGTTTTTATTATTCATCATCATGGCCGCTGCAAGAGATGAGTGCCGTTCAAGCACCTCATCATCTCTCCATGATGAACCACCACCACCCAGGAAGAAACGGGCCACCAATATGGCATTTGAAGAGATGTTGGAGCTGGTACGGATCTTTGATAGTAAGGATTATGATTGCAGTAAGGGCCCTTACCGCAGGAAGTCTAACGCCAGGAAGGATTGTATCTTAGACAAGCTACGCACCACCATTTTGGAGTTGTTTGGGAAGGACAGGACGAAGGACCAGCTCCGGAAACGCTGGTCTGATTTGAAAGTACGCGAGCAGGAGCAGCTGAGACACATCCGTCGCGTCATAGCGAAACGTAAGTGTCATGTTATATTGTAAAGCGCTGTGCAAACTGTTGGTGCTATATAAATCCTGTATAATAATACTAATGTGCTTGCATGTGCTAATGTGCACAGAAATACGCTGATTTATCTAGTCCTGTTTTCATGCAATGTGATTGTGTATGGCTTTGCCTTTTCACGACTCGTCATACATGCATTTTTTCCATAGCTCTTCTTTTTTGTGATTTTACGTATTCGTGAAAATTGTGACATTTGATGTATGTAGATGAAGTTACAATGCTGGATTTCTTTTGGCACTGTGTGTGTAGTCTGTAGTGTGCTGGGGGGGAGGTTGTTGTGATTGAGTGATGCATACGAGATGACCCGCAGCTTGCCCAATATTGGCTCCCACCTGCGCATCAATAAAAATCTCTGCGTCTTTGCTAAAGTGGTAGGATGGGACATGTAGTTCTTCTGAAAGTGCATCCAAACAGAGCCGCCTTCAATACAGCCTCAGCAGCTGCTGAATTGTTGCAGCGCAGCGATTCAGTTTGCTGCAGCAGTGTCATTGAACGCTTTAGATGCAAATTTCAAAACAAAATGGTGGATTTCTGTTGTTGTTTCTGCAATATCCAGTTTTATTATTAGCAGAAACTGAAAGTGAAACTGAGGCTGAGGCCTTCTATAAAATAACTAAAAGCAGTCACACAATGCGCTTTGTACGCACACAACACAAATAATAGTTTTTATTGAATAAACGTAATGTTTACTTCTGAAAAAAATATATAAATGAACGGTAATATATGTCTGTGTAGAGGAAATAAATAAATATTTTGTGACTTTAGAACTATGAGATGGGAGTAGTGGTGTGGGTCAAGCTGGTAGTGGGGTAGTGGAGGGGTGTCGCAATACTTTCGGCAATATAGTGTATAGATATACCATTTTTTCCAGTCTTCATTATTTACGTGTTATTTTTTGGATTTGGCAGAAGACAGGAAGAAGAAGGCACAGGCAGCAGCATCTGCCCCGGCGGGGACCAGTGCCCCAGTGGAGGAGGAGGAGGAGCCACGGGCGTCCACCAGCGCTGGTATATACTGTTTTATTTTGCAACGACTTTTGGTCAAAAACAGAAAAATTTTTTGTTTACTGTATTTTAATTTAATTTTTTTATGTATAGCACAAGAGGAGCAGGAGGAGGAAGAGGAGGACCAGGAGGAGGCGAAGGAGAGAGGCAGCCGGAGCAGCAGGAGGCCGCCAGTCCAGGTTTTTTTTTTTTACTGTTGTATTTTGCATCGACTTTTGTTCAAAAATAAATCAGTTTTGTTGTTTACTGTATTTTTTATTTCTTTAATTTCTTACATATAGCACCGGATATGCTGACGGTGGTGGTGGGGGAGGAGTCAGAGGAGTCAGAGCCTCAGGAGGCCGTCAGCTCTGGTATATACTACTGTTATATTTTTTCAAGACTTTCAGTCAAAAATAGAAACCTGCTTTACTTACTGTATTTTCCTTCTTTCATTTATTGGATATATAGAAGGAGAAGCCAGACGCCGACGGGAGGCGATCGGTGAGCTTCGCCTGGCAGCTACCTCCATCAACGCCCTACAGGAACTGCTCCAGGAACTGTGGGAGCACATAAACAATGCCGCAGACCTCCTGGAGCAGCAGTGAGACCAGTGGCAGCCTCCTCCAGAATGTGCCTCAGCTGCTCCTGCTCGCGTGTCTTGAGGTCGGACCAGCGTTTTCAGAGATGGTCCTTCGTCCGGTCCTTCCCGAACAGCTCCAGGATGGTGGTGCGTAGCTTTTCAAGGATACGATCCTTGCGGGTGTTATTCTTCCTGCCGTAAGGGCCCTTACAGCAATCATAATCTTTGCAATCCAAGATGCGGACCAGCTCCAACATCTCCTCAAATGCCAGTAACTGTTGGGCAGTTTGCCATCCTTGGCATGTTCCCTTCCCTATTCATATTATATATTCCCGTTCATATGTTGTAAATAAATTTTCTATTTTTTCACTATTTTCCTGTTTGTGTGCGTTGCTTTTCCTTACTTAATAAGTTAATATGTATTGCTTGGTTTCCACACTGTTAAAATTATATGTACATTAATGTATTGACATTTCTATGGACCCTTTGTCATAAATTTGTCAACATATTTGTGGCCATGAATGTGACTGCACATTCTACACTTCCTGCCTGGCCAAAAAATGTCACACACTAACACAACCTTGTTGTACTGCCTTGAGATTTGATTACCGACGTGGCCTGGTTTTGTTAAGCTTAGGCGATGTCACAACAACACGGATTTTTGTCCACAGTCACATTCATTGTATAACCAAGAATTTATCAAAAAATATTGATGGCAGCACTGCGTGAAGTCTTCTCCGACACAACCCAAAGATCCTTAGTGCGGCTCAGGTCTAGTTTATTTTCCCTGTTTGCAGCTTCACACAACACCTCCTCCCAGCTATGAGCTCTCTCTCTCCCACCGCTGCCCGCTAAGACGCTGCCCGCCAACATGGTCACGTCTTTGCAGGAAGACAACAGCGTGGGGGAACAGCAGCTGCTGACAGTCCCAAGACCTCGTCACAATGATGTCAGTTTTGGAGTTAACCCCTAACTGTGACCAATGGTGGAGATAGGGGGTTCATTGGAACCCCTATCTCCCGATCCGCGGCAGCTATCGGTTGGTTAATGTTTGGTATCTTTGGATCGACCAGAGCATGGCCTTTCCAACAATACCAAACATGACAATGTTAAAAATTATAAAAAATTAAAATATAAAAAAAAAAATACAGGTTTTTTGTTTTGTTTTGTTAATGCAGCAATATTGTTGCCATTTCAATTATAATGTGAACAATGATGCTGCACTAAGGATTTTTGTATGGAGTGCGTTTGTTAAAAATAGTGTAATTGTCACCCAAAAAAATATAACAAGTCCCCTTTTCAATTTTTTTTAACAAACGCAACTCATAAAATATAACCGCAAACACTCGCATGTTAAAATGTGAAAAAAACACTTTACACCTTGTAAAACAAACTTTGAAAATTCGAATTTTATTGCATTTTTTGTTATAATATAGACAGGACATGACGCATACATATGATAATGATATATTATAAATCATCTGCCGAGTCTGCCGGAAAGAACGATATATAACATGTCTGGGTCATATTATAAAAGAAGGCTTCAAAACGCGTTTAAACAAGAGGAGCGAAACTGTTAAAAAACACAGGCGTGAAGGGAAGCCGTGAAATGCCTCAGCAGCGAAAGGGTTAATTTATATTTTTGTCTGTTTTAAATCATTTTATTTTATTATTTTTTTTCATTTCAGATCATTTTGATCAACTATTTTTCCGTTTTAAAACATTTGTGTTCTGGTTTTTATTTTTAAAGTCAGACCATTCGGGTCAGTTTAGCGTTTTTTAAATCGTTTTGTTCTTTTTTTTTGTTCCTTGGCTTTCATACCATTTTTTTAATGTGATTAAATAAATAAAGTTGTGAAATGTATATTCATAAGAAAAAAAGGATCTTTATTTAATAAAAAAAAAAAAACACGATAGAATCGCCAGAATTATCGTATCGACAGAATGAATTATCGGATCCGAAAAACAAACCAAAAATTTATTATAAAAAATATATAAAGTATAAAAAAGTAAACCATAGTAGTTTACATCAAAACGAATAGAGTTAGACACTTTGAAACGAGGAGAACAGACGTTCCGAAAAAAAAGAAAATTTCCGAAATCACGAAAAGTCGATACAAAAAACGAGCAAAGTGACCCGAAAATACGAAAAATGGTCGATATTCCAAAAAAATGTACACAATCGAAAATTTTAAACATCAGAACAAATCGAACCGAATCAAACCGAAAAAAAAATCGGTGCACAAGCCTATTAATATCTGACATCCCGATGTGAAACATCAGGACTTTTGCATTAGATTTCGACCATTTTTATTTTTTTAACTTCTGGATAGTCGAAAATCGAAATCTATCCAAAAAGTCCCAATGTTTCACATCATTCTGAACTTTGTTTGGATAGAGTAAGTCCATGGGCGTGCGGCCGTTAAATGTATATACCAGTGGCGTCGCTACGTGGGGGCGGGGGGTGCGGCCCGCACCAGGTGACACCCGCCTTTAGGGTGACACCGTCACCCTAAGGGCGGGTGTCTCACCCTCCGCCGCGTTTTTCGCTCCCTGCGAGCGTCCGAAGCATGCAGCTTCAGCGCTCGCCTGGAGGAAACACGTCACCAGCCAATCGCAGCTGGTCACGTGGCTCCCCCTGGCGAGCGCCCAAGCTGCGCGCCGCCGGACGCTCTGAGGGAGCGAAAAAGGCGGCGGAGGTGAGCTGGGGCCATTATCATGAGGTGCTGGGGCATTCCATGTGCTGGGGCAAATCCATGAGGAGCTGGGGCATATCCATGAGGAGCTGGGGCATTCCATGTGCTGGGGCATATCCAGGAGGAGCTGGGGCATATCCACGAGGAGCTGGGGCAAATCCATGTGTGAGCTGGGGCATATCCACGAGGAGCTGGGGCATATCCACGAGGAGCTGGGGCATGTCCACGAGGAGCTGGGGCATGTCCACGAGGAGCTGGGGCATGTCCACGAGGGGCTGGGGCATGTCCACGAGGAGCTGGGGCATGTCCAGGAGGAGCTGGGGCATATCCATGAGGTGCTGGGGCAATATCCATGAGGAGCTGGGGCATATCCATGAGGATGTCGGATGTCGGCCAAGCTTCCGGGAACTCCCCCTGAGGACTGGTGTCATCGTGCATAGCACGATGACGCCAGTCCTGGAGTTAACCCCTAGCTGCCACCAATGGTGGAGATAGGGGGTTCCAAAATGAACCCCCCTATCTCCCGATCTGTGGCAGCTAGGGGTTAAAGTTTGGTATTGTTGGATCGGCCAGAGCATGGCCGTTCCAACGATACCAACCACGAATGTGAAAAACGTTTGTAAAAAAATTAAAAATAAAAAAATATTTAAAAAAAATTATAAAAAAAAATAAACAATTTATTTTTCTTTTTTTTGGTTTGTTAATGCAGCAATATGGTTCCCATTTCAATTATAATGTGAGCAATGATGCTGCACTAACGATTTTTGTATGCGGTGTGTTTGTTAAAATTTTTGTAATTTTCCCCAAAAAAAAATGTAACGAGACCCCATTTCTATTTTTTTTAACAAGCGCACCCCATACAAAATATAACCGCAAACGATCGCATGTTAAAATGTGGAAAAAAAAACACTTTACACGTTGTAAATTATTGAAAAATCATATTTTATTGCATTTTTTGTTATAATATACAGACAGGTCATGACGTATACATATAATAATGACATATTCTGAATCTACCGAGTCTGACGGAAAGAACGATATATAATATGTCTGGGTCATATACTAAAATAAGCTTCAAAACACGTTTAAACATGATGAGCAAAACCGGTAAAAATGAGCTCAGCACAGAGGCGGGAAAAGCCTCAGCAGCGAAAGGGTTAATTAAAAAAACACGATAGAATCGCCAGAATTATCGTATCGACAGAATGAATTATCGGATCCGAAAAACAAACCAAAAATTTATTATAAAAAATATATAAAGTAGTATTAAAAAAGTAAACCATAGTACCACTCTCTGGAACGCTCTCCCTCATACTGTCAGACTTTCCCCTAACTTCTCTTCCTTCAAACGCTCCCTTAAAACATTCCTATTTAGGGAAGCCTACCACCCAACTCACTGACGCAATCATCAATCACTCTAACCTTACAGTCCTCTCCTCCTGTTTCCAACCCCAACCCTCCCAGATTGTGAGTTCCTACGGGAATAGGGCCCTCATCTCCTCCTGTACTGTTTGTCAAATGTTGTTCAATGTATTGTAACCCTGTCTATACTGTGTTTATTGTACAGCGCTGCGGAATATGCTGGCGCTTTATAAATAAAGAATAATAATAATAATAATAGTAGTTTTCATCAAAACGAATAGAGTTAGACAGCTTTGAAACGAGAACAGACGTTCCGAAAAAACGAAAAGTTCCGAAAAACGAAAAATGGGCGATATGCCGAAAACCATGTACAATTCCGAAAAACGAAAAGTTCCGAAAAACGAAAAATGGGCGATATGCCGAAAACCATGTACAATTCCGAAAAACGAAAATTTCCGAAATAACGAAAAGTCGATACAGAAACCTAGTAAAGTGACCTGAAATTACGAAAAATGGTCGATATTCCGAAAAATAAATGTACCCGAAAAACGAATCAAACCGAACCGAATCGAAACAGAAAGTGGTCGAAACGAGCTGAATCGAAAAGTTTAAAAATTCGAAAAATCAAATCAGATCGAACCGAAAAAAAAATCGGTGCACATCCCTAGTATGCAGTTCACAAGAAGACTTGTAGGGGACTCACGGAAGGTTACACAGCAAACTGGAATACAACCACTCAGCTGCTTTTGACACTGTCGACCACCCCCTTCATCTACAGACTCTCTCAGCTGACCCAGTCTCTGTGACACTGCACTCTCTTGGATTGACTCCTATCTCTCCAACAGGACCATCTCTGTGTCATTTGCTGGTAACTTCTCTTCAATGACTTTATCTATTGGTGTACCTCAAGGCTCTGTCCTAGGTCCTCTGTTATTCTTCATTTACACCTCCTCCCTTGGTAATATTATCAACAGCTTTGGCTTTAATTATCACCTCTATGCTGATGATAATCAGATCTACCTCTCCACCCCTGATCTCTCTCCTCCTGTCTTTTCCAAAGTCAGCAACTGTTTATCTGGCATCTCCTACTGGATGGCCTCTCACCAACTAAAGATTAACATGTCCAAGACTGAGCTCCTACTAATTCCTCCTTCTAATGCATCCCCTTTCCCCACCTCCTGACTTCTCTATCATGGTCCATGGCATCACTATTACCCCGTCAAGCCAGGTTTGTTGTCTCAGAGTTACACTTGACGCTTCGCTGTCCTTCATCCCCCACAAGCAATGGCAAAATATTTCTAAAATTCAGCCATTTTTTACCACTGACACCACAAAGCAGCTCACCCACTCGCTTGTAATTTCCCTACTTGGCTACTGTAACAACCTTGTAGCTTCCTCTTCCTCTCGAAAACATTTTCATGTAGGACTCAGTTGCTTATTAGATCAATTAAGTGTTATCAAAAATTGCTGCCCTATAAAAGCACATTCTGTCTGAAGTATATAATAAACCTGTAGGTGGATACACACATTGAATATGCTCAGTATATGAATCCATGTTATCTCCATATCATAGACAAATCCACTTCCATTCATGAAAAATATAATGGATCATAGATCTATCCAACTAGTTTAAAAATGTTATGGTTTTAGTTTATATTTTATATATAGAATACATTATAAATGTTAGCCTAAGGTATAACATTAAAAATGGATTGAATTATTTACACTTCCTGGAAATATGTCTTGAATATTTACTACCTGGAACATATAGATTATTGTATGAGGATATCGGCATGACATAGGAAATGATCCTTCTCTTGCTGAGCTTGTAGAATAAATCTGACTCTTTAAATAGTGATCAACACTGTTTCATGTATAGCCACAGGAGCTACAGCGCAGGTACAATACGGGTGCTTAGACATAAAATAAATATTTGTAGAATAAAAACAAAGCGCATAAGATGAAGCTGAGCTTACAAAGACTACTGGTCTACACAGCACATTTCCTTTATAATGTCAGCTGGATAGTTACCTCATCAGGTCCCTTGAAACATCAACTTCTCTTTTATCCCTTTACAAACAGTTCACCAGCAATAAAAAAAAGAAGTACCAGCAGCTAACATTAAAGCTTTAGTAGTTATACAATATGAATTGAACTATTGCTTTTCTGAAAACAATTGTGGATTCAGTAAGGATGTGAACTTTAGTCATTTTACCCAAATAATAAAAAAAATTATAAATAGATTATATTCAGACATTTATCATTATAATTATTAATATTGTTTTTGCCATCATTTATATAGCGCCAACAGTTTCCGCTGCGCTTTACAATAACCAAAGGGAACAAGATACATGTAAACGGACATAGGAATAATAATTGCACCTTTACATTACATCCTTATTATTGTTCATCTGCATCATCTGTATTCAAGTCAGCCCTTGTTATACAAAATGTAGTATGTAGAGGCAGTTCTGCATGGAATCATACCCAACATCTTGATACGCTCTTGTTTAACTGTATCACAAGTATTTAAGTAGAAATTAAACCTTTATCTGTTTTTCATGGAAGATAAAGACACATGTGTAAAATCCTAAATATTCTTTATTTTATGTTTTCTCCTGTTGTTTTGTGTCGGTCATCCATGCAATGGCTTCTTTTGTTTTGTCATGAAGGTAGAACATTGAAAAACAGGACATGATTATGACCTACAATTTTCTTTTTGGCTGTCAACTAATGGTGAATGCCTTACAGGTTTAGATTATTTTTTAAATTCATAATTTTATAATATTTTTTTAACCCCTTCCCTGCGGAAGATGTGTGGGGAACGTCATGGGATTCTTCCGCTATATATGGAGGACGTTCCCTACATATTTTCCTTTATAGGTACTTTATAGGTACTTTATAGGTGGTACTGGACACCAGATAGGGTGGCGAAGGTTACGGGAGAGTGTTCGAAGTGTTGGAGGTGTAGGGCAATGGATGGTTCTTATATTCACTTTTGGTGGTGATGTCCAATTATCGGCTCCTTCTGGACACAAATAGAAGAACTAGCCTCAAAAGTTGTGGGAACTGAGATTCCTTTCACTCCAGATTTCGTATTGGTGATGTTGAGAGGCCCGGTGCTCTCCCGTCAGCAAACCAGGATGTATTTTAAAGGATAAGTAGACATTGTTTTTGCAATTTTAAAACCATAATTTCTGCACAGCTTAGCGTAGTGTTTCCCAAACCTGTCCTCGGGACCCTCAACCAGGCCAGATTTTGCAGATCACCTTGGATGAAAGCAGACTGAATCATGCAATCACTGAGCAGCAAATCATATCACCTGTGCTGTGCTTCAGATATCCTGCAAACCTGGCGAGGCAGAGGGTCCTGAGGACAGGTTTGGGAAACACTGGCTTAGAGTAATGAAAATTGTAAGAAAATCTTTTTGCTAATGTTAGCTTTTCATTATATTTTAATGCAAAATGGTGTATGCATATTTTTGGTAGTGAAATGGTTAAGTCATAACTCTGGCCTTTATGTCTAAAGCCTAGAGAGCCTGTTCCTTTCTATACAACTCTACATTTGTGCATTTTGTATCAGCATAGCAGGACAGGTCTGTAGGCACCAAGTAATTGGAAAACTGGAAATACAATGGGTTCAGATTCGTGTTGCAATATCCAAGAAGGTTCTGTTTGTTTCTATTTTGTGTTTCTCTAATGTATAATTTATCTTGATACAATGGAAACGGTGTTCCAGAGCAAATTGAACATAATGTGTTTAACAATCGTACAAGTCACACGTATAAATTGATTCTAATCTTCTGTAGGTGACATATTGCAAGGTTATGAACAATGACCCTCTATTAATAGAGGAAAAACAACAAAAAGAAGTAATAAGCTAAAAAGTCCGAACATACCAGCAGCATCAGATATTATATCTCTATGACTCACCCTATGTGACCCTAACTAAAGCCGAGTTTCATGAGGCGTGAGAATGTATAGTGTCATTAGTGCCTAACCATGGAAACTGATAAGGATGAGAAATAATTATGTGATTATTAAAAGCAAACTTTCTGTAATTGTTGTATACCTCCAAAACATAAATGGTGCCGCTTAAAAATCATCATCTCCCTTTGCTGATTGACACCATCCAACTTCTCCTCAAATTGATACTTTTGTAAGAATAATGGTATATTTCTATTTACAATTTCATTAAAACTGGTTGTCTTAGGCCCCGTTCACACCTTGGCGGTTTACAGCGCGTTCCTACGTGCTGTAAAACGCCCAAACACGGAAATTCCATGATTTCATATGGGGCCCGTTCACACCTGAGCATTTTACAGAGCGTTCCTAAAAGAAGAAGTACAGGAGCTTCTTTGGGGCGTATTACAGCGCGTTCGCGGCCATAGTCAAACGAGCATATGAAATACGCTCAGGTGTGAACCCAGCCTACTGGTAGTCTTAATCTCAGCCCCTATTTCCCTGTGTGCTACAAATTCTTAGGTTGTGGAAACTAAATTCGACCTTTATAGTCACATGTGTCTAGATCTAAAACAGCACTTTGAAGTACTAAAAAAACAAAATTAATTTGGGTTGTAGATCGTATTTAGAGAGCACAGCCCAGACAGAAGTCCAAAAGTGGCCATGTAATGGACAGGCCAAACATTTAAATAACTATGTGCCAATATATGACCACATCGCCAACAGTGGGGATGTCTGCAAACTATGAAAGAATGGCAATAATCACTGGGACACTATAATGGTTATTCAGAGAGCGGTGAAAAGCAGGAGAATGGAATATTCTAGGTCGAAATAGCCAAACCAGAAAAATTCTCCCACTCATCTCACTTTCCAAATCAGCTATTTTGACCTAGAATTTTCCATTCTCCAGTCATTCTCCTGCTTTTCACCGCTATCTGAATAACCCTGATTATCTTGTACAATGTTTCTTGGTGTTTGGTCACTGTTGTGCCATACTGCAAGAGAAGAAGTATCTTATACAGAGTGGAATAAGAGATGTTTTTGCTAAGAGTGTCCCATGAAATTCGGAAAAGAAAAAAATTAACTTGACTAGCAAAAGATACAGCACAACCATGCCATGGATGGACCATTGCTTCAACTTGGATACAAAGCTGTTCAAAGGAGGAATGATACCTAGACAAGTTGTCATTCTGTGGTATGGACTGCAAGAAGTAATTGATTTAGAGTAGGTTAACATATTTGGGAAATCACACATCGGATTCATCACTCTTTAGCTTTTAACCACATGTGAAGGAATTTTAACTAACCTCCCTGCAGGTTGTGTTATGGATGATGTGCAACAATGGGACAACAATGGGAAATAGGAAAGAGGGCAAAGAGTGAAAGAGCCTCACCTTGTACCAAATGCATAGGGTTGCAACAGTGACTGCATTTGCCCTAGCTGTCTGTTAGACATCTATCAGTTGACGCCATGGAAGAGTCCACACTGGTCTCAGCATTTTACTCCCCTCTAGATCCACACACACCTATGGATGTGAGTATCAAGATGCCAAAGGGTAACATGGAACAAGTGATATAACAACTAGGGACTTCCAAGTAATTCAGCAGAAAAAAAAATAACTTGGAGCAGAGATCTCTAAAATAAAAAAATGGATGGGTTTAAGTGATCAAGATTGTTTGGAATAAGTAGAGGAGCCCAGGCATTGTATTAATTTATATTATCAATAAGTCTTTACCAAGATAAGTGCTTATCTGACCAGGTGTGAAGGTCTGACTGGATAATTTAAAGAAGTGACCAAACATTCAGCTAGCAAAGTTGGAAGGGAAATAATGGTCGTCATATGCTATGGTATTTAATGTTCTTCACCCTTCAGGTTTATGTATGAGAGCAGCAGAACTCTTTTGCTATGGAGGGGGCACTAAAATATTAAGAATTTATGATTTGCAGGCATTCATTTTAAGACCAGATATTCTGCCATAATTGTGGAATACATCTCTCACTTTAGGGAGGGAGACCACCAATCTAGATACTATAGAAAGCATATAATTTCTCTGTTTTATGGTTATACCTTGCACCATGTAAACTGTAACTATTCAGATTGCCCCAATAGACTCTAAGAGTGATTCAAGGAAAGTACAAGTAAATTGTGGACAGGGGGTCCTATTGCCAGTACATACAGTCATAGCCGAAATTGTTGGCACCCCAGACATTTTTCCAGAAAATCAAGTATTTCTCACAGAAAAGTATTGCAGTTACACATGTTTTGCTATACACATGTTTATTCCCTTTGTGTGTATTGGAACAAAACAAAAAAAGGGAGGAAAAAAAGCAAATTGGACGTAATGTCGCACAAAACTCCAAAAATAGGCTGGACAAAATTCTTGGCACCCTTAACTTAATATTTGGTCACTCACCCTTTGGAAAAAATAACTGAATTCAGTCACTTCCTATAACCATCAATAAGCTTCTTACACCTCTCACCCAGAATTTTTGACTACTCTTCCTTTGCAAACTGCTCCAGATCTCTCTTATTGGAAGGGCGCATTTTCCCAACAGCAATTTTAAGATCTCTCCACAGGTGTTCAATGGGATTTAGATCTGGACTCATTGCTGGCCACTTCAGAACTCTCCAGCGCTTTGTCGCCATCCATTTCTGGGTGCTTTTTGACGTATGTTTTGGGTCATTTTCCTGCTGGAAGACCCAAAATCTCAGACGCAAACCCAGCTTTTTGACACTGGGCTCTACAGTGCGACCCAAAATCATTTGGTAATCCTCAGATTTCATGATGCCTTGCACACATTCAAGGCACCCAGTGCCAGAGGCAGCAAAATAACCCCAAAACATCATTGAACCTCCACCATATTTCACTGTAGGTACTGTGTTCTTTTTTTTGTAGGCCTCTTTCCGTTTTCGGTAAACAGTAGAATGATGTGCTTTACCAAAAAGCTCTATCTTGGTCTCATCTGTCCACAAGACGTTTTCCCAGAAGGATTTTGGCTTACACAAGTACATTTTGGCAAACTGTAGTCTTGCTTTTTTATGTCTCTGTGTCAGCAGTGGGGTCCTCCTGGGTCTCCTGCCATAGCGTTTCATTTCATTTAAATGTCGCCGGATAGTTTGCGCTGACAATGATGCTCCCTGAGCCTGCAGGACAGCTTGAATTTCTTTGGAACTTGTTTGGGGCTGCTTATCCACCATCCGGTCTATCCAGCATTACAACCTTTCATCAATTTTTCTCTTCCGTCCATGCCCAGAGAGATTAGCTACAGTGCCATGGGTTGCAAACTTCTTGAAAATGTTGCGCACTGTGGACAGAGGCAAATCTAGATCTCTGGAGATGGACTTGTAACCTTGAGATTGTTGATATTTTTCCACAATTTTGGTTCTCAAGTCCACAGACAGTTCTCTTCTCCTCTTTCTGTTGTCCATGCTTAGTGTGGCACACACAGACACACAATGCAAAGACTAAGTGAACTTCTCTCCTTTTTATCTGCTTTCAGGTGTGATTTTTATATTGCCCACACCTGTTACTTGCCCCAGGTGAGTTTACAGGAGCATCACATGCTTGAAACAATCTTATTTATCCACAATTTTGAAAGGGTGCCAAGAATTTTGTCCAGCCCATTATTTGAGTTTTGTGTGACATTATGTCCAATTTGCTTTTTATCCTCCCTTTTTTGTTTTGATCCAATACACACACAAAGGGAATAAACATGTGTATAGCAAAACATGTGTTACTGCAATACTTTTCTGTGAGAAATACTTGATTTTCTGGAAAAAAAGTTCTGGGGTGCCAACAATTTTGGCCATGACTGTATGGGGCAAAAAGTACCCATTTTACTTGCATTTAGCACCCCAAACAAAAACCGCAAGAGACCCTATCAAACCCTTTCTCCACATCCATAGACAGCAGTAGAAGGTGGTCTCTTGATCTATGAGCCAACTGAATGGTATCCAATAATACCCTTGCCTTTGCATCTACAGCTACAAGCCTTGGTGAATTAATCTTACAGGTCTATTCACTAACAGGGTTATTCAGAGAAAGGTGAAACTCAGGAGAATTGGCAGGAGAAGAGAACAATCTAAACCAAATAGCCGATTTGAGAAGTGAGATAAATGGGACAATTTTTTCTGGTTTGGCTATTTTGATTGAGAATTTTCACTTCTCCTGCCAATTCTCCTAAGTTTCACCTTTAGTGAATAAACCTGTTGGTAAATAAGCTTTAATTCTCTTGGAAAAGATTTTGGTAAGAATTCTCAAATTTTCAAAGAAGATAGACATGTAGCTTTTACAGTCACTGGGGTCTTTGTTGGGTTTGGAGAAGACTGCAGTAGTAGCCATTATATGTTCATTGAAAACAGCATCTTCCCCAGCCACATTTAAGTAGCCAACAGGTGCAAAAACAGCTGTCCCCCAAACACCAGGTAACATTGTTCTAGGAGGCCTTCCAGTCCAGGGGTAACCTTGCAACTATTATAGTTTACATTACTGCAATTTCCTCCACCACAATAGGGTTATTTTCACTTGTGTTTTCTCTGTAAGGTAAACACAGGGTTATTCAGAGAGATGTGAAAAGTAGGAGAATGGCTGGAGAATGAAAAATTCTACGTCAAAATAGCTGATTTGGAAAGTGAGATAAATGGGAGAATTTTTCTGGTTTGGCTATTTTGACCTAGAATTTTCCATTCTCCAGTCATTCTCCTGCTTTTCACCTCTCTCTGAATAACCCTGATAGTCTTCAGTGTGTCTGACATGGACTGTCCCAGGGATAACTGCCCATCATGAAGTCTAATTTTGACAACATTTCTAAATTATTGGCAAATTTCTGGCAAGTAACCACCTACACTCAGGGTGAAAGAAGTGGCTTTAAGTAGCGTAAACCAAGTATTTCTTGGCCATAAGAGAATTCAGTCGGTGGTGTTTGTTTACTTCATTGTAAAATGCTATCAAGATATGTACCCTAGTGTTCATACTCTAGTCTACTGATTTCATCTAAGAAGGTATGAAGTTCCAAGCAAAGACACCTACTACAATCACAATAATTTATAAGACACCAACAGATTCCACAGCACTATGAAATGGTAAGAAAAAACTAAACATAAAATAAACAAGCAAGTTTGATACAAAGAGAAAGATAAGAATAAAGAATCCTGCTCAAGCGAGTTTACTAACTAAGAATTTACTCATTTTTATGCAAACACATACCCATATCATATCATAAACACCTTTATGCCCACAAAAGGGTCGATTCACAAAGCACCAAAATTGCACGCAATTTTGGTGCTTTGCTTTTCGCTGCATTTCGGCGAACTTCAGCAATTCCATTTTGCTGAAAATACAGTGAATTCACTATTTAGCTAATAGTCAACTTATTTTGCGGAACTTGGAGTCACCTAAGCAGTTATCAGACGTCGCAAAAACGGACACATTTTGCCAAAATGCAACGAATGGTCGCATGAGCTTGAGCCTTTGTTCTGTAAGGGGGTTTCTTCTTTTTTTGATGTCCTGATTGGATGAGGTCTGTATGCCCTTCCCATACACATATCTCTTCACCTCTCTGCTAGTTAAGTGACAGAACGCACAAAACACAAACCACGTGCATAGGGAGGACACAATGTCACCACACTGCAAGGCAGTGCCTGATGTAATTTGATGCTCCATGACCTTCAGCAGTATGAGGGAGTGGTACCCCACTGAAGTCACATCACCTCTGGTATTTTCCAGTACAACATAAAATGATAAATTTATCATAGCAACTGCGGCACTTAAGAGTACTTAGCAAATTGTGCAATATGTCATTGACACTCCTGGCACTCCCTGTGCACACATCTTTGTTAGGGGCTTCTCCTTCCAGTTCCTTGGCAATAAATACAAGATGACAGGAGTGATGTCTAAATGAGAATTTTGCTTCTACATGTGAAAAATATAAATCCTGATTTAAAAAGATATGTAAGAAGTCGTTTATGGGATTAATTTCAATTTTTATTATGTTTTTAATTCAAAAACTTGTGTACGGTTATGCTAGTGAAGGAGTTAACAAAAGAGGAAAAATAATTAACATACTGGCCATAAAAATAATCCTACAAATCATTCATTCATAGAAAGTGCCAAGTGCTTTATACAAAATGTTTGTCTATGCGTGCATATGCATATAATTATCAGAGTTGGAAAAAGACAAATATTGCAGTGTTTTCCCAGAATTATGAAAAGGCAATAATTAATTATACCAGAGGAAATAATGGCTGTGGTTTGGGCTAAATACTGTTTGATGTTCTAGAATCGAATAACATTAGAGATTATTGACTCGCCACCATTTTTCATGACAATTGCAAGCATTTATAAAGCACCAACAGAATCCATAGCACTGTACAATGCATAGGAGAAAATTAACCAAGTTAGCAAACAGGTGAGACACACTGAGAAGAATGGGAGAAGAGGACTGTACTCAGGAGCTTACAATCTAAGAGGAGTGGGGTGCCACACTGAGGTGAAGGTAAATAGCTGAGTAGGAGAAGGAATGGGATGAATCGGACCATGCGATTGATGGATCAGGAAAGGTGACTGGGGGATTATGGAGTAAGGTGAGAGGCCTTTCTGAAGTAATCTGTTTTAAGAGACATTTTCAAAGACTGGAGGGACAGGGAGTCGACTGGTGCAAGGGAGGGAGTTCCATAGATATGGAGAAGTCTTGAAGCCGAGAGTTGGGAGTATGGGTATGAGGTGAGGATAAGATCAGATCAATGGCTGAACGAAATGAATGGGATGGAATATACCTGCTAATAAGAGAGGAGATGTAGGGCATGGTTGTTGAGAGCTTTGTATGTGTGAACATTTATTGGACTAGAATTCTGAAGGAATAAGGGAAGCAATGAAGAGAATAACAAAGGGGTGAGGTCTTCATTGAAAGAGCATTGTGTTTAGTTAAATGAACTTCAGCAAATTGTGGTAGATCAAACATAATAAAACCTTGATGACTCTACTATTAGGGCCCTTTCAACGTAGTTAAGAATTCTTTTCAGCCTACCTTCCACTGTAGTTTCTGGCTAAGTGTTCAGGATAGTTCTCAGCACTGTTGTCAGTGATGTTTCATTGCAATCGCTGACAGTTTTTCAGCAGAGATTTCACAGTATTTTCAGTTGAAGCTGTGTTATTTTTATCTTTGCTTTTAGTGTTGCTTCTAAACGAATTCCAGGAAGATGGGCACTTTAAAATTGCAGACCTATATTCCCCGGTGTTGTAAAAACAGTGAAACAACGCAAAATTGGGAATGGCCGTAGTTTACTAATTTTACAAAAGAATAACAGCTGTTAACATCAACTTCCCCTGCCCTTGTTGAATGTTGCTTCTCTTGATGGTCAAACTTCACTGATATTGTAATATGGTGATCTTCGGCCAAACCGTGGTGCTTAGCAAATAAACCCTATTATGTTGAGATAGTTAAAAGGTCAATTATCCTGCTAAAGCTGCAACATCTTTATAACCTGATTTGAATGCAGTGTGGAGTTCCATTAAGGTGTTCTTCTTTCTATGGTGCATAAAATTCAAAGCAATAATAAAAAAATTTCAAGGGTATAATAAAAACTGTGGAGGAAAAGTTGTTTTCTCTTTTAATAATGTGTACATATCATCATGTATCTAAACTTTACCCCAAACTAGTTGCCCTGTAAAGAACAAATCCTGCCTGACCCCTGCAGTAAGAAAGCAGATTGTACAACAAATGCTTATGCAGCCTATTGAATACAGAGATGTAATGTATGCAGCTGCCCCGCAAGCACACCTGCACAAACTTACTACATTGTATAACTCATTCTGCCGCTGTGTGCTACAACATAACTACATGACCCACCATTGTGACATGTTAAAAGAACTAAACTGTCCGTCGCTGGAATCTAGACGTGCCCTTCACCTTTCCAACATGGTGTTTAAGAGCTTTTCTGGGAAGCTACCGCCCTACCTGAATAGACTGCTTCCAGCAGCAGTTCCCTCATCCTATAACCTCCAATCCAGGACCTGCACCTTACTTGCAGTACCACAATACTAAAAGAAAGTGTCTCGATCCTGTTTTTCCTACAGAGCACCGCAATTATGGAATAACCTTCATGTCTTCAGGTGATTTCAGTAAGGCTTTTGATACTGTTCCGCATAGAAGGCTTATCAATAAATTGCAATCTTTGATCTTGGATTCCAATATTGTTGAATGGATTAGGCAGTGGCTGAGTGACAGGCAACAGAGGGTTGTGGTAAATGGAGTTTATTCGGCGCAAGGTCTTGTTACCAGTGGGGTACCTCAGGGGTCAATACTTGGACCCAATCTCTTTAATATTTTTATTAGTGATATTGCAGAAGGTATTAATGGAAAAGTATGTCTTTTTGCTGATGACACAAAGATTTGCAACAGGGTTGACGTTCCTAGAGGGATCAGCCAAATGACAAATGATTTAGGTAAACTAAAAAAATGGTCGGAGCTGTGGCAATTGAGTTTTAATGTGGATAAGTGCAAGATAATGCACCTGGGACCTAAAAACCCAAGGGCTGAATATAGAATATTTGATACAGTCCTAACCTCAACATCTGAGGAAAAGGATTTAGGGGTTATTATTTCAGAGGATCTAAGGGTAAGTAGTCAATGTAATAGAGCAGCAGGAAACGCTAGCAGAATGCTTGGTTGTGTAGGGAGAGGTATTAGCAGTAGGAAAAGGGAAGTGCTCATGCCACTGTACAGAGCACTGGTGAGACCTCACTTGGAGTACTGTGTGCAGTAATGGAGACCATATCTCCAGAAGGATATAGACATCTTAGAGAGAGTTCAGAGAAGGGCTACTAAAATGGTGTACGCTTGAAGGAGAAAAGTTACCAGGAAAGGCTTAATGATCTTAACATGTACAGCTTGGAAAAAAGACGAGACAGAGGAAATATGATAGAAACATTTAAATACGTAAAGGGAATCCACAAGGTAGAGGAAGGGAGTATATTTAAACGGAAACAAAGTAGCAAAACAAGAGGACATAGTCTTAGATTAGAGGGGCAAAGGTTTAAAAGTAACATCAGGAAGCATTATTTTACTGAGAGGGTGGTGGATACATGGAACAGCCTTCCAGTAGAAGTGGTAGAGGCCAAAACAGTAATTGAATTTAAGCAAGCATGGGATAGGCATAAGGCTATCCTAAACAAAAGATAAATACAGGTAAAGTATCCATGTAATTGGGCAGACTAGATGGGCCGAAAGGTTCTTATCTGCCGACATTTTTCTATGTTTCTATGCTTAAAATAATACAACACAAACATTATATGTTTTCATGTTTTTATTGAACAGAACATGTAAACATTCACAGTGCAGGGTGGAAAAAGTCTGTGATCCTTTGGACTTAATAACTGGTTGACCCTCCTTTGGCAGCAATAACCTCAACCAAAAGTCTCCTGTAGTTGCAGATCAGACCTGCACAACGATCAGGAGTAATTTTGGACCACTCCTCTTCACAAAACAGTTTCAGTGTAGCAATATTCTTGGGATGTCTGGTGTGAATCACTGTCTTAAGGTCATGCCACAGCATTTCAATCGGGTTGAGGTCAGGACTCTGACTGGGCCACTCCAGAAGGCGTATTTTGTTTTGTTGAAGCCATTCTTTTGTTGAATTACTTGTATGCTTTAGGTCATTGTCCTGTTGCATCACCCATCCTCTGCGGAGCTTCAGTTGGGGGACAGATGGTCTTACGTTTTCCTGCAAAATGTCTTGATAAACTCTGGAATTCATTTTTCCATCAATGACAACAATCCGTCCAGGCCCTGAGACAGCAAAGCAGCCCCAAACCATGATGCTCCCTCCGCCGTGTTTTACAGTGGGGATGAGGTTTTGATGTTGGTGTGCTGTGCCTTTTTTTCTCCACACATAGTGTTGTGTGTTTTTTCCAAACAACTCAATTTTGGTTTCATCTGTCCACAGAATATTTTGCCAGTAGTGCTGTGGAACATCCAGGTGCTCTTTTGCAAACTTCAAATGTGCTGCAATATTCTTTTTGGACAGCAATGGCTTCCTCCGTGGTGTCCTCCCATGTACTCCATTCTTGTTTAATGTTTTCCTTATTGTAGATGTGTCAACAAAAATGTTAGCATGTGCCAGAGATTTCTGTAAGTCTGTAGCTGACACTCTAGGATTCTTCTTTACCTCATTAAGCATTCTGGCTGTGCTCTTTCAGTCATCTTTACAGGACAACCACGCCTAGGGAGAGTAGCAACAGTGCTGAACTTTCTCCATTTGTAGACAGTCTGTCTTACCGTGGACACATGAACATCCAGGCTTTTGGAGATACATTTGTAACCTTTTCCAGCTTCATGCAAGTCAACAATTCTTGATCGTAGGTCTTCTGAGAGCTCTTTTCTGCGAGGCATGGTTCACATCAGACAGTGCTTCTTGAAACCAGTAAACCCAAAACTGGTGTGTGTTTTTAAAGGGCAGGACAGCTTTCAGCAACACATCCAATAATATCACACTGATTGGACTCAAGGTTGGCTCACTCCTGGCTCCAATTAGCTCTTGGAGAAGTCATTAGGCTAGGGGTTCACATACTTTTTCCACCCTGCACTGTGAATGTTTACATGTTATGCTCAATAAACACATGAAAACATATATTGTTTGTGTTGTATTATTTTAAGCAGACTGTGTTTTTCAAATTGTTGTGACTTAGATGAAGATCAGAGCACATTTATGACCAATTCATGCAAAACTCCACGTAACCCCAAAGGGTTCACATACTTTTTCTTGCCACTGTATTTCCTACATATTTATTTTCTGTGTTAATCTGTATATTTGTGTTTTGTTTTTAATATCTTGCATTTTATTAATTTGTATTTCTGTAATGACTGTAACAATTCAATGTTCTTGAACCCGGGACATACTTGAGAACGAGAGAAATCTCAATTTATCCTTCCTGGTTAGGGATGAGGCGAAAACCCCCGAGTTCGGTTCGCACTCGAACTCGAACTTAACAAATGTTCGGATTCGAACTCGAACTCAATGCAAGTCAATGCGACTCAAAATTCGATTTTTAGAGTGCCCTCCAAGAGGGCATATATGCTAGATATTTGCCATAAAAGGTGTATGGGGGTCCGGGTAGTGCCCTGGAGGACAGGAAACAAGGACAAAAAGTAAAAAAAAAATGTTTTTAATGGGACAGTGAGTTTTCCATGAAATAAGGGTTAAAAATAAAACAAAAAATTCCTTCAAATATCGTGTCTAGGAGGTCCCCATAACCTGCCCGTGAAGTGGCGGATTTCTAGGATGTATAGAAATATGTAAAAACCTAAAAATGTCATTTCAAATGATGGTAAATAGTTTTCCTTTAATCTATCCATAAACAACTGATTGGGGCGGCAGTCTGTATGAAAAGATGAGACATTTTCAGACACGCAGAAAAAGTTTAGTGATTTTTTTTGGCTAAATTATTGTGAAACATATGCAGGCTTTGGATGAAAGTAACAATAGGTGCTTTAAAATTGGGACTTTAGCTTCGACAACAATGCCGTAACACAGTAACCCCTCTGAGGATGTGAATCTGATACAGGCGTCAGTGGCAGTGCACCCAAATATTGTGCCTTTGGTGCCAGGCCAGCAAGTGCATTCCTACAGTAACCGCTCTGTAGTATTGTGGAAGAGTGCAGGGGTGGACCTTGCGGTCCTATATTAAAAAGATATGAATCTGGTAAAGGCGTCAGTGCACCCAGATATTGTGCTTTTGGTGCCAGGCCAGCAAGTGCATTCCTACAGTAACCCCTCTGTAGTGTTGTGGAAAAGTGCAGGGGTGGACCATGCAGTCCTATATTAAAAAGATATGAATCTGGTAAAGGCATCAGTGCACCCAGATATTGTGCCTTTGGTGCCAGGCCAGCAAGTACCATCATACAGTAACCCCTCTGTGGTATTGTGGAAGAGTGCAGGGTTGGACCCTGCGGTTCAAAAAATTAAGATGATATAAATCTGGCACAGGCGTCAGTGCAGCCAAATATTGTGCCTTTCATGGCAGCAAGTGCCTTCACACCATAACCCTTTTGTGGTATTGTGGAAGAGTTCAGTGCTGGAGGTTTTGTGAATGCAGAAGACATCCCCGATCTATTCCGTTACGTCAGCATCAGGGGATTGATAGCTGCTGATCCAGGACTGATTCATTTTTATAAATGTCAGTCGGTCTACAGAGTCGGTGGACAGATGCACTCTTTTGTCTGTGACAAAACCTCCAGCGGCACTGAACGTCCTTTCAGAAAGCACGCTGGATGAAGGGCAACCTAGTAGCTGCATAGCATATTGGATAAGTTCTGGCCAGTGATCCAATCTCAACACCCAGTAAGCCAGTGGATCATCTGCTGGAAAGGTATCCAGGTCTTCCCTTGCCCCTAGGTAGTCCTGCATCATATGGTGAAGATGCTGGCAATGGCTGCCTATATTTGACGTCCCTGGGTGTCGTGGTCTAAACAAATTTAAAAATGCATCAGTCAAGTGGCCCTGGCCTTCACCACTATTCCTCTGATCATCCGCAGCCTCAGAAGCACCTGTGTCATCACTTGGTAGCCTACCAGTGCCTGGAAAGGTGTTACACAAGTGTCGCTTTAGAGCGTCCTCAAGTTTTTTCATCCTGTGCTCCCTCTGTGCGGGCAGGATGAGCTCTGCAACTTCACTCTTGTATCGTGGATCAAGAAGGGTTGCCAACCAGTAATGAACCCTCTCCTTGATAGCGCGAATCCTGGGGTCCTTTAGCAGGCTTTGCATTATAAGGGAGCCCATGCAGCGTAGGTTGGAGGTGGCATTAGCTACCGAGTCTTCCTGGCCAATGAGGATTGCTGGGAACGCTTGCTGGGAATGACTGTCTGAAGTGGCTGCAGACTTTTCTGGTCTGGCTGAGAAGCTCTGCCAGCCCTGGGTACTTGGTTATGAAAGGCTGTACCACTAGATTTAGGACGTGTGCTAGGCATGGTACATGCGTCAATTTACCCTTGCGTAGGGCGGAGAGAAGGTTGCTGCCATTATCACAGACGATTATTCCCAGCTGAAGCTGGCATAGTGTTAACCATCTCTGCACCTGCCCCTGCAGAGCTGACAGAAGTTCTGGCCCGGTGTGGCTCCTGTCCCCTAAACAAACCAGCTCAAGCACAGTATGGCATCTTTTTGCTTGAGCCATTGCGTAGCCCCTGTCAGGCATCGGTTTAACTGCCACTTCGCCAGAGACAGAGAAGGAGGAGTAGGAGGAGGAAGAGTGAGAGGTGGTGGTGGAGCAGACAGACCTCATACAAGCAGCTTTCTGGAGGCGTGGTGGATGAACAAGCTCCAGCACAGAGCCCCGTCTTGGATCTCTCCCAGCTGCAATCATAGTTACCCAGTGTGCCGTGAAGGGAATGTAACGACCATGTCCATGCTTGCTGGACCACGTGTCTAAAGTCACATGCACCTTGCTGCTGACTGCCTTTCTAAATGACTATATAACATTGTCTTCCACGTGCTGGTATAGTGCTGGAATGGCCTTCCGTGAAAAGTAATGGCGTTTTGGAACCTGCCACTGTGGTACAGCACATTCAGCAAATTCACGGAAGGGAGCAGAGTCCACCAGCTGGAAAGGCAGCAGCTGCAATGCGATTAATTTTGCTAAGCTGACATTTAGATGCTGTGCTTGGGGATGGTTGGGACTATATTTTTTCTTACGCTGCAGCAGCTGGGGCAACGTAATCTGACTGCGTAAATCTTCAGCTGATGGGATGCTGTCACATTGTGAGGAAGGATCTGGTACATCCATTACTGTAGCATCATCCCTGTCAGTGGAGGTTGTAGGCAATGGCATGGAAGGACATATAGTAGGGCTAGAGACAGGTGAGGAGGACCTACGCAAAGTTTTCCACTAACGGGAAGTGTGGCAGGTGGTCATATGTCTCCTCAAGCATGTGGTACCCAAGCGTCCGGTGTCTTTCCCACGCTTGAGCCTCATCTGACATAGATTACAAATAGCAACGGTGGGGTCTGCTGCACATTTCTTAAAGAACTCCCAGACAGCAGAGTTCCTGCATGTGTGCTTTGAGACAACAGCGCTCTGCACCTGCACAGCTCTGACATCTGATGCCTTGGACTGGCTAGTGCTATGGTTGGTCATAGAGGATGTTGTGCCTCATGTTTGCTGTGCCTCCTCCTCCTCCCCCTCCTCCTCACTTGATTCCTCTGTTCGATCAGGCACCCAGGTGGAGTCAGTGACCTCATCATCATTGTCATCATCACCCCCTATCTCCTCGTCACTGGAGCCAACTTGGCAGTATGCTGCAGCTGCTGGGGCAACATGAGTGCCAGTTATTTGTGTGTCACCACTGGCACCCCCTTCCTCTAGGTTGATTATACTCCCTTCCTCAACCTCAGAGATTGAATCAGAGCACTGTACTTGCTGCGCATCCTCAAGCAGCATGTCACTGTCATTGTAGTCAAAAATTCATCTGACTCCTCCGTGTGTGATAGCGAGGCTACGGCAGGAGTAGCTGTGGACATGGAGGCTGCATTAGATGCTTTGGCAGCTGAGGTGAACTGTAAAGCACTACAAGCCTGGCTGGCAGAGGAATCGGAGGATGAGGATAGCCTGGTTAGCCAATCCACCAAATCCTCTGTATGTTGTTTCTGCTTAAGACGGCCAGCACCAGTTAGAAAGGACAAGCTTGTCCCTGCAGAGGATGCACCACGTCCACCACGACCAGAGGCACAGCCTCCCGACACAGGGGCTGCTTGCCCTCTTATCTTTGTCTGGGAGCGTCTGCCTGTCCTTTTTGTTCTTTCAGACATGGTGAGTGATATATAGATTAAATATATACAGAACTCTGATTCAACTCTGGTATAAAGATTAAAGATTTACAGAACTCTGGTATAACTCAGTGAGACACCCTGATAGCTGGCAGCCAGTGACAAGACACAGATTACAATTCCCAGAAACCTCCTATAAATCATTGAGACCCCCTGATGGGTGCCAGTGACAAGACATAAATTACAATTCGCATAAATCTGCTAGAAGTATGTGGGACCCGCTGATGGGTGGCAGTGAGAAGACACAGATTACAAGTCTCAGAAACCTCATATATATCAGTGAGACCCCTTGATGGGTGGCAGTGAGAAGACACAAATTACAATTCACATAAATCTGCTAGAACTATGTGGGACCCCCTGATAGCTGGCAGTGAGAAGACACAGATTACAAGTCTCAGAACCCTCCTATAAATCAGTGAGACCCCCTGATGGGTGGCAGCCAGTGAGAACACACGGATTATAACAATTCCCAAATATTTTGTAGAAATTACTGACGCCCAAAATACTGCGTGGCACTGGCTGTGACAACAAGACACAGATCACCTCAATTCACAAATATTTTGTAGAAATTAGTGAGCCCCAAAATACTGCATGGCACTGGCTGTGACAAGACACAGATCACCTCAATTCCCAAATATTTTGTAGAAATTACTGACGCCCAAAACACTGCGTGGCACTGGCTGTGACAAGACACTTATAACCTCAATTCCCAAAAATTTTGTAGAAATTACTGACGCCCAAAATACTGCGTGGCACTGGCTGTGTGACAAGACATAGATCACCTCAATTCCCAATTTTTGGTAGAAATTACTGACGCCCAAAATACTGCGTGGCACTGGCTGTGACAAGACACAGATCACCTCAATTCCCAAATATTTTGTAGAAATTACCGACGCCCAAAATACTGCGTGGCACTGGCTGTGTGACAAGACACAGATCACCTCAATTCCCAGATATTTTGTAGAAATTACTGACGCCGCTCAAAATACTGCGCGGCACTGGCTGTGACAAGACACAGATCACCTCAATTCCCAAATGTTTTGTAGAAATTACTGATGCCCAAATACTGCGTGACACTGGCTGTGACAAGACACAGATCATCTCAATTCCCAAATATTTTGTAGAAATTAGTGAGCCCCCAAAATACTTGCTGGCAGTGACAAGACACAGATCACCTCAATTCCCAAATATTTTGCAGAAATTACTGAGCCCCCAAAATAGTTGCTGGGAGTGAGCACAATGATTACCTCAGATTACCTCAATTCCCAAATATTTTGCAGAAATTACTGAGCCCCCAAAATAGTTGCTGGGAGTGAGCACAAAGATTACCTCAGATTACCTCAATTCCCAAATATTTTGCAGAAATTACTGAGCACCCAAAATAGTTGCTGGGACTGAGCACAAAGATTACAACAATTCCCAGATATTTGGTAGAAATGAGACCCCCCAGACCCCCCCCCAGTAACTGGTGGCAGACTGGCAGTAAGAACACACACTAACACAACAACAATCTCCTATGAAATCTCCTCTCAAACGCGTGCAGAAGCGCTGTGTGGAAGCCTTATATAGTGTGCTGGGGGACTCTGAGCCGTGATTGGCATAGTGTTGAACCTGTCTTGCACCTGACCTGTGGTCAGGTGCAAGGCTGTAGCCAATTACAAGCTTCAGGCCAGTGGTAAAGTGCATTGTGGTCCGTTGTGGTGCATTGTGGGCCAACACGCGACGAACAAGCGGAAATGTTCGAAGTTCGCAAACATACGAACAGGCTATGTTCGATGCGAACTCCGAACCGATCGAATCGAACAGCTCATCCCTATTCCTGGTAAAATACTTTATCGATAAATAAATAAAATATATAATGCATGATTATTTTGAGTAACAGATTAGAAAGCCAACAGCATAAATCTGCCATCGGATATGCTACATCTCTGAAAGAATGCATTATATCATCCGGCAAATTAAGACAGTGTGCAACTTCTAGATTTCTATTAATTATCCTTAGTTCAGAACTATGATCTAAAATCCGCTTTGAAACCCTAACCCTAGGGTTGTACGCCTCTTTTTGCATATCATCAGTCTGCATCAATACTAAATTAAAAGGCTCCGACAGAATTGAATTATATAGTAATTACTTTGGCATTGTTTCAACTTATTCTGGAGAATATAAGTGTGACCAATAGATCTCCACTGCACTAATACATACAAAATACTAGCATGCAGTGATAAGAATAATAGAAACTTCCCTTTCAGAAAGACAATCTGGAAAGCATAATGTTTCTATACATATTTCATGCAATCCATTAATTTCTGCCGTGTAATGGCTTTTCTTTTGCCAGACACATTTTAACTTTAGACCCATAAATCAGTGATATATGCAAATGGATATGGAATCTTTTTGGTGCGAGAATTCAAGAAATATAGAATGTTGCATTTAATACTAAAATATGTGCAACACATGCTTGAATATTTATACGTTTTTTCGGCAGTTGGAGTAAAACAGATGGTAGACTTTAATACAAAGCATCCCTACACTTTGATTACCAAAATACAACTATCATGACATTTTTTGATCTAAAATTTAAAATTTCTAACTTTGAGTCGTAAAATTATGTTGAAGCCAATAGCCAATATGACAGTGAGTTATTAGATAAACCAATCTAATTATATTTGACTACGCACTAAAATTGTGCTCCGTTACAATTACTTATAAAGCGTTAATGTGTTCTGTAACACTGTGCAAAGGATAAGTCAAAACATTAATTAGCAAAACACAAAGGACATAATAAAAGTGGGGAGCTTACAGTTTAAGAGTAGTGTACACAAATCATGAGGGTAAACTGGAAGTGTCAAATCAGGGGTCAGCATCCTTGGCCCACCAGATGTTTTAGAACTACATGTCCTATGTGGCACAACCAATTTAATGAGTGGCTGAGTATCATGGGGGATGCAGTTATGAAACATCTGGAGGTCCAAGGTTGCTGACCCCTGTGTTGAATGTAAGAAACTATGGAATGAATGGAAGCTGTGTACAATGTAGCTTGAACTGGTTCCAATATATTGATTTTTTTGCGGAGCATGTTAATAAGTTCCTCTGAAGCAGTGCATCTTTTTGAATTGTTTGAAACTGGAGGCAAGGGGAGAGTAGAATCAAATCAAATCAAATCAAAATAAGCTTTATTGGCAGGACCAAATACATTTTAGCATTGCCAAAGCATATGGGGAGGAGGCGGGGTAGTGGGACATATATATGGGGGGGGAATGGGCAAGTCCATGGACATTATCAGGGGTAAGGGATAATGTGAAGGGGGATGGGGGCGAGTCCGTGTTGGGGATTTATATGTCCAGGATCTCTCATGTTCCTCTCAGTCTGTGACATTCTGCGACGTATTGGGCAACTATTTTTACCGCCGGCTCCTCTTCTCCCAGTATGATGTGTAGTTTCCTCGTCTCTTCTATAGAGGTGAAGTCCGGGATGAGAGTGGAGAGTCTCTGGAAGTGAGTTTCCCTCAGTGCTGAGTACTTGGGGCACTGTAGGAGGAAGTGGACCTCATCTTCCAGGGCCTCCTGGTAAAGCAGCTCAACGCGTTTCGTGAGACCCACTTTCCTGCTCCTGAGGAAGTGAAAGTGGGTCTCACGAAATGCGTTGAGCTGCTTTTAGAAGGACCGCGGGTTTGGACCAAAGAACCATGATTGTGACCAATTGATGGACCTATATCTTTCGGAAGACAGATGATGGACATAATGGGACACTAATCGGGAGGTTTGGGCCACTGCGGCCAATGTTCATATGCACAGTTGGTTATGTGCATTTTATTTGTGAGTTTGTTTTTTGGAAATTTATTAAATATTTTTTATTACCAAAATACTACACTATATATACTTTCCATTTTTTTCTAGATCAGAAGTGGATCAGAAAATAAATTGGGACCACCCTAACTGTATCGGGTGATCCCACTGGGTAAAAAACACTATATTGCACCATTCTATGTTGTTTTTTTGAATATGATTGAGGAAATTGGGTGCACCTCAGAATTGGCAGCACAGTGCAGGGAACTATACCTACCATTGTTTTAACAGTACACTGTGTACAGAGATTGTGCCTACTCTGAGTCAGATCTACTGAAGTTTTACAAAAGTGGAGAAAACAACAATACTGTGTATTTGGTTATACACATATACAATCTCCCCGATGGAAGAGATAGAATTTACACTACAGATGAAACAGAGCTAATTTCATTTACGGGAGAAAGAGACTATAGGTCAATATCTACCTAGTGGGGTTAGATTCACCTTAGTTCAAAACTAATTTGCCCATTGTAATACTACTTGTTGCACATTTTATTAATTTGTTTATTTATAAAGTATTTTACCAGTAAGGATACATTGAGATTTCTCTCGTTTTCATGTATGTCCTGGGTTCAAGAACATTGAAATGTTACAGCAGGTACAGAAATACAAAGTAATAAAATGCAAGATATTAAAAACAAAACACAAATATACAGATTAACACAGAAAATAAATTTGTAGTCACTAGGTTACATGTTTACAGGTACGTTCTGTATCGAGGTATGGAAATAGGGAGCTCTTAAGTGACTTAAGACTGGGGGAAGATTTGATGGCATCTGGGAGGTTATTCCTTGATTGCGGTGCTCTGTAGGAAAATTTTGAATTGTCCCATCAGGAATGCCTACCATTTTAAAGGGTAAATATATAAAATGATTAACTAAAGGTTTGAAACATTATTAACTAAAGCAGGGATCATAAACTCTGCCCCCCAGATGTTTCTGAACTACATCTCCCACGATTCTCTGACCATTAATTGCATTCAAAGAATTCTGGGCATTGTAGGCAAAAAAATATCTGGGTAGAGTTTGAGATCCCTGAAATAAAGACTAGAGGCAATGTTGTATGAATTCCTACAAAATCCAAAAATATAAACATTACATTTCATTGCATATTTAAAAATTCACTCTGCCCTCACATGCAAGATGTATAAAGATGCAATGTTTTCATGAGTCATGTTTTCCTGAGTCTGGACCGTGTACTACAAGGTTGGTGAGATGATAGATCTTCAAGCCTATAGTTTAAGGGTACAAATACATTCCTGGGAGCTCTGCAAATTGCAGGGATCTACACAAATATAAACAGACTTGTAGCTGTAAGTCATCTATGTATCGAACAATTTGGTCAACCTAGGAGCGAAGACCCCTTGAGGGTATGTGGTGCATTTTTGGGACCACTGGATAATCTATGAACGAATATACTGAATATCTTTCAACTTCTAGAGTAATATATTCAATAGTAAGGATATACAAACACATGCAGTTTGCCATCTCTGAAATATGCAGATGACTTGACTCATATCACTTAGTGAGTCGCGAACTAATCCTATGTTTACATTTAATGGGACACTATCACTTACATAAACTGTAGCTAGATTACATGTGCATTACAAACAAAACAATTTTATAATACACATGCTGTTTTTTTTTTGTTTGAAGTAATTGAATGCAAACAATTTTGTGTATGTTTCTCGTGATGAAACATTTACCAAAAGCTTTACTTTGTGGCTCTTGTTGATTTGTTCTATATTATTTAACAGTTAATAAGGAGGAGGAGTGAAAGTTTTGATAAGGCATCCGGAGGGTATTGTTCTCCTGGCTAACAGATAAGAAATAGCAGCTGAGTGAGGTATGAGCGGGATGTTAAAAGACTTCTAATCTAAGGTGATGTCCTTTGAATGCATCCCATGCAATACAATGATTTCAGTCAGTGATCAACCAAAAGACTCCATTCTATGGCCAATGCAACACAGTGTGGACAAAGTGATGTAAGATACTGTGTGTGTGTGGGGGTCAGTTTACAATACAAAATATCACACAATGGATGCACCCAGTGACACATATAAAGTAAAATATTTTCTTAACTAAACAAACAAGAGAAAAACAAAAGCACATGTAAGACATCAGCAACATAAAATAAAGACAATAAGGACATTTCATTTTTTGATGGTAGTGTCCCTTTATTACCCATCCCATCCCATGCCAAAAATAAATTGTGATTACGTCTGAAGTTTATATTTACATTTCACATTTGCTGAAGCTAAGAGAAATAAATGTATTAAAGTGTCCTTCTGATGCATGGTTCCAATATAGAGGTAGGGCAGGAAATTCATTACAGAGCCCATATACAGTACATGTCTTCTTCCCATCTGTAGAGAGACAATGTATCATGGCCGACAAGCCAGCATATAACTGAAGAGCATGCAATGCAGTTATGGATAACAGCTAGGGAGGGAAAGCTACATATACATTTACATTTATTCATGCTTTACCATGGCAACATTTTAGAAGCATGGAGCCACTACAACTTTTATATATTCCTCAAATTTTCTAAATTCCCTTTTTTATTGCAAGCTATGTTCAAAAACTCCCCTTTTCATTGCATGCTACAGCATGATAATATTTTTGGGGCACAATCCAATCTGTAGCTGCAAACAGATCTTTGGGTGGGGTCTGGGAGTTTTTTCAATTATTTATTTATTTTGTCATTGAGGTACTGACGGATTTAAATCTCTCCCAAAATAAAGCAAAATAATACTGAATTGCTGCAATAAATAAAATAATCATTTCCAAGCTGAAAATGACAAATAAATAATTTCCTTGCAGATTTCTAATCTAAAAAATGCATGTTTTAAATCAGGGGATGTCAATCTCTGGCCCTCAGATGTTTCTGAACCACAGCTCCCATGATTCTCTGACTATCTATTGCATTCAAAGAATTCTGGGAATTGTAGGCAATCAACATCTGGAGTTTGAGTTCCCTGTTTTAATTAGTCTTCCAGTATATTCATTTTCTAAAATAATTCAAAGACTCCTATCAGAAGAGCAGGAGCAGAACCCCCCCCCTAAAATCTGTTTCCTGAACTTTTGTAGCATTTTTTTGCTATTCTGATTAAAATGCTGCATACGGCTGATAAATATATGTTGACAGTGGCCTTAAAATCGAATTTTCTATGGCTTCGTGTTTGTTATTCATATCTACTCTGTCACGTTCAATAAATATCTCAGGTCCCACTCCGATTTTTTTTTATAAGCTCTGTTGTTTTGGCCTAAACTTTACTGTGAAAAATACTGTTTAGTTGTGAAATTTCATAAAATGTTTAAAAATTCTGCAAAATGTGTGATAAAAAATAATTTAAAAGTACAGCAGAGGTCGTCCATTCTACAGCGCTATGGAAATTGCTGGCGCTTCATAAATATTAGTAACTGTAACTGTTGCAGACCTAGAAAAATAAAATCTGAATTGTGCTTCCAATTCTATGAATTCCAGCTAGCACCGTTTTCTAAGCAAATAATGTTATTTCTTATTTTCTTTTTATTATTTATTATTATTGTTTTTTGGTATTAATAGTTCCCAGCAGAGAAACATTGTATGGAAGTTCACAGTAACAGGAATTTTGATTAAAAAAAAATTGTTTGTTTAATGTAAGAAGATTAAGGTGAGGGTATGACAACAAGAACAATGTTAAACAGTGTCACTACATAAGATGTACTCTATTCAGCTAATACATTAAAACCAACTGCCTAACACTGAGTAGGTCCCCCTCGTGCTGCCAAAACAGCTCTGATGGGTCTAGGCCCAAAGACCTTTGATCGTGTCCTGTTATACCTGGCACCAAGGCATTAGCAGCGGAACCTTTAAGTGCTGAAAGTTGTCTCCATGGATCGGATTTGTTGTACCAGTAAATTCCACAAATACTCAATCAATATGAGATCCCTCCCCCACAATATTAGACTCTCCCCGTCTCTCCAGTCCTTCAAGACGTCTCTGAAAACTCATTACTTTAGAGAAGCCTATCATCTCACTCCCTAATCACCCACTGTTCATTTCTTACTGCATCCCCCACTTAGCTCATATGCACCCCACTACTTCATGTTCTCTATTTACCCTCACCTAGTCTGTCACCCCTCTCCTCTTAGATTGTAAGTTCTTGAGCAGGGTCCTCTCTCCTACTGTTCTGGGTTCTTAATGAGTATGCATATTTGTTATTCTGCCTCCCATTGTACATCACTAAGGAACATATTAGCACTTTATAAATCCTGAAACTGTATCTTTAATTGGAGTCAAAGGCAACACCGTGAAATCTATGTAATTTTCCTCAAACCATTCCTGAACAATTTTTGCAATCCTGCTGAAAGAGGCCACTGCCATCAGGGAACACCACGGGTGGACTGAGCTATTGGGCCGCCAGTCAGTGCCTGAATGGGGGAGGGGCAAGGATTGGGGCCCCATCAGCCAGCCTTGTTGCCCCTGCCGGGATGTGCATAGAGCGACATGGGGATTCAAGGGATGTGCATGGCTGAAAAATTTATTTCTTTTAGTTTCATTTTGTTACGTTTTTAAATAATTTCGTTTTCGGAATTTCGTAACTAATTTCGTTTCGTATTTCGTTTTGTATTGATTTGAAATTTCGAATCGATTCGATAGTTGTTGATATCATTTGATAGTTCATTTCAAATTCGATTATTGCTGATATCTATTTGATAGTTCCTTTCAAATTCACTAGTTGATATCAATTATTCAAATTTTTCTTTTATGATGATGACACAGTGTAAAACGAAATAAATTTGTAATATACTGTTTCGTTTTGTCTCGAATTCGTATCGTATCGATTCGTTATTCGGAAGTACTTCTGAAATACGAATTATCAAATTTCGCTTCAAATTCCGAATTTTTCGGAAACGAATGCACATCTCTAGGGGATTCTCTCCCCAGCGCTGGGACGCTCCACGCGTGTTCTGTAACTCCTGTTCTGTCCCTGCTTGGTGCCGATCTGGCTCTGAGCAGGGCTGCAGCCACAGCAGGCTGACATGAAAACATGTCAGTCCTAGCTGTGGGACTGCCCCCAGGCCGTGGGACATGCGTGATGATGTCACATAATGGGGTTTCCCCGTCCCTGCCGAGCAGGGAAAAATCCTGTTACAGGAGGTGTAAAGGTATTTGGAGTGCTACATCTCTGGAATGGTATGTCAAACAAGGAATCTGGCCTTTCCAACCATATCTAACATGACTATGTTAGGTGCAAAAATAAAAATCAACACTCTTAAATATAAAAAAAATTCCTAAAAAGCAGCGGCATTTTTTTCTCCTTATAAAGTTAACAATGCCGCTTTTTTATATATATTTTAATAATATAATATATTTTTATATTTTATTTAACATTATTATAATTATTTTACTTCAATACGTTTTAATAATTGTGGAGAAGCAGGTACTGCGGGCACAGCAACGTGGGTTTTCTAAGCGTTTTTTATTTGCAGCAGCAAAGGGGTTTTCCAAAAACAGAGAAAATAAACAACAAAAAAAATAAATCCTATTCCCTATTGGGAGGCTAACTGACAACAGACAAACCTGTCTACTCCTGGGCCCACTAAACGGGTTCCCCCAGTAAAACAAAACACACTTTCCAATATAACAGATTCCTTACTTTTTCACCACAGTCTCCAACTCCTTCCTCCTTCTGTCTCCAAACCCCTCAATGAACTGGAAGGAACTGAGACTTCTTATAGGGAAGGGTGGGGCAGCTGTGGTGAATGAGCAATCACTCAGTTAACCCTGAACTGGGAAGGTGGCTACTTCCAGCCTTCTACTCAGGTACCGGCCCTCACATAGCCTGCCCCGAGTGAACCCGTCACACATCCCCCTCCCCAGCGCAACACCAGGGTGAGAAGCGACCACAGCGGAGAGCCCATGGGCCCGAGACAGCGCATCGGCGTTGCCGTCGAGAAGGCCCGCCCTGTGCTGCACCACAAACTTGAAGGGCTGCAAGGAGAGGAACCACCGAAGGATCCGGGAATTGCGGTCCCGGTTACTGTGCATCCACCTCAGAGGGGCGTGGTCGGTGACCAGGGTAAACTGCCTGCCCAGTAAATAGTACCATAGCATCTCTGTGGCCCATTTAATCGCTAGACACTCCTTCTCGATCACGGCATAGCGTTGTTCCCGGGGCAGCAGTTTCCTGCTCAGGTAAAATACCGGATGCTCCTCACCATCCACATACTGCGAGAGCACAGCCCCCAAACCAACCTCTGAGGCATCCGTCTGCAGGAAGAACTCAGTCCCGAAGTCCGGTGCCACGAGGATGGGCCGGTCACATAACGCAGAGCGCAGATCGCCAAAGGCCTCCTCAGCCTTACCGTCCCATCTCACCATATCGGGGCCTTTGCCTTTAATAAGGTCGGTTAGCGGCGCCACCCTAGTCGCAAAATGGGGTATGAATCGGCGGTAGTAGCCGACAATCCCTAGGAAGGCCCTCACCTGTTTTTTTCTAAGAGGTTGAGGCCAATTCCGTATTGCCTCCACCTTATGGACTTGGGGTTTCACCGATCCCCTCCCAACCACATAGCCCAAGTACTTAGCCTCCGCCAGCCCAATAAAACACTTGGGGGGGTTGGCTGTTAGACCGGACCTTCTGAACGTGTCGAGCACAGCCTCAACCTTCGGCAGATGGGACTCCCAATCCGTGCTATGGATGACGACGTCATCCAGGTATGCCGCAGCGTACTGGACGTGAGGCCTGAGCAGCTTGTCCATGAGCCGCTGGAAGGTGGCTGGGGCTCCATGAAGGCCAAAGGGCATAATTCTGTAATGAAATAACCCGTCTGGGGTGGCAAAGGCGGTTTTCTCCCTGGCCCTTCCGGTTAGGGGTATCTGCCAATACCCTTTCGTCAGATCAAGAGTCGAGAGGTATCTGGCCTTTGCCAATCTCTCCACCAGCTCATCCACACGGGGCATGGGATAGGCATCGAACTTGCTGATTTCATTCAACTTCCTGAAGTCGTTACAAAATCTGGTAGAGCCGTCTGGCTTTGGCACCAAAACGATGGGGCTGGACCAATTACTGTGGGATGGCTCAATGACCCCAAGCTCTAGCATTTTCTTGACTTCTAGTCTGACTGCCTCTCTTTTGGCTTCCGGTATCCGGTAGGGTTTCAGTCTGATCGCTACACCGGGTTCGGTCACAATGTCGTGGAACACGTCATGTGTCTACCCGGTACCGGTGAGAACACATCCCTATTCCTCTCGACCATTCGGTTGACTTCCTCTACCTGGCAAGGAGTCAGCTCAGGGGAAATAGCCACCCCCGGCTCTGGGGCCTGAGGACCGGACTGGGCATGGCCGGTCTGGGACACGCAGGCCTCTCTGTCTTGCCATGGCTTCAGGAGATTGACATGGTAGATCTGCTCCTTCTTCCGGCGGTCAGGCTGCCTAATCCTGTAGTTAACAGGGCCTGTCTGTTCCAGGACCTCATATGGTCCTTGCCAATGAGCCAGAAGTTTGCTTTCTGCAGTCGGGACCAGTATCATCACCCTGTCCCCTTGCGAGAACCGTCTTGCGGTGGCCTTCTGGTTATAGATATGGGATTGGGTCTCCTGTGCCCTTTCCATATGCTGGCGTACCAGGGGGATAACCCGAGCCATCCGCTCGCGTATGTCTACAACATATTGTATCGGGTTGGTTCCGGTCACTCCCTGCCCCTCCCAGGTTTCCCTGAGTATATCCAGCAGACCACGTGGGTGCCTGCCATATAGGAGTTCGAACGGAGAGAAGCGGGTCGAGCTCTGGGGAATCTCACGTATAGCAAACAACAAGTATGGCAATAACATGTCCCAGTCCTTTCCTTCCCTGTTAACAACCTTCCTCAGCATCCCCTTTAGGGTGCGGTTGAACCGCTCGACAAGCCCATCCGTCTGCGGGTGATACACGGAGGTCTTTAGCGCCTGTATCTTTAACAAGTGACACAGCTCTTTCATCAGACGTGAAACAAAAGGAGTACCCTGATCGGTCAGGATCTCTTTCGGGATGCCCACTCGTGCGAATACCTGAACCAACTCTCGGGCAATGTTCCTTGCATTTGCTTTGCGCAAGGGAACGGCTTCAGGATACCGAGTGGCATAATCCAGGATCACCAATATGTACTGGTGCCCACGTGCGGATTTTTCTAACGGACCACAATGTCCATTGCGATCCTTTCAAAGGGGACATCAATGACCGGGGGGGTATGAGGGGGCTCTCAAGTGTGGCTTAGGAGATGCCAACTGACATTCGGGGCATGAGGCACAGTACCGTTTCACCGCCTCATAAACCCCCGGCCAGAAGAACCTGCGCAGGACCCGCTCCTGGGTCTTCTCAACCCCTAAGTGCCCTCCTAGCACATGGGAATGAGCGAAGTCGAGTACCTTTCTGGTCTGAGAGGACGGAACCACCAACTGTTCAATTTCCTGACCTCCCTCCATGATGACCCGGTACAACAGATCACTCTTCAAAATAAAGTACGGATAACTCTTTATTGCCCCTTCCACCGGCACCCCGTTCACCTCAATCACCCTGCTTCTCGCAGTCTGTAACAAAGGATCACTAGCTTGGTCGTTCCCAAAAACAGTGTTCCCGGAAACCCCTCCCCCTGAGTCATTCCCATCAGAGGTAGAGCCCCCAGAGTTAGGAGCCTCATTCACCTCCTCACTCGTATGTGTTACAGGGACCCCCAATTCTGTCTCTGTCACCTGGGTGGCCACCCCCTTTTGAGATCTTTTGGCCGGGGTGTTCACCAGAGCCTCAGCCCGAGCTCTGGTAAAGCCGTGTTTGGCTTCTCGCCTCTCTCTGCGTGTTTTCCGGGGTTTAGGAGGTTTCTGACAAAAAGACGTATCGTGGAATGGGAACACCTCGGTGATGTCGTTAGTACCCTCATCAAGGTCGGCAGTGGCCGTACCAACAGATAACCCCTGCAATATGGTCTGAAAGTCCGGGAAATCCCTCCCTAAGACAAGGGAATAGGGTAAGTTGGGTACCACCACAGCTGGGACAGACCGTACCCTTGCCCCCACAGAGACAGCGACTAACGCCGTGGGATAACGAACGGTACTACCATGTACGCACAACACTCCCACAGTCTTATCTTTCTGTAAATTGGCCCGGCCCACCAGTTTGCCTGACACCAATGTTATGGCACTACCGGAGTCCGCAAGTGCCACTGCCTGTAGTCCGTTCAGCAGGACGGGCACTCGAAAAGTCTGAGTCCCTTCCACCAGGCCAGTCATACATATCAGTCTGCAGAAATTCCGGGGGTCCTCACCCAGCCCACACTGCATGGGCTCGGACGTGTTAGGACACCTGGCTCGAATATGTCCCAGTTCGCCACACTCAAAGCACTGTATCGAGTTCCTTTGGGGCTCATTCCCTCTTCGAAAAGTGTTGCTGTGGTCTGAGTAACGCACTGGTCCCCCAGGTGCTGGCAGGATTGCCGACCCGTTCGACCTAGTTGTGGAGCCGAAGACTTTTTGAGGCTGCTCCTTTCTATGGGTGGGGATGCTCCCCACAACGACCTTTGGCGACCTCCTGGGCGAGTCCTCGAAGTCTTTTGCAGCCAGGTAGCGCTCTACTTGGGCCACCATGTCATCATAGGTACCCGGGTTCCCTTGTCCCACCCATTCACGGAGGCTGCGTGGGAGTCCGCGTAGGAACTTATCCAACACCAGGGTTTCCACTATCTGCGTGGGGCTTTGGTGCTCAGGCTGGAGCCACTTCCGAGCCAAATGCATTAGGTCGAACATCTGCGTCCGGGGTGGTGTCTTCTCCTCATACGTCCAGTTAGAGAAGCGTCGCGCTCTCACAGCTTTTGTCACTCCGAACCGGGCCAGGATTTCAGCCTTTAAGAGTTTATAGTCCGTAGCCTGGACTTCCTCCAGGTCATAGTAGGCCTTTTGGGCCTCTCCAATCAGGAAGGGTGCGATAATCCCCGCCCACTTGTCTGTAGGCCAGGCCTCCCGAGTAGCAGTGCGCTCAAAGGCACGGAGGTATGCTTCCACGTCATCCTCAGGCAACATCTTCTGAAGGTAGCAACTAGCTCGAATCCTGGTCTCCTGGCTAGGGGGCTTGCGTCGTCGCAAACCTCGTACCGTTGCTTGAAGCAGTTCGTGGTCAGCTTTCTGGGCCTCCATCACGGCCCCAATCTGTGCCTGTATTAGGCGGTTGCTCTCCTGCTGCGTTGCCGTGGCACATACCAGTGCTTTTAATAAGTCCTCCATTGTAACTGTGGGTTCTGTACCCTTGTTGCTACTGCCAGCGCACAGCAGGTACAAAATCCCACCGCTGCCACCACTTGTGGAGAAGCAGGTACTGCGGGCACTGCAACGTGGGTTTTCTAAGCGTTTTTTATTTGCAGCAGCAAAGGGGTTTTCCACAAACAGAGAAAATAAACAACAAAAAAAAGAAATCCTATTCCCTATTGGGGGCTAACTGACAACAGACAAACCTGTCTACTCCTGGCCCACTAAACGGGTTCTCCCCCAGTAAAACAAAACACACTTTCCAATATAACAGATTCCTTACTTTTTCACCACAGTCTCCAACTCCTTCCTCCTTCTGTCTCCAAACCCCTCAATGAACTGGAAGGAACTGAGACTTCTTATAGGGAAGGGTGGGGCAGCTGTGGTGAATGAGCAATCACTCAGTTAACCCTGAACTGGGAAGGTGGCTACTTCCAGCCTTCTACTCAGGTACCGGCCCTCACATAGCCTGCCCCGAGTGAACCCGTCACATAATATACTGTATTAAATAATATATAGAATTTGATAAATAATAAGTTTGAGTTTTATTGCTGTAGAGGTCAGTGATAGTCATACATTGCTGTGAGTTTTATTGTCCTGGAGCTCTGTGATACGCTCATACACACTGCACATTACTGTGAGTGTTATTGCTGTGGAACTCTGTGATACTCTCATACACACTAAACATTACTATGAGATCTATTGAAAGAAAGGTAAAACTCAGGAGAATGACTGGAGAAGTGAAAATTCTAGCAGGGTTATTCAAAGAGATCCGAGTTGTGGCTGAAAGTTAACCGAACAGTGAAATTCAGGGTACGGTCACCTTTCCTGGCAGTTCGCCAAATGCTGGCGAATTGACTGCACATACAGTGCTTGTTCTGTGCCTGTTCGAGGGCAGTGAATTCCCCATAGAGAAGTAATGCTTTGTCTATTCAGAGAACAAAAACCAGCAGTGAAAAGTTGCCAAAATGCCCTGCTATTCGGTGGTCTCATTCAACAGATTTATTCAGACGAATACCATAGGCTTCAATGTTAAAAATATTCCCGTTTTAATCCAATATCTAATAAACCATTTATTATTATATTCTGCAGTAAAAAGTCTCTTCATTTATAGATTTTTTAGCATCAGTTAGGCATTTTTCTGATTTTTATTGCAAAACATTTTTCCCGTTTTTTTTTTTAAAATCGTCTTTTTTTTCTGTAACTGCCCTTTTTATTATCATTCATTGGCTCTTATATGTAAATTCCAGACATTTTCGTTCAGTAGTTTTTTTGCAAACACGTTTCAAGTTTCAAACTTTCAAGCGTACTGTTTTTTGTTTTTTTCACCTCATTCGTCTGCGTGTTGGGTTTTTCCAGTGGCTGCTCTGCACTGTGATCGGCAGCTAGTCGGGTTTCTCCGGCGTGTTCAGTGGGGTTAATCCAGCTGTTTTCTGCAGGTTTCGGTGAGTGTTCGGTGAGTGTTCGGTGGGTTTTGCAGTGAGTGTTCATCGGGTTTGCGGCGGGTTTTCCCTGCAGTACGGCGGCCCTGTGGTGCTTGCTGAATACACCGCAGGGTTGGCGAACTAGGATCACCGAATCGCGCTGATTTGCAGGGAACGAAAAGTCCCCGAACGTGCGGTGACTTTTCAATTCTCTTTGAATAGCCCTGTGCGTCAAAATAGTCAAACCAGAAAAATTCTCCAATTTATCTCACTTTCCAAATCAGCTATTTGATCTAGGTTGTTCTCTTTTCCTGCCAGTTCTCTTGGTTTTCGCCTTTCTCTGAATAACCCTGTATGAGTTTTATTGCTGTGGAGCTCTGTGATACAATCACACACACTGCATGTTACTGTGAGTTTTATTGCTGTAGAGGTCAGTGGTCTGCAACAATCTCTAATTAGGTGATACATGTCAAGTGTGTTCTGACTGCTTTCTATTATGGCCAGCATTATGTTTTTCATCAGTTAGTGATCAAGCTAGACAAGCTAGCCTTCATTCCTCACGTGTATCAATGAGTCTAGTGGCTGATTAGTGTAAATCAGTGGTTCCCAACTGTGGGCCTCAAGTAACCCTAACAGGCCATATTTTAAGGATTATCTTGGGGAAATGCAAACTGAATCCTGCAATCACTGACCAGCAAATCATATCACCTGTGCTGTGCTTCACATATCTGGAAAACCTGACCTGTTTGGGGAACTTGAGGACCAGGGTTGGGAACCAGTGGTGTAGATCAGTGTTTCTCAAACCTGTCCTCAGGACCCACTACTTCCATACTTTTGTACTTTTAGATATGCCTTTAGTTATATTACACTTTATATAATACAAAGAAGAAGTTGGTGGCGGCACTCCAGGACTTTAAGAAAATAAAGTTTTTAATCCATAAAAAAATCGACGTTTCAGCCCTGACCCAGGGCTTTCATCAGGACATACCCTTTATATAATGATGTAATATAACATGGTATATAACTGGACAGGTGCAAAAATGGATGGAGCTGTATTACTGGCCCTTGTGATTTAACACAAGACTACCATAAAGGAATAGAAGAATTACTCTAAATTATTGGACCAACAAGTAATGAAATTAGATGGCAATATGGACTTAAAAAATCCTGTGGATGAATATTAGCTAAAGATATGGGTAGATGTTTGGGACCATCTGCATTGGATCTCAAATTCCTCCTGCCCATTTTATTTATTTATTTTTTATATAGGATTTTACCAGGAAGGATGCATTGAGATTTCTCTCATTTTCAAGTATGTCCTGGGTGGCGAGTATGTACCGTTAGGTGTCTTGCCCAAGGACACTTACTGGAGAGGTGCTCTTGCCGGTATTCAAGCCTGTGCCTCCGCAAGTCTCTCTCCACGGTTATAGAGCAGTGATGTTACCTCTACTCCACCCATCCAGTCCATTTACATGGGAAGGTGCTCATTTAGTTAGGGGATGAGTAAAACAGGTACAAATTCATGGTGTATTGGAGGGAAACTAATTGAAAACTAATTGGAAAGTAGTTGAGAAATACCTAAGTTCCCCACCCTGCGTTGTATTCAGCGTTCACCGTAGGGTCCCCGGAGTGCAGGGAAAACCCGCCGAACACCTCTGTGAGACTTACACCCCTTTCCTTCTGTTAGTTCTGTTTGTGTTGTCTATTCCACCTTTTGTATTTACTCCATTCCGCCTTTTCTCTCCCCCTTATAGAGTAGATGTGTCAGACTCCCAGCCTGGTGACCCATGGTTATGGCCTTATTCAGTGTCCAGGTCAGGGTTACCTGTGTCAGCTCCATCCTACTGGTTCGGTCCACTCCAGGATTCTCTGCAGCCTTACCACCTGACCTTAAAGCTCCCTATATAAGACCTTCACTCCCCTTATTGTAAGGGACTCATGCCAGGAGCAGGCCGCCATCTTGTCCCAGGCAGCCATCTTGTTCAGAACTCTGGTTCTCGTGAATGTTAATAGCAAATATTAAGTCAATTAGAACTAGCTTGCATAGATTCGCCGGAATTCCTTAAACTAACAGGCCTGGCAATTAAAATAACAAGATCCGGGCAGACACTGGCACGAAGTGACAGGATGGAAAATAGTTACAACGAGGTCAGAGAGCTAGAGGCCTGAACAATGAGTGATGTGAGACCAGATGGGGCCTTATCTAAAGTATACATTAAACACGTTCTAAGAAAATAGACACAAGCAGGATCTAGGATGGTTGTAAACTATCCGATTGTCAAAATACTGTGAAGGATGCCAATTTACTGCCTAATTGTGGAATGTCTTTGTATTCGGTAAGGGGAAGGTACAGACCCACGTGGGTGGGATAGTGTCACCATGGGGTGGGCTAATTGGGATGTACCTGATTATCTATTCAAGGTATAAAATACTATGTTTGTATGTAAGAGGCACTCAGTCTTTGCGATTCAATCCTGGCTGAGTGGTGACGTCACAATAAAGTTTGCCTTTCCTGAAGAGACTCGTGTCCAGTCTTTGTCCGCGCCGGCCTGGCCTTCTTCTCCCGAAAGAGCCAGGTGGATTCCGGTAACATTATGCTATGATCTTGCATAAACAGGTCTCCCTGACTCCTGATATTTTGTAATTTTATATTCTCCTGGCTGTGTTATATATTTCTAGTCTCTGTTACAGTTTCCCTTTTTTGCTTTTCAGCTTTTTCTCATTTCATCCTTGTTCCCTTTGGTTTATAGCTGAGAAAGAGGGTAGAGAATGAAATGTATTGATGGATAAAGAATGGAAAGTTTTTTGCAGGCAGAGAATGGAATGCAGTTATGGGTAGAGCATGGAATGTAGTGATCTGCAGAGCATTGAATGTGGTGATGGGTAGAGTGTGGAATGGAGTGATGGGTAGAGCATGGCATGTAGTAATGGGTAGAACATGGAATTCAGAGATGGGTATGGTAGAACACAGAATGTAGCAATGTCATGTGCAGATTCATATGCTGCATTATTATACTGTAGAGGTGCTGCCCGGCAGTGTGCGGAATTCTATGCTGCATTATTATACTGTAGAGGTGCTGCCCGGCAGTGTGCGGAATTCTATGCTGCATTATTATACTGTAGAGGTGCTGCCCGGCAGTGTGCGGAATCATATGCTGCATTATTATACTGTAGAGGTGCTGCCCGGCAGTGTGCGGAATTCTATGCTGCATTATTATACTGTAGAAGTGCTGCCCGGTAGTGTGCGGAATCATATGCTGCATTGAAACCTATGGGTTAAAAAGCCTTGTTTCTTTAAAAAAAAAGTTAACAAACCTAAAATTTCACCCAAAAAATGCTTAAACAATCTTAAAAGAATAAATAAGTAAAGGAACTTTTATTCTATTGGTAGTAAATCTACTTCCCATTCTTAAATAAGCAATAAAAAACCGAATAACTCATTAAAAAAATGAAAAAACAAACTGAACCAAATCACCCGAATGATCCGAATCGCCGAAACGATCCAAACGCCAAAATGACCTGAATCGCCAAATCGATCCGAAATTTTGAATCGTTATCGAATCCCCGAATCAAAACGAAAACGGTCCGAAATGACCCAAAACGAAAAAAAACACCTAGAAAAGTACCAAAACAAAATTTTCAGCGATGCACATCTCTAGTGTATATTACTTGTGGTTTTATGTCAGGGGTCAGCAACCTTGGCTGTCCAGTTGTTTCGGAACTACACCACGAGGGGCGGGCTGAGGTTGCTTATCTCTGTTTTTTGCGGTATCTTTGTCTCCCTAAGTGAACTCCACAATTCCAATTATTTTTCAACTATAATTGAAGTTTAAAATAATAAAACCATTTTAATGAAAATAATCTGACATTTACTCTATTTAATACTTCCCAATAATTTATTTTTAATTATAGTGTAAGTACACTGGCACAGTTTTAAAGATGTTGCTACCCATGAGCAGAGGTAAAAGATCATCTAATTGTATCCTACTAATTGCATCAATATTTGTAGATTTATATACACTGTAGCTTTTTATGACTTTGCATATTGCGTATACATTTGTTGGCTAAAGAGATGTAAGGAACAAGAAAAAGTGCATGGGTTCCAGCAAAACAAAACCTTAGTTATTAGATAAGGAGAAGAGAAAAAATGACAAAGACAAGATTTCTGAATTATCACAGAGCCCCTAACTGGGCGGCCTAGAATTTGTTAATTACGTGTATTGGAAAAGGAGCAAAAATAAAACAGAGGTCACAATGTCAGCAACGTAGCAGACATGAGTCACACAGATATAAGAAAGGGAGGTCTTCAGCAGGTGAAGAAGTTATATACGTATGGTATGCTCAGTTATTTCTATTAGTGTCATGACACGAAGATTTTTCTTCTTAATTACTGCTAAGCCACAGCAAAACATGTAACATAAAATACACATTAAGAATGATTTAACTGCATGCTGAACCCAACAGAGATGTTATCTAGAATTAAGTATAAACATTAGATATTCAGTATCCAGCTGCAATTCCAATTCTGGCACAGAAGAGATATTCTATATCTGATGCATTGCATTTCTAGTTATTTCTTGCTGTTGCTTGTGACCCTTAAGAAGCGATAGAGTACAATTTCTGTAAGTACACAGAGAATAGTAAATTTTACATTCAGCCTGGAAGAACTTGTAATACAGATAAGATGATAAAAGCATCCTATTTATCTTAAAAAAATATTTTTTTTTCAATGCAGTTCTGTGTGCATATATGTTTTTAAATATATGTTGCAGTAAAGGTTCATTTGTAAACACATACAGGCAGTGGCGTAGCGTGGGTTGTCAGCACCCGGGGCCAGCCAAGAATTGTGCGCCCCCCCCAACCTGTGGACACGTTATCGATATTGCCCCAGCTCTCACATGGATATTGCCCCAGCTCATGGATTTGCCCCCAGCTCATGGATTTGCCCCAGCTCACACATGGATTTGCCCCAGCTCACACATGGATTTGCCCCCCAGCTCACTCATGGATTTGCCCCAGCTCATGGATTTGCCCCAGCTCACTCATGGATTTGCCCCCAGCTCATGGATTTGCCCCCCAGCTCACTCATGGATTTGCCCCAGCTCACTCATGGATTTGCCCCCAGCTCATGGATTTGCCCCAGCTCATGGATTTGCCCCCAGCTCATGGATTTGCCCCAGCTCACTCATGGATTTGCCCCAGCTCATGGATTTGCCCCAGCTCATGGATTTGCCCCCAGCTCATGGATTTGCCCCAGCTCACTCATGAATTTGCCCCCAGCTCATGGATTTGCCCCAGCTCACTCATGGATTTGCCCCAGCTCACTCATGGATTTGCCCCCAGCTCATGGATTTGCCCCAGCTCACTCATGGATTTGCCCCCAGCTCACTCATGGATTTGCCCCAGCTCACTCATGGATTTGCCCCAGCTCATGGATTTGCCCCCCAGCTCATGGATTTTGCCCCCAGCTCATGGATTTGCCCCCAGCTCATGGATTTGCCCCCAGCTCACACATGGATTTGCCCCCAGGTCATGGATTTGCCCCAGCTCTCACCTGGATTGTTGCCCCAGCTCCGGCAGGGGGTTGAGGGACCCAGATGCCGGGCAGCGCGGGAGGGCCTGCCCGGTCTTGAACAGTCCGTCCTGTGAAGTGGATGCGGCTGTGTGCGTGCGCAGCCGGTCACGCGGTCCGGCCAGTCAGGTGGTACAGAGACTCAGTACCACCTGATTAGCCGGACCACGTGACCGCTGCGCACGCACACAGCCGCATCCACTTCACAGGACGGACTGTTCAAGACCGGGCAGGCGCTCCCGCGCTGCCCGGCATCTGGGTCCCTTAACCCCCGGGCCAGTTTTAGGGGCGCGAATGCGCCCCTAACAAAACTGCGCCCGGGGCCACGGCCCCCCCAGCCCCCCCCCCCCGCTACGCCACTGCATACAGGGTAATTCAAAGAGATTCGAAAAGTCACCACACGTTTGGTGACTTTTCGTTCTCTTCAATTCGGTTCCTTTTGCCGATCCCATTTCGGTGACCCTGCGGTGTATTCAGCAAACACCACAGGGCCCCCGAATTGCAGGGAAAAGCTGCCGCAAACCTGACGAAAACTAACCGCAAAACCCACCGAATGCACACTGAAAACACGCAAAAACATCTGGATTAACCATCGAAAAACCCGAGCAGGAGCCGATCACACGCAGCGAAGCAGCCGAACAGGAGCTGTTCACACGCAGCCGAAGCAGCTGAGACACAGAGGAGGCAGTGAATAAATTAGCAAAACCGTTTGTATGAATGTATGAAAGTGAAAAGCTGTTTGCAAAGAAACTTCTGAGTGAAAATGTCTGAAATTTACATATGAGGTCCAGGGAATGATAATAAAAAGGGCTGTTACAGAAAAAAGAAGTAAACTTAAAAAAAAATCGGACTTTTAAAAAAAAAAAAATTCTGAAAAATGCTTAAAGTATCCTAAAAAATCTATAAATAAAGAGACTCTTTACTGCAGAATTTTATAATGAACGGTTTATTAGATATTGAATTAAAATGGGAATATTTTTAACATTGAAGCCTATGGGATTCTCCTGAATTAACTTGCCGAATTTAACCACCGAATGACAGGGCATTTCGGGAACCTTTCACTGCTGGTTTGTGTTCTCTGAATAGCCGAAGCAGTGCTTTTTTATGGGGATTTCACTGCCCTCGAACAGGCACCGAACAGGCACCGTATGTGCAGGCAATTCGCCAGGATTTGGCGATTTGCCTGCTCTCTGGATAGCCGAATGGCCAGGAAAGGTATCCGAACTCTGATTTTCAGCGTTTGGTTACCTTTCTCAAGCGATTCGGATCTCTTTGGATAACCCTGATAGGGCTCTATCACCTCCTTCAAGCTAACATTAGTATCAGCGTTAGCGCTAGCTTAAAGGAGGTCATAGCGCTGCGACCAGTTCGACTTTGAAAAGCTAACAGGTTATAAAAAAAGTTAGCACTCGTTAATTTGCGATTTGTAGCACGAGATTACTGTACTCTGCGCTCCCTATACCTAACATAGGGAGCACAAAGTGCAAGCACAGATTAACTAGCCTTAGGATCACTGTCCCCAGCATCCACGAGCTAGAGATCGCTAAGGGGCAGGCTGCCGGACTCTGCACCTGTCCCGCGATCTGCTGGGGAAACCGGAACGCAAAGGGGAAATTAGCGAACGCTAATTTTTCCTCTTAGCGTCCCGGTTTTATTGAGGGCAACGTGATAGTGTCCATAATATTCACATTTTTTTTATTAGTTACATTTGTGTAATTAAGCTTAAGAACCCCTAGGTTTGCAGGAGTGTATAAAGTATTAATAGGGTCAGAGATTGAACATATGAGAGTTAGAGCTGACTATCCTGTCAATCAATCATTTAGAGCCCTATTCTAAAGGTGGTGCTAACTTAACCAGAGCCGTTATAAACTTTGGTATTATTGGGCCCTATTTCCTTCCTCACACTAAATTGGAGAAGCTAACATGGAAAACCTGCACCTGCAGGTTTCCCTGTAGCATCCCTGGTTTAGCGCTAAATTCCGGGGAAGGCGCTACTTCAGCACCTTGCCCCAAAACGATGCGCTACCCTCAGCGATACTCACGGTAGAGCTTCCGTGTTGCCACGAGTATCACCTCCTGGAGTCCAAAGGACACTATGGAGGGTTGCATTGCTGGGCTGCGAGCCCTGTGCGATCTTGCTCTCACAAAATCGTGTAGTACTGCGGAGTAATCACAGAGGGAGAACTGGGGACTATTTGTCCCTTTTCTCACTCTGCTAGAGAGGTGAGTATCAGATTTTATGGAGGGGGTTTTATGGGGTGCCAAATGAGTCTGCAAAATCGGAATCAGTTAGCACCAACTTCTAGATGTCGCTAACTTTTTGGTTAACTCATCGTGGGTAATTAGCGCTAGGACTTTGTACCTCACTTATCCTAACGCTTATTACTAATTGTGCTCCCGATGTTAAGTATAGGATGCACAAAGTCCAGTAAGCTCGCACAAGCTAGCATAATCACTGATGCGCTAAAGGATTTTTGTAAGGCATAGCATCAGGAATGTAACATGTGTGGCAAGATCCGGCAGGTTGGCGTAGTGATTCGCAGAGGGAGACTGGGGGACTTTTTCCCCTGTCTCTGTCTAGTCTGGGCAGCAAGGAGGCGGATGGAGCTGTCGTTCTCGCTGTGGGAAGGGAGGTGAATATCTGATTTTTTTTTGGGCGGGGGGTTTCAGCTGGTGCTGACTGATTCCGGAGAAGTGGAATCAGTTAACACCAGGTCCTAGATGTGGTTAACATTTGGGTTAACCACAGAAGGACGGTAATTAGCATTAGGACTTTGTGATCCTAACCTAATTAACATTTTGCGCTCCCCATGTTAAGCATAGGGAGAGCAAAACACAGTAAGCTCACGCAAGATCCGAATCGTTAATGGTTTTTTTAACCCATTAGCGTTCAGATTGTAATATGGTCTACCTGCGCTAAGGCAACCAGAACTAGCATTAACGCACACACAGGTGAGAGCTAACGTTAGCGTTAGGAATGTAATATGGCCAAATGTATTTACCTTCTAATTCTTATGTCCATTTACATCCTGCTTTACCAGAAAAGCATCCAGACCTTTTTTCAAAGACATCAGTTATATTGGATAAAACATCTTTATGCAGATAATTCCATATCTTTATCCTTATTACTGTATACATTGCTTTCCTTGGTAGATAACAAAATGTTTATTCATCCAGTCTCAATGGGATGAGCTTGTATCCTTTTAAAGTCCTGCTAATTAACAGGTCACCAGAGAGCTCTTTATATTGAACGTTTATGTATCTGAAGAATGCAATCATATTTCCTCATAGACATCATTATCAAGGCTAAACAGATGCACTTTTATTTAATTTCCCTTCAAAACTACATTCTTCCATTCCCTTTATTAGCATTGCAGATCATAGAGAAGTGCAGAATATAGTGGGACTATATAAATATGTGAATAAAACCATTTACTTATGTATAGTTATTAAAATATATGAGTATTTACAATACTTTAATACACAAGGTTATACAAAGACTTCATAATCTTCATAGCTTTGTGCTACAATATAACTACATGACCCACCATTGTGACATGTTAAAAGAGCTAAACTGGCCATCGCTGGAATCTAGACGCACCCTTCACCTTTCCAACCTGGTGTTTAAGAGTTTTTCTGGGAAGCTACCACCCTACCTGAATAGGCTGCTTCCCCTAGCAGTTCCCTCATCCTATAACCTCCGATCCAGGACCAACACCTTACTTGCAATACCACAATACAAAAAGAAAGTGTCTCGATTCTCATTTTCCTACAGAGCACCGCAATTATGGAATAACCTCCCAGACACCATCAAATCTTCCCCGAGTCTAAAGTCCCTTAAGAGATCTCTAGTAACCCTGTCACTGCGGGTGACTTGTGAGGAACGTCCTCATCGACTCCCGCAATATGCGGAGGACGTTCCGCACACGTCATCCACAATCGGGATCCCTGGGAGAGATACTCACCTCTCTCTCCGGGGTTCCGCGGCGTTCTGACTTCCTTGAAGTCAGACGCCGAATTTATACCCCTTCCGACGTGAATGACGTCAACGCGCCATGCGCGATGATGTAATTTTCAGGCGACCCTCTGGCAATGCCGGGAGATCACCTGAAAGGGAGGGGGTGGATCCTTTCGGATCCCTCTCCCTCCCGATCGGGAGGGTGTACAAAAAAAAAGGCACCGCTTTGAAGGGCAGTGTCTGCCCTTTAAAGCAATGCCTGTTTTTAACCCCTTGAGTGCCAGATCGCGATCCCGCGCCATTCGACGCCAGATCATGATCTAGCTCCGGTGGGGGCCACCATCTTAGATGGCGGCTCCACCTCCGGGTCCCCCCGCGATGACGTCAGTTAGCCGGGAAACCCCTAGCTGGCCGTGGATTTCCCAAGGAAATTGCCTGGTAGAGATAGAGGGTCCCTGGTGGCAGCTAGGGGGTCATGGAGGGTACCATTTGAAAGGTCAGAGAGTGGCCTTTCAAATGATACATAACACGACCATGTTCAAAATAAAAAATCTATAAAAATCTATAAATAAATAAATTTAAAAAAATACGTGTTTTTTGTGTATTGTTTTTAATGATGCAGCAATATTGTTCACATTTCAATTATAATGTGAACAATGATGCTGCACTAATAATTTTTTTTCTATGGGGTGCGTTTGCTAAAAAGCACTTAATTCCCCCCAAAAAATGTAACGAGTCCCCATTTCTAATTTTTTTAACAAGCGCACCCCATAGAGAATATAACCGCAAAGTCTCGCATGATAAAATGTGAAAGAAAACACTTTACACGCTGTAGATGATTAAAAATTCAAATTTACTGCGTTTTTTTGTTATAACATACAGGCAGAGCATGACGTATACATATAAGAATGATATATTATTAATCTGCCGAGTGTGCCGGAAAGAACGATATATAATATGTTTGGGTCATATAAAAAAATGTGGCTTCAAATCCCGTTTAAACCTGTTGAGCAAAAGCGATAAAAATGAGCTCAGCAGTCAGCACACAGACTTGAAATGGCTCAGCAGCGAAGGGGTTAACATACTTCGATACAGAATGCACCTGTAAACATGTAACACAGTGACTATATTTATTTTCTGTTAATCTGTATATTTGTGTCTTGTTTTTTAATATCTTGCATTTTATTACTTTGTATTTCTGTACCTGCTGTAACAATTCAATGTTCTTGAACCCAGGACATACTTGAAAATGAGAGAAATCTCAATGTATCCTTCCTGGTAAAATACTTTATAAATAAATAAATAAAAGACAGCCAAATTGGTCCCAAAATTGCACCGAACAATGAATTTCCCTGTATAGTGCAATTTCGGAGCCATTTGTCTATTCAAATAGCTGGCAGTTCGCCAAATATTGGCGAATTGCCAGCGAAATAGAGTGATCTTCGACGGCAGTGAACTCTCCATAGAGAAGTAATGATTAGTCTATTCAGAGAACACCGAACAACACCGCAATGTCAGTGAAAGCCCTGATTTTTGGTGCTTTCATTTCGGCAGGTTTAATCAGGCGAATCACGTAGATATCAATGTAAAAAATATTCCTGTTTTTATTAAATATCTATTAACCAGTTTATTCTTTTAACCACTTCGCTGCTGAGGATGTCAGCCCGGCATCCGGACCAGCAGCCGCCAGAATTAGGTGTCATCGCGGGGGCGCGATGACACCTAATTCAGGCGCCCCCCCCGCATGTGCGGAGGAGGCGCCTGAAAGGGAGGGGGGGGAGGTCCTTCGGACCTCTCTCCCTCCCGATCGGCGGCTCTGCGGGGGTTAACCCAGGCATCATTTGGAAGGGCACAGCCTGCCCTTCCAAATGATGCCTGGCATTAACCCCTGGGGAGCTGGATCGCGAATCGGCGCTGAAAAGCGCCGGTTCGCGATCCTTTCCCGGAGCTGGCCGACATCTTGGATGTCGGCCAAGCCTCCGGGAACTCCCCCAGAGGACTGGCGTCATCGTGCGTAGCACGATGACGCCAGTCCTAGAGTTAACCCCTAACTGCCACCAACTGTGGAGATAGGGAGTTCCAATGAACTCCCTATCTCCCGATCCGTGGCAGCTAGGGGTTAAATTTTGGTATCGTTGGATCGGCCAGAGCATGGCCGTTCCAACGATACCAAACATGAAAGTGAAAAATTTTGTAAAAAAAAAAAAAAATGAAAAATAAAAATTAAAAAAAATTAAAAAAAAAATTAAAAAAAAAAATAAACACTTTTTTTTATTTTTTTGGTTTGTTAATGCAGCAATATTGTTCCCATTTCAATTATAATGTGAACAATGATGCTGCACTAACGATTTTTGTATGCGGTGCGTTTGTTAAAAATAGTGTCATTTTCCCTAAAAAAAAATGTAACGAGACCCCATCTCTAATTATTTTAACAAGCGCACCCCATACAAAATATAACCGCAATTGCTCGCATGTTAAAATGTGGAAAAAAACACTTTACACATTGTAAATTATTGAAAATACATATTTTATTGCATTTTTTGTTATAATATACAGACATGACATAACGTATACATATAATAATGACATATTATGAATCTACCGAGTCTGACGGAAAGAACGATATATAATATGTCTGGGTCATATACTAAAATAAGCCTTCAAAACACGTTTAAACATGATGCGCAAAACAGGTAAAAATGACCTCAGCATAGGGGCGGGAAAAGCCTCAGCAGCGAAAGGGTTAATTGGCAGCAAAAGTCTCTTTATTTATTTATTTATTAGGATTTTTTAAGGCATTTTTTGGCTAAATTATTTTTCCGATATTTTTTTTTCACAGCTTTTTTGTTTTTTTCAGTAACAGACCTTTTTATTATTATTCATAGGACCTCATATTAATTCCAGGCATTTTCATGCAGTAGCTTTTTTGCAAACAGCTTTTAAAAGTTGCAGTGTTTTTTGTTCTTTTTTACCCCATTCGTTGGCTTCTATGTTTTTTCCGGTGGCAACAATATGTAATGATCAAGCCCCTTGATGGCCATGCCGTCTGCCGATCTCAGACCTGCCAAAAGTTGGAGGGTCTGGTCTTGTAGCATATGAGCCAACAAAAGTATTAATGGACAGCGTAACTGTCCTTTTCTAGCTGAACATCATAATAAGTATGCAATGGAAATATCTGCTGCAATGTTTGGTCATACAGTAGTTTCCAGGCATGAATAATAACCACAAACACTCTCACATCTGACCCTTATTTGCTTGTAATGCTTACTGTTCTTGATTACACAGAGGAATTCAATCAGATGTCTCTGATCAGTCGCTGTCAGCAGACTGGTTGCATTGCAACAATTGTTGGACATAGGTTTTTTTAATGTAAAAAAGTGAATATGTAAGCAATCACTTTAGATGGAAAACAAAAAAAAATATGTAAAATGGAGAAGAAATCAAGTGCAAGTGTTTTGTTTATCCAGTTGTTTTCAGTTATTTTTAGTGTCCGTTTTCTTTAAACGCTCGATGCGATTCATGGCACGTCTGCTCAGACGTCTAGAAATGGAAACATTGGATTTCACATTTCTGACTGACTCCGGTATCAGATGAGCCGCGCTCACGGAGTTTTATGTTGCTGTTTTACATCTTAATAAATCTTGCCCTTTTCACATAATTATATTTGACCTATCCTTCCTGCAGAACAGATGGAAGTAGGTCACTAGGACTTTAGAAGGACAATTCTGAATACGTTTAAATCTCTCCACTGTGCCGTCAAAGTAATCAAATTCCAGAGTTACTGAATCAACATATTAGCATATTCCAGGATGGCAATGAGCAAGGAACAATTAGTTTTCAGCTGACTCGTGGTCCATTGTAATCAAGAAAGACATGTACTGTGTGATATGGAATTTAAATGAGGACCATTTATATTTTATATATCTTAATCTCTGTTATTTATATAATAAAAAGGCAACCTAAAGGGCAGGTCTATGCTATTTCCACATTAACTCTGCGACTCTTAGCTTGCCAAAGGTCACAGGACCCGGTAATGAGCATTATCCCATTCCCTATATTTGACAGGGGGACGTATGGACAGATACTGTACATACCATGGCTCTATTAAGACATTCCTGTTCAGGGAAGCCTACCACCATACTCACTGATACACCTACATCACTGCCCCAAACAGTCCATCACTCTCACCTTGCAGTCCTCTCTTCCCGTTTCCACCCCCATCCCTTCTAGATTGTGAGTTCCCATGGGAATAGGGCCCTCGTTTCCTCCTGTACAGGTTTGTCAAATTGTTTTTTAAATGTATTTTAACCCTGTCTATACTGTGCCCATTGTATAGCGCTGCGGAATATGCTGGCGTTATATAAATAAAGTTTAATAATAATAATAATAATAATAATGGCTCAAACAATTAGTCATTCTGCGTCCAAGGCACTTAGGACTCAGGTCCTGAACCACTCATGCTTGGCAACCCCCCTGCGTTGATGGAAGTTTTGCCGAAGGTTGCTCTACATAAACTTATTACAACCCTCACATCGAAACCGCTTTATACAGAATACACCAGTTTTTAAAACCATCAATGTTACGCAAATTTGATAGCTGAGATATGACCAATCACTGCATACACCTGCCACTTCACCAACCCTAGTGAAAATTCCTCATTCTCAGCCTAATGATTGCAGCTATGAGATTAAACCCAAATTCAATAAGACTCTATAAGGTTCGCGGAGACACATGTCTATGATTGATCTCATAAATATAACTTCCTTTGGTAGCAGGACTCTCTCTACCACATGCCTCTTTCCATCTATGTCATGCTCCAATTTATTGTAACCCCCTGTATAGTACTGCAGGATAGACATGTGCATTCGTTTTAGTACTAAAACGATTTAGTCCGAATTTTGGGATAATTTAGTTTTCGTATGACTCAAGAGAAACAAAACTGCTCAGTACAAAAAACGAAAGAAACTAAAATAAAATGCACTACATTTTAGTTTCAGTCCTTTTTGTGATATTACATTGATGAGTGAAGGAGACCAGCAATGAAGAGCGCAACATCGCAACATTTGAAGTTCTGCACCCTCCACATGCCAATGCAGTAGGATGTTCTATACAGAGAGGGGCATTAATTAATGCAGGAGGATGTTCTATACATTATACAGAGAGGGGTATTAATGCAGGAGGATGTTATATACATTATACAGAGAAAGGTATAAATTGAGGAGGATGTTCTATACAGAGAGGGACATTAATTAATTCAGGAGGATGTCTATATATTATACAGCTAGGGGTATTAATTAATGCAGGTGGATGTTGTATACATTATACAGAGAGGGGTATTAATTAATGCAGGATGATGTTCTAAACATTATACAGAGAAGAGCCTTTTTTTTTTAGCCCTTTAAATCCAGTGGCTGTGAGCGCTGAGATCGGCTGCTTGTTACATTATCTCTCAGTACAATGTATCAGGCTCAGCTGTTACAGTAACTGACTGTAACAGCGCTCAGAGTTTCAGTAAAACAAGGAAATAATATTGTTCTAACCTCTTATATATAAAAATATTATTTACTAGTTTTACTGAAACTCTGAGCTCTGTGATGAGCAGCAGTCAGTTACTGTAACAGCTTTGCCTGACACAGGGCAATATTACAATGTTGGTGCTAACTAACCAGAGCTGTTGTAAACTGAAAACCTCCATAGGCTATAATGGCTCTGGGAAGTTTACAACAGCTCTGGTTAAGTTAGCACCAGCTATGTAATATGGCCCACATTGTGCTGAGAGTGAGAGATACTGTAACAAGCAGCAATCTCAGCCCTCTGAGGAGCCACTACAATAGTAATTGTATCCACTGGTTTTCGGATGAACGAAATTAGTTTTCATACTAAAGAACTGAAAACGAATTTCTTTAGCAACTAAATAAATTGCATTTTAGGACTAATCCATTAGTTCAAAACGAAATTTTGTGCTGTGCACATGTCTACTGCAGGATATATTAGCATTATGCAAATACAGTAATACCTTGGATTGCGAGCATAATTCAGTCCGGAAGCTTTCTTGTAATCCAAAGCACTCTTATGGGGAAATTCGCTTTGATATAAGAAATAATCCACAACCATTTATTCATATGAAAATGATTGTAATACAAAATACTGTACAGTATAAAGTAAAAATAAAACAAATTAACCTGCACTTTACCTTTGAGAAGACTCATGGCTGGTGGGAGAGAGAGAGGAGAGAAGGAGGGTCATTGTGCAGGACCACTGCTATCTGTTGGGAGGGTTTCAGCACGTCCGGTGTAATGTGTGATGTGTGATACTATTACGCATGTTACACCGTGCAGCCTCCCCGTCAAGCCGTCAGAATGCCGCGATGGACACAGGGAGGAAAGGTCATACGGACGCACAATGCGCTTGTATGACCATGGCCTCAGTTGTGACGTGACGCTTGGCAGACAAAGCATACGCACTGCTTGTATTGCAAGACATTTTTTGTTTATCAAGCTATAATTTATAAAAAAAATTGTTGCTTTTCTTGTAAAACGCTCTCAAACCAATTTAATCTCAATCCAAGGGTTTACTGTAAATGAAAAATAATATTTTCCCCAGTATGTTGCATATTGGCGAACGCTTCAGACTGGGGTTTTTGCCTTCTTTTGAATCAACAGCAGTAGGTAATGTGTAAAAGACTGAACCCGATGGACACGCGTCTTTTTTTCGTCCTATGTAACTATGTAAAATTTTTGTTATAGATCTTAAAGGAATGAATGGAAATTAATGAGAGTTTAAAGGTATGCCTCTTCGTATGTTGAGCACAACTCATCAAAGCAGGTGCTTGAAATGGACACCTTTTTCTCTAAGGCACATTTAGATGCAGTGCTGCATATTGTTGCTAACGCGTGTCAATATTGTGTCACCAATGTTCTGGATCTACAGTAATTCCTACTAAAGTGGAAGTCATGGGTGGCTTGTTACAATACACTCCTGCCTTCAGATAGCCCAACAAAAAGAAATCCAGGCTGGTAAGATTGGAAGACTGGGTTGGCCACAGATTCATGGAAAATACACGGTCCACAAAAAACTCTGGATTGGCACCATTGATGTGATGTGTGTGTGGAGTATCATACATGCTGGAAGTCATCCTGTCTTCTTCCAAAGAGTAAGCCATCTCGATACGTGGGAGTTTTATTGTCGTGGCTGTGTTGTTGTCGTGGCTGTGCTGCCACCAAGTGGCTTCTACCAGCCTATTGACAGATGTGCTGTGAAGCGATGTGCTCAACATAAGAGGTGGTACGTTCCCCCTTTAACTCTCTTTCATTTGTTTATGATCTATATTAAAACCTTAGGTTTGGGTCGATAAAAATCACCCTGTACTTAAAGCAAAGCGTATAGAGCATATCTCGTTGATCGAGAGAATAATTTGTGCATTTATGTTTCCAGACAATCAAACATAACCAGATAAGAGTTTTAATAAGCAAATCCTTTTAATTAACACTCTTAAACTCATCATTCTCACTCAGTTTTCCAACTGACAACTTTCCTTATTTTTTGGTGGTATCACTGCATTATTGGCTGGCAACCTCACCCCGCATGCTGGTACCTGATAGCATGATGGGTACAGCGACTTCGGGTGATTGTTTCGGGCCTTAGTTGGGTCTTGTTAGCTAAAATTTTATGTTGAGACCAGAGTGAAGCTATGGGCAGGTCACTAATTTCTAAGACCAATCTCAATATTTTCACAAACCCAGTTACTATTGTCTCCCAGCTTGTGCCATAAATGTAAATAGAATTTACATATATAATAATCCAGGTTTTACACACCGTACTTGGCTTCTGTCCACTTAGCTACCGAATAAAAAGTTGCAAACTATTGTGCCAAATATTACAGCTCATAAAACCCACCTTGCTAACCTGTCCTTTTCCATTGTGAATTTTTCTGTCAGGTTGTCACAGTTTATTAGACACCTTTTTGTTAAACTCCAGTAGGCATTTGAATAGACGTGTTCCTGCTTGGCTTCTCCAACTCAAAACCTGCGATTCGCTCAGCTAGTTTGTCTTAATGCAGTTTTAATGTTTGCGTAGGTTTCTTGAAAATCTGCTGAATCTTGAAACGCCTGCATCCTAACATAGCTTTAAACAGTGATTTTATGGGACGGGTAGGAAATCTATCTCTTTTTGAAGAGTAAGCATATTTAACTTTTCTACAGTTTTACAACTGCCAGTAAACATAACGAGCAGAGAAATGAAATGATCAGAACGTCGAAGAACATTGAAACTATCCAAATGTTTTGTGTGATACTCCAAAACCAGCAACACGTGTTTCAATAAAACGTTCACGTTCAGGCCTTTTATTACTTTCCCAATGCCAAATGAAGTCAGTAATACGTAGATCTTTCTACAACAAGGGATCTGGAGTCATAACACCTTGGCAAGCAATAAAATGTAAACATTGTTTAATGCAGCTTTGGTGATCCTGCTATATTGTGTGTTGATGATGACTAGTCACTGAAAGATTATATTTATAGCAGATATGATATTGCCTGTAGGTCTGAAAAGAACTCATGGATAAAAGCAACAAAAATGGGAAATTGTATTTCTTCAGTGTGGGAATCTCTACAAATAACAATCTTTTTATTACAATGTTTGAACATTAAGATCATTTACTGGGCTATATCATCTCATGAAGTGAATTGACTGAGCTTCTTGCTCTTCTTCTATCCTACGGCCTTTTCAAGGGAAACTCTATACACACGGACCTTTTTATCTTCTTAAAGCAGTTAGGCTGTGTGGAGTGCCTCACCTTTCTTCATCTCTCCAGCCCTGTCTGCAAATATGGTTGTGTAAAGAGAAGGTGTTTCCCCACCCACACAACTGTTACCTGCGCCTGGCATCCTCCATCATTACCTCATCACATTCCAGCCTGCAGGACTTTTCTCGAGCGGCGCCGACCCTATGAAATGCGCTTCCTCGCAATATCAGACTGTCCCCAAATCTGGCTTAATTTAAACGCTCCCTAAAGACCCTTCTGTTTAGGGAAACCTACCACCTGACTCCGTAACAAGACATCCGACCGACCCAAAAATGGTCCTCACCTCTCCCTGCATTAGCTCATCACTGCAGCCCCTCCTGTTTCTAATCTCCTCAACCATCTAGATTGTAAATTCCCACAGGAATAGGGCCCTCATTCATGTCCTCGTATATCTGCTGGCAGGAATATTGGCCTGCCTCCTATAGGCTCTATTACAATCTTCGCGTTAAAACGCTGAGGCAACGTGTGAATTTGTGCGCCCAGCATTAAACGGTAACGTGCGTAAATCAACACTGGAATTAAAATCATCGCGCATTTTTTCATCCGTCGAGCAATAATGCGCGTAAAACGGACGCGCAAAAACGTGCACGTTGCGCGCAGAAATCAGTGTGCGGACTGTTTGTTTTTCACGCGATTCTGCCAATCAGAATTAAGAACCACAATTGTCTCACGTTAAGTTTTTGCGCCTGTCAAAGTCAATCTGAGCATATATGCTGCATCAATAAAAAATGCAAACACAACTTCTCAAATTTATTGGTTTGGTATGTTTCGAATGTGTAACTATACTTTGCTGCGTATTTTTTCTTGGGCTGGTGTATTTGGGTTCGGCCAGGTTGATAGAATTTGCCATTAACACCAGCTTTTAGGAGTTGCTAAAATTATGCACGCAATGTCTATCCATTAATTCCTGTACATAGATTGTAATACCATCCGCGTACCAGTGCACAAATGCATTTGCGCTCAAAATGTTAAGTATAGGACGCGCAACGTACATTAAGCTCACGCAGCGTTCGCGCAGGTTCACCCCAGGTAGATGTACATGCGCGTTTGTTGCGCTGACATTGTAATATGACGTTCAGTGCAAAGGGTTTTGCCCCTCGCGTTAATTAATGCATTTTAGCACGGACGCAAACGTATGCATGAAGAATGTAATAGGGCCCCTAGAGTTTTAAGTAGTAGAATGTGTTGGCGCTTAATAAATAATAAATTATAATAATAGTACTTGGCAGACAAGATTTAGAATATCCCACCTGCCAATCACCAATGGGAACTCATGATGTCAGCATGTTCTGTGTGCCGACCTCATCCTCTCTTCAAATGTTCGCATTAGCAAGCTTTCTGAGAGACAGCAAATGAGAACTCGCACAGCATCTATCCATCTTTCCAGGCACTGCTAAACTTGTGTATGAAGTATACGAGTTCAACTCCATACACAATTACCATGGCGTGCTTAGTGCATTTTCCATATACTACACAAATTGCATAAGAAGCTGCAGGGACTTTTGCATTTCAGAAGCCCTGAGCTGAAAAGGAGGAGCAGACTGGGGCCAAGGGAGAAAAGGTGAGTATTTTTTCCTAATCTAAAACAAATAAACAAATTGAGTGGCTGTTGTCAGCAGAATCTGCCCAACTGTTCAAGGGGATAAGAAGGGGGAAGGGACATTTTTTCAGTAGAGCGCCCTTTTAGTCATCATGGGACAAATGGGTATTCCCAAATTGCAATACAAGGCAAATGAGGGTCTTTGGACATATGTTTTCCCACCCTAATCTGTTAAGCATTGGATGGTGGATTTCTATTGTTGTAGGACCCTGAAAGTCTAAAATGAAGTTATTGGTTTCTTTAGGCTTAAAACAAATGCAGGTGGCTGTGTCGTAATTAGGGATATGCAATTCGTTTAGTTATGAATCGAATTTTGTACGAAATTGACCATTTTCGTTCTTTTCGGAGCATTTCCGAAACGAAATATCGGCCGTCCAAAATTACGAACTCCCGAATCCTTAGTACTCGTATATATACACACATACACACACTGACACATTTCAGACTGCAGTGTGTGTGTATGTGTATATACACATACACACAATGGCACATTTCAGACTGCAGTGTTCGTGTGTATGTGTATACACATTACATTACATAGTGTCAGACCTTGGACAGTTCCACTTGTGAAATAGATTGATAACATGTTCCACCTTTCAGACCTTGGACAGTACCTGAAAAGTGGAACTATTTCACAAGTGGAACTGTCCAAGGTCTGACACAATGTAATGAAATGTATCTTGCTGAAAGCAGACAGACTGTAAGAAAATAATCCAGCGGCATGCGTTCAGCAAAGAAAAACAGACCTCGATATTACTTTTAAAATAAGTTAGGAAACCTAAACTTTCACCCAAAAATTCACAAAAAATGGCAAAATAATCCTAACGAATAAATAAATGCAGACACTTCTTGCTGTAAGTGAAAAAAATAAATGATTTAAGATATTTTTAATAAACAGTTAAATACGGGGATTTTTTTAACATTGAAAGCTATGATGGAAACAAGGCTAGTTGCTTTAACCATTTCGCTGCGGAGGACGCGCTCAGCGCGTCCACCCGCAGGTAGGGTTGCGTGCAGAGGACACGCTGAGCGCGTCCTCCCTTTATGCGGCCAGCGATCGGCCGGATTCCGGCCGATCGTTGTGCCCCCCGGGGCGGGCTGACATCCTTGATGTCAGCCCAGCAGCCGGTACTGCCGCCGGCACCATTAGATGTCATCGCGGCTGCACATAGCACGATGACGCCTGTCCTGGAGTTAACTCCTAGCTGCCAGCAATGGTGGAGATAGGGGTTCCAATGAACCCCCTATCTCCCGATCCGTGGCAGCTAGTGGTTAATGTTTCATATGGTTGGATCGGCCAGAGCATGGCCTTTCCAATGGTACCAAACTTGACCCTGTAAAAAGTTTTTTTTAAATATTTCAAAATAAATTATAAAAATAAAAATAAGTTTTGGTTTTTTTTGGTTTTGTTAATGCAGCAATATTGTTCCCATTTCAATTATAATGTGAACAATGATGCTGCACTAACGATTTTTGTATGTGGTGCGTTTGTTAAGAATAGCAAAATTTTCCCCCAAAAAAATGTAACGAGTCCCCATTTCTAATTTTTTTAACAAGCGCACCCCATAGAAAATATAACCGCAAATGCTCGTATGTTAAAATGTGAAAAAAAAACACTTTACACATTGTAAATTATTGAAAATTAAAATTTTATTGCATTTTTTGTTATAATATACAGACAGGACATGACGTATACATATAATAATGACATATTATGAATCTACCGAGTCTGACGGAAAGAACGATATATAATATGTCTGGGTCATATATTAAAATAAGGCTTCAAAACGCGTTTAAACATGATGAGCGAAACCGGTAAAAATGACCTCAGCACAGAGGTGTGAAAAGCCTCAGCAGCGAAAGGGTTCAAATAATTTAGGAAACCTAAAGATTAACCCAAAATTTCCTGAAAAATGCCAAAATAATCCTAACAAATAAATAAATGCCGACACTTCTTGCTGTAAATGGGAAAAAAATAAACGGTTTAACTAATATTTAATAATATATTACTCACAAAAACGGGAAAACAAAATGAACAAAAACCCATTGAAACAGACTGCCGAATCGACCCGAATTGACGAAACGAACCAAAACTAAACAAAAACCTGCCGAAAGGACCCGAAACAAAACACAAAACGGGCCAAAAAAACAAACAAACCAACCCGAACCGATAAAAACTGGCATGCACATCCCTAGTCTTAATGTACAGAGCTAGATAACAAATTGTTATGTGAAAATAGATTAATAAATATATTTTTATACTTCTATGAGGTAAACATTTTTTTAGGATATAAAAGTAAACTATCAGGGTTATTCAAAGAGCTCCGAATTTCTTGAGAAAGGTAACCGAACGCTGAAAATCAGCGTTCGGTTACCTTTCCTGACCATTCGGCTATCCAGAGAGCAGGCAATTCGCCAAATCCTAGCGAATTGCCTGCACATACGGTGCCTGTTCGGTGCCTGTTCGAGGGCAGTGAAATCCCCATAAAAAAGCACTGCTTCGGCTATTCAGAGAACACAAACCAGCAGTGAAAGGTTCCCAAAATGCCCTGCCATTCGGTGGTTTAATTCGGCAAGTTTATTCAGGAGAATCCCATAGACTTCAATGTTAAAAATATTACGGTTTTAATTCAATATCTAATAAACCGTTCATTATAAAATTCTGCAGTAAAGAGTCTCTTTATTTATAGATTTTTTAGGATACTTTAAGCATTTTTCTTAATTATTTTTTTTAAAAGTCCGATTTTTTTTTATTTTTTAAGTTTACTTATTTTTTCTGTAACAACCCTTTTTATTATAATTCCCTGGACCTCCTGTGTAAATTTCAGACATTTTCGCTCAGTAGTTTCTTTGCAAACAGCGCTTTATTTTCACACATTCACACAAACTATTTTGCTAATTTATTCACTGCCTCGTCTGGGTCTCAGCTGCTTCGGCTGTGGTTGATCGGCTCCTGCTTGGGCTTTTTCCGTGGTTTTCGGCAGGTTAATCCAGATGTTTTTGTGGCTTTTCGGCGTGCATTCGCTGGGTTTTGCGGTTAGTTTTCAGCTGGTTTGCAGCAGCCTTTCCCTGCAATTCGGGGACCCTGTGGTGCTTGCTGAATACACCGCAGGGTCACCGAAATGGGATCGGCAAAAGAAACCGAATTGAAGAGAACGAAAAGTCACCGAATGTGCGGTGACTTTTCGAATCTCTTTGAATAACCCTGTATGTGTTCTGATTTACAAGAGGTTTTTTACCCTCTTTGGTTATCAAAGCTTTTGACATGTTAAAATTTCTTCCAAGTCTTCATTGCTTGACAAAGACAAGACCGTTCTGCGTGGAGAGCAAAAATGAGCATGAAGAGAAGTGGGAGTTCATGCAGCAATCTGAAAGTGCCTTAATGTTTTTGAAGAGCACTTAAGACCAATTCATACCACCCTTGCTTTAATGCAATGGCATTCAAGTATATAATTTAATTAAATTAAGGTGATGGTAGATAGCTTTGTGATATGAAAAGTAACAGTTTTAGAATGAGAGCAATTAAAAGCAATAAAAATATGAATAATTCTATTTATATATTGCTTTCTATCCGTGAAAGTACTTAATCTGTTAGTCCTTGAAATGGCTTCTCGTAAACTAAAGGGGGCTTTTCCCAAATGAAAAATCACAATGCATAGCCATCTGCATGCACACCTGTCCTCTAAAATAAAGTAAATCGGTCACCATCACATAAGCTAAATATCTGCATGCAATTGCTTCTATCAACTCAAACCACTGAATATTCTTAAATTATGTTAAAATTATCCAGCAGAAAATGCTGATTGACATTCTCATCCATTCGAAGGTATTTTTTTCTATTAGCTGAGCAGCTCGATCTGAAGCATATACTTGCCAATAGCATGACCTGGTGCTATTGCAAACCAGGTTGGCCCTAATCTCTGTGAATTTGTCTCTCTTGAGTAACTTTACTGGCAAATCCTTGACATGTTCAAACCAAGGCTGCCATCAGGACTTGACAGGCCATGATATATGTTGGGGCCCAGTGGTAGCATGGGGCCCCATCCCTTGCCAGACTCATGGCAGCTTGTCTAAGTACCACTGGAGTAAGTATCACTCCATGTAACCTGGATCACTAAGAAATTTCCCAATTGCCCACATCATCTGGCTCCTGACACTCAGTCATCCACGAGAGGAAGATTAGCAAGATCTGCACTTGGCAGAGGTGCAGATGAATGCTCCTCTACCAGACCACCACAGATTACTTTTTTTCACCTTTTAGCCCCTCTCCTTAAAATTATGTAAGCAAGAAAGGGACAACATATTTTATTCAAATCAGCTTACTGAAATGGGCAGCTGGAGGGGAGGGAGGTCCTGACTAGGGATGAGCTGTTCGGGTTCGGACGGTTCGGGGTTCGACCCGAACTTAGCCTGTTCGAGCAGATCGCGAACCCCGAACTTTTCCGGGTGTTCGCCGCATGTTCGACCACATGTTCGACCACAATGGACCACAATGCATTTTCCCACTGCCTGAAGCTTGTAATTGGCTACAGCCTTGCACCTGACCACAGATCTGGTGAAAGACTGGTTGAACACTATGCCAATCACCGCTCAGAGTCCTGATTGGGCAAATTTTGCCCAATCATGGGCTCACAGAGCTAAGTCCCGCAGCACACTATATAAGGTTTCCACGCAGCGCTTCTGCACGCATTTCAGAGGAGATTTCAAAGGAGATAGTTGTGTGTGTTGTTACTGCTGGTCTGCCACGCTACTGGGGGGGTCTCATTTCGACCAAATATCAGGGAATTTAGGTGATGTGTGTCTTGTCACTGTGCCAGCAATTTTTTTGGGGGTTTACAACTTTATTTAAAACATTTGTGTATTGAGGTGATTTTCTGGGTCTTGTCACACTGTGCCAGCAAGTCTTTTTGGGTCTCATTTATACCAAATATCAGGGAATTTAGGTGATGTGTGTCTTGTCACTGTGTCAGCAAGTTTTTTTGGGGGTTTACAACTTTATTTAAAACATTTGTGAATTGAGGTTATTTTCTGGGTCTTGTCACTGTGCCAGCAAATCTTTTTGGGGCTCACTAATTTCTTTAAAACACTTGTGAATTAAGGTGATCTGTGTCTTGTCATACAAACAGTACCACGCTGTATTTTGGGGCTCACTAATTTCTTTAAAACACTTGGGAATTAAGGTGATCTGTGTCTCGTCATACAAAAAGTACCACGCAGTATTTTGGGGCTCACTAATTTCTTTAAAACACTTGGGAATTAAGGTGATCTTCTGTGTCTCGTCACACAGTCAGCAATTTTTTTTGGGGCTCACTAATTTCTTTAAAACACTTGGGAATTAAGGTGATCTGTGTCTCGTCATACAAACAGTACCACGCTGTATTTTGGGGCTCACTAATTTCTTTAAAACACTTGGGAATTAAGGTGATCTGTGTCTCGTCATACAAAAAGTACCACGCTGTATTTTGGGGCTCACTAATTTCTTTAAAACACTTGGGAATTAAGGTGATCTGTGTCTCGTCATACAAAAAGTACCACGCTGTATTTTGGGGCTCACTAATTTCTTTAAAACACTTGGGAATTAAGGTGATCTGTGTCTCGTCATACAAAAAGTACCACTCTGTATTTTAGGGCTCACTAATTTCTTTAAAACACTTGGGAATTAAGGTGATCTTCCGTGTCTCGTCACACAGCCAGCAATTTTTTTGGGGCTCTCTAATTTCTTTAAAACACTTGGGAATTAAGGTGATCTGTGTCTCGTCATACAAACAGTACCACGCTGTATTTTGGCGCTCACTAATTTCTTTAAAACATTTGGGAATTAAGGTGATCTGTGTCTCATCATACAAAAAGTACCACGCTGTATTTTGGGGCGCACTAATTTCTTTAAAACATTTGGGAATTAAGGTGATCTGTGTCTCGTCATACAAAAAGTACCACGCTGTATTTTGGGGCTCACTAATTTATTTAAAACATTTGTGAATTAAGGTGATCTGTCTCTTGTCACTGGCTGCCAGCTATCAGTGAGTCTCACTGAGTTATACCAGAGTTATTTTAATCTTTATACCAGAGTTTAATCAGAGTTCTGTATATATTAATCTATATATCACTCACCATGTCTGAAAGAACAAAAAGGACAGGCAGACGCTCCCAGCCACAGATAAGAGGGCAAGCAGCCCCTGTGTGGGGAGACTGTGTCTCTGGTCGTGGTGGACGTAGTGCATCCTCTGCAGGGGCACGCTTGTCCTTTCTAACTGGTGCTGGCTGTCTTAAGCAGCAGTAGCAACATGCAGAGGACTTGGTAGATTGGCTAACCAGGCCATCCTCATCCTCCGAGTCCTCTGCCAGCCAGGCTTCTAGTGCTTTACAGTCCACCTCAGCTGCCAAAGCATCTAATGCAGCCTCCATGTCCACAGCTACTCCTGCCGTAGCCTCGCTATCACACACGGAGGAGTCAGCTGAATTGTTTGACTACAATGAGAGTGACATGCTGCTTGAAGATGCGCAGCAAGTACAGTGCTCTGATTCAATCTCTGAGGTTGAGCAAGGGAGTATAATCAACCTAGAGGAAGGGGGTGCCAGTGATGACACACAAATAACTGTCACTCATGTTGCCCCAGCAGCTGCAGCATACTGCCAAGTTGGCTCCAGTGACGAGGAGATAGGGGGTGAAGATGACATTGATGAGGTCACTAACTCCACCTGGGTGCCAGATCGAACTGAGGAATCAAGTGAGGAGGAGGCCCAGCAAACACGAGGCACAACATCCTCTGTGACCAACCGTAGCACTAGCCAGTCCAAGGCATCACATGTCAGAGCTGCTCCGGTGCAGAGCACTGTTGTCTCAAAGAACACATGCAGGAACTCTGCTGTCTGGGAGTTCTTTAAGAAATGTGCAGCAGACCCCACCGTTGCTATTTGTAATCTATGTCAGAGGAGGCTGAAGCGTGGGATAAACACCGGACACTTGGGTACCACGTGCTTGAGGCGACATATGAACAAGTGCCACACATCTCGTTGGAGCAAAACTTTGCGTAGGTCCTCCTCCTGCTCATCTGTCTCTACCCACACTGTATGTCCACATGCAATTGCCTACAACCTCCACCGACAGGGATGATGCTACAGTAATGGATGTACCAGCAGGTCCTTCCTCACAATGTGACATCATCCCAGTAGCTGAAGATTTACGCAGTCAGATTACGTTGCCGCAGCTGCTGCAGCGAAAGAAAAAATATAGTCCCAACCATCCCCAAGCACAGCGTCTAAATGCCAGCTTAGCAAAATTACTCGCATTGCAGCTGCTGCCTTTCCAGCTGGTGGACTCTGCTCCCTTCTGTGAATTTGCTGAATGCGCTGTACCACAGTGGCAGGTTCCAAAACGCTATTACTTATCACGCAAGGCCATTCCAGCACTATACCAGCACGTGGAAGACAATGTTATCCAATCATTGGGAAAGGCAGTCAGCAGCAAGGTGCATGTTACTTTAGACACGTGGTCCAGCAAGCATGGACAGGGTCATTACATTTCCTTCACGGCACACTGGGTAACCCTGATTGCAGCTGGGAGGGATCCAAGATGGGGCTCTGTGTTGGAGCTTGTTCATCCACCACGCCTCCAGAAAGCTGCTTGTATGAGGTCTGTCTTCTCCACCACCACCACCTCTTCCTCCTCCTCCTTCTCTGTCTCTGGCGAAGTGGAAGTTAAAACCACGCCTGACAGTGTCTACGCAATGGCTCAAGCAAAAAGATGCCATACTGTGCTTGAGATGGTTTGTTTAGGGGACAGGAGCCACACCGGGTCAGAAATTTTGTCAGCTCTGCAGGGGCAGGTGCAGAGATGGTTAACACCACGCCAGCTTGAGCTGGGAATGATCGTCTGCGATAATTGGCGCAACCTTCTCTCCGCCCTACGCAAGGGTAAATTGACGCATGTACCATGCCTAGCACACGTCCTAAATCTGGTGGTACAGCATTTCCTAACCAAGTACCCAGGGCTGCCAGAGCTTCTCATCCAGGTCAGAAAAGTCTGCAGCCACTTCAGACGGTCATTCCCAGCAAGCGTTCGCCTGGCAGAAATTCAAAGAGAATTCCACCTTCCCACAAACCGTCTGATCTGTGACATGCCCACCAGGTGGAATTCGACAGTAGCAATTCTGCAGCGTCTGCACCAGCAGCAGAGGGCCATCAACGAGTACCTGTGTGAGTATGGCACAAGGACAGGTTCAGGTCAACTTGGTTTTTTTTCCCCCCCGCAGTGGCTGATGATCAAGGATGCATGCACTGTACTGTCACCATTTGAGGAGGCAACGAGGATGGTGAGCAGGGACAGTGCATGCATCAGTGACACAATTCCTTTAGTGTTCCTGCTGGAGCACACTCTGCGGGGAATTATAGATGTGGCTCTAGAGGCAGAGCAGCGGGAGGAAGAGGAGGCCTTCCCTAGCTCTCAAGGCCCCAGTCTTTCCGCAGACAGCATTCCAGCGGGTCCTACTCAGATCAGACAGGAGGAGGATGAGGAGGAGGACTATTTAAGTAGTGGGGGCATTGAAGGTGGGGATTCCTCAAGGCAGGGTTTTGTGTGCCCAGAAACAGAAGGGCTTGTGCGTGGCTGGGAGGAGGAAGTGCACGATACGGTCATCCTCATTGACCAGGAAGACTCGGCAGCTAATGCCACCTCCAACCTACGCTGCATGGGCTCCCTAATGATGCAAAGCCTGCTAAAGGACCCAAGGATTCGTGCTATAAAGGAGAGGGATCATTACTGGTTGGCAACCCTTCTTGATCCACGATACAAGGGGAAAGTTGCAGAGCTCATCCTGCCCACACAGAGGGAGCACAGGATGACAAAACTTGAGGACGCTCTAAAGCGAAACTTGTGCAACACCTTTCCAGGCACTGTTAGATTACCAAGTGATGACACAGGTGCTTCTGAGGCTGCAGGTGATCAGAGGAATAGCGGTGAAGGCCAGGGCCGCTTGACTGATGCATTTTTAATTTTTTTTAGTCCTCGACGCCCAGGGACGTCAAATGTAGGCACCCATTGCCAGCATCTTCACCATATGGTGCAGGACTACCTAGGGGCAAGGGCAGACCCGGATACCTTTCCAGCAGATGATCCACTGGCTTACTGGGTGTTGAGATTGGATCACTGGCCAGAACTTAGCCAATATGCTATGCAGCTACTAGGTTGCCCTTCATCTAGCGTGCTTTCCGAAAGGACGTTCAGTGCCGCTGGAGGTTTTGTCACAGACAAAAGAGTGCATCTGTCCACCGACTCTGTAGACCGGCTGACATTTATAAAAATGAATCAGTCTTGTAGGATCTGGTAGACTTAGAGTTGTGGATAGAAGGCATGTCCCACAATCTGTGGCTCTTCTTAATTCTTTTGAGGCACTTTCAGAGTGTAGTGGTAAGATGGATATAGGATCAGACACCATAGTTGAGGAACCACCATCCACTATGCCTAAGGTATGCAGCACTGCAACCAAGGACAAAAATGAAAAGGTGGGACTTGATAAAAGGCAATTGTTGCTGGGTGATTCTATCATAAGAGGTGTTGAGCTGGAGAGTAGTGGTTTGGTGAGATGTCTTCCTGGGGCTACTGCTCATAGAGACAAGAGACGTATTCTCAATATTGTCAAACAAGCAAAGCAACAAGGGGAAGTGGACGTTCTAGTCCATCTAGGGACAAATGACTTGGCTAGCAATGAGGGTTCTGAGATTAAGGAAGATTTTTGTGTTCCTGGAGGTGAAATACAGCAGATTGCGTCCACTGTGTCATTCTCTGAAGTTTTGCCTGTGCATAACATTCAAGATAGGCAGATGCGCAATAGGGAATTCAATTTGTGGCTTCGGGAATGGTGTCGGGAGCAAGGATTTGGCTTTGTGTCGCATGATAGCTCTAATTGGAGCAGAAAGGAACTGTATAAAAAAGATGGTTTGCATCTTACTCATAGGGGAACATATGTTCTCAGTGAGAAGTTCAAAGGTTTCGCAAAGAAATATTTAAACTAGGAGGGGGGGACAAAACGGTAAAAAACAATCTGCCCGATTGTCCCCAAAACTAAATCGGAGGGTGCAAGCAACATGCGAGGTAAAAAATGACATGCTCAGAGTCGTGTCTACAAATGCTCGCAGTTTAGTCAATAAAATCAATGAACTAGAGGCAATGATGGCAGCTGAAAAAGTAGATTTAGTGGCGGTTACTGAGACATGGTTCAGTGAGAAAAATAACTGGGACATAACAATACCGGGGTACTCTTTATATAGAAAAGACAGAGAAGGTAGGAAAGGAGGAGGAGTGGCCCTGTATGTGAAAAACAACATAAAAACGAACCAAATAAAAGTGAGCGAGGTGAACATAGAGTCAGTTTGGGTTACGCTAACATTTGGCAATCATACAGTAGCTTATGTAGGTGTGATCTATAAACTCCCTGGACAAGCAGAAGAACTAGATAATCTGCTGGTTGAGGAAATAGCCAAAATGGCAATGAAGGGGGAGGTTATTATCATGGGGGACTTTAATCTTCCTGATGTGAACTGGAAAACCAAAACAGCTGGGTGCACCAGGAGTACAAATATTCTAAACTCCCTACTGGGATTATCTCTAACACAAGTAGTTGAGGAGCCGACCCGTAAAGAGGCCATATTGGATTTAATACTCACAAATGGAGGTTTGGTATCGGACGTTGTTGTAGGTGAAAATTTGGGATCTAGTGATCACCAGTCAGTATGGTTTAATATAACAACAGGGATGGAGCCGCACCACACAAGAACGAAAGTTTTAGACTTTAAAAAACAGATTTTTCTAAAATGAGATTTTGTGTGAAGGAGTCATTATCAGACTGGAGGAGTTTAAAGGGAGTCCAGGAGAAATGGGATTATTTAAAGGAAGCATTATTGAAGGCCACAGGAAATTGCATTCAGCTTGTTAGCAAAAACAAAAAAGGGAAGAAACCACTGTGGTACTCTGCAGAAGTGGCCAAAATAGTGAAGAACAAAAAGATAGCATTCAATAATTATAAAAAAACTCAGAGTGAAGAAGATAGGCAAACCTATAAAATTAGGCAGAAAGAGGCAAAGCAATTTATAAGAGCTTCCAAAGCACACGCAGAAGAGAAAATAGCTCAGTTAGTAAAAAAGGGGGGACAAAACAATTTTTAGATACATAAACGAGAAAAGAAAAGTAAAACAAGGATTAGTTAGATTAAAAACAAAGGAAGGAAGGTATGTAGAAGAGGATAAAAGTCTCGCTGACTGCCTCAATGAATATTTTTGTTCAGTCTTTGCAGAAGAAAAGGAAGGAAAGGGACCTCAGTTAGGAGAGAACACCAAAGAGACATTTACATATCAGTTTACAGAGGAGGAGGTTCTACAGCAGCTGTCTAAAGTAAAGACAAATAAGTCAATGGGGCCTGATGGGATCCACCCTAAATTATTAAAAGCGCTCAGTGATGTAATAGCAAAACCATTAACAGATTTATTTAACCAATCCTTGTTAACGGGAGTCGTCCCAGAAGACTGGAAATTAGCAAATGTTGTGCCCATTTACAAGAAGGGTAGTAGGGAGGAATCAGGGAACTATAGGCCAGTTAGTTTTACGTCAGTAGTGGGGAAATTAATGGAAACCATGTTAAAGGAAAGGATTGTTGAACATCTAAAAACACATAGATTACAGGATCAGAAACAACATGGGTTTACCTCAGGGAGATCATGCCAAACTAATCTTATTGATTTTTTTGATTGGGTAACAAAATTAATAGACACAGGTGGTGCAGTAGACATTGCTTATTTAGATTTCAGTAAGGCTTTTGATACTGTTCCGCATAGAAGGCTTATCAATAAATTGCAATCTTTGAGCTTGGATTCCAATATTGTTGTCTGGATTAGGCAGTGGCTGAGTGACAGACAACAGAGGGTTGTGGTAAATGGAGTTTATTCGGCGCAAGGTCTTGTTACCAATGGGGTACCTCAGGGGTCAGTACTTGGACCCATTCTCTTTAATATTTTTATTAGTGATATTGCAGAAGGTATTAATGGAAAAGTATGTCTTTTTGCTGATGACACAAAGATTTGCAACAGGGTTGACGTTCCTGGAGGGATCAGCCAAATGACAAATGATTTAGGTAAACTAAAAAACTGGTCGGAGTTGTGGCAATTGAGTTTTAATGTGGATAAGTGCAAGATAATGCACCTGGGACGTAAAAACCCAAGGGCTGAATATAGAATATTTGATACAGTCCTAACCTCAACATCTGAGGAAAGGGATTTAGGGGTCATTATTTCAGAGGATCTAAGGGTAAGTATTCAATGTAATAGAGCAGCAGGAAATGCTAGCAGAATGCTTGGTTGTGTAGGGAAAGGTATTAGCAGTAGGAAAAGGGAAGTGCTCATGCCACTGTACAGAGCACTGGTGAGACCTCACTTGGAGTACTGTGTGCAGTACTGGAGACCGTATCTCCAGAAGGATATAGACATCTTAGAGAGAGTTCAGAGAAGGGCTACTAAAATGGTGTATGGCTTGAAGGAGAAAAGTTACCAGGAAAGGCTTAATGATCTTAACATGTACAGCTTGGAAAAAAGACGAGACAGAGGAGATATGATAGAAACATTTAAATACGTAAAGGGAATCCACAAGGTAGAGGAAGGGAGTATATTTAAACGGAAACAAAATAGCAAAACAAGAGGACATAGTCTTAGATTAGAGGGGCAACGGTTTAAAAGTAACATCAGGAAGCATTATTTTACTGAGAGGGTGGTGGATACATGGAACAGTCTTCCAGTAGAAGTGGTAGAGGCCAAAACAGTAATTGAATTTAAGCAAGCATGGGATAGGCATAAGGCTATCCTAAACAAAAGATAAATCCAGGTAAAGTATCCATGTAATTGGGCAGACTAGATGGGCCGAAAGGTTCTTATCTGCCGACATTTTTTCTATGTTTCTATGTTTTCTATGTCCTGGATCAGCAGCTATCAATCCCCTGATGCTGATGTAATGGAATAGATAGGGGATGTCCTCTTCTGCATTCACAAAACCTCCAGCACTGAACTCTTCCACAATACCACAAAAGGGTTACGGTGTGAATGCACTTGCTGCCATGAAAGGCACAATATCTGGCTGCACTGACGCCCATTAAAAAAACCAAAAAACCTTTCAATATAGGACCACATGGTCCACCCCTGCACTCTTCCACAATACCACAGAGGAGTTACTGTATAATGATACTTGATGGCCTGGCATTAAAGGCACAATATCTGGGTGCACTGACGCCCATTACCACCAGATCAAAAACCTTTCAATATAGGACCACATGGTCTACCCCTGCACTCTTCCACAATACCACAGAGGGGTTACTGTATGATGATACTTGATGGCCTGGCATTAAAGGCACAATATCTGGGTGCACTGACGCCCATTACCACCAGATCAAAAACCTTTCAATATAGGACCACATGGTCCACCCCTGCACTCTTCCACAATACCACAGAGGGGTTACTGTATGATGATACTTGATGGCCTGGCACTAAAGGCACAATATCTGGGTGCACTGACGCCCATTACCACCAGATCAAAAACTTTTCAATATAGGACCACATGGTCCACCCCTGCACTCTTCCACAATACCACATAGGGGTTACTGTATGATGATACTTGATGGCCTGGCATTAAAGGCACAATATCTGGGTGCACGGACACCCATTACCACCAGATCAAAAACTTTTCAATATAGGACCACATGGTCCACCCCTGCACTCTTCCACGATACCACAGAGGGGTTACTGTATGATGATACTTGATGGCCTGGCATTAAAGGCACAATATCCGGGTGCACTGACGCCCATTCCCAGATTCATATCTTTTTAATATAGGACCGCATGGTCAACCCCTGCACTCTTCCACAATACCACAGCGGGGTTACTGTATGATAGTACTTGCATGCCTGGCACTAAAGACACAATATCTGTGTGCACTGCCATTGACGCCTGTATCAGATTCATATCCTCAGAGGGGTTACGGTGTGACGGCACTGTTGCCGACGCTAAAAGCCCAATTTTAAAGCACCTATTGTTACTTTCATCCAAAGCCTGCATAAGTTTCACAATAATTTAGCCAAAAAAAAACTAAACTTTTTCTGCGCGTCCTAAAATGTCTTTTCATACAGACTGCCGCCCCAAGCAGTTGTTTATGGATAGATTAAAGGAAAAGCATTTACCGTCATATGAAACGTCATTTTTTTGTTTTTAAGTGTTTCTATACATCCTAGAAATCCGCCACTTCACGGGCAGGTTATGGGGACCTCCTAGGCACGATATTTGAAGGAATTTTTCGTTTTTATTTTTAACCCTTATTTCATGGAAAACCTACTGTCCCTTTAAAAATGTTTTTTTAAAACTTTTTGTCCTTGTTTCCTGTCCCCCAGGGCACTACCCGGACCCCCATACACCTTTTATGGCAAATATGTAGCATATATGCCCTCTTGGAGGGCACTCTAAAAAACCGAATTTTCAGCCCCATTGACTTGCATGGGGGTTCGGGTTCGGTCCCGAACAAATGGGAAGTTCGGGTTCGGGCTCGAACCGAACTCGGGGAGTATTCGGCTCATCCGTAGTCCTGACCAGTGGTTCAGTAAGGAACCTCAAGATTTTTAATGGCAGTCCTGACACCAACCCAACTGTTAGTAGCAGCTTGCATATTTGTGAATCATTATCCAATTATATTGCTATATTTTGACTGAGCCACTGTGTTAGAAACTTGATTCGGAAAGTATTTGGGAATGGTACCACTTCTGGTATCTGCTCCTAGAGTCCAAAGGACTCCATGGAGTGAAGTGCAAACCTGGGCAAGAAGGAGCATGGAAACTATTTGTTGCTAGTGTTACGCCACATGAAGCCAGAGGATCATGTTGTCTTCTCCGTGGGATCAGGGGTAAGCATGGGATTTTTTTAACTATTTAAATTCCAGGTTTTGCAAAAGAAAATGAGCAAGAAGAGAAGTGAGAGATCACCTGGGTTTGACATTTCTGAATACCGATTCAAGCCATGAAGAACGAGCTATGGGCTCAATTTAATTCAGTCCGATGGCTGAAAATGCAAGCCTTTTTGAGCTGCTTTTTGCATCATCATCAGTTTGGGAGATTGATATCGGCATTTTGTGGGTTTTCGAATCCCGAGAAAATTTCTGATCGAATATATCTGCTCTCATGGATCAAAAAGTCAGCTTTCGGCTACATTTTTCATTGGAAATAGCGGCTTGAGTGATTCAACTCAGCGATTCAGGATGCTGATTTCTGAAACAATAATAAAGGTGTTTAGAAATAGATTTTAGATGTATAGAAAATTCTTAAAAGTGTTTAGAAATTGAGTTTTGCATGCTTGCAGTGCCGTGCAATGTATTTTCAGGGACTTACAGGTTGTAAATATAATCGTGGCATATTAAATTAGGATCATTTAGTATTTAGAAACCTATAACAGGAGACATACAATTCATAGAGACAACAGGAGGCATACAATTCATAGATAAAAACTTACTAATAAAATGTGATTGGTTGACTGAAGAAAAGGCAACAACTAAAAAGCAACAACTAAACAAAGTGAATGTGAACAAAGCCCCAGGGCCAAATGGAATTTACCCAGGAGTACTGAGGGAGCTATGTGTTGAAATATGTAAACCTCTGGTCTTAATATTTCAAGATTTTTTTTCTTTCAGGAATGGTACCAGAGGATTTGAGAAAAGCTGATGTGGTCCCCATATTCAAGAAAGGTTCAAAATGTAGGCCTGGGAAATATAGACCTGTAAGCTTAACATCTGTGGCTGGGAAAGTATTCGAGGGGTTACTAAGGGATGATATTCAGGAATCCGTGAGCTTAACATCTGTGGCTGGGAAAGTATTTGAGGGGTTACTAAGGGATAATATTCAGGAATTCATTGGGATGTATAATGTAATTAGCAAAAATCAGCATGGTTTTATGAAACACAGATCATGTCAGACTAACTAATTGTATTCTATGAAGAAGTAAGTAGAAGGACAGATCAGGGGATCGCACTGGATGTGATTTACTAAGATTTTGCCAAAGCTTTCGACACAGTTCCACACAAGGTTACTATTTAAATTAAGAAAAGTTGGTCTAGATGAAAATACTTGTTCTTGGATAGAAAACCCAGGACATACTTGAAAACGAGAGAAATCTCAATGTATCCTTCCTGGTAAAATCCTTTATAAATAAATAAATAGATAAAATAAATAAAACTGGTTAAAGGATAAGGTACAGAGAGTGGTCATAAATGGTAAATTTTCAAGAGGGACATCAGTGGTAAGTGGTGCCCCTCGGGGGTCTGTTATAGGACCAATTCTATTCAATTAATTTATAAATGACCTTGAGATAGGCATTGAAAGTCATGTATCAGTGTTTGCAGATGACACAAAACTAGGAAAGGTAATCCAATGTGAGCAGGATGTTACTTTGCTGCAGAGGGATTTAGATAGATTGGGGACTGGGCACTTAAATGGCAGATGAAATTTAATGTAGATAAATGCAAAATTATGCACTTTGGGGTGAAGAACACACAAGCAATTTATACCCTAAATGGTACTGAGTAGGGAAATCAAAGCAGGAGGCGGATTTGGGAATAATCATAGACTTCAAACTAAGTAACAATGCCCAATGTGAAACAGCAGCCGCCAAAGCCAGCAAGGTATTGGCATGCATTAAAAGGGGAATTCACTCTCAGGATGAAAACATGTCTGTCTTAAGAAAGGATATTATAGAGCTAGAAAAAAGTGCAGAGACAGGCAACAAATTAAAAAAGAGAATGGAAGGTTTAAGTTATGAGGAAAGGCTAACAAGTTTAAACCTGTTTAGTTTAGAGAAACTAGGCTTGTGCACTGATTTTTTTTTCGGTTCGACTCGGTTCGTTCGGATTTTGTAAATTTTCGTTTCGACTCGTTTCGGCCGATTTTCCTTTCGTTTCGGTTAGTTTCGTTTAGTTTTTCGTATCGACTTTTTTTTCGTGATTTCGAAAATTTTCGTGTTTTTCAGAACGTCTGTTCTCCTCGTTTCAAAGTGTCTATTTGTTTTGACGTAAACTAATGGTTTTTCGGATACGATAATTATACGATACGATAATTCTGCCACTGAGATTTCTCATGTTTTACAAGAAGGATACATTGAGATTTCTCATGTTTTACAAGAAAGATACATTGAGATTTCTCTGGTTTTACAAGAAGGATACATTGAGATTTCTCTGGTTTTACAAGAAGGATACATTGAGATTTCTCTGGTTTTACAGGAAGGATACATTGAGATGGGAATGATACAAAATTTAATTACAGAATCAGCCATATAAATACAATGTCTGAAATTACTGAAATGGAACCGAAATCAGGAATGGAGCTGAAATCACGAATGGAACGAAAATGAATTTCGATTTTACACATTTCTAGTCCATTCGAAAATTCCAAAAAGTTTTCGTTTTGGCACGAAAAATTTGTTCGGATCTGCCGTTTTCGGATCTGAAAATTTTCGGAAAATCGACCGAATCCAAATGCACGATCGGGAAATTTCGTGAAAATCCGAAACCCGAAACGCACATCCCTAAGAGAAACGTGCCTTAGAGGGGATCTGATAACTTTATATAAATTTATACGGGCCATTATAAACCATTGTCTGGAAGCCTATTCATTAACAGGACTATACACACAGGATACAAGGTCAACCATTTAGACTGGATGAAAGAAAATTCAGCCTAAAGCATAGGAAAGGTTATTTTACTGTTGAGAACAATAAAGCTGTGGAATTCTCTGCCTGTTGAGGTGGTTTGGTCAAAGACTGTACAGACTTTTAAACAACGACTGGATGACTTTCTGCAAAAACATAATATTAGTGGTTATAATATTTAATATGTGGGTAAAAGCTTCTTGATCCAAGGAGAAATCTGACGCCATTCTGGGGCCAAGAAGGATTTTTTTCCCAGTATGTTGCATATTGGCGAGCGCTTCAGACTGGATTTTTTGCCTTCTTTTGGATCAACAACAGTAGACGATGTGTGCAGGGGCGGACTGACAACTAATGGGGCCCCCGGGCAATTGGAGACCATGGGGCCCCCTTGTGTCGCACCCACACAAAATCCCACCCATACAATGCAACATCCACATGTACATTAGGGCACTAAAGAATTTATTTAACTCATTAAATTAATCTTTTTGAAAATTGTGTAAATTAAAATCCATTTGGACCCAGCAGCGAATTGGGGAATCCATTGTGCCCCCTCCAGAATTACAGAAGGCCAGCGCTCTGCCGCAGCAGCCACCACCGACTCATTGCAGCTATGCCTGAACCAAGGCACAGAAAGTCCCTGTGGTAAAAGAGGGAAACTGCAGATCACTTTAAAAGACACTGCACATTACAGAGCTCCACAGCAATAAAACTCACGCTCATACACGCTGCACATTACTGTATCACAGAGCTCCACAGCAATAAAACTCAGTAATGTGCAGCATGTATGAGTGTATCACAGAGCTCCACAGCAATAAAACTCACAGTAATGTGCAGCGTATCACAGTGCTCCACAGCAATAAAACTCAGTAATGTGAAGTGTGTATGAGCGTATCACAGAGATCCACAGCAATAAAACTCAGTAATGTGAAGTGTGTATGAGCGAATCACAGAGCTCCACAGCAATAAAACTCACAGTAATGTGCAGCTTGTTTGAGCATATCACAGAGCGCCACAGCCTTTTTGACACCCCCTGAGAAATCCCATTCTTCATTACACCCCCCGTGCCCCCACTACATTCTTTTTACGCAGGTCCCCCATTTTTGTTTTTACACAGGCTCCCCTTTTGTATTTCCAGGCATGTCCCCTTTTTTTTTAAAACTAGGCAGGTCCCCCTTTTTATCTAGGCAGGTCCTGTTTTTTGTTTATAGGCAGGTGCCCTGTTTGTTTTTATGCAGGTCCCCATTTCTTTTTCTAGGCAGGTCCAGGTCCTGTTTTTATAGGCAGGTCTCCATTTTTATTTTTGTGCATGTCCCCATTTTTTTTTTAGGCTGGCAGGCAGGCAGGCAGCCCCCCCCCCCACTCACCAGATGGGCCTCTGCTCTGCTGCTCTTCTGGGCTGGCTCCGCTGTCCTCCACGCATTTGCCTCCTCTTCTGGACCCTGGATGATATGATCACGTTGGTGGGTCATGTGACCCGCCAACGTGAATCTCGGCAGTCACGTGAGAGGGGGCGGGGCCAATGTAGCATGCAGCTCCCAGACTCCAATACCAAGTGTGGGAGAGACACGCTGCTTGCAGCGCCGCCGCAGACAACCACAAACTCCCACTGTAACCAACCAATGGACATGTTACAAAAACCGGGCCCCTGCCAACCTGACGGGTCAGTCTGTCCCTGAAACGTATGTTTAGCGGAGGGGGGCCCGAGCACCCCACCACTCTCGGGCCCTCGGACAGTGTCCAAATGGACCGAGTGGTCAGTCCGCCCTGCCCTGGATGTGTGAAAGGCTGAACCCGATGGACGCATGTCTTTTGTAACTATGTAACATGCAGTTTGCAAATATAACTGTATAATGCTGAAGCTCTGAATGTACACATTTACTGTAACAGTAAAAAAATGTATCTACGGACTTATGCATGACTCCAATCACGCAAATGATGATGTCCAGACTTGCTGAAATTCAACCAACATTGTGAAGCATGCACGATTTTACTTTAAATGTGAATCCTACATAAATTATTTAAAAATAATTTTTTTGTACAATTGTTTGAAAATGAATTATTCTTTTTATTTATTAACACTTAAATATTAAAGCTATTATTTATTTAAACTAAGCAAATTAATAGAATCAAGATTGGTATTTTTAGTTAATATTCTCAATTTGATTAGTTTAAATAAATAATAGTTTAAATAAATAATATTCTCAATTTGATTAGCTTAAATAAATAATAGTTTTAATAATTTATTTCAACAACTTTTAAAGCTAGAAATATTAAAAGTGCACTAATTACAAAAACTCTTAGGGGGTTATTAATTTCGACATTTCAGTGCTCTCTCATTCCCCGCACTTCCAGGAATCAGGAAAGTTCTCCACCCTGCGGTGAATTCAGCATTTACTGTAGGGTCCCGGAGTGCAGTGCAAATCCGCTGCACACCCACTGAAATCCCACCAAAAACCTGCTGGAACTGAAGCAAAAATCACGCCGAACACGTTGGAAAAAGCCGCCGATCACAGCGCAGACCAGCCGCCTGAAAAAGCTGATAAGCTGATGAACAGGATAAAAAAAAAATACGATTGAAAGTGTCAAAATTGAAACGATGTTTGCAAAAAAACTACTGAATAAAAATGCCTGTAATTTACATATAAGGTCCAATGAATGATAATAAAAGGCCTGTTACAGAAAAAAGAAAAAACACTTTAAAAAAAATGGCAAAAAAAAATTGACGAAACAAATCCCGAAAAATGCTTAAATATTCTAAAAATCAATAAATAGACTTTTTGAGGCAGATTAAAATAATAAATGGTTTATTCGATATTTAATAAAAACGGGAATATTTTTAACATTGAAACCTATGGGGTTCATCTGAATAAACCTGCTGAATGAAATCATCAAACAGCAGGGTACTTCAGCAAATTTTCACTGCTGTTCGATGTTCTCTGAATAGATTAACCATTGCTTCTCTATGGGGGTTTCACTGCCTTCGAACAGGCACCGTACTTGCTGACAGTTCACCAAAATGTGGCAAACTGCCTGCTCTCTGAATAGCCGAATGGCCCCGAAATGTCACCAAATGGAAAAATTCCCTGTTCGGTGACATTTCGGGGCCAGATTGGCTCTCTCTGAATAACCCCTTTAGATATTCTTCTAGTGGTGACCTTACCTTACATGAATATCTGAATTAAGAAATCACAGTTTAAAGACTAAAGTCATTCTGCTTTTTGAACTCTTTCTTTTAAACCAGAAAGTGTATTTAATAAGGGATTGAAAAGCATCATGAAGCAGTGATTTAAACATTGTACACTCCATTTAAAATTAATATGGGTCTGTGCATGATTTTTCTCAATCCTTTAAGGACCACATAGATTTCAGCATGCAATAGCTTCTAGCTGTGGTAATGTCCAGTTGGAGATCGGGTGAGGAATGTTCTGTTTCTTTTGAAGTGCACTTTACTTTGCTGTTTTATACATTGTGAACTTGATTGTCTATAATGTCACGTCACATGGGCACTGAAGCATGCACCAATGTGACAAAACATAAAAAGAATAGATTGAGCTGGAAAATATTTCCAACTGTTACTGTTTTTCAAGTACTTGACATCCTGTTCCAAAATGACAGACACGAATAGATGGGTCACCTAACAAAATAAATGACTGCCAACACATGTCTGCATGTTACAGAGTATAGACAGAATTCTAACATTAGGCGCTAGGTGACTTTATAACAGTTTTGTTTGTTTAGATCTAATTATTTATTTCAGACTGCCCATAGTCGTTGGGTTGGGATTTTATTTAGGAAAAGAAATAAAACAGGACAATTAGTATGTGACAAGAGAAAAATGGGTAAAAGAATCATATTATCTCCTTGATCTATTTTTTTACTGCATTAAGTTTTACTCTATTATTTTATAATATATAATACAAGAATGATCAACATGAAATACAGAAATGGCTTTACTCAATACACTTAAGCATATTACTAGCACTGAGCTCCTAGTAATTCCTCCTTCTGGTGCCTCCCCACCTCCTGAATTTTCTATCATGGTTGAGGGTATCACTATCTCCCCATCTAGCCAGGTTCATTGTCTCAGAATTACACTTGACTCTGCTCTTTCCTTCATCCCCCACATTCAGTCTCTTTCCTCCTCCTGCCGCTACCAACTACGTAATATTTCCAGAATTCAACCTTTTCTTACCGCTGACACCACAAAGCAGCTCATCTATGCCCTTGTAATCTCCCGACTTGACTATTATAATAATCTTCTAGCTGGCCTCCCTCTCTCCCGCATCTCCTCCCTACAATCCTTTCTAAATGCCTCTGCCAGGCTCACCCACCTCACACGACGCTTGGTCTCTTCTGCTCCCGTCTACGAGTCCCTTCACTGGCTCCCATCCATTGCAGAATTAAATTCAAAATCATTACCCTGACCTACAAAGCTCTCACTAACTCAGCCCCCACTACCTGTACTCCCTAATCACCAAATACACCCCAGCCCGCTCCCGAAGGTCAAACAGTGACCTGCGCCTAGCTTCTCCCCACATCACCTGTTCCCATGATAGACTGCAGGATTTCTCCAGCGCAGCCCCCATCCTCTGGAATGCTCTCCCTCGTACGGTCAGACTTTCCCCTAGGTTCTCTTCCTTCAAACGCTCCCTTAAAACATTTGTATTTAGAGAAGCCTATTACCCGACTCCACTAATACACCTTACTGCCCCAACGAGTCCATCACTCTCACCTTGCAGTCCATCACTCCCACCTTGCAGTCCTCTCCTACTGTTTCCACCCCCAACCCTTCTAGATTGTGAGTTCCCATGGGAATAGGGCCCTTGTTTCCTCCTGTACTGGTTTTTCAAATGTTGTTCAATGTATTGTAACCTTGTCTATATTGTGCCAATTGTACAGCGCTGCGGAATATGCTGGCGCTTTATAAATAAAGAATAATAATAATTAACTAATGATAAAAAATACTTTTTGGAACAGAAACCAAATGGTCTTTCCAGTGTCCATCAGTTTCTGATTTACTGAAAATAGACCACACAAAAGTAAAATAGATCTTACACACACTAAAAAAAATGGAATTCATTTCACCAAGTGTTGTTTATGGGAAAAAAAATGTTTGTCCTACTTAAGACTCAATTTAATTTTTATTTTTTTTAATCAGCATATTTATAAATTTTAATTGAATCGCTTGTCATGCTTCCAGCCCTGGTGTCCGCTGGAGGTCCAGTTATTCTGACTTGTGCCCTAATCCAGGCCAGCTCTTCTCCCCAGGTTGGTCCGTAGACTTCGCTACAGGATTTCTGCTCTGCCATCAGTTACTCACATGCTTCCTGTTGGAGCTGGGCATGCTATATAAGGGAGTTACTTAGCTTTCCATAGGCACTTGCATTGAATCTCTGAGGAGGTGTTGGATCTGTCCTGTTCTCCAGCTCCCAATCTGTCTACCCTGCCTCACCTTATCACTCTCAGCCTTATCTTACCTTGCCTCACTTTGCTTTGCCTTGTCGTTTATTACCCTCACCCAACTGTGTCCTCATCCTAGTGTTCTCCAGTGTGTATACCGGTGTTCCAGATACCTGCATGCTCCTGTATACTGGTGGTCCAGAACACCTGCAAGATGTTAGTGCTTCCACTCTGCACTACCTAACCCACAATCTACAGCCTTGTTTTGCCAAACTCTAACCTGTACACAAGCATTCCTGTACATTTGCAAGCTGTGGTTTCTGCTATATCCCCCAACGCTTGGGACTATAAATCCATTGGCTTTGGGTCCCACCATAGCATATGCCAAGTGTCACCCTGACATTGTCATAGCGGATACTCCCATTGAAAAATATATCCACAAGAGCCGATATTAAAATATCCAAAATTTTATCAGGAATCGAAACATTGCATCTCCCGAACAAAAAGATGGCTGAAATGGGGCCAAAAATACTGGCAGGGTTCATGGAAAAGTTGCTTAATGAAGAAATCATGAAATTTAGAGATGCCACTATGCTGCTGGATATAATGGAAGTGATGGGATTTAGGACTCACATTCTTCTGCCTTATTTTCCCATTTTTATACTGTGATAAAGCTGGTGGAATGCATTTCATTGTCTAGAAGAGTGTTTCCCAACCACGTCAAGTCCCCCTAACAGGCCAGGTTTGCCAGATATCTGAAGCACAGCACAGATGATATGATTTGCTGCTCAGTGATTGCAGGATTCAGTCTGAATTTCCCGAAGGGAATCCTTAAAATCTGGCCTGTTAGGGGTACCTGAGGACCAGAGCTGGGAACCACTGGTTTAGAAGAATGTATGCAACGGTACCCACCCCACATCTTTCCAGTGGTAACTGGTGGGTACATCATTCAATTCCATGCAAGCGATTGATTTCCCACAGAGTGCACCCATTTTCCCTTATGGAGCAGACCTGAAGATGAGAAAAAAAAAGAGTTATTCACCTGCATCTTGGACTACAAACAAGGCTTTTTGTTTATTGGTTTTCTTTTTAAAGTTATATGGATTCTCATGTTCTTTCAGGTTAAGTTGTTCACTATTTTCTCTTAGCATCCTTCAATTAAAAAGAAACGGTAAAATAACACAAGGCAGAAGAATGTGAGTCTAAACCGCATCACTTCCATTATATCCAGCAGCATAGTGGCATCTCTAAATTTCATGATTTCTTCATTGTGCAACTTTTCCATGAACCCTGCCAGTGAAATGAAAAGTCTGCCAAATCCTATGCATAAGGAAATGTGTTCCACCGCTTAATAGCTTGTTAGTGTTTAAAGCTTGTGGACCTTGTGGAGGTTCTGCCGTCTTCAGTACGGGCAGGCTCTGACCCTTGCGGTTGGCGGATTATTTAATTAAAGTTGTGGCAATTGTTCCTCGCAGTCAAGACACAAATAAAGTCTACGTCTAAATGTGTCACTCAGTAACCCACAGGATGCTCTCCCATCTCTTGTGCCAGATGGCATCCTTTTAAAATGTGATTAGGAATTCCTGCATGCAGCCATTTTGTCTGTATACGACTCACCCATCAACCTGTCACTCGTGAAAGCAGCACCCTGGGTGCTGTCTAATGAAATGTATCGCTCAGATGAATCTATTCATTTTGTGACTGGGTTTACAAGAATGGGAGTAGGATAAACGTATTCAACACATTTCTTTATTATAATTCTGAAAAAAATAAACTGTTTTGGAGAGATGAAAACTACAAACTCATTCACATTGAAATCTATTTAAGCAGGGGGCGTCATATACCACAAAATGAATATTCTGAAGTTGCCAAGTTCAGTGGAAGTTAAACGTTTGGCTTGCGATTATGTCTCAGTCAGGAGCAGTCTTCCAGCTCCTGTTCGGCCATGGTTGCTACCATCATTTTGTCCTCTTCTCTTCATGTATCTACAAGGAAAGCTAACTGTAAGATTGAGACACTATTTGCCCCATTTGAAGATCAGCAGTAAACTAGGCTTGTGCACTGATTTTTTTTTCAGTTCGATTCGGTTCGATTTGTTCGGATGTTTAAAATTTTCGATTCGGCTCATTTCGACCGATTTCTGTTTCGATTCGGTTCGGCTCGTTTTTCGTGTACATTTTTTTTTCGGAATATCGACCATTTTTCGTGTTTTCGGGTCACTTTGCTCATTTTTTGTATCGACTTTTTGTGATTTCGGAAATTTTTGTTTTTTCGGAACGTCTGTTCTCCTCGTTTCAAAGTGTCTAACTCTATTCGTTTTGACGTAAACTACTATGGTTTACTTTTTTTATACTTTATATATTTTTTTATAATACATTTTTGGTTTGTTTTTCGGATCCGATAATTCATTCTATCGTGTTTTTTTTTTATTAAATAAAGATCCTTTTTTTCTTATGAATATACATTTCACAACTTTATTTAATCATATTAAAATGGTATGAAAGCCAAGGAACAAAAAAATGAACAAAACGATTTAAAAAACGCTAAACTGACCCGAATGCCACAAGAAACAAGTGATACGCATTTACAAATACAAAATTTACAGAATCAGCGATATAACCGATAATAGTTAAATATACGATGTCCAGAATTACCGAAATGGAACCGAAATCACGAATGGAACCGAAATCATGAATAGAGCGAAAATAAATTTCGATTTGACACATTTCAAGTCCATTCGAAAAATCCGAAAAATTTTCGTTTCGGCTCGGAAAACTTTTCGGATCTGTCGGTTTTCGGGTCCGATCCGATTCGGAAATTCGGCCGAATCCGAAGGCACGAATCGGGAAATTTCGTGAAAATTCCGAAATTCCGAAACCCGAAACGCACATCCCTACAGTAAACTGGGTGCAGTAGGTCGCAGAGCTCTTGCCAGCAGTAAAGTATTAACTCAATACCTCTGCTATTCTAACAGGGTTACTCAAAGAGATTCGAAAAGTCGCCGCACATTCCACCACACTTCGGGGCGATTCAGCGATCCTAGTTCACCGACCCTGCACTGCATTCAGCAAGCACCACGGGGACCCCGTAGTGCAGGGAATACTCACCGCAAACCCGCAGAACACTCACCGCAAAACCCACCGAACACTTACCGAACACTCATCGAAACCCGCAGAAACATGCCGAACACGCCGGAGAAACCCGAATAGCGCAGAGCAGCTGCCGGAAAAAGCCAACACGCAGACGAACGAGTTGAAAGAAAAAAAACAGTACGCTTGGAAGTTTGAAAAGTGAAACGCTGTTTGCAAAAAAACTACTTAATGAAAAGGTCTGGAATTTACATATAAGATCCAAAGAATGATAATAAAAAGGTCTGTTACAGAAAAAAGAAAAAACAATTTTAAAAAAACGAAAAAAAAAAGTTTGCCAAAAAAATTCCCAAAAATGCCTAAAAGATCCTAAAAATCCTACAAATAAAGAGACTTTTTATTGCAGAATAAAATAATAAACGGTTTATTAGATATCGGATTAAAACAGGAATATTTTTAACATTGAAGCCTATGGGTATCGCCTGAATAAATCTGTCGAATGAGACCACCGAACAGCAGGGCATTCGGCAACTTTTCCCTGCTGTTTTGTGTTCTCCGAATAGACGAAGCATTGCTTCTCTATGGGGGATTTCACTGCCCTCGAACAGACACCGTATGTGCAGCAATTCGCCAACATTTGGCCAACTGCCTGCTCTCAGAATAGCCGAATGGCCCTGAAATGTCATCGTTTGCTGAATTTCACTGTTCCGTTTCCTTTCAGGGCCAGATCAGCTCTCTTTGAATAACCCTGTAAGTATTGGCAGCTCCAAACTTGGGCACCACTAGTGGTACGAATCACGTCTAGTGACATCCTTATTTGCACTTTTGAGTGTTATGTTTCTCTCTTTGTTACTCAGGTTCATTTATGGTTATATAGGAATAAGTGGGAATGTACTTCTCATAGATTGTAAATTCCCTTGGGAACAGGGTCCCTCTGAATATGGTCATCATCCATGTGTGGTATTCCAATGTATTAACTCCCTGTACACTGATCTTGTGAAGCTGTGCGGAATATGTGGCACCATATAAATAAACGATAATAATACAATAATGATAATCTATTAGGGTTATTCAGAGAGAGGTGAAAACCAGGAGAATGACAGAAGAATGAAAATTCTAGGTCAAAATAGCCAAACCAGCAAAATTCTCCCACTTATCTCACTTTCCAAATCGGCTATTTGTTCTAGATTGTTCTCTTCTCCTGCCATTCTCCTGGTTTTCACCTCTCTCTGAATAACCCTGAATGTCTGTGTCTTTTCTAGTGTCCCTCCATGTCTCTGTATCTTTGCCAATTTTGACGTCTTCGGCCCCCATGGCTGGTTGCCAGTAGTTAGAGCTGGCAGATCGGCATCTGAGGGGTCGGAGCTTGACATTATGAGTAGCCACCAGCCTTTAAAGCAGGGCGAGAGGATCTGGTCCTTGCCCTGACATGGAGAAAAGTTCCCCCATTGCCTGTTGTCTGCATTTTTGCTATTGATACTTTGTTGCTGACCTGATTTTGTATGAGGACCCTGTACACGCTGTTACCCGGCTATTCCAATTGACAATTCTCTTGCTTATCCCTATTGTGCTTTTGCCTGTGCGGTTTGGTTTTCATTTTCGTGTTTTGCTGCAAGTTTTCTGTTTTCTGTTTGCTACAACTTGGTTTGAGTCCTAATCACAAGGCATCCAGTTGTTTGTTGTTTGTTCCTGCTGGTTGCAGCATTAACCACAAGTTTTATGATTAAAGTCCTGCCCTGCAGGTTGCTGAATATATATCCGTCAAGTATCTGTGTATTCCAAGTCGCTATACAGAATCCAATCTCTGATTGTAGGCCTGCCCTGTAGGCTGCTGAACTCAGTGAGTTCCTACTCTGTATAGCTGAGAAAATACAGAATCCAATCTCTGATTGTAGGCCTGCCCTGCAGGCTGCTGAACTCAGTAAGTTCCTACTCTGGATTGTTCAAAACACATAATAAGGTGTTGCCTCTGTTCTATGTGCTCCATGTATCATGACCTTTGATATCAGCAATCTGAAACCTATATATTACCACGCTTTTCTTGAATCACATCTTTAGTTATTGTATCAGTTCACAGAGAGTAGTTGTGTTTGCACTAAGCGGTCTTTTGGTCTCAAAACCAATTGAGCTTAGGTGCTACTCAGGCTTCTCCATTTACTCTCTGGCTTGGGAATATAGATATTGCAGCCTTTATTGCTTTTTTGTCATAGAAATCTGTCCAAGGATCCAAAATACGCTATTCAAGCTGGGTGCCATAGTGCACCGTTACACCAATGTCTCCATCAGTGTCTCTTGGTGTGTCTGTCAGTGTCTAACATATTAGGGCTATATTACAATGTTGGTGCTAATTTAACCAGAGCTGTTGTAAACTTAAAACCTCCATAGGCTATAATGGCTCTGGTAAGTTTACAACAGCTCTGGTCAAGTTAGCACCAACTTTGTAATATAGCCCTTAGTATTTTAGCTAGATTATAATGATTACCATTTCAGTTGATACAATGCCATTTATTTATTGGTTCTAATTATTTATTATAATAATAGATCATCAAGCTTTCTAATATTTGGGGTTTATAAGAAAGGGAGATTATATATATAAAATATATATATACCGGTATATATATTTTATATCATATCTATTCATACACCAAGGTGTCTTAATAACTAATTATGAAAAAGTCATATGAATGTGGTATCTTAAACTGCTTTACAATCTCATCTCAACTTTAATGCTGAATTCCGATCACACATCTTAATAAAACAAGTGTAAAGAGGGGATTATATTTGTTTTCACAGCTACACAGCTATCTCAGCAGACACTGTGCCAAGGAATGATATGCTCTCCTCACTCCATCACAAATGAGTGTTGAAGAAAAGCCAATTATGGCTAAACAAGCAATTCTAATTTATGGCTGTAGTCACAAAGAAGTGATAAGATTGTAAAAGTCAAAATGAAAAGCATGCTATCACACAGCAATATCCGTGGCACTTTACCCATGGAAAAAAACAAACGCATGCAGCAATTTGCATAGCCTAATTAGGATATAATTTCTCAGGATGTGACCGGCCCACAGTAAACAATATTTATCATTCAGTGTTTGCTTTTGTCTTTAATTTCGAGGTCTATTGTGGTGGAAAACATTTTTTATTAAAGTGAAAGGACAAAGAGGGCATGTCATTTAAAGGTGACATTAAGGCAGGCATCAGAAGACGAACGCAGTTTAACGTCTGCCGTAGCATAGAATCATGATCAATAGAGACCCACTCACGAAGTACGTGCGCAACGAACTGCGCACGCACAATGCACGTGGCAAACGGACGCAAGTTAGGCAAGAACGTAAAACCGCTACCACGGACACGCAGAGTGCGCCACGTCCATGTAGCGTTCTGTGTGAGTGAGGAGATTTATCTTAATAGCCTTAGGCTAATGTCAGACGAATGCAGTCTGAGCGCACTCTGCATGCGTGCACAACGGACAGACGTACTGACGGAAGATACTGTAGACACCAAACAGTCCGTGTTTTTTTGACGGACGTAGAAAAAAAAGGGAACTATGGGAAATAAAATTAATATGAAAAATGATAAAAATTTGAAAAGCCATTGTGTGCATCAAGGTGCTGGACGTCGCAAATGCGCTGCGTCTGACATCTCCTTATCACTCACACAGAACGGTACGCGTCCGTGGTAGCGGTTTTACGTCCTTGCCTAACTTGCGTCCGTTTGCCACATGCGTTGTGTGTGCGCAATTCGGTGCGCACGTACTTCGTGTGTGGGTCTCTATTGATCATGATTCTATGCTACGACGGACGTTAAACTGTGCGGCGACACGGACGTGATCACTGCGTTCGTCTGACATGGGCCTAATATGGAAATCTGCAGTTACTGCTCAAAATATGGAAATTGCCTGAAAAATGTCTTTGATTAAAGACTTTTTTGTTCAACATTCTTGGACGTCTTGCAAACTCAATCAAAACATGAAAAAAATGATCGATCATAAGGTAGAGGGACCTCCATAACACAGTGAATGCAAACATAATCAATGAACAGCTATGAAGTGGTTCTAACTACTATACCCCTTAAAAAAAATGAACAGAGTAGGGGGTCATAACTCCAATCCACTCAATGTTAACAAGTCAATGCAATATAGGAAAAGATGTAGAAAATGAAGACAATTGTTTCAGGTTTAATTAGGCCTAGTCAGGGATGTGTACTTCACGCTCTACTGATTTCAAGCCAAAGCAGCTGCATTAGGTACCTCCCATTGAGTGCTATTATTTTTGGCTTAATTATTAACAACCTTTGAGGGATTTGTTTTTCTAAGAATTCAGGATTCTGTGGTAAAGCAACGGTCTTCTTTTCTCACTTGTATATAAAAGATATAAAACATTTTTAAGTATATGTGCTTCATAAAGCTTATCAATGGTTATCATATTAGCATGTATTTAATCTCATAAGGCTGCTGGTTTGTTAAGGCTAGGGTCAGACTGAGGCAGTGCGAACGCGCGTTCTGGCGCACTTAATCACGGCCGTGCTAGCAGCAGATGCCGGGCAATGACGGCCAATATACGAAGTACGGTCGCACAAAAGTCCGGCTGCGCAACGCAAGTGGAAAATGAACGCATTTTTTCGAGAACGTTAAACCACTAGTACTGACGTACAGAGTGCGCTGCGTCCGCTAGCGGCGTGTGTGCGTGAATTGGAGACATCAGACGCTGCTAATGTCCGGCCAACATAACGTCCAGATGCAAGAAGTGTTTTATTGATGATCCGTACAAAATCACGGATGAAACTGCGCATAGTATGACCGCTATTGCGTATTCCGGGAAAAAATACGTCCATTCTTCGAACGCACATTTTCACGGACAACGTGAAAAATGCGTTAGTCTGACCCTAGCCTTATCTGGTGGAAATAAGTAGAGCATTGTGATTTTTTTTCTTATATTTGCTTTGGCATTTATTGTATTTTCCTTTGATTGTATGGTATATTTTCCTTTGTTATTTCCTTTGCTATTTGTCATTTGTGGCTATATATTACATATATTCATTGTGCGAGATTTACAGGGTTATTCAGAGAAAGGTGAAACTCTGGAGAACTTTTGAAGCAGTGAAAATTCTAGGTCAAAATATCCAAACCAGAAGAATTCTCCCATTTATCTCACTTTCCAAATCAGCTATTTTGACCTAGAATTTTCACTTCTCAAAGTTCTCCAGACTTTCACCTTTCTCTGAATAACCTTGTTAGTTTACGGTAATGTATGTTTTGAGATGATTATATATTTTTGATATTGATATAAAGATTTATAATTTTTTATGATCTTTTGTGGTTGTGCCATCTAAGGGCAATATTCTGTTCCCCACACTAAGGGCTCTATTACATTCTTTTCGCAAAAAGCCTTGCGCAGCGCTAATTTTTTTGCGTGCAGCATTAACGCGCGTAACTTAGGCTAGGGTCAGACGAACGCATTTTTCACGTTGTCCGAATGGACGGATTTTTTCACGGAATACGCGATAGCGGTCATACGATGCGCATTTTCGTCCGTGATTTTGTACGGATCATCAATAAAACCAATTTGCGTCTGGACGTTATGTTGGCCGGACGTGTGCAGCGTCTGACATCTCCCAATCACGCAAACACGCTGCTATGCGGACGCAGCGCACTCTGTACGTCAGTAGTAGCGGTTTGACGTTCTCGAAAAAATGCGTTCGTTTGCCACTTGCGTTGCACGGACGAACTTTCGTGCGGCCGTTCGTCGTATGTTCCCCGGCATTGGACGTCATTTGCTGCTAGCACGGCCGTGATTTCATGCGGCTAAACGCACGTTAAAACTGCTTTCGTCTGACCTTAGCCTTAACGCTGGTATTACAATCCGAGCAAATTTTTTCATCCGTCGAAAAATGTTGCGCGTAAAAAAGACGTGCAAAAACGCGCGCGTATTAACTCTGCGTGAAGAAATCGGTGAGCAGACTGTTTTTTTCACGCAATTCAGCCAATCTGAATTAAGAACCACAATTGTCTCCCGTTCAGTTTTTGCACTTGTCAAAATCAATCTGGGCATATATGCTGCAGCAATAATAAGAACACGCAAAACTTCTCAATTTTATTGTTTGGGTATGTGTAGAATGTGTAACTATACTTTGCTGTATTTTTTTTTTGGGCTGGTGTATTTGGTTTTGGCCAGGACGTTCAGATTTCCCGTTACCACCAGCTTTTAAAAGACGACAAAAACTATGCGCGCAAACATTGTCCGTAAAATTTTGCGCTAAGATTGTAATACCTTACGCGCACAAACGCATTTGTGCTCACAATGTTAAGTATACTACGCGCAAAGTACATTACGCTCGCAAAGGGTTTGCGCAGGTCCACTCGCGTTAGACGTTAACGCACATTTTTTGCGCGGACATTGTAATACGACGTTCTGCATGAAGGGTTTTGCCCCTCGCGTTAATGCATTTTTGCGCACGCGTTAAGGTTTGCGAGAAGAATGTAATAGAGCCCTAAAATGGGGACACATAGGCTGGGGTCAGACCAGTGCACTTTTAACGTGCGTTCTGGTGCACATAATTACGGCCGCACTAGCAGCAGATGACGGGCAATGACGGCCAATATACAATGTACGGCTGCACAAACGTCCGGCCGTGCAACGCAAGTGGAATTTGAACGCATTTTTCTGAGAATGCTAAACCGCTAGTACTGACGTACTGAGTGCGCAGCTGCGGCATAGCGGCGTGTTTGCGTGATTAGGAGATGTCAGACACTGCTAATGTACAGCCAACATAACGTCCAGACGCAAAGAGAGTTTTATTGACGATCCGTACAAAATCACGCCCGAAAATGCGCGTCGTCTGACCGTTTTTGCGCATTCCGTGAAAAAATACGTCAATGCGTTCGGACGCACTTTTTCACGTTCGCAGGGAAAAATGCTTTCGTCTGACCCTAGCCTTAGGCTAATGTCAGACGAACGCAGTCAGAGCGCACTGTGCGTGCGTGCATAACGGACGGACGTACTGACGGAAGATCCTGTAGACACCACACGCAAACGAACGCATTTTTTCTAGAATGTCAAACCGCTAGTACGGACGTACAGAGTGCGCTGCGTCCGCTAGAGGCGTGTGTGCATGATTGGGAGACGTCAGACGCTGCTAATGTCCAGCCAACATAACGTCCAGACACAAAAAGTGTTTTATTGATGATCCGTACAAAATCACGGACGAAAAGGCGCATCGTATGACCGCTATCACGTATTCCGTGAAAAAATGCGTCCATTCGTTCGAACGCACTTTTTCACAGACAACGTGAAAAATGCGTTAGTCTGACCCTAGCCTAAACTGTGCGGCAACACGGACATGATGACTGCGTTCGTCTGACGCTAACCTAAAAAGCAAAATTTGAACCTGCAGGTTTCTGCAAAGCATCCCCATTTTAGCCTGAGATTCCGGGACAGTAGTCACCACAGCATCTTGCGCTACCCACGGGGATACTTGTGGCAGCACGTCCGTGCCACCACAAGTATCACCTTCTAGGGTCCATAGGACTCCATGGAGAGTTGTGCTGCTGGGCTGTGAGCCCGGGATGATCGCAAAGTGATCGTGGAGTGAGCCTGGGGACTATTTGTCCTCAGTCTCACTTTGCTCCCAATGGCAAGAAGCGTTGTATCAGGCCACTGTTCTCATTGCGGGATGAGAGGTGAGTATCAGATTTATTGGAGTTTTTTTAGCTGGTGCTACATGAGTTACCACCAGCTTCTAGGTGATGGTACAAATTAGTTTAACCCAACGGTGTGGTAATTAGCACTAGCACTTTGTAATTATGGATGAGCCGAACACCCCCATGTTCGGTTCGCATTCGAACTCGAACAATTTCAAAAGTTTGAGTTCGAAGACGAACCGAACTCATTGCAAGTAAATGGGACTCAAAATTTCGATTTTTAGAGTGCCCTGCAAGAGGGCATATATGCAATATATTTGCCATAAAAGGTGTATGGGGGTCCGGGTAGTGCCCTGGGAGACAGGAAACAAGTAAAAAAAGTAAAAAAAAGAAAATGTTTTTAAAGGAACAGTGAGTTTTCCATGAAATAAGGGTTAAAAATAAAAACAAAAAATTACTTCAAATATCATGCCTAGCAGGTCCCCATAACCTGCCCGTGAAGTGGCGAATTTGTAGGATCTATAGAAACATTTAAAAACAAAAAAATGACATTTCAAATGACGGTAAACGGTTTTCCTTTAATCTATTCATAAACAACTGCTTGGGGCGGCAGCCTGTATGAAAAGACATTTTAGGACACAGAACAACTTTAGTGATTCTTTTTTGGCTAAATTATGGTGAAACTTATGCAGGCTTTGGATGAAAGTAACAATAGGTGCTTTGAAATTGTGCCTTTAGTGTCGGCAACAGTGCCGTCACACCGTAACCCCTCTGTCGTATTGTGGAAGAGTGTGCAGGGTTGGACCCTGCGGTCCAATATTAAAATGATATGAATCTGGTACAGGCGTCAGTGCACCCAAATATTTTGCCTTTGGTGGCAGCAAGTGCCTTCACACCATTAGTAACCCCTCTGTGGTATTGTGGAAGAGTGCAGGGTTGGACACTGCGGTCCAAAAACATTTAAATTATATAAATCTGGTAATATAGGTGTCAGTGCACCCAAATATTGTGCCTTTGGTGGCAGCAAGTGCCTTCACACCGTAACCCTTTTGTGGCATTGTGGAAGAGTGCAGTGGTGGAGGTTTTGTGAATGCAGAAGAGATCCCCAATCTATTCCGTTACGTCAGCATCAGGGGATTGATAGCTGCTGATCCAGGACTGATTCATTTTTATAAATGTCAGCCGGTCTACAGAGTCGGTGGACAGACGCACTCTTTTATCTTTGACAAAACCTCCAGCGACACTGACTGTCCTTTCAGAAAGCACGCTGGATGAAGGGCAACCTACTACCTGCATAGCATAAGTTCTGGCCAGTGATCCAATCTCAACACCCAGTAAGCCAGTGGATCATCTGCTGGAAAGGTATCCAGGTCTGCCCTTGCCCCTAGGTAGTCCTGCACCATATGGTGAAGACGCTGGCAATGGGTGCCTACATTTGACGTGCCTGGGTGTCTGTCATGGAACTGACGTAGCGCTCCCCACGTCAAACCCCAAGACTTTTATTTCCATGGCGAAAACCCCAAAAGACATAGACCGTTGCTTTGGGGAAGACCTTATGTTCATTTATATTGTGTGGTTTTAAATATGTTTTACATCGTTTGGTTTTAGTTTAATTTAGTTTAGTGAAAAATGACATAGCTTTGGTTTTAAAATACTATATTCCTGTAGGTAAATGTGGTTTTGTATAAAACAGTAAACAAGCTTTGCTGTTGTGTAAATTATGCGTCAGGGATTTTCCCCATTATCTAAGTACATGTTTAATTTAAGGGATCTCTGATAGAGTGTGTGTTTAATCTGATGTGCTGGAACAATAGATGTACAAATGTTATGTGGACTGAAGGCTAAGAGAATGTGAAGAATGTTGATTGTAAATAACTGCCATACCTCATTGTATGGGTAGGCTCCTAATTAGTATGGGGAAACACCTCATTGTATGGGTAGGCTCCTAATTAGTATGGGGAAACACCTCATTGTATGGGTAGGCTCCTAATTAGTATGGGTATGCAAATTATGACTGTGGTACTTGAGCATAAATAGTGGCGTTGTTCATTAAAGGATTCAGATCATCTGAGTGTTTGAAACATACAGCTCTGCCTGGTGGTGTCATTTCACGTCGGCTATATCTCACCACCACCCAGGAACGGGTCACTCCAACTCCGCAGCAGAACATCGCTTCGCCGCGCCATTGCGCCACCTTGAATTGGTACCTCGGGATACCGCAACCACCCCGAATCGGGACCTCGACGCAGCGCCGTGCCTGCATCTTCAAGGAGACTCTACCGAACCGCGGTTCACCACGCAGACCGTCTCCAGCCTTTCAATGGTCAGTAGATCCGCTGCCCGAGACGCCGAGTGCCGTGCCACTCGGTAGTCGGGCGGATTTCCACCGTGGGTGCCCCATCTACTCTCCAGATCTCCCCCGCCATGTGGTCTTCTACCCAAGCCGCTCGAGACGCCGGGTGCCGTGCCACTCGGTAGTCGGGCTTGGCAACACCAAAGAGGGGGTCAGATAGAGCAGGACCGCAGGCGGATACTCCATTCCGTCACATTGGTGGCAAGCGGTGGGATAGCTCTCTGCACCCCCCAAGAAGACCCTCGCCATGGTGGTGTACAGTCACTACACCAGGGACACCCTACGTGGCATGTTGGAGACTCGGGGAGGAAATCCCGGCAACAAAAAAAAAGAAAACCCTGGTGAAGGAGCTTCACAGGATGGACCAGCAACTGATAAGCGTCCCCAACCCCGTAGAACCCTGGTTCGAGGTTTACAGCACGCCTGGAGCTTCATCCAAGGAATCTACACCCCTCAGCGATACCTCTTTTGTGATTTACAGCGCGCCTGGAGTTGTAATTGAGGACACCGCACATCCCAGCGACCCTTGGATGGAGGCTTACAGCTCGCCTGGAGCTGCATCCGAGGACGCCACACCCCCCAGCGATACCTCTTTTGTGATTTACAGCGCGCCTGGAGTTGTAATTGAGGACACAGGACCCCCGTCCATAAGAGACCGGTTCCAGCGAAGAGTAAGGAGGGCGATGGCCCAGGCCCAGGCGGATGCACCTGGTACCTGGCAGGACGAGCACTGGTGGAAAGATTTTGTCCGCCAGGAGATGTGGAACGAAGCCATTCAACAGGAGGAGGACTGCCCTGAAGAAGCCCTTCCCACTTATACGGAGGGGTTCGAGCACCAGTGGTACTTACGGGTGCCCTTTTTGGGAGCACAGCCCCGAGAGGAATGGCTGACGGAGCTAGGCGAACTGGTCCAGAGCGAAATTATACTGGACACCAGCTACAGAGCCCTCCAGTGGTTTACGTCCCAACTAATGCCCAGCACAGCAGACAGCGGCCCAACAAAAGGCTTCGACTACGGCGGCACAGGGCTGCTGTATACAAGGATGGGCAAAGACCCCGGTTTTGGGGACGACACAGAGTGGCGGCGGGAACAACTCCTGGACCTCCGGTATGAGGAACTGGAAGACCTTGACGATGACCGTGAGGCAGAGGAACTGGAGTTTCTGGTTGAGCAGGAATGGGAGCTCGAAAAGGCCTACAAAAGGCTGTTCGACGACGCTCCACAGCTAGGCCTGAGCCCCATTACCTGGGACTGTCTAGCGGAAGAAGCAGACAGCCCAAGTGACACTGAAGTATTGGAGCCCGAGATGCTCCCATGGGTCCCCGTCGGGACCACAGTAGATGAGCCGGCCAGCTCAGAAGAAGCACGGCAGGTGCCAAGCGACCAGAATGGGCCGCGTAAAGGGTCCGAGTGGCCCAGTGAGGAAGTTATCCTCCCACCCCCGCAAGAAGACACTGTGGCAGTGTCCGTTTACCCAGCAGAAGAGCTGGCAACGGGGCAGAGTGCCGCTGGCCTCTGCCCACCCTCCCTCATCTGCCCCGAGGAGCAGAAGGAGGATTTACCTGAGCTGCTTATCCCACAGCCGTTGACCCCATCCGACCCCCTGGACTTTGTTCCTGTACCCACCTCCCCAGCAGAAGAGCTGGCAACGGGGCAGAGTGCCGCTGGCCTCTGCCCACCCTCCCTCATCTGCCGAGGAGCAGAAGGAGGATTTACCTGAGCTGCTTATCCCACAGCCGTTGACCCCATCCGACCCCCTGGACTTTGTTCCTGTACCCACCTCCCCAGCAGAAGAGCTGGCAACGGGGCAGAATGCCGCTGGCCTCTGCCCACCCTCCTCATCTGCCCCGAGGAGCAGAAGGAGGATTTACTTGAGCTGCTTATCCCACAGCCGTTGACCCCATCCGACCCCCTGGACTTTGTTCCTGTACCCACTCCCCAGCAGAAGAGCTGGCAACGGGGCAGAGTGCCGCTGGCCTCTGCCCACCTCCCTCATCTGCCCCGAGGAGCAGAAGGAGGATTTACCTGAGCTGCTTATCCCACAGCCGTTGACCCCATCCGACCCCCTGGACTTTGTTCCTATACCCACCTCCCCAGCAGAAGATCTGGCAATGCGGCAGAGTGCCGCTGGCCTCTGCCCACCCTCCATCGTCTGCCCTGAGGAGCCGAAGGAGGATTTACCCGAGCTGCTTATCCCGCAGCCGTTGACCCCATCCAACCGCCTGGATGTCATTCCTGCACCCGCTTCCCCAGCAGAAGAGCTGGCAACGGGGCAGAGTGCCGCTGGCCTCTGCCCACCCTCTCTCGTCTGTCCGAGGAGCATAAAGAGGATACACCCGGGCTGCTTATCCCGCAGCCACTGACCCCACCGGAGATGGAGGACGCCATTCTCCTGCCCGGGGACCCTTCCTCGGCCTTGAACCTCCCAGCCGACGCGCTGGCAATGGGGCAGAGCCTGTTTCAACTCTGCCCATCTCCACACCCCTTTGGCCCGGAGGCCCCATGCAGCCACTGTTTTTTCCAACGGCTGACCAGGGCACTCGGGGCGCGTGCATTTAGCACCCGTTTTTCCCGGGTGCGCGATACCTCTGGAGGTGGTACAGGCGGTTCCCCTCCCCGACCACAGGACCCTTATTCCGGAGGGGGTACCCCCAAAGATTTGTACCCCCGACACGCCAGGCACTGCCGCAAGGACAAATGGAGAAGCCTGGTGGCTCGCCTCCTCCAACAGACTATGGACCCAGGTATGGACTATTGCTCCAACGACCCCGCGTCGACCCGTTGGGGTCCAACTGTGGCCGTCGGACTCCTTTGGGGAGGGGAGATATGTCATGGAACTGACGTAGCGCTCCCCACGTCAAACCCCAAGACTTTTATTTCCATGGCGAAAACCCCAAAAGACATAGACCGTTGCTTTGGGGAAGACCTTATGTTCATTTATATTGTGTGGTTTTAAATATGTTTTACATCGTTTGGTTTTAGTTTAATTTAGTTTAGTGAAAAATGACATAGCTTTGGTTTTAAAATACTATATTCCTGTAGGTAAATGTGGTTTTGTATAAAACAGTAAACAAGCTTTGCTGTTGTGTAAATTATGCGTCAGGGATTTTCCCCATTATCTAAGTACATGTTTAATTTAAGGGATCTCTGATAGAGTGTGTGTTTAATCTGATGTGCTGGAACAATAGATGTACAAATGTTATGTGGACTGAAGGCTAAGAGAATGTGAAGAATGTTGATTGTAAATAACTGCCATACCTCATTGTATGGGTAGGCTCCTAATTAGTATGGGGAAACACCTCATTGTATGGGTGGCTCCTAATTAGTATGGGACACCTCATTGTAATGGGTAGGCTCCTAATTAGTATGGGTATGCAAATTATGACTGTGGTACTTGAGCATAAATAGTGGCGTTGTTCATTAAAGGATTCAGATCATCTGAGTGTTTGAAACATACAGCTCTGCCTGGTGGTGTCATTTCACGTCGGCTATATCTCACCACCACCCAGGAACGGGTCACTCCAACTCCGCAGCAGAACATCGCTTCGCCGCGCCATTGCGCCACCTTGAATTGGTACCTCGGGATACCGCAACCACCCCGAATCGGGACCTCGACGCAGCGCCGTGCCTGCATCTTCAAGGAGACTCTACCGAACCGCGGTTCACCACGCAGACCGTCTCCAGCCTTTCAATGGTCAGTAGATCCGCTGCCCGAGACGCCGAGTGCCGTGCCACTCGGTAGTCGGGCGGATTTCCACCGTGGGTGCCCCATCTACTCTCCAGATCTCCCCCGCCATGTGGTCTTCTACCCAAGCCGCTCGAGACGCCGGGTGCCGTGCCACTCGGTAGTCGGGCTTGGCAACACCAAAGAGGGGGTCAGATAGAGCAGGACCGCAGGCGGATACTCCATTCCGTCACAGTGTCGTGGACTAAAAAAATTTAAAAAGGCATCAGTCAAGCGGCCCCGGCCTTCACCACTATTCCTCTGATCATACGCACTGCACCTGTGTCATCACTTGGTAACCTACCAGTACCTGGAAAGGTGTTACACAAGTGTCGCTTTAGAGCGTCCTCGTGTTTTTTCATCCTGTGCTCCCTCTGTGTGGGCAGGATGAGCTCTGCAACTTTACCCATGTATCGTGGATCAAGAAGGCTTGCCAACCAGTAATGATCCCTCTCCTTGATAGCACGAATCCTGGTGTCCTTTACCAGGCTTTGCAGGATAAGGGAGCCCATGCAGAATAGGTTGGATGTGGCATTAGCTTCCGAGTCTTCCTGGTCAATGAGGATGACCCCATCGTGCACTTCCTCCTCCCAGCCACGTACTAGTCCTTGTATTTCTGGGCACACAAAACCCTCCATTGAGGAATCCCCACCTTCAATGCCCCCACAACTTAAATATTTCTCCTCCTCCTTTCTGATCTGAGGAGGACCTGCTGGAATGCTGTCTGCAGAAAGACTGGGGCCTTGAGAGCTAGGGAAGGCCTCCTCTTCCTCCCGCTGCTCTGCCTCTAGAGCCACATCTATAATTCCCCACAGAGTGTGCTCCAGCAGGAACACTAAAGGAATTGTGTCACTGATGCATGCACTGTCCCTGCTCACCATCCTCATTGCCTCCTCAAATGGTGACAGTACAGTGCATGCATCCTTGATCATCAGCCACTGCGGGGGGGAAGAAGAAGAAGAAGCCAAGTTGACCTGAACCTGTCCTTGTGCCATACTCACACAGGTACTCGTTGATGGCCCTCTGCTGCTTGTGCAGACGCTGCAGCATTGCTAATGTCGAGTTCCACCTGGTGGGCATGTCACAGATCAGACGGTTTGTGGGAAGGTGGAATTCTCTTTGAATTTTTGCCAGGCGAACGCTTGCTGGGAAGAGGAGGAGGAGGAGGAGTCCCACCTGCAATCAGAGTTACCCAGTGTGCCGTGAAGGAAATGTAATATTTTTTCTTACGCTGCAGCAGCTGGGGTAACGTAATCTGACTGCGTAAATCTTCAGCTGATTGGGATGCTGTCACATTGTGAGGAAGGACCTGGTACATCCATTACTGTAGCATCATCCCCGTCAGTGGAGGTTGGAGTCAATGACATGGCAGGACATATAGTGGGGGTAGAGAGAGGTGAGGAGGACCTACGCAAAGTTTTGCAACAACGGGATGCGTGGCGGGTGGTCATATGTCACCTCAAGCACGTGGTACCCAAGTGTCCGGTGTTTATCCCACGCTTCAGCCTCCTCTGACATAGATTACAAATAGCAACAGTGGGGTCTGCTGCACATTTCTTAAAGAACTCCCAGACAGCAGAGTTCCTGGATGTGTGCTTTGAGACAACAGCGCTCTGTACCTGAGCAGCTCTGACATCTGATGCTTTGGACTGGCTAGTGCTACGGTTGGTCATAGAGGACGTTGGGTGGCAGTGAGAACATACAGATTAGAACAATTATCAGATATTTTGTAGAAATGAAACCCCCACAATAATGCTGGCAGTGAGAACACAAAGATTACAACAATTCCCAGATATTTTGTATAAATGACTGACCCCCAAAATTGCTGGTGGCAGTGAGAATACAAAGATTAGAACAATTCACAGATATTTTGTATAAATGACTGACCCCCAAAATTGCTGGTGGCAGTGAGAACACAAAGTTTAGAACAATTCACAGATATTGGTCACAGATGTGGTCACAGATGTGGTCAGGTGCAAGGCTGTAGCCAATTACGAACTTCAGGCCAGTGGAAAAGTGCATTGTGGTCCACTGTGGGCGAATACACGGAAATGTTTGTAGTTCGCGAACAGGCGATGTTCGAATCGAACTCCGAACCGAACAGCTCATCCCTATTTATTATTATTATTATTTATTTATAAAGCGCCAGCATATTCCGCAGCGCTGTACAATAAGCACAGTACAGACAGGGTTACAATACATTGAACAACATTTGACAAACAGTACAGGAGGAGATGAGGGCCCTATTCCCGTAGGAACTCACAATCTAGGAGGGTTGGGGTTGGAAACAGGAGGAGAGGACTGTAAGGTGAGAGTGATTGATGGTTGCGTCAGTGAGTTGGGTGGTAGGCTTCCCTAAATAGGAATGTTTTCAGGGAGCGTTTGAAGGAAGAGAAGTGTAAGGAGCGTCGCCGCCGGCGTAATAAAAAGTCTATATCCAGCGCCGGCTCGTAGTGATGGGACATTCACTAGTATTCGCAATACTCCCCTCTGCCTGTGCAGTGCTCAGGTGTTGCTTTAATCACCTTAATGCTCCATGCTTAAAACCCAGCCACACCTGAAGCTCAATGCTTTTTCATTGCCTTGGAATCTCCAAGCTGGAAGGAGCTAAACCTGTATTGTCCAGACCACCAGAATACCAGTTTCTTTACCGCTGGACCTTGTCTCCTAAAGAAGACCTTCTACCACAGTTCCTGGTAAAGACCTTATACCACAGTTCCTGGTAAAGACCTTATACCACAGTTCCTGTTGGAGACCTTATACCACAGTTCCTGTTGGAGACCTTATACCACAGTTCCTGTTGGAGACCTTATACCACAGTTCCTGTTGGAGACCTTATACCACAGTTCCTGTTGGAGACCTTATACCACAGTTCCTGTTGGAGACCTTATACCACAGTTCCTGTTGGAGACCTTATACCACAGTTCCTGTTGGAGACCTTATACCACAGTTCCTGTTGGAGACCTTATACCACAGTTCCTGTTGGAGACCTTATACCACAGTTCCTGTTGGAGACCTTATACCACAGTTCCTGTTGGAGACCTTATACCACAGTTCCTGTTGGAGACCTTATACCACAGTTCCTGTTGGAGACCTTATACCACAGTTCCTGTTGGAGACCTTATACCACAGTTCCTGTTTAAAGACCTTCTGCTGCAGACCTGTTTAAAGACCTTCTGCTGCAGACCTGTTTAAAGACCTTCTGCTGCAGACCTGTTTAAAGATCTTCTACTGCAGACCTGTTTAAAGACCTTCTACTGCAGACCTGTTTAAAGACCTTCTACTGTAGACCTGTTTAAAGACCTTCTACTGTAGACCTGTTTAAAGACCTTCTGCTGCAACCCTGTTTAAAGACCTTCTGCTGCAACCTGTTTAAAGACCTTCTGCTGCAACCTGTTTAAAGACCTTCTGCTGCAACCCTGTTTAAAGACCTTCTGCTGCAACCCTGTTTAAAGACCTTCTGCTGCAACCCTGTTTAAAGACCTTCTGCTGCAACCCTGTTTAAAGACCTTCTGCTGCAACCCTGTTTAAAGACCTTCTGCTGCAACCCTGTTTAAAGACCTTCTGCTGCAACCCTGTTTAAAGACCTTCTGCTGCAACCCTGTTTAAAGACCTTCTGCTGCAACCCTGTTTAAAGACCTTCTGCTGCAACCCTGTTTAAAGACCTTCTGCTGCAACCCTGTTTAAAGACCTTCTGCTGCAGACCGGTTTAAAGACCTTCTGCCGCAACCCTGTTAAAGACCTTCTATCACAGTTCCTGAATCATCAACCCTCTGCCCTGCATCCTGCAGAATCATCAACCCGCTGTTCTACAGATACAGAACCCTCTGCATTTCCCAGGACTCTCTGCCTATACCTGCAATCTGCATATAGCATATATATATTTCTCCCTGTTCAATAAATCTGTTTATATAAACAAACTGCCTTGTAAGATCCCATTCATTGCATATTGGCTTGACCTCTGCTGCCCCGGAACCTGGATCCTGACAGAATGAAAAAGCCAAATACAAACGAGCCAGCAATGAATGGAACTCTCACCGTTATCACGGGGTTAATCCAAAAGGCCCTCCATGAATTCCTCAACCAACTGATTGGATTCCTACAAATGCAGCTCCAAGGATTATATGACCCTACTACAAAAGAAAACCTTACCAAGATTACATCATGGTCCTCTAACCCCGGCAGAGCGCGCCAGGAGGCAAGCGGCGGGGGTCTGTATTTACTGTGGTTCTAGGGGGCACTGGATACCGCTTTGCCCAAGAAGACCCCCAAAGCAGACCCCAAAATCCAAGACCTCCGTACCTGCACCAAAGAATCCTGTGACCAAATCAATTACCAGGACATCCACCCCATTGCCTAAACCTGTGCCTAATCAGTATTACAGAGAACCTGTTACCACAACTCCGCATCCTGTAATACCACCTGAATCTCCTCCAAGACCCACCAGACAGCAGACTCCTCCACCCACATCTATAGAATATGAAAACATGGATTATGAACCATCGGTACCCAGCTCATATGATGTTCCTATGGATACTTCACCTGTATTTGCTGCCGGCACTTTTGTACCCATTCATCTCAGACAGCGACCTCTGATTACAAAAGCGTCCCCTACACAAACCAGTGTTTCTACAAAACCCATACCTATTGACTGTACAATTGCCTCCAATGGGACAGTAGTTCGCAAAAAGGACTTGAATATATTTGCATCAGCCTTGAAAGATGTGTATCGGTCTGAAAGAGTGGATGCCACTACAACTGCTGTTCCAACCACTCCCAGCCATCATAGTACAGACCAATGTCTCTCACAGTTCCCCATGTTTAGCTACAGTTCTGAAGGTTTGGATAGCGATGATTCAATTGAGATACCTATACAAACAGCACGGCATCCCAGTGGTGGTCCTGGGCGGCGTCCTGACTTCATTGGGTCCGCCATAGTCGCCCCTCACAGAGCTCCACGAGATTGTTTACCTTTTGACTGTTCCTCGTCTGAAGGATGCCTAGACACAGAAGGTACACCCCCCTCGTCTATCTACGGTACAGCACCAGTGTCTATGGCCACCCAACCTTCTCAAGGTCCTCAAGCTACAGATTCTGGTACCTGTCACCTGGTTCCCTCCAAGAAAACCCCGGAGGTTGAGCCAAAAAATACTAAGGCCTTTATTGTGCAAACAGAATCGTGTCTGGAAATCTCAACACAAGCCGCAGTGCCCGCTGCTGAAGCTTCACCATGTAACCAACCGTCTGTCGCCAACACCTTGGCTCACGCTGAGGTGCTCGCTACCACGTTATCAAGAGACGAGGCTTCAGTTCATGCCAAAGCGCCTGCTGCCAAAGTTCCAGTTACTGAGGTACCATCACCCATTGCCAAAGTGCCTGCTGTTGCCGAGTCACCAGTTGTTGTACCTGCTGTCGCAATATTCCTCCATGGTGCCAAGGATCTACCTGTCACTGAAACCCAGTCTATTGAGACGACGTCTTCTGGGATCGAATCGCCTGGTGAGCCTACAGTTCATGATGAGCCTTCTGCCACCCAATACTTACCTGGGATGACTGCTGTTGTTGAAACAAAACTTGCAAAAGAATCCAATGAGCCTAACACTATACCTGTTATTGTATCTGCCATAAAGACACTCGCTGACCAAGTCAATAATATTGTTCAAGCTGTGAACAAGCAACAAGAGTTTCTCATGTCCTTGCAGAATCGACCACAGTATATTACGAACCATGTATTACCTCCCTTATTTGATCCTATCAAGAATACTGAACCTTCACCAATCATATTCCCGGCTATTCAGTCATACGGAATAGTTTGTCCTAAACCGGGGCCTGGAATAATCAAAGTCAACGATCCTATCCTCAGTACGAAGAACCTTAAGCCAAAGAAACCCCCTCTATTGGACACTGTTATAACGTCTTGCATTTCTTCAGAATCAGATCTCCCTGAGTCTATTTCTGCCGATACCAATTCAGAGATACCTGAGGACATTGTGGGCACCCTGAGTGTGCCCTTGCGGAGGGGCATATGTAAGGAGCGTCGCCGCCGGCGTAATAAAAAGTCTATATCCAGCGCCGGCTCGTAGTGATGGGACATTCACTAGTATTCGCAATACTCCCCTCTGCCTGTGCAGTGCTCAGGTGTTGCTTTAATCACCTTAATGCTCCATGCTTAAAACCCAGCCACACCTGAAGCTCAATGCTTTTTCATTGCCTTGGAATCTCCAAGCTGGAAGGAGCTAAACCTGTATTGTCCAGACCACCTGAATACCAGTTTCTTTACCGCTGGACCTTGTCTCCTAAAGAAGACCTTCTACCACAGTTCCTGTTGGAGACCTTCTACCACAGTTCCTGTTGGAGACCTTATACCACAGTTCCTGTTGGAGACCTTATACCACAGTTCCTGTTGGAGACCTTATACCACAGTTCCTGTTGGAGACCTTATACCACAGTTCCTGTTGGAGACCTTATACCACAGTTCCTGTTGGAGACCTTATACCACAGTTCCTGTTGGAGACCTTATACCACAGTTCCTGTTGGAGACCTTATACCACAGTTCCTGTTGGAGACCTTATACCACAGTTCCTGTTGGAGACCTTATACCACAGTTCCTGTTGGAGACCTTATACCACAGTTCCTGTTGGAGACCTTATACCACAGTTCCTGTTGGAGACCTTATACCACAGTTCCTGTTTGGAGACCTTCTGCTGCAACCCTGTTTAAAGACCTTCTGCTGCAACCCTGTTTAAAGACCTTCTGCTGCAACCCTGTTTAAAGACCTTCTGCTGCAACCCTGTTTAAAGACCTTCTGCTGCAACCCTGTTTAAAGACCTTCTGCTGCAACCCTGTTTAAAGACCTTCTGCTGCAACCCTGTTTAAAGACCTATCACAGTTCCTGAATCATCAACCCGCTGCCCTGCATCCTGCAGAATCATCAACCCGCTGTTCTACAGATACAGAACCCTCTGCATTTCCCAGGACTCTCTGCCTATATCTGTGTGTATATATATATATATATATATATATATATATTTTCTCCCTGTTCAATAAATCTGTTTTTATATAAACAAACTGCCTTGTAAGATCCCATTCATTGCATATTGGCTTGACCTCTGCTGCCCCGGAACCTGGATCCTGACAAGAAGTTAGGGGAAAGTCTGACAGCAGGAGGGAGAGCGTTCCAGAGAGTGGGGGCTGCGCGTGAGAAATCCTGCAGTCTATCATGGGAAGAGGTGATGCGGGGAGAAGCTAGGCGCAGGTCACTGTTTGACCTTAGGGAGCGGGCTGGGGTGTATTTGGTGATTAGTGAGGACAGGTAGTGGGGAGCTGAGTTAGTGAGGGTTTTGTAGGTAAGGATTTTGAACTTAATTCTGCAGTGGATGGGGAGCCAGTGAAGGGACTCGCAGAGGGGAGCGGCAGAGACAGAGCGGCGGGTGAGGTGAATTAGCCTGGCGGAGGCGTTCAGGATGGATTGTAGGGGGGGAGAGGCGGGACAGAGGGAGGCCAGATAAGAGATTATTGCAATAGTCGAGTCGGGAGATTACCAGGGCGTGTATGAGTTGTTTTGTGGTGACAGCGGTAAGAAATGGCCGAATTCTGGAAATATTACGCAGTTGGTATCGGCAGGAGGAGGAAAGAGACTTGATGTGGGGATGAAGGAAAGAGCAGAGTCCAGTGTAACTCCAAGACAGCGAACTTGGTTTGATGGGGAGATGGTGATACCCTCCACCGTGATAGAGAAGTCAGGAGGTGGGGAGGCATTAGAGGGAGGAATAAGTAGGAGCTCAGTCTTTGACATGTTGATCTTTAGGTGGTGGGAGGCCATCCAGGAGGAGATGCCAGATAAACAGTCACTGACTTTTGAAAGGACAGGGGGAGAGAGATCAGGGGTAGAGAGGTAGATCTGAGTGTCATCAGCGTAGAGGTGGTAATTAAAGCCAAAGCTGTTGATGATTTTGCCCAGGGAGGAGGTGTAGATGGAAAAGAGCAGAGGACCAAGGACAGAGCCTTGAGGTACACCAACAGATAGAGGCAATGAAGAGGAGTTACCAGCAAAGGACACACAGAAGGACCTGTTGGATAAATAGTCAACCCAAGCAAGTGCAGTGTCACCGAGACCCAGAGAGTTGAGGGTCTGTAGAAGGAGGGGGTGGTCAACAGTGTAAAAAAGCAGCCGAGAGGTCAAGCAGGAAGAGAATAGAATAGTGGCCGTGTTTTTTAGCAGTTAGGAGGTCGTTGGTGACTTTGAGGGCAGTTTCAGTTGAGTGTAGCGGACGGAAGCCAGATTGCAGGGGGTCAAGTAGGGAATTGGAGGACAGGAAGAGGGAGAGGCGGTTGAAGAGTAGTTTTTCTAAGAGCTTTGATGTGAAGGGAAGCAGGGATACAGGGCGGTAGTTGGATGGAGAGTTGGTGTCTAGGGATGGTTTCTTCAGTAAAGGGGTAACTAGCGCGTGTTTGAAGGCGGATGGAAAGGAGCCAGTGGAGAGAGATAGGTTGAAGATGTGTGTGAGAGCAGGGGTGAGGGAGGAGGAGGAGAGGGGAGGAATTAGATGTGAGGGAATGGGGTCGAGCGGGCACGTGGTGAGATGTGAGGAGGACAATAAGGAATTCACTTCCTCCTCAGTGGTTGGGAGGAAGCGGCAGAGGGTGGCAGAGGGGACCTGTGGGAGTGGAGGTGGCAGATAACTATCTTGTGTTGGGATGTTGCTTCTGATAGAGTTTTACGGAGGAAGTAGTCTGCCAGGACTTGAGCGCTGAAGGCAGCTGAGGGGGGAGGTGCAGGTGGGTGGAGGAGGGTGTTGAAGGTGGACCAGAGCCGTTTAGGGTTGGAGGACAGCGTAGATATAAGAGATGAGAAGGATTGTTTGGCCAAGTGGAGGGCAGAGGTGTATGACCGGAGAATAAACTTGAAGTGAACAAAATCAGCTTCAGAGTGGGATTTCCTCCAGGCACGCTCTGCAGTGTGGGAGCATCTTTGCAGGTAGCGAGTTTGGAGGGTGTGCCAGGGCTGAAGCTGGCGGCGTGGGGCCTTGCAGAGTCGAAGAGGAGCAAGAGTGTCTAGAGCAGAGATAAGCGTAGTGTTGTAGTGATTAGTGGCAGCATCAGGGCAGGTGAAGGATGAGGTATGAGGGAGGTGGTGAAGTAGGTTGGAGAATTGATGGGGGTCCACAGCATGTAGATTCTGCGAGTGTGTGTGCGGGGTGGGGGAGCAGGGTGTTTAGGAAGTCCAGATAGGTTGAAAGAGAGAAGGTGGTGGTCAGAGATGGGGAAAGGGCGACATTTGAACTCAGAAATGGAGCAGAGGTTGGAAAAGACCAGGTCAATAACGTGACCATCGCGATGGGTAGGGAGGAGGGAGGATTGTGTGAGTCCAAGGGAGGACGTGAGTGAAAGAAGTTTGGAGGCAGCAGGAGCGGAAGGATCGTCAATGGAATGTTGAAGTCCCCGAGAATTAGGCATGGAAGATTAGAAGACAGGAAGTGAGAAAGCCAGGTAGCAAAGTGGTCAAAGAACTGGGAGGTTGGTCCCGGTGGGCGGTAGATGACTGCCACCCTGAGAGCCAGAGGAGAGAACAGGCGGATGCAGTGTGTCTCAAAGGAGGAGAAGGAGAGGGATGGGGGTGGAGGGAGATGCAGGTAGGTGCAGGTGGGAGAGAGCAGGAGCCCGACCCCGCCACCATTTCTCTCACCCGGTCTGGGGGTATGGCTCAAGTGTAGACCGCCATGGAGAGAGCAGCAACGGAGGCCGTGTCAGAGGGAGTTAGCCAGGTTTCAGTTAAAGCTAGGAGGTTGAAGGAGTTTGAAAGGAAGAGGTCATGGACGGCTGTGAGTTTGTTGCACACAGAGCGAGCGTTCCAGAGGGCGCAGGAGAAAGAGGACAGGCGCTGAGGGATTATGGGAATGAGGTTGCTGGGCTTGCAGGAGGTGATTTATGTGCGAGAGATAGGATGAGAGGGAAGTATTGGATGTGTTGTGGGGCCAGGGTTAGGGGATATGTCACCTGAATAGAGTAACAGCAGGAGGGTGAGAAAGAGAAGGTGGGAATGGGATTTGTGGGAGTGGGAGGCAGCACGAGAGTTAGAGGGAGACCATGTTCTGAGTAACAAAGGAGCTCATGTGAGGCCATCATGTGGGACGAGAGGAGGGAGGGAGAGATGCAGATAGTGTAGGGGTCAGTGGTAGAGGGGCAGGAGTTCCATTTAAGGAGAAAGGTAGAAGTAAAGAGGAGAAGCGTGAGAGAAAGCATGATATAGACTTGCGTTTACCCAGAGTAAAATAGGGCCTTGCAGTTCCGCAACTCCAGGAATCAACTCTAAGCGTCCACTTAAGACTGTCACTTGTGAATGTCACAAGAGCCTGGCTCAAATGGAGCCTGGTATAGTTGTTATATAGGGCAGGCTGATTGCAATCAGGCAGTTAAAAAGTCAACAGCTGAAGCTGGATGGGCTGTGTCAATAGGGCAGGAGATTCACATGCTAATTAGCAAAGCAAATGGTGGAGAAAACAATAAATAAAAAAACAGAAAAAAAAACCAAGGAAACGTTATAATGTGGGTGCCTGCGAATACTGGGTGATAATGCCTACCAGCAAAAGTATGCAGGGGTTCAGTTGAGCTGTGGGTGTCTGTGGATGATGGGTGATAATGCCTACCAGCAAAAGTATGCAGGGGTTCAGTTGAGCTGTGGGTGTCTGTGGATGATGGGTGATAATGCCTACCTGTGGAGAGAGGAGACACAGGAATTAGGGAATTAGGGATCTATTTGTAATACCTTACTTGTCCTAACGCAAATTACCGTTTGCACTCCCTATGTTAAGTATAGGGTGTGCAAAGTGCAGTAAGCTCCTGCAATCATTGTTGCAGTAATGGATTTTTCTGAAAGAGAAGGGTCTGCTGAAAAAAACAAGGTATAACTTGTGTGAGTATCTTAGAGACAGATGGCTGAAATTAATGATTTGCTAGAGAAATGGCTCAGCAGTGAAGGGGTTAAACTTTTTAAAAGCAGTCTTGAGGAGATGGCCAGCCCATGCTTCTTGCCAATCTTATATTCCTTAGTCACCCCAGGGGTCGGAAATTTGTGTTTCTGTCCTCAGTCATGAGTTGGAGAGGAAGGGGGTATGGGATAAGCTAACAGAAAGAGAAAGCAGGAGAAAACAAGCAGAATGTGCAGGTCATTCAATTAAAATGGGAAAAAATGCATAGGCGTGCTCAACCCTTGTTTTAGGGTGTGCACTCATGTTATATTTTTTACCTGTTAATTTTCATGTTCTTTATTATTTATTATTATTTATCAATCTATATTCCGCAGCGCTGTACAATGGGCACAATATTGACAGGGTTACAATACATTGAGCAACATTTGACAAACCAGTACAGGAGGAAACAGAGGCCCTATGCCCATGGGAATTTACAATCTAGAAGGGTTGGGGTGGAAACAGGAGGAAGGGACTGCAAGGTGAGAGTGATGGACTGCAAGGTGAGAGTGATGGACTGGTGAGAGTGATGGACTGCAAGGTGAGAGTGATGGACTGCAAGGTGAGAGTGATTTGACTGGTTGCGTTAGTGAGTTGGTTGGTAGACTTCCCTAAATAGGAAAGTCTTAAGGGAGCGTTTAAAGGAAAAGAAACCAGGGGAAAGTCAGTACGAGGTAGAGCGTCGCAGAGGATAGGGGCTGCGCATGAGAAATCCTGCAGTCATGAACCAAATAAGAAATATCCCAAAAATGTAGATAGGAGCATAAAATGTCAAACCATAAGCAACTAACCAAGTAAGCAAGACCTTCTGCTCATGCGTAGAAAAGAATGCCATTATTTTGCAAGTCATTTCATACCTTTAAAGCGTATCATAATGCAGCTTGCGAGTAGAAATAATATATTATTATTTATGGTACAACTGAACAATACAAGACTATCCCTTTGAGACCGATGGATTCTTATGAACCCTCCAGTCAATCCATTAGCTCAATGTTTACTAATTTCAACAGAAAACTGATTTGTTCCATTGATCCATGTGATATTTGTTAACATGAACTTCTGCCTCGGCTTCCTATTGTGTTTTACTTTTAACAAAGACGGCACATCTCCCAGAGGGATACATTTTCCAAAACTTAATTAGGATATAGTGAAAATGAACACCCAGCTTCCGATATAGAAAAAAAAAATCTGTTATTGCCATATTTTTTATGATTAACTCTGGGTGTATAAAATTAAAGTTTAATGTTTCATTTAAGGAAACAAATGACCTTGAAATGCGTTATCTTTCTCATTTTAGTGTGTTATTCTAAATAGTGTTGTCTCACAACATGTACATTCAAGAGTTATTACGAATGAAAATAATGGAAGCGAGTCAGACACCTTCTGCATTTTTAATGTGTCCTTAGAATGGCCCTTAAAATGCAAAAAAAATTAAATCTGAAAGTGTTCTTCCTGGCTTCCTGAGAGTGTGAAGTTCGTTACATGTGCTTCTAATTTCAGATTGTTTTATTTCCTGTCTTCACAGTAAGCTTGCCGATAGAATAAAAATAAAACGCTTCAGTGTATTTTGACAATTGAGGACTGCAGTCTGAGATCTCCATGCAGATATGATTTTAATTAAATTTGTAACCAAATTATTAAAGGTTTAAACAAATAATGTTCCAAAAACTTGACCTGCAAAGGTAAATTACTACTTGCTATAATTGCATGTCATAAATTAATAACTTTAAGATATAATTTGCAGGACACACGCGCAGCATGGAAATTGCAGTAATTTGTGTTTTCTATGTAAAGTACCAGATAAATTGTCCTTCCGCAGTTTATTTTATCAATTATATACCAATTTTCCCTCTTAATTATATTACATGCAAAAATTGCCAAACAAAATGCAATGTAAAGTATCTCCATAATGTATGTTTTATAACATGTACAGAAGTGTGATGGAAAAACCATAGCATCCCCGTTTTGGCGTGATATTATGGTGCAGGCGCTAATCCAGCAACCTGCACCGTAACATGACACTATGCCTCTGGATGCTTGCGGCAGCGCTAAGTGCCGCCGCGAGCATCCCCTTTATGGAGTCCATAGGACTCCATTAAGGCTTCCACTGCTGGTCAAGAGGCTCTTTACTGCAGAATATAATAATAAATGGTTTATTAGATATTGAATTAAAACAGGAATATTTTTAACATTGAAGTCTATGGGATTCATAAACATTTCCCACTCATTGTTGGTCAAACATTTCCCACTCATTGTTGGGCAAACATTTCTCACGGCTTCAAATCGCATTTAAACATGAGCAAAAGCGGTAAAAATTAGCTCAGCACTCAGTAGTGAAGGGGTTAAAAACGTTTTGTTTTTTTTCATAAAAAACAAAAACATTTCAATGTTTCCTGTCCCCCAGGGCAGTACCCAGACCCCCTATACACCTTTTATGGCCAATATCTTGCATATATGCCCTCTTGGAGGGGACCTTAATTTTCGAACATTCGAGCCCCATTTACTTGCATAGTATTCGAATTGTGTTCGAGTTCGCGGTCTAACTTTTTCAGGTGTTCGAGTTCGAATGCGAAACTAACACGGGGTGTTCGGCCCATCACTACTCTTCAACTAATTACTGAGATGACGTTGAAGAAAACATAGGGAGCTAGTAGGAGTTAATTGAGCAGATATCCTGAAAGGTTAATTTGAGCCCATTTGCAATTATTAGTATGTAGCTTACCTTGATATAAGTTTTCGAGGTTTTTTAAATCATGACATTTTTTAAATTAACTCCATAGGGACCGGGCAGGCGTTACCATTGTCTGTCTGAAAGAACCCCTGTCCCTTAGATTGTATGCTCACGGGACGACTGCCTGAGCATTTGATTTAAAGTGCTGTATTACCTGGAAAGTTATTCAGTGCCCTGCCCATAGGATAAGTACTTTTAACTGTAACAGTAACTGCTCTTTTTACATTTCTGCGCTGTTTGTGTTTAGCTCTAATTTTACGCTTACTCGTTTATGGAACACCCACATATTATATACCTTTTTTTTCGCCATTAAATGGACTTTCTAAAGATAACATTATTTTCATCATATCATATAATTTACTATAAAAAATGTATGAAATGTGATGAAAAAAATGGTAAAGAACCACTTTTTCGAACTTTGACCCCCAAAATCTACAATCGCCAAAAAAGACCCCGGCTAAAGAGTTTCTAAATTTTCTACTGTGTTTAGAATTACCCAATGTTTAAATGTTTTTTTGCTTTTTAACCCCTTCACTGCTGAGCCATTTGACCTGTGTGCTGAGCTCAATTTGACCTTTTTGTGCTCATCATGTTTAAACTTCTGTCCTGTTTTATTAACGACCCAGACAAAATTTAAAAAAAAAAACATTTTTTAAAAAATATTTTTGTTTTATTTTTGCACTGAACATAGTCATGATCTGGCCTTCCAAATGATAACAAACATGACCCCCTAGCTGCCATTGATCGGGAGATAGGGGGGTCAAAAGGACCCCACTATCTTAACTATAGGGATTTTTATAAAATTAAATAAATAAATAAAATTATAGTGAGAGAAGGGGGGGGTGAGGGTCCTGAGAACGAGCAAAAGCACTAGTGGCTTGCTCTGCGGTAGGGGCCCGCTCAGGTCTCAAACCTTGTGAGACCTGAGCGGGCCCCCACCGTAGAGCAGGCCACTAGTGCTGTTGCTCGTCCTCAGGATCCTCACACACCCCCCTTTTCTCAAAATAAATAAAATTCCATGTAAAATCCCTGGGCAGATAGGGGTTAAATGATTCAGCTGGATGCCTCGACCTCTTGAGGCACTCAGCAGCACACAGTGTGATCCCTTTTATACTGAGTGCCTTGAACCCTTGAGGCAGTCAGTACGTCTGCTGGACGCTACCGAAAGTGATAGCTCGGGAGTAGTGATCACTGAGTAGACCGGCAGTTAGATTTGTTATTACAGAATACCTTGTTTCCAAGGCATCCCTGTAATAACATTAGAGAAGCTGAAAGTGATGCCCATTCACTTCCACCGCTCTATTTCACTGCAGGGCGCCTTTCCGGTTAAACCGGAAGTTGATCACTCCCAGGGAGCAATTACAAACGGCCCCGGAAGTGAAGACTACTACAGCAGAATTCCATGATGTCTAAGCATCCCTGCAATAATAATTGAGCAGCTGGAAGCGATTCCGATCACTTCCATCACTCGATTTACCATTGGACATACTATGCACGTCAGTGGTCATTAAGGGGATATTTTACCATGATGTACATAGTACGTCCGTGGTCCCCAAGGGGTTAAATTTGTCTTTTTAGAAAAACATTCAAATTAAAAATAAACATTGCATTACAGGCAAGCAAAATGCGCAGGTCCATAAATTGAACATTGACGAGAAAGAAAAGTGCCACAACCAACTGTCGGTGGGAATCTGCGTGACACTGCACAGTAGGGGCGCCGTTACCCCGAGTATGAGTGTGCAGGTAAAGGAGCAGGTCCTCAAGTGGAGATAAGTGTCGGAAATACCTTTATTCAGGGGGAATAGTAAACCCCACGGATCAAATGATGTGACCTTTCGACCCAGTGGCCTTAATCATACATGATTTATATGCTGCATTAATTATACTGCAGAGAGGTGCTTCAGCATATGAATCCGCACACAGCGCCTCTCTGCAGTATAATTAATGCAGCATATGAATCCGCACACTGCCAGGAACTTCCCAGCAGTGTGTGGATTCATATGCTGCATTAATTATAACTTATTAAAAATGAAAAACTAACTGATCAAAAAATTACTCGATCCGAATCAATGAATCGATCTCCAGAGAGGTGCTGCCCCGCAGTGTGCGGATTCATATGCTGCATTAATTATACTGCAGAGAGGAGCTTCCCAGCAGTGTGTGGATTCATATGATGCATTGAAACCTATGGGTTAAAAAGCCTTGTTTCTTTAAAAAATGCTAAAAGAATAATTAAGTAAAGAAACTATCATTCTATTGGTAGTAATCTACTTGCCATTCTTAACTAAGCAATAAAAAACGAAATAACTCATTAACCCTTTCGCTGCTGAGGCTTTTCCCGCCCCTGTGCTGAGGTCATTTTTACCGGTTTTGCTCATCATGTTTAAACGCGTTTTGAAGGCTTATTTTAGTATATGACCCAGACATATTATAGATCGTTCTTTCCGTCAGACTCGGCAGATTCAGAATATGTCATTATTATATGTATACGTCATGACCTGTCTGTATATTATAACAAAAAATGCAATAAAATATGATTTTTCAATAATTTGCAATGTGTAAAGTGTTTTTTTTTTCACATTTTAAGATGCGAGCAATTGCGGTTATATTTTGTATGGGGTGCGCTTGTTAAAAAAATTAGAGATGGGGTCTCGTTACATTTTTTTTTGGGGAAGATTACACGATTTTTAACAAACGCACCGCATACAAAAATCGTTAGTGCAGCATCATTGTTCACATTATAATTGAAATGGGAACAATATTGCTGCATTAACAAACCAAAAAAAGAAAAAAAACGATTTTTTTTTTTATAATTTTTTTTTTTTTTTTTTTACTAACTTTTTCACATTCGAGTTTGGTATCGTTGGAACGGCCATGCTCTGGCCAATCCAACAATACCAAACTTTAACCCCTAGCTGCCACGGATCGGGAGATAGGGAGTTCATTGGAACTCCCTATCTCCACCATTGGTGGCAGCTAGGGGATAACTCCAGGACTGGCATCATCGTGCTATGCACGATGACACCAGTCCTCAGGGGGAGTTCCCGGAGGCTTGGCCGACATCCAAGATGTCGGCCAGCTCCGGGAAAGGATCACGAACCGGCGCTTTTCAGCACCGATTCGTGATCCGGCTCCCCAGGGGTTAATGCCAGGTACCATTTGGAAGGGCAGGCTGTGCCCTTCCAAATGGTGCCTGGGTTAACCCCCGCAATGCCGCCGATCGGGAGGGAGAGAGGTCCGAAGGACCTCCCCCCCCTCCCTTTCAGGCGCCTCCTCCGCACATGCGGGGGGAGCGCCTGAATTAGGTGTCATCGCGCCGCCGCGATGACACCTAATTAGCCCGGCGGCGGTTCCGGATGCTGGGCTGACATCGAGGATGTCAGCCCGCACCGGGGGGGCCAGCGATCGGCCGGAACCCGGCCGAACGCTGACCCCAAAGGCTGGACGTGCTCAGCGCGTCCTCCGCACGCAACGTGACATGCGGTTGGACACGCTGAGCGCGTCCACCGCAGCGAAAGGGTTAAAAAAGTGAAAAACTAACTGATCCGAATCACCTGAAATGATCCGAATCACCGAATCAATCCGAACCACCAAATTGAAATGATCCGAAACGAAAGAAAAGCTGTCCGAAATGATCAAAAACAAAAAACCACCTGGAAAAAACCCCAAATTAAACGAAAAAAAAATTCATGTACATCCCTAGTTATCAGTCACTTTCGAAATACTATTGTTTAATAATGTGCCAATCTGCAAGAGGAGGCACGATATGGAAATGGCTGCTAAATTTGTACTTTTACAGGTAATTTTTTACAGAATTACTTTGGCCTCAGCAAGTTTAGAATTTAGTTCCTCAGTAAATGTCCTGAAAGCTTCTATGATAATCCTCAATATAACTATGACAGCAGGAAATGAAACATAAGTTCCAAAATAGCCCCAATTAGGAAAATCTAACTCAAAATAACTCAATTAGGAAAATTACCAAGATCTGTTATTTCTTCTGTTTGACTCATATTGGTCTGGAATTTGCAGTTCTTTTAAATGTTTATACACATTCATGAATAAATCCTACTGGTAGTTAAGAGCCCCAGGACGCCTGTATTCCTATGACAGATGTATTACATAAAGCATATATTTATCCCATGTCTTTCCAAAATACCTATACAAATATAGTCTCATATTTGAGCAATGTGCAGAAAACTAGAGAAATGCATGTAAAATAGTACTTGCAAAATGCAAATCAGGTTAGCAATCTATGTGCCAAAAAAATAAAAAATCCTTATACTGAGCGAAGACAAGATAGTTATATCTATGAATTCTGAATACCTGCAACACGCTGAAACACCGTGATGAATCGAAGACATTTCCTCTAAAAAGAACCTTCGAAATATTACTGTCAACAACTTTTGAATGCTGCCGAGCAGTTTGATGATACTCTAAAATAGCAGACCTCTTGATGGTATTCCAAAAATGATTTCTGAAGCGTTTACACTTAAAGAGACATTAAACATAGCTTGTTTCATGATATCACGGAAAACAAATGCAGCAATTCTAGTGATAAAATGATATGTTTTAAGATATTTCATTTCAATCATGTACCAATTTCCTATATTAAATTTCACAGTTTCAGGGGTGGGAGACAAGTGAGTATGTTAATGTTGCAGCACATCTTTCCACTTTTCACACAGTGCTTTCTGAATGAATGTATTGCGCCAAGAAATCCTGATGTGAGTATGCTATTGTATAATTAACATTGCAGAATCCCCCTACTATTATTATAGGGCAGATGGAGAGACATATTGAGATGTTATTTCAAATGCGCATAAGGAAGACTCTGTATGAGATGCAGCTATATATATCTATTCAAATTGTATGCACATCTGTGTCATTTGTTTTTCTTTTCCAGAATTTAGAGTATTCTACAGTTGACTACAAATAAATAAGTGATAAAGCAAATACATTGTTGAGACCTGAATTACAAAGCAACCTTAACCTCTCCACTACCAACAGATTTTTCATATACCTACTGGCAAGACTCAGTGGTTTTATGGTAAATCCCCTTCTATCACCAACACTGTAAAAATATACATAAGTCTCTCTACTTACAGTCATGGCCGAAATTGTTGGCACCCCAGACATTTTTCCAGAAAATCAAGTATTTCTCACAGAAAAGTAATGTAGTAACACATGTTTTGCTATACACATGTTTATTCCCTTTGTGTGTTTTGGAACAAAACAAAAAAGGGAGGAAAAAAAGCAAATTGGACATAATGTCACACAAAACTCCAAAAACGGTCTGGACAAAATTATTAGCACCCTTTCAAAATTGTGGATAAATAAGATTGTTTCAAGCATGTGATGCTCCTGTAAACTCACCTGGGGCAAGAAACAGGTGTGGGCAATATAAAAATCACACCTGAAAGCAGATAAAAAGGAGAGAAGTTCACTTAGTCTTTGCATTGTGTGTTTGTGTGTGCCACACTAAGCATGGACAACAGAAAGAGGTGAAGAGAACTGTTTGAGGACTTGAGAACCAAAATTGTGGAAAAATATCAACAATCTCAAGGTTACAAGTCCATCTCCAGAGATCTAGATTTTCCTTTGTCCACAGTGCGCAACATTATCAAGAACTTTGCAACCCATGGCACTGTAGCTAATCTCTCTGTGGGTGGACGGAAGAGAAAAATTGATGAAAGGTTGCAACGCAGGATAGTCCGGATGGTGGATAAGCGCCCCCAAACAAGTTCCAAAGAAATTCAAGCTGTCCTGCAGGCTCAGGGAGCATCAGTGTCAGCGCGAACTATCCGTCAACATTTAAATGAAATGAAACGCTATGGCAGGAGACCCAGGAGGACCCCACTGCTGACACAGAGACCTAAAAAAGCAAGACTACAGTTTGCCAAAATGTACTTGAGTAAGCCAAAATCCTTTTGGGAAAACTTCTTGTGGACAGATGAGACCGAGATAGAGTTTTTTGGAAAAGCACATCATTCTACTGTTTACCGAAAATGGAATGAGGCCTACAAAGAAAAGAACACAGTACCTACAGTGAAATATGGTGGAGGTTCAATGATGTTATGGGGTTGTTTTGCTGCCTCTGACACTGGGTGCCTTGAATGTGTGCAAGGCATCATGAAATCTGAGGATTACCAAAGGATTTTGGGCCTTACTGTAGAGCCCAGTGTCAGAAAGCTGGGTTTGCATCCGAGATCTTGGGTCTTCCAGCAGGACAATGACCACAAACATACATCAAAAAGCACCCAGAAATGGATGACAACAAAGCGCTGGAGAGTTCTGAAGTGGCCAGCAGTGAGTCTAGATCTAAATCCCATTGAACACCTGTGGAGAGATCTTAAAATTGCTGTTGGGAAAAGGCGCCCTTCCAATAAGAGACCTGGAGCAGTTTGCAAAGAAAGAGTGGTCCAAAATTCTGGGTGAGAGGTGTAAGAAGCTTATTGATGGTTATAGGAAGCGACTGATTTCAGTTATTTTTTCCAAAGGGTGTGCAACCAAATATTAAGTTAAGGGTGCCAATAATTTTGTCCAGCCCATTTTTGGAGCTTTGTGTGACATTATGTCCAATTTGCTTTTTTTCCTCCCTTTTTTTGTTTTGTTCCAATACACACAAAGGGAATAAACATGTGTATAGCAAAACATGTCTTACTGCAATACTTTTCTGTGAGAAATACTTGATTTTCTGGAAAAATGTCTGGGGTGCCAACAATTTCGGCCATGACTGTATGTTTCTATAATCCACAAGGCAGAGGAACGGAGTATATTTAAAAGGAAACAAAGTAGCAAAACAAGAGGACATAGTCTTAGATTAGAGGGGCAAAGGTTTAAAAGTAACATCAGGAAGCATTATTTTACTGAGAGGGTGGTGGATACATGGAACAGCCTTCCAGTTGAAGTGGTAGAGGCCAAAACAGTATGTGAATTTAAGCAGGCATGGGATAGGCATAAGGCTATCCTAAACAAAAGATAAATCCAGGTAAAGTATCCATGTAATTGGGCAGACTAGATGGGCCGAAAGGTTCTTATCTGCTGACATTTTCTATGTTTCCATGTTTATATGTTTATATATTCACTAGAGATAAGTCGTATTTAACAGGCAGAGAGCTGCCACTACTGGTCAAAGAGCACTAGTACATTCACATTATTGCCAGGAATGATGCCAGTGCCTTACCTGTTAATCGGAGTTGTCGTGATAGGTAGCAATCTGTTGCGGCAGCTGCGGCTGCACAAATTGCTGTTGGGTCAATCCATATCAAGTGGTCCAGAAAAAAATTTATTTGTTGCTTGACCATTTTTAAAATAAAAAATATTGTTGAATAGGTGGCTATGACGGTTTTGACCAGGAATGGTGGTTCCCCCCTTTCCTTCCTTTCTTCTTCGTTCCGTCTGTCTTTCTGTCTATTTTTTTTTTTTTATTATTCTAGTCCTCTTGTTTTGTTCAACTAATGGAAAACTAATGTCATGCTTTCGTGTACAGTGTCATTGCGGCCTCCTTTTGGGAATTCATATGTTGTTTGTACTGGCATCTTGATAAATAAAGAATTACTGTATAAAAAAATATATATATATTTTTTGGTGGTGATGACCCCTATATGTTGGTTGTTTAAAACCAAGATTATTTTTAATTTAACTGAAAAGTTTGAGTTTGATATTCCACTGTGAGCAGAGTTTTTTTTAAAAAATGGTAAAGCAACCAGTGCTGGACCACTTGATATGGATTCACCCTGCTGCGTGATGTTTCAATTCCGAGTCAACTGTCGAGCACCAATCAGTCGATGCGGCTCCTGCTGAGCGTCATTTACCCGATGCAGCTCCTTCTAGGCATCATTGTAACGACACAGATTCTGTTAAGCATCAAGACGTGCGTCACTTACATGAGGCTTTTTATACTATGCATCCTTATCAGACATGTGTTTTTGACATCTGACGCCATTGGTTAGCATCAACCGATACCTGCCTACCTTACGGTACTTAAGGTTTCTTTACCCATTCAGTCATTGCCCTGCTGTGGTTCTATTCACCCCTCGGCACGTACATTTGTTATTCTATGGTTCTCATCTACTGATTTTTGCTCTGCTTCTGGACTTCCCAAACCTCTCCTTTGATAGACCCTGGATATTGTTTTGTGATTTTGTGTATGCCTGTCTGGTATTCTGACCTTGACTTTTTTATTTTGATTCTATGTATTTTTTATTTACCATATATTGGCTTGCTTAATGACTACTCTTTCTCTGAGATTAGATTATGGACATTCTAAGGGCCGGCCTTTCAGTTTAGAGTTTTCCATTTGTAGTTGTGTGCATCTGCATGTTGGATCACCTACTAATACTGACAATTACAACTTAAGCTCAGTGTTCCCTTGCAGGAAAAAATGGATTTCCAAGCTTGATAAACAATTTCAACACATTGGCTGGCATGTCCATTGTGTTGAAACTTTAGGGGCTTGTTCTGGTGTCCATTTGGAATGAATCACATTTGCATTAACAAGATTCCTTTGCATTGCTCCAGAATAAGACTAGATTGAATATATTAGATCTCAATGCACCTACATGTGCTTTTGAAAGACAGAGTTTACATGATCATGATAATGCTTTAATGAAGAGAGAAAGCATTTACAGCATTTACTTCTCTAATATTGTAAAGTGTTAAAAGTGAATAAAGATTCTTGGGGTAGAGGCTTTATGTTACGTTGGTTACTTATTCAGCAAAGAATTATTATGCTGCCATTATATTCAGAACACCTACACATTTAAAATATTCTGTTCTATTTGAAAATAATTTTATTATTAGTTTGTGTAAATGCAGTGACACTAAAAATGCATTTGTACATCAGCCCAGTGTACATCTTCATCAGGCAAACTAACCCATGCCATCACCTGGGCTATTGCAAATTGGGGTGTTGCATCTCCCTTAGGACCCTTAATCCAGACCAGACGACCTCCCTATAACTCTCTCACTTGAACACAGCCGTGGACACAAGCTCATTCTTCCTTTGGATCAATATAAATTCATGCATTTGTGAGTCATGGCATCCATTATTCAGCAAATCAATCAATTAGGCAACCAACCAATAAGAAAATGTTCTATTTTCAAATGAAGAAATGCATCTAATACTCAAATGGAAAAAACCAATATTAATTCTACTGATTCCTGCTCCACTAAGTGTCACGTGACAGGAATGGTTTTAACATATTCTAATTTTTGACAGAAATTATATGTGTATGATACATGCCCTTCTCCGGGCTGAAGACATGGCCCTAAGTTAATATGTGGAGTAGACCTGTCACAATGGGAATTTTTAGATAATACTAATTAAAACCTTTGGTCTGATTCCAACCTGGACAGAAAGCTAAGATTCGGTGCCGTTAGTGAAAACAGCGCCATGCGTTAGTTTAAAATCCTCTGCAGCTACAACCGAGCCATACGCTTTATGTCTCAGATGCTGCAGCTGCATACTTTCTGCATAAAAATCAAATTTCCTATACTTTATATAGGAGATGTAAATGTGCTCTTACCTAGAGTACGAACTATTCCAACCGGAGGTATGGCCAGATCACCTCCTGATCGCTAACCAGTTAAAAAATTCTTTAGCACATTGGTATTAGACCTTTTTAGTGCGAGCTTACTGTACTTTGCGCTCCCTGCTTCACATGGGGAGCGCAAATTGTAAACAAGGAGTAATTAGAGATAAGATCACAAAGTCCTAAAGCTAATTATTAACCTGCTGGCTAACTGAAAAGTTAGCCACAGCTTAGAGCTGTAGCTAACTGATTCTGCTTCTGTGGAATCAATTAGCAACAGCTGGAAACTCACCCAAAAAATAATTGGATACCGACCTCTCATCCTGCGGCCAGAATGGTCGCCCAATCTGCCACTTCTGGCTGCCAGGAGCAGAGTGAGACTGGGGAAAAAAAGCCCCAGTCTGCCTTCACGGTCACTCTGCGGACCTGCAGGATCTAGCGAGAGGTGAGATCCTGCAGGTCATGTACCCCAGTAGCAGACGCCTCCATGGAATCCTATGGACTCCAGGAGGGGATGCTTATGATGGCTCGTTAGCGCTGCCACGAGTATCCTGGAGACTAGCGGCCATTATGGAGCAGGCTGCTGAATCAGCGCCTGCCTCGAAATCTACTTGTAAAACGGGGATGCTTAGGGGAAATTTGCAACCACAAATTTTTCCCCTTAGCATCCTCGTTTTAGCTACAGGCACATGATAGTGCCCATAGTATTTATTAATTGAATCCCGACAGTGAAACCCAAGTGTTAAGTGGTTTTGCCTTTTGCAAAATCACTTAGTATCATGATGCAAGACCATCTAAATCTCCCATACTAACCTGAAATCTCGTCGTGCAGAGGGCAGAGTGATCTACTGCTTCCTCTGGCTGTGAGCAGCATGAAACGAGGTACAAATAGTTACTATGTCCCTTTGCGACTCTTTCTACAGACCCTGAACATTTGAGCTCTCGTAGAGCTCGTTCAGGGCTCCATGGAGTCAAATGTACTCCAGGAACTGATACTCACATTGGCACTGTGCATTGCTGCAGGTATCTGCCACGAATCAGAATTATTCCTAGCCCAGCTGTAAATACCGTGGCTGGGTCAGAATAAAATCAGTTAAACGAAGACCATAAAGGAAATCTACTCAAGTTTCTCCCTTACCATCTCCCTGTTTGGCTGTAGGTTAGGATTAGGCCCCTTCCCTTGCTGTTTGAAAGCACAAAACATATTCCTGCATACTTCATTTTTGAGACTCAAATTTGGTTTCCTGTACCCTCATCTCAAATTTATTCTCTTCTGTCCTGAGAACAATCCTCCTTTGACCAAAGCACGGTTGTCAATCCCGTGAACTCTGGGCACTGTTGCATGCTGATATAGATTTTTGCACCAGGGCGGCCCAGCCACAAGGAATCACAAAAACATCTGTAGATTGACAGCTGTCAAGATATAGAGAAGATAACTGCTTTGAAGATCTGTCAAATGGTTGTAGAGGAGTGAGGGTTAAAGGGAGGTGACAGAATCCTGTCTTAATGTCATCTTAAAAGCTAAAGAGTGATGATGGCTAAAGTGTCTCTTAAATAAATATAATCTGGTGAAAGAAGCATTTTAAACTGTTTACCTATTTTCTACCTCCAAGGAGTTAATCCTATTTATTTAGCAACTTTGGGATGCTGTAATTCGGACATGGACCCCTTGCTCGAGGTGCCTAGAGGGGTGTCAGCTACACCCTCCTGACGAGGCCTAACAAAGCCAAAACGATCGTCAGTGGTTGTTGCACCACTCGTGCTGGGATGACGTCCTTAGCTATTGGCCATCCTTTCTGGGTTTCTTGGTGATAGAAGTCTGATTTGCATATTGAATTGCCTCTCTTAGACATGTGCAATTCGTTTCATTCCGAATAAAATTCGGACAAAATTCACCATTTTCGTATTTCAGGAACATTTCGGAAAACGAAATATCGAACATCTGAAAATTTCAGATCGATCGAAAATTTCGGCGTGATTCGGATCGGTGATTCGGTGCTTTGGAACGATTATCGATTGGATAAATATGGGTGATTCAGATCAGTTAGTTTTTCATTGATAACCAGTTATTTAGTTTTTTATTGGTTATTTAAGAATGGGAAGTAGATTACTACCAGTAGAATGAAAGTTTCTTTACTTATTTATTTTTTTAGGAATTTTATGGATCAAATTTTTGGTTTTCTAACTTTTTTTAAAGAAACGAGGCTTTTTAACCCATAGGTTTCAATGCAGCATATGAATGCACACACTGCTGGGAAGTGCCTCTCTGCAGTATAATTAATTCAGCATATGAATTAATGCAGCATATGAATCCGCACACTGAGGGGAAGCGCCTCTCTGCAGTATAATTAATGCAGCATATGAATATGCACACTGCGAGGCAACACCTCACTGCAGATCGTTTCGGGGATTTGGGTCGATTCATTTTTCGGACTAGTCAGTTTTTCGTTTTTTATGAGTTATAATTAATGCAGCATATGAATCCACACACTGCTGGGAAGTTCCTTTTTTCTCACGTTTTGAATACTGCAGACTGGGCTTTCTGTCTTTATTTTTCACAGATGTAGGCAGATGTTTCTTCTGCTCTTTTGCAAGGGATAAAGGATTGATATCAGGGTACAGATAAAGAAAAGGAGGAAGACAGAAAGATCAGTTGTTAAACACAAAACATTGACTATTTTTCAGCTAAAAGGGTAAACAACTGTAGATACTCAAGTATACCGCTAGATTTCCAAGTATACCGCTAGATTTCCAAGTATACCGCTAGATTTCCAAGTATACCGCTAGATTTCGGTGACAAAAACTTAGCTTACAATTGGAGGGGTCTCGTTATATTTGAGACACCTGCATCGTGTGTAAAAAAAACAAAAAAAAACTTGACTTGCTCATGGATCCCAAATCTCCCTGGCTATCGGCAGATGACGCGGTGGATGAGCCTGCCTGCTGGAGCCGGAGATCAGAAAACGGCACCTCCCGGATTCACTGTGTCATCTTATTGCAAGTAAGAAGATCGATAGTCGGCGGCTTCATACTTAGTAACAACTACAATTATTCTATAGCAGAGCACCCTGGCCTGAGAGGGAGCTTGACTGTGTTAAGAGAACCTCTAAGGATTTTAATTGTTTACCGGTACAGTATACTTTTATAATTTTGCTCCTCGCGTTATATTCGAGTCTTGAGTATTCTCTCATTTCCATAATAAATCTCTATCCATCGCGTTATATTCGGGTCGCGCTATACTCGAGTATCTACGGTATTTTATCACTTGACAAGCTTCTTCAAATATATTTAGATTAACGTGATGTCATTTGGCTCAGGGTAGAATATATGTGGGTACAAATGGACACTATTAGAAGATCCATTTCAAATCTGCGATGCAGCTTCAATCTCGAGTGTCCCTTTAAATTTAAGAATTTCTATTGTGGATTAAAATTTTATTTTGGCCTGTCACGCAAGCACGTCACCTGGCTTTTCCTCTCTCCATTAGATATTCCGTGCAGGCTGCTTTCCATTTGTCTTGTACCAGCTATGCTCTGATCCCACTACCAGGCTGCCATCTGTTACCTTCTACCCAGTGACACGCACAGCACTTTCCGCAAAAAAAATTCTAAACTTTCTGCCCGCAGGCTACATTCTGACATAATCATTTTGCAGTGAGTGTAGTTACTGTCACATGCAGTTTTCTTTTCCTTGGATGCCTAGTACCTAGCATGACTGTGCCCTGAATGCATTTTCGAACGTCTTTCCGCTACGCAACCCCCCCAAAAATGAACATTTAAAATCTCTACATAAACTTAGAAGAATTTAGAAAAAGCTGGAAAGATTGTTCCACGTAGGAAAATAAATAAATAATCTGTCGTCACTTGGCTTATTATTTAAGTGACAAGTGACCAGCTGAGTCAGTTAGATTCTGTCAGGGAGATTTAGCTGCATTAAAAATTGTTATAATTGTTGTGGAAGATAACCAATGCAAACCGATATCTGAGTTAAAAGAGACGTGTCAGAAAGACATTAGAAACCTTCAATGATTTGCAACGCAACAAAAAGATTCAGAAAGTAAAAATAAGATTGGAGATTGTCTGTGTGAAATAATAATAATAAAAATATAATATTAAAATATTCCAAATTATAGGGGTTATTCAAAGAGAGCTGATCTGGCCCCGAATTGTCACCGAACAGTGAATTTCCCCTACGGTGCTATTTCGTGGCCATTTGGCTATTCGAAGAACAGGCAGTTCGCCAAATTTTGGGGAACTGCCAGCCGGTACGGTGCCTGTTCTAAAGCAGCAAAACCCCCCATAGAGAAGCCGTGGTTAATCTATTCAGAGAACACAGAACAGCAGAGAAATGTCAGTGAAGTGCCCTGCTGTTCGGTGTTTTCATTCGGCAGGTTTATTCAGGCGAACCCCATAGGCTTCAATGTTAAAAATATTCCAGTTTTTATTCAATATCTAATTAGTTATTCAATATCTAATAATATAACCGTTTACTATTTTAATCTGCAGTAAAAAATCTTTTTATTTATAGATTTTTTAGGATCTTTTACGCATTTTTGGGGATTTTTTTCAGCAAAAACTTTTTGATGTTTTTGGGGTTTTTTAAAGCGTTTTTCCTTTTTCTGTAGCAGCCCTTTTTATTATCATTCATAGGACCTTATATGTAAATTCCAGACATTTTTGTTCAGTAGTTTTTTTGCAAACAGCGTCTCACTTTTGACACTTTCAATCATAATTTAGTTTTTACCCGTCCGGCAGCTTGTCGGCTTTCAAATGTGACGGGTTTGCAGCGGGTTTGTAGCAGGTTTGCGTCAGGTAGGTGGTGGGTTGGCAGCCGATTCCCTGCACTTCAGGGATCCTGCGGTGAATGCTGATTCACCTCAGGGTGGGGAAATTTGATTCCCCAAAGTGCAGGGAAGTGCGGAGAACGAGAGAGCACCGAAGTGTCGGCGACATTTCAGTACTCTCTGAATAAACCCCTCCTTTGTTTCCAAAAGCTGAAAGAAGCTGTTTTTATTGTATGCTCCTTCAGGTATAGTAATTAGTTAAAGTGCATCTTTCCTACAGGCAGCGCCATCTTGGTCATAGCATTGGCACAGCAAGCTGAGGTCCAATCAGAGCTGTTGATGTTCCCCAGTCAGGTAAGATCAATGAAGCCAACTTATAGGAGATGGACAATTGTAAAGCCCAGCAGGTAAGTTTGGCAGGTGTGTTTAACAACATACATGACTGTAAATACAGAAAATCTGAGCGCCATCTCTGGGATTTTTTAATAGACAGCCAGCCAGGTTTTGATGCTTCATAAAAGCTTTCAAATTGACAGTACACTAAAATGATATTTTATTACTGTTGTTTAGGTTCCAATCTAAAGTTGTTAATCACACTGGGGTTCCATTTTACAGGAGGTTCCTTTATTTTAATTATTTGAACTCTATCCTGTCATCTGAGCCCAAGAAAAAAGATGATTTGTTTTTTTTCCTGATCTGATCTCTTTGTAAAGATGACCTGCAATGATCTCACCTCCGCTGTTCTGCTCTGCTTTGAAAGCAAAAGGATCTGCCTATAATTTATAAGGATGACTATCGCAGCAGCACAATTTTACCCTGAAAAAGAGTACTGTAGATACTCAAGTATACCGCTAGATTTTGGTGACAAAAAAATTACCTTAAAATTGGAGGGGTCGCGTTATATTCGAGACATCTGCATCGCTTAAAAAAAAAAATAATCTTGCCTTGCTCTGGGTCCCAAGTCTAGCAGAAGTTCTGGTAGTCTCGCTGAAGTGAATGCGGGCTCCCTGATGCTTGCAAACTCTTCAGGAACTCCCGTATTTGGGAGAGGTGGGATCCTTCACGGCCAGAGGGCACGCTCGGTTTAAGCCAATCATTAACCTTGCTTGCCTCTTCCAGCATCTAATCGCTAGTAAAGAAGACAGGTGGCCGGTGGCTTCATACTTAGTAACAACTGCAATCATTCTAGAGCACAGCACCCTGGCCTGAGGGGGAGCATGACTGTGTTAAGAGAACCTAGAAGGATTTTAATTGTTTACCAGTACAGTAAAATGTTGTTCCTTGCGTTATATTCGAGTCTTGAGTATTCTCTCATTTCCATAATAAATCTCTATCCATTGCGTTATATTCGGGTCGCGCTATACTCGAGTATCTACGGTACTTTACCAAATAAAGTATAATAATAAGTAGGATAATATTCTAATAATGGGAGTTACTCCAGTGGCGCAGAGGGAGGTGAGTTCTGTTGAAATTCCGTGTAAATGGGAAACGGAAATATTCTAAACATTCCCTCGTAATATTCTAATAATGTTTAAATCAAAATATTTGGTTCAGGCCTTTGCAAAGTAGACAGACTATAGGGGTTATTCAGAGAGTTCCAAATTAGGCAGAAATGTCTTGTTTGGGGCACTTCACCGAGTTCAATTCGCTCAACCCTGCATCAAATTCAGCATTCACTGCAGGGTCCCCAACGTGCGCCGAAGGGATCCGTCTAACGCATACGACGATCCGCCTAACACAGCCGACAAAAGCCGATCAGCCAGCGAACTTGGGGTAAAACAAAAAAACTGCAAATTTTTTAAAAGGTCTTCAAACCAATAAAAATGCATGAAATGCACAGAAATAATAAAAAAAGATCCTATAAATAATAATAACAAGGTCTGTTACAGAATTTTAAAAAAACGCCATTAAAGAAAAATATCAAGAACAATGGCTATTCAATAAATAAAAAATATTTTTTTCTGCAAATGAAAAGAATAAACGGTTGAATAAAATGATGGCAACTGTATTTGTTTACATTGACACCCATGGGATTTGCCTGTTTAAGCCTATCGAACTGAAGCACCAAAAATCGGAGCATTTCGCCAACATTTTGGTGCAATTCGTTGTCTTCTGAATAGCTTAACCATCACTTCTCTATGGGGAATTTCACCACCACTGAAGGTCGACGAATTGCAGCGATCTGAGGCGAACTGCACCATATTTTGCTGCCAATTCGCCAATATTTTTGTGAATTGCCAGCTTTCTGAATAGCAGAATCGTTCGGTGCAATTTGGTGGCACATTCCGTTTTTATTGACTAACCCCATATCATCTACTCACAATTTAGCTTTTTCGCTGCTTAGCGAAGCATCTACAATGTACACAGTATACATAGTCACGTCGCTGTAAAACAAGCATATCAAATGTAAAATTATTCTTTCTTTCCATGTTGTTCTAAGAGGAACGTGTGCCTTGTATTATACTAGAGCCTCACAGTGTGTGCTGCTTGAATAAAAGATTTTTTTTTATTACTGCAAAATCACAAAAAAACAGGACAAGAACCTGGAAAAAGAAACGCTCTTGATGATGATAAACTGCTTTTAGATGATATGCATGAAAAGTGAATGAGAGACAGAGACAGCTGCTGTCTTTGTGGGAGGCAGCACAGCGCTGCCACTCGTCCTGTCAGTCGGCAGCATGGTGCACACTCAGCAAGTATCACAAAAGAGGAAAAGGAAGGGAGACATAAGCTGCGCAAAGGACTTTTTGAATTGGTAATTAAAAAGAAGTCGTGTCAAGCAAATGGGAAACTCACTCAGGACTGTGTGATTTATGCTATTTCATAAAGTGTTATGAGATTATTTTTTCAAAGTCTCCAACAAACAAATTAAAAAGTAAAACAAACCATTTTGTTGTTGGAACTAATCAGAATCAGAAAAAAAAATGCATAATTTCAGCTGGTACAATTCTTCAACCCAGAAGCTAGTTGTTAAATCAGTAATGAAATGTGATCGGCAATAGGAACGCTCATAATTTAGCTTTTCTCTTGTGGGCAATCCTGGATTTATAAACTTAATTGACCAAAGACAGAAGGAAAGAAGTCATAATATAACACAGTATTGTGTGGAGAAGTGTATTGTCCCGTCAATTAGCATTCAAAGCTGAAAATATGTCAAAGAATTATTTGAACTCTCTATGTGTTTAACACTTTTCCCTAATGAAAATATCTATACCAGCTTTTTTAATTGAAAGCCAAAATTTAAACCATATAGAGCCCTACTGCATTCCTTTCTTGTTGCAATATTTTTGTATTGGTGCCTTGTTATGAAAACACAAAATTCATGATGTTAGCCATGCAAAATATTGTAGCAAGCACATGAAGCAAACACACAAAGGGCCTTATACCCTAGTTGGTGCTATAAGGCAGATGGTAAGCAAAAAAACCTGAGTTTCTGCCATCTTCCATTAGCACCTGCCATTTAGCACCAATATGATGAAGGAGCTGGGTGCGCTAATCGTCCATAGGACTCCATGGAGACAGGACGCGACCTCGTGCGAATAAGATCCTACTAGGTGGTGGAATAATACACAGATGTACACTGGGAACTATTTGTTCCCAGTGTATCTCTTCCACAGAGGAAGGAAGTGGCGCACAACACCGCTCTCAGCACTGTGGACCTGAGGTGAGTATAGAATTTAAGAGGTTAAATCATTGTGTTATGTCATTGTGCAGAAGTGCAATCACTTAATGAGAGTCTCACAGAGCTCCACAGTAATGTGCAGTGTTTACCATGGAGCTCTGTGACACCCTCATAAACAATGCACATTACTGTGGAGCTCTGTGACACAACCTCATAATGTGCAGTGTTGTACGAGTGTCACCGAGCTCCACAGTAATATACGGTTTATATGAGGGTGCCACAGAGCTCCACAGTAATGGGCGGTGTGTATGAGGGTATCACAGAGCTCCACAGTAATGTGTGCTGTGTATGTGCTTATCATTAGGGATGAGCCGAACACCCCTGTGTTCGGTTCGCATTCGAACTCGAACAATTTCAAAAGTTCGAGTTCGAACGCGAACATGAACCGAACTCAATGCAAGTCAATGGGACTCGAAAGTTTGAATTTTAGAGTGCCCTCCAAGAGGGCATATATGCAAGATATTTGCCATAAAAGGTGTATGTGGGTCCGGGTAGTGCCCTGGGGGACAGGAAACAAGGACAAAAAGTAAAAAAAAAAAATTTTTTACAAGGAACAGTGAGTTTTCCATGAAATAAAGGTTAAGAATAAAAAAAAAATTCCTTCAAATATCGTGCCTAGGAGGTCCCCATAACCTGCCTGTGAAGTGGCGGATTTGTAGGATGTATAGAAACATTTTAAAACAAAAAAATGACATTTCAAAAAACGGTAAATGGTTTTCCTTTAATCTATTCATAAACAACTGCTTGAGGCGGCAGCCTGTATGAAAAGAGGAGACGTTTTAGGACACGCAGAACAAGTTTAGTGATTTTTTTTGCTAAATTATGGTGAAATTTATGCAGGCTTTGGATGAAAGTAACAATAGGTGCTTTAAAATTGGGCCTTTAGTGTCAGCAACAGTGCCGTCACACCGTAACCCCTCTGTGGTAGTGTGGAAGAGTGCAGGGTTGGACCCTGCGGTCCAATATTAAAATGATATGAATCTGTATAGGCGTCAGTGGTAGTGCACCCAAATATTGTGCCTTTGGTGGCAGCAAGTGCCTTCACACCATAACCCCAATGAGGTATTGTGGAAGAGTGCAGTGGTGGAGGTTTTGGTAAAGCAGAAGAGATCCCCGATCTATTCAGTTACATCAGCAGCTATAACAAAACCGGGTCAGCAATGTTTAGGCACTTGTACTGCGCTACTGTATATGGTGAGAATTGGCGCACACCAGTAGCAACAGGAAGCAAACAGAACAGGCAGGGAATACACAGAGAGAATAGTCAAATGGCAGGCAAAGTCGGCAACAGATCGGGTCCTCAGAACAAGCAGGGTCAGTAACAAGTATACAAACTGATTCGGTAAGCTAGCGATGCGGGAATAAAGGCTGAGAAACACTGAGCGTGTAGCAATGCACAGCGTAGCGAAGCAAAGAGAAGCAAACATTTTGCAGGCTTGACTTCACTCAGCTCCGCCTCGCAGCGTGTCTACACTACATTACGTTTGCTTCCCATCGCACTGGACAGGAATCCACTAACTAAATTAAAATGTACACACAAAACCGTTTTATTTTCACAAAGCACATGTTATATAGGCAAAAAAGTTTCTACTGAATAAAATACATCAAAAATTACTGTTAATTTAATAGGAATAGTATAAAAATATAAAAAAGGTAACCCCATATCATATATATTAAAGGGACACGGAGTGCCGTGTATAGAGTAGGGATGCATTGATACCACACACAGACATATACGTATATATCAACTCGCAGACCTATATATATACGTATATATCAACACTCAGATATATATATATATACACACACCCACAGACCTCAGACCATATATACACATACGCACATGGCGGTGGCATGTGGACAATCTCAACTAAATGCGCCCCCCCAATTTGGCTGATCCCTCCAGAAGAAATGTTGAACCCGACAGAGCAGAGAATATATATATTATTCTCTGCTCTATCGGGTTCAACATTTCTTCTGGAGGGATCAACCAAATGGGGGGGGGGTTAGTTGCCAAAATGTGTGTGTAATACAAGTCTGGATATATATATTTATATCATACCTGCCCTTACCTTCCCGTATAAATTTGCTAAAAGTATACACACACTGCCTTAGACCCCGCGCAGCCCACATGCCACCCCCTCTACCTTGCTGAATGTATCTAATATATACAATTAAATACATTCAGCCAGGTAGAGAAAGAAAAAAAAAGGTTTTATTTTATGTTCCCGGGGACATTTAAAAATTTCCTCAGATTTTATTTTTTTAGAAATGTGTCGCCTTACCTTAGCCTGGTGGTCAGTGGGGACTCCCTTGATCCTGGTTGTGGGGGGGGGTCTGCCGTGGCCGCAGGTGCAGTGTCTCCCTCCCTGCGGTGCCTGTCTCTGCCACATGCACCCGAACGGCTAGCCCGCACAGTCGCAGCTCTGTCATTGTATGCTCCTCAAGGGGATCCTTGGGAGGCCCCTGCAGGCTGCCCTCTACAGTGCCTGATTAGAGGGCCGTGTCTGCCTGATGTTTTAGTAACAAGAATGTTTTATCCCATAGGCTTCAATGTTAAAAATATTCCCGTTTTAATTCAATATCTAATAAACTGTTGCTTATAATATTCTGCAGTAAAGAGTCTCTTTATTTCTATATTTTTTAGTATTTTTTAAGCATTTTTTATACTTTTTTAAAAAAAATCTAACTTTTGGCGAACGTCCCAAAAAGTTTGAAGTTCGCGAACTGTCGAACGGCCGATGTTCGATGCGAACTCCGAACAGATCGAACCGAACAGCTCATCCCTACTTATCATAGACCTCCACAGCAATAAAACTCACAGTAATGTGCGCTGTGTAGAAAACAAAAAGTGGGCTGCTCAGTCCAAAATGTCCAGACCTATATTTTGTCCCAGTCTGGGCCTGATTCACAAATACAGCAAAATACAGACGAATTGACTGCAAAATACGTTGCAATTTGCTGTGATTCGGTGCCACCGAAATTGTCCCATTAGAAGTTATCGATCCATTTTTCAAAGAACACCGAATTGCACTGAAATTTCGGGGAAATGGCCTGACTTTGTTTCAATTCAACAGGTTTAAACAGGGGAATCCCATAGGTTTCAATGTAATAAATGGAATATCTTTTTTTTATTTTTTTGTTTTTTTATTTTTTTACTTTTAAGACTGTCTATCCTTTTTATTTTTTTTCGAAAGCCTTTCTATTTTTATATTTTTTTAAAAGACCTGTTTTTTTTTTAAAAAAAAAATATTGTTTTTTTTTAATAGATGTTTTAATTATTTTTTAAACAACATTTTTTATTATTTGGCAACATTTTTACTACATTTTTATTGATTTAAACTCCTATTAGGACAATAGGGGACTTAGATATATAGAAACATAGTAAATGTAGGCAGATAAGAACCTTTCGGCCCATCTAGTCTGCCCAATTACATGGATACTTTACCTGGATTTATATTTTGTTTAGGATAGCCTTATGCCTATCCCATGCCTGCTTAAATTCAATCACTGTTTTGGCCTCTACCACTTCTACTGGAAGGCTGTTCCATGTATCCACCACCCTCTCAGTAAAATAATGCTTCCTTTTTTTTCTTCAGTATGGTGAAATTCGCCAGTGCCAATTCGGCAGATATCGGCACAATTCGGCAGTTTTCTCTGACGTCCAATATCTGCTTCAGCAACTCCAATTAAATACGGTGAGTATTCGCTAAATAGTGAATGCACCTTATTGTCAGCGAAATGCAATCTCCAAAGTGAGTCGAAGTCCAAGGCAACAAAACTGTGTTCAATTTTGTGCTTTGTGAATAGACCCTTTATTTTGATAACACTGACAGCTATTAATAAATATCTGTAGGTAATCTAAATACAAACTCAAAGATTTTGGGAAGTTGTTGGGAAAGTGACTTATAAACTTATGTGCAAGAAAAGACAGAAACGAAAATGAACACAACCAAGCAACTTGCTAAAGCAGGGATCTCAAACTCTGGCCTCCAGATGTTATTGTCTACAATTCCCAGAATACTTTGAATGCAATAAATGAATAGATAATCATGGGAGGTGTAGTTGAGAAACATCTGGGGGAACCAGAGTTTTAGATCCCTAAAGCAACCTTGCCCTTCCAGGGACCACATTACTAACTTGTTGCTAACAATAGCGCTCACCTGCGTGAATATTAACATTAGCCGCGCTGTCTACCGCATATTACAATCCAAACGGTAACGGGTTAAACAGGCCTCAAAATTTCCACTCGCCTACTCGCATTTGGTGAGTGGAAATTACATGAGGGCGAGTGGAAATGCAGATGCAAGGCAGGATAAGGGTTAGGTGGGGCAACTAGTGGCGAGTAACTCTTAAGGCCTGGCTAGTAGCTTGGGACTTGAAATTTTGAGCCCTGGGTTAAGTAACCCGTTTGCGTTTGGTACCTTGCACTTTTCAGCGCGAGGTTACTGTACTTTGCACTCCGTATGCTTAACATGCGCAAAGTGTTAATCAGCGATAGGATTACAAAGTCCTAACGCTGATTAACGTCCGGCTCTGGTTAGCGGAAAGTTAACCAGAGCCAGGACTTGGTGTTAAAGGATTCTGCTTCTGCATAGAAAAATTTAAAAAAATCTTTTACTCACCTCCTGTCCCGCGGCGAGGACTGCGACTCCTCCGTCCGACGGGAGCAGGGAGAGAATGGGGGAAAAAGTTCCTCAGTCTCCCCCTGCGTATCACTACGTCGACCGGCCGGATCTCGCAAGCAGGTCATGTGACCGCCGGCGTCTGGCTCAATGGAGTCCTATGGACTCCCCTCGAGCATCCTGGGGTGTAGCGCCCACTACAAATGCAGGCAGCAATTTTTGCGCCTGCATTGCAATCGCCCCTGTTAAAACGGGGGCAGTAGGGGGAAAACTGCGGGCGCAGTTTTTTTCCCTACCGCCCTCGTTTTAACGCAGGGATTGTAATGTAGCCCCAGATCTTTTAGAACTAAATTTCCCATTGAAGGTCAGTCATCCTAGTGAGTGACTGAGGGTAATGGGAGATGCAGTTTCAAAACAAGGTTGTTGGTCACTGACTGAAAAAATCAAATAGCAGTCTCTCTCTGTTCATAATGTATCTGGGTCACAATGTGAACTCTCAGTATTCAGACCCAATACTTGTACAAATCATACCAAAAAATACTCACATGCGATATAAACCCTATATATCCATACCAAACCAAACCAGAGGTTTTTAGTTTATTTAAATGGCCATTAAATTCTTACACTCTTTTGCCAACATCAAGACAAACCTCTTAAGGTGGGTCTATACCTAATATGTTACAGCCTCCTGCCTTTTGTTCAGCTCAGCGAGCAATGATGATGGGTTTATTTTACCCTGCACTAAGCAATCTCTATTTGGGGCAAAAAGAAAATGTGATGAGGACAGCACCAATTATAACCTGGCAGCATAATATGGAAAATGGAGTCCTACAGGGCTAAAACTTTGTGGGCATCTTCTGGAGCCCAAAAGCAAACAAAATTTGTTTACAACAAACAAATTTCATTTGCAATCATACAGCATAGCCCCAGATCGTGTTAAAACGATCTCAGGCTGCTGTGTCTGCTACTGCTGATCGTGTATACACGATCACGGTAGAGAAGGGGTTAAGGGATCTGAACCATGTGAGTGTTATCCTGCCAATACAATTCTAGCACTTTACTTTACAGTATTGCACTATTTCTTCGTTGAATCTCTTTTTTTTGTGAGAGACATCAACACCATCTCACATTTGGAAGAGATTTTTTTCAGTTACTAGGTTTATATAACACTTTATGTTATATGTAAATGTATCACACAACAGATATCACTTATAGTAGAAGATAAATTTATGGAATTTGGATTGCTGCTCAGGCTTCAATACAAGGCTGAAATCACATAAAAAAGCACAGAAATTAAATGTACATTATTTCTTTTATTATGATTATTATTGTTCTTATCATTTATCTAGCACCACCAGTTTCTGAAGCACTTTACAATAAAGAGTAGCAGATTATACAAACAAACCTACAATAAACTTTTGGAACCAGACAAGTGGTGTAGCGGGCTCTGCTCATAGACTAGAGGAGATGGGGTGGAGGAGGACAAGAGGAGGTGCCTTCATATTAATGGTCAGGATTAGAGGTTTGCACGGCTTAAAAATGCATTTTATTTCAAAATAATTTCGTTTTTGGAATTTTGCTTCGTAACTGTATACGTTTTGATTAGTTTTGTTTTGTTATTTTGTCTTAGTTTGGTATCTCAGATCATTAAAAATAAACATTGTAATTTGGGACTGATTCGATATTTGATATTGATTGAAATTTAAGATCACTTAATAAAACCCCAATGAATCAAATCTTGCTCAAGAATCATTTAATCGATAGTTCTCTTATGAAACAGTATAACAAATTAAATTTGTTATATACCGTTATGTTTCGTTTAGTTTTCGTTTCAATTCAGATTAAATAAATTCGTTATCTTGGAAGCACTTCCAAAATACGAATTAACGAATTTCGTATTAAATTGAGGTTCGTTACGAAACTAATGCACACCTCTAGTCAGGATCACAAGTACAAGCGTCTGTTTCAGATGATGTGGGAAGGGTAGGTGAGAGGTATTATATAAGTCGCAAATCTGATAAAATAGATTTTCTTGAAGTATGTCATTCCATACAACCAATGCTCATGCTGCCCCTATGGAGGTCTTGAAGGCAAGAGTTAATGATATAGGTGGGTACAGAAGGTAGGCAGAGATCACCTGCAGGCCAGAGTGATCTTGAAGGAATTTATTGATGTACCAAAGAAGGGATGTAAGGAGAGGTAGAGTCATAGAGGGCTTTGAATGTGATTGTCAGAGATTTGAAAATGTATTCTGAGAGGTAGAGGGACTGGCAGAGGGGGGAGATATGTAAGTAGTGTCGGATGAGAAGTATAATCCGCATCCCCTCTCATTTATTTTGTCTTTTTTCACTTTTCCTCCATTATCTCTCTATCAGACGTTTGCTTGGATCAATGTTTTTTATTCACCATTCCTAACTTTAAGTGCAAACAGCCAAAAGTACGTCACCAAGTGACTTATCTTCTATGTCATAGAACCTGAAAATGTTTCACCCAAAATGATTAAGTCATGTAGGCTGAAACATTGTCAGAAGAAAATTAGCAGCCAGGTGTATGGTGTTCGTTCTATTACAGTTAGTTGGTCTTTTCTTGATGATTTTGGATATTGAGCTAGAAGAAATGTGCATCGGTAATACAACTTGGTTTGTAATTTTTGATATTTCAGAAAATGACGACAATGTCAGTTCATCTATAAATCATCAGACAGTTAATTTGGTTCATCTAAAATTCAGAGAAATATTTTGATTTGTTAATTGTATTTGTTGCTGGTAAATGAGCTCAGCCAGGGCTCAACGTGTGGGGGATCCTTGGGGAATCGGTTCCTCTTGGTTTTTAACTTTCTCTGTTCAAGAACCTATCTGCTGAATCCGATAACATGGTTTAAAACAAAAAAATATTCATTTTAAATAATTGCTGTAATATTTTTATTGTGCAAATTATTGATAAGGTGGTATCTGAGTATGTATGGTGTTGCTTTCGGGGCCGTGTTATGTATACATTCCAGGACCTGAACCTGCCTTGTTACCCCTTTGATTCCGTTCTGACACCTTCTGATTTACAAATTAAGCACTAATGATTTATTTAATGAAACCTCTCCCATTGACAAAGGGTGAGGAGTTAAACCAGAGAGCGGGTGGCCTGCTGGGAAGCACTCCCTTTCCTGAACTCTATGCTCTTCAAAGAAACAGGTACTCCTGACCCCCCTAACCCTCCACTTGTGGTCACCAGTTGAGAGGTTATATGAGAGAAGGTCAAATAATCTCCCTGCTCTGATTGAGGCCCTCTGTGGCTTGACAGTCCACCCATTCTGATTTCAATTTAATGCAAATGTTCCTTTGGGTAGATCAACATGAATCAAACCAAGTAGCACAAATGAAAATAAATGCACACCTATATAAAACCATCATATCTCTTTTCTAAAATGAATTATGTATGAAATGAGATTCAGGGGGAGTAGTTTACCTGTGACATATATTTATTTACAATGCAGGCGGCATTTTCAACCTTGAAATATTTCCCAGTTATTTACCTTTTATCACATAAAATATAGCTAAAATAAAGTATTCCTAGATATTTATGACTATCATTTGAGATATTAGTTCAGCACAAAAAGTTTGTTATATTTTTTTAATGGCTACTTTAGAATAAACACACAATTAGTATGTGAGAAGCATATCCAGGGTGCTTTATAAAGGCATTCTGTATACAGACCTCCAAGTCTCCTTGTATAGTCAATTCGTTCTCCATGGACAAAGAAAATGAAGACATCTTAGCATATCAAGAACATAAATCCCGTATGACTTTAGCTGTGGTACAAAACGTTTACCAACAAAGCCCATGTCATTGGGAAATCCATCATGTATGCTCCTAGCATTCATTAGGAAACAAAGTACTGAACAATAGGATTTTTGTGAGCCTGAACAATGGCTTTACAAGGTTTCTGTAAAGGTCTAGGACTGTGCGTATTCGTCATGTTGTATATTCCTTGGGGCCTACTTTTATTTCAGCATAGTTCTGTTTCACACACTCATTTTTAAAATGGTCTTTTCCAAAACTTTTTTTCATGGTGTGAGCAGTATTTCCTGCAAAATCCACTCTGTATTTCATGTAAAAAGCTGCAAATTTCTGCTTCTTAAATGCAGATTTTCTTTAAAAAAAGGCTGATCTGCCAATGCAACATCAAGGTAGAAATATAAGTATGCAATATTGCAGATTATAGTCATACAAAAGGTATATATGTTTGGCATATTTATAGGACACATGGACCCCTATTACATTCTTCACGCAAATTCGTCCGCGCAGAGCGTTTTTTTTGCGCGCAGAGTTAAGCGTTATCGCATGAAAATTAACGGTGGTATTACGATCCGAATGCATTTTCTCATCCGTCGAAAAGTAACCTTCGTAAAAACGACGTGCAAAACGAAGAGTAATACGTGCGCAGTAACGTAGCGCACGTAACTCAGTGTGCGGACTGTTTTTTTCGCCGGATTCAGCCAATCAGAATTAAGAACCTTAATTGACATCAATTTACTTTAATTGACTCACTTAAGTTTTGCGCCTGTCAAAGTAAATCTGTGTATACATGCTGCAGCAATAATAAAAACACGCACAAATTCACAATTTTATTGTTTGGGTATGTGTAGAATGTGTAACTATACTGTGCTGTATTTTTTTTTTTCGCGCTGGTGTTTTTTGTTTTGGCCAGAATGTTCAGATTTGCAGTTACCACCAGCTTTTCAAAGACGTTAAAATTATGCGCGCAAACGTCGTTCGTAAAAAGATGCGCATCGATTGTAATAACATCCGCGTACCAGCGTGCAAACGAATTTGCGCTCATAATGTTAAGTATAGGACACGCACAGTTCATCACGCTTGCGCAGGTCCATCCTGTTAAATGATAACGCGCATCGTTTGCGCGAACGTTGTAATACGACTTTCAACGCAAAGGGTTTTGCCCCTCGCGCAAATGCGCATTTGCGCACGCAAAAACAAATGTGCGAGGAATGTAATGTAGGGCCCATGTTATCTAAAAGATAAAGTCAGAGGCGTAACTAGAAACCTCAGTGCCCATGTAGAGGAATCCATGAAGGCCCTCCCTATTGCCACCCCCATGCACTGGACCCCTCCAGGTCCACAATGTAGACTCCAGACAATCGGTGTCCCATTTATTTCCAGGTCCACTACGACCACTTCCATCCCATTTTTAAGGTATTGTGCACCATGTATATCTCAGAGCTCCAGCAATAAAACTCACAGTAATGTGCACTGTGTAGGAGTAAATCATAGGTGAGGCACTGGCCCTTGCCAAACTGCCCAAATGAGGCCACAGCTGGCTATGTGTGGGGCCCCCCGAACTCAGGGGTCCGGTTGCAGTTAGAGATGTGCGTTTCGGGTTTCGGAATTTCGGAATTTTCACGAAATTTCCCGATTCGTGTTTTCGGATGCGGCCGAATTTCCAAAAATTTTTAGATCCGAAAATGGCAGATCCGAAAAGTTTTCCGAGCAGAAACGAAATATTTTCGGAATTTTCGAATGGACTTGAAATGTGTCAAATCGAAATTTATTGCTTTGAAACGAGGAGAACAGACTGTCCGAAAAAACGAAAATTTCCAAACTTACGAAAAGTCGATACAAAAAACGAGCTAAGTGACACGAAAATACGAAAAATGGTCGAAATTCCGAAAACATGTACAATTCCGAAAAACGAAAATTTCCGAAATCACGAAAAGTCGATACAAAAAACGAGCAAAGTGACACGAAAATCCGAAAAATGGTCGATATTCCGAAAAAAAAGTACACGAAAAACGAATCGAGCCGAACCGAATCGAAACAGAAATCGGTCGAAACGAGCCGAATGGAAAAGTTTAAAAATCCAAAAAAATCGAACCGAATCGAACCGAAAAAAAATCGGTGCACAAGCCTAGTTGCAGTCACACTCTCTGCACCCCTTGTAGTTACGCCCCTGGATAAAGGTTTATAAAATATTAAAATATACTCTATAAATACCATTTGCTCTATGTACTCATTATTAAGGATAAAAAGAAGTCCAGCATTCCACTACAAAAGCTCTTTCTCTTATTCCACCTACATTAAAAGATGAAAGTCAGATCACACATCAAATTCTTGCTCTCCTCCAACAAAGTGGTCAGAACATTAAAAAAAGAAATTAAGAAAAGGTTCATTATCATGGTATGAATCATTGTACTGTCTTTGTAAGTAGGCAGATAAACGCTCTGATGTTTTCTCAAGGACCTAGCATGCTATAACACTCCAAAACGATACAGCACAGGAAATTAACTCTGCAGGGAACTTGTGATGTTATGGACTAGTAAGTGTATTGGCGTTCAACTTAATCATGATATGTGTTAGAACCTGAGGCCTTGTGAAAAGGTTTTCGCGAAAATGACTGAAGCGGCACTTCATTCATAACTGTGAATAGAATGTTTAGACTTGATCATATTTCCACGCAAAGCTTCTAATTAAACATCTGTATTTTTAGACTCCACTGGTTTAATATATTTTGTGACCAAACAAAGGCATAATGAAGTGGCTGTATTCTCTAGTTATTATTAGGTATAAGAAAAGCACTATATGTCAGCTTTTCTTCATTGAAGAATTTAGGTCATGCAAAATCACTTAAAAAAGCTATACTCGACTGTCGTCCAAGGTTGCAGAGGGCAACACAATCCACCACCTCCTCTGGCCATTAGCAGGAGGATACTGGGAACAAATAGGTTTCAATGTCCTTCCACCATGTCACGGTTCGCCTGGTACCAGTACCAAAACACAGGACCTCACGATGCAGAGAAATGATGGTGGACACAGGCAAGCAGGAATAGCAATCTTTATCAAATCAAGGATCCAGGAATCATTGGACACAAGGCAGAAGGGAATCAAGTCACAGAATAAATAACCAGCATATCGACCAGCGGGGGAAACACAAACCGGCCAAAACCGCACCGGGGTTCCGCTCCCTGCCGCACACCCCCACGCCGGTACGTGCGACGCTGTGACACACCATTTCTGCAAGATTGTGTACAGGTGATTTTGCACTGGGCACGCTCTCATTTCAATGGAGTCCTAGTGCAGGTTGTGTACTAACAACTGAATTCTCTGAAGTGTGGGATTTTGAGAACTCTTACAGGGTTATCCAAAGAGATCCGAATTGCTTGAGAAAGGTAACCGAACGCTGAAAATCAGCGTTCGGTTACCTTTCCTGGCCATTCGGCTATCCAGAGAGCAGGCAATTCGCCAAATCCTGGCGAATTGCCTGAACATACGGTGCCTGTTCGGTTCCTGTTCGAGGGCAGTGAAATCCCCATGAAAAAGCACTGCTTCGGCTATTCAGAGAACACAAACCAGCAGTGAAAGGTTCCCCTAATGCCCTGTCATTCGGTGGTTTAATTCTGCAAATTTATTCAGGAGAATCCCATAGACTTCAATGTTAAAAATATTCCCGTTTTAATTCAATATCTAATAAACCGTTCATTATAAAATTCTGCAGCAAAAAGTCTCTGTATTTATAGATTTTTTAGGATACTTTAAGCATTTTTCAGATTTTTTTTATTTTTTTTAAAAAGTCCGATTTTTTTTTTTTTGTTTTTTCAGTTAACTTATTTTTTTTGTAACAGCCCTCTTTATTATCATTCTCTGGACCTCCTGTGAAAATTTCAGACATTTTCGCTCAGTAGTTTCTTTGCAAACAGCGTTTCATTTTCCCAGATTCATACAAATGGTTTTTCTAATTTATTCACTGCCTCCTCTACGTCACAGCTGCTTCGGCTCTGTGTGATTCGGCTCCTGTTCGGCTCCTGTTCGGCTTTTTCGAAGGTTAATCCAGATGTTTTTGCTTGTTTTCAGCATGCATTCGGTTAGTTTTCGTCAGGTTTTCGGCAGCTTTTCCCTGCAATTCGGGGACCCTGTGCTGTTTGCTGAATACACCGCAGGGTCACCGAAATGCAATCGGCAAAAGGAACCGAATTGAAGAGAACGAAAAGTCACCGAACGTGCGGTGACTTTTCGAATCTCTTTGGATAACCCTGACGGTGACTGTTCGGTGCCTGTTCGAGGGCAGTGAAATCCCCATGAAAAAGCACTGCTTCGTCTATTCAGAGAACACAAACCAGCAGTGAAAGGTTCCCCTAATGCCCTGCCATTCGGTGGTTTAATTCGGCAAATTTATTCAGGAGAATCCCATAGACTTCAATGTTAAAAATATTCCCGTTTTAATTCAATATCTAATAAACCGTTCATTATAAAATTCTGCAGCAAAAAGTCTCTTTATTTATAGATTTTTTAGGATACTTTAAGCATTTTTCTGATTTTTTTTTTTTTTTATTAAAAGTCCGATTTTTTTTAAATTTTTTTTTCAGTTTACTTATTTTTTTTGTAACAGCCCTCTTTATTATCATTCCCTGGACCTCCTGTGAAAATTACAGACATTTTCGCTCAGTAGTTTCTTTGCAAACAGCGTTTCTTTTTCCCAGATTCATACAAATGGTTTTTCTAATTTATTCACTGCCTCCTCTACGTCACAGCTGCTTCGGCTCTGTGTGATTCGGCTCATGTTCGGCTCCTGTTCGGCTCCTGTTCCTCTTTTTCAAAGGTTAATCCAGATGTTTTTGCTTGTTTTCAGCGTGCATTCGGTTAGTTTTCGGTGGGTTTACGGCAGCTTTTCCCTGCAATTCGGGGACCCTGTGGTGTTTGCTGAATACACCGCAGGGTCACCGAAATGCAATCGGCAAAAGGAACCGAATTGAAGAGAACGAAAAGTCACCGAATGTGCGGTGACTTTTCGAATCTCTTTGGATAACCCTGTCAGATTTCGCACCTTGTGAGTCCTCACAAAGTCACTAACTTTTAAGCGCACCAATTATAGGTTTAGGAGCTTGCAAATCCAGGGCCCTATTACTTGGTGTGAGCTAACTCTAGCGTCAGCATGTTTTTGTGTTAGCACCAGGTAAATTCAGTCTAGCGCCTGACCAACAGATTGTTTGTCTCCCGCTACAAATGGCAGAAAATCATTTGCGATTCTACTTAACTTGGGGAGCACTAGAGATCACTTGCACTACTGTAACCAACAGATCGTTTGGTCCCGGCACTAATTTATACATGTACGCTAATTGAAAAAATTTACCTACTGCTCAACCCTAGTGTTAACTGACAGTAAGGAGCAAAAAAGGAAGAATGAAAGAAAAAAAGGTCCTTGCACCAAAATAACAGGTAATTGAAAAAAATGAAGGACAGGTGTTCTTTTGGCCCCATACACCATAGTAATAGATCTGATCAGCAATGTCGCTGCTGTTGCAGTAGGCTCTATTATAAATGTATCCTTTATTGACATGTCTCCTAAATCTAATATACTGGCTAATGCTAAACAGTTTATTCTGGGGGTTATTCATAGAATGTAAGCGGTTGAGTATTAGGGTAACCGTGTGGACCATGATTAAAGGGACACATGGATAAGTCTTGCCCTGAAACATGTATTATTTATATTCTGCAGCAGAGAAATTTTTGTCGCTCACCTGGCCTTCCTTTTGGATCTATTAAATGCAGTGTAATGATTCTACATGCTGTTGGGTGGCATTTATCATGCAATGCCCATCAGCCTTAATGCGATCTGTTGGTGGGTCATCGCTACATTTTAGCGGCTCGCACTAGATTTTTCATGTAGAGTTGGCATTTTAGCTCACACAAGGTGATAGTGCCCCATGACTTCAAATAGCATTTAAAAGTGCTGAGGAAAAAGTGGTCTAAATGAGCTCCATTTGGGGATGAAATTATTTGGCAGTGAAAGAGTTAAAACATGAGCATATGCCCAACCTTTTCCTTTAAAGCAGAAATGTATCCTAAATATTAATACCGCTTCATCATGGTGTAACAACAAAATAGGTTTCTCTAGCTATGAGGTAAAATTTAGAACCTTTAAATAATGTTATGAAAGCATACAGGTGAAAAAAAAATCAGTTTTTTTCTGATGAAGAGGTTTACACTTATCTAGATCGCCCCTGTGCAAAGCATCATCCCTGCTGTTTGGTTTGAAATCAACTTGATTCCCTCCTGTGTAATTAAAATGTATTAAAATTGCAGTGTGGCAGAAAATTCTTTAATTTTGCTAAAAAGCTTCAAAGTCCATAATTACTATGAATGAAAGGTGTATTACAATTTTCTGCATTACAGTATGTTTTGCAATGTTTGACTATAAACAGTGCTGTCACTACTATGATACAAACCGTCAGCACTTTGGGTCAGTCCCAGATGACTGATTGCAGCCTCTCACATACACAGTAAAGATACTGGGAAACATTAAAAGACTGACAGCTTACAGGTATAATTGAAAAAAATAAACCTTAAATTAAATTGGATTGACCCAACCTCAAAAGGTCTCTTGATGCCGATTGCTTGTACAATCATAGAATGTGCCTATATGGTATCACTGAGCTATTAATGAAGACACACATTTAAAAATAATGTAAAATAAATTAGGGTCCACCGATTTTAACACAATTCAGGTTACTACTTCCATGCCAAGATAAAATAGACGGCACCCTCCATATCATAACTCTGGAGACATATTAAAAGGGCGCTCTACTGGAAAACTTCCCGCTTTTTATTTCCTTAAATAAATAGGCAGATGCTATTATTATTATTATTTTTCTATCAGGGCTATTCAGAAAGAGGTGAAAACCTTGAGAATGACTGGAGAATTGAAAATTCTAGGTCAAAATAGCCAAACCAGAAAAATTCTCCCATTTATCTCACTTTACAAATCTGCTATTTGGACTAGATTGTTCATTCTCCTACCAATTCTCAAAGTTTTCACCTCTCTCTGAATAGCCCTGTATATTTTTATTTTGGGTAAAAATACCTTTTTCTCACTCTCTGTACACCGCTTCTTCCCTTCTGCTCAGGGCTTCTGAAATATTGAAGTCCCTACAGCTATCTAACGCAATTTGCGTACAATGCTCAAATTGCGCATTACTCAGAACTTCTTGCATTTTTTAAGCAAGTTCCATAGCACTAGTGCATAATGTTGTATTGGTGGCATAATGTGTGCACATGCAGACAGGGCCGGATTTGCATCTCAGGAGCCTGTAGGAATAGAAATGTGGAGTGCCCCCACCCGAACAAAACTATAACATGCCAAAATTTCTTTTTAAATCTTCATTTTGGGGCAAATTAAAAAAAAATCTAAAAAAAACATCTTAAAAACCTGAAAACCAGTTTCTCTCTGTGCTCAAATCAATAGAAGGGGCAGAATCTGTTGCCTTAGTAGAATTAGTGCAGCGGCATTGTTTGTTTTATATGTAAAAGCATATATTGCCATATATTGTAGAACAAGAAAAAAAAAATATTTAGCATTTACTATTTTTTATATATTATCTTTATTTTTTATCCATGTTACAATAAAAGCTACATTTTACTTAGATCACCACCAATTCTTCCTTTATGTCTAGCCAAGTTTTTCTTGGTAGAATGATTTGCTTCCTCCATTCATTGTTTAACCCCATAAGGACTAAGGACGTACCAGGTACGTCCTACAAAAATAGTCGCTTAATGACCGAGGACCTACCTGGTTTGTATTTTCGTTAGGGGACCCTCCCTCCCAATACTCACCTCTCTGGGTGGGGTCCCATGGTGGTCTGACTTCAAGGAAGTCAGTAAACTCGTTTATACCTCGGCCGACGTACTGCTGGGCGCGATGATGGCAGTTTCAGCCGCCCCCGGCAGAACGCCACAAAGGGAGGGGGGTCCTTTGGACCCCTCTCAATAAGTATTGAATAATAAAAAAAAGAGAAGCCTCGCTGGAAAGGTAACCGTGTGAAATCGCTATACATGCTGCACACTTCTATTTCTATAAATAACCTGATTTCTGCATTCCGCATACTAAATTAATATATAACATGTACTTCTCCTTTAAACATCAGAGGGAGGTAATAAAGACAGGATATATAGATAAAATTATATCATTTTTTATGGTTGTACTTAGAAATTGGATTAAGCAGCCTTTATTTTAATAATCAAAGTGAGTATTACCAAGTAGTAGGAAAAAAAAGATCTCTAAAATGTATGTCGGACACTTCAAAAAAGCCTTTTTATCCAATTTACATACTTTAAGGAAAGATCAAGACAATTAGTTTTAAACATATAGCTTATAAAATCAAGTACAGGCTATGGGTAATGCTGTTGCTTAAAAATCAAGGCACGGAGCCTGCCTTCATTAAGTACAGCTAGAATAAGCACAGCATTAACTGACTAATGCAAGGCAAAATGCCAAATGCGTTCTAGTCAGACTGGATTCCAATTTTTAGAATAGATGAACCAATGACTTTATGTTGCCCTCATCAAGGAATACTGATATTGTCATCGAGTCTTACTTACTCCTCGCTTCCCATATTAGATTTGGAGCTATCTATTTTGTTTCCTAAATCAGCAAAGGTTTTCATGTTCAATTCCGCTTTCGCTTCCTTGTTAAAGACCAATTATTGCTGCACATTCTGCGGGAATTAGTCGAGATAGTTAGGTCTAGTATCTACTTCGTTCAAACGAACTAGATCATTTGTTGAAATTCAATTAACATGAGTGCAGATGCACATTGTTAAAGGGTGTGAGCGAGAAGGTGGTGGGAATATTGGAAGCTTTGCGGATTTCAATTAATCCGTCACCCTTTCCTTCTGCAAACAAAATTAAATGCTATAAAATATTCAGCCTTGCATATATTTGCAAGTTCTCTTTCTATAAACACGATTATCTGATTCTGTCGCCTCCACTGTATCAACGTTGGAAGTTTTTTTTCTTCTTTTCCTATTGTTGTTTTACGATTTGAATATTCAAAGTATCCGACAACCTTCCCGTTCAGCAAATGAAGGAAATGCGCGTCTACTTGGGCTTAATTAAGGGTGACTGAGTGAGCGTGAAGTTCCACAGCTTCGCTTCATTCACAACTCACAATTAAGAAGGTAACATCACAGCCAAGATTTTTCTCCTTTTGTGGATTGTGCATTTTTTAAGACGGTCGTTCAGCCAAAGGATTTCATGCTCTTGCAAACTACCCGGTCTCTGGAAGATGGCGGACTAAGGATTTTGTTCTTCTTTACTTGGCCATATAAGCTTTTGTTTCGCTGCCAATTTACAGCATATCTGAATGTCCTTGACAAAGCAGTGTTGTCAAAGAAATGAAAAGCTCCTGTGTAAAGCAGAGCACCGTTTTACTTCGGAATCACTGAATATAAGTGATAAATTAATAAACAGCGAGATGAGCTCAAACACGAAGAATTGGTTAAAGAAAATCTGTGTATTTAGTTGAAATTTAACAAATTTTGTTATATTGTTATGTTTTGTTCATTGGATGGTTATCGTTTTTTTTATTTATTTTTTGAGAGAGGATTTTACGAGGAAGGATACATTGAGATTTCTCTCGTTTTCAAGTATGTCCTGGGTGGTGAGTATGTACCGTTAGGTGTCTTGCCCAAGGACACTTACTGGAGAGGTGCTCTTGCCGGGATCGAACCTGTGTCTCCACAGTCTCTTTCCACAGTTATAGGGCAGTAATGTTACCTTAACATCTGAAGCCAAGTCCATCCCACCAACCATAAAAATGAGCAAAAGATGAGTAAGGATTTTCAGTTCTAAATGTTTTTTGCCCCATTTTCATAACCAAATGTATCAGTGGTTATTTAAGGGGTTATTTCAATACTCTGTTGCTCCCAGCACTTCGGGGAATCAAATTTCCCCGCCCTGTGGTTAATTCTGCATTCACCGCAGGGTCCACAGAGTACAAGGAAAAGCCGCCACAAAGCCATCGAAAGAAAAAAAGTAAAAAGCCGCAGAACAGCCGAAATTATCGGATCTGACAATACACCGAGAACTGGATGAAATAATTTCGGCGATTTTGAGAATCTTTTTAAAAAAAACATTCAGAAAATATTGGATCGGATCCGATCTGATACGATTCACTATCGGATCCGATCGGAGCCGATCCGATGATCCACTCTGATCCGATGAAAAAAGCCGACAAGCTGCGGAAGGGTAAAAATAAATAAATAAATAAAACTATTGAAAGTGTCAAAATTTAAACGCTGTTTACAAACAAACTACTGAACAAAAATGTCTGGAATTAACACATAAGGTCATAAGAATGATCATAAAAAGGTCTGTTACAGAAAAAAGAAAAACTGCTATTTAACTAAGAATGGAAACATTTTTGCTGAAAAAAATGCCGAAAAATGCCTATATTATGCTAACAAAAATCAATAAATAAAGAGACGTTTTACTGCAGATTAAAATAATAAATGGTTTATTAGATATTGAATAAAAATGGGAATAATTTTAACATTTAAGCCTATGGGATTCGTCAGAATAAACCTGCCGAATGAAACCACCGAACATCAGGGCATTTCACTGACATTTCAATGCTGTTTCTGTGAATAGATTAACCATTGCTTCTCTATGGGAACTTTCACTGCCGTCGAACAGGCACAGCAATTGCTGGCAGTTCGCCAAAATTTGGCGAATTGCTTGCTTTCTGCATAGCCGAATGGCTACGAAATAGGACTGTATGGGAAAATTCACTGTTCGGCGCCATTTCGGGGCCAGATCGGCTCTCTGTGAATAACCCTGTTAGTATTTACAGTATATAGTGCCAACATATTCCACAGCACTTTACAATTGGAGCATACAAACATGAGATAGAATGATATATAAGCAATAGAGGGTCCTGGCCAATTCTCATCCAACAAATACAGATTGTAATAAAAGTAAAGCTGTTTTTCTGTTTTATGGTATATTTCTACCTAATTGTATACACAAGCTCATATGTTGGCTGAGCTTGTAATAGCAAGCTGGTAACAGACATATGTGGCAGGCGCCATTATCCATTAGCAGCTCCTTATTACCAGCTCTATCGTACTGCTATCATCTTCTCGAATTTATAGGACTCTAAGGAAGTTTGCAAAATGAAAATGCCTTAAAGTAATAGTCTATTGAATATAGAGTTCGGTTTTTTCCCCCATAAGTAATTGGGCAGAGGCTGCCGACAGTCTCCGCCCAACTGTTTATTTATTTATTTTATGGGGAAATTTTCTCAGATTTTGTCTCTCTCCATGTGCTGCTCCTCCTCCACTTTGGCTAAGGAACTCCCATACCCAAAAGTCCCCAAAGCATTACTGTGCCATTTGTGCTCCTGCTCAACTTGCATACCATAGGAACTGCTCATTATGTATACAAGTTCTGTAGTGCCTGCGGAGAACAATGGATCAGAGCTGTACATGCAAGCAGAGAACTGATCCATCGGCTGTCTCTCTGAGACCACTCTTTACAGTGGGTGGTCTCCAAGAGGGTGACATCATCATGCTCTTTGCTTGCTCACATAACCAGTAACCGATCCAGGGAGCCAGGAAATTCAAAATCCCAGCTGCTTGTGATGCAGGGGGTGGGGCAGAGGAAACTCCTCCACTTCACCCAGTGATTCTGCCAGATCGGGCAAGGGGGGCACTTCTCACATCCTGACCAATTTAAAACAAGAGTGCCCCTAAAATATCAAATTTTAAGATCAGGTATATTTTCTTATAATATTGGCTTGGCTCAAGAATTGTAATCACCTGTTGTTCTCTTGCTGGCTGCAAATTATTATTATATATATATATATATATATATATATATATACACAGTCAGGTCCAGAAATATTGGGACATCAACACAATTCTAACATCTTTGGCTCTATACACCACCACAATGGAGTTAGAATGAAACAAACACAATGTGCTTTAACTGCAGACTGTCAGCTTTAATTTGAGGGTATGTACATCCAACTCAGGTGAACGGTGTAGGACTTTCAGCAGTTTGCAGATGTGCCTCCCACTTGTTAAGGGACCAAAGGTAATGGGACAGAATAATCATATATCAAACTTTCCCTTCTGAAGACTTGGTTGCAAATCCTTTGCAGTCAATCACAGCCTGAAGTCTGGAACGCATAGACATCACCAGACGCTGGGTTTCATCCCTGGTGATGCTCTGCCAGGCCTCTACTGCAAAGGTCTTCAGTTCCTGCTTGTTCTTGGGGCATTTTCCCTTCAGTTTTGTCTTCAGCAAGTGAAATGCATGCTCAATGGGATTCAGGTCCGGTGATTGACTTGGCCATTGCATAACATTCCACTTCTGTCCCTTCAAAAACTCTTTGGTTGCTTTTGCAGTATGCTTTGAGTCATTGTCCATCTGCACTGTGAAGCGCCGTCCAATGAGTTCTGCAGCATTTGGCTGAATGTGAGCAGATAATATTGCCCGAAACACTTCAGAATTCATCCTGCTGCTTTTGTCAGCAGTCACATCATCAATAAATACAAGAGAACCAGTTCCATTGGCAGCCATACATTCCCACGCCATGACACTACCACCACCATGCTTCACTGATGAGGTGGTATGCTTAGGATCATGAGCAGTTCCTTTCCTTCTCCATACTCTTCTCTTCCCATCACTCTGGTACAAGTTGATCTTGGTCTCATCTGTCCATAGGATCTTGTTCCAGAACTGTGAAGGCTTTGTTAGGTGTTGTTTGGCAAACTCTAATCTGGCCTACCTGATTTTGAGGCTCACCAATGGTTTACATCTTGTGGTGAACCCTCTGTATTCACTCTGGTGAAGTCTTCTCTTGATTGTTGACTTTGACACACATACACCTACCTCCTGGAGAGTGTTCTTGATCTGGCCAACTGTTGTGAAGGGTGTTTTCTTCACCAGGGAAAGAATTCTTCGGTCATCCACCACAGTTGTTTTCCGTGGTCTCCCAGGTCTTTTGGTGTTGCTTCTTTTTGAGAATGTTCCAAACAGTTGTTTTGGCTACGCCTAATGTTCTTGCTATCTCTCTGATGGGTTTGTTTTGTTTCTTCAGCCTAATGATGGCTTGCTTCACTGATAGTGACAGCTCTTAGGATCTCATCTTGAGAGTTGACAGCAACAGATTCCAAATGCAAATAGCACACTTGAAATGAACTCTGGGCCTTTTATCTGCACATTGTAATTGGGGTAATGAGGGAATATCACACACCTGGCCATGGAACAGCTGAGAAGCCAATTGTCCCATTACTTTTGGTCCCTTAACAAGTGGGAGGCACATCTGCAAACTGCTGTAAGTCCTACACCGTTCACCTGAGTTGACACTTCCTGTCTTCTAATCTTCCATGCTTAATTCTCGGGGACTTCAACATTCCCATTGACGATCCTTCTGCCCCTGCTGCCTCCAAACTTCTTTCACTCACATCCTCCCTTGGACTCACACAATCCTCCCTCCTCCCTACCCACCGCGATGGTCACGCTATTGACCTTGTCTTTTCCAACCTCTGCTCCATTTCTGATTTCAACTGTCGCCCTTTCCCCATCTCTGACCACCACCTTCTCTCTTTCAACCTATCTGGACTTCCTAAACACCCTGCTCCCCCACCCCGCACACACACTCTACATGCTGTGGACCCCCATCAATTCTCCAACCTACTTCACCACCTCCCTCATACCTCATCCTTCACCTGCCCTGATGCTGCCACTAATCACTACAACACGACGCTTATCTCTGCTCTAGACACTCTTGCTCGTCTTCGACTCTGTAAGGCCCCACGCCGCCAGCTTCAGCCCTGGCACACCCTCCAGACTCGCTACCTGCAAAGATGCTCCCGCACCGCAGAGCGTGCCTGGAGGAAATCCTGCTCTGAAGCTGATTTTGTTCACTTCAAGTTTATTCTCCGGTCATACACCTCTGCCCTCCACTTGGCCAAACAATCCTTCTTCTCATCTCTTATATCTACGCTGTCCTCCAACCCTAAACGGCTCTGGTCCACCTTCAACACCCTCCTCTACCCCCCTGCACCTCCCCCCACAGCTGCCTTCAGCACTCAAGACCTGGCAGACTACTTCCTCAGTAAAACTCTAACTATCAAAAGTAACATCCCAACACAAGATAGTTATCTGCCACCTCCACTCCCACAGGTCCCCTCTGCCACCCTCTGCCGCTTCCTCCCAGCCACTGAGGAGGAAGTCAATTCCTTATTGTCCTCCTCACATCTCACCACGTGCCCGCTCGACCCCATTCCCTCTCATCTAATTCCTCCCCTCTCCTCCTCCCTCACCCCTGCTCTCACACACATCTTCAACCTATCTCTCTCCACTGGCTCCTTTCCATCCGCCTTCAAACACGCGCTAGTTACCCCTTTACTAAAAAAAACCTCACCAGATCCCAACTCTCCATCCAATTACCGCCCTGTATCCCTGCTTCCCTTCACATCAAAGCTCTTAGAAAAACTAGTCTTCAACCGCCTCTCCCTCTTCCTGTCCTCCAATTCCCTTCTTGACCCCCTGCAATCTGGCTTCCGTCCCCTACACTCAACTGAAACTGCCCTCACCAAAGTCACCAACGACCTCCTAACTGCTAAAAAACACGGCCACTATTCTATTCTCATCCTGCTTGACCTCTCGGCTGCTTTTGACACTGTTGACCACCCCCTCCTTCTACAGACCCTCAACTCTCTGGGTCTCGGTGACACTGCACTTGCTTGGGTTGACTCCTATTTATCCAACAGGTCCTTCTGTGTGTCCTTTGCTGGTAACTCCTCCTCCTCATTGCCTCTATCTGTTGGTGTACCTCAAGGCTCTGTCCTTGGTCCTCTGCTCTTTCCATCTACACCTCCTCTCTGGGCAAAATCATCAACAGCTTTGGCTTTAATTACCACCTCTACGCTGATGACACTCAGATCTACCTCTCTACCCCTGATCTCTCTCCCCCTGTCCTTTCAAAAGTCAGTGACTGTTTATCTGGCATCTCCTCCTGGATGGCCTCCCACCACCTAAAGATCAACATGTCAAAGACTGAACTCCTACTTATTCCTCCCTCCAATGCCTCCCCACCTCCTGACTTCTCTATCATGGTGGAGGGTATCACCATCTCCCCATCAAACGAAGTTCGCTGCCTTGGAGTTACACTTGACTCTGCTCTTTCCTTCATCCCCCACATCAAGTCTCTTTCCACCTCCTGCCGATACCAACTGCGTAATATTTCCAGAATTCGGCCATTTCTTACCGCTGTCACCACAAAACAACTCATACACGCCCTGGTAATCTCCCGACTCGACTATTGCAATAATCTCTTATCTGGCCTCCCTCTGTCCCGCCTCTCCCCCCTACAATCCATCCTGAACGCCTCCGCCAGGCTAATTCACCTCACCCGCCGCTCTGTCTCTGCCGCTCCCCTCTGCGAGTCCCTTCACTGTCTCCCCATCCACTGCAGAATTAAGTTCAAAATCCTTATCCTTACCTACAAAACCCTCACTAACTCAGCTCCCCACTACCTGTCCTCACTAATCACCAAATACACCCCAGCCCGCTCCCTAAGGTCAAACAGTGACCTGCGCCTAGCTTCTCCCCGCATCACCTCTTCCCATGATAAACTGCAGGATTTCTCACGTGCAGCCCCCACTCTCTGGAACGCTCTCCCTCGTACTGTCAGACTTTCCCCTAACTTCTCTTCTTTCAAACGCTCCCTTAAAACATTCCTATTTAGGGAAGCCTACCACCCAACTCACTGACGCAACCATCAATCACTCTCACCTTACAGTCCTCTCCTCCTGTTTCCAACCCCAACCCTCCCAGATTGTGAGTTCCTACGGGAATAGGGCCCTCATCTCCTCCTGTACTGTTTGTCAAATGTTGTTCAATGTATTGTAACCCTGTCTATACTGTGCTTATTGTACAGCGCTGCAGAATATGCTGGTGCTTTATAAATAAAGAATAATAATAATAATAATAATGTACATACCCTCAAATTAAAGCTGACAGTCTGCAGTTAAAGCACATTGTGTTTGTTTCATTCCAACTCCATTGTGGTGGTGTATAGAGCCAAAGATGTTAGAATTGTGTCGATGTGCCAATATTTATGGACCTGACTGTATATATATCGCAACAAACCAAAAGGAGAGCACGCTAACTAATACATTCACAGTCTTCAACAGTAGCTCATACATTTAATCATTTAAAGATTTAACCAAATTCTAACCCTTTCAGGATTTCAACAGTTCTTAACCCATTCAAGACATTTTACTAGATTTTTAACCCTAAACTCTGTAGGAAATAATGGGAATTTAGTTCACTATATATGGCCATAAATTTCTTAAGCCTGCCAACCCAATCAATGCATTCCACCTTTGGCAGGTTCTATTATTGTCACCTAATGACTGCCATTATGGGATCAACTCACTTACTACAAAGCTCTCCATAACCGCGCCCATGCTTACATCTCCTCCCTTAATAGCAGGTACATCCCATCCCCTCCACTTTGCTCTGCCAGTGATCTGATGTTATCATCTTCTCGTATCTGCACTCCCAACTCTCCCCTTCAGGACTTATCTCGACTTGCCACATTTTTATGGAACTGTCTCCCACGCAACATTAGACTCTCTCAGTCTCTCCAGTCCTTCAAAAAGTCTCTGAAAACACATTACTGTAGAGAAGCCTATCGGCTCACTCAAAGGTTCCCCCACTGTACAATTATTGTGCCATCTTCCCACCCCAACCCACATGCACCCCACAAAATCTTGTACTCTATTTACCCTCATCTAGTGTTTCACCCCTCTCCTCTTAGATTGTAAGCTCTCGAGCAGGGTCCTCTTTCCTAATGGTCTGTGTGTTTAACTTGTATGTATATTTGTTGTTCAGTCTTACACACTGTACAGTGCTGTGGAACTTGTTGGCACTTTATAAATACTTGTATCTAAATAGATATATATATGATCGATATATTGGAAGCATTAATATATAGTAACCTGCCATAATAGGTGAGCTGTTAGGGAAGTTTGTAGCTCAGCTAGAACAGTAGGGCTACCACTAAGTGGGGCAGCTCAATCAATAACCATACAGTCTCTTTTGGAACAGGGTCCATAGTTGACAAAAAAGGGTCAATAAAATAAATAATTTCAACCACAACTACCAAGACTGTGGAGCTCAATGTGTCATGTGTACCAGTAGAACATATGTGCAAAATATTATCGTTTACTAATCCTCTGAGAATATGCAAGATTTTCACGCAAATCTAAGAGAATTTTACACTTTCAAACTTTGTTTGCATATCATTAAATTGAACTTACTCTGAAAACAAAATCAAGGAATTTCAGTAAACTGTGAATATCACCTGAAGTGCAAAACAAAGCATGACAGTTAGAGGATTCTTAGCCATTCTGCCAATCTATTTGTTTTTTAAACTGAATGTGAGAATGAAAGGATTTCAAGGTGACAACCCTAGCTTCCACCCTTACACCTAACAAAAGATTTATAATTAAAAAGAGGTCATCAGTCACCTGTTCAGTTAGACAAACAAAGAAAAATAAACAAACAAACAGAGTAATGTAAAAAGTACACATCCCCAGCCACCTTAATAAACATCTTTATCTATCCCATGCACAGGGGGAAGGAAGTGTAAACAGCAGGGCATATGACACCTTTTTCTGCACCTCTTTTATTTCTGGTTCTTGAAAGATAATATGACTGCATGTGAATGCTTAGTGTTCAACTTTATACAAAATGTAGAAAAATCAAACAGTGAACAAACAGAGATAGTAGCCAAATTTAAAGATAGTATTCCAAACTCTATGGCAATATTAAAATGGGGATAAGACCCAACAATATAATCCAAACAAAGAGCAGTCAACAATGTCACCTATCGCAACAAAAGTATAAACTATAAAGTGATATGCTCTTTTGAAAATTGATATTATTTTTTAAAAATTAACACCTCAATGAGTTGTTATTTACTATTTACTTACTGTTATTTACTTTAGTGTTTTTTTACTATTGTTACACTAGTTGGTGACATTGTTGATAGATCCAATTGGTCTTTGTGTTTGGATTCAATCTTATACACATCAGTATATAAACTCTTAAATTAACCAAAAACACCAGCAATGTGAGTAAATGGTATCAGAGGTCAAGTCCTAAAAAATAAGTGTGAAAACTCATCATTATTTCTTCCTACTATTAAGTGATGTCCTATTGCATGTAACCTACCATGCCAAACTGATATACTAATATATATTGTAAATATCATATTGGTTTTCGGATGTAAGCTCATCCGGACAGAGCCTTCTACACCTCTTGTTTCTGTTCCTATGTTTGTTTAATTCGGTTTTGTACCAATTGGTTATTGTAAAGCAGCCCCCACTCTCTGGAACGCTCTCCCTAGTACTGTCAGACTTTCCCCTAACTTCTCTTCCTTCAAACGCTCCCTTAAAACGTTCCTATTTAGGGAAGCCTACCACCCAACTCACTGACGCAACCATCAATCACTCTCACCTTGCAGTCCTCTCCTCCTGTTTCCAACCCCAACCTCAACCCTCCTAGATTGTGATTTCCCACGGGAATAGGGACCTCATCTCCTCCTGTACTGTTTGTCAAATGTTGTTCAATGTATTGTATTGTAACCCTGTCTATACTATGCCTATTGTACAGCGCTGCGGAATATGCTGGCGCTTTATAAATAAAAAATAATAATAATAAATAAAAGCACTGCAGAAACTGTTGGTGCTATAGTAATGATGATTAATAATAATAATGATGATTATTATCTTAAAATCATATTTATTATGACTTATCAAGCATAAAATACGATTGGTCAACTAAATAAAAGTTCTATAGATTGTGGTCGAAATGGGAGCTCCAAAATATAGTGGGAGAACTGTAGTCCGAGTTCCCCCTGGACTTGACCCCTGAATTGGTTCTGCCCACTCTTCATTGAGTTATGCTGCATTTCTTCCTGCTCGGTTTTACCCTTATTTTTTTTATACAAGCACTAGGGCAAGGGCCAGCAGTCTTAGTCCTCCAGATTAGGATTGGATTGACAACTATTGAGGTCCCTAGACAATAGGAGATAATTGGGCCTCAAACTGAAAATATAGACGCTGAAGCAGCCATCACATACTGATATAGCGGGGCAGATATAGTTATATACAAAGTGGAAGATATATATTCAGTTAACTAAAAACAAATTTCTCTAGTGGCACTTTATGGGGGTGAGGTGAAGGAAAAAACACTGATCGCTAGAACACTGATTTAAAGTGGTTACTCCAAAAAACACTATAGAAACATAAAATAGTGATAGTATACAGTGCAGCGCTCCCGTGGACCTTCACCCAAAGTGATGTTATAGTAAGACACTCAGCTTACATGAAAAATACATGACAGTCCACAATTGATGATGGTATGTTGCGTTTTTCAATGTTAGATCTTCGAACCTTTTGGTTTAAAGGTAATTGCGAGCGTTTTCAGAGTATGCACATAGATCTTCTTCTCTATGAAGATTGTTTGTTCTCGGGGAAACAGAGGCAAGATAATAGTACACACAGTCAAGTCTTATAACACCACATTTAGATGAGATATATAGCACACTCACCCCTCTGGAGCCTATAACCTGGCTCTCAGTGCTGTCGCCTTCAGTTTAATTATTCGGCCCAAACTTGGAAAGGCCCATCCGAAATAGATGTATGACCAGTCGTATGTATGAGAAAAGAACAATTTTATTCGATCCCCATGGACCAACATAAATATAATACAGAAAATTGGCATAAGAAAGTCCAAACGCGTTTCGCCCTCTCAGCAGATAGGCTTCATCATTGGAGAAAAAAGAAAGATATTTTTTATCCACTGAAGAAGCTTATCTGCTGAGATGGCGAAACGCGTTTGGACTTTTTTATGCCAATTTTCTGTATGCAGGTGCAGGTTTTGTCAGAACCATACCTGTCCGTTCCTGTGATATTCCATGCAAGTGGCAGCTGCATGAAAGGTGCTGCCCTTCTGCTCAGCACCAGTATTAAACAGTTAAAACCACACACACCACAGGTCACATGACACACCCCTATGCCTAATCAATAAAGGCTCCACACCCCCTCTGTCCAAGGCTTCATAGTTGTTACTTATTCCCAGGAATAAGACCTGCTACACTGTCAGGATCGCCCCCTGGTGCCACCAGGTACCCGCCGGACCCGACGCTAACGCTGTCCATCCCGTCCTCGGCGAACCACAACCAGACGCAATGGTTACCACACCTTCATCCTCCAGCACCCTATCCCCTAGACAGCGGCCGGCGCGCACATGCACGCTATATCGATGAGAACCTCGGCGCCGGGAGATGACGTCAGACGCCAGGTATGGCGGGATCCGGTTTAAAAGAGGCTACAGAACTGTGAGTAAATGCCCAATTATTGAGTATGATTCCTAGCACATGGACTGTGTTTCATTGTCTCCAAGTCATACAGTGGCCGCCCTCCAGCCTTACAGCCGTCCCGCCGAGCCTCAGACCTCCGGCCTGCTACAGCGCATCCAGCACCTCAATCCGCTTTGGCTCTCCAGCCTTACAGCCGTCTCGCCGAGCCTCAGACCTCCGGCCTGTTACAGCGCATCCAGCACCTCAATCCACTTTGGTTCTCCAGCCTTTACAGCCGTCCCGCCGAGCCTCAGACCTCCGACCTGCTACAGCGCATCCAGCACCTCAATCCGCTTTGGCTCTCCAGCCTTTACAGCCATCTCACCAAGCCTCAGGCCTCCGGCCTGCTACAGCGCGTCCAGCACCTCAATCCGCTTTGGCTCTCCAACCTTTACAGCCGTCCCGCCAAGTCTCAGGCCTCCGGCCTGCTACAGCGCGTCCAGCACCTCAATCCGCTTTGGCTCTCCAAACTTTACAGCCGTCCCGCCGAGCCTCAGACCTCCGACCTGCTACAGCGCATCCAGCACCTCAATCCGCTTTGGCTCTCCAGCCTTTACAGCCGTCTCACCAAGCCTCAGGCCTCCGGCCTGCTACAGCGCATTCAGCATCTCAATCCGCTTTGGCTCTCCAGCCTTTACAGCCATCTCACCAAGCCCCAGGCCTCCGGCCTGCTACAGCGCATTCAGCACCTCAATCCGCTTTGGCTCACCAGCCTTTACAGCCGTCTCACCAAGCCTCAGGCCTCCGGCCTGCTACAGCGCATTCAGCACCTCAATCCGCTTCGGCTCTCCAGCCGTTACAGCCGTCTAAACCAAGCCTCAGATCCTCAGCCTGCTACAGCGTATCCAGTACCTCAATCCGCTTTAGCTCTCCAGCCTTCACAGCCGTCTCATCGAGCCTCAGACCTTCCGGCCTGCTACAGTATACCACAGTATCTTACGTTCCCTCTGTGCCTTGAGATACCTATCATCTACCGTGAGTACTATAACCCCCTACGGGACTGTTACTATATTATGGTGTCTTCATATGCTGAGTACGACCCGTCATGTCAAGCCTTCAGTATTCCTGTGCCTATCTCTCCATACCCATCAACACCTGACGTCTCGGCCACTGTCACGAATAGGGTTGTACCATTCCATCTCACCCTTCGTGTAGTGGCTCTCACGATCTGGTATACTCTGCCTCTTGGGTTCCCATCGTTCCAGTACTACAGTTTCCCCGTGGCAAGTCCTGACATACACCAAGCTCCAGAGAAACCTGTTTTCCCATACCAACCACTGTGTTCCCCTGCTCAGGAACCCCCGTGTTTCCTACCCTCAAGACCCTCTAAGTTCAACCGTGCTCTCCCAGGAGCAACTGTCCTCGCATCTGGACTCAAGGATTGATTTCCTCATTACCCTCAGCCAACCTCTGAGTTCCACTGTGTCCCTCCTGTGTGATTCTCCTCTCCCACGAACTGTGTGCATCCCCGAGACCTGCATATTGGCCTCATCACTTGTAAGGTCAGTACCTATAAGGTACCAACCCTGACAGGTTTTCCTCCTTAGTGTCCCCGTTGTAGCAGGCAGATCGTAATGCTGCCCTATATATTTTTGATATTAAATAAAGATCTATTATTTTTTATATTCTGTGGTTGTGCCATCTAATTATTTATTTTATCTATAATATGTAGCTCCAAAAACATCTGGAGGGTCAAGGTTGCTGAACCCTGCTTTAGGTGGTGCGTGGATTGACAAAGCTTTGAAAGGCTCTTTTCCTTTTAATTTTAAGAGGGAAGTGAATGCTAGCTCTCCTTTATTTTAAATATATATATATATATACTGTGTATATATATATATGTATGATTTTTTTATTATTATTTTACAAATTAATTAAAAATGCTACACAATTTTAAATGAAATCTTGAACTTGGGAAATAAATCAGTGACCAACCCACCATCATCTCTACTTAATGGTGACAGTCATCATGAAATCGTGAAGGTAGTGGTACATTCATTTACATTCTTTTTCTTTGCCTGCTTTAATGGGAATATATCTTGGTTTCCTCACACAGAATGGAAAACATATAATTACAAAGCATTTAATAAAAGAAACAATGACATATAGCAATGTTAGGTATTTATTCTGAGGAACAGGGCTGGAAAATAAGGCTAATTGAGCATTTGAAGATTGGAAGAACCGTTTCAAATATGAAAAAAATGTTATGCAAATTGTATATAATGGCAAATTACTCAGTCCAAAGACTTTAAGGTTACAGTCATTCTGTCATTCTAATTACTTTCTTTCTTTTTTGTTGTTGTTTCTTTGGGCTGGCATTGCATACCTATGATCTTGAGCTGCTCCATGATAATTAAAGCATATTCAAAGCAAAGCAACACTAGAAGGAAACGTCATAGTGATTGTTAAAAGAATGTACGCACAGCATATACAGTGACTTTAAAACCTGACAAAATAGATTGTCTCCCACCACCAATCAGAAATATACAAGACATGTCACCAGGGTCTCTGATATAATTAAACCTCATCACTATTGCAAATGTGTATACGTCATTTGCAGGATCTGCATGCAGATTCCAGTATTGTGTAGACACAATAAGTGCCTCTAAAGCAGAGTTTCCCAAACCTGTCCTCAGGACCCTCTGCCTCGCCAGGTTTGCCAGATATCTGAAGCTCAGCACAGGTGATATGATTTGCTGTTCAGTGATTGCAGGACTCAGTCTGTATTTCCCCAAGGTGATCTGCAAAATCTGGCCTGGTTGAGGGTCCAGAGGACAGGTTTGGGAAACACTGCTCTAAAGCAGTGTTTCTCAAGTAGTGGGTTGTGACCCAAAAGTGGGTCGTGACTAGGGTCAGACTGGGTCATGGTGCAAGTGCTCCCAGGCCCCCCTAATGCCTGGGAACCGCTGATGCATCTTGCCTGCAGCAGCGGGACCCAGGCGGCGCGGCTACCTTTGCCTTCCTCACCAGCCACCGCGTGCCAGAACTTCCCGCTTGAAGGAAGTTCTGGCGCACAGTTGATAGTGAGGAAGCAGGGATCGCCCTGAACCCACAGCTACAAGTTCAGTCACCAAACGCTGCCTGGGACCCGCTGCATCAGGTAAGATACTCTGTAATGGCAAGGTGGTGGGGAGGGGAGAATCTGTAATGGTAAGGTGGTTACGGGGGCTGAAATGGGAAGGTGTTGGACGGACTCTGTGACTGGCAGCAGCTCTGTACTCCCAACAGGCTGACAGGTGTCCAGAGCATTTTACTACTGGCTGTCAACACCAGGTGCCACTGTGTACATCTGTCATGTTCGCTGTCCCGCTCACCCCTCACAACCGTGGTGGGAATCCTTTTGGACAGACTTCTAGACCCTCCGATCCTTGAATGTTCGGGACCACTAACCTTATCACTCCCAGCCAGGAAGAATAGACAGACCAACAATAATGAGAACAACTTAGTCACAGCAGGTTTTGAGATCAAGTTGTCATTGAGCCACAAAGGGTTAACCATACTGAGAAGTGGAAAGCAGTCAGGAAGAGGTTTAGGCAGTGTGCTCATACACCAGGGGTGAACAGAAGCATGGTCATAAAAACGTTCCGAGTTGGCAACAGAGAGGGTTTTCGTACATGCAGATTTGGCAACAAACGAAGTCCTCATACACTCAGATTCGGCAACAAGACAGATCGATGGATACACTAAGTCAGCGCTATGCTGGGCAGACATACACTCTCTATCAATGTTCTGCAAGATAGTCAAACACTCTGTGTCAGCGTTGTTCAAACGCAGCAAATGCTCTGAGTCTGCTTTAGGCACAACACACATACAGGCTTGGTCAGAAAGGCAGTCCGAGTCAGCAACAAACAGGGTCCTCCTACAATCCGGTTCAGCAACAGAGCTAAAGAATCAGTGAATCACTAAGGCAAATACACCAGGCAATGTGGGAACTAACTCCACGTCAGGGCAATGAGTCGATTTGCGTGCCCTGCATTTGTCATTATGCTGCGCCCCGCCCCTCTAGACGCACGAACAGCCGGAACTTACCGGCTGGGTGGAGTAGAGGTAACATCACTGCTCTGCATGGAGAGAGCCTGTGCAGTCATGGGTTCGATCCCAGTGAGCAACCTCTCCAGTAAGTGTCCTTGGGCAAGACACCTAACGGTACATACTTGCCACCCAGGACATACTTGAAAACGAGAGAAATCTCAATGTATCCTTCCTGGTAAAATCCTTTTTAAAAAAAAAAAAAAAACTTCTGGCACCCGGCCAGCCAGCGATGCCGCCGAGTGCCCAGACCCCCCCTGAAAGTCCGCCGGTGCCGAGGATGTGACAACATCTCACTGAAGCAAAAGGCTTTTGGGTAAGGCTCCCTAGGGGGCTCCCTAGGTATATTTGATTGTATTTTTTCCTTTCTGATTGTCTGTCATTTTGTTAATATGTCCATTTACCTATTTATGCATCCTTCTTTCTGAATATCTGTTATTCTGTCTGTCCAACTACAGTATACGTATCTGTTTGTCCTGCGTATTTTTCTATCTGCCCTTGTATGTATGTCTTCCTCTCCATTTCTCCTCATCTCTCTCCTTTCTCCTTCTATCACTTGCTCCCTTTTACTCTTGTAGCGCTCACTCCCGTAGGAGCCGCTGAAAATGAACCACAGGTCAGTCTCCCCGCACTAGGGAATAAATATACTCCAACACAGTTGTGAGTTTTTATCATTTAAATAGTTTACTAAAATATTTGAACAGATGTTGAAGCACGGTATTCACAAGTATTATTACAGTATTTTCGTATTACGGCAAACGCGCAGCGGAAAAGAAACGAAACACGAGGCTTCGTATTTCGGAAAATAAAATATTCGCAACCGAACATAAAAGCAATGCAATTTCCCGATAGTTCAGAAAAGGGGACACGTAGCAAAACCCCAAACATACAATCCCTTCGTATTACGGTAAACGCGCAACGGAAAAAGAGGAAAAATATATTCAGAACGTATCTTTATCTGTAACCCTGTTCCGATTCGTAAAAGGAATGAGTCCTGCACAAGTTAAGTCCCAGAATGTGAAAGGTGTATAATGTGTGTGTGGTACCCGGGTACTGTTCAACTGGCCAGTGAGTTTATTAAGGAAAGTCTTCGACTAGTCAGTTGGGGCCCTGTGGACTTTAAAGAGAAAACAGCAGCTTGACCTTTAATCACAAACAGCCTTGGAGGCCTCTCACCCATCCGACGCAGGCTTTAGGCTACGCTGACCCAGGACGTCTCTCCTCCGGATTTTGACTGGGGATACTAGCGACCGGATCCGTTGTCTGACTTTAGGCCGCTTGTCCAGCTCACCGCCTGCTCTCCGTTCGATTCCGCCGGTCTGCAGCAGTGTCTGGGCTCTGGCGAGTCTCCTTCTCCTCAGGCTAGGTGACCCAAACCGGAAACAACAGGTCTCCCTCGGCCTTTGGGCCTAGATTCTCCCGCGATCTCCTCGGTGCGTCTGCTTTCTCTGCTTCCCTGGCGCGCTCTGGAACTTTCTCCACGAGGCAGAGGATGTAAGCGTCCAGTCCCCACCCACTTCCTGTCTTGTTGCAAAGCATGCCGGGCATTGTAGTCCCAATGTCCAGTATCTCTGATCGCGATAGTCTCCATCTTGTGGCCAAAAATAGGTACTGCCACAGCAAGATTTTTAACACAGCGCTACACTCTCCCCCTCCTAGAACTCTTGGGTCTCTCCAAGGAGGTACAACAGTTACATTACATTTCCACAATATTTGAATACAGTTACATAACATGTACAGGTTCAGCAGCATACATATAGTGAGTTAATAACACTTCCTCAAGTTGACTCATATTTTGGGCTACCTCAGCTAGCATAGCAGACACTTCGGGCAACTTCCGCACCGTGGTGATGGCCTCTTCAGTGCTATGTCCTGGTGAGTCGTAGGTGAGTCGTTGGGGCGGTCGAACAGAGCGTTTTGGTTCTGGCTCAATCAGTTCCTCTTCAGGTGGAAGTACTATAGGCGTTGGCTCAATTCTTTCTCTATTCACTGGAGCAGACGTTTCTTCTGAGTATGATCCCTCCAGTGAAGGCATAGAACTATAATCACCTGAATAAGCCTCCGGAGCTACCGGATCCCCACAGCCTCAGGGACTTCCAACTGAAATTCAAGAGGCTCAGGGATATCAGCAGTCTCAGGGACTTCCAACAAGAATTCAGGAGCTTCAGGCCTCAAGTTACTCTCCCACCGTTCAGGGACAACGACAACCTCTTCAGGCTCCGCGAGCGCATCCAATCTAGACAATAACTCTCTTCTTCACTGTCTCTTTCGCTCTCTTCGGCAACCCGGGTCTGTTGAGACCGAGTAACAGGAGGCAAACATGGAACAGGCGGATTTGGCCGAGGCAATTCGTCCCCAACCGCATCCTTACAGCCTCTCTCAAAGGTAACAAATGATTTCGGTGCCAGTTCTTAAGAGGCCCAGCCTTTCCATCCGGGCGAATCTGATACACTGGTAAACCGGCAGTTGTTTGCAGACAATGTAAACCTGGGAACTCCACCTATCCGCCAACTTGTGTCTCGCAGCCGCACCCAAGTTCTTCAATAGAACCCTATCACCGGGTTGTAGATCTTGTATTCGAACTTTCAGGTCATAGTTCCTTTTGTTTCTTTGCTCCCTGTTTCCCGAGGTCAAACGGGCCTGTTCAAACGCAGAAGCCAGATTCTTTCGAAGTCTATCCACGTAGTTTCTATGGGAAGCTACTGATGTCTGGTCTAGGGATAACCCAAATGCCAAATCAACCGGCAGTCGAGCCTCCCTTCCGAACATAAGACGGTACGGTGAATATCCAGTTGCATCGCTCTCCGTACTGTTATATGCATGCACCAGAGTAGCTATGTGACGACTCCAACTCTGCTTCTCCACATTCGACAAGGTCCCCAGCATGTTTAGCAGTGTGCGATTAAACCTTTCAGGCTGAGCATCACCTTGAGGGTGATATGGTGTGGTTCGGGTCTTTTGGATCCCCAACAGCTCTAACAACTGCCCCACCAGTCTGCTTTCAAAGTCTCTACCCTGATCAGAGTGTTATCCTCCTTGGCAGTCCGTAGTGAACAAAGAACTTTTCCATCAACACCTTGGCTACCTTGGCTACAGTCGGAGCGCGTTGATCTTTCGTGGAAAAGCTTGGGCGTAACGAGTGAAATGATCAGTCACTATTAGAATGTTCCCTTGCCCACTAGCATCCGGCTCTAAGCACAAGAAGTCAATGCACACCAAATCCATGGGTCCCTGGCTCTGCAGATGGCTCATTGGAGCAGTTCGGGTCGGTAGAGTCTTTCTCTGAATACACCTCAGACAGGAATACAATAGCTTTCTACTTCAGCCTCATACAAGGCCAATAGCCTATCTCGCACCAGCTTAAAAGTTCTCTCTGCACCCAAATGTCCATGCTCATCATGTAGTGATCGCAGCACACTCTCCCTATGTTTAGTAGGGAGGAATAACTGTTGAATCTCTTCAGAGTTGGTTGAGGGGCCCTTCGGTAGACCACCCCATCCAACATCTTTAACCGCTCCCACTCTTTGTAGACCAATCTGGCTCCACTCGGGGAGTTGGTTAACAAAATCTCTCGCTGGTTTGCAGACAGGGCCTTTATGGTCAAGGCAATTAAAGGGTCTCTGGCCTGATCCGCTTTCAGGTCCTGTCTCGAAAAGGTAGGTAAACTTTCATCCCTTAACTGCGTAGGGTTACAGTAGAACTCAGGAACAGCCGCAGCCATAACTCCTATGGCCTCTGCTTCAATCCCTCCTTTGACCCGGCGCTCTGTTCCTTGGCACAAAGCTTGCACCCCGTCTGGAGTCAACTGAGTCCATTCTGTAGTGTAGGGTCTTCTCGATAACGCATCAGCATCTCGATTATTCACCCCAGGGCGATACTTCAGGCTGAACCGAAACCCTGACAGAGCGTCCAACACACCGATGTCCCGTTGCGTCCAGTTTTGCGTAGTAAGGATGTAGGTAAGAGGATTGTTATCCGTCTTGATCACGAACTCAGCTCCATACAGATAGTCTTTCAACTTGTCCACCACTGCCCACTTCAAGGCTAGGAACTCCAGCTTGTGAGTAGGATAGTTCTTCTCTGAAGGCGTAAGGCTCCGGCTCACATACGCCACAGGCCTCAGCAATCCACCTATACTCCTGAGGACTCCTCCCAGACCTTCTCGGCTGGCATCTCACATGTAGTTCATACGGCTTGTGAGGGTCCGCATAGGCAAAAAACAGGAGCTCGGGTTAGGCTCTCTTTCAGCTTTACGAAAGCTCCTTCACATTGACTGGTCCATTCACCTTGTATAGACTCTCGAGCTTTCCTTGGCCCCGGAGCTGACGGGTTTTTGTCAGAGACCTTGCAGCCTTCTTCTGTGGTTTCCTTCTGCAGGAGTTTTGTTCAGTGGTTGAGCTATTTTCGCGAATCCTCCCACAAATCTTCGATAGTATGAACAGAATCCCAAGAAAGATCTAAGCTCAGTGACGTTTCGGGGTCTAGGCCAAGAAGCTACGGCCTCCAACTTCCGAGGGTCTGTTGAAACACCTTCTGCTGAGACCACATGTCCCAAATACGTAACAGACGGTAGACAGAATTGGCATTTCTCTAGAGACAGTTTCAGCCCCTCTTCATGGAGCCTCTCAAGACCTTCTCCAAACGTTGCTCATGGTCTTCCAGAGTCTTCCCAAACACAATTATGTCATCCAGGTACACTAATACTTCGATTAGATTCATATCCCCGACTGTCTTCTCCATCAACCGTTGGAACGTGGCTGGAGCCCCCGTAAGGCCTTGAGGCATCCTGTTGAATTCAAAGAACCCCAGTGGACAGATGAACGCAGTTTTCTCCTTGTCTTCAGGATGCATTGGTATCTGGTGATACCCGCTTCGCAGGTCTAGTACACTAAACCACTTTGCTCCAGACAAACACTGTAGGGCATCTTCTATCCGAGGAGTGGCATATTGATCGGGGATGGTTCTCCGGTTCAATGTGCGTAGTCTATGCATAAGCGGACAGAACCATTTTTTCCGGACCAACACTATGGGAGATGCGTATGGACTCCTGGACTCTTGAATCACCTTGGTTCTTTGTAATTCGTTCAGCTGCTCTCGCAGATCATCTAAGTCTCCTAGCGGAACTCGCCTTGATCTTTCTCGAAACGGCTTATCTTCTTGTAACCGAATGCGGTGCTCAGTACTCTTAGCTAGGCCCACATCGAACTCATCTTTTGAGAACAATTCCTTCCACTTTAGGACTTGAGACTGAAGACGTTTCTTCCACTCAGGTGAAATGGAGCGTCCTTGGGTAGAATCTTTCATCTGGAATCTCTTTACCCACTCCCCTCCTGAATCGGTATAGAGGGGTGTAGCAGACTCTACTTGCCCGATAGGCATTCGTGCTTTAAGGACTACTGGAGAATCCGTCACATTGCATACGCTGACCGAGACTCTTCCTCGTGTTCTCTTCAGAGCTTTGGTGGAGATTATCTCAGGAATTACTTCGACTCCGGTTTCACTCCCATGATCAAAATCGGTTCCCAGCACCACATAGGGGCCTGGTTGCGATCCATTCAACTTGACTGAAGCCCGGAAACTCGCTACTTCTCCTGCTTGCAGAACCCTCTCTGTTCCACCCAGTCTCCACAGTCTTCCCACCTCGGCAGGTGCCTTTCGTTCTTCGACCATCCTCTGATAGACCGGACGTAACATTGGGTGTACTCCTTGAGTTGAACCTTCTTCCAACACGATAGGAGTCAGGAGACGCCGCACTAGGTCAGTATTCGTCCCCACTATCAGGGAGCTTCTGTTCGCACCCGAGGGTCGAGGACACACAATAGCCAATGCATCACAACCCCCAGACTGCCCGATGACTTCAGATCGATCTCCAACTTCACCTGCAGGTACCCGTCATAAGGGAGTTTCTCAGTGCCGAATACCCCATATTTCCAAATCTCTTCAATTCTTGCAAAGGAATGTGCTTTAAGTGTTTCTCATAGAAGTCTCTGTAGATCAATGTCACTTGAGCCCCTGAATCCAACAGGGCTTTGGTGTAGACTCCTTCCACTTGGATTGGCACAATAGGAGAAGGACCTATCAGTTGGTCGGGAAATTTTGTGGCGGTATCCGGACGCTTAGACCCAGTTTGCTGTACCCTGGCCTTTTTCTTGGCCCGTGCAGGTTTTTGGCGTGCATTGCCTCCCCATGACGTAGACCCGGATGCTAAAGGAGTGACTCTTTCAGTCCTGGCAGGCTCTACAGTTGGCTCGGCTTTGGGCCTTCTCGCCCTCTTAGTCTTTGCTTGGTTTCTGGAGCGGGGTTCAACCCTCGGGCACTCAGGTTGCTCCTTTACTGGTGCCCTCTGGCATTTCCCGCCGGTGAGGTAGATAACAGTCCTTCCAGGGCTTCCAACAGTCCCTTGACTCTATCCTTCTCAGGCTTTCGGCCTTTGCACTGTGCGCGGAAATGGCCCATTTCTCCACACCCGAAACATCTTCTTAGAGAGCGGAGACGTAGTTGCTTGTTGAGATTTGGTTAAAGGATTTGGACCAGACGCCACAGCAACTCCCGTCGTCTGCATACCTGTGAGGAATTTCTGCATTTCTGCCTGCATCTCTGTCACCTTCATCAATACCGCGCACAAGTTCCGCCTGCGCTTGTTGCAATTCAACTTGAGCTTTCTGAACTTTCTTGACGGTTTTGGACAATTCACCCCATTCAGGGAGGTTCGACTCTTTGGCACCCTTCTCTGTAGATTTAAAGACAACTAGATGTTCTTGTTCGTCCTCGTCAGATCCATAGGTATCTAGAGAGTCGCTTTCAGGTTGCAGGCCGTCGTTATGTCTCACAGGTTGTGCATAAGCCCTTTCCCCCGCCTGAAAGATTTCTCTTCTAGTAAAGCCTCTTCCTCTCGTACAACTCGGATCAGTTCCAGGTACTTCAACTCTTGGTTACCTGCTCTGCTTCTCAGCTGCATCATCACTGGATCTAGAGGTTGAGAGCCCCTCAGGATCTGTTTTATTCGGTTCTTATCTACTTCGGCCGGTTCGGCCCCTTTCTCAGGAGTATCTGGTGTAGAATCTTATCCAGGCGCCTCATGTACTCGGTCATCCTTTCACCTCTTCTCTGATAGGTGTGTTCGTACTGATATACCAATTCGGCCGCCTTTTCAGTTCGCCCAAAAACTTCTTCAAGAACGTTTAAATAATCCAAAGCAGTACAATCTTTTCTACTCAGTTTTAGGTTTCTCACCGCTTCTGACGCAGGTCCCTTTAAGCTCTCGGTGATCCTTTGCTTTTTCTGGGCCTCAGGGACATCCCACTCATCCAGAGCCTGCATCGCCTGTTCCACCCATTCTTCAAAGGTTTCTTCTCCCGCCGAAGTTGGTACGTTTCCTGTAAAATTTCTTAACCGTCGATAACCGAAGTTAGTGTGAGGAGGGCTTGTTTTCTGACATTTAGCCAGTAGATCTCCAATAGCCACGATAAATTCAGGCCCTATCATGGGCAACGGACTAGGCGCGGAACACTTGCGGATTCGCCACGTGGCGTACTTGGCTTAATTAGTTGGACTTCCACCTCATCGGCCAGTTTCACGCTCGTGCCCTGAAAACATGGCGAAACACCCTTTCTCCATTCGAGAAGAACATACATGTGAGAAGTATCTGGGTTTTTTTCAATGTCCAGTATTAACCCCCGATGGTCTGGTGCTAGCGTGGCCATGGCCTGGCGAATCTGATCTTCAGCCCAAGTGTCTGCTGGAATATCCATAACTATACAACATTCTGACTGGCTACTGTGCTCCCCACACACTCGGCAACAGTGTCTGGATCCATATTTAACCCTTTAGATGCGGTTTTTCCAGAGACTGGTCCCGGAACGAGCCCCACCACGTGTAGCGCTCACTCCCGGAGGAGGCCGCTGAAAATGAACTACGGGTCAGTCTCCCCGCACTAGGAATAAATATACTCCAACACAGTTGTGAGTTTTTATCATTTAAATAGTTTACTAAAATATTTGAACAGATGCAGATGTTTGAAGCACGGTATTCACAAGTATTATTACAGTATTTTCGTATTACGGCAAACGCGCAGCGGAAAAGAAACGAAACACGAGGCTTCGTATTTCGGAAAATAAAATATTCGCAACCGAACATAAAAGCAATGCAATTTCCCGATAGTTCAGAAAAGGGGACACATAGCAAAACCCCAAACATACAATCCCTTCGTATTACGGTAAACGCGCAACGGAAAAAGAGGAAAAATATATCCGGAACGTATCTTTATCTGTAACCCCTGTTCCGATTCGTAAAAGGAATGAGTCCTGCACAAGTTAAGTCCCAGAATGTGAAAGGTGTATATGTGTGTGTGGTACCCGGGTACTGTTCAACTGGCCAGCAAGTTTATTAAAGGAAAGTCTTTGACTAGTCAGTTGGGGCCCTGTGGACTTTAAAGAGAAAACAGCAGCTTGACCTTTAATCACAAACAGCCTTGGAGGCCTCTCACCCATCCGACGCAGGCTTTAGGCTCCGCTGACCCAGGACGTCTCTCCTCCGGATTTTGACTGGGGATACTAGCGACCGGATCCGTTGTCTGACTTTAGGCCGCTTGTCCAGCTCACCGCCTGCTCTCCGTTCAATTCCGCCGGTCTGCAGCAGTGTCTGGGCTCTGGCGAGTCTCCTTCTCCTCAGGCTAGGTGACCCAAACCGAAACAACAGGTCTCCCTCGGCCTTTGGGCCTAGATTCTCCCGCGATCTCCTCGGTGCGTCTGCTTTCTCTGCTTCCCTGGCGCGCTATGGAACTTACTCCACGAGGCAGAGGATGTAAGCGTCCAGTCCCCACCCACTTCCTGTCTTCTTGCAAAGCATGCCGGGCATTGTAGTCCCAATGTCCAGTATCTCTGATCGCAATAGTCTCCATCTTGTGGCCAAAAATAGGTACTGCCACAGCAAGATTTTTAACACAGCGCTACACTCTATAAATCGCTCACTACTCTTTCTTTCCTGCCTTCCTCCTGGTGTATAATCCCTGCAGAAAACTAGAATGTACACAGAGAATTCTAGGCAGAATCACACATTGCTTCCTGATCCCGGCCTCTCTGCATACCAGGGACGTGCAGTGAAGTCAGTGGCTGTTGAGGCACTGGCTTGTATTAGAGCCAGATATACACAGGTTACGTAGAGGTTCAGGTTCAGTGCTCCCCAGTAACCTGCTGCTCTCTGTGTGCCCCAGGATCTGTGTTGTCCACTCCAGGCAGCCGAGTGTCAGCCGTACACTGTCCCCTCCACCTGCAGGGAGGAGGTGCCGCCACAGTGAACAGTCAGACTGAGGCCACACCCCAGCACAGCCCCACGTCCACTGACTGTGCGAGACGAGGACAGTCACATGACTGTCTTCTGTCAATCAATGCATGGAAGGCCAGCCTCCCATGGAGGCATGTTTTGAATGGCTTGGACCAATGGTGCTTTCCCGTTGGTCCAAGCTATTCCATTGCTTTCAGTGCTTCCCTGAGGCGCTGAAGAGCATAGATTCAGGAAGTAGGCAGTGCCAGACGCACACTGCAGACTTCTCAATCTCTCGACCAGCTTGATCTTACGCGATTAACATAGCGTTCAACTATGCAATTGCGAAGGCTCAGGGAGAGCAGGCTGCTGTGAAGAAATAATGCTCGCAGCGGCAGAGATGGACAGCGGGGGAACAGGTGAGTTTACGTTTTTTTATAATATTTTATTATTCAGTAGTGTCATAAGTTCTAATTAATTTCATATGTTTCAATTACAGTTTACTTTATATTGAGTTTTTGCCTCAACAGCACTTTCGTTTTCACTAGTGCTGTGATTTCTGCACTATCCATTTTGGAAAGAATCCTTGTTTGTTTACGAAATTGTTTAAAAAGTGCATATATTGTAGAATATTGCACACGTTGTTTTGTGGAATAAATTACGTTTCAGAAATTTAATTATTTTTGGGTCGCGACTTAATGACCAAGGACAATTGTGGGTCCTGAGGGTCCACAGGTTGAGAATCACTGCTCTAAAGCATATTTGCATCTAAATTTCATTTTAATTAAAAAAAATGTGTCTGTATATGTGCTTTAAAGCACTATTGTAAGCTCATAACATATTGGCAGGACTGTCACCGTCTCCTGCTATGGTCATGGATTCTCTATGGGCACATGGAGCTGCTGAGACCAGCATGTAGGAGATACAGCACAGAAGAGTGGATTCACCAGCAGAGGGAGCTCACTGCCTGTGAGTGAATAAGCATTAGCATTCGCTAATTTCACCTTAGCATTCCGGTTTCCCCAGCAGATCGCATGGCAGGCGCGGAGTCCGATAGCCTACCCCTTAGCGATAGCTAAGCTTGCGGATGATGGGGTCAGCGCTACAGCGCCGTCCCCAGCTTCCCCTCCATATCATTCATAGGACTCCACGGAGGAGCGTGCTGCTGGGTCACATGACTGGCAGGATCCTGCTGGTCGGCGGAGTGATCGTGGAGGGACACAGGGTACTTTCTTCCCCCAGTCTCCCTCTGCTCCCAGCTGCCAGAAGCAGCGGATTGAGCTGCTGATCTCGCCGCGGCATAAGAGGTGAGTATCTGATTTTTGAGGGGTTTACTTTTGAGCTGCAGGTAACGGATTCTGCAGCAGCTCAATCCATTACCTACACCTCTGAGCTGGTGGTAACTTTTGCGTTAGTGCCAGCTCTTATTAACTAGCGATAGGACAAAGTGATGCTAACGCTAGTTACTCTGTGCTTTCACTTTGTGCTCCCCATGTTAGGTATAGGGGGGCAAATTACAGTAAACTCGTGCTACGAATCGTAAAGTAACGAGCGTTAACGGGTTATTTAGCCCATTAGTGATTCGAAGGCGATGTGGGCGCAGCGCTATGACCTCCTTTAAGCTAGCACTAACGCTGATGCTAATGTTAGCTTGAAGGAGGTGATAGAGCCCCCAGAGTTTGGAAAGTGGGAGTGTATGTGTGTTATTATGAAGAAATATTATTTGGCCACCTAGAAAACAAATAAAAGTTTGCTTGCCGTAAACTATTCAGCAGAAGCCAGAAATGCTTGAAAATTCCAGGTTTACTGAGACACCATAATGCTGCCCGTAATCCTCCATCGCCTCGCTCATAAACAGTAACACTTTATCCCTGAACATCCATTCACTTCCGAGAAATGAGAATAGATACTGCTCTTGTTGTAGTGGATTTGGAAGCAGAATTGCTCTTGTGAATAGGTTTGCCTAGAACTAGTACTCCCACAAGTCAGATATCTCAAAGGAGAGCCATGTATCCCTTTTCATGCTGTCAAAAAGAAAGGACACTATTTTTTCCTGTAAATACTATATAGCTTGCTACTCTGCAATGCAAGAAAGTATTATATATACTGTACCAATATAGGGGTTATTCAAAGAGAGACGCATTTGCCACCGGATTGCACTGAACAGTGAATTTCATGGCATTTCAGCTTTTCTAAAAGCTCATGATTCGCCAAATATTGGCGAATTGTCAGTGAAAAACAGTGCAATTCTGCGGCAGTGAAATTCCCCACAGAGAAGTTATGGTTAATCTGTTCAGATAATGCTGAACAGTAGCGAAAAGTTGTCAAAATGCCCAGATTTTCGATGGTTTCGTTCGACAGGTTTAAACTGGCGAATCCCATAGGTTTCGATGCAGAAAAAAATCCAGTTTTTATTCAACCGGTTACTCTTTTCATTTGCAGCAAAAAGCTTTATATTTTTTAGAATATTTCTACGCACTTATCGGGCTTTTTTTGGCAACATTTTTGATTTGGATTTTTTTGAATGCGTTTTTTTTTCCTTTATTCTGTAACAGACCATCTTATTGTTATTCATAGGACCTTATATATTATTTCCATACAATTTTTTTATGCAGATTTTTTTTTTAAAAACAGCCTTTGAAAATTGCTGGGTTTTTTCTTCTTTTTTTTTACCCCGACTCGGCTTTTTTCGGCGACGTTTGGCAGATGTTGGCTGCGTTAGGCTGTCTATCAGCAGCATTCGTCAGATCCATTCACTGTACTTCGGGGACCCTGCGGTGAATGCTGAATTCACCGCAGGGTTGTCAGTTTGAGGTCGCCGAAGGAGAGTACTCTCTGAATAACCAATTATGTGGTTACTTTGAGAGATTATGCATTAATTGACTTTAGTCAATTTGTTCTCCAGATTTCATAATTCGGGTTATTATACTCTTTTCCTGAATCCCTTCACTTCCAAAAATTGAGTATACTCAATCTTCAAAATCATCTGCTGGTGCCCCTATAATCAAGTATACTCGATTTGGTGTAATTCTGAAATAACGCAAATGAATTTAATGTATTGCAACCAAAACTAATTTGTAAATGAGCTCCATAATGTGCCTCAAAGGTTTTAATAACTCGATCATGACAGCCAATATTCCCAAACAGTTTGATCAACTGGGATTATGTGTTTAAAACCAAATCTCCAGTTTACTCGCCATGGAGCCCTGGTCGTAGTAGCACTTTTTGGCCAGCAGATGGCAATGTCTATCTATCAAATAGGGCAACTCCATTAGAAACACAAACAGGGTTATTCAAAGAGAGCTGATCTGGCCTCGAAAGGTAACTGAACACTGTAATACAGCATACGGTTACCTTTCCTGGCCATTAGGCTATTCTGAGAGCAGGCAGTTCGCCAAATGTTGGCAAATTGCCTGCGCATCCGGTTCCTGTTCGAGGGCAGTGAAATCTCCATAGAGAAGCAATGCTTTGTCTATTCAGAGAACACAAAACAGCAGTGAAAAGTTGCCAAAATGCCCTGCTATTCGGTGGTCTCATTCAACAGGTTTATTCAGACGAATCCCATAGGCTTCAATGTTAAAAATATTCCCGTTTTAACCCAATATCTAATAAACCATTTATCATTTTATTCTGCAGTAAAAAGTCTCTTTATTTATAGATTTTTCTTTTAGCCATTTTTTTTTGGGGATTTATTTGGCAAAATTTTTGTTCCGTTTATTTTTTTAATCGTTTTTTCTTTTTTCTGTAACAGACCTTTTTATTATCATTCATTGCTTCTTATATGTAAATTCCAGACATTTTCGTTCAGTAGTTTTTTTGCAAACAGTAAATTTTTAAATTTTCAAACTTTCAAGCGTACTGTTTTGATTTTTTTTCACCTCGTTTGTCTGCGTGTCGGCTTTTTCCGGTGGCTGCTCTGTGCTGTGATCAGCGGCTACTCTGATTTTTCCGGCGTTTTAGGTGGGGTTAATCCAGCCGTTTCTGCGGGTTTCGGTGAGTGTTCGGTGTGTGTTCTGGGGGTTTGCAGCGGGTTTTCCCTGCACTACAGGGGCCCTGCGGTGCTTGCTGAATACACCGCAGGGTTGGCGAACTAGGATCGCTGAATGGCCCCGAAGTGCGGGGAACGAAAAGTCACCGAACGTGCAGTGACTTTTCGATTCTCTTTGAATAACCCTGATAGTGAATATACTTTATGCACAAGGAAAAAGGATTTTCCAAAACTAACTAAAAAAATTGCTACTCTCCAATCTCCACCACTAACCATCCCCTTCTCCTTCTGATCTCAACATCCAACTGCACTGACACAGCCACTGATCTCTACTCTGACAATGATCTGATGTTATCCACTTCTCGTACCTGCTGCAAACCCAGATCTTGCTTTCAGGATGTCTCCCAAGCTGCCCCCTTTTTATGGAACATAGTTAAGAACAATGATGGTTCAGTTGCTCACTTTTGTTTGAAACAACTTCATCGGTCATTACTGAATTTTTGTTCTCCGGATAGCCAAACCGCACAGTAATGGCAACCATGGTGATTTTTACTGGTGTTTTCAACTACAGTGAATTCATGTGGAACAATGTGGTTATTCAATAATCCCCAAAAGTCCTATCCAGAATATTACTAACAGGAAAAAATAAAACATAGAAAGATTTTAAAGTCAGTGGTTACATTTGAAGACAAAGATAGACTAAAGGTGTGTTTAAGCAGGTCTTAAGGTTAGAGGGAACACTTGTCTTCCAAGACCTATATCCCATAATTGGCATACTTCAAAAGTAAAGCTACTTTGTGGGGTATTCTGTCATAACCTCCATAATTATAGCATCCGAACCCAGTATGTCCATCTACAAGATGCTGTTCAGTGGAATTATTGGCATAATAGCGACATAAAGATTTATCACATATCATGTAGTTGTTGTTATAAAGTAGAGTAACATTTTTTAATTTGACCTTTTCAAGTCAAGATTTGTATCATAATAGGATTTGAAGCTTGCTAAGCAGTCAAGCTTACAGACTTGGCAGTAGAATGTTTTTTTTTTACATGCCAGACCTCAAAGAGGTGTTTCACTCGTCATGCATGGTCTTTTGATGATAAAAGATGTCAAAAATATCTTTTGATGATATCTCAGGATTATCACATTAAGACTTATCTTCAACAGAGCTGCTATATACACACTTATCATTTAGGTTTGTGTAGATTCCAATTGTACTCAGAGAGTTATAGGCAAAAATGCTACCTTTATAAATCATAATGCCAGCAGTGGAATGCAGAACTAATGTTTAGAATTTACTTTATGACAAAATAGCTAACTATAGTAACTGTTGTTTGCCTAACAGCATAGCAATACCATTTAACCCTATTAAATCGATTTCCTTGATTTGTGACCTGAGTTAACATTATATCTTAAGAGCAGTAATGTTAAGCACTTATAAAATCTTGATGTTCTTCCATTTCTTTCTGTTTTAGGTCTTTCCGATATTGATACTACAATGCTTTATGTTCAGTACACATTGCTACACTCAGTGGGGTAGTGTGGGTTGTCAGCACCCGGGGCAAGGCAAGAATTGCGTCCCCCCCACACACTGGACCCTTCCAGGTCCACAATGTCGACTCTACAGCAATAAAACTCACAGTAATGTGCGGTGTGTATGAGGGTATCACAGAGCTCCACAGCAATAATGCTCACAGTAATGTGCGCTGTGTAGGAGAGTATCACAGAGCTGCTTAGCAATAAAACTCACAGTAATGTGCAGTGTATATGAGCATATCACACGCATAGCTCACACACACACACTCACACAGCGCTCTCACACACACACACACACACAATAATAGAGCTAATTAAAGAAAATATCTTAGCAACATACAGTCCTTTCTTCTAGGAAAATAGGTGGGGGTACTCAGCGTCATAAAGTGTCAGGCAGAGAGCCGGACTACGACAAGGACACAAGCGCATAATTTTATGCACAGCAGCCTTTTTAAAGACCAAAACATGCATTTACACACACAGCCAACGTTCACATACATGACCATATAACCCCTACACTGCGGGGGTATGTAGCAATAAAACTCACAGGGCTCTATTACATTCCTTGCACAAAAAAGCTTGCACAGCGCGTTAATTTGTGCGTGAAGCGTTAAACGTTAACGCACGTAAATTAACGCTGGTATTACAATCCGCAGGCATTTTTTCATCCGTGAAAAAAATAACACGCGTAAAAAAGACGTGCAAAAACGTGCGAGCATTAACGTTGAGTGCAGAAATTGGTGTGCGGACTGTTGAGTTTTATTGCTGTGGGTGCTCGGTGATACGCTCATACACACTGCACATTACTGTATCACAGAGCACTCACAGCAATAAAACTCACTGTAATGTACCGAAACCACTTTATTCAACCGCCCCCAGCATATCAATTTATTCAAACCAAAAGCCCCATATCAATTTATTCAACCACCAAATTATTCAAATCAAAAGCCCTATATCAATTTATTCAACCCCCATCAAGTTATTCAAATAAATAGCCCCATATCAACTTATTCAAATCAAACGTCCATTATCAATTTATTCAACCCCATCAAATTATTCAAATAAAAAGCCCACCATATCAATTTATTCAACCCCCATCAAATTATTAAAATAAATAGCCCTGTTATCAGTTTAATCAACCCCAATCAAATTATTTAAATAAAAAGCCCCCATATCAATTTATTTAAATAAAAAGCCCCCATATCCATTTATTCAACCACCATCAAATTATTCAAATAAAAAGCCCCCGTCATCAATTTATTCAACCCCACCATACACTTGTAAAAAGAAATCTCCTCGGGGCCCAGGCTCTCAGTCCTCCTTCAGTGGACGCTGTCGGTGTTCCTCTGTCACTGCGCCTGCGGTGCATCACGCGAGGGGCGTCGCGCCGGTTAGAGAGTGTGCCGCTGCCTCCAAATAATGCAAGCACCGATAAAAAAATAGCCCTGCTGGGTCTGACTGTCGTGTGGAGCCTCCTGCTCTTTCCTGTCCACGTGACAATAAGTGTGGCGCCGATGCACTGCGTCACCGGCAACACGTGACAGAACTCTCTTCCGGATTCAGCACGTCTGATCATTCGGCGGCTGGAATATATTAGGGGCACACAATTTCAAAAGAAATTTGCGCCCCTAAGAAAATCGTACCTGGGGTCACCGACCCTTTGCCCCCCCCCACGCTACGCCATTGGCTACACTAAATTAAATTAGCAGAAAATATTTAAATTTTTGCTAGTCATTATGATGATGAAATAAGCTAAAGCCTAGGTGGTATTCCTTATCTTGCACAATTTCATAGGTGGTCTACATTATTATAGTGAGAAAAAAGAGGTTTGTGAGGGTCCTTAGGGTGAGCAGCTGCACTGGTGGCCTGCTCTATGGTGGGGCCCGCTCGGGTCTCACAGGGTCTTTGCTCGATTGTAGTGACGCAACAGTTATATACAACAAGTTTCAATGTCGTACCTTGAATCAACAGATGTATATATACCTAAATGATTCACAATCATGCAGCTTCACTAGTGCAATTTCAGAATAAAGTGCTGGTGTCACAATTGGTATGGTACTAAAGTGCAGTAGTTTACACGATATCAAAAGTGCAACAGTTCATACGGTATTAAAAATGCAGCAGTTTATGCATTAATAAAGTGCAACAGTGACAACCTGAGTGCGTAGGGAGGGCTTGGTATAGCACGTTGATAGATACTTGAGAAAAAAGAAAGGTGGCGCAGATGTCTGCGTCGGCGTTATGGTGATTGGTGCAGTCTTAGTGTACAAAATGACCTTACACTTGTTTCTTATGTGTATTGAAGGTCTACCGTCCTTAGTATCTTTATCTTCCAGAAGTCCTAAGGTAACAGAATGTGCACTGAACGTGCTCTGCCTTCTGCTTGATGCAGCAGTTCCTCCTATGACGTTGGTTAACTCCGCTCGAAAGTGTATATAGGGTGACCACTTCCCTTCTTTACTGTGACGCCTTCAGTAAAGAAGGGAAGTGGTCACCCTATGGTTGACACCAGGAGTTCAACTCCAGAGCCCGGATTTAAGTGGCTCTGGCTCTTGTAAGTGCGCAATTATTGAGCACAAGAGATTTTACTAGCATAAAACGCTGCTGCACTATCATTGTTTTTTCTCTCTTCCCCCCGTTCCTTATCTCCCACTTTCGAGCGGAGTTAACCAACGTCATAGGAGGAACTGCTGCATCAAGCACAAGGCAGAGCACGTTCAGTGCACATTCTGTTACCTTAGGACTTCTGGAAGATAAAGATACTAAGGACGGTAGACCTTCAATACACATAAGAAACAAGTGTAAGGTCATTTTGTACACTAAGACTGCACCAATCACCATAACGCCGACGCAGACATCTGCGCCACCTTTCTTTTTTCTCAAGTATCTATCAACGTGCTATACCAAGCCCTCCCTACGCACTCAGGTTGTCACTGTTGCACTTTATTAATGCATAAACTGCTGCATTTTTAATACCGTATGAACTGTTGCACTTTTGATATCGTGTAAACTACTGCACTTTAGTACCATACCAATTGTGACACCAGCACTTTATTCTGAAATTGCACTAGTGAAGCTGCATGATTGTGAATCATTTAGGTATATATACATCTGTTGATTCAAGGTACGACATTGAAACTTGTTGTATATAACTGTTGCGCCACTAGGACCCCCCCTCCTTTCTTCTCTGATATCTGCACACCCATTCGAGAATCTGTGCCATTTCCTAGACGGCAGCAAATCAAAATTAGCACCCACACCTAGACAAGAGCGCCCATACCGATCCTCATTTTTTCCCGTTCTTTGCTCGATTGTGCCATTACAGGGATGACTGCTCCATATGCAAATTAGCCTGCTCTCACCCAGAAAGGGTGGCCAGTACGGATTGCCAAGGACACCATCCCTGCACGAGAGATGCAGCAACCCTGTCACGTCTTTGGCCCCGTGGCGCTGCCTGGGGGGGTCTGGGCACCTGGCAGCATCGCTTGCTGGCCAGGTGCCAGGAGTTCGAGCTGGCCGATTGCCGCCTGAAGGGGCGGGGCTTGGCATGGTGACGCGGAGCCGCCGGCCTTAAATACAGGGCGCGAGATTCTGCTCGTTGCCCTGATGTGGAGTTATTTTCCCGCATCGTCAGCTGATTTCAGTGTTCTGTTTCAGTGATACTTTTGCCTAGTTGCCGACTTTGCTAGTATGAGGACCTTGCTTGTGTTTATTGACCTGGACTGCCTACTTACGATTCTTATGCTTATTCCCTTCTGTGAGTATATGTTGTATGCTGTGATCACAGAGTGTATGCATATTTTATACCGCATGATTTCTGTTTGGGGGTCTGCCCGTCAGGTTGCAAAATCTATCAACCGCTCAAGTTGCCTATCGAGTGCCCAGTCTAGGTACAGATCTTATCGCTAGGTCTCCAATTGTGGGTCTGCCCTGCAGGTTGCTAAACTCACTAACCTCTCAAGCTACCTGTTAAGTGCCAAGTCTATGTACAGATCTAAACGCATTATCTCTGATTGTAGACCTGCCCCACAGGTTGCTGAATTCATTGTGAACTCATTCATTGTTATCGAGTATAAGTTTATGAGAGTCATTCCTGTTGCTAAACCTGCATATACGACTCCCCTCTTTAGTGCAGACTTGGAAAGTACTATTGATCACGCTTCTGATAAGCCAAGTTATATTCATTTCTCAATACACTATATCTGTCTGTATATAGTTAAAGTGCTTTCACTCAGTAAAGACTTGGTCACAAAGCCATTTTATGCTGAGCGGTATATAGTATTCTGTATCAACTCCCTAGCTGGGAGTGCTAGGTGTTGCAGTCCCTACTGCTATCAACACACGTATTATAGAAATCTTTCCTTAGGGATCCAAACCACGCTGATCTGTGGTGAGTGCCAGCAAGAACGTGACAAATCCCCGACGATCGTTACGGCCTTGTTAGGCCTCATCAAGAGGGTATAGCTGATATCCCTCTAGGCATCTTGAGCAAGGGGACCACATCTGGATTGCTCAAGGTACCTAGAGGGATGTCAGCCATACCCTCCTGACGAGGCGTCCTTGACAATCAGTACTGGCCATCCTTTCTGGGTGAGAGCAGGCTGATTTGCATATGGAGCATTCGTCCCTGTAATGGCACAATCGAGCAAAAACCCTGTGAGAACTGAGTGGGCCCCACCGTAGAGCAGGCCAATAGAGCAGCTGCTCGTCCTCAGTTCCCTCACAAACCTCTTTTTTCTCGGTCTACATTATTAGTATACAGGCCAAAATGGACTTTGTGTCAAGTACGTTAAATATTTAATAAAAATCTTCAAATATCCTGCTTATGGGTATTTGTAGTCATTAGACATATGCACAGGCAAAACATTTGTTTTGGTTCAGTTTGGAGTATTTCAGAATCCAAAAGTTTTGGATTTGAAAACAATCAGATCCTGACGATTTGGAATACGGGATGCTTTCGAAAGATTTGGCCACTTTTGGTTTTCAGGGTTAGGGTTAGGGTTTCTGCTTGTTTTTAGATTCGGATTAGGGTTACAGTTTCTGCTTGTTTTATGGTTAGGGTTACTTTTAAGACTAGGGTTATTGTCTGGGTTACTGCTAGGATTAAAGTTTTTCTCTAGCTTTATAATTAGGGTTCCAGTTAAGGTTACAGTTACGGCATGGTTTTTGTTATGGTTAGGGTTACAGTTAGGGTTAGAGATTCTGCTTGTTTTTAGATTAGAGTTGGGGTTAGGGTTTCTGATGGTTTCTAGATTAGTTTTAGGGTCAATAAAGGTTACAGTTATTTTTTATTACGGTTAAGGTTAGGTAAGGTTAACCAAAGTGTTAGGGTTACAGCTTCTGGTTGTTCCTTTATTAGAGTTACTATTACAGGTCTATTCACTAAAAGGTGAAACTTTAGAGAATTGACAGGAGAAGTGAATAATCTAGTCCAAATAGCCGATTTGAAAAGTGAGATAAATGGGAGAATTTTTCTGGGTTGGCTATTTTGAGCTAGATTTTTCACTTCTCCTGCCAATTCTCCTGAGTTTCACCTTTGCTGAATAGACCTATTAGACTAATTATTGGAGTTAGGTTTACTGTTCCTGGTGTTTTATGGCTAGGGTTATAGTTTCTGCTTGTTTCCTAATTAGGGTCAGGGCTACAGTTTCTGCTTGTTTTGATTAGCATTAGAGTTACAGTTAGGGTTACAGTTTCGGCTTGTTATTGATTAAAGTTATGGTTACTGTTATGGTCAGGTAAGGTTAGGGTTACAGTTTCTGCCTGTTTTTATTGGGGATAACTATACAGTTTTGTATGTGTTTGATTATGGTTAGTGCTATTAATACGGTTAGGTTTAGGTTTATGGTTTCTGTTTGTTTCATGATTAGGGTAAGCTTTTTTATGAATTACTTTTAATATTCAAAATTAAACCCAATAAATCCTATTCTAATTGGATCTGGTTGATTATATTCAGATTGATTCAGATCAGTTCCGAATATTTTCATCTGAAGTGGGATCTGGTTCAGATATTGGCAATTCAGTTCGTTCTGAATCACCAAATTCCCATTTATTCATACAAAGTTTGAATTGATCAGAACCGAATCGCAAATGTCTAGTTGTGCTGATAATGAGATTATTAGCAGTGCGGCTACCACATATATCCTAAGAGAATTTAACCCCATAGTGACCAGGTGGTTTTACCATTGTCTGTCCAAAAGTACCTACAGCTGTTTTTACATTTCTGCGCTGTTTGTGTTTAGCTCACACATATTATATACAGTTTTTCTCGCCATTAAATGGACTTTCTGGAGATACCATTATTTTCATCATATCTTATAATTTACTATAAAAAAAATGAAATATGTGAAAAAGCGGAAAAAAAACATTTTTGAACCTTACCCCCCAAAAGACCCTGGCGTAATAGTTTCTAAATTTTGTCCTGAGTTTGAAATACCCAATGTTTACATGGTTTTTGCTTTTTAACTCCTTCACTGCTGAGCCATTTCACCTCTGTGTGCTGAGATAATTTTGACCGTTTTGTGCTCGTCATGTTTAAACACGATTTGAAGTCCTGTTTTATAATACGCCCCAGACATACGTTTTTTAAAAACAAACACACATATTTTTTTAATTTCTTTTACACCAAACATGGTTATGTTTAGTATATTTGAAAAGGTCATCCTCTGGCCTATGTCTCTAGCTGGCACCGATCACCAAAAGAACCACCCTATCTCTACCACAGGAATTTCCATAGGAAATCCATTGGCAGCTAGGCGGTTAACTGCCCAACTGATATCATCACGCATATGCATGGTGATGTCACTGGGTAGGGGGAGGTCCTGGAGGCTTTGCTGACATCCAAGATGTCAAGCAGCTCTGGAGAAGTCAATGATACAATGCCGAATGCAGCCGGATCACGGACCAGCACCTCAGGGGTTAAAGCGAGGCATTGCTGGAAAGGTCACAGTGTGACCTTTCTAGTGATGACTCTTTTAAGCTTGCTCTCTTCCCGATCAGGAGAGAGAGGGGTCCCTAAAGGAGGTCGGGCTACCACGGAACCCCAGCCAGAGAGGTGTATATCAGGAGGGGGCGAGGTTAAAGGACATGATGTACCATGTATGTCCTTGATCATTAAGCGACCATTTTCATAAGGTGTACCTGGTACGTCATTGGTCCCTATGGGGTTAAATGTAATGTCCCTGGGCATTATATCTTCATATGAAACTTACAGTAACACATTATGGGCCCTATTACAATCCTCATGCAGCGCATTTGCGTGCACGCAAATGCGCTTTTGCGTGCACGCAAATGCGCTTTTGCGTGAGGACAAAACCATTTGCGCAGAACGTCGTATTACTGAAAGAGAACCAGGCCAGAAGATGGTCGCCGCTATGAGCCAGGCAGCCATCTTGTTCAGAATATTGGTTCGCTGGAATATAACTAGGTAGATTTTAGTTGAAACTAGAATGAAGCTTACATAGAATTTTAGGAATGTGTTAGATTAGCAGAGAAGCAATTAAAATTGAGGAAGATCTGGGCCGTTCTTGGCACAGAGGGACAGGATGACAAATGGATACACCAAGGTCACAGAGGCCTGCAGCGAGACAAAGAAGAGCGTAGAAAACAGACCAGGTCTTATCTACAACAAATAAACAAGCTCTAGGGAGGTGGGCATAGGCCGGATTGAGCGAAACAGCAAATCATCGTCTGTCAAACTAACATGAAGTTTGCCAATTTACGGCCAATGTATGGAATGTCTTTGTAATTGACCAAGGGAGGTACTAACCCACGTGGGGTGGGATAGTGTCACAGGGAGGTGGGTTAATTGGGATGTGCCTAATTATGTATTCGGGGTATAAGACCCCTCGTCGGAGTGAGTTCAGGGCTCACTCTTTGTGATTCAATCCTGTGTGAGCATTCTGTGTGACGTCACAATAAAGTTTGCCTTTCCTGAAGAGACTCGTGTTCAGACAATCCTTGCTCGTATCCGGTCCGGCCTCATCCCGAGTGAACCTAGCATATTCCGGTAACATTTCTTGGGGGCTCGTGAGCCGGATACGGGCCCTTGCCAGCACGGCAACGACTGCTGGACACTGTAGCGGTTGACTGCAGGTGCAAGTGATCCTGTCGGTTGGGTGTCCGTTGAAGGTGAGCTGACATCTGCAGGCGCCAAGCAGGATTTCCTGTTCAGTGAACCTCGTCTCGTCCCAAACGGACCCCCGGCCCGGGAAGCTGGGACACCACTGAGTCTGAGGAAACAGCGAGCAGTGTGGCGATAGGTAAAGTGTTTTCTATGTTTGTATGTGTATCAGAGATACCGGTATAAAGGGAAACGTCCGACCATAGTCGGATAAGGAGACCCGCGGCCACGGTCTCGTTGACATACCAAACCCGCCGCCGACAGCACAGACAAGCAAAGGAGCCAGAGTGGCTAGCGCGTGTCTGAACCCGGGGGATCGGATGTTAACCAAAGGATAGTTCTGTATAAGAGGGAGAGGGTAGCCACGTGGAGTTGCATAGTCATAGTCAGTGTTTGTAAACAGAGCTTCTGCACATGGACAAGGAAAGGAGGAGGGATTTCTGTGACTGGGCTGAGAGCCCTGAGTCAGTGCTATTGTGTACGTCGTGTAGTGAAGGGGGCCAATTGAGGTCAGCGGTAGCTGCAGCGGTAGTGGTGCAGGGTGGGTAGATTACCCATAGGCAAATTGGAATTGCAGACGGGAGTGTTGTTATAGAACGGGGTGCACATAGTCACAAGCAGACAAGAGTTAGAGTTCAATCAATTAGGTATAAGGAGCCAACAGGAGGGACGGCGTGCCCTCGGCTAGTAGAGAGAGTAGAATTGTTTATGTATTGTTTTGTGCTGAATGTATCTGGTACAATATGTGCTGTGAATGCTGAGAGTGCTGTGAGTGATTGAGCGCCTACTCGCCTAGCGAGAAAGCAAACTTGAGAGTGGACTCCCAAGGTACGTTTCCAGTTCAGGCGACTGCAACCGGCTACTGACAGAGGAAGCGAATACGATATATATGAATTGTTGACTGAGTACCAGATAGTAAATTTAAAGTGTTTTTGTGCTAAAAGTGATATTTGTATTGTGAGAAGGTCACCCCCCTTAAGAGTAACAATGGGCACTGGGTCGTCCAAACCCAAGAAGGTTAAGAAGGGTGAGACGCCAGGGGGCAGCGGGTGGAGGAGACAGAGAGGTCCCACCAGGAAAGATTGAAATGCCCGATGGGAGCGTATATAAACTAGTAACCCCAGAGGACAGTGATGATGAGAGTGGAAATGTAAATCAAGGTGCCACCACTCGTGCAGCAAACAATATATATAAACCCCGAGAACCATATCAGCACAACCCCGGCAAAAGTAAAATGTAAATGCCCCTGCGGGAGGTGCCAGGTCCTTTACTGGAGAACGGAGCACCTGGGCCAGTACAATACACATATGTCCCGTTCACAACAACAGATTTATTTAACTGGAAAACACACACACCACTGTACTCCACTAATCCCGCGGCAGTGGCCAGTATGATAGAGTCAGTCATGCTTACACATAACCCCACATGGGCAGATTGTCAGCAATTACTACTGACAATGTCTACAACTGAGGAAAGAGCCCGAATAAATAGTAGCGCGCGGAAAATTCTACTTGCCCAAGCCGTAGAAGATGCCAGAGCCCAGCCAGAAGCGTGGGCAGAGGAACACTACCCCAAAACAGATCCCAAATGGCCGTATAATACTGCTATAGGCATTGCTCACCTGCAGACGTACTGTACAGCGGTAATAATGGGTGTTAAAGCGGGAGGGAAGTGTAACGTTGGGAGCTTCCAGCCCTACCTGTGTGCTTGAGGGCAGCATGTCTGATGCTGCTCGCTGACCAAAGCCCGGTTTAAATGGAGACAGGCAGGGAGGTGGTTGCAAGAGGCGCGGCTTGAGTGGGGGGCGTGGCCTGGTGAAGGTCTTTAAAAACCCTCAGTGTATTCTCAGCAGTTGCCAGATCGTGGTTATCCATACCTGAGCTCCTTGTACCTGACTGCTATATTGAATTAACCCGTTATTGACCTCTGCTTGTTTCTGACTATTCTGCCTTCTGTTGCCCTAGACCATTTTCTTGTACTACGCTACTGCTCTGATATCGACCCGGCTATTCCATTTGACCATTCTGAACTCTGTATTCCTGATTCTGGCTCGGCTGACTACTCCCCGTGTTGTTAACCCTATCTGTCTAGCTAGTTTACCTGGCCAATTCTAAGGACCAGACAGTTAGATCTTTCACGGCTACTCTGTTGGCAGCTTCTGGGTTCTGTGGAGTGTGGGGCGTTAAGTACTGCGTGGTGGGATCTGGGAACCGTGACATTACGATCTGGCCACTATGGATCCCGCAGACTTAACACAGCACTTGGCTAACTTTGTATCCAGACAGGATGAGCAGGATCATAGGATGGATCAGTTTGCTATTGCCTTACAAACTATCCTGACTCGTACGGCTCACCTGGAACCAGCTGGGGTTGCACCCCCGCTTGATATACCTGTGTCCCCTGTCGTTCAGACATCCCAGGTACACATGACCGCTCCTATGAGGTTTGACGGTACTCCCTCAGAGTGCCAGGGATTTTTGATCCATGTGGATATTCATTTTAAATTAAATCCACAGATGTTTTTCTCTGACATTGCCAAAGTGGGGTTCATTATTAATCACCTGTCTGGCAGAGCATTGACATGGGCGACTCCGTTATGGGAGGCAGAGAAGCCTATCATACGGGATTATAAAGAATTCATAGCCGAGTTACAATGTACATTTAATCCTACCAGAAAGGCCACGGTAGCTGGCAAATCCTTGTTCCGCATACGTCAAGGGAACAGGACTGTTTCTGATTATGCCATAGAATTTAAAACCTTGATCTCTGATGTGAACTGGACAAATGAGACACTGGTTCTGGCTTTTATGGAGGGGTTATCAGAGTCATTGATGCATGAATTGGCTCCACGTAAACTACCTGAGGTATTGTGTGAACTCATTGATTATTGTATAGATCTGGATAATCAGATAAGGGACAGAAGGACTCCAAGAGAGAAACCCAAGAGACCGTTACCTAGGTTGGCCCCTGTCTTTCAGGCACAGTTATCTCCTCCCTCTGAGCCTATGCAACTAGGCCGTACTAGGCTTACAGAGGAAGAGAGAACAAGGTGTTTTCGTGAGGGATTGTGCCTGTATTGTGGTTTGGGGGGACATGTACGATTTCAATGTCCTAATCGTCCTAAGATGCATGATAAGCCGGAAAACTACCGCACCTAAGGCAGCTGAGGAGACAGGCCTTGGGTGTGACGTGCATGTCTCCTGTCAAAGACACTAAACTTATGTTACCAGTATCCTTGGCTTGGGAGACCAAGACCACACAGACTACCGCTTTTTTGGATTCTGTGGCTACTGGCAACTTTATCGATGTTAACTACGCTTCTTCCATTTCTCTACCTCTGGTTGTAAGAGAGACACCCTTAGCCGTCGAAGCCATAGACGGCAGACCGTTATCCTGCCCTAGGATTACTCACGATACGGTTACAGTGGTTCTTACCACTGGTCTCTTGCATAAAGAAGAAATCATATTTCAAGTTATCCATTCACCTTCCAATCCTGTTGTACTTGGTTTCCCTTGGTTGGTGAAACACAATCCTGTTATTGATTGGGCTAAGGGAGAGATACTGTCTTGGAGTCCTGCTTGTTTTGGGACTTGTTTAATACCCATTCAGCATGTCGGTGCCCTGAACACACCCACAGCTCCTCCATTGTCTACAGAGGTTCCTGACCAATACGCCGACCTCAGGGCTGTATTTGATAAAAGAGAGGCAGAGAAACTGCCTCCACATAGACCATATGATTGTGCCATTGATATTCATCCTGGTACCATGCCTCCTCGAGGCAAAGTATATCCTCTTTCCATAAAGGAGAACCAAATTATGGAAGAGTACATAAAGGAGAATTTGGAGAGAGGTTTTATCCGACGTTCCTCTTCTCCAGCAGGGGCTGGGTTCTTTTTTGTGTCTAAAAAAGAGGGAGATTTACGCCCGTGTATCGATTATAGGGGGCTTAACAAGATCACCATTAAGAACGTGTACCCTATCCCTCTCATATCAGAACTGTTCGACAGGTTAAGGGGGTCAGCAGTATACACAAAACTTGATTTAAGAGGAGCTTACAACCTGATACGTATAAAAGAGGGGCATGAGTGGAAAACAGCATTTAACACCAGGAGTGGGCATTATGAATACTTGGTCATGCCTTTCGGTCTTTGTAATGCTCCAGCGGTATTCCAGGATTTTATTAATGATGTGCTCAGAGATTTCTTACAAACCTTTGTTATAGTATACCTAGACGATATATTGATTTACTCTCCCGATCTGAAAACCCACCATGCACATGTCAGACAGGTATTAGCAAAATTACTGGACAATGGTCTTTATTGCAAACTAGAGAAGTGTTTATTCGACATAACTACTGTGAAATTCTTGGGTATATTATCACTCCAGAAGGTTTTGAGATGGATCCTTCTAAACTCACGGCCATCTCAGAATGGCCTCTCCCTCAAGGTCTCAAGGCCATACAGAGGTTTCTGGGGTTTTCCAACTATTATAGGAGATTTATCAAGAATTATTCCGCTGTAGCCTCCCCTATCATTAATATGACACGTAAAGGTCTGAAGAACCAGATCTGGTCTTCTTAATCCAAACAAGCATTCGAAGCCCTCAAACAAGCTTTCACTTCCGCTCCCGTGTTACGGCATCCTGATCCCAGGATTCCGTTTGTTCTTGAGGTTGATGCTTCCGAGATAGGCATTGGGGCTGTCCTGTCTCAAAGAGAGTCTCCAGGAAAACCTCTACATCCTTGTGGGTTCTTTTCAAGAAAATTATCACCAGCAGAACGCAATTATGATATCGGTAACAGAGAATTGCTTGCTATTGTGTCTGCCCTCTCAGAGTGGAGACATTTGTTGGAAGGTACTCTTGACCCTTTATTGATAATTACTGATCATAAGAACCTTACGTACATCGGGGATGCCAAACGTTTGAACGCGAGACAGGCCAGGTGGTCATTGCTACTGTCTCGGTTTAATTTTGTATTGACTTACAGACCAGGTGACCGCAATGTAAAGGCTGATGCCTTATCTCGTCAATATGACCCGTATGAATCTAATACACAAGACCACAATCCTATAGTTCCTCCTGAACGTATTGTGGCTTCCACAGTCTTGTCTGTCTCCTCGTCTTTCCTGGAACGCCTCCAGGCAGTTCAAGTAGGGGCTCCACCTGACAAGCCTCCAGATATGTTGTTTGTACCTGAAAAGGAAAGACAAGAATTACTCATAATGTTTCATGATTCTAAACCAGCAGGTCATCCTGGTATTACTAAGACTCTTACCAGTATCTCCAGACAGTTCTGGTGGCCCACCATGCGACAGGACGTACGTCTGTTTGTTTTGGCTTGTCAAGTCTGTGCCAGAAGCAAAACCAGTAAATCCTTGCCTGTCGGTCTATTGTAGCCTTTACCCATGCCTAAGAGGCCTTGGTCTCATCTATCTATGGATTTTATTGTGGACTTGCCGAAGTCCAAGGGTCATACTGTGGTTCTGACAGTTGTAGACCGCTTCTCCAAAATGGCTCATTTTGTCCCTCTACCTAAGCTTCCTACAGCCAAAGAACTGGCGGTTGTATTTGCTAGAGAGATTGTACGAATACATGGGGTTCCGTCTGAAATAGTCTCTGACAGAGGAGCCCAGTTCGTCTCTTGTTTCTGGAGGGTTTTCTGTGCAGAGATGGGGGTGCGATTGGCCTTCTCTTCAGCATATCATCCACAAACCAATGGGGCAGCAGAGAGGGCAAATTAGGGTCTCGAGCAGTACAAACGTTGCTTTACCACACAACAACAAGACAATTGGTCGGAGTTGTTGCCCTGGGCTGAGTATGCACGTAATAACGCCGTTAACGAGACCACTGGCCACTCTCCTTTTTCTGCCATCTATGGTTTTTTCCCTCCGGCTCTACCGCTTCAGTTTACTGAACAGGCCATCCCGGCTCTCGATGACCATCTCACTCAACTGCAAGAGATTTGGAGACAGATTCGAGAAAATATGGAGCGCAATGTTGCTGTCCAGAAACGCAAGGCTGACAGGCATAGGTTACAAGCTCCCTCCTATAACGTGGGGGATAGAGTTTGGTTGTCCACTAGGAACGTGAAGTTGCGGGTGCCTTCTATGAAAATGGCACCTCGGTTTATAGGTCCATATAAGATCATTCGCCGCATTAATCCTGTGGCTTATGCTCTTGCCCTTCCTAAACATCTTCGCATGCACAACGTCTTCCACACCTCCCTACTGAAGCCATTGTTGTGTAACAGGTACACGCGGGTCGTTCCTCCTCCTCCACCTATTCAGGTTGATGGTGAATCTGAGTATGAGGTTAGGAGGGTTTTGGATTCTAGGCTGTGCAGGGGCACTCTGCAGTACTTGGTCGATTGGGTGGGTTATGGTCCAGAGGACCAGTACTGGATTCCAGCTTCCGACATGTCTGCCTCTAGGTTGGTCAGGGCGTTCCATGCCTCGCACCCCGATCGCCCTGGTGGTCGTCCTGCCGCTCGTCCTGTTGGTCGTCCGGTGGCCTCCCGTGGAGAGGGGGGTACTGTAACGTTGGGAGCTTCCAGCCCTACCTGTGTGCTTGAGGGCAGCATGTCTGATGCTGCTCGCTGACCAAAGCCCGGTTTAAATGGAGACAGGCAGGGAGGTGGTTGCAAGAGGCGCGGCTTGAGTGGGGGGCGTGGCCTGGTGAAGGTCTTTAAAAACCCTCAGTGTATTCTCAGCAGTTGCCAGATCGTGGCTATCCATACCTGAGCTCCTTGTACCTGACTGCTATATTGAATTAACCCGTTATTGACCTCTGCTTGTTTCTGACTATTCTGACTTCTGTTGCCCTAGACCATTTTCTTGTACTACGCTACTGCTCTTATATCGACCTGGCTATTCCATTTGACCATTCTGAACTCTGTATTCCTGATTCTGGCTCGGCTGACTACTCCCCGTGTTGTTAACCCTATCTGTCTAGCTAGTTTACCTGGCCAATTCTAAGGACCAGACAGTTAGATCTTTCACGGCTACTCTGTTGGTAGCTTCTGGGTTCTGTGGAGTGTGGGGCGTTAAGTACTGCGTGGTGGGATCTGGGAACCGTGACAGGAAGAAACCCACAAACATGGGGAAAATAGCGGATATTGTGCAAGATTCTAAAGAAACCCCAAGTGCATTTTTAGAAAGATTACTAGATGCATATAGGATGTATAATCCTATTGACCCTGAAGCGGTGGAGAATCAGAGGTTAATTAATTCTTCTTTTGTGGGACAGTCACAAAGGGACATACGGAATAAAATACAGAGGATAGATGGGTTTTTAGGTAAAGGTATTAGCGAATTGGTAGAAATTGCTAATAAAGTGTTTCATAACCGGGATCTGGAGGAAAAGCGGAAGGAGATAAGGAGACAAAAAGGGCACACAGGTGTTGTCGGTTATATGGGAAATGGTGGAGGAAGAGGTGCCCCGGAGAGAGGGAGAGCAAGGGGTCAGGGAGGTAGAGGTAGGGGAGCCCCTAGGGAACCCCTGGGACCCAACCAGTACGCCTGGTGCCGGGGTGAAGGTCACTGGAAAAATTATTGTCCTGCATTTTTGGCTAAATTTGGGGTGCAGGGGGAGGTTGGAGAATCGGGAGGTCAAGCCTCCAATGGTCAGGTAACAAACAGCAGATATGAGAGGAATGATGTGCCGGTGCAGGGTTTGTGGGTTTGGCGGGTACGTCATTTGAGGGGCAAGGTACATATTGACACGGACCTGGGCCCATCCCGCTTGGTAATCACGAGCCCACGGTCATGATGAGAGTGGGAAATAAAGATGAAATTTTTATGGTTGACACCGGTGCCGAATATTCTGTCGTAACACAGCAAATTGCACCCCCAGTGGGAAATAAGGTTGATATTATGGGAGTGTCCGCTAAATACCCTTTTCTTGCTTCTTGAAAATGTAGTGTGGGTGGCATAATGTGGAACATGAATTTTTGTATATGCCCGAATGTCCCATCCAACTCCTGGGGCGGGATATCCTTTGCAAATTGCAAACCCAAATTACATTTCTTCCCGGGGGTCATGATAGATTAGACCTGCCTGAGAGTGGCAGCTCTACACGGCAGTACAGCCCAGCCAGCCAGCATACTCAACCTGTAAAAATTGCAGTAATTATGCCAAGAGAAGAAGAATGGCGCACGGCACCAACTCTGCCGGCCGCCCCAGACCCGTACACACTACTCCTTGAAATTCCTGGAGTCTGGGCGGAGGAGAACCCGTCCAGGCTAGCTGTAAATATTCCTCCGGTGTACATTGATCTAGAGCCTGGTGCAACGCCTGTGGCTGTAAGACAATACCATATCCCACAAAAAGCTAAACAGAATATTCAGACACATTTGCAAAGACTGAAAGAGCACGGCATATTGAAATTCTGCGTGTCACCGTGGAACACATCCCTGTTGCCAGTACTGAAAGAGGGCACACAAGAGTACCGCCCAGTCCAAGATTTACGAGCCGTCAACGAAGCCACAGTAACTCTACACCCTGTGGTTCCCAACCCATACAATTTATTAGCATTAATTCCCGGTGATACAAAATATTACATGGTGCTTGATTTAAAAGATGCTTTCTTTTGCATCCGTCTGGCTCCGGCAAGCCAGACCCTTTTTGCATTTCAGTGGGAGGAATCTACCACGGAAGCGCGCCATCAGATGACCTGGACACGCCTCCCACAAGGTTTCAAAAACTCGCCAACGATTTTCGGATGCGTGCTCAGCCAGGACCTCCTGTCCTTCAACGCTCAGCCAGACAAAGTCGTTTTACTACAATATGTGGATGATTTATTACCGGCTTCCCCCACAGAAAAAGAATGTTTTTCCGCCACAAAAGCCCTGCTACATCTATTATGCCAAGCAGGTTACAGAGTGTCCAAGAAGAAAGCACAAATATGCAAGCAAAGTGTAAAGTATTTAGGTTTTCAATTAACAGGAACCAAGCGTGCATTGGGGGCAGAAAGAAAAGAAGCAGTATGCCGAATACCCCAACCAAAGACAAGGAGACAAGTCCGTGAATTCCTGGGAGCTGCAGGATTCTGCCACCTGTGGATCCCCAACTTCGCAGATATTGCTAAGCCCCTTCACCAGGCCACTAAGGGGGGAGAGCATGACCCCTTCCTCTGGGAAGAAGAGCAAACAGCAGCTTTCCTGAAATTAAAGACTCTACTAATGGAAGCTCCAGCACTGGGACTGCCAGATCACAGCAAGCCCTTCCAGCTGTATGTGCACGAACATACCTGGAAGCTACATACTGCCTACAGGCCCCAAAGCTCGGGAAAAGTCAAAAGAATGAACCGCACCCTAAAGACTTTGATGTCCAAATTGTGCCAAGAGACGTCACTAGGCTGGTTGGATGTGCTGCCGATAGTCCTATTGCACATTAGGTGCAGGCCAACCCCCCAATTGAAGCTAAGTCCATACGAGCTTATGTTCGGACGGTCTACCCCTCTGATTAGTGGACTAAGGGGGGACCTTCGGGCATTGGGGGAAACTAAGCTAAATGATCAGGTTGTACTGTTAGGTAAATCAATGCAGAAATTGAATACGTGGGTGGGAGATAATGTACCTCACTTTTTATATCCCCACTCATAAGTATTGTCCAGGTGACTCAGTATGGGTGAAGGAGTGGAAAATGATCCACTAGGCCCAAAAGAGAGGTCCTTACTTGTCCTGTTATCAAACCCCTACATGTCACGGATCCCCCTGATTACCAAAAGTGTGGTCCCTTTACGCAGACCGCTCTCTACCCTTCCGATCCTTGAATGGTCGGTGATACTAAACAGACAAATAACCAGACAATATATAAACAAGGGGTAGCACCAGACAGGGGTATGGAATAGAGTATCGTCACGAATCTTTCTGACTACTAGGATATAAATCTCTTTATGCAGCTCCCTTTCTACTCTTCCGATCCTTGAATGGTCGGCAAAGCTATAAAGGCAACGAAACAGGTAACAGACAAAGAAAGGGAAATACCAGACAGGGGTACAGACCAGATCACAAGTCCTCCCTAGGACTTTAGTAATAGCAGAGGTAGTCTGATGCGTGCTTAGGGTGCCACACAGACTGACCTCGGTACCAACGTTAAGGGCAGAACCTAGAACAGAGTATTGCCAATGCCAGGAGTCATACACAGGAGGGTTCGTTTGCCAATGCCAGGGTCATAACACAGGAGGGTTCGTTTGCCAATGCCAAGGGTCATACACAGGAGGGTTCGTTTGCCAATGCCAAGGGTCATACACAGGAGGGTTCGTTTGCCAATGCCAAGGGTTATACACAGAGGGTTCGTTTGCCAATGCCAAGGGTCATACACAGGATTAACACAGGAGATAGCCAAAATCACACAAGAGCTCTGCGGGAGGTGAATACCACGTCAGGGCACCGGTGTATGGGAGAGACTGGGTTTTAAACCCGGCGGGTCCGCGTCACAGCGCCAGGCCCCGCCCCTTGGCGTCCCACGTGAGCGGGCCCGGAAGCGCTTACATTCGGCGCCTGGCCAGCGAGCAGCGAGGAAGCTGCTGCCAGGCGCCGCATCCCCTGGGTCCCCGTGACAGAACCCCCCCTCCAGGGGCGGCCACTGGACGACCCCCAGGGGCACGGGGGTGTGCCAAATAGAAGGCCTTCACTAGCCTAGGAGCATGGACCTCTGCAGCCGGAATCCAAGAACGATCCTCCGGACCGTAACCCACCCAATCGACCAAATACTGCAAGGACCCCCTAGACAGCCTGGCACCCAGAATGGCCTTAACTTCGAATTCCTCCTCGCCCTCCACAGAGACAGGAGGCGGTGGAGCATGGACTTTGGTGTACCGGTTACATAACAGCGGCTTCAGAAGGTTTACATGGAACACATTGTGTATTTTAAAATGGGGGGGTAACGCCAAAGCATAGGAGACAGGGTTGAGTCGCCGTAGAATCTTATAGGGGCCGATATACCTAGGAGCCAACTTCATGGAAGGCACTAAGAGCTTGATATTACGTGAAGACAGCCAAACCCTGTCCCCAACTTGATACACGGGTGCCTGCCTCCTGTGTCTGTCGGCCTTAGTTTTCTGGATGGCACTACTTTCCTCCAGTGCCCGTCTCACTCTCCCCCAAGTCTCTTTCAATGATGCCAGTTGTTTATCTAAAGCAGGAATCGTGGTATCAGGAAACGTGGCGGGGAGCACGGGAGGATCAAAGCCATAAACAGTGAAGAAAGGAGAATGACCTGTGGATTCACTTACTGCGCTGTTAATAGCATATTCTGCCCACGGTAACAGATCTGACCAGTTATCTTGTTGTTCTGAGATGAAGCACCTGAGATATTTCTCTACGTTTTGGTTTGCTCGTTCTGCTGCTCCATTGGTCTGGGGGTGATAGGCCGAAGAGAAAGAGAGGTCTATTCCCACGTTCTTACAAAACCCTCTCCAGAATCCGGAGATGAATTGGGTCCCCCTATCAGAGACTATCTCCCGAGGGACACCGTGAATGCGGACCACATTGGCAATGAATATGGGCACCAGTTCAGCTGCCGAAGGTAGTTTCTGAAGAGGAACATAGTGACCCATCTTGGAAAATCGATCTATGATCGTAAGTATCACTGTATTCCCTCTTGACTCAGGTAGCTCTACTATAAAATCCATGGCTACATGTGACCAGGGTCGTTCGGGGATCGGCAAAGGCTGGAGTAAGCCAATGGGTGCTGTTTTGGGACTTTTCTGCCTTGTGCACACTTCGCACACGGCAATGTAATCTTTGACGTCTCGGCGCAACGTGGGCCACCAGAGGAGTTTACTGATACTAGACACAGTCTTGGTGACCCATATGCCCGGAAGTTTTATTGTCATGATAGATGTTGAGTACCTCTTCTCTTTCGTTCTCAGGTACAAAGAGTTTCGCAGGAGGTTTTCCCCCAGGAGCTGCACCCTGGACGGTCTGCAACCTTTTCATTAGAGGAGACGAAACACTAATCGTGGTAGCGGCTATAATCCTCTCCTGGGGTACAATGGGATGCTGATCTTGGATATTATGTTCATAAGACTCATACTGTCTCGACAATGCGTCTGCTTTAATGTTTCTGGACCCAGGTCTATAGGTAAGTACGTAATTAAAACTTGAAAGAAACAATGACCATCTCGCTTGTCTGGAGTTTAAACGTTTGGCATCTCCAATGTACGTGAGATTCTTATGGTCGGTTATGATAACAACGGGGTCCTTAGACCCTTCTAATAAGTATCTCCATTCGGCCAAGGCCGCGATGACTGCTAACAATTCTCTATTTCCAATGTCATAGTTCTTCTCTGCCGGGGACAACTTTCGAGAATAGAAGCCGCATGGATGCAAGGGTTTGTCAGGAGCCTCCCTTTGGGACAAGACTGCACCAAGACCTAGTTCGGAGGCGTCAACTTCTAATTGGAAAGGCAGAGCCGGATCTGGATGCCGGAGAACAGGAGCAGTAGTAAAGGCTTGCTTAGTGTCTCAAAGGCTTGAGTGGCTTGAGGTGTCCATTTCTGATTTCCCACCCCTTTCTTTGTCATAGCCGTGAGAGGGGCCACCAAGGCCGAAAAATCTTTAATGAACCTTCTGTAATAGTTCGTGAACCCCAGAAACCTCTGAATGGCTTTAAGTCCTTGGGGTAAAGGCCAGTCAAGAATAGCTGAGAGCTTCTTAGGATCCATTTGAAACCCCCAGGAGTTATAATATAACCAAGGAATTGCACAGTTACTATGTCGAATAGACATTTTTCTAGCTTACAGTACAATCCAGCCTTCAATAGTTTTTTCAACACTTGTTTTACATGGACATGATGAGTGTCCATATCAGGAGAGTATATCAGGATATCATCCAGATATACTATGACGAATTCTTGCAGAAATTCCCTTAGAGTGTCATTTATAAGGTCCTGAAAGACGGCTGGCGCATTACACAACCCAAAAGGCATCACCAGGTATTCGTAATGCCCGCTACGTGTATTAAAAGCCGTTTTCCATTCGTCTCCCTTCTTAACCCTGACCAGGTTGTACGCTCCGCGTAAATCAAGCTTAGTATAGACACGAGCCCCTTTTAATCGGTCAAACAATTCTGTTATGAGGGGTATGGGATATGCATTTCTTATAGTGATCCTATTCAAACCCCTATAGTCGATGCAAGGTCGCAGATCTCCCTCTTTTTTGGAGACAAAAAAGAAACCTGCTCCTGCTGGGGAGGAGGACCGTCTAATGAATCCTCGTTCCAGATTCTCCCTTATATATTCCTCCATAATGTCGTTCTCCCTTTGTGACAAAGGGTATACGTGACCCCTAGGAGGCATCGTACCGGGGAGCAAGTCAATGGCACAGTCATATGGACGATGTGGTGGTAGAACCTCAGTCCTGGCTTTAGAGAACACCTCCTTTAATGCCCGGTAACATTCAGGGACCTCTGTGGACAAAGGAGGGGCTGTGGCAATATTGAGGCTACCAATCACATTAACTGTGCCTAGGCACTTAGACTGACAACTTTGACCCCAACATTTTATGTCTCTCTGGACCCAATCGACTACTGGGTTGTGCTCTGTTAGCCATGGAAACCCAAGGACGACAGGACATGAGGGTGATTCAATGATTTGAAATCTTATAGTCTCCTGGTGCAAAACTCCTATTTTCATACATACATCGACTGTATCGTGAGTGATATGAGGACATGCCAGAGGGTTACCATCTATGGCCTCCACCCTTAGAGGCCTTTCCCTGAGAACCAGTGGTATGAGGTTTTTGGCAGCAAAATTCTTATCCATAAAATTGCCTGAGGCCCCAGAGTCCAAAAACGCCTCAGTCTTGAGGTGAACCCCCTCCCAGGCTAGGGAGACCGGTAACAGAATCCTGGATTTTTTTTTTTCATTATCCACAAAGGAGGCACACAGAGAACCGACAACCTGGGTGTCTCCTGTTCTGAATCCCACTCTGCTATGTTCAACCCTGCCAACCCTGGGTCTCTGAGGACATCGAAGGCGGAAGTGATCTGCCCCTGCACAATAAAAGCAGAGCCCCTTTTCTTTTCTGTGAGCTTTTTCTGCTTCTGAAATACCTGTCCTCCCTATTTGCATGGGTTCAACGACCGGTAAATCAGTTTTTTCATTCTCCGAACCACCTGATGTACTGGAGTGTCTGGGTAACGAGGGTAAAGGAGGCAAGACCCTTCTGGGTCTATCTCTGGTGTGTCTCCTTTCCCTGATTTGATCGTCCATGGCTATACAGAAATCTATCAGGTGGTCCAGACTTTCTGGTAATTTTAAAGGAGCCAGTTCAAACATAAAAGCCTCGTTCAAGCCTTCGGTAAAGGCTAAGGTTAAAACGTCGTTCGGCCAAAGTACTTCAGAAACCAAAGTCTTAAACTCTATGGCATAATCGGCGACCCTCTTATTACCTTGTTTGATATGAAACAAGGACCTACCCGCATTGGTAGCCCTTCTAGAGGGATCAAAGGTACGTTTTAACTCAGAGGTAAAACCCTCATAGTCATAAATGATGGGTTTTTTATTTTCCCACAACGGCGTAGCCCACAATAAAGCTTTTTCTGTTAAATGATTAATCAGATATCCTACTTTAGCTTTATCAGACATACAAGAACCTGGATTGTTCTCAAACAGAATCTCGAGTTGAGTCAAAAACCCCCGACATAGGCTTGGTGTACCATCATAGCGTAGGGGTGCCTTCATACTAAGCCTATGTCCTTCAGGGGAGACCGGACTGACCCTAGGTAACACTGGATCTGGAGGGTTTGTGGTACCTGTATTGGACCGATTTAGCAGGGTTTGCAGAGCGAGAGAAATCTGGTCCATTCTATGGTCCTGTTCCTCTTGTCTGGCTGCGATACGTGCCAGCTGGTTAGAGAGGTCTGCGGGATCCATTGGCCCTGACGTAATGTCACGGATCCCCCTGATTACCAAAAGTGTGGTCCCTTTACGCAGACCGCTCTCTACCCTTCCGATCCTTGAATGGTCGGTGATACTAAACAGACAAATAACCAGACAATATATAAACAAGGGGTAGCACCAGACAGGGGTATGGAATAGAGTATCGTCACGAATCTTTCTGACTACTAAGAATATAATCTCTTTATGCAGCTCCCTTTCTACTCTTCCGATCCTTGAATGGTCGGCAAAGCTATAAAGGCAACGAAACAGGTAACAGACAAAGAAAGGGAAATACCAGACAGGGGTACAGACCAGATCACAAGTCCTCCCTAGGACTTTAGTAATAGCAGAGGTAGTCTGATGCGTGCTTAGGGTGCCACACAGACTGACCTCGGTACCAACGTTAAGGGCAGAACCTAGAACAGAGTAATTGCCAATGCCAGGAGTCATACACAGGAGGGTTCGTTTGCCAATGCCAAGGGTCATACACAGGAGGGTTCGTTTGCCAATGCCAAGGGTCATACACAGGAGGGTTCGTTTGCCAATGCCAAGGGTCATACACAGGAGGGTTCGTTTGCCAATGCCAAGGGTTATACACAAGAGGGTTCGTTTGCCAATGCCAAGGGTCATACACAGGATTAACACAGGAGATAGCCAAAATCACACAAGAGCTCTGCGGGAGGTGAATACCACGTCAGGGCACCGGTGTATGGGAGAGACTGGGTTTTAAACCCGGCGGGTCCGCGTCACAGCGCCAGGCCCCGCCCCTTGGCGTCCCACGTGAGCGGGCCCGGAAGCGCTTACATTCGGCGCCTGGCCAGCGAGCAGCGAGGAAGCTGCTGCCAGGCGCCGCATCCCCTGGGTCCCCGTGACACTACAGCAGTGAAGGTTTGATGAGGTGGTCCCGTGGATACATCACTCCAGACTGAAGGTAGCTGCAGCCAATCCTGAACCAGCATGGAAGGTCGTCACCAATGAGACCAATCCACTGAGGCTAAAGCTGACAAAGACCACAGTCGTGAGCACCTGAGAGATTCAACTCAAAGCACCCAAAATATTCACAAGTGGGTGTTTTTTGACGGAACAATAGGCCTGACCATCCAGCAACAGGGAACAAAGGGATCCCCCGGGGGATGCCCAAAAGGGTTATTTTTAGGGGCCCGGCCCGACCCTTGATCAACCAGAAATGTCTTTTGTTTTTGAAATTCTGGTGGGGAGGGATTGGGTTTATGTGACTGTGAAAAGAATTGCCCAAGGGATTTTGACATTTGGGGCATTTGTGGTACTGATTTTGTACCTTGCAAACTTGATTTATGGACTCTCGCATGGAGCATGCCCCAGGTGCCCAAGCACCACCAGAAAGTGGATATCTCCCATATCTGGAATGGTAAGCACCCGGTGATGGAGAATCGTACTATGTGGAGACAAAAGCGAGAGGCGACGTCTGAAATTTTGCCAAGAGGACATTTACTTGTGCAATTTAAATATGACTATGCTAAAAAGTCTGGGCAAACCGCATGCTGGGTGTGTAGTAGACTGCACCAGAGACAATTCATATACCATTTGCCTCTGTTCCAATGAATTTGAGTCTGTTTTGCGTCAGGAAATGTCACAATACATGCATTTGATTCACCAGGGAAAAACCAGAATCATTCAGTCCCAGGTACCCCATAATAGGGCCAGTATATCCACCAGAATGGTGTTTTCAACTAGGACAAGATAGAGAATCAATAAACGAGGGTGGGGTGTGTTATTCAAGTAAGTTCAACCTGGACATCATACATTTACACTTTTAACACAAAAGGAGCAGGCAAATTTTCTATACATACGATGTAGAAAACTCACAAGTGATCAGGAGGAGGTGATTGCGAATGTGACAATGGAAGGCAGAGTGCATTGGATATGATGAAGCGACTGAGACAACTGATGATAGAAATAGCAAAGGGAACACTACATTTGTCACCATTTATATTGAAAGGGGGGTACCAGGTGTGTTGTGAAAGGGTGTGTTACACATGGGTGCCACCAACAATAACGGGAATGTGTTATTTGGCTAAACTGATTCCAATACAGAGAGTAAGGGGAGATAACACGGATACAGACACACCACTTCACCCTAGGTACCCACTGGTGTTTGAGAAACAGAAGAGAGAGCTGTTTAGGAAAGCGGATCGAATATGGGCATGGCTGCCGGCATGGACTGGATGGGGAAGAGAGTTGATGGTAAGAATGAACAGTTATGCCAGTCTGATGGATGAGATTCTGAATAAGACTAGTATGGACATTCAGTTGCTGAATCTGGAGGTACGTGAGATACGGAGTGTACAAATGATACATGATATGGCACTAGAACAGATCAGTGCGGCTCTGAATGGATTGTGTGAGATGACAATGCATTATGAATGTTGCACCTTCATCAAGAACACCACACATGACGTCCCTGGCTATTACCAGGTAATCCAAGATCACCAGGAGAAGGTAGCACAGTTGCAGAACACAGCAAGGAGGATCGCTGCTGAAGGCTGGAATCCACTCCATGGGTTCGGAGCAATCGGAGATTGGTTCGGATCCATTCTGAGATTTATCTCACAGATTGGATCCATGATTCTGATGTTGGTGGTGATCTTGGTCGTAGGGACACTAATGTACCGCATAGGGCTATGTCTATGGCCACTATGCAAGAGAGCACTGACACCTACACAGACACAAAAGATACCACTGATTATCCCACAAGACATGTTCCCAACGAAAATAGGTCCCCTAAAGTACGAGGAATTTAAGAATAATATTAGTGGGGTGTAATGGCTACAAGTCTCAGGAGAAGAACCTGAGGCTTGAGCCAAGGGGGGAATGAAAGAGAACCAGGCCAGAAGATGGTCGCCGCTATGAGCCAGGAGGCCATCTTGTTCAGAATATTGGTTCGCTGGAATATAACTAGGTAGATTTTAGTTGAAACTAGAATGAAGCTTACATAGAATTTTAGGAATGTGTTAGATTAGCAGAGAAGCAATTAAAATTGAGGAAGATCCGGGCCGTTCTTGGCACATAGGGACAGGATGACAAATGGATACACCAAGGTCACAGAGGCCTGCAGCGAGACAAAGAAGAGCGTAGAAAACAGACCAGGTCTTATCTACAACAAATAAACAAGCTCTAGGGAGGTGGGCATAGGCCGGATTGAGCGAAGCAGCAAATCATCGTCTGTCAAACTAACATGAAGTTTGCCAATTTACGGCCAATGTATGGAATGTCTTTGTAATTGACCAAGGGAGGTACTAACCCACGTGGGGTGGGATAGTGTCACAGGGAGGTGGGTTAATTGGGATGTGCCTAATTATGTATTCGGGGTATAAGACCCCTCGTCGGAGTGAGTTCAGGGCTCACTCTTTGCGATTCAATCCTGTGTGAGCATTCTGTGTGAAGTCACAATAAAGTTTGCCTTTCCTGAAGAGACTCGTGTTCAGACAATCCTTGCTCGTGTCCGGTCCGGCCTCGTCCCGAGTGAACCCAGCATATTCTGGTAACATTACGACGTTCGCGCAAATGATGCGCGTTATCGTCTACCGCTATTGACCCTGCGCAAACCCAGCACGAGCGCAAGTTCGTGTGCGCATCCCATACTTACCATTGTCAGCGCGAATGCGTTTGAGCGGATGGTATTACGATCTTCGCGCAACGTCGTACAAATGACGTTTGCACAAAGTATCATAACGTCTTTGAAAACCTGGTGTTAATTTACAATATGATCGTTCTGGCCGAAACTAAAGGAACCTTCACAAAATAAAAAATACAGCACAGTACAGTTACACATTCTACACATACCCAAACAATAAAATTAATAAATTGTTTAATTTTTTATTTTTGTTGCAGCACATATACGCAGATCGACTTTGACAGGCGCAACAACCGAAACCTAGAAAATGGTGGTTCTTAATTCTGATTGGCTGAATCCCGTGAAAAAACAGTCTGCCCACCGATTCCTGCACGCAACGTTCATTTGCTTTGCGGCTTTGCGCATCGGATTTGCACACGAAAAAACTTGAAGGCTGAAAAAATGCGCTCGGATCGTAATACCGCGTTAATTTTTGCGTGATAACGTTTTTTTTCGTGCAAGAAAAATTGCGCTGCGCTAGCGCATTTGCGCGAAGAATGTAATAGGGCCCCATATCTGTACTGCACAGGGATTTTCAACAATTATAACTATTCAAATCTTATTCCTATATAGTAATGAATGACTCCAGAACTCTCCCTGTATTCTGCTTCTGCCCTCTCCCTGTCTGTTATAATTTTTATTTTTTGCAGTGATGATGCAGATTGTTTCTTGTAGCTTTTTTACAGTAAGACTGGGTGACAGAAGTGAGATCTCGCAGCAAATGTTGTTTCTACAAAGTAAAAATACTAAAAATGCATTAGAAAAGTATTGTCACAGCCTTGCGGCATGATGACGCGGAGTCGCCGGCTTTAAATGCAGGACACGCAAACTGACTCATTGCCTTGCCTTGGAGTTGTTTTCCCGCATCGCTAGTGTAGCGTTTATTCGAGTCACTGATTCTTTGATTCCTTGCTAAGTTGCCGACTCTGATTGTATGAGAACCCTGCCTGTTGCTGACTCGGACTGCCTTATTGACTATTCTCTCTGTGGCCAAGCCTGTATGTATGTGATATCCAGAACAGACTTAGTATACTGACCCTGCATAACGCTGACTCGGATTGTATGAGAACCCCGTCTATTGCCAACCCGGATTGTTTATATAACAACGCTCTTTCTGATCCCTTGTGTGTTAACATTCTGCTTAAACCTAACTCAGGCTGCCTCTCAGCTTTCTTCAAGGCTGAACCTTTATGCCCAGGTATTTGCAACGTTCTAAAACCTGCTGTTGGTCTCAAAAGGTTATACTCTGTGTTGTTACTGTGTTTGTTGTCCCTGGCTGGAAGTAATCGGGTTAGTGGTCCTGACCACTCAAGGATCGGAGGGTTTAGAGGTCTGTCCAAAAGGATCCACTCCACGGTTGTCGCGGTTAAGTGTGACAGCATGCGCAGGTATGCAAACAGGATTTTAGATGCTAATTTTGTTGTATATGTATTTCAATAATAGTTGCCGAAGCAGCTATCTGACTGCAGCAGAACCCCCTCAGGAAGTGCACTGATAAGAGCGGAATTAGCTTCTGCCGACGTTAAAAAAAGTCTCCTTTTCCCCTAATAGGAGCTTAAACCAATAAAAATGTGTTTAAATAATAAATGCTTAACATGAGGAGCGCAAAGTCCTAATGCTAATTACGCCCCACTGTGGTTAACTGAAAAGGTAACAGCGGCTTGAAGCTGGTGCTAGCGGATTCCACTACTGCGGAACTAGTCAGCACCAGCTGAAAATTCCCCCGAAAATCAGATACTCACCTTTCAACCCACGGTGAGAACGGTGACTTGAACAACTGCTTCTGACCACTGGGAGCAGAGTGAGACTGGGGAAAAAGTCCCCAGTCTCTTTTTGCGATCACTCCGTGGACATCTCGCGAGATCCTGCAGGTCAGTTGAACCGGCAGCACAAGCCTTCATGTAGTCCTATGAACTCCATGGAGGGGATACTTGGGATGGCACGTTACCGCTGCATTACGGGGCAGGCTGTTGAATCATCGCCTGCCACATAACATGGAGCTAAAGCGGGGATGCTAAGGGGAAACCTGCAGGTGCAGGTTTTCCACCTTAGCATCCCTGTTTTAGCGGGAAGATTGTAATACTGCCCTTACTATTTATTTAATGAATAACTTGACTAATGAAAATGAAATACATTCAAACACAATCCTGCCCAAAAACTACCAAAAGTGCACGTGTGAAAACATGCGCAATAACAATGACAATACACATAAAATTGCATCTTTACATTCTTCGATCTTTAATAAAGTCATAAGCCTTTTGAAGATTAAGATATTATGTCTAAACCGTTACTGCTCATTATCTACATGATTTAAATCAAAGTACACATTTCCTCGGGGCTACCTGTGTTATTTCATAAACCTGCATCGTTTCTAGATAAAGCAAACATGTGCAGGATCTTACATGACATGTTGTTTACTTTGCATCTGGTTGTGTCATTTCTCATTGCGTTCCGCTACACAAATGGAATGCGAAGTGACCTGACACAGCACCGTACATGTGTCACCTTGGAGCATGAGTTTACAGGGCTTTGCCACGCTTACTTTCTGTTTATTGAACATGGCAGCACCTGATTCAAAACGCTATCACTCCTACAATTATATATTCATGACCAGCTTAATCTTTTCATTGAACGTTTTGCTTGAAATTATATAATAATATTTGGCTTTAATGCGCTTTGGACTTTTCGCTCATATCCTGGATAACTCAGTTTTCATCACTGCAGGTTTACAATGACTTCTAAATGTTATATTTGCTATAGGCTTAAGTAGCTGATATGAAAAACTCTCACACACAGCTATAGCAGAGGAGAGCTAGGAACGGGCAGATGTTGCTGATCTCTGCAAGGTTTTGTGTTTTCACTTGGTAAAAGCTGTAAGAAGCAGGATAGTGGTATGTTAGCGCACTGCCTGCTGATGATCAGCAAATTACAGATGTATACTTGAAATCGCTAACCATTTTGGGCTCTTGAATTAATTTCTGAAGGTTTATGTACATGCTAGATGGGTCTACGCTAACATTGTAAAACAGTTCTTACAGTTCTGTATTATGCTTTTCCTAGAGATGTGGTTACACGAATAATCGAAAGCAACGTTTGGACAAAAATGACAATGTTAACTTATATGGGCCCCTATTACAATCTTCGCGCAAATGCGCTCGCGCAGCGCAATTTCATTTGCGCACACATAAAAACGTTAGCGTGCGCAAATTAACGCGGTATTATGATCCGAGCGCAGTTTTTCAGCCTTCAGGTTTTTTTGAGCGCAAATCCGACACGCAAAGACGGGTGCAAATGACCGTTGCGTGCAGGAATCGGTGGGCAGACTGTTTTTTCACGGGATTCAGCAAATCAGAATTAAGAACCACCATTTGCTAGGTTTCGGTTGTTGCGCCTGTCAAAGTCAATCTGCGTATATGTGCTGCAACAAAAATAAAAAATTAAACATTTTATTGTTTGGGTATGTGTAGAATGTGTAACTGTACTGTGCTGTATTTTTTATTTTGTGCAGGTTCATTTCGTTTCGGCCAGAACGTTCAGATGGTAAGTTAACACCAGGTTTTCAAAGACGTTACGATACTTCGCGCAAACGTCGTTCGTATGACGTTGCGCGAAGATCGTAATACCATCCGCTCGGACGCATTCGAGCTGACAATGGTAAGTATGGGATGCTTGCATGCATTGCGCTCGCGCTGGGTTCGTGCAGGGCCAATCATGGTAGACGCTAACACGCATCGTTTGCGCGAACGTCGTAATACGACGTTCCGCGCAAATGGTTTTGTCCTCGCGCATTTGCGCGCATGCAAATGCGCTGTGCGAGGGTTGTAATAGGGGCCATGATCGGCCCTCAAATTGACTCACCGCATATACATGTATATCTCACAGGGCCCTATTACCTTCTTTGCGCTAACATGGGAACGCTAACGGGGAAAATCAACTTATGCAAATTTTCCTTTAGTTTTCTTATGTTAACAAGATATTCCGGTAATTTGTTTATCTGGGAGAAAGAGGGTGCCGACCTATGGGAAGGTGGGAAAAGGGTGTCTAACTGGGGGTGAGAGGGGTCAGGTGTGTCAATTTGAGAGGAGGGATGTCTATAACGAAAAACAGTGTGGGAGGCAATTGTGTGTATCTGTGTGTGAAAAAAAGGTGGACTATAAGGTGGTATGGCTTTGAAAGCGTGGCCAGGGGCCCCACAAACGTTTCTCAGTGCCCCAAATGTTAAACGCAGCCCCGGCCACACAGACCTGTAACTTTTTTTTTTGCAAATGACAACAATACCTAAAATAATTGTCCGTTATAATACATTTTGTTATAAGTAAATATTGTGCTGAAATGTAGGCATTATTTTCATATTCTGGTAGGCTATTCAATGGGATCAGATTCCTTAAAATATTTGTAATCCAAGTATTTGGTCGTGTTATCTATTTTTTGCTCCTATCTTGCATATTTTACACGAATCGTGTGTCTATTGTGTTAATATTCTAGGCACAATCTATAGTATAACCACTAAATACAAATAATTCTACAAATGGAAAAAACAGAATTAAAAAATATAATTTATTTTACATTTTAATTATTTTAATTATTCCTATACACTAGTCAGGGGAAAAAACTGTTGTTTTGTCCTAAAAATATAATCTTGCTACCCACAATATAACAGAAATAAATTTTATTCTAATGTTTCAGATGAAAATGCATTAGCAATAAAGAATATTTAAATGTACTCTGCATCACATGTATATTGTGCAGAGAGCATCAGAAATAATATTCAATACAAAATACAGCAGAGTCAATAATGCACCATAATCCTACGATAATATCTAAACCTCAGCATGTTTAGTGTTCTGCAATTTCACCGTCTCAATCACTGAATATTTCATTCAGCGTGCTAGAATTAATTTTCCATCTAAAAGATTGCCAGAATTTGCAGAAGTATTGTATTCTATGAACAAAGCCAATGTTGATACTTTGAATAGGTACAAAATAATGCAAAGTTCTACTACATTTAGAAGGTGATATGCATTAACCCTTTAAAATCGTACCGGCTGGGTGGAGTAGAGGTAACATCACTGCTCTGCATGGAGAGAGCCTGTGGAGACATGGGTTCAATCCCAGCAAGAGCATGTCTCCAGTAAGTGTCCTTGGGAAAGACACCCAACGGTACATACTCGCCACCCAGGACATACTTGAAAAACGAGAGAAATCTCAATGCATTACAAAGTTATATAGGCTGAAAAAAGACATGCGTCCATCGGGTTCAGCCTCTCCCACATAACCTACTGCTGTTGATCCAAAAGAAGGCAAAAAACCCAGTCTGAAATGCTTGCCAATATGCAACATACTGGGAAAAAATTCCTTCTTGACCCCAGAATGGCGGTCAGATTTCTCCTTGGATCAAGAAGCTTTTACCCACATATTAAATATTATAACCCTTAATATTCTGTGTCTGCAGGAAGTCATCCAGTCGTTTTTTAAAATGTATCCTTCCCTATAAGGCCCCGTTCACACCTGGGCATTTTACAGCGCGTTCCTGTGCGCTGTAAAACGCCTAATCACGGAAATCCCATGATTTCCTATGGGGCCTGTTCACATATGGGCGTTCTACAGCGCGTAGGAACGCACTGTAAAACGTACTATGCCCAAAGAAGCACAAGAGCTTCTTTGGGATGTATTGCAGCGCGTTCGCAGCCATAGACTGCAGCACTGAAACGCGCATTTGCGCGTTTTTTATGTTTGCGCGATACGTGTGTCAAAAACGCGCGTGTTGTGCGCGTCAAAAAACGCGCGGGTGTGAACCCAGCCTAAAGGAATAAAAATCACAAATTTTCCGACAATATGTTCACCAACAGGATAAGTCAAGATTAAAACTGTAAAGAAATATCATAGACATGAATAGATTTTGAGAACTCCAATCAATATAAACATGTACTTTTTTTTTTGCAGTTTAAAAGTTCATAATAGCTACCTGCATCGATCATTTTGGTACAAATTCCCGTCAAAAAGCTTTAATGGAACATTTGAATAAACAGAATAGTTACAAAGCGATCTCAGTTGGAAGCACTGTCCAAGTGAAATGTCCAAAACCAAAAACCTTTAAGGCTAGGGTCAGACTAACGCATTTTTCGCGTTGTCCGTGAAAAAGTGCGTTCGAACGAATGGACGCATTTTTTTACGGAATACGCAATAGCGGTCATACCATTCGCATTTTCGTCCGTGATTTTGTACCGATCATCAATAAAACCCTTTTTGCGTCTGGACGTTATGTTGGCCGGACATTAGCAGCGCCTGACATCTCCTAATCACGCACACATGCCACTAGTGGACGCAGCACACTCTGTACGTCAGTACTAGCGGTATCACGTTCTCGAAAAAATGCGTTCGTTTGCCACTTGCGTTGCGCAGCCGCACTTTTGTGCGGCCGTTCTTCGTATGCTGCCTGGCATTGGACGTCATTTGCTGCTAGCACGGCCGTGATTTAGTGCTGCTAAACGCAAGTTGATACTGCGTTCGTCTGACCCTAGCTTAAAACAGAAAATGTGTGTTATTCTCCACTGCTATTGGTCAGCAATGCAAAAAAAATACAAAAGAAAAGATCAGGAAACAATATAAATATATACAGGGTTATTCAAAGAGTCGAACTGGACCCGAAATTGCACCGAACAGTGAATTTCCTCGTACAGTGCAATTTCGTGGCCATTCGGCTATTCATAAAGCAGGCAGTTCGCCAAATATTGGCAAAATGCCAGCGAAAAACGATGACTGTTCTACAGCAGTGAAATCCCCATAGAGAAGCAATGGATAACCTTTCAGAGACACCGAACTGCACCGAAAGTTATTGAAATGCCCTGATGTCCGGTGGTTTCATTAGGCAGGTTTATTCAGGCGAACCCCATAGGCTTCAGTGCAAAAAATATTCCTGTTTTTATTGAATATTTATTAAACTGTTTATTCTTTAAATCTGCAGCAAAAAGTCTCTATACATATATATTTTTTAGGATTTGTTTAGGCATTTTTCAGGATTTTTTTTAGCAAATTTATTTTTATTTATTTTTTAAATAGATTTTTTTCTGTAACAGACCTTTTTATTATTATTCATAGGACCTTATATGTAATTTTCAGGCATTTTCGTGGAGTAGTTTTTTTGCAAACAGCTTTCTTTTTTTTTTTACCCTGTTCTCTGGCTTGTCGGCTTTTTCCAGCAGATGGTCGGTGCTCTTTTCGGCTGATCATTGGCTTTTTTGCTCTGCTGGTTTTACGCGGCTTATTGGATCGGGTTCGATGTTTTCGGCCGTTTTGTGACGGATTGAACCTGTGGGGAATGTTGAATTCAACGCAGGATCGGAGAATTTGATTTCCCAAAGTGTGGGGAATGAATTCCGGTGGAATTTCAGTGCTCTTTGAATAACCCCTATAGTTTTAAGGATGAAAAAGCACTTAGCTGCAGAAGAGACTATGGGGATTTGGTCATGCTGCATGGCCATCCTCACATGCAGAGGCAGCCCTCTAATTAGGCCAAATAAGTGGAGGGCTAAGGCCAGCTGTGGGATAGGGAGGCTGGCAGCAGGTAAAGTGCACCCACCATCTTTTATAGAGATTTTTTATACTGCATGTGTTTTTTATTTTTAGCAAAATTAAACCAGTAAACCTTTTTATTGTACAACTTTCAATGCAGTTTTGTGAGTTTTTGGAGCTCCTAATCTGCCTGCTCTTCTCATGGAGGTAGCCATGTTTTTGGCTTCCTCTCCTGCCTAGGTGGGATTAAACATCTAAACTATCAGGGTTATTCAAAGAGCTCCGAATTGCTTGAGAAAGGTAACCGAACGCTGAAAGGCAACATTTTTCCCCTCAACCCACAGCTGAGCTGAAGTGCAAATATTCACACACACCACATCTATGTGGTTTATTATCTATGTGGTTTATCATTGCAGAAGCCATTTGCACATCACAGCGTTCGTTTACCTTTCCTGACCATTCGGCTATCCAGAGAGCAGGCAATTCGCCAAATCCTAGCGAATTGCCTGAACATACGGTGCCTGTTCGGAGCCTGTTCGAGGGCAGTGAAATCCCCATGAAAAGCACTGCTTCGGCTATTCAGAGAACACAAACCAGCAGTGAAAGCTTCCCCTAATGCCCTGCCATTTGGTGGTTTAATTCGGCAAATTTATTCAGGAGAATCCCATAGGCTTCAATGTTAAAAATATTCCTGTTTTAACTCAATATCTAATAAACCATTCATTATAAAATTCTGCAGTAAAGAGTCTCTTTATTTATAGATTTTTTAGGATATTTTAAGCACTTTTCAGAATTTTTTTTTTTCTAAAAGTCCGATTTTTTTTTTTTTTTAAGTTTTCTTCTTTTTTCTGTAACAGCCCTCTTTATTATCATTCCCTGGACCTCCTGTGTAAATTTCAGACATTTTCGCTCAGTAGTTTCTTTGCAAACAGCATTTCACTTTCACACATTCATACAAACTGTTTTGCTAATTTATTCACTGCCTCTTCTGCTGTGTCGAAGGCTGCGATCGGCTCCTGTTCGGGTTTTTCTGTGGTTTTCGGCAGAGTAATCCAGATGTTTTTGAGGGTTTTCGGCGTGCATTCGCTGGGTTTTGCGGTGAGTTTTTGTCGGGTTTGCGGCAGCTTTTCTCTGCAATTCGGGGACCCTGTGATGCTTGCTGAATACACCGCAGGGTCACCGAAATGGGATCGGCAAAACAAACCGAATTGAAGAGAACGAAAAGTCACCGAACGTGCGGTGACTTTTCGAATCTCTTTGAATAACCCTGTATGTGATTGACAGCACAGGCCAGGGGGTTTCAGGGGCGTGTTCAGATACAAAGGTTGCTTCTAATATTAACCCTGAAAGGCAACATTTTTCCCCTCAACCCACAGCTGAGCTGAAGTGCAAATATTCACACACACCACATCTATGTGGTTTATTATCTATGTGGTTTATCATTGCAGAAGCCATTTGCACATCACAGCAATTCAAAGAACTGCACCCAGAGCTCCTGTGCTACATTCTCCATATGCAGCAAGGAACTCTGGGTAAGACATGCAAATGACATATGTCTTACTTTTTTGCATCCTGGGTCTGTTTTTACAGAGAACCATTCAGTCAATGCCGTGCCATACTAGATGGCTTTTTTTTTAGCAGAGATCAGGTTTATGCAAAATATAATATATATATATATACAAAACTTATATTCCTGCTACACCTTCCAGAAAAAATCGTAGTAAAAAAATGTATATATCGGTGCTATAGCCAAAAAATATCAGTATACAGAACAAACGGGAATGGCTGCACTCGTGAAAAATAAAACAATAAATTTTATTTCAAAGCTTTAAAAAGTGAGACCGACGTTTCGGCTCTCTCTGGAGCCATTTTGAACCTTGAAAATGGCTCCAGAGAGAGCCGAAACGTCGGTCTCACTTTTTAATGCTTTGAAATAAAATTTATTGTTTTATTTTTCACGAGTGCAGCCATTCCGTTTGTTCTATATATATATATTTATATACTTCTCCACGGTCTCCGCACTCCTACTTACAGGTACTCGTGCCCCGGTGCTGGGAAGAGGTCACCTCCATATACAAACATCCGAGATCCCGCAACACGGAGACTTAGTTGATGCAAAAAAAATTGTCTTTATTCTTTCGACGTTTCAGTACACACAGGTGTACAGGTGTTCATCCTGATGAAAGTACCTGTGTGTACTGAAACGTCGAAAGAATAAAGACAAATTTTTTTGCATCAACTAAGTCTCCGTGTTGCGGGATCTCGGATGTTTGTATATATTTATATATATATATATATATACACAGTATATACTATAGGCCGTGTTAGTCCAGATGCCAAAATCACGAGTATAGCAGTATGTAGTGATACCTTTTTATTGGACTAATGTTACATTTAAAAGACAAGCTTTCGAGAGTGTAACCTCTCTTTTTCAGATCTGGAAGCTTACTGAAGTATCCTAGAATTGAACATTAAGACATTAAGGGGCACATGGGTGGGGTTAGATGTCATAAATTGTGAGAGTCAAATGGCAAAGGCAAAATCGGAAAATAAACACATGAGCGAACGCGATGTAGGGCAGATCGCTTATGAATATTATGAATAGCAGGGACCGAGTATCGAGCCTTAGGGTACTCCCAGGGGCGTAACTAGAAATCACAGGGCCCCATAGCAAAATGTTGTATGGGCCTCCCACCTGCAACCTAACACCACCCCCGCACAGTCTACCTCCCCACACAAAAAAAATGAACTAATGACTTTGAACAACACAGTATCACAGAGCGTATCACAAAGCTGCACAGCAATAAAACTCACATAAATGTGCGGTGTGTATGAGCGTATCAGAGCTGCACAGCAATAAAACTCACAGTAATGTGCAGTGTGTATGAGTGTATCAGAATTCACAGCAATAAAACTCCCAGCAATGTGCGGTGTGTATGAGTGTATCAGAATCCACAGCAATAAAACTCCCAGCAATGTGTATGAGTGTATCAGAATCCACAGCAATGAAACTCCCAGCAATGTGCAGTGTGTGTGTCAGCGTATCAGAATTCTTTATTATATATTTACCGGCTGTGACTGTCCTTTCTCTGATGGGTATGGGGGACCCGGAGACAGCAGGGGTCCCTCCAGGCCGTGGAGCCATCTGGGTAGCAGGGGGTGCCAGAGTGTGACCCCGTGGCTTTGATTCCAAGCAGGGGGTGCCCAGTCCGAAATAGATTGAGAGTCCTTGTTGAAGAAAGAGCGGGCGGCTGCACGTGTGCATGTGCAGGTCACCCGGTCCAGCCAGTCAGGTGGTACTGAGACTCAGTACCACCTGACTGGCTGGACCGCGTGACCTGCACACACGCAGCCGTCTGCCGTTTCTTCAACATGGAGTCTCACTCTATTCCGGACTGGGCATCCCCTGCATGGAATCCGGGCCCCCTTCAACCTGCGGGCCGTCGGGCGGCGACCAAGGGCCCGACAGGTCATTCCGCCCCTGGTCCAGGCCTGCTCATCCTCACCAGGCCCCACTCGGCTGTGGGCCCCATAGCACCCGCGTGGGTCGCTATGGCAGTAGTTCCGCCAATTGGGTACTCCGCACGTGACTGTCAGAAATGGGCACATATTGCAATTGATCGGATACATACGATTGAAAGCAGGTTAGCGTGCAATCACCAATACCTGAGTTTGTAAGTTTTTGTAATAGGATGCCATGGTCTACTGTGTCAAAGGCCTTGGCAAAATCAAGGACGATGGTTCCAGTTAGGTCTCCTTGTTCCATGCCAGCTTGGATATCATTACAAATGTTTAAAAGGGCAGTTGTAGTTGAATGATTTGGACGAAAGCCGGATTGATCTGGGGTTAAATAGTTTCAACATTGATAATAATCACGTAATTGCATCTAGACACATTTTTCCAAAATTTTTGACATTACAGGGAGCAATGATATTGGACTGTAGTTGGATACCAAAGTATTGTCGCCACTTTTATGGATAGGTACCACCCTTTCAGTCTTCCAGAATTTGGGTATGTATCCAGTCGCCAGTGATTCATTGATTAGGGTTGTGATAGGTATTGCAATTGCTGGTGCACTGATTTTCAGCAGCATTGCTGGGATTTGATTAGATCCAGACTGGTATTTTAGTTTTTGATTAAATAGACATGTAGTAATGACACTGACAGGCACTGGTCTAAAACTGAATTTCTCTGCGATACAGGGTCTTGCACAGTTGGAGGGGCCTGCCCTGTGTGTGGCCTTTCTGAGTGCGGGTCATTTGCTAGCTTAGCAATCAGGGTGGTAGCGCATCCAACAAAATAATTATTAAACGGAGGTGTAATGTAATAAAATGCCCAGCAATGAGTCTCTAAACTATAATAAATGTTATTGGAAATGGCTTGGTGTAAAGAAGATACTTTGCTAATACAATTTTATTCATATTATTGGCCGTGGCAGGTCAGGAAACTGACTAAAACATCTGTAATATACTTTGAGGGGCCTTATACATGCGCTTTGCCTAAGGCCTCACCTAGAGCTGTCTCTGCTCACTTTACCCATAAATCTTTCATTTTTGGAAGATATTGGTAACTTTGACACAGTGTTTTGTTTAACATGACATTGTCTATTCCCCAGAGTTTGCTTATTTAGTCAGTATTCTTAATCGTATCTTCATCATGAACTTTTAACTGAAATCGTTATCTTCTTATCTAGAAATTTAGGCTATATCACCATCGCAACTTGTAGTTAATGCATTTTCTGGTTTGTGCCTCCTGGTTTAAATGTACAAAGTATTTTGACTTATGTTTAAATTTGTAGACACCTCAGATTCTTTGAAAAAAAAAAACCGTAATGTTCATAAATCTAATCTTTGACCAACAATATACCATTCTGCCATTTCTATCTATCATATTTAACAAGTATATACAATGCAGACATTGAAGCGTTCGGAAGTTCACTATAGAATGTTTTATTCATTGAGTAAACTATCATTCATAACACACAGGTAGGGTATGGAATTCTAATGTTCTCTGTAAACCTCTGTTAAAGACTCTTTGTAAATGCAAGAGATGTTTTGTGCTTTGGGTCCAACTGTATGACGGCAATCAGAATAATTACACAACAGTGTGCTGACACACAGCAACCAGCCGTAAAGAGGTCAGTACTCATTGATATGCTACATACACGACTGTGGCTTGTCTCTGCTGTCCTAGTACCACACCATTTACAATGAAGTACAAACAAAGGGTTGTGGATGTGGTTCGACAACAGACTCTATAAGGTCACTTTCAATTTCTAAATCCCTTTGCTGATACTCTAATGTATTAGCCTATAACATGCACCGTTTAATACAACATGAAACACAAATAGTCAACAGACTCATCCTTCAACAGATGTTGTCTTTCACAAGTTTGTATTGGAAGGTCACCTGTGGATAAGGAGAGGAAAGATGAAATAGTAATTGTCGGTACGGAAAGAATTCCCATCTGCCAGGCTCTCGTCGCTATTGTAATATTTACTGCAATGCTCGTGCTCATTATCTTCAGTACTTACTACAGCATTAACTGAGAAACTCCTCTGCATCATTATCTTTAATAGATTTTCTTAATTAAAAACGTTTTTTGAGTTTATTATTATTTCTATACCTTTAAAAAGCAGACAGATTCCATGGTGGTGTACAGCGTTGCCATCCAAAAGAGCAAGGATTTTGGATAAAAGGATTTGAAGGAATTCATTTAGACTGATCTTGTTAGAGCAGTGGTCCCCAACCATGGTCCACAGGTCAAGTAGCCAGATATCTGAAGCACAGCACAGGTGATATAATTCGCTGCTCAGTGATTGCAGTATTCAGTCTGCTTTTCCCCAAGATAATTCTTAAAATCTGGCATGTTAGTGGGCCCTGAGGTTCAGGGTTTGGAAACACTGTGCTATAAATATAGAAGAAAATGATAGCAGTTGTTATAACTCACCTTGTTATACAGTATTTACACTACAAAATGCCAAGACTGCACACCAAAGTAAAAATTAATTTTTATTGATACAGAAATAAAAACACTAAAACACCACGAAAAATCTTTATATAATATATAATTGCCAGAGAACCAACTCAAAAGTAATAAGGTTGGTCTACACTTATCCTAATGCAACAAAAGAGATAAGTTAATATATGTCCTCCAAACAATATGTTAAGGAGTATCCCTGGTGATAATAAATCTTATATCACAAGCAGTGTTTAAAGAACCAAAAAAAAAATGAACAACCACATGTAAAAAGAAAAGAAACTGAAATACTGATACCACAGGGAACCTCTCAGCAGACAAGAACCAGCAGAGACCAAACACTCAACGTTTCGGTCAAAGACCTTTGTCAAGAGCCTCAGTCAGAAAAGGATCTTTCATAAAAAAACGATAGACTCGGCAAAATTACCGTATCGGCCGAAATACCATTAGTCTAAGTCAAAGCGAGTAGACCCTTTGAAACGAAGAGAACAGACGATCCAAAAAGACCAAAAATTTCCGATATTACGAAATAAAAGTCAATATGAAAAAATGAGCCGAAACGAAACGATCCGAAACAAAAATCGGCCGAAACGATCCGAAACGAAAATATTAAAAACCCGAAGGAGCCGAACCGAGACGAACCGAAAAAAAATCGGTGCACATCCCTACTTGGAATGGACTTTTTTCTTTACATTGTAGTTCAGTAGATTTCCTATTTCACACCAATGATGTTCTACAAGAGGTTTGGGTACATTTTAAGTTGTAGCCCAATCACAAGTATGCACTTTTCCTGTTTTTTGCAGATTGGTGGTTAACTGGGACTAGAGATGTGCAGTTCATTTAGTTCCGAATTGAAATTCGGACGAAATTCTCCATTGTCGTGTTTCGGGAGCATTTCCGAAAACGAAATATCGGATCAAACTGAAATTTTGGATCGGTTCGATTTGATGATTCGGATCATTCGGTGATTCGGATCATTTCAGTGATTCAGATCACTTTGGCGATCCAGCTCATTTCGCTGATCCGGCTCATTTCGTGATCCGGCTCATTTCACTGATCCGGCTCATTTCGGGTGATTAGGATCAGTTGGTTTTTCGCTTTTTTATGTGTTATTTCGTTTTTTTATTGCTTATTTAAGAATGGGAAGTAGATTACTACCAATAGAATGTAAGTTTCTTTACTTAATTATTCGTTTAGGATTTTTTAGGCAGTGCCTCTCTGCAGAATAATTCTGCATATGAATCTGCACACTGCCGGGCAGCGCCTCTCTGCCGTATAATTAATGCAGCATATGAATCCGCACACTGCCGGGCAGCGCCTCTCTGCCGTATAATTAATGCAGCATATGAATCCGCACACTGCCGGAAACTTCCCAGCAGTGTGTGGATTCATATGCATTAACTCTAACTCATAAAATATGAAAAACTAACTGATCATAAAATGAATCGATCTGAATCAATGAATCGTTCTACAGAGAGGTGCTGCCCGGCAGTGTGCGGATCCATATGCTAAATTATACTGCAGAGAGGCACTGCTCGGCAGTGTGCGGATTCATATGCTGCATTGAAACCTATGGATTAAAAAGCCTCGTTTTTTTAACCCTTTCCCTGCGGAGGACATGTGGGGAACGTCCTCATTATCTCCCGGGAGTGGGAGATATCCTTTTGATCTTTATGATGCAATATTGCCCCATCTGATAGGACATTACTGAGAATGTGAATCTGTCCACTACAGATTCACTTAAACAGTTAAAGCACAAGGTGGTGTTGCACATGTTGTATTTTTTTCCCTTGGTTTTCAGCTTGACAGTCCTCTCAAAACTTACACAATCACAGGATTACATCATAATCACCACTGTGGATAGATAATTTCACAGCATTATTGCTCATATTGTAGAGATTGCTTTATAAATCATTTTTTCAGCTGAATGTAATATATCTTCTTTTCCAGTCTCTTTTTGTACAGCTTAGTGAATAAGTTACAATGCAACCGTTTGTCCTGATCCTGCATACATGTATTTTTAAAAAAATATTTTTTTAATTTTTGTGAAGAGAATCAAGCTAGAAAAAAAAAAAAAACTTGATCATATGAAATCTGTTTAACAAAGAGAATCCTGGAAAGGATAACAATGAAGTTATAATGGCAAGTAAAATTGTGGATTATTCCAGCCTTGGTGTTAGAATAATCTTAATTTTAATAAAGACAGGAGGCGAATATTTTGCATTCTCTTTTCTTTACTAAAACATCAGCAGCAAGGAAAGTTTACATAGCAACAGCAGTAACCAATCAACAACAAGAGTGTAGTAAGTCCTTAGCCACGCCCTCTTTTCTTGTATGTTGAACGAGCAGGAGAGACGTGACGTAGAAATTCCAGAAATCCAAGAAGTAGGAAGAACCCGGAAACTGAAGAGGTGAAAGCCAAGACTAGGTAGAGTCAACGAGATGGTCAGTCGCAGAACTGGAAGCCAACGGGCGTCCGAAACGATGGGAGACCAACAGGGCCGCAGAAGCAAATCAAGCTACGGAGAAAGCAGAGGATACGTGAAAGTACCATGTGATGGAGGCTTGCCAATCAACAGTTAACTAACTGACCAGTCAAAGCGAAGAATTATCAATAGTTAAATCAATTATGAGACAGTAGCCGTAGGCTAGGCCAATGAGACATGAAAACCCTACTAAGGGGAATGAAAAATAGTTAGACAATAATGGACAAAAGTCGAAGAAGTGTAGATACGTAAATTACATCCTTTATTCAAAATGTATTTATTTTTTTATTATTAATATTATAATTTTTTTTTTTTTTTAAATTTATTTATATATTATTATTTTTTATTATTATTATTTTTTTTTTTTAATCGAATATAGCAGTAAATCCGGTACAATGTGAGCAATCCCGGGTATGGGCGGGCGGGAAAAATATTCGCCTCCTGTCTTTATTAAAATTAAGATTATTCTAACACCAAGGCTGGAATAATCCACAATTATATCAATCAGGAGGCTTCATATTTTGCAGTTTTAAAGCTGCACCAGAGCCCCAGATGCATGAGAACGAGGGCGAAAATAAAAGGTACGAAGGTGACCGCCCTAGAACAATCAGCAGCCGCTAGTATGTCGGACAGGGAGCCGCCGGCGACCGCAACAGAAGAAGCCACTGCACCCCGCACGGAGTGAGCGCCGAAGTGAGGAGCAACACCCGCTAGGGAGAGCACCAGGGGACCCCTCTAGAAAGTGTAGGCGAGGAAACAGGATTGTAAGTGGAAACATAGGAACCAAGAGCTGGCCAACCGGAGGGGAGCGCAAAGAGCCTAAGTGGGAGAGGTAGTTTCGTAACGCACCTAGCGACACATAGGGTAGAAAACCTTAGAAAAAGGGGTTTTTGTACATCTAGTAAGCGTGAAAAACGACTCCCTTAGGAGAGAAAACCATAGCGTGCGCATCGAAGGCTCTAGCATCCAAAACACGTCTAAAGGACCCAAACACAAAATGATGGTTAGAATACATCGAGGGCTGACGCAGGAACAGTGAGTAGTATCTGGCCAGTTACGCAGGAACTCCAAAACAAGCGCCACATCCCAAAAGTGAGTATATTTTTGGGGCGGCGGGCGAGCGAGCCTAACGCCCTTGAGGAGACAACACACACAAAACGCCACCCAGGGGAGCGTGAGCCACCGAGATGGTCGAGACGAAACAGGTGATGATAGGACTTGCCGGCCGGAAAGGCTCGCCAACAAATTAGAGGGGCTGTAGCAGGATCAGGCACACACCAACCACACCAAATTTCCCCAGGCGTAACATTTTTGCGTGCCAGAAGTCCAGGATTCCCATAATAGGGAGCGAGCTGCAGCTGATAAGCCTGGTAGCATGCAGGGTCCCCGGAAATTGTCCAAGCCACCAGTGGAAGATTGCCCCTCGAATACCACTGGATTAGGGTTGCCTTGAGGGTCCAGAAGAATGGATGGAAAAGGACGGCAGCAGCGGGCAGGAGTAGACAAGGGAGTTGTAGCGTCAGTGGCAACCAGCTCTGTGCATCCCATAGAGGCTGAGTAGAAGTCGAAACCATCCATTTGCGGACTTCTTGAAGCGTGCACGTGAGCATCGTGAACGGAGAACAGTGTAGGTCCTCGATGGGGCCATGGTGGGAGGAAGCATCCACCGCTGCCGCCTGCAGGTCCGTAAGCCAACTGAAGCCGGTCTGCATCTGGTGGGTCAAGCGGGAAGTAAACAGGTTGACCCAAAGGAGTAGAGGGCAGATGATGTGAAGCGGCTGTTCCTCTGGCGTCCATGCCCGTGGATACAGGTCCGCAAGTCGCTCCCCAACCCGACTGGCTGGCGTCCGATTCCGATACGAAGTCCGGGAGAGAGCCAAAAATGGCCCACCCATTCCAGGCTTCCATGAGGCGCAGCCACCACAGGAGTTCCACTCGAGCCTCAGGAGTGATAGGGACCAGCTGGTCGTAGGAGGGATTGAGACTGAGGCACGTGGTTTTTCTGACGTTGCATCGCCCGATAATGCAGTGGGCCAGGGAGAAGGGTGACGACTTGGGCTGGGCGACAAGCTGACTTGTCCATGTTGGTAATGAACCAGAGGTCTTACAGGAGAGTAAGCACTAGGGCCGTGTGATGGGAAAACCGGACCGGATCTTGAGCCAGTACGAAGATATTTGCCCAGGTATATGAGAGACCTGATGCCCTGTGAATATATGGAGGCCATGGCCAGTAAGAGGAGCTTCATTGAAGCACCATGGTGCGGAGCTGAGGCCGAAAGGTAGGCAGGTGAACTGTCGGTGGTGCAGGATGGATAGGAGACCCCTGAGTAGATGTGTGCTCTCCATTGTGAAGTGTCGATAGGACAAGAAGGGATTGAAGACTATCCGGTTTAAGACCGGGCGAAGGTCCCCAGACTTCTTGTGTACCAGAACACATTGTATGGGGAAAACAGACTGGAAGGGAACCTGGGAAAAGTCTATCAAGAAACCAGATACGATTTGTAGGACCCAAGAGTCGGAAGGTTGGTATAGATGTTAACCCTATGATTCGATTCTTTTAAGAAGAGGTCCCCAAAAAAACAACCCCTTGGCCGCAGGACCCAATTCTTTGGAGCACATACTTGTTAAATTAGCGTCAAAGCGAAAAAGCGCCCCATTGCGGCGTGCAGAAGAGATGCTGACATTGGCGTTACCTAAAGACAGAGGGCACGCTGTGCCCATTCACGGACCATTGCAGGGCCGAGCAGGGTAGGCATAAGGCTATCCTAAACAAAAGATAAATCCAGGTAAAGTATCCATGTAATTGGGCAGACTAGATGGGCCGAAAGGTTCTTATCTGCCGACAGTTTCTATGTTTCCAGAAGGTAGTGCTTCGTCCACCGTGACGAGCGGGCCTGAAACCTCCAGCATTTGTCCTGGGCGATGCGGAAGCCCTGTTCGACTTCGACAAGGATCCCTGCCAACCTTGCCCAGAAAGGAGACAAAATCCACGTCAAACTCTGGCGTAAGAGATACCTTGTCAGGCAGCGTCGGGCAAGGGCATCCTGCCCACAGATGCGCCCTGGAAATTTTAACTAAGAGACCGCGTAGCCAGAAGAGCAGAAACTCCGCTGTGTGGTCAGGCGGGAGCCAGGCCGAAGACCTGGGGTGGGTGGTAGTGCCTGGATCGAAAAAGGAGGGGGGGGCTCCTCTAGCGTCGAGGAGTGGCGCCGGGGTATCCGAGGACACCAAGGAGCGAGGCGGTGTTGGAGCGGTAGAGAAGGGCACGATCGCTAAGCTATCAGAACGAGGCTCACCCGTCGAGCTTGCAGTAGTCGGTGGATCACCGGTGGTATTGGCTCCGTCCTCCTCGGGTAGTGAGCCTGGTAAATATCCATGTCATAATCATCGTCCCCTTCTTTGGGGACAGAAGTGCGGGAGGAGTTTGTAGCAGGGCCCTTACCCTAGCCAGCGGACTCAGATTAACCCTTCCAGAGTATTTTACGAGATGGCACGGCAGCCTCAGAATGAACCGAATGGGAGCCCTCAGAAAGGGCCGGTGACTGGGCCCTAGAAAGGACCGGAGGTTCTGGCTGGGGAAGCGGGGCTTGGCTGCCAAGCTATGGGCAGTGTTTCTGAAATGGCAGCTAAAAGCCAGGCCGAAAGCTCCTCTGGATTGGTGGGGAGCTGAGGAGGATCCATGGAAAACAGAATAACGGGACTCACCTGTTGAGGTAATATATATATATTAAAATTTATAGGGATATATATCAGGGCTCACCGATGTTTAGTGTGGCCAAACAGAAAAATCCTGTACTAGCCGTCAGGAAGGTAATAATATATTCATTATAAATTAATGTGTTGTGGCTCACCCGATGCCTTTGTGGGACAGACAGATCCCGCCAGAATAATAATATACTTATATATATATATAAGCTTATCAGGGCTCACCCGATGTCTTTCGGGGACAGATATCCCGTTAGATAAATAATATATTTGTTTATATACATAAGCTTATCAGGGCTCACCTGATGCCTTCGTGGGACAGATATCCCGCCTGATAAATAATATATTTGTTTATATACATAAGCTTATCAGGGCTCACCTGATGCCTTCGTGGGACAGATATCCTGTCAGAAAATAATATATTTGTTTATATATATAAGCTTAGCAGGGCTCACCCGATGCCTTCATGGGACAGATATCTTGTCAGAAAATTTTATTTTTATATATATATATATATATATATATATACATACTTACTTACTTACTTATCGGGGCTCACCCGATGCATTCGTGGGACAGATATCCTGTCAGAAAATTTTATTTTTATATATATATATATATATACATACTTACTTACTTACTTATCGGGGCTCACCCGATGCATTCGTGGGACAGATATCCTGTCAGAAAATTTTATTTATATATATATATATATACATACTTACTTATCGGGGCTCACCCGATGCATTCGTGGGACAGATATCCTGTCAGAAAATTTTATTTTTATATATATATTCTATATCTATCTATCGGGGCTCACCCGATGCCTTCATGGGACAGATCCCACCAGAAGAAATAATATTTATTTGTATATATATAGTATAAGCGTATCGGGGCTTACCCGATGTTTACGTTGGGCAGACAGAAATCCCACCAAAAATAATAATTTATTTATATAAATAGAAGCAGAGGCCGTTTAACATGTAAGTGCTGACCTGCTAGTTTGCATCGGGACGCGAAGACGCGATGTCCCGAATGGCGGCAATTGCTGGTTAGAACTAAGATGGCCGCCGGAGTGCGCACGGACGAACGCCATACTATCCTGAGGAGAAAGTTTAGTCGCGCACTCGCGGGAAGGCGGCGGGCGCCGCGCAAAACACAAAGAAAGGGGGTAAAAAAACCTTAAGGAGAAAACAGAGCTGTTAAAACAAAGTAAATTACGATAGGGCGCCGCAAGTCGCGCAACGCGAGCAAAGCGCATCTGCAGGCGGGAGAGTGCCCACACAGCAGGGAGGAAACCTAGGAAAAAAACAATCAGGTGCACAGTACATATAATAAATCTGAGTATAAAATTACATAATAAACCTAACAGTGACAAATTACACCTAAATTAAAGCCTGGCAACCAGGAGCTGTTTTGAAAACGTCTCACCTGGTCGCCAGCAGCAAGAAAAGAGGGCGTGGCTAAGGACTTACTACACTCTTGTTGTTGATTGGTTACTGCTGTTGCTATGTAAACTTTCCTTGCTGCTGATGTTTTAGTAAAGAAAAGAGAATGCAAAATATGAAGCCTCCTGACTTGATATAAAATTAATATCAAAGGAATAATGCAATTCCACCATCTGGGGCCTAGTGGATTGAAATTTTTCCCAAAAACCTGTGTTCGACAATTTAGCTGCATTGCCCATACCTGCATTTATTTGTATGTAGCTGTATTATGTATCTTACTGTCATTTTAGGAAGCTATAGGGATTATTCAAAGAGAGCCAAAATGGCTCAGAAATTGCACCGTACGTTGAATTTCCCCATGCGGTGCAATTTCGGAGTCATTCAGCTATTCAAAAATTTGGCAGTTCGAAAAAAATTGACAAATTGCCAGTGGAGTACAGGGATCTTTGACGGCAGTGAACTCCCCATAGAGAAGTAATGGTTAATCTATTCAGAGAACACCGAACAGCACCAAAATATCTGTGATATGCCCCGATTTTCGGTGCTTTCATTCAATAGGTTTCGGCGAATCCGGGGAATCCCATAGGTTTCAATGTAAAAAATATTCCCTGTTTTTATTAAATATTTATTAAACTGTTTATTATTTAAATTTTCAGCAAAAAGTCTCTTTATATATTTTTTAGGATTTATTTAGGCATTTTTTGGGATTTTTTCAGCAAACCTTTTTTTGCCAATTTTTTTTAACATATACCGTTTTTCTTTTCTGTAACAGGCCTTTTTATTATTATTCATAGGACCTTATATATTATTTCGGGGCATTTTTGTCCAGTATTTGTTTTGCAAATGCGTTTTAAAAGTTGCGGTGTGTGTTTGTTTTTTTTACCCTGTTTGTCGGCTTGTCAGCTTTTTCTAGCGGCTGGTCAGCATATAACCCTGTATATGTTCGTCACATAAATGAACTCCCTCATGCATCTCAGTACCTTAACAGCCTCTGATTTTGTCTTTCATTGCATCTAAGTCTTTCTAAGGCTGGGGTCAGACCAGCGCACTTTTTACGTGCGTTCTGGCGCACATAATTACGGCCGCACTAGCAGCAGATGACGGGCAATGACGGGCAATATACGATGTACGGCCGCACAAAAGTCCGGCTGTGCAACGCAAGTGGAATTTGAACGCATTTTTCTGAGAACGCTGAACCGCTAGTACTGACGTACAGAGTGCGCAGCTGCAGCATAGCGGCGTGTTTGCGTGATTAGGAGATGTCAGACGCTGCTAATGTCCAGCCTACATAACGTCCAGACGCAAAAAGAGTTTTATTGACGATCCGTACAAAATCACGCCCGAAAATGCGCGTCGTCTGACCGTTTTTGCGCATTCCGTGAAAAAATACGTCAATGCGTTCGGACGCACTTTTTCACGTTCGCGGGGAAAAATGCTTTCGTCTGACCCTAGCCTTATATCATGTCATTCATAATGGGACCTGACACTGGCCTGGCCAGTCTGCTAGTAATGCCCTGAATCACCTAATTGAATGGCATGTGCTAACACTGACACATGATGTTCATTGTGCTTTAAAGGTTCATTAAACAGATTAAAGAGATGATGCACCAGCTCAGAATTCTAAAGCACTGCACTTACTGACTTCCATTGATTTTCCATTGATAACTACTCTCAAAACATACTTTAGTTTTCAGTGTTAGAATAGCTATTAGAAAAATATAAAGTCAAACAACTATAAGTAGAAAATCTTAATTTTAACCAATTACAAGACTATGACACTGGATAAAATGCCCCTTGATAGCCTGTCCTCTATAGTTCTGACATTAAGCATTATCCTGTAAAAAGTCTGAGCACTATAATAAAAATGTTCAAATCTAATTATTCTTTGTGAAAGACTGAAGGAGATATTCAGAGACAGTGATCTGGCCCTGAAATGGCACCGAACAGGTAATTTCCCCGTACGGTGCCATTTCTCGGCTATTCAGAGAACAGACAGTTCGACAAATTTTGGTGAACTGCCAGCCTGTACAGTGCCTATTTGAAGGCAGTGAAATCCCCCATAGAAAAGCAATGGTTAATCCATTCAGAGAACACCGAACAGCAGAGAAAAGTTGCCGAAATGTCTGCTGTTCGGTGGTTTCATTCGGCAGGTTTATTCAGGCGACTCCCATAGGCTTCAAGGTTAAAAATATTCCTGTTTTTAACCAATATGTAACAAACCGTTTATTATTTTAATCTGAAGTAAACTAAAGTCTCTTTATTTATTGAATTTTTTTTTAGGATCTTTTAGACATTTTTGGGGATTTTTTCGGGAAAATTTAGGGTAGGGTTTACTATTAGGGATGGGCTGCCGGTTCGAATCGGTTCGATGTTCGCATCGAACATCGGCCGTTTCAAAGTTCGCGAACTTCGAACTTTTCAGGCCTTTCAAAAAAGTTAGAAAAAAAAATGGATTTTTTTTTTAAAAATGCTTTAAAAATCTAAAAATAAAGAGACTCTTTACTGCAGAATATTATAAGCAATGGTTTATTAGATATTGAATTAAAATGGAAATATTTTTAACATTGAAGCCTATAGGATAAAACAATCTTGTTGCTAAAACATCAGGCAGACGACGCCCTCTAATCAGGCACTGTAGAGGGTAGCCCGCCGGGGCTTCCCAAGGATACCTTGGAGCATGCAGCCGCCAGATGACAGAGCTGCGACTGTGTGGGCAGGCCGGCCGGGTGCATGTGACAGAGAGGTGGCGCAGGGAGGGAGCCACTGCACCTGCGGCCACGTCAGACCCCCCCCACCCACAACCAGGATCCAGGGAGCCTCCACTGTCTGACCACCAGGCTAAGGTAAGGCGACACATTTCTAAAAAAAATAAAATCTGAGGACATTTTTAAATGTCCCAAGGAACATAAAATAAAACTTATTTTTTTTTCTATTACTCACCTGATTCCTGGATCCACCAACAAGCGCAGCCTCCCGTCTCCCACGCTGTATACACTGGCATGCTGTGTGCAGCTTCTAAGAAGATACGCTATTAGTGTAGAGGGAGTGATGCAAAATGTGCAGCCGGCTTCCCCGCTACACTAATAGCGTCTCTTCTCAGAAGCTGCACACAGCGCATCGGTAAAAGCTAGCGTCAGACTGTAGAGGTGCTGCGCGGCAGTGTGAGGATTCAGATGCTGCATTAATTATTCTTCTTACAAATTTGGTTACTTAACCCGTTTGCGTTTGGATTGTAATACTGTGACATCCAGGGCCCCGGGTGGCGATCGGGGGGGCCCCGGACGCATGGTGCCGCCAGCTGGTCAAATGCCAGGAGCTCCAGCGGCACTCGGCGCAGCTGTGAGTGATCAGGGGGCAGGGCGAGGCATGATGACGCGGAGCCGCTGGGACCTTTAAATCAGGAGCGAGCACTATACACCTTGACTTGCCATGGAGTTTCATTCCCGCATCGCTAGCTTACCGAATCAGTTTGTATACTTGTTACTGACCCTGCTTGTTCTGAGGACCTGATCTGTTGCCGGCTTTGCCTGCCATTTGACTATTCTCTCTGTGTACTCCCTGCCTGTTATGTTTGCCTCCTGTTGCTACTGGTGTGTGCCGATTCTCCCCATATATAGTAGCACAGCACAAGTGCCTAAACGTTGCTGACCCGGTTTTGTTATAACGACTACTCTCGATCTGTGCCCCTGTCTGGTATACAGTGGCAAGAAAAAGTGTGTGAACCCTTTGGGATTACGTGGAGTTTTGCATGAATTGGTCATAAAATGTGCTCTGATCTTCATCTAAGTCACAACAATTTGAAAAACACAGTCTGCTTAAAATAATACAACACAAACATTATATGTTTTCATGTGTTTATTGAACATAACATGTAAACATTCACAGTGCAGGGTGGAAAAAGTATGTGAACCCCTAGCCTAATGACTTCTCCAATAGCTAATTGGAGCCAGGAGTGAGCCAACCTTGAGTCCAATCAGTGTGATATTATTGGATGTGTTGCTGAAAGCTGTCCTGCCCTTTAAAAACACACACCAGTTTTGAGTTTACTGGTTTCAAGAAGCACTGCCTGATGTGAACCATGCCTCGCAGAAAAGAGCTCTCAGAAGACCTACGATCAAGAATTGTTGACTTGCATGAAGCTGGAAAGGGTTACAAAAGTATCTCCAAGCCTTGATATTCATGTGTCCACAGTAAGACAGACTGTCTACAAAGGTAGAAAGTTCAGCACTGTTGCTACTCTCCCTAGGCATGGTCGTCCTGTAAAGATGACTGCAAGAGCACAGCGCAGAATGCTTAGTGAGGTAAAGAAAAATCCTAGAGTGTCAGCTAAAGACTTACTGAAATCTCTGGCACATGCTAACATTTTTGTTGACACATCTACAATAAGGAAAACATTAAACAAGAAGGGAATACATGGGCGGACACCACGGAGGAAGCCATTGCTGTCCAAAGAGAATATTGCAGCACGTTTGAAGTTTGCAAAAGAGCACTACTGGCAAAATATTCTGTGGACAGATGAAACCAAAATGTAGTTGTTTGGAAAAAACACACAACACTATGTGTGGAGAAAAAAAGGCACAGCACACCAACATCAAAACCTCATCCCACTGTAAAACATGGCGGAGGGAGCATCATGGTTTGGGGCTGCTTTGCTGCCTCAGGGCCTGGACGGATTGTTGTCATTGATGGAAAAATGAATTCCAGAGTTTATCAAGACATTTTGCAGGAAAACGTAAGACCATCTGTCCGCCAACTGAAGCTCCGCAGAGGATGGGTGATGCAACAGGACTATGACCCAAAGCATACAAGTAATTCAACAAAAGAATGGCTTCAACAAAACAAAATACGCCTTCTGGAGTGGCCCAGTCAGAGTCCTGACCTCAACCCGATTGAAATGCTGTGGCATGACCTTAAGAGAGCGATTCACACCAGACATCCCAAGAATATTGCTACACTGAAACAGTTTTGTGAAGAGGAGTGGTCCAAAATGACTCCAGATCGTTGTGCAGGTCTGATCTGCAACTACATGAAAAGTTTGGTTGAGGTTATTGCTGCCAAAGGAAGGTCAACCAGTTATTAAGTCCAAAGGTTCACATACTTTTTCCACCCTGCACTGTGAATGTTTACATGTTCTTTTCAATAAAAACATGAAAACATATAATGTTTGTGTTGTATTATTTTAAGCAGACTGTGTTTTTCATATTGTTGTGACTTAGATGAAGATCAGAGTACATTTTATGACCAAATCATGCAAAACTCCACGTAATCCCAAAGGGTTCACATACTTTTTCTTGCCACTGTATCTGCTGCTTGTTACTGCTGGTGTGTGCTATAGATCCTGCCACATAGAGTAGCGCAGTACAAGTGCCTAAACGTTGCTGACCCAGTTTTGTTATAACGACTACTCTCGTTCTGTGCCCCTGTCTGGTATATTCCGCTGCTTGTTACTGCTGGTGCGCCTCCACCCTGCCATATACTATGGCGCAGTAAAAACATATATTGATCTCAGTCTGTGGTGTATATTGTTGGTGCTGTCTCCCTGGCCTGTGTGGCTGCTAGAGGTTAGGTTTAGTGGTCCCGAGTCCTGACCATCCTAAGGATCGGAGGGTTAGAGGTCTGTTACCAGGAATCCTACCAGGTCTGTCCTGGGGAATCGTTACAAATATGCGGTGAACGCCGCAGCAAATGTTAATGCTCACGCAAGTGAGCGTTAACGTTTGCATTAAGATCGTAATTTTTCCCACTCGTTGTTGCTCAAACATTTCCCATGGCTTCAAATTATTTATTTATTTATTTATTTATAAAGGATTTTACCAGGAAGGATACATTGAGATTTATCTCGTACTCAAGTACATCCTGGGTTCAAGAACATTAAAATGTTACAGTTGTTACAGAAATACAATGAAAGATATAAAAATAACAAAAAAAACCACAAATATACAGATTAACAGAAAATAAATATGTAGGAAATAGTTATTATGTTACATGTTTACAGGTGCATTCCGTATTGAGGTATGTTAATAGGGAGCTCCTGAGTGACTTTAGACTGGGGGAAAATTTGATGGCGTCTGGGAGGTTATTCTATAATTGCGGTGCTCTGTAGGAAAATGAGGATCGAGCCACTTTCTTTTTGTATTGTGGTTTTGCTAGTAAGGTGCAGGTCCTGGATCAGAGGTTATAGGATGAGGGAGCTGCTGGGGGAAGCAGTCTATTCAGGTAGGGTGTCAGCTTCCCAGAAAAGCTCTTAAACATCAGGTTGGAAAGGTGAAGGATACGTTTAGATTCCAGCGACGGCCAGTTTAGCTCTTTTAACATGTCACAATGGTGGGTCATGTAGTTACATTGTAGCGCAAAGCGGCAGCATGCGTTATACAATGTGGTAAGTTTCTAAAGGTGTGTTTGCGGGTCTGCTGCATACACTACATCTCCGTAATCAATAGCTGGTATAAACATTTGTTGTACAATTTGCTTTCTTACCATGGGGTTCAGGCAGGATTTGTTTCTGTACAGGGCACCTAGTTTAGGGTAAATTTTAGATGAGTTTTTCGATGGGGGGACCAAAGGATAGATTTGGGTCTAACCACATACCTAGATATTTGAGAGAAGTGACTGTAGTTAGCGTGCCATTTGAATTTGTCCCCACACATAGATGGGGATTTTGCAATTTATGTAGTTTAGGTGCTGTTCCAAAGAGCATCGTTACCATTTTGTCAGTATTTAAAAAAGTTTGTTGTGTTTGATCCATGAGCAAAAGTGGTAAAAATTAACTCGGCGCACAGCGGTGAAATGGCTCAAAAATTTTTTAATTTAATTTGTTTTTCATTGTTTCCTGTCCCCCAGGGCAGTACCCGGACCCCCATAAACCTTTTATGACCAATATCTTGCATATATGCCCTCTTGGAGGGCACCTTAATTTTCAAACGTTGGAGCCCCTTTGACTTGTATTGCGTTCGAATCGTGTTCGCGTTCGAATTCGAACTTTTTCAAATGTTCGAGTTCGAATGCGAACCGAACACGAGGGTGTTCGGCCCATCCCTATTTACTATAACCACATTGTTAGACCCATCAAAACACTGCAATAAAACCAATGCTGAATTGAAATGAATTGAAAATACTCTTTAGTTTGGACGCTACAGAATTCTAAGCCTCGTCTATTTTTCAGAATCATTTTTTGGGAGCAGTTAAACATTTTTTCAGAGGCAATTCGAAACATTTTCATCAGCAATCAAATTTTAGGAGTAGGGTTAGCGTTTGTAATTAGGGATAGTTTACTATGTGATTACTTAAGGGTTAGGATTATTATGGTTTGGGTCAACCCTAGCCTTAAGATTCTGCTCCATTCCTGCTTAAAAAGAATCAGCCAAATGTTGCCTAAAGACGAACCATTTTAGTGTTAGGGTTTAATCCTAGGGCTAGGGTTAACCCTAAAAATAATCCTAAACCTAAAACAAGCACAAATAGAACCGAAATTGACAGTTATTACAAACCAAATCCCTCTTATTAACCTTAAAAGTAATCTCTAACCCTAAAAGTAACCCTCACCCTTGTAGCAAACTAACAACCTAACTCTAAAAATCAATAGCCTCATGAAAACTGCTCCAATTCAAACTCAACTGCACCTGGAATTTTAGCAACTACCCCTGAAAACTTTGATTGCTCCTGAAAAATGATTCCACCGAACAATGCAAGGTGTCGAATTCAGAAGCATTCGAAGTTAAGCGACTTTGATTCAGCATCATTTTTAGATGCACCCACAAGGTGGCACATTTACCTTAGGATACACATTTGTAGTCCCTTACCCATCTTTGTAAAATGTGATGCTTGTCCTGAAAAAAAGTATTACGCTGCACCAAACTTCTAATCCAAACCTGTTCTCTCTAACTGGACTATTCAATGGAATTCAGGCTACACAGAACCCCTGTCAAATTCTTTTTCAAGGAATCTTGATTTTTTATTTGAATTTTTATCCAAATAGAGAGAGAGGAATATTGGGAAATTTTGTACATCTATGTGTAGATATTGTTAATTTCTTTCAACAAGTCACATGATGTGTTTCTTTTTTTATGTAAAACTGAATTTACAGCAACTTATGGATATACCTTCACTAAGGAATACAGTTTTGAATTTCCGTAGGAAAAAACAGACTTCCAGCAGATGATACAATTTTCAGAGCTGTATATAGCTCTGCAGTAAGACAAGAAGACATTAAACGTACAATTACCAAAGTTACCAACAGATTATCCCATAATGTACTCACAGTTGGAACAGTGTCAGTTCGTCGCTCTAATTAGAATAAAAGATAATAGTTGTTTTCATTCTGAAAACAATAGTAAAAATGAAGCCAGTTTCATGTGTTTTGCTGTTACAGTAAAAACGACATTTGGCTTCATAGAGTATACATTTGAACTGCAGCTACAGTTTAACACTTGTTTCTAGACGTGTGTTTTGTTACAAAAAAAAAATCAAAATAGCAGATCAGGCATTTTTCAAATACATTTTCCAATTGATAAAAATGATTAAGTTCTAAACGATATTCAGTTCATGGATGAAATAGAAGTAATCAAACAAAAAGTCTTTTATTTCAATAATTCTTGTTTCACTAGGCACATTTGATGTGTTACATGATACTTAGAATAATGTGTATTTGATATATAGTACATAATAGAAATTATAACACAAAATTAAAGTTATGTACTAGATCTCCCAGCATGCTTTTCTGCCCCATTTATTTTATGATGAGTACAAAAAAATTGACTATGTACGGATTATCTGTGAAGCTTAATTCTGGTTAAATTTCTAACCATAGTACAATCACCATGGAAACTGATATAATGTTCCTACTGATTACTCCTCTCTAAGCACTTTGCTTCAAATTTCCTTTAATGCCTAACTCCCCAGTGAGTTTAAGGCAATTGGGCAGATTTCCATGGACGGGATGACCATTAAAATGCCCATCTCAATTAGGCAGTATGTCATTCCAGTGCTGTTTGCTGAAAAGCCTACTGAGTACACAGTATGGCAGCTAAAACATAAGACTAAATGCTTGTGTGAAGCACAACATGGGTACATAGAAGACATGTGCTTTGGTGTATGGCCATAAGTACAAATTTACAAACTTCAGAATTTTCGATTGCGTTTCTTTTAAATAGTAATAATTCCTTAAGGAACGAGTTTCCAGAAAAAAACTTGATAACAAGTGATAATGGTAATGAAATATATCCATGCTAGAGTTTACTATTCATTCATTTTGATGAGATCAGAAAGTGTTACTGTATAAATTAGCAATGTACAGTAATGCGCAATGAATACTTGAATACACAGCTGTGCGTCCTGTTTATATCTTTTTTCCCTGAATTTTTATCAGGAGGAAAGGTAAAATGTTAGTTACATTTGGTTACATCAGATTTACATGTATGAATAAGGCTTGAGTGGGTTGAGGGCAATTTGAAAAGGCTACTCCACACAATACAACAAACATATTGGCACATCCGGGGCAAAGGTACAGCTACAGTTATTGGAGAAGCCTGAAGTATGATTAACAGAGAGACAAGAGATGGTAACTACGACCTTTGAGACCCTTGCTCTCAACAATAAGTTATATGGTTAGGGGTATAAGTTGCATCTTCTACTCAAGGGTGTCATGGAAGCCAAACACTCAGAATGAGTCACAACCTAAACCTACCAGCTCTTGACATGGTGAGGTAAATCTAGCTAAAAGACAATACACATGCAATAAAGTAGTCAATAAATAAACTGAGGTCAGAACCAGAGGGGGTGGTAGTACAAGCCAAGAGTTGGTATCACCAAGAGGGTAATCATATGAGCCAGGTAATCAGGACACTAGAGATCAGAATAGCCAAGGACAGTACACAAAATATCAGAACAAAATTACACGTGCTCTTGGGTATAAAGAACCATGACAGGGCACTGCACAGAAGGAGAGCGTAGTTTAAGTAGCGTCAGAATTGCTTCTATTGGTCAGCGTCAAATCAGAGTGCCAGACGTTCAAGAATGGCATGAACCACAAGGAAATGTTGCGACGTAATGTCACCGCACAGTGGCATCATTAAAAACCTGCGTCACAAAACATCCGGTGTCAAATGGAGTGGAGCGTGGATGGGAAAGTATGCTACTAGAATCAGCAGAAGAGGAAGGACGTAGGGAATGACGCAGAACAGTAGCGCGTGCAGTACGAGTCGTGACAAAGAGCCATCAATCAATTTTGGTGATTTAGGCTGAGGATGCCAATCACCACAAGGGGTATTTTATGTTTTTTTACCTTATTGACCGGTTTCATGCTACTAACAAGAAGCTATAGACGTCAAAGAACTTTGACCTTCCTCACTTTTTTCTACTCTTTTAGTCTATTCCTCCTATTTTATTAATATCGTGTTCCACCTATCTTGTCTTCCCTTTTCACTCACAATAATCTTCAGACAATTGATAAAAGAATAAAATCTATACCCAGGGAAAGTCTTATGTGTAGAATTGCAACATGATCTGAGTGAGCAAGCGAGTGCTAACCACCCACTTTGTATATTATTACCCTGTAGCAAAAGGAGGAACATTTGTTTAATTTATTGGTCCCAGTAGAAATGAGAAAATGGATAGGGTTACATTGTACATTGAAACCCAAACAGTGATGTTTTAATTAAAAAAGTATGTAAGGTTCAAAATGTCTTGTAACTGGTTAGTTAGACTTGTGACATTTTACTGTGATTTTGTATTTCCTCTAATGTTGTGACTTAATGATACATCAATAGAATTTGATAAACAGCAGTCATAATCCAAAGCCATCAAAAGGCGATTTGATCAACGGAACCAGTGTTCAACAGCTGGTTATGTAGACCATGAACATCACCTCCTCTGCTATGTAAAGTAATACAAGAATTTGAAATTCAAGTTCCTGTAGCTAGGGGCACGTCTTTGTAGATGCTGTTCAACATGTGCTGCTGATTTAGCACATCAAACACTATTAGAGCTACATTAGGAGAATAGGTGAATTCCGGGATGTAAGATTTATTTTGCAAGATTGAATTAAGAAATCTTCTAGAAATACATTTATTAATATTTTTATACAGTTTAGGCCATTAGCACCTCAATGTTAATGGCTGGATTCTGACTGAAGCACTGTATTAGCACATTGAGTTGTAATTGTTGGGAGCCGCAAAGTGATACCAACAGTGGTGTCATACAGTGTTGATGTTATTGTCTCCTGGAACCCAATGGGCATGATAAAGCGAAGCACTACTCTGCATGAGCTCTTTGCAAGCTCATAGAAACATAGAAACATAGATTCTTATCTGCCGACATTTTTCTTTCGGCCCATCTAGTTTGCCCAATTACATGGATACTTTACCTGGATTTATCTTTTGTTTAGGATAGCCTTATGCCTATCCCATGCTTGCTTAAATTCAATTACTGTTTTGACCTCTACCACTTCTACTGGAAGGCTGTTCCATGTATCCACCACCCTCTCCGTAAAATAATGCTTCCTGATGTTACTTTTAAACCTTTACCCCTCTAATCTAAGACTATGTCCTCTTGTTTTGCTACTTTGTTTCCTTTTAAATATACTCCCTTCCTCTACCTTGTGGATTCCCTTTACGTATTTAAATGTTTCTATCATATCACCTCTGTCTCGTCTTTTTTCCAAGCTGTACATGTTAAGATCATTAAGCCTTTCCTGGTAACTTTTCTCCTTCAAGCCGTACACCATTTTAGTAGCCCTTCTCTGAACTCTCTCTAAGATGTCTATATCCTTCTGGAGATACGGTCTCCAGTACTGCACACAGTACTCCAAGTGAGGTCTCACCAGTGCTCTGTACAGTGGCATGAGCACTTCCCTTTTCCTACTGCTAATACCTCTCCCTACACAACCAAGCATTCTGCTAGCATTTCCTGCTGCTCTATTACATTGACTACTTACCCTTAGATCCTCTGAAATAATAACCCCTAAATCCCTTTCCTCAGATGTTGAGGTTAGGACTGTATCAAATATTCTATACTCAGCCCTTGGGTTTTTACGTCCCAGGTGCATTATCTTGCACTTATCCACATTAAGGCTAGGGTCAGACGAACGCATTTTCGCGTTGTCTGTGAAAAAGTGCGTTCGAACGAATGGACGCATTTTTTCACGGAGTACGCGATAGCGGTCATACGATGTGCCTTTTCGTCCGTGATTTTGTACGGATCATAAATAAAACACTTTTTGTGTCTGGACGTTATGTTAGCCGGACATTAGCAGCGTCTGACATCTCCAAATCACGCACACACGCCGCTAGCAGACGCAGCGCACTCTGTACGTCTAGGAAAAATGCGTTTGTTTGCCTCTTGCGTTGCGCGGACGAACTTTCGTGCGGCCGTACTTCGTGTGTTCCCCGGCATTGGACGTCATTTGCTGCTAGCACGGCCGTGATTTCGTGCGGTTAAACGCACGTTAAAAATGCTTTCGTCTGACCCTAGCCTAAAACTCAATTGCCACAGCTCCGACCATTTTTTTAGTTTACCTAAATCATTTGTCATTTGGCTGATCCCTCCAGGAACGTCAACCCTGTTGCAAATCTTTGTGTCATCAGCAAAAAGACATACTTTACCATTAATACCTTCTGCAATATCGCTAATAAAAATATTAAAGAGAATGGGTCCAAGTACTGACCCCTGAGGTACCCCACTGCCTCATATGAGTGGCATCACTCCAAGGTCGCAGGATGACACTGGGAACCAATTTTTTCCCCAGAGTATTTCTTATGGAAAGAGGAGGTGGTGGATCGTGTCACCTTATGCAATAGCAAGACCAGGGATAAGTAAGAATTTTTTTTTTTATATTTTAATTATTTTAAAGTGTTTGCAAAAGCAAGAACCTTTAACGCCTCAGCTTCAGAGATGGTTTTCTTTATAGTAAACAGCCTCAATCCGAGAACAACAAGCTAGTATATATCATCCTTTTCCAACTACACACAAATCATAATCACCCCATAGGAAGTATAGTAGGTGCTAATTTACAATAAGAAGTCACAACATGTGAGCCACACATCTCTGAAATGGCTGCAAGTTTGGGTCAGGTTGTGCCACAATATAAATGCATACAACAAACAGATTGGCATCAGTTGGAGTAGCGAGAGTTAATACCTTGAATAGTGTCCTTGTGTTAATACTAGAAGAAAAATGTGAGGCGCACTTTCATGTGTTGTACAAAAATAATTATACAGGGAAATTCAAAGAGATTCGAAAAGTCACCGCACATTCGGTGACTTTTCGTTCTCTTCAATTCGGTTGCTTTTGCCGATCCCATTTCAGTGACCCTGCGGTGTATTCAGCAAGCACCACAGGGTCCCCGAATTGCAGGGAAAAGCTGCCGCAAACCTGACGAAAACGAACCGCAAAACCCAGCGAATGCACGCCGTAAACCCTCAAAAACATCTGGATTAACCCGTCGAAAAACCCGAGCAGGAGCCAATCACACGCAGCCAAAGCCTCTGGAGAAAGCCGACACCGCAGACGAGGCAGTGAATAAATTAGCAAAACAGTTTGTGTGAATGTTTGAAAATGAAACTCTGTTTGCAAAGAAACTACTGAGCGAAAATGTCTGAAATATACATATGAGGTCCAGGGAATGATAATAAAAAAGGCTGTTACAGAAAAAATAAGTAAACTTAAGAATTTTTTTTTAAAAAAATCGGACTTTTAACCCTTTCGCTGCTGAGGCTTTTCCCGCCCCTGTGCTGAGGTCATTTTTACTGGTTTTGCTCATCATGTTTAAACGTGTTTTGAAGGCTTATTTTAGTATATGACCCAGACATATTATATATCGTTCTTTCCGTCAGACTCGGTAGATTCATAATATGTCATTATTATATGTATACGTCATGACCTGTCTGTATATTATAACAAAAAATGCAATAAAATATGTATTTTCAATAATTTACAATGTGTAAAGTGTTTTTTTTCACATTTTAACATGCGAGCAATTGCGGTTATATTTTGTATGGGGTGCGCTTGTTAAAAAAATTAGAGATGGGGTCTCGTTACATTTTTTTTGGGGGAAAATTACACTATTTTTAACAAACGCACCGCATACAAAAATCGTTAGTGCAGCATCATTGTTCACATTATAATTGAAATGGGAACAATATTGCTGCATTAACAAACCAAAAAAAAGAAAAAAAAGTGTTTATTTTTTTTTTTATAATTTTTTTTTTAAATTTCTCTATTTTTATTTTTCATTTTTTTTTTTTTTTTACAAAATTTTTCACTTTCATGTTTGGTATCGTTGGAACGGCCATGCTCTGGCCGATCCAACCATACCAAACTTTAACCCCTAACTGCACGGATCGGGAGATAGGGAGTTCATTGGAACTCCCTATCTCCACAGTTGGTGGCAGTTAAGGGTTAAGTCCAGGACTGGCGTCATCGTGCTACGCACGATGACGCCAGTCCTCAGGTGGAGTTCCCGGCGGCTTGGCCGACATCCAAGATGTCGGCCAGCTCGGGAAAGGATCGCAAACCGGCGCTTTTCAGCGCCGATTCGCGATCCAGCTCCCCAGGGGTTAATGCCAGGCATCATTTGGAAGGGCAGGCTGTGCCCTTCCAAATGATGCCTGGGTTTAACCCCCGCAGAGCCGCCGATCGGAGGGAGAGAGGTCCGAAGGACCTCCCCCTCCCTTTCAGGCGCCTCCTCCGCACATGCGGGGGGGGCGCCTGAATTTGGTGTCATCGCGCTGCGCGATGACACCAAATTCCGGCGGCTGCTGTTCCGGATGCCGGGCTGACATCCAGGATGTCAGCCCGCACCGGAGGGGCCAGCGATCGGCCGGAACCCGGCCGAACGCTGACCCCAATGGGAGGACGCGCTCAGCGCGTCCTCCGCACAGCAGCATTGAAAGGGTTAAAAAAAAAATTCAGAAAAATGCTTAAAATATCTTACAAAATCTATAAATAAATAGACTCTTTACTGCAGAATTTTATAATGAACGGTTTATTAGATATTGAATTAAAACGGGAATATTTTTAACATTGAAGCCTATGGGATTCTCCTGAATAAACTTGCCGCATGAAACCACCGAATGGCAGGGCAATTCGGGAACCTTTCACTGCTGGTTTGTGTTCTCTGAATAGCCGAAGCAGTGCTTTTTCATGGGGATTTCACTGCCCTCGAACAGGCACCGAACAGGCACCGTATGTTCAGGCAATTCGCTAGGATTTGGCGAATTGCCTGCTCTCTGGATAGCCGAATGGCCAAGAAAGGTAACCGAATGCTGATTTTCAGCGTTCGGTTACCTTTCTCAAGCAATTCGGAGCTCTTTGAATAACCCTGATAATGTATCTTGCTGAATTACACAATGCTTTGATTCATTTTAGAATGCTTGGCTAGGGACTCTAAAAAGAATAAAACAACTTGACATAATACAGCAAGAAACATTGTAAGCTGTTTTTTATGACTTGTGAAAATGTCATGTTATACAATTAAAACTATTTAAAACAAATGCCACAGCACTGTATGGTAGGGAGCACAAAACAAGCATAAACGTAACACACTTAAAGTGATGGGAAAAGAGGACCCTGAGCAAGAGCTTACAACCTTAACCACTTGGCTGCTAAGAATGCGCTCATCGCATCTAGCCAAGTGGTTCTCCTGTGTGGAGGACACGCTGAGCCCGTCCTTGAACAGGAGGCACAGATCGGCCGATCATTGCAACCCCCCGGTGTGGACTGACATCCTTGATGTCAGCCCAGCCTCCAGGACCCCGGCGGGCACAATAGGCGTCATCGCACCAACGCGATGATGTTTATTACAGGCACTCACCCCGCCAGGTCCTTTGGACCTCTCTCCCTCCCTATCCGTGTGGGCCAGAATACAAAGGCAGGCACCGCTTTGAAGGGCACAGCCTGCCCTTCTAAGCGGTGCCTGTCCTTAACCCCTTGGGTCTGGATCGCGATTCGGCATCAACAGGCGCCAGATCGCAGTCCCCTCCTGGAGCTGGCTGACATCTTGGATGTTGGCCAAGCGTCTGGCATCTCCACCTGATGACTGGCGTCATCGCACATAGCACAATGACGTCAGTTCGGGAGTTAACCCCTAGCTGCGACCTATGGTGGAGATAGGTGGTTCCAATGAACCCCCTATCTCCCGATCAGTGGCAGCTAGGGGTTAATGTTTGGTATCATTGAAACGGCCAGAGCACGGCCTTTCCAATGATATCAAACATGACCATGTAAAATGTAAAAACAAAATAATTAAAAATAAAAAGTTTTTTTTTGTTTTATTAATGCAGCAATATTGTTCCCATTTCAATTATAATGTGAACAATGATCCTGCATGAATGATTTTTTCCTGTGTGGGGCGTTTGCTAAAAAACACATAATTTCCCCCCAAAAAAATGTAATGAGTCCCCATTTCTAATTTTGTTAACAAGCGCACCCATAGAAAACATACTGTAACCACAAAGGCTCGGATGATAAAATGTGAAAAAAAACACTTTACACAATGTAGATGAATGAAAATTCTAATTTTATTGCATTTTTTGTTATAATATTCAGGCAGAGCATGACGTATACATATTTATTTATTTATTTATTTATTTTATTTATAAAGGATTTTTCCAGGAAGGATACATTGAGATTTCTCTTGTTTTCAAGTATGTCCTGGGTTCAAGAACATATAATAATGATATATCTGCCGAGTCTGCCGGAAAGAATGATATATAATATGTCTGGTTTTATAATAAAACGTGGCTTCAAATCGCTTTTAAACACGATGAGCAAAACCAGTACAAATGAGCTCAGCACAGAGGTGTGAAATGGCTCAGCAGGGAAAGGTTTAAGAGGAGTTGGGTGCAACGCAGAGGTGAGGGTAAATTGCAGAGTATGACACATAATGTGATGAATGGAGGACTGTGTGGGAGCTAGATCAGGAAAGGTGCAATGGAGATTGGATGGAATGAGCCATTAGGTTTTCCTACAGTAATGTGTTTTTAGAGACTTCTTAAGTGACTGGAGGGAAGGGGGAAGTTGAATGTGGTGTGAGAGCGAGTGCCATAGATAGGGGGCAGCTGTCACGCGGGCCGCTTACTTGGGCCATCGTATAAACTTGAATCAAGGAGGGATGTAGCCCTTGAGGCAGGTTAGCTGCTGGCTTAAATAACACAGAAAAAACAATACAGATTCCGGACAAGGAATGAACAAGACTTGAAACACAAGGGACAGGAGGACATGGAAGAAAAGTAAAGGAATCCCTACGCTGGGGAAGGTCCTTGAACTGGCTTCTGACTAAGGAAAACCTAACAAAGAATAACAGAGAAAGGGGAGCAGGAAGTGCGAGGGTTAAACAAGACAGACAGGAATCCTAAATTACAGATGTCCTTATGCTGGCCTATAAGCAAATATAACTAAGACAAACAAAACACATAAAACAAGAAACATATAAGAATGGTCAGGACTAGCAGAGGTTAGCAACAGATCAGGTATACAGTTTACAGGGAGTAAACAGAATGGGTGGTCAAGAAAGCGATGGTCAATACCAGAGAACATATAGGAATGCTTTTCAGCAATACAGGAACCAGGACTACAGAGAACCTGAACTCACAGGAAAAGAATATATAGAGTACAGGGTACAGACAGGGTACAGACAGAGAATAGTCAAACAAACCGAGGTCAAGACCAGAGAAACTATACATGAATGCTAAGCAGCAACACGGGAACCAGGATACAGCAATGCAGGAACAGAAGTCTCCTACAGAACTCATGCCAGGTCAATGAGCCTCTTTGCTGCTGGCATTTAAATAGGGAACAGGTCTGGTTAATTGGGACATGTGACCCCCAGACCTGAACAGCACAGCAGAACCCAGGAGCAGCATAAGGCAGAATAGCCAAACCCAGACAGGGAAGATCAGACCTGGATCCCTCTCACCACCAGGGGGCACGGCTGAAACCAGTGGAAAAGTGACAGCAGCTCAGAAAAAGTCCGGAAGACGAGAGTTGGGGTGCCGGTACGACAAGAGGATAATAACAGAGTATTGGCAGAGTGAAGTGATCGGAATGGGATATGTCTGCTAATAAGGGAGATGTAGGCAGGGGCATAGCTATGGAGAGCTTTTACGTTAGGTGTATGTGAGCTTTGTACATGAGCACCATTATTATGAGTTGAATACTAAAGGAAACTGGGAGCCAGTGTAGAGGTTGACAAAGACATGAGGTGGGATTGTAAAATACAACTAATAGAATTAAATCTAATTTCACCTTTTATTTTATTCATCTGTTGTTTATTGATGGGTTTTCCTCTGTGTGGGGTAGGGCATCTACCATTGATTTAGATACAAATAGGTACTGTGGTCTTTCGATATTTCGTTATTTTGTACTTGATGTTGTTACCTGGATTAGTGCTCAGACGTATGTATTTTTGTGACCGTTGCTTACTGAGAGAGATATATACATATGTGATTGTATTTTTCTGATACAATTTTGTATAGTGACCACAGCTTTTCTTATCTTAAATTATTTGAAATAAAATACATATATTTTTTATATTTTGGTGTGCATCTCCTTCAGTCATCTATTTGGTAGTTTTGGGTCACAGAGAGTTGTTCCCCGTGATGATAGCACTCTTTAATTGATCATTACAACTAGTGTGCAGGACAACCAGTGTTTGGTTTTTTGTCACCTTTAATTTAGAAAATTTTTGTAGATATAATAATAAAGAATATTTCCAATTGTGCAATCTCATACCAGTGTTTACAGTTCATGCTCTGAAAGCTTAAAAATGACTGATGAAAAGGAACATCATTCACAAACTATATAATTATTGCAAGTTGTGACTTGTAATGTAATGGTAAAAGATTGATTTCTGAAGCTTTTTTTTAGAGATTTGTAAAGATGAGGGATTTACAGCCCAGAGGACCATTAACACAATTATACATTTATTTCTCCTCTCTAAAGGGTAATAAAATATTATAATATCCAGAAAAAAAACAATACCTGCATACCTGTAGAAATAACCTAAATAGATGCTGACCCACAAGGGATATGTTCTCAGCCCAGCTATGAGAAACACAATGGGCTCTATCACCTCCTTAAAGCTAACGCTACCACTTACATAAATGAGCGTTAGGTTACTTGAGTTATGCCCGCATTACCTCCCAATCGCTAATGGGTTAAAAAACCCGTTAGCATATCGATATTAGCGCTTTTAGTGCAAGCTTAATGTACTTTGCGCTACCTATGCTTAATATGGGGGGCAAAAAATGTAAGTATAGAGTAACTAGTGCTAGGATCACAAGGTCATAATGCTAGTTACTCACAGCTGTCGCTAACTAAAAAAGTTTGCGGCAGCTTAAAGTTGGTGCTGACTGATTCTGCTGCTGCGAAATTAGTTATCACCAGCTGTAAACCCCCTCCTAAAATCAAATACTCACCTCTCATCCTGCGACGAGAATGGCGGTTTAATCCGCCTCTTCTGGCTCCCGGGAGCAGAGTGAGACTGGCGGAAAAAAGTCACCAGTGTCCCTCTGCGATCACTCCGCCGACCAGCAGGATCTCGGTCCCAGTTTTAGCGAGGGCCCAATACTTTTAGTGATAGTAATAGGGCCCAATACTTTTAACTTGGAGGCAACAAGCAAAGCCAGTCCCTTTTGGACCTATATGGTGAAATGTGCCCAAAATGAGAGATTATTGCTTAAGGTATATTAGTATATTGTTAAATTTTATCATATATATATATAGTACCTATTACCATTCCTCATCTTGATACTCTATAAATCTTGGAAAACTCTTGCCCAAGAATGTAATATTATTATCTCTTAAGGTAAACTACAAAATCTACCTCTATTGTTTGTTTTTCTCTTGATTTCTCTTTCTGTCAAGAAGTTCTGAATGTCAGCTCTCCTCTTTAATGTTGCAAGCAGCAGCAGCAGAATTGCCCACCCTGTGCTGTGAACAAAGACTACAAAGGTCACAGAGTTGAAGGTTGGTGAAAATTAGGATTAACTCTTTGTAGACAGAAAATAAGTAAATAATTTCAATTTTTACCATACTTGATTCAGCAAGGATTTACTTAAAAAGCAAAAGAATACCCCGTCAAAACAGACACAACTACGATGGAAGTACTAGATAACGATTTTATTCATTTTATATGATTTTAATTCAGTGTATGTTAGGAAGTAGTACCAAATAATAAAAAATATTGTGCATACAAAGGTTTGGAGGATACTGTAGAATATGTGTGTGTTGCATATATACATAGATGTGTGGAGACATGGGGGTGGAGACAGGAAGTAGAAAGGTGTTAGTCAAACAGGAAGGCAGAGGACGGGATGTACAGGCTGTCATGAGAATAAAGCAGTTCCTCATAAAGAAAAAGCCGACACCGCAGAAGAAGGCAGTGAATAAATTAGAAAAACAGTTTGCTTGAATGTTTGAAAAGTGAAACGCTGTTTGCAAAGAAACTACTGAGCGAAAATGTCTGAAATTTACATATGAGGTCCAAGGAATGATAATAAAAAGGGCTGTTACAGAAAAAATAAGTAAACTTAATAAATAAAAACAAATCTGACTTTTTAAAAAACAAATCCAGAAACATGCTTAAAATATCCTAAAAAATCTAAAAATAAAGAGACTCTTTACTGCATAATTTTATAATGAACCGTTTATTAGATATTGAATTAAAACGGGAATATTTTTAACATTGAAGCCTATGGGATTCGTCTGAATAAACCTGCCGAATTAAACCACTGAATGGCAGGGCATTAGGGGAACCTTTCACTGCTGGTTTGTGCTCTCTCAATAGCCGAAGCAGTGCTTTTTTATGGGGATTTCACTGCCCTCGAACAGGCACTGAACAGGCACCATATGTGCAGGCAATTCGCCAGGATTTGGCGACTTGCCTGCTCTCTGGATAGCCGAATGGCCAAGAAAGGTAACGAATGGTGAATTTCAGCATTCGGTTACCTTTCTCAAGCAATTCGGATCTCTTTGAATTACCCTGTGTGACTTGACAAGCCCCTTTCACGTTCTCTTCTGATGCTTTTATAAATGATGTTCTTGTAAGTTTAAGCAACAAACAGGAGAAGTGTATTTATGCCGAAGTTATCACGACTACCAACTTGCATTCAATTACTGCTGCTAAGAAGCTTTTTCTCCCTCCAATAACCGCAATATTTCACACTTCTAATTGCATACACAAGTAACTCAACAATTATCATTCAACGACTACGCATGTACCGCGGCACATCAGATGAACCGCGGTTCAGGAAATTGAAGTCCCCGTGATAATTGGAAAAGATGAACTTTTAAAAATATTTTAAAACTGTCTCCTCGCAGCAGGCTATGTTAAAGACGCATGCAAATGCACGCAGTTATTTCTATCCCCCCCACTGTGATATGCTATGGTCGTAGGTCTCATCAAGCTGCCTGCTGCAGGCCTAGTTTTAGAAAATATAATTAGTAAGATTATGTAAAAAACAGACCCCTTGCATTATCAGAATCACCCAGAAGAGACTGTGGTGTGCGATGAAAAGAGCAAAATTTATCTAATTGTATAATCAACACAATTTCTTTATCTGAACTATCAGTATTTTTACTTGTTTTGATTTTTCTGGTAACATTGGGCAGTGATTCATATAATAAAATGTGAATTATTTAAGATAATTAATGCATAATTACATTTTATTTAGAGAGTATTTTATGATGAAGAATATAATAAAGACTCTTTTTTTCCAAGCAATGTTACAAACAATTCAGTAAATGTATGATGTGTGTAACTTTCATTTGAAAACAGTCTGGAATGACACCTTCAACTTTAGGTATGTATAAAGCCAAACACATTATCCATACATAGTTTTCAGCTGTACCAGTTTACACTGGCCAGCCTTCTGACACCTGATTGTTCCCTCAGGTCTTCCGATCACCTAGGAGCTGTAAGCTGGCCGTCCACTGGTCCGGCTTGGTCACCCGACTACAGTCAACGCAATCGGCCGATCAGGGTCGTCCACTGGAAACATCTGTAGATGACCCAGATCGGCCGATGGACAGGACCCCGGGTGAAAATAAAGAATGCTGCGGGGCCACTGCAGGGTGAAAAAAAACTCTTTGCTGCTTAAACATCAAACAAGGATTCAGTATTCGATCTAATATCATTTGCTGGATGAGAACTAGAATATATAAAGTGACACATACATTGCGCAGTATATCAGTTACAGTTACAGTTAAAGGCATTTATACAGTGCCAGCATATTCCGCAGTGCTTTACAATAGGGAAGCATAAACAGGAGACGTACATGATACATGATGAAAAGATGACCCTGCCCATAGGATAACTGTCCAGGTAGTACAGCACTTTACCAAGTGCCCAGCCATACATCTCGTGAGCTTACAATCTAAGGGACTGGGGTAAGTCAAACAGATGGGAGCAGAGGGAATGTGAAGATGGTTAGCAGGACAGCATGGGAAGGACCAAAAGCCTGGGCTTAGTGAGAGTAATTAGAGAGAAAAGTGGAGACAGATGGAAAGGAGACCTGAAATTAGGGACCTGCCCGGGTGGGTGGATGGGGATGGTTGGGTGGGATAGCAGAGGGAAGGAACAGTGTAGTCTGTGTGTGCTGTGGAGAGTCAAGAAGGTTATGCGAAAAAGCACAGTGTTACCATGTACGATGTATGGGGAGGAACAGAGGGTTTTTATTCTAACAGAAATGAAGGGAGATTTAAAAGCAGTCAAAGATTAGTAAATGCAGACATATCCAAAAGTTCATGTAAAAACGAAGATTGTGTGTATGGTCAAAAATATTCCACAGACTTTATAGTTGGAGGTAGGTTGGCTCTATAAAGTGTAAGTGGGCATTTGGCACTTTTGTTGCACTTTTGTCACGTTTAGTGATTCTTTAAGTTGGGTCATTTACTTTTTCCTCTTACCATCATCGGATGCACCCCATGATGCTTATCTGTGTTATTTTATGGGCCTATGATCTGTCCTCTGTTTACCTTGACCATATGATTCCACCATTAGTATTTGCGACACCCATCCTAACACTCCCCCCCCCCTTCGGCTTGGCTCTTTTATGTTTAGTTCTATGATTTTGCTCAGTATAGCTTCAAGACCTGAAGAACACTCTCAAAAGCTTGTCTTTTAAATAAAACGTTAGTCCAATAAAAAAGGTATCACTACATACTGCTATACTCTGGTACTCCTAGTTATATATAGTTAACTATGTAAAATAGATTTTGTGACATGAAAAATTTGACCGTCTCAACTCCTAAATCTTATGATGTATTTAGGCAATCATGATGCATGAAATGCCATATTGCACTCCTACAGACCAAAGCCATACGCTGTGTCACAAATAGTTTAAATGTAACTGCTTTGACTATTGCTGTAAATTCCGCCTAGACAGCATTGTGACAACTCGCCGAGATGCATACTAATCTCCTTGGATGTATCAATGCAATGAATAATTAAACTAAGGACTCAGCACCTAACGGATCATGGGAAGGTTGACATGACCTTACTTCCTGAAAAGAGAAAGAACTTTGTCACTCCAGACCACACCGAGAGACGATCTTAAGCCTTTGTGTGGTCTTAATAGCTTTTATCATTTGATTGCTATGCAGACAATGTTTAATCTTACAGGAATAGTGATTAAAGTTAAATAGCTCATAAATAAAGAAACATAAATGGCCAGTATGGTATAGATAAAAGAAAAAAGAGACGATTTAAACGGTTTCTAGTCTTTATCAAAGGTTAACCCAACTGCACGTATTGAGGGTGTGACAAAAAAATAAAGTCCTGGGGTTATTTTACCTCTTTGTAAATTGCATTTTAGGCTAGGGTCAGACGAAAGCATTTTTCCCCGCGAACGTGAAAAAGTGCGTCTGAACGCATTGACGTATTTTATCATGGAATGCGCAAAAACGGTCAGACGAAGCACATTTTCGGGTGTGATTTTGTACGGATGTCAATAAAACTCTTTTTGCGTCTGGACGTTATGTAGGCTGGACATTAGCAGTGTCTGACATCTCCTAATCACGCAAACACGCCGCTATGCCGCAGCTGCGCACTCAGTACGTCAGTACTAGCGGTTCAGCGTTCTCAAAAAAATGCGTTCAAATTCCACTTGCGTTGCACGGCCGGACGTTTGTGCGGCCGTACATTGTATATTGTCCGTCATTGCCCGTCATCTGCTGCTAGTGCGGCCGTAATTATGTGCGCCAGAACGCACGTTAAAAGTGCGCTGGTCTGACCCCAGCCTTAAAGAAAGCGAATTCTAAATGAAGATAGGATCACAGGTCCAACATACCAAATAAAAAAGAAAACATATTTTACTGTACTTATTGTCTTGGGTGCATTCCAGGATATCCAAGGGAGCTCTATAACAATGTTTTTCCATAAAGAGGATGCCCTCGTCTCTAAACGTGTCGGTGCTGGCTCCAGCTGCATAGCATGAACTAAACTGTGAGGGAGCCAAATCAGCTTCGACCAAAATATATATTTTTTTGCTGAAAAAAAAATGGGCCAGCATTAACTCCTTCACTACCAAGAGCTTTTTTGCTGAAAAATAATATTATAACATTTTAAATGTGACATAACAATTAAATATTGAATAAAATGGAAATTTTGCACATAAATTGTTTATCCTTTACAGAAATATTACTGGGGTGAAAGGTTCTAAACTCCAGATCATCACACTTATCTTACACAACTTCACGCAGGGTCTGCAGTACTAGCCTACATGCAGAAATGGCCTTTGTGTCAAATACAGTACATGTGATAAAGATCTATATATATAAAAACGTTTGTGTCCGTCGCCGTCCTGGATGTGCGTGCATCCAGCACAGCCAGACCCTTCTAAATCCAATCGGCTGCGCACAACTCAGCACTAAATAATGCTAATTTATTCACTGCTCTGAAGGAGGAGCTGCTGTTCCTTGGCTCCCCACTAGGAGGTCCATGCTGAATGAGACTCCCAGTGGAGAGCCAAGGAACTGCAGCTCCTTCTTCAGAGCAGTGAACAACTTAGCATTATTTAAGTTTGGGGACAAATGGCCATGCGTAATCTCTCTATAACACAAGGGCAAACTTTCCTGGTGTGCACCTGAGCAGCCAGATCCTGGGGAGCACCAAAGAGCCTGATCCTGTAGCCAGATCCTGGGGTGCACCTGAGCAGCCAGATCCTGGGTGTGACAATCAGCCACATCATTGGGAGCACTGGGCAGCAAGATCCTCTACAACAATAGACTGCCCTCCAGGCAGCCTTAACACCTAGTAGATAATAAAAATGGTCAGATTTCATGATTATGGACATTTGTAGTGATCATAATGAGATTTAGAACAAAGCAGATTCCAAAAAATACCAACAGAATATAAAAATAATATATGTACGTGGCATAATGGAGATTACAGTAACACCTTGTGTCTGTACTATAGAGGGATTTTCAGATATTAGAATCCACTGAATCTCATCCCTGTACAGCAGTGAGTGACCAATAACTCTCCCTGTATTCTGTCCCCTTCCTGCTTATTGTAATGCAGCAGCAACGTTTTGAACTGTTTATTACAGTGATGTTTGAGGCAGCTCTTTGCAGCTTATTTTACAGTATTACAGAGGGACTGTGAATTTTCAGTGGATTTTGTTTCTCCAACAGGTGCACACTAATCCTGACTTAAAAAGATATAGTAATGAGGGTCGATAAACTAGTGATTGCTTTTCAATGTATTACAAAGCAAAATCGTGATAACTTTTTGCTTAGGTAGTGAAAGTGTTAAACATGTTAAAAGTCATATTATAGTACAAAAATAAACAGTAATATGAGTCTAATTATGGAAAAAAACTGATTACAAACTAAAAGCTACTGCGTATTTGGGACTATCGCAAGTCTTTTACACATTTTAGTATTGTCACTGTAGATGTCACTCTTGACGACCCCCACTGAAACCAATCACGACCCCTTGAATGACAACAGTGGTGGAGATAACAGTGACATTGTTGTACTTCTCTTTTGCTGTTTTTTAGTAAAGTTTTAGAAGTATTTCTTTATCTGAATCACCATTTTTGAGAAATGTCAAGACTATTTTGCGCAACATACACCACCTTGTGGAAAAAATTTGTGCTCGCTCCTTTTTTCTTGTTTCTGTATAGCTTTATTTTTTTCTGTATGTTCAAGGGTATACACCTGTGGATAGAAGAAGCACAAATGTTGTAATGCAGTGTAACTTACCAGACACATTTAAAGAACCCCCCAAAGTACCAATACCTGTCACCTTCCTATGTAATTAGGGCCCATAATCCCCCCTCCACCAAACTTTACACTTGGCACAATGCAGTCAGACAAGTACTGTTCTCCTGGCAACCGCCAAACCCAGACTCCTCTATCAGATTGCCAGATGGAGAAGCGTGATTCGGCACTCCAGAGAACGGGTCTCCACTGCTCTAGAGTCCATTTGCGGCGTGCTTTACACCACTGCATCCGACGCTTTGCATTGCACTTGGTGATGTATGGCTTTGATGCAGCTGCTCGGCCATGGAAACCCATTCCATGAGGCTCTCTGTAAACTGTTCTTGAGCTAATCTGAAGGCCACATGAAGTTTGGAAGTCTGTAGCGATTAACTGTACAAAAAGTTGGCGACCTCTTCGCACTATGCGCCTCAGCATCTGCTGACCCCGCTCTGTCAGTTTACGTGGTCTACCACTTTGTGGCTGAGTTGCTGTCATTCCCAAAAACTTCCACGTTCTTATAATACAGCTGTCAGTTGACTGTGGAATATTTAGGAGAGAGGAAATTTCACGACTGGACTTGTTGCACAGGTGGCATCCTATCACAGTTCCACGCTGGAATTCACTGAGCTCCTGAGAGCGACCCATTCTTTCGCAAATGTTTGTAAAAACAGTCTGCATGCCTAGGTGCTTGATTTTATATACCTGTGGCCATGGAAGTGATTGGAATACCTGATTCTGATTATTTGGATGGGTGAGCGAATACCTTTGGCAATATAGTGTAGCTGAAATTCTCCATAATTGTAACAATGGGGATTTTTTTATGGTTATAGCAACTATGGTGATCTCTGAAACACCCACTTATGAAGCTCCTGTGAGCGAAACGCGTTTGAGGTGTACTACATGCCAGATTTATTTATTTTATTGTATATCCTGAATAAATTATTTTACTTTATTCACGGCTACCTGGTTTAATTTGGAGGAACCATCTACCCCCACTACATCGCCCCTGTGGACCCCCAAATAGCAAATAGGGGAGGGGATCCAGTGCTCCTTTATTTCATCGGCTAACTTATGTTTGGTGCCTTTTGGATTAAATAGGCACCAAAAAATTTGAGTATTACTCTATATACTCTAGTGTTTATCACATGTCTAAACAGTCTGCATATTGTTGTATTTTCTTTCTCTTTCCGAAGACCTTGTCAAAGAAACTTCAATCACTGTGGTAAAGGATAAATTACCTCTGAAGACCTTACACCACCTGTACTTGCGCTGGTATCCATACTCTCCACATGGTGATCTTTATATTTGTGTATCTCTATATATAAAGGCAACACTATTACTGATGTAAGAGCAGTGAAATATAACCCTACCCATGACTTGATAGTGGACAGATCATAGCAAGTTATGCTAGGAATGCTGCACAGTGACACACTTGGATTATGAGATTTGTTGCATAGTGCCTCCTGATTGCGCCAATATCGACACAGGGGTTTATTCAAAGAGCACTGAAATGTCGGAGACATTTCGGTGCTCGCTCGTTCCCCGCACTTCCCTGCACTTTGGGGAATCAAATTTCCCCACCCTGCGTTGAATTCAGCATTTACCCCAAGGTCCCTGGAGTGCAGGGAACAGACCCGAAAACCCACCGGAACCGCTGCATAAAACATGCTGAACACGTAGTAAAAATTCCCTGTTCGTTGACATTTCGGGGCCAGATTGGCTCTCTCTGAATAACCCCTTTAGTGAATCTAATTAATTGCCTACAATGTATCACATAATAGTTGTTTTGAAAAGTGAACCTGCGGTGAATTTGCGGGAAATGGAGTCAGTTATGCCCTTCCCCAATACAGAACTGGATCGCTCATGTAGAAAGAAAGTTTGGAGGGATCACGTGATGATTTATGCTCCTAACATAATGACAGCACACTTTCCCATTTAAGCTGTGAGCTATATTACTGATATTCGTGATCAGTGATATTTTCAAAGCATAATGAGATATTTCATCACCTGCAAAAAAAAAATGCATGACAAGTTTCATTTATAAGGACATTCTAGTTTGTACTTTAACTTTTCCTAAATCACCCAGCGTCAAGGTAAACTATAATTTCTACATAAATTGATGCTCGTGTTCAAGGGCAGGATTTAGATGGGAGTTCCTTGAGCGTTCTGGCAATTTCTCAATGGAAGTCTCTCAGCAATCAGTCAAGCGCACATCTTTCTAGCAAAGGGTTTTCCCCTTCAATCCCGACTCACCACTGAAGTTGGCAAGCTGCCACCTTTTATTTGAGGAAATCTATGTTTGACAGCTATTCTACAATATTGCATGCGTTGGCAACAGTGTTGGACGCACACTGGTATTTTTCCATGATTTTTTAATATATTATTTTTGTCACATTAAGCTTTTCTTGTGGCAGAGAGTTCTCTGCGTGTTGTCCATATTGTCCAGCGTGTTGCTGAACTCACAAGGAGTTATTCACTAACTTCCGAATTGGTCACCAAATTTCTCCGAACGGTGAATTTCACTATTCAGTGCAATTTCAGGCCAATTCGTCTATTCACTAAGCTGTTAATTTGCCAAATACAGACGAATTGACAGTGAAATACAGTGCAGTTCGCCACAGTTCAGCAATGTTCGGCAGTCTTCAGCAACAGCGAAATTGTCCCATAGAGTAGAAATGGCTCACCTATTCGTAGAACGCCGAACTGCACCAAAGTGACAGCAAAATGCACTGCTTTTTGAATTTTCAATAATTTACAAAATGTAAAGTGTTTTTTTTCACATTTTAACATGCGAGCTTTTGCGGTTATATTTTGTATGGGTTGCACTTGTTAAAAAAATTAGAAATGGGGAATTGTTACTTTTTTTGGGGAAAATTATGTGTTTTTTAGCAAACGCCCCCCATAGAAAAAGTCGTTGGTGCAGCATCATTGTTCACATTATAATTGAAATGGGAACAATATTGCTGCACTAATAAAAAAATTATTTTTATTTTTTTATTTTTTTTAAATATTTTTTTTTTACATTTTACAAGGTCATGATATCAAACATTAACCCCTAGCTGTCACGGATCGGGAGATAGGGGGTTCATTGGAACCCCCCTATCTCCACCATAGGTGGCAGCAAGGGGTTAATTGCGAAACTGGCGTCATCGCACTATGCGCGATGACGCCAGTCGTTAGGGGGATATCCCGGAAGCTTGGATGTCGGCCAGCTCCAGGAGAGGACCTCGATACGGCGCATGTTAGCACCATATTGCGATCCAGCCCCCTAGGGGTTAAAGACAGCCGCTGCTTGTAAGGGCAGGCTGTGCCCTTCCAAGCAATACCTGTCTTTACCCGATGACTCACACGGAAGGGGAGGGGGAGAGGTCCCCTCCCCTTCAGGCACCTTCCCCGCAATGGCGGGGGGGGGGGTGTCTGAAATAGACATCATCGCGCAGGCGCGATGACGTCTATCGTGCCCGCCGGGGTCCCGGAGGCTGGGCTGACATCGAGGATGTCAGCCCACACCGGGGGCCGCCGTGATCGGCCAGAATCCCGGCCGATCGCCGCTGCAAAGGGAGGACGCGCTCAGCGCGTCCTCCGCAGCGAAGTGGCCATGCGGCAGGACGCGCTGAGCGCGTCCTCAACATGGAAAGGGTTAAAGAAAATTAAAAGGTTTTTTTTTTATTCTGTAACAGACCATTTTATTATTTTTTTTAAATGACCTTTTTTATTATTTAGACACATTTTAATAATTTTTTTTATTGGTTTAAACACCTATTAGGAGAATAGGAAAGTTCTGTTTTTTAAAAAAAATTCAGTTCTATCGATTTCGCCAAGGCCAGTTTGTCACTCTTCGGTGGTCTTCGGCAACATCCGCCAAATTTTTCACGAGGCTTTGGCAACTCCATCTTCGGCGCTCTACGATGACCTTACAATGAATAATGATTTCCCCATTGTTTCCTCAAGATGGAATTGCTGAAGTGAAATAATGAAATGAATAACCCCTACTGTCTTATAACGGCACAGTCTTATAATAGGTTCTCACTGGCCGAACATGACTCTGGACGAGCAGGGTCATGCAGGACCAGCGGAAGGACACTGAGAACTATTTGTTCCCAGTCTTCCACTGGTAGCGACCAGAGAACGCAGCAGATCATGCCACCCTCTATAGTGCAAGATAAGTACGTTTTGGATTGGGGGGGCTTTATTTTTATGTGTTAAGTGATTTTGCAAAAGCAAAATCACCTAACACCAGGCTCTGAGAGACAGTATGCATTTACGAAAACAGGTTTGAGATGAGAACAGTGAGCTACCAATGGAATAGCTCTCTGGTCTAGCGCTGAGCCAGCATTATTATTATTATAATTGTTGGAGCTAGCGCCGTTAATATACAATAAGAAGGAGCAACCTCTGAGCCACAAGGATAGTGTTCAGCATGGTTTGAGTATCGTCTCGGCCTGTTAAGTGTAACGACTCGGTTGGAATTGGGCCATAAATACGCCTCTAGTGCTCTACTCTGCTTTGTGATTGTAAGCTTATGTAAGTTGACATTTAAGCGGCCTTAATTCATATGGACAGAAGAGAAAATAATAATATTTTGCTATTTTATTTTTTAAGAGTTAAGAAATTCAGAATTGTACACGAAAATACTGTATATATAGATAGTTACATAAAAAAAAAGAAAAAACCACAAGAGGTAACAATTTATCCTTAATTAATGAAATTATAGCAGAAGGAGATGAAACTACAGTAGAAAATTAGACACTTTAAAAAGAAAATGTGGGCCGTGGTATGAATAAACTGCATTTAATTTATAGAGAACTAAGGCCTTTTAGACGTACTCGGCGGGTATAATTCTATCCAAGCCTTAGTTTCTTTAAAAATAAAGTGTTTACCTTGATGCCATTGCTGAAAGAATACAACACATTTCACACTATTTCAAATAGACATGACAATTATCGTCTTTCATTGCAAGGAAAGCAAAAGAGAATAAAAATAAAACCAGTGTATAATGTATGAAAGAGCTGTTTACAATAACAGTAGAAAAATAGTTAGCACAACTAAGTTGTAGAGCGGATCACAATTTGCGTGCCACTGTCTGAGAGCTTTGTTTATTTTTCATTTGTTACAGAAAATTAAATAGATTTTGAAAAGTACAATAGAGGAAATAATTGCCACTTTACCCTTTCACTGGCATGTTTTTATACTAGGCAAATACTAGTACAAATACTATATTAGGCAAATACAGACAGAAATTAGACACATATGCATAAATGTGACTTAAGGCTCTATTCGCAAAACACAGAAATTGTGTGCAATTTCAGTGCTTTGTGTTTCACGTAATTTGCCGCATTGCAATAATTCCATTTCGAAGAAAATACAGTGCATTCACTATTTAGTGAATGGTCACCATATTGTTCCGAAATTATACTTACTTAAGCAGTTATCGGACACCGGTTAAAACTGCCGAATTAGCATCGGCGAATTCTGCCCAAATAGAGGGGGAAAAAAAGGAAAGAGTTCTATTCTCCTAACAGGAGTATAAAAGTCTAAATAAAATGTGTCCAAATAATAAAAAATGGTCCTCTAATAAAAGAATAAAAAGGTCTGTTACAGAAAAAAAAACATCTTTTTTAAAAATTGGGAAACAAAAATGTTGTGTAACAATACAAAAAGGTGTTCTAAAAAATAAAAAGGGGTTTTGCAAAAACTTAAAAGAATAACCGGTCTTAAAAAAAATAATGAAAAAAAGATATTACTGTTTTACATTAAAACCTATAGGATTTGCCTGTTTTCAAATGTCAACATCGAAAATCAGGGTATTTCGCCGGAATTTCGGAACAATTCGGCGTTCTGCGAATCGAAGGCACAATGGTCTTTTATGGGACAATATCGGTGCCGAATGATAATGAATTGCAGCGAATTTCGGCAAAATGAACCATAATTTGCTGACAGCTCGTCAGTATTTGCAGTGGGTGCAATTCGGGGCCAATTCGAAGGTCAGTGAATAACCTCTTTTATGTAAAATACGATAATATTCAGTAACCCCTGTATGGGCCCGAATTGCAGACGGTCAATTTCACAGTTTGGTGCAGTTTTGGGCAATTCGTCTATTCACTAGACTGTCAATCGCCAAATTCTGCTGAATTGACAGCAAAATACAGTGCAATTCGCTTCAATTCAGCGGCCCCAAAATTTCCCCATAGAAGACTATCATGTCTTCTATTCATAGAACTCCAAATTGCACAGAAATTCCTTGCCTTGATTTTTGGTGTTTCAATTTGACAGGTTTAAGGCTGGGGTCAGACTAACACATTTTTATTGTGCGTTTAGGCGCACTTAATCACGGCCGCAGTAGCAAATGACGGCCAATATACGAAGCTGCAGACGATCGCATTTTTTCGAGAACGCAGAACCGCTAGTACTGACGTACAGAGTGCGCTGCGTCCGCTAGCGGCTTGTTTGCGTGATTAGGAGACGTCAGACCCTGATAATGTCCGGCCTACATAACGTCCAGACGCAAAAAGTTTTATTGACGATCCGTAAAAAATCACGCACGAAAATGCGCATCGTATGACCGTTTTCGCGCATTCCGTGAAAAAATACGTCAATGCGTTCGGACGCACTTTTTTACAGACGACGCGAAAAATGCATTCGTTTGACCCTAGCCTAAACAGGCGAATCAACTGAAAAAAATTAGGTTTCAATTGTAAACTCTTTTTTATAAAAAAATAATGTAAAGACCGTTTATTCTTTTAATTTTTTGCAAAAAACTTTTATTTTTTTAGAATACTTTTTGGTATTTTTTAGACAACATTTTTGTTTAACTTATTTTTGAAAATACCTTTTTCTTATTATCTTACCAACCTTTCTTTTGTTTTTTAAAGAACCTTTTTTAATATTTGGACACATTTTAATTGATTGAAACTCCTATTAGGCCCTAATGCACCTTCTCATTTCCAGTGACAGGACCAAATGGGGAGGTCATGGCTCAATGCGTTATTATGCATTGGTCCATCTGTAACACAAGCCATTGCACCGGTCCTTTGGACCCCAGTATCTCCATTCTTTACACGCCACAAAGTCAAGTTAGGTGTCAATGGGCAGGTCAGAGTCTGGCCGTTCTAATGATACCAAACACGACCATGTAAAATCTAAGAGTATTTTTTTTTATTTTTTATTTTTTGTTCCAAAGCAATGGCATTGTCTATTTGTCACATATAAAATGAGCAATACCACTGCCATTACTCACCTTCTCATTTCCCACACCGGGACCAAGTTCAGTGTTTTATACATAGTCATATTATTCATAAAACACAATCCTCCAAAACCCATGCGAATGCCAGTTATTGCTTCTTTTCTCAGAAAAATGCAGTAACAGGTCTCCATTTCAATTTTTTTAAAACAAGATTAACCCATATAACTTATAAACAGAAAGGTTTGGATGAAAAAATGTGAAGAAATAATTTTACAAACTGTAAATGATTTCAAGTCTGAATGAAAATTAAACTTTTCACAAAAATGTAGTGATATAGCATTCTGACGGGACATGACGTATAGACAAAATAATGATATAAATTGAATCTGTTGAGTATGCTGGAAAATAAGGATATATAATTTATCTGTGTCCTATAATAAAACAAAACTTCAAATCACTTTTAACTTGAGAGAGCAAAACAGTCAAAATGAGCTCAGCACACAGGGGTGAAATGGCTCAACAGTGAAGGGGTTAATGAGTCTGCGGAGTGGGAATATCTTTCTAATTGCAGTGCAATATAATTTAACTGCCACAGACTAACAAGCTCAGTTTGATAGTTTGCTATTTGTACCCTTCACAAACCATGGTATGATTAAGGCCATCTGGCCGAAATGTCACATGCTTTAGTGGGGTTTGCTTCCCACCTAATAAACTTTTACCAGCATTACCCTCCGCTGGAGGGTCCTGCTTTAGTTCGTTACATTGTTCTCTGGATTGTGGCATCCTTCTTTTGCGGTGATACTGCGGAGGGCTCCAGTATGGACTCCCACTTCCTACGGGATCTGTCGCCCCCTCCACTTCTCCCCAGTACCCACACCCATGAAACTAACTTGTATGATATGGAGACCTTGCATTTAAGCTAGACATACAGAAACATTATTGGTTCTGTTGATTTCAACTACATGTTATATTCTCATTGTTGGTGGTAAGCCTGAGCAATGGGCCAATTCTCATTAATCATTTGATGGCAGGTTAATACATGGAGAAAATCCCACGAAAACTTGTAAGACTTGTTGAGTATCGCATTTTCTTTAAGTACTTTGTGATTGTTTCATATGTGGGACGTTTCCTATTGATGTTGTAGAAGCTAGGCTTGTGGAGATCTCGCTTATCATGGGACTCAAACAGTTGAATAAAGACTATGAACAATGGAAAGGCCTTTTGATAAATTGAGATTCAGTCACTTAATTGCAAAAGTTGAGGCACTTGGATACAAATGACTTTTTTGCTCATATAATCAAATTAAAACAAAAGTTTGAATATTGGACATTTTAAGTTTGTTATTTTGGCCTTCGTTTTGAAATTCAGTTGTCAAATTTTGAATTCAAATGTCAAATTCAATACAATTTGCCTTTCGAATAATTTACTAAATTTAATTTAACTATCTGAATATAAAATATAATATATTGTCATTGAAAACTTTCCGTCAGGGACTTATTTAAGTTAGTATTATTGCTATCACGCTTCGTTTAACCTTTTTACTAACAAAAATGTGTAAACTTGATTTAGCATTGTAATTTGCAAAGTAGCATACAAAACCCCATTTGCATACATTTTTAATCGATGATTAGTGTATCACCTGGGAAGAAACAACATTTTTTGTTAAATCTAAAACCTGCCAAGCTGTATTACCATAAGTAAGCTGTAAAGACTAGTACCCAACCTCATAGAAACATAGAAAATGTCGGCAGATAAGAACCTTTCGGCCCATCTAGTCTGCCCAATTACATGGATACTTTACCTGGATTTATCTTTTGTTTAGGATAGCCTTATGCCTATTCCATGCCTGCTTAAATTCAATTACTGTTTTGGCCTCTACCACTTCTACTGGAAGGCTGTTCCATGTATCCACCACCCTCTCAGTAAAATAATGCTTCCTGATGTTACTTTTAAACCTTTGCCCCTCTAATCTAAGACTATGTCCTCTTGTTTTGCTACTTTGTTTCCTTTTAAATATACTCCCTTCCTCTACCTTGTGGATTCCCTTTACGTATTTAAATGTTTCTATCATATCTCCTCTGTCTCGTCTTTTTTCCAAGCTGTACATGTTAAGATCATTAAGCCTTTCCTGGTAACTTTTCTCCTTCAAGCCGTACATCATTTTAGTAGCCCTTCTCTGAACTCTCTCTAAGATGTCTATATCCTTCTGGAGATACGGTCTCCAGTACTGCACACAGTACTCCAAGTGAGGTCTCACCAGTGCTCTGTACAGTGGCATGAGCACTTCCCTTTTCCTCAATGTAATAAAAAGTTACACAAAATTTAGTTCAGCATTATACCAGCTAGGGAGAGGGCAGAATACAGGGAGAGCTCTGGGGTCACTCACTACTGCACAGGGATAGGATTCAGGGGTTATAATGACTGAATATACCTGTACAGTACAGATGCTAGGTGTTACTGTAATTTCCATACACAGGCATTATGCTGGCACATACATATTACCAATTATATTCTATTGGTAATTTTGGAAGTTGCATTGCTAATAATTTCATTACGATCACTACAAATTCCCATAAGCAGGAGATCTGAACATTTTATTATCTATCTACATCCCATTCACTGTATTTGACACAAAGGCCATAACTGTCTGTATTCTAATAACAGTGACCCCCTGTAACATAGTGGGATATAGGGAACACCTTCTAGAGCTCAGAACTTTCAACTTCTGTAAAGGATAAACAAATATATAAACAACTAAAAATTAACAAATTTTAATTGTTTTAACCTTTAAATAACTTGGAATTATAGTTTTATGCAAAATTTCTGTTTTATCCCATATTTAACTACACATGCCATGTTTCAAATAAATGTTAGGATAATGTTTTTTTCAACAAAAAATGCTTTGTAGTAAAAGGTGCTTTTAAGAATGATATATATATATATATTGCTATATATATAATAAGGATCACAAGAAACCTGTAAGAGATCACGCCGCCAGCTCCGAAGGAAGGCCAAAGGCAAAAAGAACCCTGTCTGAATTCCCATTTGACTACTTAAGTTTAGTCAATCCATTCCAGGTTTTGGGGAAGCCTGGTATTGCCATTTCAGCCCTAAATGCCCCAGTCCTGTGTTTTCCCTACCTCTGATCACATGACTACTAGCACTGGTTGAGTCTGATGGAAGGTCATACTTACTTTCAATCAGTGCTTCACCATTGTCAGCCTCCAAATCTCAGAGAGAAGACCTATATGTTGTGGCTCTCCTACATTACCTTGAACCTCAGCCTTATGTTATTTCCCAGCCTTTCCGTGTTTCCATAACCCTCTGTATCCAGCGTGTCTCAAGGTTCCTGTGTTCTGGTCAGTTAACTGCATCTTCTAATGTCGGCCCTCTACATGTCCAGCCCCTCTAATTCAACCACTTTATTCCCCTGCATCCTGCAACCCACTGCTCTCCACACATCCCTGGACTTATGCACCACCGCATCTTGGGTTCAGATCCCTGCCAAACCAGTACCCACCCGGTGCCTACACGAGACAAAACTTGTGTGCTTGTGCTGCTGCTAATTAAAATTTGTCAAAAGGAAATAATAATTTCACTTCTTTAGGTACCCTGTTTTCTGCCCTCTCCCAAAATTCCTAGACACTGTACTGCTGAAATAACTCAGTGTGTAAGGATGTAGAGTCACCTAGCACGCAGACAAAAACCCAGAAAGGCAAGAAAGAACCCTAAACTGAGAAGCTGGTCCTTAGAATGGCAAGGTACTAATCTAAAACATATAGAAGTACAGATCAGGGACAGGAGAGATATCGTAGTATTAACAAGCCAGAGGTCAGTACATGAGATAAACATAAGCCAAGGGATAACACAGAAAACACAGTCAATATATAAGCCAGAAGTCAAACCAGAAAACCAATATGCATACGCTATAGACACGCGCTGAGGGCTAGAAATAACCACGTCAGGGCCCAGAGCACAGTCAGTGACTGATATTTAAAGGCCTAGATCCCTGACCAGGTGCGGCATACAAAGTGGCCTGATTCAGAGACTGGCGCCCTCTCTGTTGGGAAGGCCGCACTGCAAGAGCACCAGCAGGCATGACACAGTGCAGTTCAACATTAAATTGTTCGTTCATCTGTGAGAGAGCATCACATTAATGCAAAAGCGTTTTAGGATCTCAGTTAATTTCCACTATTTTTAGACATATCCTTTCTTAATTTTTTTTTCCAAACACATAATTAAAAATCCATCAAATTTAAAAGGGTATGCACTTTGTTAATAGTTATTGACACTGGTCGTCCCCAGGAGCAAAATACTTTTACATGATGTAGACGTATGTTTTGCTGCTGACAAACACAAGATTTTGTCTCCGTCTTAGGCTCATTATTCGGGTCTTCTGAAGTGTAGTAAAATGCTTGTTCTCTTCCTTGTGTTCCTTGACGGAAAATCTAGATAAAGAAAATGAAAAGTGGTGCCCGGATACTCAGATCTTCGGAGAAAGAAAGACAGGTTTTGTCTTTGGTTTTCCACTCTGATTAATCCTTTTATAAAGTAAGAGAAGCTATCCTCTGAAGCCAGATCACATGGCATGAGCCTTTGTCTACCACCTTCAACAAAGACAATCCTTCAAGTTAAAAGGAACAACAGGTTCGCAAAAGACTCCCATATAACTTTACAGATTGCAGATACTTTATACGGATGATCTTCTGCTAATTCTTTGACATAATTTGCTTCACGGATAAGCTCAGACCTTTTAATAAAAATTTCAGGAAGAATAGAATGCTTTGATAAATTGATGTTTGCTGCATTTTTTATTTATACTGACTTTTCTGTACATGGAGAATTGTAGCAATGTTATTATTATATCAGCATTTAGGTTTGTCTGAGGACAGGCATAAAAAATGAATGAGCTTGTAAATATAATCAATACGAGGAAAGGAAATAGTTTTTGTTGCTCAACGATATGAAGATTAATAAAAGAAATTCAGATTTTATCAATGCACCCAGCGTCTTGTAGATAAAAACATTTCTTTACTTAAAATACTAATGGGAAGAAGAGTTTGAATGGCTGTAGTTAGTCTTGAGTAAAAATAAAAGGGCTCTATTACATGACTGCTTATACCTGGATCCTATATGCCTATGCCCTGGAATAACACACAGACCACGGTATATTTGGAAAAGGGCATAGGCCACAGCTTTATTTGATTTATACAAAATTCCTTAATCCAACACCACACAATTAGATCTGACCCTACCGCAACCAAACCTGCGGCAGGCCGTTACCACTTAACCCAGAGCTCGTTGCTCAGCCTGACTTACCAGGAACAGAGCACGTCTCTCCCAGAGCCCACCTTATTCGGCGGCTTACCCAATAACTTCTTCGCTGGCCAGGGATACCGCCAAGCTGTGACACAAACCAAGGAAACCACCCACAATAGGGCGGGCGGGAACCTGCAGCCTCTTCTAAATCACCAGCACGTGGAAAAGGTAATCACACACATGTGTATATATAGGACCTCCTTCATTAGCCTAATTTTTCTTGACCAATGACCCTGCATACACCTTGATTGACAGTCCCAGGCCAGCAGTCATGCCCCCCTTCCAGAATGTTCCAGGGGGTTGCTTTCTTCACGCAAACGTTAACGCGTGCGCTTTTTTAACGCGAGGGGCAAAACCCTTTGCGCTGAACGTCGTATTACAATGTCCGCGCAAAAAATGAGCGTTAACGTCTACCGTGGGTGAACCTGCGCGAATGCTGCGTGAACGTACTGTACTGCGCGCGTCCTATACTTAACATTGTGAGCGCAAATACGTTTGTGCGCTGGTGCGCGGTTGGTATTACAATCTATGTGAAGAATTTAACGCACAGCGTTTGCGCGCATAATTTTAACGTCTTTGAAATGCTGGTGGTAACGGCAAATCTGAACGTCCTGGCCGAACACAGATACACCAGCCCAAAAAAAAAATACAGCACAGTATAGTTACACATTCTACGCATACCCAAACAATAAAATTGAGACGTTGTGCGTGTTTTTTTATTGATGCAGCATATATGCGCAGATTGACTTTGACAGGCGCAAAAACTTAACGTGAGACAATTGTGGTTCTTAATTCTGATTGGCTGAATCGCGTGAAAAAACAGTCCGCACACTGATTTCTGCACGCAACGTTGCTGCGCGTGCGTTTTTGCACGTCCGTTTTGCACGCATAATTTTTTGACGGATGAAAAAATGCGCCAGGATTGTAATACCAGCAGCAGCTGTTTAACGCTGCTCGCAAAAATTCACGTTGTCTGCGTGCGTTTTTGCGTAAAGAATGTAATAGAGCCCAAAATACGTTGCGTAAAATTTTGTTATTTCAATCATTGTTGGATAGTAATTGCAACAATTGGACTCATTCAACAATCCTCCTCCCACTGTTGTTTGTACCACAGGCTAGTAAGAACTTCAAAGGCGCTTTATTGAGACGAGCCAGGGAAAGAAGAGATAGCATTATGTACATGGTTCTTTGACAGAAGAGAGAAAATGTATCAGATCCGGGTGAAGAAATATCAACACAAATGCACAAATCTGCTGTATATTACTATGTTGAAATTATTTGATTGTAAATTTCACCTTTACTATCCCCATTCTCAAAAAAAAACAGGGCATGGGGAAAATGTGATATAAATGTCAGTGAAGAAGGAAATCAAAACACAAAATCATATATTACTAATTATTCTGATTTTCGGGAAAAAAATATTCTTTTGGCTACTTGACCCATCTAGTTGACCTATCTTGCAGCTACAAAAAGAAGCTTTCCTGTGATTTGCACGCCCCGATGTTAAAAAAAAGACATTACAGTAATAAAAGTAGTAGATACATATATCCTGGAGTGATATTTCACTAAAAATGAATTGTAGCGAACCAAAATCTAAATTGGTGAATGGGGCAAAATGGTTGGAAAAATTGCATTTAATCCCTTCAATGCCAAGAGAGTTTCTATAAAACCACTGGCAGGACCCAGAGGTTTCATGGAAAATGACTTTTCATTATATATATATATATATATATATGTATATAGTCATGGCTGAAATTGTTGGCACCCCAGAAATTTTTCCAGAAAATCAAGTATTTCTCACAGAAAAGTATTGCAGTTACACATGTTTTGCTATACACATGTTTATTCCCTTTGTGTGTATTGGAACAAAACAAAAAAAGGGAGGAAAAAAAGCAAATTGGACATAATGTCACACAAAACTCCAAAAATGGGCTGGACAAAATTCTTGGCACCCTTAACTTAATATTTGGTTGCACAACCTTTGGAAAAAATAACTGAAATCAGTCGCTTCCTATAACCATCAATAAGCTTCTTACACCTCTCACCCGGAATTTTGGACCACTCTTCCTTTGCAAACTGCTCCAGGTCTCTCTTATTGGAAGGGCGCCTTTTCCAAACAGCAATTTTAATATCTCTCCACAGGTGTTCAATGAGATTTAGATCTCGACTTATTGCTGGCCACTTCAGAACTCTCCAGCGCTTTGTTGCCATCCATTTCAGGGTGCTTTTTGACGTATGTTTGGGGTCATTGTCCTGCTGGAAGACCCAAGATCTCGGATGCAAACCCAGATTTTCTGACACTGGGCTCTACAGTGCGACCCAAAATCCTTTGGTAATCCTCAGATTTCATGATGCATTGCACACATTCAAGGCACCCAGTGCCAGAGGCAGCAAAACAACCCCAAAACATCATTGAACCTCCACCATATTTTGCTGTAGGTACTGTGTTCTTTTCTTTGTAGGCCTCATTCTGTTTTCGGTAAACAGTAGAATGATGTGCTTTACCAAAACGCTCTATCTTGGTCTCATCTGTCCACAAGACGTTTTCCCAGAAGGATTTTGGCTTACTCAAGTACATTTTGGCAAACTGTAGTCCTGCTTTTTTATGTCTCTGTGTCAGCAGTGGGGTCCTCCCGGGTCTCCTGCCATAGCGTTTCATTTCATTTAAATGTCGACGGATAGTTTGCGCTGACACTGATGCTCCCTGAGCCTGCAGGACAGCTTGAATTTCTTTGGAACTTGTTTGGGGCTGCTTATCCACCATCCGGACTATCCTGCGTTGCAACCTTTCATCAATTTTTCTCTTCCGTCCATGCCCAGAGAGATTAGCTACAGTGCCATGGGTTGCAAACTTCTTGATAATGTTGCGCACTGTGGACAAAGGCAAATCTAGATCTCTGGAGATGGACTTGTAACCTTGAGATTGTTGATTTTTTTCCACAATTTTGGTTCTCAAGTCCTCAGACAGTTCTCTTCTCCTCTTTCTGTTGTCCATACTAACAGGGTTATTCAAAGAGATTCGAAAAGTCACCGCACGTTCGGTGACTTTTCGTTCTCTTCAATTCAGTTCCTTTTGCCGATCCCATTTCGGTGACCCTGCGGTGTATTCAGCAAGCACCACAGGGTCCCCGAATTGCAGGGAAAAGTCACCGCAAACCTGACGAAAACTAACCGCAAAACCCACCGAATGCACGCTGAAAACCCGCAAAAACATCTGGATTAACCTTCGAAAAACCCAAGCAGGAGCCGATCACACGCAGCGAAGCAGCCGAACAGGAGCCGAATCACACAGAGCTGAAGCAGCTGAGACGCAGAGGAGGCAGTGAATAAATTAGCAAAACCGTTTGTATGAATCTGTGAAAATGAAACGCTGTTTGCAAAGAAACTACTGAGCGAAAATGTCTGAAATTTACACAGGAGGTCCAGGGAATGATAATAAAGAGGGCTGTTACAGAAAAAAGAAGTAAACTTAAAAAAAAAAGAAAAAATCGGACTTTTAAAAAAAAAAAAAATCTGAAAAATGCTTAAAGTATCCTAAAAAATCTATAAATAAAGAGACTTTTTGCTGCAGAATTTTATAATGAATGGTTTATTAGATATTGAATTAAAACAGGAATATTTTTAACATTGAAGTCTATGGGATTCTCCTGAATAAATTTGCCGAATTAAACCACAGAATGGCAGGGCATTAGGGGAACCTTTCACTGCTGGTTTGTGTTCTCTGAATAGACGAAGCAGTGCTTTTTTTATGGGGATTTCACTGCCCTCGAACAGGCACCGAACAGGCACCGTATGTGCAGGCAATTTGCCAGGATTTGGCGAATTGCCTGTTCTCTGGATAGTCGAATGGCCAGGAAAGGCAACCGAACGCTGATTTTCAGCGTTCGGTTATCTTTCTCAAGCAATTCGGATCTCTTTGGATAACCCTGTTAGTGTGGCACACACAGACACACATAATGCAAAGATTAAGTGAACTTCTCTCCTTTTTATCTGCTTTCAGGTGTGATTTTTATATTGCCCACACCTGTTACTTGCCCCAGGTGAGTTTACAGGAGGATCACATGCTTGAAACAATCTTATTTATCCACAATTTTGAAAGGATGCCAAGAATTTTGTCCAGCCCATTTTTGGAGTTTTGTGTGACATTATGATTTGCTTTTTTTCCTCCCTTTTAATTGTTTTGTTCCAATACACACAAATGGAATAAACATGTGTATAGCAAAACATGTGTTACTGCAATACTTTTCTGTGAGAAATACTTGATTTTCTGGAAAAATTTCTGGGGTGCTATTAATTTTGGCCATGACTGTGTATATATATATATAAATATATCCACAACAACTATATGATGATAGACCGCAGGACTTCCCACGTGCAGCATCCTCTGGAACGTTCTCCCTCTTGCTGTCAGACTTTCCCCTAGTTTCACTTCCTTCAAACATTCTCTTAAGACTTTCCTATTCAGGCAAGCCTACCACCCAACTCACTGATACACCTCACTGCCCCAACCGGTCCAACACTCTCATATTGCAGTTCATCACTCTCACCTTGCAGTCCCCTCCTGTTTCCACCACCAACCCTTCTAGATTGTGAGTTCCCACGGGAATAGGGCCCTCGGTTCCTCTTGTACTGGTTTATCAAAATGTTGTTCAATGTATTGTAACCCTGTCTGTATTGTGCCCATTGCTCAGCGCTGTGGAATATGCTGGCGCTATATAAAGTATAAAAATAATAAATATAGATATTATATTATGTCCCTGACTCCACCTGGGTGCCTGATCGAACAGAGTAGTCAAGAGAGGAGGAGGAGGAGGAGGAATATTTAAGTAGTGGGGGCATTGAAGGTGGGGATTCCTCAAGGGAGGGTTTTGTGTGCCCAGAAACCCAAGGACTAGTACGTGGCTGGGAGGAGGAAGTGCATGATGGGGTCATCCTCATTGACCAGGAAGACCCGGAAGCTAATGCCACCTCCAACCTACACTGCATGGGCTCCCCTATCCTGCAAAGCTTGCTAAAGGACCCCAGGATTCGTGCTATCAAGGAGAAGGATCATTACTGGTTGGAAACCCTTCTTGATCCACAATACAAGAGTAAAGTTGCAGAGCTCATCCTGCCCGCACAGAGGGAGCACAGGATGAAACAACTTGAAGACGCTCTAAAGTGACACTTGTGTAACACCTTTCCAGGCATTGGTAGGTTACCAAGTGATGACACAGGTGCTTCTGAGGCTGCGGATGATCAGAGGAAGAGCGGTGAAGGCCGGGGCCGCTTGACTGATGCCTTTTTAATTTTTTTTAGTCCACGACACCCAGGGGCGTCAAATGTAGGCACCCATTGCCAGCCTCTTCACCATATGGTGCAAGACTACTTAGGGTCAAGGGCAGACCTGGATACCTTTACAGTAGATGATCAACTGGCTTACTGGGTGTTGTGATTGGATCAATGGCCAGAACTTAGTCAATATGCTATGCAGCTACTAGGTTGCTCTTCATCCAGCGTGCTTTCTGAAAGGACGTTCAGTGCCGCTGGAGGTTTTGTCACAGACAAAAGAGTGCGTCTGTCCACCGACTCTGTAGACCAGCTGACATTAATAAAAATGAATCAGTCCTGGATCAGCAGCTATCAATCCCCTGATGCTGATGTAACTGAATAGATCGGGGATCTCTCCTGCATTCTCAAAACCTCCACCACTGCACTCTTCCACAATACCACAAAGGGGTTACGGTGTGAAGGCACTTGCTGCCACCAAAGGCACAATATTTGGGTGCACTGCCACTGACGTCTATACCAGATTCATATCATTTTAATATTAGACCGCAGGGTCCAACTCTGCACTCTTCCACAATACCACAGAGGGGTTACTTACGGTGTGACGGCACAGTTACTGACACTAAAGGCTCAATTTTAAAGTACCTATTGTTACTTTCATCCAAGGCCTGCATAAGTTTCACCATAATTTAGCCAAAAAAATCACTAAACTTGTTCTGCGTGTCCGAAAATGTCTCCTCTTTTCATACAGGCTGCCACCCCAAGCAGTTGTTTATGAATAGATTAAAAGGAAAACCATTTACCGTCATTTGAAATGTCATTTTTTTGTTTTTAAATGTTTCTATACATCCAACAAATCCACCACTTCACGGGCAGGTTATGGGGGACCTCCTAGGCACGATATTTGAAGGAATTTTTCGTTTTTATTCTTAACCTTTATTTCATGGAAAACTCACTGTTCCTTTAAAAACTTTTTGTTTTTTTTACTTTTTGTCCTTGTATCCTGTCCCCAGGGCACTACCCGGACCCCCATACACTTTTATGGCAAATATCTTGCAGATATGCCCTCTTGGAGGGCACTCTAAAAATCGAACTTTCGAGTTCCATTGACTTGCATTGAGTTCGGTTCGTGTTCGAGTTCGAACTCAAACTTTTGAAATTGTTCGAGTTCGAATGCGAACCGAACACAGGAGTGTTCGGCTCATCCCTAGTCACTAGCTAAGTTGGCATGCATTAGAGATAAATGACAGAGGCGTTTTATTTATCTATTTTACCATTTGATAGAAAATTACTTAAGTTACTGTATACAGTGTTATCAAGCGCCGCTCACACATATGTAAGTATTAATTCCCTGTTGAATGTGCTGAACATATGTTGTACATGACAGTTACACATCAAATTTTTTACGCTATTTATTCTAAAGAGATTTCTGTGATCATTGTGAGAACTAGGTCTGTTAATATTTGCTCCAGGCAGAGCTTGCACTTACAATGAGTTTTTAAATGGCCCTTGGAATTGTTTTATGTAGGTATGAAAAGGTATTTGAAAGCCCAGAGAAATTAGTATATGTTATGACTTTTAACAAGCTTAATTCTTACGTCTTTCAATTATATATATATATATATATCTCAAGTGAGGTAAACACACCTCCCCACGGAAATAGGAGTAATGCTATTGTACAAAACAGAATACAGACCTTTAGGCTGGGGTCAGACCAGTGCACTTTTAACGTGCGTTCTGGCGCACATAATTACGGCCGCACTAGCAGCAGATGACGGGCAGTGACGGCCAATATACGATGTACGTATACGAATATACGAAGTCCGGCCGTGCAACGCAAGTGGAATTTGAACGCATTTTTCTGAGAACGCTGAACCGCTAGTACTGACGTACTGAGTGCGCAGCTGCGGCATAGCGGCGTGTGTGCGTGATTAGGAGATGTCAGACGCTGCTAATGTCCAGCCTACATAACGTCCAGACGCAAAAAGAGTTTTATTGACGATCCGTACAAAATCACGCCCGAAAATGCGCGTCGTCTGACCGTTTTTGCGCATTCGTGAAAAAAAAAGTCAATGCGTTCGGATGCACTTTTTCACGTTCGCGGGGAAAAATGCTTTTGTCTGACCCTAGCCTAAAACTGGTCTTGCAATTAAGTCATAAAGCAAGGATACACTTATATTGTTCGGTGGACCAACCCAAATAATTGAAATAAATAAATAATGTCTAAAAACACAATGAGCAACACAAGTATTACAACCCACAGATATTCACACAGCTGTACATAGACATCACATAGATTAAATATACAGATTAAGGGTGACTAAGTCAGTGTGATCCCAGTTACCTCACCCTTTGCTTATTTTGTAAGTGAATGTGTTGTTAATTATTTATTCATTAACATCATAAGTGAAGTGTGGAATTAGAATATAATGAGCATGCTGGCTCTATCACATGATCTGCTGAACTGATGGGACACAAGCAAAAATTAGAAGAGCACATGAACGATTTGCTGAGATGTGCAAAAATACATTCTATTTCAGTAATATTTAGATAGAGGAAACACAGAAAAAAAAGTAAAAGTATCCTAGGGGAAATAGGAGAGCATAAGAATAAAAAAGTTCTGGACCCCCCCCCCTTCCCCATTGTGGTAATATATAAAAACTATGGGCCCTATTACATTCTTTGCGCACAATTGTGCGCGCGCACAAAAATGCATTAACGCGAGGGGCAAAACCCTTTGCACTGAACGTCGTATTACGACGTTCGCGCACAAAATGCGCGTTAACATATAATGCGAGTGACCCTGCGTGAACCCTTTGCGAGCGCAATTTAGTGCGCGCATCCTATACTTAACATTGTGAGCGCAAACGCGCATGGTATTACAATCTTGGCGCAAAAGTTAACAGACAACGTTTGCGCGCAAAATTTTAACGTCTTTGAAAAGCTGGCGGTAACGACAAATTGTAACAACCTGACCATACCAAACTGCGGATTCACAATGGAGAACGTCGATGCGCACGTTATTTTTACTAGATCCGTCAGAAATGACGGCCACTACCTTGTCTTCCATCAGAATGTACGTCTGGTGTGCGCAGTCCGCACAAAATGACGGACTCGCGTTAAAAATTACATTGCGCTCACTGATTTCTGCACGCAACGGTACTTTGTGCTTTTTGCGCATCGGTTTTACAAGTGCAATTTCACGACGGATGAAAAAATGCACGAGGAATGTAATTCCTGCGGTGATTTTGTGCATTAACGTTTAACACTTCACACAAAAAAAAACACGCGCTTAGCGTGCGTTTTTGCGTTAAGAATGTAATAGGGCCCTATATGTAGAGAAATAGACTTCAATAGATGGATGCTTGCATGGTTATCATAAGGAAGGGTAAAAATCGTTTTCCACCTGTATTGAATGGATCAGGTTTATTATGATGATCTAGGTAGTACTTCAAAAGAGTTATGGCTTGTTACCAAAGTTCCTTCAAAAAGTTCCTTCAAACTTGGTCCATGTCTGGCTTTATCACTGAATGGTGCTGAAGAGGCCTCTCCATTGGTGCATTTGTGGTAGCACCCTAACAGTTTATTGCTCCATTCAAAAAAAGGAATTGTACGTTTTCTAGGTACTTTATTTTTACCTTTTCTTTAAGGATTAGTTTATAGTCCAAAAATAAATTTTAAAAAATCCTATTCTCATGTTTTCCCATCCCTGCCTGCTGACAGAGTAACTAAAAAGCAGCGGCAACATTTTCTTTATTGCCTTTATGGAATTTTTATTTAAATCTGCCCTGTATGAGGGTACATGCTCCTTTGAGGGTCCTCCCTTTAAAATATTTGTAAAGCCACTAATCCACTGTCCTCATTTTTGACTAGGCACAGACATTCATGAAAAGAACTAGAGATCTCTCAGCCTCTCATTGCTTCAAAGGATAGCAGCATGTTTAACCGGGAAGGGCAGACTGTGCCCTTCCAAGTGGTGCCTGCCTTTGGCCTGTGGCCCTTACTGATGCGTAGGGGGGTCTCTGAAATAGACGTCACTGTGCCCAGTGCGTTGACGCTATTACCCCAGCCTGGGGCCCGGAGGCTGGGCTGACATCCAAGATGTCGGCCCGCACAGGGAGGCCGCAGCTATTGGCCGAAATACCAGCCGATCGTGGCTGCTGAGACTGTACGTGCTCATCGTGTTCTCCGCACGGAAATCCATTCGGGAGGGGGCGCTGAGTGTGTCCATAGCAGCCAAGTGGTTAAGATGGTTAGTGATACAGTATGTAGTGTAAGGTGACCTGATTATGTAAAATAAAGAGAAAGAGATCTTCTCTTATGTGCAATAAATTGCCAAAAATCCCTGAGAACAGATTTAAACTGTCAATTTGGTAGGCAAAGTCAATTATAATGGATGGGGTCTAGTACCCCACCATCCAAGACTGGAAATGTGGTAAGATGTTAGACCTTTAGGCCCATTGTCTTTAATCACATGCATAACACTATAACCAGAAAAGCCTGAGATGTGTCACCATATTCTCTTACAGAATTATTATTATTACCATTATACTTTATTTATAAAACGCCAACATATTATGCAGGGCTGATACAATATAGACAATGGTACAATACGTTAAGATAAGACATACAGGGTTATTCAAAGAGAGGTGAAAAGCAGGAGAATGACTGGAGAATGAAAAATTCTAGGTCAAAATAGCCGATTTGGAAAGTGAGATGAAGGGAGAATTTATCTGGTTTGGATAGTTTGACCTAGAATTTTCCATTCTCCAGTCATTCTCCTGCTTTTCACTGCTCTCTGAATAACCCTGATAGTTTGACAAACAGATACAGGAGGTATTGAGGGTCCATTGCCCAAGGGAACTTAAAACCTAGATGGGTAGGAGGGGTGAGAAACATCAAGAAAATAATATGTTAGAAGGAGTAAAGCACTTTAGCCATTTAAAGTTGTGTTACTTTGTGATAACTATCATTGGACGCACTGAAAGCATCATAACAGTGTAACTACACAAACAGTTTAATGCTATCTAGCAAAGGAAGCAGAGATATCAATGCGTGTGATGAATGAGTTAACACTTAGGGATTAAAAATCTCAGCCTTTGGATGGAGCTGCCAATTATCCCTTCTGATTCAAAGTTTACACATTTAAACGAGAAAGCTAAATATCAGTCCCTTGTAATAAAATGTACATATATAAAAAAAACGCTATCTGGAAACATTATTCTTTCAGTCGTGTTATCTCACTAAACCACAGAGCAGTGCATCTGTTTGGATTAATGCTTTTCAATGACTAAAGCTGCTTTAGATTAGGAAATGTTATTGGAAGCTCCTATTTTATTTAACTTTGGGAAAACGATAAATATGATTAATGCAGAAGTAAAATTCTGTTGCCAAGAGGTTAGCAACGGAATGCTACCAAGTCAATTTACCAATGATAAAGGAAACAGAAAAAACACGTTTATATTATTCTTCAAATACCAACACCGACATTATTACTAACAACACACTATCTATCTATCCAATTTACCAGGATAACTAACTTACTTCACAAAAAGGTGACTAAGCTTGCTTGAATGATCCCATTTAGCTCAGTGCACTTGTTTTTTTTTTTTTAAGGTATTCCACTTGCTACAGTTTAATTCCATGAAGAAACAGATACCATGTGTCGAGGATTATGGATTAGAGAATAAGAAATCCTATTAAATCTTCAAATGAAGAAATGAAGGATTTTTTTTTCTCTGGGATGTCATTTCTAGCTGACGTTTAAAGGCACTCCATAAGTTTCTGTGAATCTAGTGCATTTATCAGGTCTATTCAAAGAAAGGTGAAAATCAGAGGAATTGGCAGGAGAAGAGACAATCTAGACCAAATAGCTGATTTGGAAAGTGAGATAAATGGGAGAATTTTTCTGGTTTGGCTATTTTGACCTAGAATTTTCACTTCTCCAGTCATTCTCCTGAGTTTCACCTTTCTTTGAATAAACCTGTATGTTACTGTTTTCTCTGGGGAAGGGACACAAATATATATCAGTCAGTACATCGACAATACATTATCTTTGATATGTGTATGGTATGTTACAGCTGCACGATGCAAGAGCAGGATTAACAGCTCCAGCTGTTGATTTCTCCTGGCTGGCCTTTTGTCCAGCAGCTGCCTTCTCACACAGCCTTCCCTCTCCAACGGCTTTTTTTCCCCCTTGCGCACGCCAGTGACTTATTTTCATCACGCGTGCGCAAGAGACTGATCGGCAGATAAAGAGGTGAAGGTACCCACCGAACAAGGAGTACCAAACGCTAAGAAGTTGAGCCTGGATCAATAAGGCTCCAGCATTGGTGAGTGTGACTAAGTCTATCTCATATCCAAATCACTGGTTTCAAGCTACGCTATGAGAGCGCCAGCTCTTTCCACTTCCTTGTATTTGAGGTAACCAAGAAGTCGTAATGAAGGGAAGTGGCCACCCTTTATTTGGCCCAGGGCACTCCAAACCAGAGCCGGGATATATTAGGCTCTGTATAGCGTAAGTGTTTCTTTTTCTCACGGACACTCGCTAACCTATTAAGGTGGTATTGTACTATCACCTCCTCTCCTCTTTCTCTCTCCCCTTCGAGGATCGGGAGTCCACTGGAAACATGAAGACACCATATCAAGAAATGCACATATGCTTGGACTGCATATATAAAGGTTGCAACGGATTTTATTTAATACTCACAGCACTGTGTGCAAGGTTTGCTGCTGCAGTTATATAGATACCCAGCGAGATTAAACCATATCTAGCAGCACTACGAGTATTTTTGAGACATGGGAAATACTGTGTGATTGAACTGTATAGTATTCCAAGGACGTGTCTGTGGACATTACTGCAATATAAGCACTTTTTGTCGCATTTGCCTATTTTTCGAACTTTTGGTTGGTACCGCAATATATGCACTTTTTTACTGCATATTTGCAACATCGCACATAGACCACTTACGGTTGCACTTTATCTCCGGTCATTTAGACTGTGCACATATCCCATATTGACTGTTGGGATTCGCCGTTTATTTAAAAACCCATCTTTAGTGGTACTGTATGCACTTTATTCTGCACTTGTATGTCACTAGCACTTTATTTTGTTCAACGATTGCAATATTTGTACGTTAACAGTGCTTATAAATAGTCCTTTAACAGTTCTATTTACCAGCAGTCCATTGAGACTGTGGAGACTTGTTATTTGGGTTTTAAAATTCAATAACCCTTTTCTTATTAGGTATTTTATACCCACCCTTACTATCGTTCTGATAATCTATTGCGCCACTAGGACCTAAGGTTTAAGGCTGGGGTCAGACCAGCGCACTTTTAACGTGCGTTCTGGCGCACATAATTACGGCCGCACTAGCAGCAGATGACGGGCAATGACGGCCAATATACGATGTACGGCCGCACAAAAGTCCGGCCGTGCAACGCAAGTGGAATTTGAACGCATTTTTCTGAGAACGCTGAGCCGCTAGTACTGACGTACTGAGTGCGCAGCTGCGGCATAGCGGCGTGTTTGCGTGATTAGGAGATGTCAGACACTGCTAATGTCCGGCCTACATAACGTCCAGACGCAAAAAGAGTTTTATTGACGATCCGTACAAAATCACGACCGACAATGCGCGTCGTCTGACCGTTTTTGCGCATTCCGTGAAAAAATACGTCAATGCGTTCGGACGCACTTTTTCACGTTCGCGGGGAAAAATGCTTTCGTCTGACCCTAGCCTTAAGGTTTACCTTGGGGAAATGCGGACTGAATCCTGCAATAACTGAGCAGCAAATCATATCACCTGTACTGTGCTTCAGATGTCTGGAAATCCTGCATGCAGATACTAAATAACTAATGACAATCGAAAAAGAAATGTTACAACCTCAAGATATCCCGGACGTCTCTCCCCTGAACGTCTTGATAATATGGGTAAAAAGATAGATTGGGAATCTAAGGAATGATAACAAAAAGAATTCTCATAGTGTATACTGTGCATACAATGTATAGAGGGTGGCCCCTTTTTTTTCGCACTCACAGGAATCAAGAGCGTTAAGGCATATCACATCTACGATGATTACCCCACATGTGCCGACACCGGAGTTCAAGCCTGAAGACTCTTGCCGACACAGGAACCAACAGGACGCCTTCCAGTAGTTTGGTAAGATGTTTATTCGATAAAATTGAATATATCCAACGCGTTTCGTGTATCAAGTACACTTCATCAGGGATAAAATCGCAGAATATAAGCCACAATAAAACAAAAATAAAACAAATTTAAAGTCTGGAAAACGTGGCCTGTTAGGGGGTACTTGTGGACCGCGGTTGGGAACCACCATTTAAATGATGGATTTCCAACTGATCCTGCATGGGGCTCAGAAGTGTGGTAAATCCATTTGGCCACTGGATGGAGACATCTGCATGTGAAATAGGTTATTGCAGAAAGAAATACATTGGGAATATTGCTAAACATTTCTTACTGAATCACTAATTAAAAAATATTGAAAAAAACTAAATCACTGGTTCCTGACAGTTTTTTTATTTTTTTATTTAAATCACTTGGTAAGGAAGGGATTAAAGAGTTAATATGTCTATATAAATTTACATCTCAAATTTTTTCATATTTAGTCCCAGTAAGAAAATGTTCCCTATTTGTAGGAGATAGAACCTATTACAGCACCACATGACGGTTATTTGACAGTTAATGCCTTACTAGTTATTCCTTCGATGGATTTGCCAGATCCACTATGTTTCCCTAAACACATGTTGTTCCTAGGAGTCATGATGATGGATATCACATGAGAAACACACATACTTACATTGAGAATTTCTTATCTGCGTCTTCGGAATTCTAAAAAAAAAATGATGCCCTTTGTATGAACTACCCATCTGGGATATATGCTGACAAATATACTACTAAAGTGATGCTTTACATACGTAATATGTGTAATTACAGTCCATTGGATCCTACTATATACGGTATCCAAATGATGAATGCTAAGGAACCTATGAGGGGTATTCACTGAGGATTGAAATGACAGCTGATTTTGTAAAGATAAATATGCAATTTCCCATTAATATATGCCTTAGTGAATCACTGATTTAGCTTCATGATTTGCCAAGTGTTAAATAACAAAGCTTCCAGAAGACTTAAACTGTGAATCATTTACACCCCTTCCTTTTTTACGGAGGAAAATGATTGTGCAAATTGACGTTTTTGCAATAATTAGAATCACATTAAAATGTCTATTGACATTAACTTATAAAGGGTACAGAAGGCTCAGACTGGCCTCCGGGTACACCGGGAATTTGCCAGGTTGATTTAAGGGTCATTCAGCTGATACGTTTGCAGAACCAGTCAGTCCCTTTGAGCCAATTGGTTGGGTACAAATATGCAAGGAGATGGTGATGTGCGGGCACAGTTTTTTATCCCTAGTGCCCCTGTTTTACACATAGATTGTAATGGAGCCCCAAGTGTATGGTGCACCGTGTTTGTAAATGTACTCTGAAGTCTGGGTATGTGGAAATGTGGAAATGGTTGGCTACGTGTGTTCTTGTGTATGTTTGTGGGAGAAAATACATAGCTGTGCATGTATACATACATAGGTAAGTTTGTGTATGTGTAATTGTGTCTGTACATGTATGGCTGCATGAACGTGTGTGTGTGTGTAAATGTATGGCTAAGTATGAGTGTGGGTAAATGTATGGCTAACAGGGTTATTCAAAGAGAATCGAAAAGTCACCGCACGTTCGGTGACTTTTCGTTCTCTTCAATTCGGTGCGATTTGGCGATCCCATTTCGGCGACCCTGCGGTGTATTCAGCAAGCACCACAGGGTCGTCATAGTGCAGGGAAAAGCTGCCGCAAACCTGCTGAACACCCACCGCAAAACCCAGGCGAATGCACACCGAAACTGGCAAAAACATCTAGATTAACCCCGCCGAACACGCCGGAGAAACCCGAGCAGGAGCCGATCACAGCGCAGAGCAGCCACCGGAAAAACCCAACACCGCAGACGAATGGAGTGAAAAAAAAAACAGTACGCTTGAATGTTTGAAAAGTGAAACGCTGTTTGCAAAGAAACTACAGAACGAAAATGTCTGAAATTTACATATAAGATCCAATGAATGATTATAAAAAGGGCTGTTACAGAAAAAAGAAAAAACGATAAAAAAACGGAAAAAAAATGTCGCGAAAAAATCCTGAAAAATGCCTAAAAGATCCTAAAAAAATTGAAAAATAAAGAGACTTTTAACTGCCGAATATTATAATCAACGGTTTATTAGATATTGGATTAAAACGGGAATATTTTTAACATTGAAGCCTATTGGATTCACCTGAATAAACCTGTCGAATGAAACCACCGAACAGCAGGGAAATTCGGCAACTTTTCACTGCTGGTTTGTGTTCTCTGAATAGACGAAGCATTGCTTCTCTATGGGGATTTCACTGCCCTCGAACAGGCACTGAACTGGCACAGTATGTGCAGGCAATTCGCCAAGATTTGGCGAACTGCCTGCTCTCTGAATAGCCGAATGGCCAGGAAAGGTAACCGTACGCTGAATTTCAGCGTTTGGTTACCTTTCGCCAGCAATTCGTATCTCTTTGAATAACCCTGTAAGTGTGCATGTAAATGCATGGTAATATGTGTGTTTGTCTTAAAATAAAAATTAACCCTATCACTTACAGGATCGAGGTAACTTGGATCCTCAAAGGCACCGTCGGGTGCCCAATAATAAGTTATCTCAATCTGCAGCTGAGCAGGACAAAAGCAAATGAAATTAGTTTGTTGCAAAGAAATTCCATTTGCTTTTAGGCTCCATAACATGCCCTTAAAGGTTTAGCACTGCTGGGCATGATGCTCAAGGTTCTAAAACTGTTTAAAATCCGCTAGGAAAGTGTTTCCCAGCTTGTAAAAGACAGACCCGCAGCTGCATTTGGAAGTGTAGCAACTCCATTTGGCCAGTAGATGACAGACAAGAGGAATAGTTTTGTTGTCTTTCGCGCCGACCCACCTTTATACTGTATTGCGTATGGTTTTTGTGGGGTGAGTGGCGAGGGGAGCGGTTATTCATATCTACATTCTTGGCGCCACATTTAGTCTGTTTTCTTTCTGTAGATGGCGACATCTGCCTGCCTAATTAGTTATTACAGTAAGAAATGCACTGGGAATATTCCCAAATATTTCTTACTGTATTAATAATTAAAATGATTTTCCAAAAACCACTAGTTCCTGGCAGTGTTTTTTTTAAAGGAAAATCATTTGGTAGTGAAGGGGTTAAAAAGGGCTTTTGTGCTTTTTAATTTGCTTGGCCTATTTGTATATTCCAGCCCATCCCTGTACAGTTTGTGAATACAGTTCAGCATGTCCGAATACAGGTTTGTGCTTGTGTGGTGTGCCGTAATGTGTTAAAACAGGGGTGAATGTGTACAGGTTGTCTGATTGGAGTGTTACATTTCTTTTCACAGTCTATTGTGTATGCAATGGAGTGCCAGTATCTATAAATGTGTTAGCATGTTTGCATGGAGTAGCAATATATGTGACGTGATTCATACATTTGTGTATAGTGTTGTTGCATGTTGATACAGAGAAATAGTTATCTGTGTGCTTCCAGTGGGTGAAAAAGAAAACAGGTAAAAGTGATATCGAGACCATTACCTGCTCTCCATATTTCTCCCCATCACCCCAACAAGTATAACTTACTGTCCTAATCCTCATTGGAATGCAAACGAGGAGGATTTATCAGAGGTATGTCGAAGGCACCTACTGTATATAGCAGATTAACCATGTTAAAGGCTGAATCCACTTAACAGTGTTCGCTTGACTTCGGATATAGCTGATGTTTGTGCCAGATTGACATTGTAACACTCCTTCAACTAGTGTGACATTATTAGTCCTCACGTACAGAATTAGCCGTGCATTGGAAGAATAAGGTGTGGGAGTAACGGTACAGTGATGAAATGTCCGTGTATTAGAAGAAAGGAAATAAATGATTGAATATTGCTGTAAATACAATGAAAATCATAATACTAGGGCTATATTATAACCATCACGCTAAAACGGGGAAACTAAGGAGAAAAACCTGTGCCTGCAGGTTTCTCCTTAGCGTACCCGTTTTAACATGATATTACGGTGCAGGCGCTAAACCAGCATCCTCTGCGGGCACGCTGCCAGGAGATGGTTGACACTATTACAAATAAAACAGCAACGGCTCACACTTCTTCCAGGCGAAGAAGGACTTGTTCCCCCCTCCCCCGCAGAGACTGGCACAGAGGGGGGCGCTGCTGCCGTGATGTTGGGGGGTCGTGAGGAGTTGGGCTTCCGTCCCGATGATCCTTTGGGGGAACCTCTGCTCCGGTCCACAGACGCTCTGTTGGCCGCATGGAAATCAGCCAGCTCACCAGCTTCCAGGGCCGTCTCGGGTTTGCGATCCAGAAGCCATTCCTGGATCTCCATTGGGCACAGCTGCACAAACTGCTCTTTGATTAACAGGTCTTCCAGGGCATCCAAGGTGTCAATCTTCAGCCCCCCTGACCCATTGTCGAAATAGGTTGGTCAGGTGGCTCACGACTGCAGAGTAGCTCTCCGCGGCCTGCTTCTGCAAGGACCTGAAATTTTTGCGATATACCTTTGGCGTGAGGTTATAACATCTCTGCACCTTTTAGTCCAGGAGTGAGGTACCTGGCCCTTTGCTCCTTGGGCAGCTGGTACTGTCGACAAGTCTTTTCAAAACTTCGTAGGAACACATCCAGGTCCCCATCTTTGTCCAGAGTGGGAAAGTTCTCAGCACGAGGTCTGCACGTAGAGAGATCTGCAGCACCCGCAGGGGCAGGAGATAATTGCGTTCGGCCTGCCTGGGCCATAGCGAGCTGATGTGCCCGTTCGGCTTGCCGCTCCGCCACTTCTCGCTCACACGCAGCCCTGCGCTCCGCAGCTTCTCGGTCTGCTTGGCGCGCTGCCGCCTCTTGCTCGGACTCAGCTTTGTGCTCCACAGCTTCTCGCTCAGACTCAGCTCTGCGCTCCGCAGCTTCGCACTCAGCTCTGCACTCCTCTCGCTCTTGGTACTGCAGGATGAGCTGAAGCCGCATCTGAGAGTCCGCAGAGTCCACATGTTTTAAAACAGTCTGCAAGTAAACATCCAGGGCAGTATCACCCTTGGGTGAAGCACTTGACACTATCCTTTCCACTGGACTAGCGCTTCCTTCAGTTGGGTCAAGCGTGGTACCCTGCTCTGCTGCGTCCTGGACTGCTTGCCTCACCTCATAATCCTCGAGGGCTTGCAAAAGTTCATCCTTCTTTTTATCCTTCGTCGAAATATTTTTGTCTTTACATCATTGTTCCAACGTTTTTTTCGATGGTTGTTGCGACATTCTCATTCCAGCCAAATAAAAGATAGAAAAGAAAAACAAAGAAGGGGAAGGGAACTGCTGTGTATTGTGTAAATTCTAATAAATGCACTGAGTTCTGCTCTGGAAATTGGAAAACCAATTTCTTTAGTATCTGGATCTATGTTGCTTCACAGATCCAAATACTAACCTGATATCCCACCGCTTGCCACCAGTTGTCACGACCACTACGCGTGCTGCTGCGAAAGATGCCGGGTTACGCCACCCTCTATCTGTCCCTACACACTTCTCTCTCGCAACAGGGGCGCAGAGCGTGATATAATGATCCCAGGATTGCAACGCAGTACAAGTCTTCTCTTGAAGCGGGAATGACTACGTCTCCCACAATCCCTGGTATCACTTTCCTATTCTATTAGTTACGCTGCCACCAGTCCTCATGGACACTATACGCGTCGCAGCAGGAGACGCAGGGCTAAGCAACCGCACTATCTGCCTATCCTAGACTCGGACAGTGACTGCAGACCCCACAATCCCTGCCGTCCTCGACGACCGCAACTCACAATTTCTTATGTACCCGAGCTTAAAACAATCAGCAATTACTCCAATCTCTTAGTTAGCGTGGATCTCAGCAGCCAGAAGCAGAACTTAAATAGGTTAGGTTTATTTAAGATATAGAACAAAGATATATATAATCACAGTGCATTTGTTACAGGAAAAATTATAGCTAGAATAAATCAATTAATTACACACTACACTGCAAATAAAAGAAAAGGGTTAACCACAGAGCCTTACTTATGACAAACTAATCAGTAAGCTAGCATCGGTGCCTCCTCGAGCCTGGAGGTAGAAGCATGGACAGATCAGTCATCTTTCGAATGTACCCCAAGTGATCAGCAATAGCACATGGCCAGTTTTCAGAATTTATACACTTCCTGGTCCTTTCACCCCACCCACAAATGGCCCAGCCTCCTGCACTACATATCCCAAAGTTCCCCTCTCCGGAGCATGCTCGGTACGCTTCGTCATTAATCTTTAATTGCCCAAAGGTGTCCATCTTCCCCAGGGATCAAGGATGTGCTTCCTGTCTTTGAAGATAGGGCCTAAATATTGGTGCCGGGTTGGCTCCCAAGGTGCGACTAACAGGCTACACGATATGTCAGTTCACAAAAGACATTCCATTTTACAGCTACGTGTTATATCCTTCCCCCAGGGGAGAAAGCTAACCATTTTAATTACATTTTAGCACTCACCCTCAACAGCTGTGGACACAGGGATACGCTTCCCAAATGGTCAGACACAAATATGAATATGACTCTATATGGAGGAGATAGGTATAAACAGGCGCATAGACACATATACACAGGCAGACCCTTATATAGATAGAAATACAGATCTAATCTGCCACAGCTAGCACTAGCTCCTAGCTGTGATTTAAGTTTTGAGTTAACCGCAGCTTGGCGTAATTAGCGTTAGGACTTTGTAATACTAACGCTAATTAACTCTTTGCGCTCCCCATGTTAAGCATAGGGAGGTCAAAGTACAGTAAGCACGTGCTGTAAAAAAGCAAGATTCGAATCGCTAACGGTTTTTTTAACCCGTTAGCATTCAGATTGTAATATAGTCGGCCCACGCTAGGGCAACCAGGGCTAACGTTAACGCTCACAAAGGTGAGCACTATCGTTAACGTTACTAATGTAATATGACCCCTAGTCATTTAATCCTAAAAGTACATCCTTAAAAACATTGTTGATTTGCTTTGGCACTTTTTTTTGCAATTTATCAATCTGCCATAAGATGAAGAGTCGCCACCTTAACCTCTAAGCCCCAAAATAGAAGGTAGTAGCTTCCTACTACTGACAGGGTTATTCAAAGAGAATCGAAAAGTCACCGCATGCTAGGTGACTTTCCGTTCTCTTCAATTCGGTGCGATTTGGCAAACCCATTTTGGTGACCCTGCGGTGTATTCAGCAAGCACCACAGGGCCGTCATTGTGCAGGGAAAAGTCACCGCAAACCCGCGAAACACTCACCGCAAAACCCGGTGAACGCACACCAAAACCCACAAAAACATCTGGATTAACCCTGCCGAACACGCCGGAGGAACCCGAGCAGCCGCCGATCACAGCAGAGCAGCCGCCGGAAAAAGTCGACACCGCAGACAAATGGAGTGAGAAAAAAAAAAAACTACGTTTGAATGTTTGAAAAGTGAAACGCTATTTGCAAAGAAACTAACGAAAATGACTGAAATTTACATATAAGGTCCAATGATTGATAATAAAAAGGGCTGTTTCAGAAAAAAGAAAAAGCGATTTAAAAATAAACGAAAAATAATTCGCAAAAAGATACCAACAATACCTAAAAGTTCCTAAAAAATCTTTTCCTAAAGAGACATTTTTACTGCAGAATATTATAATCAACGGTTTATTAGATATTGGATTAAAACGGGAATATTTTTAACATTGAAGCCTATGGGATTCGCCTGAATAAACCTGTCTAATGAAACCACCAAACAGCAGGGCAAGTCGGCAACTTTTCCCTGCTGGTTTTCGTTCTCTGAATAGACGAAGCATTGTTTCTCTATGGGGAATTCACTGCCCTCGAACAGGCAACGAACAGGCACCGTATGTGCAGGCAATTCGCCAACATTTGGCGACCTGCCTGCTCTCTGGATAGCCGAATGGCCAGGAAAGGTAACCGAACGCTGAATTTCACTGTTCGGTTACCTTTCGCCAGCAATTCGGATCTCTTTGAATAACCTTGTAAGTCTGGATGGAGTAGAGGTAGCATCACTGCTCTATAGCCGTGGAGACACAGTTTCAAATCCCAGCAAGAGCACCTCTCCAGTAAGTGTCCTTGGGCAAGACACCTAACGGTACATACTAGCCATCCAGGACATACTTGAAAACTAGAGAAATTTCAATGAATCCTTCCTGGTAAGATACTTTCTCAAAAAAAAAAAAAGTCTCTAGCACAAAATACTCAATATGCTCTTTTTGATACCTTGCTTTAAATACATATTACTTTTCACTGTCCTTATCCATTACTATGCTAAAATAACAGAGTTTTTAAAAATAAAGAAATGTTCTGCCCGACACACTAAGCTTTAGAGCATTATGACTGAACAGCAACAAACACTAACTGAATGGCAAATGAATCCAGCAGAGCTTTTAAATTCATTTCTAATTGGATACAGAGTCTTGGCTTATCTATAAAAAGTGGGAAAAAAAATTCTGAAAACACAATATATTTGTCTTATTTCAAAGACAAACACAGTACTTTATGCAGCGTGTTGAATTCTAAAGGTCAAATTCATCTAAGCTTGTACGAGCCACAGAATACTAATTAATATAGATATCTGTTATGTATTACTTTTCAAGCTCTTGGATTTATTATTTTTTTTTAAAAAAAAATACGGATTTTGGAGATTTGGAATATTTCCAAATATCTTTGACTCTATTTTTATTTATTTTGCAAAACTGCCATACTCAGGATGGACGGGTGCCAAAAGAAGACTTGTATGATAAGGCTATTGCTATTTGTGTTTACATGCTATCCCAGAAATAATTTAGCTCCTGAGATAAGTACAGTAGTTCATGTACTTTGTGCAAAGCTGAACATCAGGGCCGATAGAGGTTAGTGTTCTTTCATTTATAGGAATGATAAAATATGCTTTGAAGGAAGAAACAGTCAGAGATCCAACAAGTTTGTTTTCTACTGAGATTCACCCAACGGCATTGTTGCAGTGAGGGAAATATGTCACTGTATTATTTGGAGAATGCCAGTTTGTTCTTTCCTGTTTTCTTGATATAAGAAGTGCATAATGGATGAGGGCATACACTTTCAGATGAACTGAGATTAATTAGAATTTTGGGCGATTTGGCGCTTCATAATAATCAAAAATCAACGAAAGGAGACCTCAACAAATAAATGGAATTTTTTACATGAGATTTGCTTCATAGCAGTGCAACCTGCTGTTGCATTGCATTAAACGGGTTTGGGTCGAAATCCCTACAACCAGGTTCCCTAATGCCAAAATCTCGACGGCCAACTTCCCTACATGGCCAACGTCCCTACACAGACAACTCCCTGATGGCCAACTTCCCTACACGGCCAACTTCCCTACACAGACAACTCCCTGACGGGCAACTTCCAGACATCCAAAATCCCAGCGACTAACACTAACCCTACTCCCTAACTCCCTAAACCTAGCCCTAACCCCCCTAAACCTAGCCCTAACGCTAACCCCCCAAACCTAGTGATAACCCTAACCCCCTAAACCTAACCATAACCCCTTAAACCTAGCCCTAACCCCCTAAACCTAGCCCTAACCCATACCCCTAAACCTAGCCCTAACCCTAACCCCCAAACCTATCCCTAACTCTACCCCCCAAACCTAGACCTAGCCCTAACCCCCTTAAACCTAGCCCTAACGCTAACCCCCCACACCTAGCGATAACCCTAACCCCCTAAACCTAACCCTAACCCCCTAAACCTAGCCCTAACCCCCTAAACCTAGCCCTAACCCATACCCCTAAACCTAGCCCTAACCCCCAAACCTATCCCTAACTCTACCCCCCAAACCTAGACCTAGCCCTAACCCCCTAAACCTAGCCCTAACCCCCTAAACCTGGCCCTAAGACCCCTAAACCTAGCCCTAGCCCTAAACCTAGCCCTAACCCCCCTAAACCTAGCCCTAGCCTGCTAAACCTAGCCCTAACCCCCTTAAACCTAGGGTTAGGGTGTTAGTTTTAGGGTTAGCAGCTGGGATTATGGATGTCTGGAAGTTGACTGTGTAGGGAAGTTGGGATGTCCGGCACTTGTTCTGTCTGGAAGTTGGCTGTCGGGATGTTGGCATTAGGGAACCTGGCTGTAGGGATTTTGTCCGGCACGCTATTAAACTAACCACTTCAGACCCCTATGCCCCCACCATCTCCACTCATGGATGTGGGCTTAAATCAGAAAAAACAAAGAATACCATACCAAGCTTAACAAATTATCTAGTGGAAGGAGATCTCTCTTCTTCAGGACATCACACTTACAAAAGTTTCTAATGCTGCAGAAATATGGACGTCCACCTTCTTGCCATACAATTTTGTTGAGCCATGGGCAAAACTTTGCTGTAGAAGTTTCCTCGACAAATCTCTCAAGACATGTCTTCACAGAGCTTAACAGTTGACCCTGATCTGGGCATAATGGCCTCGGCTTCTCGTGTGTTCGATCTGCATAGAAGTAGCTCATCAGGCACTGATCCATGAATCTACATCAGAACATCTTCAGGGTTATTCAGAGAGAGGTGAAAACCAGGAGAATAGCAGGAGAAGAGAACAATCTAGTCCAAATAGCCGATTTAGGCCCCTATTACATTCTTCGCGCAGTGTGTTTTGCGTGCGCGAATGCGCATTTGCGTGAGGGGCAAAACCCTTTGCGCTGAACGTCGTATTACAACGTTCACGCAAATGATGCTCGTTAACGATTAACGCAAGTGACCCTGCGTGAACGAAATTTTGTGCGCGCATCCCATGCTTAACATTGTGAGTGCAAATGCGTTCGTGCGCTGGTACGCGGATGATATTACAATCTTCGCGCAACTTTTTACGAATGACGTTTGCGCGCATTTTCTTAACGTCTTTGAAAAGCTGGTGGAACTGCAAATCGGAACATTTTGGCCGAAACGAAAAACACCAGCACGAAAAAAAAAATACAGCACAGTATAGTTACACATGCTACACATATCCAAACAATAAAATTGTGAATTCGTGCGTATTTTTTTTATTGCTGCAGCATGTATACTCAGATTTACTTTGACAGGCGCAAAAAATTAAGTGAGTCAATTAAGGTAAATTGATGTCAAATAAGGTTCTTAATTCTGATTGGCTGAATCCCGCGAAAAAACCAGTCCACACACTGATTTACGTGCGCTACGTTACTGCACGCGTATTACACTTCGTTTTGCACGTCGTTTTTACAAATGTTATTTGTTGACGGATGAGAAAATGCGTTCGGATCGTCATACCACGTTAATTTTCGCGCGATAACGCTGGATGATGTGCGCAAAACAATTTGCGCTGCACGAACGAAATTGCACGAAGAATGTAATAGGGGCCTTAGAAAGTGAGATAAATGGGAGAATTTTTTTGCTTTGGCTATTTTGCCCTAGAATTTTCACTTCTCCAGTCATTCTCCTGGTTTTCACCTCTCTCTGAATAACTCTGCTGGTCTTTGGTTTAGTGTACCTGCCACATGGGTACACAGAACAAAAATGTCTTCTATATTATATCGTCCTCCACACTCAATATTACTTTGACTAGACTAAATGATAGAGCGAAAGAAAGAAATTAAAGCATTGTGGCATAGAAACATAGAAACATAGAAAAATGTCGGCAGATAAGAACCTTTCGGCCCATCTAGTCTGCCCAGTTACAGTTGTGTTCAAAATTATTCAACCCCCAATGCTGTAAAGGGTTTTAGGGAATTTAGTGTACATTTGTAATTGTATTCAGAATGAAATCCTACAAGGACTTTTTAAAGAACCATATGCAACTAAAATGACATCAATTGGTTTTGTAATACACTAGTAAATGTTTCTTTTGTGAATTCTTCATTGACACAATTATTCAACCCCTTAAAGACTACCACTCTGAAGAACAGAGGTTCATTCAAGTGTTTTCAATCAGGTATTGAAAACACCTGTGGATGTCACGGAGCAGCAATAAAGCATAATAAGCACCAATTAGGCAGCTTTAAAATGACTGTGATACTCAGCTCCTTCTAGACATTTACTGGTGTGGTTACAAACATGGTGAAGTCAAGAGAATGGTCCAGGAAGACAAGAGAAGAGGTGATTACTCTTCACAGGAAGGGCAATGGCTATAAGAAGATTGCAAAGATGTTAAACATACCAAGAGAGACCATAGGAAGCATCATTTGCAAATTCAAGGCAAAGGGCACTGTTGAAACGCTACCTGGTCGTGGCAGAAAGAAGATGCTGACTTCGACTGCTGTGCGCTACCTGAAGCGTAGAGTGGAGAAAAGTCCCGTGTGACTGCTGAGGAACTGAGAAAAGATTTGTCAGATGTGGGTACTGAAGTTTCAGCTCAGACAATACGGCGCACACTGCGTAATGAAGGCCTCCATGCCAGAACTCCCAGGCGCACCCCCTTGCTGTCTCCAAAGAATAAGAAGAGTCGACTGCAGTATGCCAAAAGTCATGTGGACAAACCACAGAAGTTATGGATAGTGTTCTGTGGACTGATGAAACAAAATTAGAACTGTTTGGGCCCATGGATCAACACTATGTTTGGAGGAGGAAGAACAAGGCCTATGAAGAAAAGAACACCTTGCCTACTGTGAAGCATGGCGGGGGGTCAATCATGCTTTGGGGCTGTTTTGCTTCTGCAGGTACAGGGAAGCTTCAGCGTGTGCAAGGTACCATGAATTCTCTTCAGTACCAGGAGATATTGGATGACAATGTGATGCAGTCCGTCACAAACCTGAGGCTTGGGAGACGTTGGACCTTTCAACAGGACAATGATCCCAAGCATACCTCCAAGTCCACTAGATCATGGTTGCAGATTAAAGGCTGAATTATTTTGGAGTGGCCATCGCAGTCACCTGACTTAAATCCGATTGAGAACCTCTGGTGGGACTTAAAGAAAGCAGTTGCAGTGCGCAAGCCTAAGAATGTGACTGAACTGGAGGCTTTTGCCCATGACGAATGGGCGAAGATACCTGTAGATCGCTGCAAGACACTTGTATCAAGCTATGCTTCACGTTTAAAAGCTGTTATAACTGTAAAAGGATGTTGTACTAAGTACTAAGATCGAATGTCACTTGGGGGTTGAATAAAACTGATAATGATGTGAGCACAGAAAAGACATTTGTGGTTATTTCATTATAAATGTTATGTTATATTTGTCTGACCTACACGTGCCTCTTTAATTTAATTGTAAGCAAGATGACTGAATGATCAAAATCAATGTCAAACTGGCCAAAACACTCAATTTCAGTGGGGGTTGAATAATTTTGAACACAACTGTATATGGATACTTTACCTGGATTTATCTTTTGTTTAGGATAACCTTATGCCTATCCCATGCCTGCTTAAATTCAATTACTGTTTTGTCCTCTACCACTTCTACTGGAAGGCTGTTCCATGTATCCACCACCCTCTCAGTAAAATAATGCTTCCTGATGTTACTTTTAAACCTTTGCCCCTCTAATCTAAGACTATGTCCTCTTGTTTTGCTACTTTGTTTCCTTTTAAATATACTCCCTTCCTCTACCTTGTGGATTCCCTTTACGTATTTAAATGTTTCTATCATATTTCCTCTGTCTCGTCTTTTTTCCAAGCTGTACATGTTAAGATCATTAAGCCTTTCCTGGTAACTTTTCTCCTTCAAGCCGTACACCATTTTAGTAGCCCTTCTCTGAACTCTCTCTAAGATGTCTATATCCTTCTGGAGATACGGTCTCCAGTACTGCACATAGTACTCCAAGTGAGGTCTCACCAGTGCTCTGTACAGTGGCATGAGCACTTCCCTTTTCTTACTGCTAATACCTCTCCCTATACAACCAAGCATTCTGCCAGCATTTCCTGATGCTCTATTACATTGACTACTTACCCTTAGATCCTCTGAAATAATAACCCCTAAATCCCAACCCTCAGACCATGCCATGACCCTCTGGATCATTACCTAGTTTTGCGAGTAAGAAGAGGATAATCTATTCTAATAAAGATATAGGCAGTTGAGGGTGAGGAGAAATATGCACCAATATGAAGGGATCCAAAGTGTCAGAAAAGATGTGCGATTTCCTGTTAATCAGCTTTTAACTGAATTCCAGAATGTTGATAATGTAATTGGCAGAATTTCTCAAACTTTTGAGGAACAGAGAATTAAACCCTCTATATATGCAAATCTATACACAAATCTAGAGCAACACTGACAAATACATGCAGAAATACTGTTTTGGATGCCGGTGGTTGTGGCTCCAACAAGGGGACTGTAATGCTGAGAGGGTTACTCATAGATTAGTGTCTTGCTCTGCTAACCCAAGGTCCAAGAACCACCTTGGCCATGGAGCTAAATAGGATCTGTAAACCATTTAAAATAATAATAATAATAATAATAATAATAACAATGGACATCACACAAATTTGGAAGTTGACAAAAAGACAAAGTTATATAGGATAAAGGTCTTTTTATAAATTTGGTTTGTGTTCCCTCCAGTTGGGAAGGGGGGAGTAGCTACGGGGGAGTGATCATACTATTGTCATTTATATACATGAGAAAAAAAAGACAGCAAAAAGTAAAAAATTTGAAAAATAATGTATTTTAATCTACAATGAGTTACAATTAGTTTAATGATAACTAGTATTATAACATCCTTTTAATGTTGCAACATGGCAAGAAGCTTTTTCAACAAATATGTGGTGCCCTCACCTACTGTGTCACCCCTCTCCTCTTAGATTGTAAGCTCTCGAGCAGGGTCCTTCCCTCCTACTGTTCGGTGTGTGTAACGTGTATGTATATTCATTTTTCTGTCTCTCCCATTGTACAGCGCTAAGGAATCTGTTGGCACTTTATAAATGCTTGTAACTGTCAATATGATTGTGACACATAAGGAGTTATTCAGAGAGCACCAAAATGTCACCAACATTTCGGTGCTCTCTCGTTCTCCACACTTCGGGGAATCAAATTCCCCAACCCTGCGGTGTATTCAGCATTCACTGCAGGGTTCCCGAAGTGTAAGGAAAACCCAAACGGATCTGTAAAATCCACGGAAAAATGCTGAAAACCCATCAAAAGTCCACTGATAACCTGCCGATAACTCGCCGATAGGATTCGAAAATATCAGATCACTTCGAAACTCCGCAGAAAACCCACTGAACTTACCTGACAATCTGCCATAAACCCACCAAACGTATTCGAAAAAAGCCGTCGATCCACTGAACACAGCGCCGACCAGCCACCAGCTGCCGGAAAAAGCCGACAAGCTGACAAACGGAGTAAAAAAAACTATTGAAACTTTCAAAATTTTAACAGGCACTGTATTTGCTGGCAATTCGTCAAAATTTGGCAAACTGACAGCTTTGTGAATAGCTGAATGGCCCCAAAATGGCACCATACAGGGAAATTCACTGTTCGGTGCATTTTCGGAGTAAGTTCGGCTCTCTGTGAATAACCGTGTTAGTCTAACAATAACCTCCTTTTGATGTTGCAACATGGCAAGAAGCTTTTTCAACAAATCCGATTGTGAAACGTAGTCATTTAGTATGGTCTTAGTCCAGTGTCAGACGAGCGTACTATGAGCGCCTGTACTGACGTGCCTTCCAACGCCGGACGCAGCATTGTGACGTTTCGACGGGGCCGGCCACACGCTGTATGAATTGCGCGCGCTACAGCGGACATGCTGAAAGCTTCCCTGTTGAAACGCTATGACGTGCGTTCGACGGTGCTGTAAAGTGAATTCCTCCATAGAAGGATCAAGCCTTGCAGCGCTGAACACACTAACTGCGCTCAGCGAGGTGGCCTCATGGGCGTCAGAGTGGAAGTAACGTCTACTTTCACGGACGCTCCTTCCGCTCTGAAAAACACTTGTCTGACACTAGCTTTTGTCTGGTTTGAATAGACTTACTGCATGAACGTTTTCTTTATATATTTTTAAAAGTACTGAAAAGTATTTTGCACAAATATGATAATGGAATTGTTTTAGAAGAGACTTTGAAGATTTCTTTCAAGCCAACTGTTCAGTTTATGTTGGACACTGACAGCACATGGTTCTTCATTAAAGGAACACTCTACTGATCATGACCACTTTACATTTAAAAAGTGGTCAGGATGTGAGTGCCCCCCCCCAGCTGCCCGATCTGGCTAAAAAGCTGTGTGAAGTGGAGTTTCCTCCACCCCACCCAGCATAACCAGCAGCAGGGATTTTTTGTATTTCCCAGATGCCGGTCACCAGATCGTAGGACTGCAAATTGCATGGAAAAACTTTTGGGACATCCAGGTTAAGGAGTCCCTGAGCCTAAGAGAATGAGCTGTGCTCGGCGAGGGAGAAAAGGAGAATAAAATAAAATAGGGTTATTCAAAAAGAATCAAAGTCACCGTACGATCGGTGACTTTTCGTTCCCAGCACTTTGGGGCCATTCGGCGTTCCTATTTTGCCGACCCTGCGGTGTATTCAGCAAGAACTGCGGGGCCCCCATAGTGCAGGGAAAACCCACCTCAAACCCGCCAAACACTCGCCACAAACCCGGCGAACACTCACCGTACACTCACTGAAACCCGCAGAAAACAGCTGGATTAAACCCGCTGAACACGCCGGAGAAACCCGAGCAGCCGCCGATCACAGCGCAGAGCAGCTGCCGGAAAAAGCTGACACGCAGACAAATGAGGTGTAAAAAAAACCAAAACCAGTTTGCTTGAAAGTTTGAAAAGTGAAACGCTGTTTGCAAAAACACTACTGAACGAAATTGCCTGGAATTTAAATACAAGATCCAATGAATGATAATAAAAAGGTCTGTTACAGAAAAATGAAAAAACGATTTAAAAACAAAACGCAAAAAAAGTTTGCAAAAAAAATCACAAAAAATGCCTAAAAGATCCTAAGAAAATCTATAAATAAAGAGACTTTTTACTGCAGAATATAATATTAAACGGTTTATTAGATATTGATTTAAAACGGGAATATTTTTAACATTGAAGCCTATGGGAATCGCCTGAATAAATCTGTCGAATGAGACCACCGAACAGCAGGGCATTCGGCAACTTTTCACTGCTGGTTTGTGTTCTCTGAATTGAGGAAGCATTGCTTCTCTATGAGGATTTCACTGCCCTCGAACAGGCAACGAACAGGCACCGTATGTGCAGGCAATTCGCCAACATTTGGCGAATTGTCTGCTCTCTGAATAGCCGAATGGCAAGGAAAGGTAACCGTACGCTGAATTTAACTGTTCGGTTACCTTACGGCCACAGTTCGGATATCCTTGAATAACCCCCAAAGGTTTTTTTGTTTTTTTTAAATTGAGCAGAGGCTGTCAGCAGGATCTGCCCAATTATTTAAGGGAAAAAAAGGGAAACTCTATTATAATAAAACTGTTTGTTTAATTATCCAAATTGACGCTTCAGTTCAGGGCTATCATGGGTCAGAAGTCAAGATTCCTTGGGTATATTACCTAAATTGACCATCCAAAGCTATATCTGTTAGTTATTTACTCCTCTGTATGTGTGAAGCAATGTACAAAAACAGCATTACTATTGCAGTCATCAAAATTCTAAAACATTTTGGAAGAATAGGCCGGTACTTTTTTTTTTTATCAAAAGGAGAGAAAGGAGTTGGGTGATAGCGGAACTCTGCCAATAAGGCCTGAACACAAAAAGGAACTTGTTAGTAAGCATGCAACATTTCAGAATCATCATGGTGATGAATGGCACATCTATCTGAATAAAGAAAAAAGAATTTTCACAACAAATTGAATTATTGCTGTTTCAACAATAGTGAAGCTCCGTAATATTAAACAAAAAATATTATTTTTAAACCGAATATTTTTTTGCCTGTGAAAAGATATATGTATGTTTAACTGTTTCTCGACTTGTCTCCAGCAAAGTTCAGATGTGTAACTATGACAGGTCTTAGCCTTTTGATCTTCTCTAATGAGGTGAGGATCTGTCTTTAAGCCTTTTCAGAGAAAAGATTGTCATGGGGCTACGAGAGATTTAGAACTAGGGATAACTACTACCTCAAAATCGGCAATAGGTCTCCGGGTTTAAATGTCTTTTGTGATGTGTGAATGAAGTGTACATCACAATAACCATGTTTCTTTTTTAGTTTGTTTGGGGTCGTAACTTTACTATATTGTGTATAGTCGTACAGCTGTTCAATATATGTTTGTTCCAGATTTAAGATGTCTGAGTAGATCTAGGATTAAATTTAAGAAAAAATTATGAGCACCCCATAACCAAGTGAGAAAATATGTATATTCATCTAAACTAAAAGAAATGTAAAAATAATAGGTGGAGAGCATCACCTGCCCAATTATTTAAGGGAAAAAAGGGGGTACATTTTTAAAAAGCGTTCCTTTAAGCAAGGGAACTCTAACCTTGGCCTCCCTGAAGTTTATTGCCTACAATTCCCAGAAATCTTTAAATGCAATAAATGAGCCGAGAATCATGGGAGGTGTCGTTCAAAAACATCTGGGGGTGAGAGTTTAGGTTCTGTACGTTAAGCGACGCTAAAATACAGCTGCAATTATAAGAGCATAGAACTATTATTGTGTCTTTACAAACAGCTGTATCTGAAAGATCGCTACTTGTGTAACATTAGGATTGGAGGATTGAGTTATAAAGGAGACATTAGAATTCAGGGAGTAAGGGTTAATGTCGTGGTGCCTTCAGTTAGTGGTAATCATGGTGGATGAGATATGTAACTAGAAGGTTTATAAGTTACTGTGGTAGGGGTACAATTGTGATCTTGTATATACGATCGATCAATGGTAACAGAGAGATCTGCCCAAGATCATGTTAACACAATCTAGAGCTATGCTGTAACAATGAAAATGAAGTTTGTTTCTTGCAAGCAAATTTTGTTTGCTTTTGAGCTCCAACAGGTGCCTGATAAGTTTTAGCCGTGTGGGCATAATGCCCAAGGTGCTAAAATTGTTTGAAATTGGCTAATCGGAATGCCTTGATATCTCAGGTTTTCCACAGCAAATACACGGAACCTTGATTTTGTAGTTCTAACTGCAGTAACTCCTTCTGGCCAGCAGATGGCGCCATATGCCTGCCAAATAGGTTATTATAGGTTAGGTTATTATAGGTTAGGTTATTATACTTTATTTATAAAGCGCCATCATATTCCGCAGCGCTGAACAATGGGTATGATATAGACAGGGTTACAATACATTGAACAACAATTGATAAACTGATACATGAGGAAACGAGGGTCCTATTCCCGTGGGAACTCACAATCTAGAAGGGTTGGGGGTGGAAACAAGAGGAGAGGATTGCAATATGAGAGTGATGGACTGCAAGGTGAGAGCGATGGACTGGTTGAGGCAGTGATGTGTATTAGTGAGTTGGGTGGGAGACTTCCCTGTATAGGAATGTCTTACACGAGATGGACAGATGTGGATAATGGAGGGGTTGGTGGTACAGAGGCAGGAGTTCCATTTTAGGGTGAATGCAGAGTAGAAGAGACAGGGAGCGCATTGTGCAGCAGTATGTGGACATTGGGAATATTGTCAAATATTTCTTACTGTATAATTAAGGCCCTCCAAAGTTTCCCCCACCACAGATAGAGGAGAGGCATGAGAAAGCTTAGGCAGTTTGACCACTCAGATAACATTGAGTGGTCACACTGTGCCGACTGTGCTTCCAACTAAAAATATTTTACGGACAAAAACAGTATTTCAAAAGAGAGCATTCTTTCTCAATGTTAGGTAAACTCAGGGCCGGTGCTAGACTATTTTGCCCCAAGACAAGACCAGCTACTTGCGCCCCCCCCTGAAAAAATTGTTAACTGTTAAAATGCAGGGGAGACCACCCACACTATGCTCACAATGGGGGACACGCTGTGCATGGGGACACACATACAATACAGGGGCACACACTGTCCATGGGGGGCGCACACTTTCTTTCAGTGCCAATCTTACCCCTCCGCTGGTCGTGCCTGGGATCAGCCTGTGCCTCTTTCTTTCGCCTTTTCTTTCATCTGCCTCTTTCTCTTCTTTCATCGGCCTCTTTTTTTTCCTTTCTTTCTTTGTGCCTATTTTTCTTTCTCTCTTTCTTTCGTGCTTTTTCTTTCGTGCTTTTTCTTTCGTGTCTTTTTTCCTGCCTTTATTTCTTTTGTGTTTTTCTTCCTTTTGTGCCTTTCTCTCTTTCTACTATGTCTTTCTTTCTTCTGCCTCTTTATTTTTTTTCATCTGCCTCTGGTGGCGCCTGCATGTCATCTGTTGCCCCCTGCGCTTCACCATAAGACGCCCACCTTCTGTGCCGCTAACGGGGGTCTGCGAGCTGACAATGTCGTCTTTGCAAGCTGCCACTGCTGGCTACATGAGCCGCACAATGAGGAATGGATACAATAACGGAACCTGGGTTGGAGCCAGCTGCGTCCCTAGGCGGCAGTGCGCCCCAGACGGTTGCCTAGCTTGTCTAGTGGGAGCACCGGCCCTGGGTAAACTACTCATCAAACATTAAACTGGAGGTATAACAAAAAGAAAACAATACTAACCTGGAACTAACTGTAAACTTATTCACACAGATGCTGAAGGGAAAGGAATGTCACTTCAAATGCAACCTTTTAAATAGATTCAAATAGAAAACACAGGAAACGAGGGACTTTTAAAAGTACATAACCATGACTAAAATATAAGATCATTTTCTTCTACAAATCTGCATTGTTGTGCATTCAAAGGTGCTTGTTACAAATGTTGCTATTAACCTGAATAAGTACAATATTTAACTATCAATTAGATTTTAATGTGCGCAATATTACATTTGATTGTTTAGTGATTGAATTTATTAGAAATCCGTACTTCTCTCACATAATGTCCAAAAGAAAAAAAAACATAATTATTCATTGTAAATTAACCCTGTGAACGTTTTTTACATTTAGTAATGAAGATAAATGCCTGCAGTGCCTTGAAAAAGGTTACATCTGGCAAGCATTAGCATCAACTACAAAGACTGTCTAAACAATTTTTTTCAGCAAGTATTATTTAGATCCGTCTCTTGCTCTCCCTTCCAAAACAATTTGCTGGTTCCAGAAACACACAGAACCAAAATAATGTCACATAGCGTTGTTTGTTCTCATTCACTCTGAATTTGTTTGTTTAATGGTGGACTAAAAAGTAAAAGGCATGAGAACCCTGGCGTGATTGAGATGTAAATTCGTTTCCACTGACGCATGAAAGCCTTTTCTAAAGCCTGTGAGAACTCTTTAAAAATATTCTCCAAAATCTACCTTTTTTGTGTCACCTGGATTTGAATTGCCATTTAAATGACCTTTGATAGACATCTCCCGTGTGCCTCCTAGATGTACCATATGAAAGCCCGTACATTTTAATGAACGGAATTTCGGCTCTTCAACCAGACAAGCAGAAATCAAGCGACCAGACCTCCTTCTCATCACAACAGGGTCACTTTATAAATAATGAATTCTATAGGTCTGCATTTAAAAAAAAAAAAAGAGAAATCGCAACCCCGCACCATGAATTTTTCATAAGAGAAGTCTGGTCGCATCACCCTTAGAACAATATTTACAACAGTTCCTACAAATGCTTTGCACATGACCTTTCACATCTAATGAATACTAAGTTCGCTTTTATTCTCCAGCATAGAAAAATCCTCCCAGTATTTCCTTTCCCCAGCTGTCCCCTGTAGATTCCAATACATACTTCATTATTCTGTAATTTATTTATGAATTGTACAGTACATGAAAGGCTCTTGGTGAGAATCTCCCCAGAAATCATTTGTTGCTTATCTTACCGCTAAAATATGTGTCTTGTGTTAGTGGGTGGATTGAATAGGACAAAACAGGCAAATACAAACGGAGAAATAAAATTATCAGGGTTATTCAGAGAGAGGTGAAAACCAGGAGAATGACTGGAGAAGTGAAAATTCTAGGTCAAAACATCCAAACCAGAAAAATTCTCCCATTTATCTCACTTTTCAAATCAGCTATTTTGACCTAGAATTTTCACTTCTCCAGTCATTCTCCTGGTTTTCACCTCTCTCTGAATAACCCTGTATATTTTAGCCATAATATTACTGTGTCAATTGTGGAACCCTACAATATACCAGACATGGCTTACTGACAAAAAATTATTTATTATAATTAACATTAAATTAAGTGAGTGCAATTGTTCAAGCCTTTACTTTAGTAATTTTAACCATTTGCATGGCAGAATATGATTAGTGCTTGGGTTGATTGTCATAAGGGGTGAATTCAGGATTCACCACAGGGTCCCTGAAGTGCAGGAAAAGCTGTCGAAAGGATCCGGAAAATCGCCAAAACAAATCGGCCAAAAATCCGCCGATAACCTGCCGATACGATCCGAAAAAGTCAGTTGATCCTAATCGCCGCAGAAAACCTGTCGAATGTACCTGACGATCCACGACAAACCCACCGAACATGATAGAAAAAAGCAGACGATCCGCCAAACGCAGAGGCGACCAGCCGCCGGAAAAAGCCAACAAGTCGACAAACATGGTAAAAAGAAAAAAACGATTGAAACGTTCAAAATTTTAAACGCGGTTTGCACGAAAACTACTGCTATAATTTATGGAATTAACATAAAGTCCTACGTATAATAAGAAAAAGGTCTGCTACAGAAAAAAAAACCCTAATTAAAAAAATCTGAAAAAAAAATCTTGAACAATTCCTAAATAAATTGTAATAAAATAAATAAATAAAGAGTATTTTTGCTGAAAATTAAAAGAATAGACGGTATAATAGATATTGAATAAGACCGGGAATAATTTTTGCATTTAATCCTATGGATTCGCCTGAATAAACCTGTCGATTGAGAACACCAAACATCAGGGCATTTCACTGACATTTTTGTGCTGTTCGGTGTTCTTTGTTAACCATTGTTTCTCTATGGGGGCGTTCACTGCTGCCGAACAGGCACCGTATTTTGTTGGCAATTCTTCAATATTTGATTCGGTGCAATTTCGGGGCCAGTTCAGCTCTCTCTGAATAACTCTGTTAGTTCTCCATGATCGTGATATAATGTCCATTACTTTAAAAAATAGTCCTGCTGATGAGTTAAAATAAACGTATTTAAATCAAAATTGGAATTGATTCAAATGACTGTGACGGCCAGATGAATTAAATTTACAAATAGCACACAAATAAATTTGGAAAGTGAGATAAATGGGAGAATTTTTCTGGTTTGGCTATTCTGACCTACAGGGTTATTCAAAGAGAATCGAAAAGTCACCGCACGTTTGGTGACTTTTCATTCTTTTCAATTCGGTGCGATTTGGCGATCCCATTTCGGCGACCCTGCGGGGTATTCAGCAAGCACCACAGGGCCGACGTAGTGCAGGGAAAAATCGCCGCAAACCCGACGAACACTCACCGCAAAACCCGCCGAACGCATACTGAAACCCGCAAAAACATCTGGATTAACACCGCTGAACACGACGGAGAAACCCGAGCAGCCTCCGATCACAGCGCAGAGCAGCCGCCGGAAAAACCCAACCCCGCAGACGAATGAAGTAAAAAAAAAATCAAAAAACGCTTGAATGTTTGAAAAGTGAAACGCTGTTTGCATAGAAACTACAGAACGAAAATGTCTGAAATTTACATATAAGATCCAATGAATGATAATAAAAAGGTCTGTTACAGAAAAAAAGAAAAAACAATTAAAAAAAAATAAAGGAAAAAAATTTTCACAAAAAAAAAGGAAAAAAGCTTAAAAGATCCTAGAAAATCTATAAATAAAGAGACTTTTTACTGCAGAGTATTATAATCAATGGTTTATTAGATATTGCATTAAAACGGGAATATTTGTAACATTGAAGCCTATGAAATTCGCCTGAATAAACCTGTCGAATGAAACCACCGAATGGCAGGGCAATTCGGCAACTTTTCACTGCTGGTTTTTGTTCTGTGAATAGCCGAAGCATAGCTTCTCTATGGAGATTTCACAACCCTCAAACAGGCACCGAACAGGCACCGTATGTGCAGGCAATTCGCCAACATTTGGCGATCTGCCTGCTCTCTGAATAGCCGAATGGTCAGGAAAGGTAACCGTACGCTGAATTTCACTGTTCGGTTACCTTTCGGCCACAATTCGGAGCTCTTTGAATAACCCTGCTAGAATTTTCACTTCTCCAGTCATTCTCCTGCTTTTCACCTCTCTCTGAATAACCCTGAAAGTTTCCAGCAATGTGAAGGTACCCCCATAATACTTGATGATACAATCAACATTGTAGTGTTTGTTTCTTTTAGTCACAAAACTCTATTTTCTCGATTTAATTCTTTCGCCTGGATTTTTTATTTTAAATATCGGCTGCCTATGCCAATATTTTTTTCAAAATTTTTTTTCCTTATATTATACTTTGAGGAACTAAAAAGCTTATGTTGAATCGCCTTGGGGTTATTCAGCGCTGCGGAAACTGTTGGCACTATATAAATGATGAAAATAATAATAATAATAATTCGGGGCCCTCTTCCACTGCACTCTCGGTATGTTGATCAGGATCTCAAAAATATAAACATAGACATCCTCATAGTGTAGTATAATCGAGTTTTCAAGGGAGTATATAAATGCAACAAAATGCCTCCTTTCCCTTTCACGAGGCCTAACCCGGCTCAAGGATCTCATACCTTCAAGTGGTAGTTTCCAGATATAATTCTCAGTGCAACCCCACTATACAACAGTTGCATCAAATGGGTTCCACACACAAAGTATATCCCAATTCAACTTTAATCACATAGGATAAAATAATAAAACCTGTATACTTTCCCCTAGTTTCCCTTCCTTCAAACGCTCCCTTAAGACATTCCTGTTTAAGGAAGCCTACCACCCGACTCACTGATACACCTCACTGCCCCAACCAGTCCATCACTCTCACCTTGCAGTCCATCACTCTCACCAGTCCATCACTCTCACCTTGCAGTCCTCTCCTCCTGTTTCCACCCAAACCCTTCTAGATTGTTTATCAAATGTTGTTCAGTAGACATGTGCATTCGTTTTAGTACTAAAACGATTTAGTCCGAATTTTGGGATAATTTAGTTTTAGTATGACTCAAGAGAAACGAAACTGCTCAGTACAAAAAACGAAAGAAACTAAAATAAAATGCACTACATTTTAGTTTCAGTCCTTTTTGTGATATTACATTGAGTGAAGGAGACCAGCAATGAAAAGCGCAACATCCGAAGTTCTGCACCCTCCACATGCCAATGCAATAGGATGTTCTATACAGAGAGGGGCATTAATTAATGCAGGAGGATGTTCTATACATTATACAGAGAGGGGTATTAATGCAGGAGGATGTTATATACATTATACAGAGAAAGGTATAAATTGAGGAGGATGTTCTATATAGAGAGGGACATTAATTAATTAATTCAGGAGGATGTTCTATATATTATACAGAGAGGGGTATTAATTAATGCAGGTGGATATTGGATACATTATACAGAGAGGGGTATTAATTAATGCAGGAGGAGGTTCTAAACATTATACAGAGAGGATCCTTTTTTTTCAGCCCTTTATATCCAGTGGCTGTGAGCACTGACATCGGCTGCTTGTTACATTATCTCTCAGTACAATGTATCAGGCTCAGTTGTTACAGTAACTGACTGTAACAGCGCTCAGAGTTTCAATAAAACAAGGAAATAATATTGTTCTAACCTCTTATATATAAAAATATTATTTACTAGTTTTACTGAAACTCTGAGCGCTGTGATGAGCAGCAGTCAGTTACTGTAACAGCTTTGCCTGACACATTGTGCTGAGAGTGAGAGATACTGTAACAAGCAGCGATCTCAGCCCTCTGAGGAACCACTACAATAGTAATTGTATCCATTGGTTTTCAGATGAATGAAATTAGTTTTCATACTAAAGAACTGAAAACGAATTTCTTTAGCAACTAAATAAATTGCATTTTAGGACTAATCCATTAGTTCAAAACGAAATTTTGTGCTGTGCACATGTCTATTGTTCAGTCTCAATGTATTGTAACCCTGTCTATATCGTGCCCATTGTTCAGCACTGCAGAATATGCTGGCGCTATATAAAGTATAATAATAAAAATAATAATTCTAAAATAAAAGATGTTAGTCCAGCCAGACGCGTTTCACTCTTCTTGAGCGTTTCCGCAGTGGCAAAATATGGTTCTCTAGTCCTCTGCAATGCCAGTTGTTATATACCTGGCTCAGCAATGAACATAATCCAAACCTCGCGACTGCAGCTTTTTTCTTGTCCCCTATACTTCCTACGTTCTTTCTACGCATGCGCACCGTACCATGTTCTCAGACACACTGTCGATCGGGTAATGGCTAGGCGCCATCCTGGACAACTTCCACCTGTCATCCTGCTCTGGTGGGAGTTTCACGTATTCTTACTCTGTACAGTCTAGAACAGTTCATCCCAACAACATTTTCATAAATTATTTATTTAATTAAAATTAAAACATGAATATCAAGAAAATAATCTATTTTAACACTTACTATCACAGAATTACAATGTTTTTGCAAAATTGTTATTTTAATCGTGCACGTCAGCTATGCATTCCAGGTGTCACGGTGGCTCAGGGGATGGGGCGCCTGGCAGCAGCTTCCTCGCTGCTCGCTGGCCAGGCGCCGAATGTAAACGCTTCCGGGGGCGCTCACGTGGGACGCCGAGGGGCGGGGCCTGGCGTTATGACGCGGACCCGCCGGCTTTAAAACCCAGTCTCTCCAATACACCGGTGCCCTGACGTGGTATTCACCTCCCGCAGAGCTCTTGTGTTATTTTGGCTACCTCCTGTGTATGACCCTTGGCATTGGCAAACGAATCCTCCTGTGTAGAACCCTTGGCATTGGCAAACGAACCCTCCTGTGTATGACCCTTGGCATTGGCAAACGAACCCTCCTGTGTATGACCCTTGGCATTGGCAAACGAATCCTCCTGTGTATAACCCTTGGCATTGGCAAACGAACCCTCCTGTGTATGACCCTTGGCATTGGCAAACGAACCCTCCTGTGTATGACCCTTGGCATTGGCAAACGAACCCTCCTGTGTATGACCCTTGGCATTGGCAAACGAACCCTCCTGTGTATGACTCCTGGCATTGGCATTTACTCTGCGCTAGGTTCTGCCCTTAACGTTGGTACCGAGGTCAGTCTATGTGGCACCCTAAGCACGCATCAGACTACCTCTGCTATTACTAAAGTCCTAGGGAGGACTTGTGATCTGGTCTGTACCCCTGTCTGGTGTTTCCCTTTCTTTATCTGTTACCTACTTCATTGTCTATATAGCTTTGCCGACCATTCAAGGATCGGAAGAGTAGAAAGGGAGCTACATAAAGAGATCAATATCTTGGTAGTCAGAAAGATTTGTGACAATACTCTATTCTATACCTCTGTCTGGTGTTACCCCTCGTTTATATATTGTCTGGTAAATTGTCTGTCTAGTATTGCCGACCATTCAAGGATCGGAAGGGTAGAGAGCGGTCTGCGTAAAGGGACCACACTTTTGGTAATCAGAGGGATCCGTGACACCAGGTTTCAACAAAGAACAAATGTGTCAAGCCAAAAAAAAAAAAAGAAGCTTTGTGGTGAAAGGGTTAAGAGAGAATATCTGGAGAGAACACACTACAATGCTGATAATTAGAAAAATAGATGGCTGTACTTATTATAACTGCTTTATTAGCAGCTTGCTGTACTTTTTTTGAGAAAAATACCCTTTAATGAACTAATATGAGATACGTGACATTTTAGTTCATTGTTCTATGAATATTTCTCACAGATCAACAGATTTTTTTTAAGAATCTGCAGGATATTTGTTGTTAACATTGGCTCGATGATCAGAGATTATTTTTCAAAAAAGGAAATTTTCCTTAGAAGAGCGGTATACTCAAGCAATTGAGGCACACAGACAGTACAAGAGGCAACGAGAGGGGTGCACTATTTCTTCAAAGACCACCATACAAAAAAAATATTGATTCTGCCCTGCTTTTTGCACCACAAAGGTGGCTTAGGCCAAGACCCAGGGCCGGCCCTTCCATGGAGCAGGGTGGAGCAGCCGCTCCAGGCAGCCCTTTGTCAGGGGCAGCATTTTGCCACCCTGGCAAAGGCCGTGGCATGGAGAGCGCTCGGCCTGAACAAGGCACGGCCCTCCAGAAGGCTGGTGTTTTGTGGAGAAAGCCAGCCGTGCCCACCCCTCTAGCAGGCTGTGCCCACCCCTTTCGGCAGGCCTCGCCCACCTCTTATTAAAGAGAGACTGGCCGCTTCTTCTGCCCAACGAGTGATACACCGGATCTTGGATCAGAGATATGGAGGTGATTCAGACCTGTCTGACTCCCTGGATAATATTGGTGCCCGTCCGTGTGTATCCAGGGGGCTCTGTTTAATGTGTTGGTTGTTTCCGGGAGAACAGGTTTTGAGCTAGACCTGTTTCTGGGGGAGGGACTTTACGTCTGTTCACTGCAGGAAATGCGTTGCTGGCCAGGATCCGGGATGCTGCAGGCTCAGGGCTCCATGGCTGAGTCTTTTCGATGGAGACGAGCTGGGGAGTGATGATGGGTTCCAAGGAGAGAGGCCCTGTCGCACCTACTACTGCCTTTACCTGTACCAAGCAGGAAGGTCTGACCTGTGTACAACACTCACACTGTCTGGGGGGAGGGGTCATTTACCAGACTCAGACACCTGACCCCTGTATTACACACAGCAATCAATTTCCAGACTGACAGATCAAATCTCTATATAACACTCACTGTGCATGTTGTTATTTTGCAGCCTGTCACAGCCGCTCGCAGCCAGTGAGTTTTATTGCTGCGGAGCTCTGTAATGTTCATACACACCGCACATTACTGAGTTTTATTGCTGAGGAGCTTTGTAATAAGCTCATACACGTTGCATGTTTTTTTGGGGGGGCATCAATTTGTCCATCGCTCCAGGCAGCACAGTGGCTTGGGCCGGCACCATATAGTTATATGCAATCACCTCTACAACCACTCACATTCTTGGCAAATGGGTGAAGGCTGGGGATACTCCCTGGAACATCCTTCTAATATGGAACATGGCTTGCAACAAACATTGACTTACACACATGGGGCTCTATTCCAAGGTTGGTGCAAACGTAACCAGTGCTGTTGTAAAATTTAACAACTTTGTATTACATATGTCCCACTAAAAAGGGGACGCTAAGGTGGAAAATCTGCACCTGCAGGTATCCCCTTAGCATTGTCGTTTTACCTCCATATTACATGTCAGGCGCTGATTCAGCAGTCTGCCCCGTAATGCAGCGGTAAGACACTGTATACTCAAGGAAGTGCTAATGTGCCACCCAGAGTATCCCCTCCATGCAGCATATGAATCCGCATACTGCAGGGCAGCACCTCTCTGCAGTATAATTAATGCAGCATATGAATATGAATCCACACACTGCCAGGAACTTCCCAGCAGTGTGTGGATTCATATGCTGCATTAATTATAACTCATAAAAAATGAAAAACTAACTGATCTGAAAAATGAATCGGCCCGAATCACCAAATCGATCTGCAGAGAGGTGAAATTTTCGGATGGCCGATATCTAATTTTTGGAAATGCTCCCGAAATATGAAAATGGGGATTTTCGTCTTAATTTGGATTCGGAATGAAACAAATTGCACATCTCTACTAATTACTCTTTGCGCTCCCCATGTTAAGCATAGGGAGTGCAAAGTACAGTAAGCTCGCGCTAGGAAGCGCAATCTCCGATGCCGTAACAGGTTTTTTAATCAATTAGCAATAGTATTGTAATATGGACGGCCCGCGGTAGGGCCACTTAAACTAACGTTAACGCTCACACAGCTGAATGCTAACGTTAGAGTTAAGATTATAATATTGGCCATAGAATATAATAGCTCCGGTAAGTTTGCAAAAGCTCTATTTAAGTTAACACCAACCTTGGAATAGAGCCCAAGGTTTGCTTCTTCAGAATTAAACAACAAAATAATCATTAAAAATAATACCATTAAGAAGCAGGTATCTCACTGCAGTGGAGTATTTAGGTTTTGTGCAGCCCTAGGCTTGACTAAACTCGTGCACCCCTAATTTAAATTTGACACGCCCTTTCCTGTCAAGGTCACACCTCTTCCTGGTTAAAACCCACCCTTCCTCTTTAGGCTCCAACTTTTCTTTGAGCTCCGCCTCTTCCTCTCTGTACATTAAAAGTGGATACCAACTTCCTACTTGTATATTTTGTGTACCATTTCAAATGTATCTATTGATAAATAAAATTATGAAATGTTTAAATTCAACCATTTTTACAAAGATCAGACATGCATGTCAAGTATACTGGATCAGTCACTCTAATTGGTTGAACAATAAAACTCACAGAAATGTGCACTGTGTATGAGTGTATCACAGAGCTCCACAGCAATAAAACCCACAGAAATGTGCACTGTGTATGAGCGTATCACAGAGCTGCATAGCATTAAAACACACAGAAATGTGCACTGTGTATGAGCGTATCAGAGCTGCACAGCAATAAAACCCACAGAAATGTGCTCTGTGTATGAGCGTATCACAGAGCTGCACAGCAATAAAACACAGAAATGTGCACTCTGTATGAGCGTATCACATAGCTGCACAGTATTAAAACACATAAATGTGCACTGTGTATGAGTGTATCACAGAGCTGCACAGCATTAAAACACACAGAAATGTGCACTGTGTATGAGTGTATTACAGAGCTGCACAGCATTAAAACACACAGAAATGTGCACTGTGTATGAGCGTATCAGAGCTGCACAGCAATAAAACCCACAGAAATATGCACTGTGTATGAGCGTATCACACAGCTGCACAGCAATAAAACACAGAAATGTGCACTCTGTATGAGCGTATCACATAGCTGCACAGTATTAAAACACATAAATGTGCACTGTGTATGAGTGTATCACAGAGCTGCACAGCATAAAAAAACACAGAAATGTGCACTGTGTATGAGTGTATTACAGAGCTGCACAGCAATAAAAATCATTTCATTCTAAATGCCCCCTCTTTTCTTTTCACCCCAAACCCCCCAACTCTTCTCATTTCATTAAACACCCCACTCATCATCTCATTAACCCCCACTCATCATCTCATTAAACACCCCCACTCATCTCATTGAACACCCCCCACTCATCATTTCATTAACCCCCCACTCATCTCCTCATTAAACACCCCCTGCTCATCTCATTAAACACCCCCCACTCAGCTCCTCATTAAACACCCCCCACTCATCTCATTAACCCCCACTCTAAATTTCATTAAAGCGCCCCCCCCTGTTCGAACCTGCGGGCTGGGCCCAAGGGCAGATCCAGAAACAGGTTTCGGGGGGGCATTCTACCAGTTTTGGCCAAGAGCTGGTGTTGGGTTCGCAGTGACAGGATATTTGCCCCCCAGCTCACATGGATATATTGCCCCCAGCTCACACATGGATATATTGTCCCCCAGCTCACATGGATATATTGCCCCCAGCTCACATGAATATATTGTCTGCAGCTCACATGGATATATTGCCCCCAGCTCACATGGATATATATTGTCCCCAGCACACATGGATATATTGCCACAGCTCACATGAGTATATTTGCCCCAGCTCACATGGATATATTTGCCCCAGCTCACATGGATATATTGCCCCCAACTCACATGGATATATTGCCCCAGCTCACATGGACATATTGCCCCCAAGCTCACATGGACTTATTGCCCCCCGCTCACATGGATATACTTGCCCCCAGGCTCACATGGATCCTGGGTCCTGCCTGCTACCTCTCTCCACTGCGCACATCTGCATCACGTTATATGATCAATTCCTCCCAGCGCACAGTAGCAGGCTGCCACTGCAGCAATGAGAAGGCAGCACTCGGTGGCCGGTGATTCAGTCACCGGTGGCCGCAGACAGCGCGTCCTGCAGAGTGGCGGGTCACAGTGACCTGCGGGTCCCGTGGGGCGACCGCCCCCTTGAATTTGCCGCTCTAGGCCTAGGCCTTGTTGGCCTAGGCCTAGATACACCGCTTTCTCACTGTATGTTTGCAGACACAGCTTCAGATCCAGCATACATTTCGTCCTACTATTAAGACTTTATCAATATTAAATGATGAGGTTTGGATGCTTCAAATTTATATACAGAGTTATTCAAAGAGATCTGAATTGTGGCCGAAAGGTAACCGAACACTGAAATTCAGCGAACGGTTACTTTTCCTGGCCATTCGGCTATTCAGAGAGCAGGCAGTTCGCCAAATGTTGGCAAATTGCCTGCTCGCTGCCTGTTCGAGGGCAGTGAATCCCCATAGAGAAGCAACGCTTTGTCTATTCAGAGAACAAAAAACAGCAGTGAAAAGTTACCAACATGATCTGCTGTTCGGTGGTTTAATTCGACAGGTTTATTCAGGCGAATCCCATAGGCTTCAATGTTAAAAATATTTCCGTTTTAATCCAATATCTAATAAACTGTTGATTATAATATTCTGCAGTAAAAAGTCTCTTTATTTATAGATTTTTTAGGATCTTTTAAGCATTTTCCGGGAATTTCTTTTGCGAAAAAAAAATTCCATTTGTTTTTTTAATTCGTTTTTTTTTTTTTCTGTAACAGCCCTTTTTGTTATCATTCACTGGATCTTAGATGTAAATTTCAAACATTTTCGTTCAGTAGTTTCTTTGCAAACAGCGTTTCACTTTTCAAACATTCAAGCGTACTGGTTTTGTTTTTTTCACTCCATTCATCTGCGGTGTCATGTATTTCCGGCGGCTGCTCTGTGCTGTGATCGGCGGCTGCTCGGGTTTCTCTGGCGTGTTCGGCGGGGTTAATCCAGATGTTTTGCGGGTTTCGATGTGCGTTCGCCAGGTTTTGCGGCGACTTTTCCCTGCACTACGACGGCCCTGTGGTGCTTGCTGAATACACCGCAGGGTTCACCGAACGTGCAGTGACTTTTTGATTCTCTTGGAATAACCCTGCTTGTCAAGGGATTTATAAAAGATAACCAAAAAAGATAAAATAAACAACCAAGAAAAAATACGCTGCTTTGACTACTTTCAAATCTATTTTGTCCTGCATGGCATCCACGTGCAATTATACACACTCAACCCATCAGGTGCTGGTGAAAAATATATGTGAGCACTCCATGGGAAAAGAAAGAAATGAATTCTTTCATAGATCAAACACTGAAAAAATGACCCCAGGACAAAAAAGGGCTAATTATAACAGAGGCTAATAGTTTGTTCAACCAGTGAGAAGTCAAATTTGGATTTTTAACAAAGGATTTGTTTTTCACAAATGAAATACAGTAGCACTTGAGACTTTATAAATGTTATCCTTTAGCAAATGCCATTACCATTATGGTGATTTATCAGAAGTTAAAAAGGACCAATAACTTATTCTATGGAAACAATAAATTCTTATTCTGCTGTGTGAAAAACATATTAGCCCACTATCCCATAGCGTTATGTCATCTTGAAGATTATAAAGGACCGGATATATACATGTATGTGAACATACCACTGCTAGCAACTAGATATCCGCAAAGTTCTCTCATTTATATTTATTTCCTGACAACTGACAAATTCCAAGACAAGCAATTCAAAGTAAAAGGTTAATTTGTTTAAAAGATTTCTCAAAGGCTTTAACAATAAACATTTTAAGATAAAAAATCTAAATATAAAACAGGATACTTGCATTGTCATTTATAGATCATGGTTAATCACTAATTTAAGAGCTGTCATGCAATGATCAAAATTATTTTGACTGCACGTACTGCACTAGAAAATAAATATCTCCCATCTACATTTTTCCTCTCAACTCCTATCTAAGGGCTGTATTCCATAGTTGTCGTTATGGTAGCATCTCGGTATGTGAACATTAGCATTAGTAAGCTAAACGTCTGGCATCGATTTTCCAAAGTTGACGCTACACTGGGATGAAATCAGGGCCGGATTTATAACTAGGCAGAGTAGGCATGTGCCTACATGTGCATGCCACAAGGGGACATACCGCCACCTGTTACAAAATTGGGAGATGGAGCGGACCAGTGAGAGGCTCCTCACTCAATATTTATCACCATCAGCTTTGGAATAGTAGTGGCGACCAGCCAATGACTGCTTGGCATTTAAATGGTATACCCCAAAACACACCACATTGGGTGGGGGCAAAAAGGTGTTATGGTAGATATTCTGATCCCCATATGCAATACGTTTTTAAGTGTGGTCAGGGTTTAATGGTAAGAATTAGAAAAATATGTCAGGTGATGGAAGTGTAGAGCAGGAGTCAGCAGACCACGCAGGAAAAGGCAGGGTACAATACCAAGGAGCAGAATCAGGAGAAGGGGCGGCCAGCAGGGATAAAACTGGACTGCTGTGCGGTTGTCAGATGCCAGCATTCACAGCCGCCAATGAGGCTGAGTCCTGTAGGGATTGAGGTAAATACTGAAGTGGGCAACTAACCCCTCCCACAACGCCTACAGCCTTTACAGTTAATATTCTTTTAACTCTACCATGGCAGCTGAGCAGCAAGTGCGATCCATCTACCACAGAAATAATGCTTGAGCCATTAATGGGCTTCATCTTGTGATTTATTGCAACTAGGGATTTGCATGCCTGAAATTTTTTTTTTCGTTTAGTTTCGTTTTTAAATAATTTCATTTTCGGAATTTCGGAACTAATTTTGTTTTGTATTTTGTTTTGTTTAGTTTCGGATCGATTCAAAATGTTGTATCGATTTGAAATTTCGAATCGATTCGAATTTCATATATCAATTTGATAGTTTATATCAGTTCGAATTTTGGATCACTAAATAAAACCCCAATTAAACAAATTTTGCTGTTAAAAGAAAAGCTAGGATTAAATACTAAGCTGTGTCACAGATTTACAGGGTTATTCAGAGAGCGTGAAAAGCAGGAGAATGACTGGAGAATGAAAAATTCTAGGTCAAAATAGCAAAACCAGAAAAATTCTCCCTTTCATCTCACTTTCCAAATCGGCTATTTTGACCTAGAATTTTTCATTCTCCAGTTATTCTCCAGTCATTCTCCTGCTTTTCACGCTCTCTGAATAACCCTGTTAGTATTTGAGTCAAATTAACCAGTGAAACAAAATTTATTTGTTTCATAAAGTCCTTTGCTGACTATTACTTGTATTGTAAGTTAAGATCAATTCGATAGTTGATATCAATTTGATAGTTCATTTCAAATTCGATAGTTGATATCAATTCGAATTTTGGATCACTAAATAAAACCCCAATTAATCTAATTTTGCTGTTAAAAGAAAAGCTAGGATTAAATTAAGCTGTCTCACAGATTTAGTACTTGAGTCAATTTAACAGGGACAGGTGCTTGTGAAACTGTGAAATGAAATTAATTTGTTTTATAAAGTTGTTTGCTGACTGCATTACTTGTATTATATGTAATTTAATTCAAGATCAATTCGATAGTTGATATTGATTCGAATTCCGGAACACCAAAAAAAAAAAAAATTACCTTCTTTTTCGCTCCATAAGACGCACTTTTTCCCCCCAATAAAGTGGGGGGAAAGTGTGTGCGTCTTATGGAGCGAATACTGCGCGTTGCAGTGTTCGGCTCCCTGCGAGCATCCGAAGCTATGGAGCTTCGGGCGCTCGCCTGGGGGAACCACGTCACCAGCCGAGTTCTCTCGAGATCGCGGCTGGTCACGTGGCTCCCCCAGGCGAGTGCCCAAGCTCCATGCCGCCGGACTCTCAGAGGGAGCCGAACACGCGGCGGCAGCAGTGGCAGGAGGTGAGCTGGGGCCTGGGGGCAGTATCCATGAGAGGAGCTGGGGCATTATCCATTATTACACTATTTGATTTCAGAATATTTTTTTCCTGTTTTCCTCCTCTAAAAACTAGGTGCGTCTTATGGTCAGGTGCGTCTTATGGAGCATTTTTCTTTTTTGATGATGACAGTGTAAAACGAAAATCAATCATTATATACCGTTTCGTTTTGAATTTGTATCATATAGATTCTTTATTTGGAAGTACTTCTGAAATACGAATTAATGGATTTCGTTCTGAATTCCGAATTTTTCCGAAATGAATGCACATCTCTAATTGCAACCAAAGCTAAATTGTTGGAAGAAATTTGGACACACCGATGTGACATAGTGCCTGGATCGGTCTGTTTTTGTTTTAAGATGAAGGCATTAACCACCAGGAGGGAATGTATTTGTTTTGCTGCAGGTGTCCCACCTGGAAATTAAAGGGATAAATGGCTCCTGCTTGAGAGAGACAAAAGGGGAATGTTGAGACACAGAGAGAGCTTGAGAGACACAGACAGGATGCTGCTGCCCCTGAGGTGGGAGAGTCTGCAGAATGTTAAACCAAAGGTTGGTTTACATGTTATGTAGAGTCCCAGGTATAGAGAGAGATAGTGAGTTAGTGCTCATGTGAGCAACGACTTTATTTTGTGTTATGTTTTCTTTGCTGTTGTTAAAAAAAGCCTGGAAGATATCATCTGTTAAAGAGACTGTATGTGATGTAAACAATTGCCCTAAAGGACCGTGCTATGGTGTCCTGTGACAGTGCTGGATCACACCAAATTGAATTGTTTGTTTTTTTTGCCTTGCACAGATCTATTATGTAATTCCATCCCTCCCCAATATCACCAATTAATTGTGCACTCATTCCCTCTTTTAATATCTAGCTTGTTTTGTGCCTTGCTTTTCGAAAAATCAGCACCTCTTACTTGATGCATACCTCCCATATGCTCATGCACACCAGAGTATTGTGAGTTTCATTACTGTGCAGCTCTGTGATACATTATACATGCTGCACATTGCTGCAAGTTTTATTGCTTTTGATCTCCATCCCTATACGTCACATTCCCTTTATTATATTCCTTACCTAAACCTCATCCCTTGTTACTTTAAAGCTCACTGCTTCACATGTCAATTTTAAAATCCATAGGGGTTATACAGAGAGCACTGAAATGTCACCGACATTTCGGTGCCCTCTCGTTCCCCGTGCTTCCCTGCACTTTGGGGAATCAAAGTTTCCCATCCTACGGTGTATTCAGCATTCACCGCAGAGCCCCGGAGTGCATGGAAAACCCGCTGAAAACCTAACGAACACTCGCAGAACTCTCACCGAAAATCCGCAAAAACTACGCCGAACACGCCGGGAAAAAGCCGCCGATCACAGCGCAGAGCAGCAGCAGGAAAAAGCCAACAAGCTGACAAACGGAGCAAAAAAAAAACCCAGTATGCTTGAAAGTATCAAAAGTGAAACGCTGTTTGCAAAAAAACTACTGAACGAAAATGTCTGGAATTTACATATAAGATCCAATGAATGATAATAAAAAGGGCTGTTAAAGAAAAATGAAAAAAACACGATTAAAAAAGAAAACAGAAATAAAATTTTGCCATAAAATCTCCAAACATGCCTAAACAATCTGTAGCGCTCACTCCCGGAGGAGGCGCTGAATTTAAACCTCGGGTCAGTCTCCCCGCACTAGGGAATAAATATACACCAGCACTGTTCTGGATTTTATACGTTATATAGTTTACTGATCTCAAATAAACTGGCATATATAAAGCAGCACGGTATACATATATATTTACAGGTGTTCGTAATGCGAGAAACGCGTAGCAGAAAAGGAAAATAAATATTAACCCCTTTGTTGTTGGAATGTGAGTCCCGTACAGGTTGTGTCCCAAAAAGGTGTACGTGTATGCGTGTGTTGGTACCCGGGTACAAGATTCAACTGGCCAGTGAATAATTTACAGGTGTCTTCGACTAGTCACGTTGGGGCCCTGTAGGTTTAGACAAACTTGCAGTGTGCTTTATATTTTTACTGTGGCCGGGAAGGCCTCTCACCCATCCGCCAGATACTCTGCGCTCTGCTCGACCCAGGACGTCTCTCCGCTTGGCTTGACTGGGACTCTGTGCCACCGGGTCCGCTTGTCTTGCTTGTCTGTTTCTGCCACAAGATGCTCAGCTCACCGAATGCACTCCCATTAGGTCATCTGCGGTATCCTAACTCAGGGTCCTTCAGCCACTCTGTATCTGTATAAACTTATCAGCGGTGGATCGCTAGGTCTCTGACAAGTAATGTGAACCGATCTCCAGCTCCGCAAGGCCGCACCTGCGCTCTGGCCTGGTCGCGATCGTTGTCTGTCTCACGTGCGTCTTGCTCTCTTCACTCCTCGACGCGCTCTGGGTTTCCTCTGCACGAGGCTGCGGATGTAAGTCTGTTTCTCCCCACCCACTTCCGGTTCCCGGCGCAAAGCATGCTGGAAAACCGTAGTGCCATTGTCCAGTGTCTCTTACATTGCGCTTGTCTCCCTCTGGTGGCCAAAAATAAGTACTACAGCAACAGTGTTTTAAACCAGCACTACAAAGCTATAAGTAAAGAGACTTTTTACTGCAGATTAATATAATAAACGGTTTATTAGATATTGGATAAAAACGGGAATGTTTTTAACTTTGAAGCCTATGAGTTCGTCTGAATAAACCTGATGAATGAACTGCTGTTTGGTGTTCTCTGAATAGATTAACCATTGCTTCTCTATGGGGGATTTCACTGCCGTCAAACAGTACCGTATGTGCAGGCAATTTGCCAAAATTTGGCGAACTGCCTGCTCTCTGAATAGCCGAATGGCCCCGAAATGTCACCGTACGCTGAATTTCAGTGTCCTTTTACATTTCGGGGCCCATATTGGCTCTTTCTGAATAACCTCTCATGACTATAATTTTCACACCTTTCCCTGTCAGTTCTCAACATTCCCTTCTCTGTCACTGTTAGTAAACCACACCACTATCAACAAATATCTTCCACATTCAGAAACAAAACACACCTTCCCTACACTTTTTGACATCTTTAAACCAGTGTAAAAGAGCTGCTGCTATCTCTCTTCATGCGGACAAGCCTTGGCTCTGGTTTCAAGTAAAAAAAAGTCTTGAAATCAGAGATTACTGAAGCTGAGGTTTCGAGCTGAAACAAAGTTCGGAGACCTGCATGAGGCACAGTTATTACTAATCTATCCCCAAACGCTCGTGGTTTACTACCATACATATTTTCACAGGCCATTAAGAACGTTGTAGCCCAAAAACATCTGGATCAGTGCTTTATTAAATACTGTTATTTTGCAATGGAGAATACAATAAAACCACAACATATACAACAGGCCTATTCAAAGAAAGGGGAACATCAGGAGAATTGGCATGAGAAGAGAACAATCTAGATCAAATAGCCGATTTGGTAAGTGAGATAAATAGGAGAATTTTTCTGGTTGGCTATTTTGACCTACAGGGTTATTCAAAGAGATCCGAATTGCTAGCGAAAGGTAACCAAACGCTGAAATTCGTCTATTCAGAGAGCAGGCAGTTCGCCAAATCCTGGCGAATTGCCTGCACATACGGTGGCTGTTCGGTGACTGTTCGAGGGCAGTGAAATCCCCGTAGAGAAGCAATGCTTCATCTATTCAGAGAACAAAAACCAGCAGTGAAAAGTTGCCAAAATGCTCTGCTGTTCGGTGGTTTCATTCGACAGGTTTATTCAGGCGAATCCCATAGGCTTCAATGTTAAAAATATTCCCGTTTTAATTCAATATCTAATAAACTGTTGAGTATAATATTCTGGAGTAAAAAGTCTCTTTATTTATAGATTTTTTAGGATCTTTTAAGCATTTTCCGGGATTTTTTTGCAAAACATTTTTATCTGATCTTTTTTTACTAAACTTTTTTTTTCTGTAACAGCCCTTTTTATTATCATTCACTGGATCTTATATGTAAATTTCAGACATTTTCGTTCTGTAGTTTCTTTGCAAACAGCGTTTCACTTTTCTAACATTCAAGCATACTGTTTTTTTTTTCCACTCCATTCGTCTGCGGTGTCGGGTTTTTCCGGCGGCTGCTCTGCGCTGTGATCGACGGCTGCTCGGGTTTCTCCAGCATGTTCGGCGGGGTTAATCCAGATGTGTTTTGCGGGTTTCGGTGTGCCTTCGCTGGGTTTTGCGGTGAGTGTTCGTCGGGTTTGCTGCGGCTTTTCCCTGCACTACAACGGCCCTGTGGTGCTTGCTGAATACACCGAACGTGCGGTGACTTTTCGATTCTCTTTGAATAACCCTGCTAGAATTTTCACTTCTCCTGTCATTCTTCTGAGTTTCTCCTTTCTCACATTCTCATTTCCCGCACCAGGAGCAGGTTCAGTGTTTTATACATAGCCATATCATTTATAAAATACAATTCTCCGAAATACTAGCAATTTTTTTTTTCAGTTTTGGTTAAAATTGTGCACTTCCTTAGAAAAATGCAGTAACAGGTTCCCATTTAAAAAAAAAATAAAACAAGAGTAACTAGTATATATAATATATAACCACAAAGTTTTGGATGATAAAATGTGGAAAACTATTTTATAAGCTGTAATTGAATGAAATTCAAATGTAAATTTTCATTTTGTTTTACATTATTTGTTAAAGCATTCTGATGGTAAAAGTCGTATACACATATTAAAGATATACAATATTTTAAATCTCCTGAATCAATTAAAAAGAAAAAAAAATTGGTCTGGGTCCTATAATACAGCATGACTTCAAAACAAGTTTAAACATGATGAGCACAAGATGGTCATAAAGAGCACACAGAAATGGGAATAAAACCAATGTGGTATCCACCTCCTGATGAGATATCTCAAAGCGCACATGGCAGGTACAGGTGCACTTTAATTCAGTTTATGTGTATATTTTTAGTCAACAAACCAATATGATGGACAGCACAATCTATAGAGCGCAAACACATTATTACAAAATACACATTATTACATACCCTTAGGCTGGCTGTCCAATGGCACTGTAGTCGGGCGACCGACTTGGTCACCCGACTATGGACTATAGGCCAATCAGGGTCGTCCACTGGAAGCATCTGTGGGCGACCTAGATCGGCCGATGGACAGACCGCCAGGTGAAAAAAAAAAGAAAAGAGAAACCCTGCTCCCGGGCCACTGCTGGATGAAAAAAAACTGTCTTTGATATCATTTTCAGCACCAAGGGGGGAGAGGGGGCTTAATCCTTTCGCTGCTGAGGCTTTTCACACCTCTGTGCTGAGCTCATTTTTCCCGGTTTTGCTCATCATGTTTAAACGTGTTTTGAAGGCTTATTTTAGTATATGACCCAGACATATTATATATCGTTCTTTCCGTCAGACTCGGCAGATTCATAATATGTCATTATTATATGTATACGTCATGACCTGTCTGTATATTATAACAAAAAATGCAATAAAATATGAATTTTCAATAATTTACAACGTGTAAAGTGTTTTTTTTTTACATTTTAACATGCGAGCGTTTGCGGTTATATTTTATCTGGGGTGCGCTTGTTAAAAAAATTAGAGATGGGGTCTCGTTACATTTTTTTTTGGGGAAAATTGCGCGATTTTTAACAAACGCACCGCATATAAAAATCGTTAGTGCAGCATCATTGTTCACATTATAATTGAAATGGGAACAATATTGTTGCATTAACGAACAAAAAAAAGGAAAAAAAAAACTTGTTTATTTTTTTTATAATTTTTTTTAAAATATTTTTTTTTTTTTTTTTTTTTTTTTTTTACAAACTTTTCTCATAGTCATGCTTGGTATTGTTGGAACGGCCATGCTCTGGCCGATTCAATAATATCAAACATTAACCCCTATCTGCCACGGATCGGGAGATAGGGGTTCATTGGAACCCCCTATCTCCACCATTGGTGGCAGTTAGGGGTTAACTCCAGGACTGGCGTCATCGTGCTATGCACGATGACGCCAGTCCTCAGGGGGCATTCCCGGAAGCTTGGCTGACATCCAAGATGTCGGCCAGCTCCGGGAAAGGATCACGAACCGGCGCTTTTCGGCGTTGATTCGTGATCCAGCCCCATGGGGTTAATTCCAGGTACCGTTAGGAAGGGCAGGCTGTGCCCTTCCAAACGGTGCCTGGTTTAACCCCCTGCACGCTGGCAATCGGGAGGGAGAGAGGTCCAAAGACCTCCCCCCCTCCCTTTCAGGCGCCTCCTCCGCACATGCGGGGGGGCGCCTGAATTAGATGTCATCGCTCCGCCGCGATGACATCTAATTAGGCCGGCGGCGGTTCCGGGTGCTGGGCTGACATCGAGTATGTCAGCCCGCACCGGGGGGCACAGCGATCGGCCAGAACCCGGCCGATCGCTGGCCCCAAAGGGAGGACGCGCTCAGCGCGTCCTCCGCAAGGAACGCTACCTGCGGGTGGACGCACTGAGCCCGTCCTCCGCAGCGAAGGGGTTAATCTGGTGAATTTTTATTTTTTTTCACTACAAGCCGGTATCGCTGGGCGGGGGCAGTCCTTGCAACGCCAAAGCCTGTTTGCAGAGAAAAAAAAAGTGCTAGTGAAAAAAAGCTGACCCTAAAAGTTTGCCTAAAAAAATCCAGAAAGATGCCTAAAATATCCTACAATATCAATAAATAAAAAGGCTTTCGCTGCAGATTAAAAAATAAATAAACAGATGAATAAAAACAAAAATGTTTTTTCCATTGAAACTTATGGGCTTCGTGTACGGCGGTTTTCCTATACAATCTATTTTTTCACATTCCCCCTGCACACCCCAGTTATACTATACAATGGCCCCTATTACACTCTTCGCACAGCACATTTGCGTGCACACAAATGCGCATTTGCGCGCGGAAAAAACAATAGCGCATAATGTCCTATTACGACGTTCAGCGCAAACGATGCTCGCTAAACGTCCAACGCGAGTGACCCTGCGCAAGCGCAAGTGCATGCGCGCATCCTATACTTAACATTATGAGCGCAAATGCATTAAGCGGATGGTATTACAATCAATGCGCAACTTCCTACGAACGACGTTTGCGCGCATAATTTTAACTTTTTTTGAGAACCCGGTGTTAACTGCAAATCTGAACGTTCTCGCCGGAAAAAAATACACCAGCACGAACATAAAAATACAGCACAGTACAGTTACACATTCTACACATACCCGGACATTAAAATTTAATAATTTGCCAAAATATTTTTTTGCTGCAGCACAGATACGCAGATTGACTTTGACAGGTGCAACAACCGAAACCTAGAAAATGGTGGTTCTTAATTCTGATTGGCTGAATCCCGTGAAAAAACAGTCAGCCCACCGATTCCTGCACGCAACGTACATTTGCGCATGGCTTTGCGCGTCGGATTTGCGCACGGGAAAACTAGAAGGGTGTAACCATACAATTCATTTTTTCCCATGAAAACTTGTAGCAGATCGTCTGATTTCATCTGAGCATGTCCCATGAAAATTGTACGGATCACTAATCTGTTGTAATCGCATAAAATAGTCTGAAATCGTCCGTCGGTGATCGGATGCAGTGGAAGAGGGCTATTTCACCTGCATGTTGTAGGATCGGTTGGACGACTTCAGACAATATCGGATGATCGCACCATCGCACATATACAGTGCCAGTGGACGGTCAGCCTTACCCTCAGAAGCTTCAGGACTTCCTTACTATTGGTATCTGGTGAAAGTAGGGTGGACTACGCCTTGACTGCAAAAATGACCTTTTCTCACCTGCTGCTCTTTAACATTTCTATGTGTTAAACAGCATTCAGCTGTATACCTCCTAATGGGAGTAGAACACATCAAAGAAAGATTGATAATAGAAATAACCTTCTGGGTTTCAGAGATAAGAAATGAGAAGTTGCAGCCGTGCAAAGAAGTTAATACCAAAACTGTAGTAGGTAAAATAACAGAGTATTCATGACAAACAGACTCAAGTATTAATGAGAACTTTGCAAAATAGCAGTGTGGCTCCCATTAAAAGCATTGGCGATTAAATACACTACGAGAAACGTTCTGTCATCCCATGATTTCTGAATACATTATATTCAAGATACGGATTCGTTTTGCTTTAACAAAACCCATCTGTTTTCGATTTGTTTTGATGCACCATACACAAAAAAGGGAGGAAAAAAAAGGAAAAACAGATTAATCATTTAATATACGGACAGATCACATTTCTCAATGAGTGCAACAAGATACAATATCTGAAATGAGGGAATAAACGAATATGACTTGAAAAAAAATCCTCAAATCATTTTAGTTAGCAGTTTGCCGTGTCTAATGGTGAATTTATGGCTGTAAAATCATTGAAGAAGTCTGCAGTGGATTTTCGAATCCAAAACACAGCTGTTGTTTAACTGTATTAAATCTGAACACGGAATATATTTTCAGATACAGAATTAAATGACTAAAAAGTATGTTGTCCTTCTTATATGTAGACAGAGTACAAGAAATATTTATACAAGACGCTGCGGAGTATACATCGCGGAATGTTCTTGCATTAGAAGTCATTAGGATATGTCATGCAGTTTAAGAAAAGAAATAGATTAATTTGTTTTCTGCAAAAACTCCGTTTATAACTTCAAACCCATAATGGATTTTGGCACGTCACCTGTTGGCTAGATGTCGAATAAAGCAGGGATTCAACATGTCTAGACGGATTTTTAAGAAACCGTTCCTTTTTTTTCCAAGAACTGTAAGGAACAGTTAGGCCAACAATTTGGGCCAACTACAATGTAGATCTTTTTATCAGATTAAATGAATCCGGGAAACTAAAATAAATTGGAAGTTATCATGTTAGTAGGAGAGAAAGCAATATTGAGCATTATGCAATAAATCCAACGTATTTCCTGATGCTATCAGTGCTTGGTGAGAATTGAATCATATTAATAAATGGTACAGGATTCAGCTTGTAGTGAAATTATAAAGCAAGAACCCTCAGATTCCTTAAAGGGGCATTGTGCACTTTGCATGTTTCTGGGGAGTTTTGTCACATTTTATATTAGAGAGTACAATTCTACAATTTTATAAACCCATCGTCATAGCTCCAATATGAAAAAAAACATATTTTAGCAATTGAAACTTTACCTTCAAGGAGTTAACTTATTTACTTCACAGCCTTCTGGATACTGCAGATTCAGCTTCCTTGTTAACAGTAGAAGGGGGGAGTTTCTGCTGTACTGTGCTTGGAAATTTGGGCAGGCTTAATTATATCAAGTGATTTCCATAAAACCACTGTGAGGAGCCGTTACCCACTGTAAGGTTTCGCAGTGTCACCGCCATAAAAAGGCCTGCAGCGGTGCTGCATCCTGATCCAGGCAGCACCTTTTCGGTGATATCCTCATACCTCTGGCTTACCCTTGCTACAGATCTATGCTATGACACACATGGCTAATCAAGCAGTGGCTACACCTAATAAAAGACTACGCATCCCAACAGCCAATGCTCAGTCATTGTAGTCACTAATCTCCTAGAAAAATGTCCTACATGTTGCTGCTCCTCAGACCCTGTTTCCTAACCTTGCTACTAAGAACCTTCCTGCTTTACTTATATTGTTGCCTAACCTTGCCTGTCCCAGAACTACCCATCTGATCGCCGCCTGTGTACTTACCTGAGATTCTACTGTCTTCACTGTTGCCGAACCTTGCCTGTCCCAGAACTACCCATCTGATCGCCACCTGTGTACTTACCTGAGATTCTACTGTCTTCACTGTTGCCGAGCCTTGTTTGTCCCTGGACTGCCCATCTGACCGCTAGTTGCCTACAGACCCCTTTGCTTCATCTTAATACTGCCTGATAGGACCTATTTCTAGCAATAGGATCTATTTCTGCCTAATAGGACCTATTTCTAGCACACTGCCTCCACATTCTCTGGTGCGTATGCAATACCGCACATTGGGCTCACAAACCTACTTAACCTGTACCACTCCAGAACCAGCTCCAGGCACCCACACAGTAATTATACAGAGGGGTGGTCCTCTGTATATATTTACTGTAGATAAGCCCTTTTTGACCGGTAGCGTGCTCCCTATGCTGACTAAAAAGTGCTACTACACTTACATTTTAGCTTGGGCTCCATGGTTCTGTCCTTGAAAAAACAAATCTCAATGCTTTTCAAATAATTCCAACACATTGGCTGCCATGTCTAATATGTTGGAGTTTTTGGGGCATGTCAAGAAAGCCATTTGCAAACGAATTTCATTTGCAATAAACTTGTGACTGACAGCCATAGCAGCACACCATCTGAATGGCAGCTGTCCTATAGGATGGCTCTCTGCTAGCAGGGAGACCGAAATCCTTAAAAGCAAAAAGCTCCCTTTTTGAATGGAAAAAAATGCTGATCTATATAAAGGAAGTGATGCTTTGTCATTTGGACTAAATCCATGACAGTGGTACTTTACGTAATTCAACTTGTGTTTCATGTTTGTGAACACTATGAATAAAATAAAACACTGCACATGAAGAACCAGTCACCCTTGAACCTGGCGAATCAGTTTGAGGGCAATGGTGCAAGCAGATGGTATGTCATAGGTTGGCAATTCCCATTCAGGATAAACATGATGTAAATGTTCTACTATGATATAAAATGTACTTTCTGGTGAGTGTTTTCAAGCAGCAAAATTCTCCTAAGAATATATTTCTAACATAACCCTTGAATGAATTAGGCCGGATTGGCCAAAAACACAAGCCTTTTCATGATTTTTTTGTCATTTTTTTCAGTCTGGGAGATTCAAATGCCCATTTTGCAAGTTTTCGGTTCCCGAGAAAATTTTGGATCAAATATCAACTCTCACACATAAAAAATATCGTTTCTACCAGCTAAGTTTTTTAGTGGAAATATTGGCTTTAGGGATCCAATTCAAAATTATCAGGATGCTCAGTTCCAAAGAAATATCAAGATCTAAAAGGTGGTGATAAATGGCTTTTCAGCTGCTTGTAGCCCGATTTACGTATTTTTCAAGTTTTGTAATTAGGATCCAAATTTACAGTAAAATTGAGCAGCCTCCACAATGTAAATTTATTTCTCACCAGTACGAACTTTATCATTTCCTCTAATAGAGTCCTAACGAGCAACTCCGTAGACATTTTTTTTCACTGTTACAGTAATTATGCTATATCAAGCAATAATTTTACATCTAAAGTATGACATGACAGTTTGGAATTTACTGTAATGCACAGATGTGCATTTTCCACATTTACATTAAGACTTTCATCTTTGGCACTTCAGAGCACAAAGCGTAAGTCCAAGGTTTCGTTTTGAAACCTTCAAGTCCATGATTTAAGCCTGAGATACACTGCAAGCGTAGCGAAGCAAAACATTTGCAGGTTTGACTTGACTACACCTCGCAAGCTGTCTACACTGGATTACGTTTACTTCTGTCCACACTGGACAAAGATCCAATAACTATCCAGATCAAACTAGAGAAATGTTTGTGACATTCTTTTCATCAAGGTAAAACAAAGCATATTTCATAGAAAAAAACAAGTTTATTTAAATTTACAATGTACATGCCAAAATGTTTTCTTTATTTTCACAAAGCGCATCTCATATAGGCAAGGTCTTTTCTCAACTTTTATCAACCCTCCAACCACACTGATACTGATTACATCTGTAACAGCAACTGGGATTTACTGATCTCCGGCTTGTGGACCAGACCCGAACCTGTTACAGCATCCGTCCCTTCTCTTCAGTCAAGCTGATCCGCAGCAGCTTTCCTTCTCACAGCCCTCAGACAGAACTAGAGGGAGTGCTATATATTTTTAAGTATCTCTCCCCAAATACCAGACAGAGCTTAATGCAGGGGAATGAATATGCTTTACTGGAAATGGGACCAGTTATATGAGAAACAGAGAGGGGGAGGTAACATGAACACAATCAACAGAATACATTGTCTACATGAGGGGAGTGTGAATTCCTTCAGGAGATTGAGAAAAAAGGATCAGTACACACTAGAGGAGAAAGCAAATACACAGCACAAGATCAATCTAGGGGCAAACAGATAGCAAGAACGATAAGCCTGCATTATATCTCTAAAACAAACTAACACCTTAAATACAAAGAGTTTCAAGATTGCAATACATTTAACCCATTAACCCTTAGGTGCGCACTTATGTCCATTGTCCGTGCTCCACCTGTCATCTGTCACCTGTCATCTACACTCGCACTGCCAACTCTCGCCACCAAGACTCCTCAAGGGCCACTCCGGTCCTGTGGAATGACTTGCCTCGTCCTATCAAATTCTTCCCTGATCTTCAGGCCTTCAAGAAATCCCTCAAAACCCATCTCTTCAGATTAGCGTACCACATCACTGATGCAACTCATCCCTCTGCTCATCTACTCACACAGGATTGAAGCTGCTTCTATGGCCCCACCATTCCCAAACCACTGGCACTAATGATCCTGACATCCAGTAAAGTTCTCCTTGTCTTCTTCAACCCCAATTCCTCTAGACTGTAACCTCCTATGAGCAGGGCCCTCTACACATAGGACTACATTACATTCTTGTTGCTAATTTTAGCGCTCACCTATCGCGGGCGCACCATATTACAATCCAAATGCTAGCGAGTTAAAAAACCTGTTAGCGTTTGGTACCTTGCGCTGTACTGTGCGAGGTTACTGTACTTTGCGCTCCCTATACTTAACATCCGGCTGTGGAAAAAGATAACCACAGCCAGGACTTGGTGCTAACGGATTCCGCTGCTGCAGAATCCGTCAGCACCAGCAGTAACCCCCCCAAAATTAATCAGATACTCCCTCGGCCAGGACCGCAGCCCCATCTGCCTCCTCCATCCAGAGGGAGCAGGGAGAGACTGGAGGAAAAAGTCCCCCAGTCTCCCCCTGCGGATCACTTATGCCGACCTGCCGGATCTTGCAAGGTGAGATCCGGCAGGTCATGTGACTGCCAGCGTCTGCCTCAATGGAGTCCATGGAGCAGATGCACGCAACGGCGCTTAGCGCTGCCTCGCGCATCCCAGGGCTTAGCACCCATTAACAATGCAGGAAGCTTTTTAAGTGCCTGCATTGTAATTCTGCTCTAAAACGGGGGCACAAAGGAGAAGCCTGCGAGTGCAGGTTTTTCTCCTTTGCATCCACATTTCTTCACAGGCACAGACGGCATGCATATAGTGTGGGCAAGGGTGCCAAGGAGGGTGAGGGCACAAAGGTAGAGGGAGCTACGGTTTCAAAGTCCAATTACAAAGTTTCTATTCAATAAAATACATATAAATTACTGCCAGTTTAACTCGGAATAGTATTAAAAAAATGAAAAAAGTATCTCTAATCATATATACAGTAGCACCCCCATGTCCCCCCTCTCTCTCTATACATAGTGCCTCCTGTGTCCCTCTCTCTCTCTATACATAGTGCCCCCTGTGTCTTCCAAACTGGTAGAGGACGAAGAAATGGCCAGTGAATAGATACTATGCATTGAATTAGCATCGCGGATGGCAGTATCGCGCTTATTTTTGACAGCTCTAGCTGGCACTGGCTGCGCCCCCTCGTTTCTGCGCCCGAGGCGAGTGAGGTACTCTGAGCAAGGGAGATGGAAAATTCTGGTAGGCGACGCCTACAGCCACTTCACACTCAGTGTATCTCTGGCTTTAAAGTACAACAGTGACACATGGAAAAAGCACCCATGCACACATATTTACACTCTGTATTCGGGCTTTTTTAACAGCCCAATATGGTTTTTTTTCACTAAACAGGGCTTTTTCAAAATTCAAGGATTCAGGATGAATTTTTGCAACTGAATCAGTCGATATTTTAAGAAAATCTTATCCGCTAGCAGTTGATATTCTTTTCTCAAAACAACGGCTGATAGAACTAAATTGAGCCCATAGTGTGTAATCATATAAAAAAAACTGTGATCGACTGTTTAGATTCTTGAGATGTTATTCAGCAGATGCAGAATTTATTCTTTCAGTTTCTGAGAAACACACACGTCTTATTGTAGAACAATAGTTTCAGTACAGATAATTGGCCAAGTGTCCTGATGTGCAGAAAAGGAAACAGCGATTAGCATGTTCCTTAATAATTATTACTTTTCAAAGTGCCAAACAATGTAATATATCTTCAGGAAAATCCTCCCTCTTCCGACGAAGGGTTCTTTGATGTCACCATGCCAAATATATATATTTTTTCTCACTAATAATAATATTCTTTTCTGGTAAATTCCTGGCAAATTTCTTTAATCCGCAATGCCCGAAAAAGTAAATTTCGTAATCCCAGCACCATGGCACGTAACACTTTCTACATCTGTAATATACTCTAGGGGCTCTATTACATTCTTCGCGCAAATGTTAACGGTGCGCAAAAACGCATTAACGCGAGGGGAAAAACCCTTCGCGCAGAACGTTGTATTACAATGTCCACGCAAAAAATGCGCGTTAACATCAACCGCGGGTGAACCTGCACGAACCCTTTGCGAGTGTAATGTACTTTGCGCGTCCTATACTTAACATTGTGAGCGCAAATGAGTTTGTGCGCTGGTGCGTGCAAGGTATTACAATCTTAGCGCAAAATTTAACGGACAACGTTTGCACGCATAATTTTAACGTCTTTGAAAAGCTGGTGTTAACGGCAATTCTGAACGTTCTGGCCGAAACCCAAATACACCAGCCCAAAAATAAAAATACAGCAAAGTATAGTTACACATTCTACACATACCCAAACAATAAAATTGAGAAGTTGTACGTGTTTTAATTATTGCTGCAGCATATATACTCAGATTGATTTTGGCAGGCGCAAAAACTTAACGGGAGACAATTGTGGTTCTTAATTCAGGTTGGCTGAATCGCGAGAAAAAAACAGTCCGCCCACCGATTTCTGCGCGCATCGTTAATGCGCGCTCGTTTTTGCGCACCTTTTTTACTTGCGGTATTTTTTGACAGTTGAAAAGATGCGCTCAGGTTGTAATACCAGCGTTAATTTATGCGCGTTAACGTTTAGCGCTGCGAGCAAAAAAATAGCGCTGCGCGAGCGTTTTTGCGCAAAGAATGCAATAGAGCCCTAGATGTATTGTGTAAGATTAAACAATATGAATTATCTTCATTTCGTATCTTAAGAGAATCAAATTTATTTATTTATAAAGTATTTTACCAGGAAGGATACATTGAGAAGCAAATGCTCTGTTTTTCACTCTGAATGTTGACTCCACAAAAGGGATCGACATCAAAGTGGACTAAGGAGCATTATTTATAAATGCTTAACCATAGACACATACATTTATTATACCTCTTGTCTTGAAAAAATATTAAAAGAACCATATCAGAAATCATCTGTCTTAATAGAAAGCAGAACACATTAAATATTTTGGACAACAATAATAAAGATTGCATCTCTGCCACTTCCCTTTTTTTTTACTGCCAAAAGTCCACTAAACCAACTCGTCAATAAGACAATATACTGAAGACAAGTGTAAATGGACTTCCAAAGCTTAAAATCCATAAAGTACTATAAATTGGCATGGTTTTGTAGTATTCTAGAGCCAGGTATTAAATCATAGCAACCGCTGGTTTATGAAGCTGTCTGTCAAATCCCCTTTAGCGCTGTCAATTCTACAACACATCGAACAGATAGCATTCCATCAGTACCATCAGGCTTGTTATTTTCTATGTGGTAGAATTCTGTATTGATATGATCCATGCTACGCCCTTTGAGAAAATTAGGTACCTCTATCCAATCCTTACACACCATGTAACACACATCTAAAAAAGGAATTGTTCTGAAATCAGGAGATATTACGTGGCTTTTCAAAATAGTATCAGGGTTATTCAAAGAGATCCGAATTGCTTGAGAAAGGTACCCGAACGCTGAAAATCAGGGTTCGGTTACCTTTCCTGGTCATTCGGCTATCCAGAGAGCAGGCAATTCGCCAAATCCTAGCGAATTGCCTGCACATTCGGTGCCTGTTCGGTGCCTGTTCGAGGACAGTGAAATCCCCATGAAAAAGCACTGCTTCGGCTATTCAGAGAACACAAACCAGCAGTGAAAGGTTCCCCTAATGCCCTGCCATTCGGTGATTTCATGTGGCAAATTTATTCAGGAGAATCCCATAGGCTTCAATGTTAAAAATATTCCAGTTTGAATTCGGTATCTAATAAACCGTTCATTATAAAATTCTGCAGTAAAGAGTCTCTTTATTTATAGATTTTTTTAGGATATTTAAAGCTTTTTTTTTATTATTTTTTTTTTTAAATCAGATTTTTTTTTTTAAGTTTACTTATTTTTTCTGTAACAGCCCTTTTTATTATCATTCCTTGGACCTCATATGTAAATTTCAGACATTTTCGCTCAGTAGTTTCTTTGCAAACAGCGTTTCACTTTTCAAACATTCAAGCAAACTGTTTCCTAATTTATTCACTGCCTTCATCTGCGGTGTCGGCTTTTTCCGGCAGCTGCGCTTTGTGTGATCGGCTCCTGCTCGGGTTTTTCTGTGGTTTTCGCCGAGTTAATCCAGATGTTTTTGCAGGTTTTCGGTGTGCATTCGCTGGGTTTTGCGGTTAGTTTTCGTCGGGTTTGCGGCAGCCTTTCCCTGCAATTCGGGGACCCTGTGGTGCTTGCTGAATACACCGCAGGGTCACCGAAATGGGATCGGCAAAAGGAACCGAAGTGAAGAGAATGAAAAGTCCCTGAACGTGCAGTGACTTTTCGAATCTCTTTGAATTACCCTGTATGTATATAAAAAATAGCCCTGGAAAAATTAACTAGAACATGTAGGACAAAATAGCAGATAAACACACATATAGCGAAAAAAAAATATCTCTATTTTGTCCCAGTATTTTTCAGTGAATAGCAACTTAATATTTCTGGGTAAATAAAGATTTGAAGAAATCATAATTGTTAGTCTATATTCTCCCAAACAGAGCTAATGTTCAATAGAAAATTCGGGAAATGTCTGACACTGCAGACGCGCATATTTGTATGTAGCTATACCTCCCTCTATACCTCTACCCCCCTAAAGCCCCCTCTGCCTCTCCCAACCCTCCTTCCTGTATACTACCTCCTACGCACACCCAAATGTTAGTGTTTAGATTAGGGCTAGGGTCTCTGATAGGGTTTAGGCTACTATGTGTGCCCGTACTGAGGTGCCTCCACACGTGCGTCACAGCATTGTGACACTTAGGGGCCGGCCACACACTGTAGTGCGCACATAAATTGCGCAAGCTATAGCTGGCATGCTGCGGTCGTTCTGAAAGCCTCCCCGTTGAAGCATTACGAAGCACTTTCAACGGGGCTGCAAAGCGCGATCCTCCATAGGAGGATCGAGCCTTGCAGCGCTGAGCGCACTAACTGCGCTCAACGAGGTGGCCAGATGGGCGTCAGAATGGAAGGAACGTCCACTCTCACGGATGTTCCTTCTGCTCTGCAAAATGCTCGTCTGACCCCGGCCTTAGGCATATGTCTTTTGATTGTATTAGGGTAACAGTGTTACATTTACTGTTTGTGTGTGAATTAGGGTTAGGGCTAGTATTGCACAAAGAGCTCTTTTTTTTTTTCCAGGTAAAAAATTATTAAAAAATAGATATGAAAATTTTCAGATCCAATCAACAACATTGTATCGTTTTTGGTAGATTTGGAATTTTAAATGCCCCCAAAAATGAATAAACATCAATAGTGTTCAATATTTTTGACCATTTAACCATATGACAGGTTTCTGGTATATAGATGGTATTAGATGTAATTGGGTGACTATGCAATGAAGCTGCTGAACAATCAAATGTTTTTCTTCAGATTATTATTATTATTACATTAATGTTCTTCCGCTGCTTCTTTCAAAAGCTATAAAATTTAAAACGCCTGTCCAAAATCTTTCAAATTTGGCAGGATGATAGACACTGATACTGCGCTTAACCCTACAAGAGGTCATAGGTCACACGACCTAGTCACCATTATGGTTTCAGTGACAGATTTATTCATTCAAAATAATGTTCTTCTCCAGAACCACTTTGGTTACAGATCTGAAACTGGCTGTGTTCTATCATTTAGATGCAGATTTCTTCAAAAGAAGCTACTTGGTCACATGGTTCAACTACCATATTGAATCTGGCAAACAAATTCAAACATATTTTTCCCTCAACCCAGCAATCGATCAATACAACTGCTACAGGTCAATGACTTTTTGGTATTATTCTTTTTAGAGTGTCAGTATATTAAGAATGAAGTAAATGGAAAAGCTCATCTCTAAAAGTTATGAAATGAGACACAAATCTATAAAAATATAATATCTTACAATTTTTAATAGTTAGTGTCATAGGTCATATGGTTCCCATCTTGATCTTGGTGACATGCTGTACACAATATTTAACCCCTTCACTACCAAGTGATTTTCCAAAAAACCTTGTCAGAAACCAGCGTTTTTTTGGAAAATTATTTTTAATAAATTTTAAAGTAAGAAATATTTGAGCTTATTCTCATTGTATGTCTTACTGTAAATAACCTATTTTTGGCCAGTAGGTTGCGCCATCTACTGCCAAATTGAGTTAGAGGTTTGAGCCGCTGGTCTATTTTCTTCTATTTCTCCCTGCATCGGCTGCTGAAAGCCCGATATTTCAGAGCTTCCAGCAGCTGATTTTACTGTTTTAGCTCTTTGGGTATTATGCCCACAGGGCTAAAACTTTGGGGGCACCTTCTGCAGCCCAAAAGCAAACGAATTTCATTTGCTTTTGGGCTGCAGACTAGCATACCGAGATATCTCTATCAGCTGCCCCTCACTAAAACCGGGGTGCAAATGGGAAAAATGAGATTCCCCTTTGCATCCCAGTTTCCCCAGCAGGTCGCGGGGCAGGTGCCGAGTCTGGCAGCCTGCCCATTAGCGATCGCTAAGCGAGCAGATGCTGGGCGCAGCACTACAGCTCTGTCCCCAGCAACCCCTCCGTGGCGTCCATAGGACTCCATGGAGGATCATGCTGCCAGGTCACATGACTGGCAGGATCTACACTCTTGCGAGATCCTGCTGGTTCGCGGAGGAAGACAGGGGACTTTCTTTCCCCAGTCTCACTCTGCTCCTGTCCTGGCGGCCAGAAGCAGCAGATCGGGCCGCCGTCCTCACTACTTATTAACAAGTGATCCTAACGCCAGTTAAACTGTGCTTTCACTTTGCGCTCCCCATGTTAGGTATAGGGAGCGCAAAGTACAGTAAACTCGCGGTACGAATCGCAAACTAACGGATTTTTTAATTGATTCGAAGGTGATGTGAGCGTAGCGCTATGACCTCCATTAAGATAACGATGACGCTAGTGTTAGCTTGAAGGAAGTGATAGAACCTTGTGCTTTTGAAGCCCGAGATATCTCTATCAGTAGTGAAGGGGTTAAACAATGTATTGTAATTAATTCTCTATTGTTACACGTGTGAAATTTGCAATTTAAATTATACTATAATCTAAATTGAAATATCTTAAGCAAAATGTTTCAGTCCGATGGTTTGGCGACCAAATTGGATCAGGTCTATACAAAAGTCATGGTCATTTTAAATTCAGGTGTTTTAAATGCATGTAGATAGCAAAATGTTATTGTAAAACCTGAGAAAAAGTGAAAGAAGGTATGTTTGTAGATTGTAGCTGTTCTGCATGCTCTGGATTCATTACTTTACCCAGCCTTATGTGGGCAGTGCATTATGCCACTTACAGACATTCTTCTTATATTCTGGTGGCGTTTTCTGGAATTTGCATTCTTAAAATTCTTATCTAACTCTGTAGACGGGGGATTTGATCACTTTTACAAATTATTTCACACTAACTGTATATGACAATAGCAGTGGTTATACATTGTTTTATGCAAATTTTTCAAAAACTGTATAAAATGCTAAAGGTTTCTTTATCTTTTATATTTCTTTTAATGATCAGAAATGTAAGCAGTTTTAATGTGTTACTAAAAAAAGATGTAAATGTTGCTGAGTCTATAATATTGACTGGATTAACCTTTTTACTAAGATATGTTTTAATAATAAAATGCAATCCACTCCAGACCAAACTACCCGACCAAGGGCAATAATATAATAATAATAATAATAATAATAATAGTAATTAATCTATTCAAGCTCCACCTGAGATTACTTAGTCAACACTTAAAGTGATTTTGGCACAGCATTTTTCTTCATTTGAAATTTTTTTTTGAAAACTTTCTAAACATTGTCATAAACCAAACATACGCCTCCTTAATATGCATTGTAAATCATATGTTGTAAATTATGTCCTCTGTTTCCATCCACACCACCAATTCTCGCCTCCGAGACTTCTCAATGGCTGCTACTGTGGAATGACCTACCGCACTCTATCAGACTCTCCCCTAATCGTCAGCCCTTCAATAAATCCCTAAATACCCATCTCTTCAGATTAGCGTATCACATTACTGATACCAACTAAACCCTCTCCTTGCCTATCTCCACCTCATTATGTATGTCACTGCCATGTGTCCTCACCATTTCTGAAATACTAGTGCTGCTGATCCTGAGTCTGACGACCAAAAAAACTCCTCCCGTCTTCCTCCACCCCAACTCGTCTAGATTGGAAGCTGTTCTGAGAAGGGTCCTCTACACCTCTTGTTTCTATTCCTATATTTGCCTTAATTTACCCCTGGCAAGATAGATAGATAGATAGATAGATAATGATCTTGAATAAAACTTTGTCCATTAATGGAAAAGACCAACGAGTGCTGCTTATCTGTTGAGAATGCAATTGGCTTAACGCAGCACCTGAAAATGGGGTAATGAGAGATTCTTGAGTGCCAGATTTTCCTATTTATCTGTTTATCTAGATAGATAGTAAAATTGGTTCTCGCGGGGCGTGGCTTGGCAGCCATTGCAGACGGCTGCTTGAACGCGGAGCTCCGGCGGCAAACACCATTGAGGGGTGATTACCCACAGTTGAGAGCCTTGATGGCCCACAAAAAGAAGGGACTGGGAGGAGGGAAGCTCCAGAGCACCCCCAGACCCACTCGTTTGGAGGATATTTCCTCCTTTTTCACGGAGCACGCGGCGGTGCAGTGCGATCGGCGCCAATCCAAGATGGCGCCGGCGTCAGACGGCACTCCGGCATCCTCTCCCTCCCGCAGCCCGTGTCCTCCAGAGACAGAAGAAACCTCGATCAGGGACATCTTGAGGTCCCTGCCGACCAAGGATGATCTGGAGGCTTTGATGCAGCGGATGGAGACAGCTTGGGAATCACGCTGGGAACACATGTCGCAGGATGTCCTCCATCTTGGATCCAGAGTTCAAGGCCTTGAAGATTCTAAAGACCAGACTGAAAACAGAGTGCTAGCTCTTGAGCAGCAGGTCAGTGCACATTCTAAACACTTCACCCTGCTACGCAGAGATCTGGACGATGTCGATAACAGAGGTCGGCGAAATAATTTACGAATTCGGGGACTCCCCGAACCTCAGGGCCCCTCGGAGGATATTTCAACCTTATTAAGCTCATTGTTTAACCCTCTCCTGCAACGCCCGCTCGATGCACCATTATTATTTGATTGAGCTCATAGGGCATTAAGGGCAAAAGGAGCTCCGTCCTCAGCCCCAAGGGACATAATTTGCAGACTCCATTATTATGTGGACAAGGAACGTATTCTGATGGCGAGCAGGAAATCAAATCTCCAAGACCGGTTAGGCAACCCGCTTCAAGTTTTTCCAGACTTATCCTGGTCCACATTGCAAGCCCGGAAGGCATTGCGCCCGCTCACCCAAATTCTCCAGGACCGACAGATTAGATATTGCTGGGGGTACCCCTTTTCACTTACCACCGTGATTGATGGGGAATCCTTTTTTGTGACCTCCCCGGAAGATATATCACCATTAACTTCAGCATTGGGTGTTGCACCTCTAACTGTTCCAGACTGGTTTGCTATTCCTAGCGTGACTCAAAATACAGGCCAGGTCAGGCCCCAATGTTCCAGATGGCAGACTCCGGTGAAAAGTAGGAAACCACCTCAAAGATCTTCTGACTCTCCGCTTAACCAACTGCCCAATACTCCATCCTCCTGTGGCTGAGTAAGCGGAAAATATCTCTGTTCGCACTTTGTTACTAGCCCTCAGAACTTCACCCTCATTTTTTGTCTTCACGTGACCTTTTCACGTTTACTCGCCTGCCCAGCTCGAACTCTGAGTAATTTTGCTTTTACCGAGCATGTCTCCGCTTCCTGCGCCCCCGCCAGTAGCGGTGACCGTTATATTGTATTCGATGTGCCCTCTTCCGGGTCATAGCCTAGCGACGGAAGACCGGTCGAGGGATCAGTTTATTCCAGAATTGCAATTTCCCACGGGGCCCAGATACCCCACGAGGAGGAATTCTCACTGCCTCCGTGTATATAAGTTTATTGCTGTGTTATTGATTGACTTTTTCTTGTTTGCATTGATTTTATCCCATCTCCCCTCAGACGCACTCAGGTTTCCTTCTCCAGACAGGTACTCAGGACTGGTCTCCCCCCCTGGTTCTTAAATGGTGTCGGTACGATTGATCACAATTAATGCACGGGGACTGAACACCTCCGTGAAACGTCGGATGGCCCTCGCTGATGCCCATAACCAGGGCGGAGACATCGTCTTTGTGCAAGAGACGCACTTTCGAGCAGACTCTCGTCACCGCACTATCCCTCTGGTTACGTGAGTAACTATACGGCTTCCAAATCACGAGGTGTCGCCATATTACTAGGCCGACATGTCCCATTTGTATATGATTCTCATGTCACCGATCCGGGGGGTAGGTTTTTGTTTCTTAAAGGGACCCTGGGCCTCTCCCGCTGCACCCTGGTTAACATTTATCTCCCCAATCGTAATCAATGCCAGACACTCCGTTCTATCCTCACCAAACTGTCCCGCTACAGTGAAGGCATCGTAATCTGTGGCGGAGACTTCAACGTCCATCTGGGCGCTCCTGGGGAAGGTAATCCCACTTCCTGTAAACCTGACCCCTCCTTACGACGGCGATTTCTCCAACTGCTACACGGCCAGCAGCTGGTAGATGGCTGGAGGGTACTTCACCCGACTGGGAGGGACTTTCCTTTTTTCTCCACTGCAGCGGGCTCATATTCCCGACTAGACACTTTTTTGGTCTCACAACACGGCCTGCACTTATTGCAGTCCGCTACTATTAAGCCCATCACATGGTGCGACCACGCCCCAGTTCACCTAGTGCTCACCCTCCCTACAGTCCCGGAACGCGACAGGACGTGGAGACTTAATGAGGCCCTTCTTAAAGACACAATGAATAGGACTGACATTGAAACGGCCATATCTGACTATTTTAGAGATAACTTGACTCCAGACGTTTCCTTACCTATGGTGTGGGAAGCTCATAAATGTGTTCTGAGGGGCAAATTAATCCAAATTGGGGCCCGGTTGAAGAGACTCCGGACTGGACAGATCAAAGACCTCCTACGTAATATTCACACTCTTGAGACATCACATAAATTACATGGGTCATTGGACACGTTCAAAGAATTGACACTTCAGAGGGCGGCTCTCAATGACCTGCTCACAAGTAATACCCTACGTTCCCTACAAATCACTAAGCTTAAATATTATACCCAGGGAGATCGTTGTGGTCGTTTATTGGCTAACGCAGTCCGCCAACGACACATGACAACATACATCCCTAAGATACGCCGTGCAGATGGGTCGATGGCTCACTCGTCCCCAGACATTTCCACAGCTTTCCTTTCCTACTATAAATCCTTGTACAACTTGAATGATACCCCCCCCCCTCAGAGGCTATTGGAAAATATTTACGCGAATCATATGACTCCACTATCTCTAGGGAGACACGGGAAGCACTGGACGCTCCCTTCACCATGGAAGAACTTACCTCGGCAGTTAAATCTATGAAATCGGGCAAAAGCCCGGGCCCGGATGGGTTTACGATGGGCTATTATAAGACCTTTCTCCCTTCCTTAGGCCCTCACTTTCTACAAGCCTTTAACTCCTGTGGAGAAGCAGGTACGGCGGACACAGCAATGTGGGTTTTCTAAGCGTTTTATTTGCAGCAGCAAAGGGGTTTTCCACAAACAGAGAAAATAAACAACAAAAAAAAGAAATCCTACTCCCTATTGGGAGACTAACTAACAACAGACGAACCTGTCTACTCCTGGGCCCACTAAACGGGTTCCCCCAGTAAAACAAAACACACTTTTCAATATATCAGATTCCTTACTTTTTCCACCACAGTCTCCAACTCCTTCCTCCTTCTGTCTCCAAACCCCTCAATGAACTGGAAGGAACTGAGACTTCTTATAGGGAAGGGTGGGGCAGCTGTGGTGAATGAGCAATCACTCAGTTAACCCTGAACTGGGAAGGTGGCTACTTCCAGCCTTCTACTCAGGTACCGGCCCTCACATAGCCTGCCCCGAGTGAACCCGTCACACATCCCCCTCCCCAGCGCAACACCAGGGTGAGAAGCGACCACAGCGGAGAGCCCATGGGCCTGAGACAGCGCATCGGCGTTGCCGTGAAGAAGGCCCGCCCTGTGCTGCACCACAAACTTGAAGGGCTGCAAGGAGAGGAACCACCGAAGGATCCGGGAATTGCGGTCCCGGTTACTGTGCATCCACCTCAGAGGGGCGTGGTCGGTGACCAGGGTAAACTGCCTGCCCAGTAAATAGTACCGTAGCATCTCTGTGGCCCATTTAATCGCTAGACACTCCTTCTCGATCACGGCATAGCGTTGTTCCCGGGGCAGCAGTTTCCTGCTCAGGTAAAATACCGGATGTTCCTCACCATCCACATACTGCGAGAGCACAGCCCCCAAACCAACCTCTGAGGCATCCGTCTGCAGGAAGAACTCAGTCCCGAAGTCCGGTGCCACGAGGATGGGCCGGTCACATAACGCAGAGCGCAGATCGCCAAAGGCCTCCTCAGCCGTACCGTCCCATCTCACCATATCGGGGCCTTTGCCTTTAATAAGGTCGGTTAGCGGCGCCGCCCTAGTCGCAAAATGGGGTATGAATCGGCGGTAGTAGCCGACAATCCCTAGGAAGGCCCTCACCTGTTTTTTTCTAAGAGGTTGAGGCCAATTCCGTATTGCCTCCACCTTATGGACTTGGTTTCACCGATCCCCTCCCAACCACATAGCCCAAGTACTTAGCCTCCGCCAGCCCAATAAAACATTTGGGGGGGTTGGCTGTTAGACCGGACCTTCTGAACGTGTCGAGCACAGCCTCAACCTTCGGCAGATGGGACTCCCAATCCGTGCTATGGATGACGACGTCATCCAGGTATGCCGCAGCGTACTGGACGTGAGGCCTGAGCAGCTTATCCATGAGCCGCTGGAAGGTGGCTGGGGCTCCATGAAGGCCAAAGGGCATAATTTTGTAATGAAATAAGCCGTCTGGGGTGGCAAAGGCGGTTTTCTCCCTGGCCCTTCCAGTTAGGGGTATCTGCCAATACCCTTTCGTCAGATCAAGAGTCGAGAGGTATCTGGCCTTTGCCAATCTCTCCACCAGCTCATCCACACGGGGCATGGGATAGGCATCGAACTTGCTGATTTCATTCAACTTCCTGAAGTCGTTACAAAATCTGGTAGAGCCGTCTGGCTTTGGCACCAAAACGATGGGGCTGGACCAATTACTGTGGGATGGCTCAATGACCCCAAGCTCTAGCATTTTCTTGACTTCTAGTCTGACTGCCTCTCTTTTGGCTTCCGGTATCCGGTAGGGTTTCAGTCTGATCGCTACACCGGGTTCGGTCACAATGTCGTGGAACACGTCATGTGTTCTACCCGGTACCGGTGAGAACACATCCCTATTCCTCTCGACCATTCGGTTGACTTCCTCTACCTGGCAAGGAGTCAGCTCAGGGGAAATAGCCACCCCCGGCTCTGGGGCCTGAGGACCGGACTGGGTATGGCCGGTCTGGGACACGCAGGCCTCTCTGTCTTGCCATGGCTTCAGGAGATTAACATGGTAGATCTGCTCCTTCTTCCGGCGGTCAGGCTGCCTAATCCTGTAGTTAACAGGGCCTGTCTGTTCCAGGACCTCATATGGTCCTTGCCAATGAGCCAGAAGTTTGCTTTCTGCAGTCGGGACCAGTATCATCACCCTGTCCCCTTGCGAGAACTGTCTTGCGGTGGCCTTCTGGTTATAGATATGGGATTGGGTCTCCTGTGCCCTTTCCATATGCTGGCGTACCAGGGGGATAACCCGAGCCATCCGCTCGCGTATGCCTACAACATATTGTATCGGGTTGGTTCCGGTCACTCCCTGCTCCTCCCAGGTTTCCCTGAGTATATCCAGCAGACCACGTGGGTGCCTGCCATATAGGAGTTCGAACGGAGAGAAGCGGGTCGAGCTCTGGGGAATCTCACGTATAGCAAACAACAAGTACGGCAATAACATGTCCCAGTCCTTTCCTTCCCTGTTAACAACCTTCCTCAGCATCCCCTTTAGGGTGCGGTTGAACCGCTCGACAAGCCCATCCGTCTGCGGGTGATACACGGAGGTCTTTAGCGCCTGTATCTTTAACAAGTGACACAGCTCTTTCATCAGACGGGAAACAAAAGGAGTACCCTGATCGGTCAGGATCTCTTTCGGGATGCCCACTCGTGCGAATACCTGAACCAACTCTCGGGCAATGTTCCTTGCATTTGCTTTGCGCAAGGGAACGGCTTCAGGATACCGAGTGGCATAATCCAGGATCACCAATATGTACTGGTGTCCACGTGCGGATTTTTCTAACGGACCCACAATGTCCATTGCGATCCTTTCAAAGGGGACATCAATGACCGGGAGGGGTATGAGAGGGGCTCTCAAGTGTGGCTTAGGAGATGCCAACTGACATTCGGGGCATGAGGCACAGTACCGTTTCACCGCCTCATAAACCCCCGGCCAGAAGAACCTGCGCAGGACCCGCTCCTGGGTCTTCTCAACCCCTAAGTGCCCTCCTAGCACATGGGAATGAGCGAAGTCGAGTACCTTTCTGGTCTGAGAGGACGGAACCACCAACTGTTCAATTTCCTGACCTCCCTCCATGATGACCCGGTACAACAGATCACTCTTCAAAATAAAGTACGGATAACTCTTTATTGCCCCTTCCACCGGCACCCCGTTCACCTCAATCACCCTGCTTCTCGCAGTCTGTAACAAAGGATCACTAGCTTGGTCGTTCCCAAAAACAGTGTTCCCGGAAACCCCTCCCCCTGAGTCATGCCCATCAGAGGTAGAGCCCCCAGAGTTAGGAGCCTCATTCACCTCCTCACTCGTATGTGTTACAGGGACCCCCAATTCTGTCTCTGTCACCTGGGTGGCCACCCCCTTTTGAGATCTTTTGGCCGGGGTGTTCACCAGAGCCTCAGCCCGAGCTCTGGTAAAGCCGTGTTTGGCTTCTCGCCTCTCTCTGCGTGTTTTCCGGGGTTTAGGAGGTTTCTGACAAAAAGACGTATCGTGGAATGGGAACACCTCGGTGATGTCGTTAGTACCCTCATCAAGGTCGGCAGTGGCCGTACCAACAGATAACCCCTGCAATATGGTCTGAAAGTCCGGGAAATCCCTCCCTAAGACAAGGGAATAGGGTAAGTTGGGTACCACCACAGCTGGGACAGACCGTACCCTTGCCCCCACAGAGACAGCGACTAACGCCGTGGGATAACGAACGGTACTACCATGTACGCACAACACTCCCACAGTCTTATCTTTCTGTAAATTGGCCCGGCCCACCAGTTTGCCTGACACCAATGTTATGGCACTACCGGAGTCCGCAAGTGCCACTGCCTGTAGTCCGTTCAGCAGGACGGGCACTCGAAAAGTCTGAGTCCCTTCCACCAGGCCAGTCATACATATCAGTCCGCAGAAATTCCGGGGGTCCTCACCCAGCCCACACTGCATGGTCTCGGACGTGTTAGGGCACCTGGCTCGAATATGTCCCAGTTCGCCACACTCAAAGCACTGTATCGAGTTCCTTTGGGGCTCATTCCCTCTTCGAAAAGTGTTGCTGTGGTCTGAGTAACGCACTGGTCCCCCAGGTGCTGGCAGGATTGCCGACCCGTTCGACCTAGTTGTGGAGCCGAAGACTTTTTGAGGCTGCTCCTTTCTATGGGTGGGGATGCTCCCCACAACGACCTTTGGCGACCTCCTGGGCGAGTCCTCGAAGTCTTTTGCAGCCAGGTAGCGCTCTACTTGGGCCACCATGTCATCATAGGTACCCGGGTTCCCTTGTCCCACCCATTCACGGAGGCTGCGTGGGAGTCCGCGTAGGAACTTATCCAACACCAGGGTTTCCACTATCTGCGTGGGGCTTTGGTGCTCAGGCTGGAGCCACTTCCGAGCCAAATGCATTAGGTCGAACATCTGCGTCCGGGGTGGTGTCTTCTCCTCATACGTCCAGTTAGAGAAGCGTCGCGCTCTCACAGCTTTTGTCACTCCGAACCGGGCCAGGATTTCGGCCTTTAAGAGATTATAGTCCGTAGCCTGGACTTCCTCCAGGTCATAGTAGGCCTTTTGGGCCTCTCCAATCAGGAAGGGTGCGATAATCCCCGCCCACTTGTCTGCAGGCCAGGCCTCCCGAGTAGCAGTGCGCTCAAAGGCACGGAGGTACGCTTCCACGTCATCCTCAGGCAACATCTTCTGAAGGTAGCAACTAGCTCGAATCCTGGTCTCCTGGCTAGGGGGTGCTTGCGTCGCCAAACTTTGTACAGTTGCTTTAAGCAGCTCGTGGTCAGCTTTCTGGGCCTCCATCACGGCCCCAATCTGCGCCTGTATTAGGCGGTTGCTCTCCTGCTGCGTTGCCGTGGCACTTACCAGTGCTTTTAACAAGTCCTCCATTGTAACTGTGGGTTCTGTACCCTTGTTGCTACTGCCAGCGCACAGCAGGTACAAGATCCCACCGCTGCCACCACTTGTGGAGAAGCAGGTACGGCGGACACAGCAATGTGGGTTTTCTAAGCGTTTTATTTGCAGCAGCAAAGGGGTTTTCCACAAACAGAGAAAATAAACAACAAAAAACAGAAATCCTACTCCCTATTGGGAGACTAACTAACAACAGACGAACCTGTCTACTCCTGGGCCCACTAAACGGGTTCCCCCAGTAAAACAAAACACACTTTTCAATATATCAGATTCCTTACTTTTTCCACCACAGTCTCCAACTCCTTCCTCCTTCTGTCTCCAAACCCCTCAATGAACTGGAAGGAACTGAGACTTCTTATAGGGAAGGGTGGGGCAGCTGTGGTGAATGAGCAATCACTCAGTTAACCCTGAACTGGGAAGGTGGCTACTTCCAGCCTTCTACTCAGGTACCGGCCCTCACATAGCCTGCCCCGAGTGAACCCGTCACACTCCCTAGATGAGCGCTCTACTATTCCCCAATTGGCCCTCCTCGCCACGATTACTCTCATACCTAAACCCGATAAAGACCATACTTCGGTCCCTAACTATCGCCCAATCTCCCTTATTAATACGGACGTAAAATTGTTTGCCAAGTTACTAGCCACCCGCCTTAACCCCTTATTGCCCGCCCTGATTCACCCAGACCAATCAGGCTTTGTGACTTCTCGTGAAGCGCGCGACAACACTATCCGTACTATTAATCTCATTCACCGAGCTCATGCGCAGGGACACCCTACTATATTCCTATCGGTCGATGCCGAAAAGGCATTCGACCGGGTGGAGTGGAATTATCTCTTTGGAGTTCTTGGACATATAGGCTTTGGCTCTAAATGGATGGCATGGATACACGCGCTATATTCCTCCCCTACGGCGCGGATCAGAATTAATGGCACACACTCGATCCCCTTCGGCATTAGAAACGGGACAAGACAGGGATGCCCTTTATCACCTCTGCTCTTTGTCCTTGCCCTGGAACCCTTCATGCAAAGGATTAGGGATAATGACAACATCCAAGGTTTTCGTCTCCCATTTCACCACTATAAAGTATCGGCATACGCGGATGATGTCCTCTTCACCCTCACTGATCCCCTAAAATCCCTCCCACATGTACTAAAAGAATTACGGACTTTCCAGACGCTATCTAACTTTCTAATCAATGATACCAAGAGTGAGGCCATGGGGGGTGGTGACCTCAGAAGTTTATCAAGCCCTGACAGACATATGCCCCTTTCAATGGACGAGGAACTCCCTACGTTATCTGGGTACTACACTTACTCGTAGTCCCAGAGACCTGTTCGCAGCTAATTATACGCCACTCCTGAACACCACGTTAAGCGAGCTTCGTAAATGGCACAAGCCACATATTTCGTGGCTTGGCCGCATTAACTATCTGAAAATGACCGTTCTACCAAAATTTTTATATGTGTTTCAGGCGGTTCCGGTTAAAATCCCTCGGGTTTATTTTCAAGAACTGAAATCTGGCTTTCTGAAATTCATATGGGGCACTACCTGCCCTCGGATATCTTATAGAGACCTGACTCGCCCTAGGGATAAGGGAGGTCTGGGACTACCCCATCTAGAATCTTATTACCAAGCAGCCCTGCTGACACGAATCTGTGACTGGTCGGTATCTCCTCCTGTTAAGTTATGGGTGGCATTGGAGCAATTTGCCTTCCAGGTACCGATTGCATCTGTGCCATGGCAGCTTGCCTCCATCCGCTCTCTGATGGCATCCCCAGATCACCCCACGGCCCCGCAGCTCCTCCGGCTGTGGAGGGAAGTTCGCTCTCGACCTGACCTCTCCCCAGATATCTCCCCCCTGTACCCAGTATCGCATAACCCTGACTTCCCTCCGAGTAGGCAGCGGCCTTTTTTGGATATAGACCCGGACGGGCCATACTTACACATTGCACGTTGTTATACGGATAAGGATTTGTCTCCATTGTCATTATTAGCACCGAGAAGTGTCTATACTCCCCTCGAATGTTTTAAGTATAGCCAGTTAACTCACTTTGTCACCAGACTGACTTCGACTATGCCACTCCGTTCCACCTTGACTGTGTTCGAAACTTTGTGTACGATGGACCCTCCACCAACACATGTGCTCTCGTCCCTTTACACTCTACTCCTTTCCTCATCTCAACCCAGGGTACCCTCATATGTGATTAAATGGCATAATGAACTCCCTGAACCTATCTCGGAGGAGGACTGGGGAAAATTTTTTTCAATCAATAAATACTCCTCCATGAGCCTCTCGGTACAGCTCTCTAATTTTAAACTCCTATCACGCTGGTACCTTACCCCAGTACGCTTACATCGTATGTTTCCGCAGACTACCTCCCAATGTTGGAGATGCCTCGCTGCTACTGGCACCTATCTGCACTTATGGTGGAGTTGTCCGGTCCTCACGGCTTACTGGTCCGAGATATTGGCACATATTAATGACATTACGGGTTTCGCATCACGGGACTCCCATAACCTGATACTCTTTCATTTGGTCCCACTTCCAGTTAACACATACAAAGCCTCTTTATTGTTGCACCTCTTAAACGCGGCCAAATTCCTCATCCCTCGGAAATGGAAACAAACTACTGCTCCCACTGTCGGGGAATGGATCGAAACGGTAGAGCGCATTCGTACTTTAGAGGAACTCCACTACTCATTAGAGAACCAGTATCAAAAATATTTTAAAACATGGTATTGGTGGTCAGATTTTCTTCATAAACGTTCCTCTCCCGTGGTGCAAAATGTTGAACCCAGCTTGAACCCTATACCGACATTGCCCCCTCTCTCCCTCTGAGATCAATGGATCTATTACTTGACTTTCTGGTACTGTCTATTAAGGTCTTGATACCCAACCTGGATCCTACAAGATTCAGCACACCTTACAATGCGTCTTCCCTGTTGATTCTTTCCTTTTGGTTGTTTTATAATATGTGTCCAATCGAATGGTTTATACGACTTATTTGATTTTCATTTTCTATGTCTTATTATCGAATGTAATGCCACCATGCGAAGCGCTGTGTCTAGTGCATACTTATGATACTGTTGCACTGGTGGCTTTTCTGTTATGTTTTGTATTGTTTTGAAAAATTGGTTCTCGCTATGTTTTTTTTTTAGCTTAGTTTTAATTTTATTGCCTTTGTGATGTTTGGGACCCACCATGGCACCCAATTGCATTACTGATTTAAATCTATTTTCTGATTGGTTGTCTATTCCACATGGAATTTCATCCCCAAATAATACATTCCCAAGCAGTCTCTCCAGTCCAAATAAAGTGGTGTGGTGCTTGGTACTTACACTTAGATCATGTAGAACAATTCTTCCCAAACCTGTCCTTAGGATTTCGCGAACAAGCCAGGTTTGAAGGATCACCTTGGGAAAATGCAGACTGAATCCTGCAATCACTGAACAGCACATCATATCACCTGTGCTGTGCTTCAGGTATCTGGCAAACCTGGCCTGTTAGAGACTACTGAGGACCAGGGTTCGGAAACACTGGTGTAGAACAGCTAAGAAATCAAGAATGATATTTTGTTACAGCATGCACGCTCATCTCATGACCGGGTATTCTGTATTAGTGCACCGTAACAATTCTAGGCGCAAATTATAATCTATTATAAAGATTAATTTCATCACTTTTGAACATGCATTAAATGTATCCGTACATTATGTTATAATAAAAGAAATCACAGACTAGCTGCAAAAAAGTGATGCAAAATAAAATTTCTTGGCACATTTCTATTAAAAGACATTATGGTTGAAGTTCTGAAAGTGAAGCAATCACCATGGAAACAGCTGGAATTTTCAGGATGATTGATATACTGTATACCTGCTAGGCTGCTACACATATTTCTTTATAAGTAGCCCCAAAGGGTGAGTGTCAACAATAATTTAACAACCATTCTAAGTGGGTTGACAGTCTATACGTATACATACCGTTTTCTTCTTCTACAATTTATGCACATGTAGTTTCTTTCTGGCTAAAGTAAACATGTGTTTACAATAAGGGATGAGTGATGTTAAAACATTGATTATTAATCAAGTAACGAAACATCGCAAACACAGTAATCAATAGGGGGAGAGAAAAGAGATTTTATTTTTCTTTCTTTATAGTTTCACTGTCTCAGCAGCTGCAAAAGTGTAGTTAACTACTATAAGCCTTTATAATCTGATCAGCTATCCTGCCTATGATCCGTCCCCATCTGTCTCCGAACTTTTATTCTTCTGTAGTGCTGTCCTTTAAAGCTAACTAAATTCTATATCTGCAATATGTCTAGAGCTGCAGACTGATTCATGCCGAGCAAGTGGGGTATCATATGTATCTTAAAGTGCATTAATCCAGTCAAAAAATAAATAAAGCCAGATTGATACATTAGTCCTATCTATACTATGACTGTTTCATATGTTTTTTCACTCAAAAATTGAGAATAAAGCACTGAATATTAAAAAGGTATTGAAGCACAATCGCTTAACATCAGGGTTAAAGAGACATCATTCAATCCTGAATAATGTCAGATGCAGACAAAGCTGGTTGGAATAGCTTGTTCTCCCTCTGATAGGTGCACATTAATGTACAGTAAGCTGGTGCAATATTTGAGACGCAAGCTGAGTGAAAGCACTGCCGTGAGTATCAGGGAGAGTAGCGCTGTGTTGCGGGGCAGGCTGCTGAATTAGCACCTATTCTGGAATAGTGCGGTAAAATGGGGGTGCTATGGGGAAACCTGCAGGTGCAGGTTTTACCATTAGCATCCCCATTTTAGCGCAGGGCACGGAATAGTGTCCTTAGGGTCCAGTAGTAGACCAGCTGCAGGTCCAATTTTGGAGTGAGGGAATCCTTATCTGGTAGATAAGGCTGAGGACAATCAGGACTTCCAAAATGATTATACATGGGGCAGCGAGTGGCAGAATGCAGCACTGTTCCTTTTCCTCCAGATTTAAGCCCCAGAATGAGAAATTCCATCCAGCTGAGGAACAAGATCATCATCAGTCTCATCTTGAGCAGCCTCCAGGAAGGGTAAAGTCAGATCAGAACCCTCAGCCATGAAAAGGCAATTCAACATTTTTACTTAAATATGCAGAGTAGTCAAGACAAAACAGCCAATGATCGCAAGAAGAGCATGGAGGCAAATATCCATGATAAAGGGAACCATCGTATGCTCTTGAGAGATACAGTGGTGTAGCGTTGGTTGTCAGCACCTGGGGCAAGGCAAGAATCACACCCCCCAACCTGTGAAATAGTTAGCACGCAGTGTGGGTGGAAAGAGGCAGCATGTGGAATGAGGCAGCGTGTGCCAGTGTGTGTGGAATGAGGCAGCGTGGACAGTATGTGTGTAGAATGAGGCAGCGGGTGGAATGAGGCAGTGTGACTGTGTCTGTGTGTGGAATGAAGAAACGTGAGAGTGTGTGTGGAATGAAGCAGCATGTGACAATGTGTGTGGAATGAGGCAGTGTGACAGTGTGCCATGAATGTCCATGCCATCACACAGCCTCAACTATGCTTTACAGATGACATTGTGTGCTTTGGATCATGAGCTCCTTCCAAGCCTTCTCCACACTTTTCTCTTCCGATCATTCTGGTACATCTTAGTTTCATCCGTCCAAAGAATGCTTTTCCAAAACGGGTCTGGCTTTTTTAGATGTTTTTTGGCAAAGTTTATTCTGGCTTTTCTATTCTTCAGGCTTATGAATGGTTTGCATCTTGTGGTGAACCCTCTGTATTTGCTATTGTGAAGTCTTGATTGTAGACTTTGACAATGATACGCCCACCTCCTGGGAGTGTGTCCTGCACTTGTCTGGATGTTGTGAATGGATTTTTCTTTACCATAGAGGGGATCCTGCGATCATCCACCACTGTTGCGTTTAATGTACGTCCAGGCCTTTTTATGCTGCTGAGTTCTTCTTTCCTCAGAATGTACCAAACTGTTGATTTGGCTGCTCCTAATTAGTGATGAGCTGAACACCCCCGTGTTCGGTTCACATTCGAACTCGAACAAGTTCAAAAGTTCGAGTTCGAACTCGAACACGAACCGAACTCAATGCAAGTCAATGGGACTCGAAAGTTCGATTTTTAGAGTACCCTCCAAGAGGACATATATGCAAGATATTTGCCATAAAAGGTGTATGGGGGTCCGGGTAGTGACCTGGGGGACAGGAAACAAGGACAAAAAGTAAAAAAAAAACGTTTTTAAAGAAACATAGTTTTCCATGAAATAAAGGTTAAGAATAAAAACGAAAAATTCCTTCAAATATCGTGCCTAGGAGGTCCCCATATCCTGCCCGTGAAGTGGTGGATTTGTAGGATGTATAGAAACATTTAAAAACAAAAAAATGACATTTCAAATGACGGTAAATGGTTTTCCTTTAAACTATTCATAAACAACTGCTTGGGGCGGCAGCCTGTATGAAAAGAGGAGACGTTTTAGGACACGCAGAACAAGTTTAGTGATTTTTTGGCTAAATTATGGTGAAACTTATGCAGGCTTTGGACGAAAGTAACAATAGGTGCTTTAAAATTGGGCCTTTAGTGTCGGCAACAGTGCCGTCACACCGTAACCCCTCTGTGGTATTGTGGAAGAGTTCAGGGTTGGACCCTGCAGTCAAATATTAAAATGATATGAATCTGGTACAGGCGCCAGTGCACCCAAATATTGTGCCTTTGGTGGCACTGGCATCAAGTGCCTTCACACCGTAACCCCTCTGTGGTATTGTGGAAGAGTGCAGTGGTGGACCCTGCGGTCCAATATTAAAATGTGGCCACAGGTGCAAGGTGCAGTGGCTCCCTCCCTGCGCATCCTATCTCTGCCACATGCACCCGGGCGGCTAGACTGCACAGTCGCAGCTCTGTCATTCGGCGGCCGCATGCTCCTCAAGGGGATCCTTGGGAGGCCCCGGCAGGCTTCCCTCTACAGTGCCTGATTAGAGGGCCGTGTCTGCCTGATGTTTTAGTAACAAGAATGTTTTATCCCATAGGCTTCAATGTTAAAAATATTCCCGTTTTAATTCAATATCTAATAAACCGTTGCTTATAATATTCTGCAGTAAAGAGTCTCTTTATTTCTAGATTTTTTTAGTATTTTTTAAGCAGTTCGCGAACTTTCGAAACAGCTGATGTTCGATGCGAACTCCAAACAGATCCAAACCGAACGCTCATCCCTACTCCTAATGTTGCTGCTATCTCTGATGGATTTGTTTTGTTATTGAAGCCATACAATGGCCTGTTTCACTTGCATGGACAGCTCCTTTGAACGCATGATGTAGGTTCACAGCAATAAATTCCAAATGCAAATACTACACTTGGAATCAACTCCAGACCTTTTACCTGCTTGAATGATGAAGAAATAATGGAGTAGCCCACACCTGGCCATGAAACAGTGTTTGATTCAATTGTCCATTTACTTTTGGTCCCTTGAAAAAAAGGGGATGGTTACTCTTAAGAGCTGTAATTCCTTAAACCTTCTTCTAATTTGGATGTACATTCCCTCAAATTAAACCTGAGAGTTTGCGCTTTCAGCCCATATCCATTAAATAACTATACCTTGAATATGATTTGGTAAATACCTGAAAAAAACTAAAATTGTGACTGTGTCCAAATATAGTATATATGGATCTAACTGTACACGGTAAAGAGAATATCAAATTAAAATGATATCTGAGTTACAGATACTCTCCAGTAGAATTTTCCTCTTCAAATACAATTTTTTGCAATGTTTGAAAAGTGAATTTTGCTTGCTTTTGTGTTGCTAAGAACCTGATGTTTTCCATTAATAAACCCATATGAATGTCTCGAGGCGTGCCATTGTGGCGGCCACCATGGCTCTGACCGCCATACCTGGCCCTCGAGTACCCTGGCCTGGTGACTTGCACACTTCCATGGCCTCCCTTGTCCTCTGGACTCATGGGAGTGCGCCAGGAAGGTCACACTATGGGCCTTTGCCACAACAATTATTGTTTTTTTTTTGTTTGTTTTTTGTTATTGTTTTTTGGGGTCCTGCGGTGCTTTTTGGTGTGTGTGTGTGGGTGGGTTGTTTTCTCCTTTTTTTTTTGTTATTATTTTTATATATTATATTTCCCATTGTATGTCATTCTTGCATGGCCACTTGGCCGTCTATGCCCTATGGCTTGTTGACCTGCTGATTGATTTCAACGCAATCTGTTTTGTTTGTTTGCTGTATTGCCGATATTGTTGCAAATAATTTTTTTTGGAAAAAATAAATAAACCCATATAAGACAGTACATTTCCTTTGCAGTGACCAGTACATCTTTATCATGTTCTAATTGTCTTCACTAATTAAAAAAAATGAATTTTATAAATAGCAAAAAAAAACTGATAATTGCAAAATTGTATTTGATGTAGCAAGGTCAAACATCTGCATCCAGTTGTTTTGTTAGAAACAGACTCCTTTAATAACAGCTTTTGTGTGTACCTCCTCAGCGTGCAGCACTTGGCAGGTCTCGGTGTCTCCACAGGTGTCCCCTCCACAGCTGGAAAATGGAAAGGGAGGAAGTGGTGGGGATTACAATTTATCAAACTCTGCTTTTACAAAGTAGCAGAGTTTAACCTTTGCCAGTATGCAACTAATTGCAAGAGTTTTGTATTCATCAGTCGGGAACCAACACGTAATTTCATGTATGTTTTGCCAAGTGTCTCGAATCAGCAAAATAAAGCCCCTAATGGCTCACAACCTTGCCACATATGCCAGAAAGTAAAGATTCTAGACATTCTCACAAATAATAATACAGGTCTATTCAAAGAAAGGTGAAAATCAGGAGAATTAGCAGCAGAAATGAAAAGTCTAGGTCAAAATAGCCAAACCAGAAAAATTCTCCCATTTATCTCACTTTCCAAATCGGCTATTTGGACTAGATTGTTCTCATCTCCTGCACCTGAATTTCACCTTTAGTGAGTAGACCTGCTACTCTTGGAAGCAGATTGTCTGGTGCTTAAGTCTGCCAGGACCTGTACAGAGCAATCGGAAAAGGATGCACTTGAGGACTTGTAATTCAGTATTCAAAAATTTAACGAGACTTCATGTTGCACGAATCAAGCGATGTTTCGGTTGATTTGTACATCAAACAATGAATTGTTGTTTGATTTGAACATCATGAAGTCTTATTAAATCCTAGAATACTGAATTACAAGCCGTCAAGTGCGTCCTTTTCAGATTCCTTTATTCCATCTGTCTTTTTTCTTTTTGTGTATATTTATGTAAATAAATATTCTCAATCAACAATCTTGTAGCACGTTCATATACCGTAATAAAAAGTTATAAAAGGTGCACAAAAATGACTTTAGGACAGATTTTTGTGATACAATACTATGCCTAGTCATCTATACAAGGATAATACAAGAAAACCGATTCTAACTCAAATTAAAAACGTTAACGCTGCACTCTTTTTGCTGCCCACTATGAAGCCTGTGATGTGATTTTATACTATACAGTAACAGGGAATATCAAATGGATCTCACTTACTAAAAGAAACTGAGGCATTATTTATACATTCCCTCTTTGCATTAACATTAGCTTTATGTATTATGTATTATGTTTTACTCATTTCTACTAATGTGTCTTAACTAGGCATTTTTAATATGTTAAAAGGAAACAGAATACAAAGAAACTCGACACTTAACCGGAGGTGCTAACTGGTGCAGAGGATTCTACATTTTGCAGAGCATGTATTATTACTATTATCCATATATTTATATTATTTCCATTCTAGTGTTTTCTTATTGTATCTTTGAGCAACCATGAACTTGAAATTCTTTGAAAGCCACTACCACGTACACATGCTGATTAATATGGCATCACTGCAAGTGTAATGAATAATTAGAGCAATAAAAATATTAAAGTTACAATATGTTGTATAACTGCCACCATTTTTCGATGTTTTTAAATTTTTAGTATATACAATCATGTGATTGTGCATTGTGTGAGTGTGTGAGTATATATATATATATTATATGCTTATTACTGCAGAAGCCATTTGCACATCACAGCAATTCAAAGAACTGCATACCAGAGCTCATGTGCTACATTCCCCATATGCAGCAAGGAACTCTGTGTAAGACATGCAAATGACATCCGTCTCACTTTTTTGCATCCTGAGTCTGTTGTTACACAGAACCCTTAAATCAGTACCATGCCAAACTATGGCTTTATTTTTTAGCAGAGATCAGGTTTATGCAACTGGTCAGAGCCACTCCTAGGACACCACTGTTTAGGGTTTATTGGACCCTCATCAGCAGGAGATAGGCATGACCAGTTGCAGTGGATGCTTGGACCCGTGGAGCAAATCAGTACTTATTTGGGTTGTAGTAAAGGGCAAAAAATGAAATAAAAAGCCTCCTCCACTCAATAACCAATAAGGTTTATTATTGCAGAAGCCATCTGCACATCACAGCAATTCAAAGAACTACATCGCAGAGCTCCTGTGCTACATATACAAAAGTATTCGCTCACCTGCCTTGACTCGCATATGGATGGGTGAGCGAATACTTTTGGCAATATAGTGTATATAAACGTATTCTAAGGAGCAGTTTTACCTGAACCTGTCCTCAAGGAGCACTAACAACTAACAGGCCAGGTTTGCCAGATATCTGAAGCACAGCACAAGTGATCTGATTTGCCGCTCAGTGATCGCAGGATATAGTCTGCATTTTCCCAAGGTAACCCTTAAAACCTGGCCTGTTAGTGCTCCCTGCCTAGGGAGGCACTTTCCAGGGGGCGGCGGCCCGCACCAAGCATTTTTTTTTACTTTTGCAAAGTATTTTACCAGGAAGGATACTTTGAGATTTCACTAATTTTCAAGTATGTCCTGGGTAGGCAAGGCCTAGGCTTTCACTTTCCAGGGGGCAGCAAAAAACCTCACCACTAAATGGGTTACTCACAGAGCACCGAAATGACGCCAACATTTTGGTGTTCTGTAGTTCCCAGCACTTCGGGGAATACAATTTCCCCACCCTGCAGTGAATTCACCATTCACCGCAGGGTCCCCAAAGTGCATGGAGTCGGCCGCTGAATGCTGCCACCACAAACCCGTGGCCTGCTGTTTTCAAAAGAACTACTGAACGAAAATGTCTGGAATTTACATATAAGATCCTATGAATAATAATAAAAAGTTCTGTTACAGAAAAAACAAAAAACGCTATTACCCCTTAGTGACCGGGCGGTTTTACACAAATAAGTCCTTTAGTGACCGCTGCTGTTTTTACATTTCTGCGCTGTTAGTGTTTAGGTCAAATTTTACTCTTACTCGTTTATTCAACCCACACATATTATACACCGTTTTTCCCGCCATTAAATGGACTTTCTAGAAATACCATTATTTCCATCATATCAAATAATTTACTATAAAAAAATATGAAATATGATGAAAAAAATGGTAAAAACACACTTTTTCGTAATTTAATGCCCAAAATCTACAACCACCAAAAAAGACCCCGGCTAAATAGTTTCAAAAAAGTTTGCTTTTTAACCCCTTCACTGCTGAGCCAGTTCACCTATGTGTGCTGCGCTCATTATGACCATTGTGTGCTAATTATTTTGAGATGACAGCCTAGGTCCTATTTAACTAAACCACCCCCAGACAAATTTTTTTATAAAAAAAAAATATATATATTTTATTTTTTTATTATTTTATTTTTACACCAAACCTGGTCATGTTTGGTATCATTGGAAAGGCCATGATCAGGCCTTTCCAATGATGTCAAATATGACCATCTAGCGGCCATGGATCGGGAGATAGGGGGATCCTTAGGACCCCCTTATCTCCACATGGCAGCTAGAGGGTTAACTGGCCCACTGACATCCTCACACATATGGTGAGGTTGTCAGTGGGTGGGGGGGGGACCTGGAGGCTTGACTGACATCCAAGATGTCAGCCCCCCTCCAGGTTCGAATCGCGTTTTGGCGCCAATTAGCGCCGAAATGCGATCCGGCAGCGAAATACTTAATTCTAGACTCTCCCCTTTTCAGAGGTGTAAAAAGCATCTCCCTAGCTTCAATGGTTGGGGAGATAGAGGGCTCCGAAGGAGCCCCCCCTCCCCTCCATTGATTTCAATGGGGGCGCCTGCTGATGACATCACCACGCAGCGTGGTGACGTCATCAAGCTCGCCGGCCCATGCAAATCAGGAGGGAAGGCTTCCTCCCTGCCAGATCTGTGAGGGATCCAGCGAGGGAGGTAAGTATCGGGCGGGAGGGGGGTTAGGCGCCGCTGACGTACCATGTACGTCCGCGGGTCTAAGGGAGACCCGTGGGCAGGACGTACATGGTATGTCAGCGGTCCTTAAGGGGTTAAAAAAAGGGGGGAATTTTGCCAAAAAAAATCTGGAAAAAAGACTAAAAGGTACTATAAAAAAATCAATAAAGACTTTTTACTCCAGATTAAAATAATAAATGGTTTATTAGATATTGCATAAAAACGGGAATATTTTTAACATTGAAACCTATGGGGTTCGCCTGAATAAACCTGCTGATTAAAACCACCGAACATCAGGGCATTTCACTGACATTTTTCTGCTGTTTGGTGTTCTCTGAAAAGATTAACCATTACTTCTCTAAGGGGATTTGCACTGCCTTCAAACAGCACCGTACTTGCTGGCAGTTCGCCAAACTTGTGTGTGAGCATATCACAGAGCAGTGGTGTACTTAGGGGAGTGGTGGAGGGCGGGCTGCCCCAGGTACCAGTGATTATTGGAGTGTCATTAGGGGGTACTAGGAGGTGCCACTGTCACTGTGTGTCAGCTTTGAGCTGTGTTCTCAAACAATGAGTAGCGGAGCAGGGCGTTTGCATACGGAATAAAATTGAATAGAATAAAAATCCCCCTCTCCTCCCTCCATATCTCCTCCCCTGCCCCGCAGCAGCTCTAGGAGAGGGGAGGGGGATGTAATTTGTGTGCAGAGAGAGAAGATGACAGTAAACGGCAGGTAAAGGGGGGTATCAGCAGAATATGAAGCCCTGTCTGCTTACTGCTGTTTAAAGTGGACCTTTCCTTAACCAGCACTGCAGTGATAGAAATTTGTCATTGAGCTGCCTGGCTCCTGGTGAGGCTGTGTGCGTGCAGGTCACGCGGTCCAGTCAGTCAGGTGGTACTGAATCTCAGTACCACCTGACTGGCTGAACCACGTGATATGCACGTACGCATGCAGCTGCCCGCTCTTTCGTTAACACAGATTCTCACTCTATTCTAGACTGAACACCCACCGGGAAGGCACAGCCGCGATCCTAACGTGGCCTGGAGGGACCTCCTGCTGAGTCCGTACACAGTCCCTGCTGACTCTGCACACAGCCCTACTGCGGACGGAGGCCGGTAAATATAGAATAAATAATTGCTGTGTGCTCATATACACTCGGTTTGCTGGGAGTTTTATTGCAGTGGATTCTGATGCACTCATACACACCGCAAATTGCATTGCTGGGAGTTTTATTGATGTGGATTCTGATACACTGACACACACACCACACATTGCATTGCTGGGAGTTTTACACTCATACACACTGCACATTGCATTGTTGGAATTTTTATTGCTGTGGATTCTGATACGCTGACACACACCAAACATTGCATTGCTGGGAGTTTAATTGTCCTGGAGCTCTGGGATACGCGCATACACACTGCACATTACTGTGAGTTTTATTGTCCTGGAGCTCTGGGATACGCGCATACACACTGCACATTACTGTGAGTTTTATTGCTGTACAGTTCTGTGATATGCTCATACACACTGCACATTTCTGTCGGTTTTATTGCTGTGCAGCTCTGATATGCTCATACACAGTGCCCATTTCTGTGGGTTTTATTACTGTGCAGCTCTGTAAGGCTAGGGTCAGACGAACGCATTTTTCACGTTGTCCGTGAAAAAGTGCGTTCGAACGAACGTACGTATTTTTTCCCGGAATACGCGATAGTGGTCATACGATGCGCCCTGTCGTCCGTGATTTTGTACGGATCATCAATAAAACACTTTTTGTGTCTGGACGTTATGTTAGCCGGACATTAGCAGCGTCTGACGTCTCCTAATCACGCAAACACGCCGCTAGCGGACGCAGCGCACTCTGTAAGTCAGTAGTAGCGGTTTGACGTTCTAGAAAAAATGCGTTCGTTTGCCACTTGCGTTGCGCGGACGAACTTTCGTGCGGCCGTACTTCGTGTGTTCCCCGGCATTGGACGTCATTTGCTGCTAGCACGGCCGTGATTTTGTGCGGCTAAACGCACGTTAAAAATGCGTTCGTCTGACCCTAGCCTAATACGCTCATATGCAGTGCATGTTTCTGTGGATTTTATTGTTCAACCAATTAGAGCGGCTGTGATCAAGTATACTTGACATGCATGGCTGTGCTTTGTAAAAATGCTTGAATTTAAACATTTCATAATTTTATTTATCTCAATAGATACATTTGAAATGTTATACAAAATATACAAGTAGGCACTTGGTATCCACTTTTAATATAAAGAGAGGAAAAGGCTGAGCTCTAAGATGAAAAGGTGGAGCTTAAAGAGGAAGGGTGGGGATTAACCAGGAAGAGGTGTGCCCTGGACAGGAAGGGGTGCCTCAAATTTAAATTAGGGGGTGCACGAGTTTAGTCAGGCCTAGGGCAGCACAAAACCTAAATACACCACTGTGTGTCCTAGGAAATGATAACAGGGAAGTGAACTTTGTCCCTTAATGTTGGACTATAAAAGAATGAATCATGTATCTAGGAGTTGAGTTCGTGCAAATAAGTGAACAATATTCTGATTTAGTAAGAACTATGATGTGTTTTTGTGTTATTTTCAAACAGGTATTAGATTTTGGAGTTCCATCTTCTATGTAAATATATTCATCAGTCAATACCACATTCAGACTAATTACACAAGACATCGTAACATGCCTTCCTGGATACAGATCGAAGAATAAAGCAGATTGATTCAGTGTGCTAATCACTAAATCATAGTTAGCTCCAGTCCAACACAACGTAGATATGAATAATGATCAGCAACATCGTTTTTGATAATGAATGTTCAGACCATAAATTGCTTCTACTTAAAAATGATGCTCGCTCGCATCTCTCAGCGCTGTCAATAGAATAACACAGTCATTGGACAGTTATCAGGGCTTATCAATATTTGATGAGCAGGATCGATATGGATTCTGTTTCCCACATAGTGAGGCAACGAGAAAAAAGCCAGTGGGTGGTGCCGGATAAAAAGCGCTGAAATAGTCACTAACTGGCCCCATTTGCAAGGAATGAAAACGTAATGTGTGAAAGTAATAAAAGAGCTAAAAAAGTGCAATGCTGAGGTCAGGTCTACAGAGAAACATTCATTCCACAAGCTGAGAGGGTGAGCATTGTACAGATATGATATTGTATCCGGATGAATGCAGTTCCTACCCATATAATGGCAAAACTCACAAGTACGTGACTGCAAACATTTCACAGAACCTCCACATCCAACCTTAGAGTTAGTTGCTAAAAAAAAGTAAAAATATCCATGATGTATCATAACTTTAAAAGGTGCAAACAACAACAACATCAACAAAAAGCACAGAGCACAGGATGCAGGAGATTAGAATGTATGTCTATTAAATTATGAAGAAATATATTTCGGCAATGTATTGATTTACACCAAATTTTATTTATGCAGAATAATTTCAGGGTTATTCAAAGAGCACCGATATATAGTTTCCTGAAATTCGTGGGAATTAAATTCCCTGACCCTGCAGTGAATTCAGCATTCACCGCAGGGTCTCCAAAGTGCAGGGAAAAGCTACATCTTAAAATCCGCCGTAAAACCGCTGAACCGAATGGAAAAAACACCGCAAAACCTCTGAACCAAATGGAAAATCCGCAGCAAAACTGCCGAACCGAATCGGAAACCGCCGCAAAACCTCCTAAAACTATCGGCTCCGATAAGTCGACGCAAACCTGCTGAAAAAGCGTCAAATGCATCCTATGGACTCCATCGAGTGGATGCTCGTGGCGTCGCTTAGCGCTGTCGCGAGCATTCAGGGGCATAGCGCGCGGTAACAATGCAGGCAGCTTTTTAAGTGCCTGCATTGTAATTCCACGCTAAAACGGAGGTGGTAGGAAGAAAACTGCGAGCACAGTTTTTTCTCCCTACTGCCCCCGGTTTAGCGTGGAGATTGTAATGTGGCCCTACAACTTTTAAAAGCTGTTTGCAAAAAAATGACTTTACGAAAAATGCCTGAAATTAATATATAAGGACCTATGAATAATAATAAAAATGTATGTTACAGAAAAAAAAAGATGTTTAAAAAAAAATTGGAAACATTTTCCCCAAAAAAATGGCTAGACAATCCTAAAAAAATAAAGTGACTTTTTGCTGCAAAGTAAAATAATAAATGGTTTAACAGATTTTTAATAAAACCAGGAATATTTATATCACTAAAGGGGTTATTTTCTTTCATTCGTCACATTGTGCACATTGGTGCGTGCTCTTCGGCGATTTCACTATTCACCACAGGGTCAATGAAATACGCCGAACAAGGAGTCGAAGAAGCCTGCCACTGACCGCCAAAGACCACCAATGATCTGCCGAATGCCGGTGAACTGACTGCCACAGGCCGCTGAAAACAGCCGCCGATGACGGCGAAAAAAAATTGCCTGTTAAAGAAGAAAAAAAAGAATAAAAGAATAAGAAAAAGAATTAAAAAAAAAAAAAAAAAATGGGAATCAAATCATTCGGTGCAATTCGGTGGCGAGTTCGGCGCTTGTTGAATAACCCTTTAAGCTTCTGTAATACCTATGAGCAGCAGGGCTGTCCACTTCTGCCACAATCTGCAAATTCTATAGATGGAACACGTAATGGGCTTTCAGCATGACTTTTATTACAATTTTTTCTTTTTTCACACAAACATAGTGGAGGTACTCTGTAATCTGAATTTGGTATCATCCGAATTGGAGCATCCTTTTGTAGTTGGTGTTGTTTTTATCGAGTTGTTTTAAGAGTTGTCCACAAGGTGGCGATGTTACCAGAACAGGTCACATCTGGATCCTTTTGAAAAAATTGTACGTTGTGGTTGAGCATTGATAAAGTCCCATATATAGACCAATATATCTATCATTAAGCTCCCCGAGTGTATGCAGATGTTTAAGTGCAAGCCAACGCAAACTAAATAGCATATTCCCATTGATTTCCCTTTTCCTTGGGGTGCTGTGGTGTCCATTATGACATATGGATAAATGTTTTTCCTTGGTACGCAGAGCTGCTGAAACGCTTTCACGAGTTAAGTAGCTTCAATATCCTGTGATATGTATACAGATGTGGGAACTTTAAAAGGAGAAGTCCCAGGAGACACCCTTCCACGTTTGTCTCGCTCTCTCTCTTTCAGCTCTCTCATCCATCTTCCAGACCTCTCATCTATCCTCCTTTCCCTCGGATTAGCAAGCGTTCAGAATGCTGACAAATATCTAAACTTAAATAATGCATTTATTCAGACTCCCACACAACTGCAACTACTTTATAAAAAAAGAAATTGGAGAATAAATTTCCCAGTCTTTTTGCCAAACGCTAAGATCTATTCCGTCCTGAGTTTAACTTACATTGTGCAATGACAAACAAGTCATGAAATGTTTTTTTGGCAATGGGTTATACACACAGGTGTAGCGCTGCTCTTCCTAGCCAATTTTAAAGTTACATGATCTCAAAGCGTTCTGGGAACAGTTCTGAACGCATAGAATATATTGCATCCCCTTCGCCTCTCGCTTCCTTAATTTTCTCTTTTTCTTATTCCAAGACTTGAAAAGAAAAAAATAGTGATATTTTCTTGGAGCCAAACTTTTATCCGTGAATTTATTCTTCAAATATCACAATGTCCTTCTTGATACTGTTGTTCCAGGCTGGGCTGGATGACTAATGCCAGGTTACACACTACTAAACCTTATTTATTTATTTAATTATAAATGATTTTACCAGGAAGGATACATTGAGATTTCTCTCGTTTTCAAGTATGTCCTGGGTTCAAGAACATTGAATTATTACAGTCGTTACAATAAATACAAAGTAATAAAATGCAAGATATTAAAAACAACACACAAATATACATATTAACACAGAAAATAAATATATTCACTGTTACATGTTTACAGGTGCATACTGTATATAGTCACTATGTTACATGTTTACAGGTGCATACTGTATATAGTCACTATGTTACATGTTTACAGGTGCATTCTGTATATAGTCACTATGTTACATGTTTACAGGTGCATACTGTATATAGTCACTATGTTACATGTTTACAGGTGCATACTGTATATAGTCACTATGTTACATGTTTACAGGTGCATACTGTATATAGTCACTATGTTACATGTTTACAGGTGCATACTGTATATAGTCACTATGTTACATGTTTACAGGTGCATACTGTATATAGTCACTATGTTACATGTTTACAGGTGCATTCTGTATATTCAGGGTTTTTCAAAGAGCTCCGAATTGCTTGAGAAAGGTAACCGAACGCTGAAAATCAGCATTCGGTTACCTTTCTTGGCCATTCGGCTATTCAGAGAGCAGGCAGTTTGCCAAATCCTAGCGAATTGCCAGCACATACGGTTTCTGTTCGGTGCCTGTTCGAGGGCAGTGAAATCCCCATGAAAAAGCACTGCTTCGGCTATTCAGAGAACACAAACCAGCAGTGAAAGTTTCCCCTTATGCCCTGCCATTTGGTGGTTTAATTCAGCAAGTTTATTCAGGAGAATCCCATAGGCTTCAATTTTAAAAATATTCCCGTTTTAATTCAATATCTAATAAACCGTTCATTATAAGATTCTGCAGTAAAGAGTCTCTTTATTTATCGATTTTTTAGGATATTTTAAGCATTTTTCTGAATTTATTTTTTTTAAAAGTACGATTTTTTTTTTTTTAAGTTTACTTATTTTTTCTGTAACAGCCCATTTTATTATCATTCCCTGGACCTCATATGTAAATTTCAGACATTTTCGCTCAGTAGTTTCTTTGCAAACAGAGTTTCATTTTCAAACATTCACACAAACTGTTTTGCTAATTTATTCACTGCCTCGTCTGCGGTCTCAGCTGCTTCGCTGCGTGTGATCGGCTCCTGCTCGGGTTTTTCGACGGGTTAATCCAGATGTTTTTGGGGTTTTTCAGCGTGCATTCGGTGGGTTTTGCGGTTCGTTTTCGTCGGGTTTGCGGTAGCTTTTCCCTGCAATTCAGGGACCCTGTGGTGTTTGCTGAAAACACTGCAGGGTCACCGAAATGGGATCGGCAAAAGGAACCGAATTGAAGAGAACGAAAAGTCACCGAACGTGCAGTGACTTTTCGAATCTCTTTGAATTACCCTGATAGTCACTATGCTACATGTTTACAGGTGCATTCTGTATATAGTCACTATGTTACATGTTTACAGGTGCATTCTGTATATAGTCACTATGCTACATGTTTACAGGTGCATTCTGTATATAGTCACTATGTTACATGTTTACAGGTGCATTCTGTATATAGTCACTATGCTACATGTTTACAGGTGCATTCTGTATATAGTCACTGTGTTACATATTTACAGGTGCATTCTGTATATAGTCACTATGTTACATGTTTACAGGTGCATTCTGTATTGAGGTATGTTAATAGAGATCTCTTAAGGGACTTTAGACTGGGGGAAGATTTGATGGCGTCTGGGAGGTTATTCCATACCAAACCTTCTTAACAATATTCTTTTAAGTGAGCGACGGCTTTGAAAACCTCACGACATTTCTTTTTAACTTCATGTTTATTAAAATGATTTTACATTTACCTATGACATTTATGCATAACCCAACATTTTGTCTCCTAGCTGAGAAAAAGGCATTGAGAAAAGTATGAGGCTGTGCTTTGGTATCAGGTTAAAATCCACCTTGACAGGTTGTCCTGATGTGGCAGGTGAACTGAAACAAAAACCTTAACATTAATGTCCATTCAAGTTGAACCAAAACCTCTGTTTTTGCTTAGAATGGGTATATGACAGTTAAACCTCAGAAAACTATTTTTTTGTGGCATGTTTTATGAGTGAAGTTGGGGCTGGACGCAGTTTATGCTGCCACCCAGTTTGGGAATAGAGCATGAGACTGATTTTTATGTGTGTGTGAAATTTTCTATGGAGAACTTTCTGATTTGCTCCTATAGCGTACTTACTATAAGGCTAATTCACTAACCACATGTGTTTTATTGAAACTTCGGTAAAGTAGGTTGGATCGACTACAGAGAAACTGTCATGCATTTACTATCTAGGGACGTCTCACCATACAGTAGGTCACTGTAGTTTTTACTGTTGTTTCTGTCATAGCTGCCGAAATGGTTGTTCAGCATTTTTTTACACTTGTTTTCACTGTAATTTTTGCCAAAATTATCCAGGGTTGTTTTTTGGGCCAGTTCCTGTTGCAGTTAGACCTCCTGGGCAGAGAGGGTGCTGTTTTGGATGCTTATCCTCTGGGACTTCTGCACCTGGTCATAGACCCAGGTGGACTTTAAATAGCAACAACTGCTGTCTGGGCCCTGTTGTGGTTTCCAGTAGAAACCTCATGGCGTTCATTATATCGGTGATATTGATGATCTCCATTCTAAGGACCAGGCTGTCAAATTAGGGGTTTCCTCGCTTAACTGGGTATTGTTTGTGTGCTGGGTTACTCTCTATCTATTACAGAGCCATTAATATTTGTCAATGATCTGTTATCGATCCACTTGTGGTTCCATTGGTAATTCAGGTCAAGCTGGAACTCTTGTTTAACTCCAGTGGGAATCCTATGGATTCCAAGAAAGAACACTAGCTGCAATGCATGGCACAGTTGCCTCTATTCTTTTGTCTGCAGCAACATTACAAGTCTAGCTGCTACTACACATAGAGCACTATTCCATTGTTTCCAATAACAAGCCAGGGAGGGGGAAAAATGATACTAACCAATATCCCTTATTGGCTCCCTTTTACCAGGCCAATTCCAACCCAGCAGCTGTATTAGCATCTCGAGTCGGAATAATATGGAATCACTACCCAAGCCAACCCGGACGGGAACTCTACACAAACTTGCATGAGTAGGATCCCGATGATCAGCAAGGTTGTAAAACCATGTGGCAAGGTCAGAGTATGAACTGCCAACATTAGAATTAACCGCAGGAGGCAATATGAATGACGGCTCCAGCCATTAACAAACTGGCAATAGAAGAATAGGGCCTCCAGTGTTCCGGAGCCACAAAATACAAAGACCTGTTCGGAATCTGTGCAGCTACCTAACTATGGCCACAAAGGAATATGTTGTAAATAAATGTTTTTCAAGAAACATCCATTCAATTGTGCCCTCTAAGGAAATTTTTGTCTTACTTACAAAGGCCTCCACCTGGACGTGAAAAGATTTGCAGCAGCATCACTTTCTTCAAATAGGACTCCAGATGTTTCAGGTCAGATCTTGAGATTCCGGTAATCTACATATATTATATTGAAAGTATTATTTTACAGAGATTATAATGCTGAACGCTACAAAATGTTTCCAAGCTATTCTATTTGTTACAATGAAGTATCATCTATTTTACTCAGTAAGATTCATTGTCTGGTCAAGTGATATGTTTACCTCCTAGAAAATGACAAAGCTGTGTTAAATTGCCTTAACATCTGTTGCTCATTTACGCAATTTAATTCTGCAGCACAAAAGCAAAATTTGAGATGCTTGTTCTATTTTTGGGAGGGGAAAAAAGGAACGTGCTTGGGCACTTTAATAATAAATTAATTCTTTTGCATCTTATTAAAAAGCAATCTAAAGAAACATTATCTTTCATTTGTATATCAAAGTGAAAAAAAATCAAGCAAAACAGACATGTATAATATTCGAGATACTAGATCTTCATAACTCACTGAGTAGCTTTATTTTTTTCATACCATCAAATGATGTTTGACAATAATCATATGTTAATGAAATGTATAATTAATGATAAAAATACCAACATCTGTTATCTTCTTAATATAGGCTGATTTGGATGTACTATTTTCAGTGTCTCCCCATTAAGTTAAATTATATTAAAATCTTTTAAATACAAACTGCTTTCATTAGTTGCTAATTTAGGTTGGCACATGCCGTACTAGGGAAGGTCATTTTAATAGCTTTATCTCAGCCAAATGTAATCAAATTTTTAGCTCCTAAAGTAACCAAAATATGTTGCAAGCAGATGGATCCAATTTTGCAGCAAAATGACATGGGAATTTGACTGATTAATAATCCTCAGTGCTTTTTCTAACTAATACTACACACACAAACATATATACACTCGGCTGCTTTTGACACTGTTGACCAACCCCTTCTTCTACAGACTCTCAGCTCAGCTATCTTGGTCTCTGTGACACTGCACTCTCTCGGATTGACTCCTATCTGTCCAACAGGTCCTTCTCTGTGTCATTTGCTGGTAACTCCTCCTCTTCATTGCCTTTATCAGTTGGTGTACCTCAAGGCTCTGTCCTAGGTCCTCTGCTCTTCTCTATCTACTCCTCCTCCCTGGGCAAAATCTTTAATAGCTTTTGCTTTAATTACCACCTCTATGCTGATGATACTCAGATTTACCTCTCTACCCCTGATCTATCTCCTCCTGTCCTTTCCAAAGTCAACAAATGTTTATCTGGCATTTCCTACTGGATGGCCTCTCACCAACTAAAGATTAACGTGTCGAAGGCTGAACTACCAATTCCTCCTTCTAATGCCTCCCCACCTCCTGACTTCTCTATCATGGTTGATGGCATCACTATATCCCCATCAAACCAGGTTTGCTGTCTTGGAGATAATCTTGATTCTGCTCTTTTCCTTCACCCCTCCCCCATTCAGTCTCTTTCCTCCTCTTGCCTCACTGGCTCCCCATCCACCGCAGAATTAAATTCAAAATCCTTACCCGGTCTTACAAATCTCTCACTAACTCTGCTCCCCACTAACTGTCCTCACTAATCACTAAATACACCCCAGCCCGCTCCTTAAGATCAAACAGTGACCTGCGCCTAGCTTCTCCCCGCATCACCTCTTTCCATGATAGAATGCAGCATTTCTCACGCATCCTCTGAGAAATCCTTTTTCCCCCATCCTCTGGAACGCTCTTCCTCATACTGTCAGACTTTCCCCTAGTTTCCCGTCCTTCAAACACTCCCTTAAGACATTCCTATTTAGGGAAGCCTACCACCCAATTCACTGACGCAACGAGTACTTCACTCCCACCAGTCCATCACTCTCACTAGTCCATCACTCCCACCTTGCAGTCCATCACTCTTAAATACAAGAGAACCAGTTCCATTGGCAGCCATACATGCCCACGCCATCACACTACCACCATCGTGTTTCACTGATGAGGTGGTATGCTTAGGATCATGAGCAGTTCCTTTCCTTCTCCATGCTCTTCTCTTCCCATCACTCTATTGATCACAAATTGATCTTGGTCTCATCTGTCCATAGGATCTTGTTCCAGAACTGTGAAGGCTTTGTTAGGTGTTGTTTGGCAAACTCTAATCTGGCCTTCCTGATTTTGAGGCTCACCAATGGTTTACATCTTGTGGTGAACCCTCTGTATTCACTCTGGTGAAGTCTTCTCTTGATTGTTGACTTTGACACACATACACCTACCTCCTGGAGAGTGTTCTTGATCTGGCCAACTGTTGTGAAGGGTGTTTTCTTCACCAGGGAAAGAATTCTTTGGTCATCCACCACAGTTGTTTTCCGTGGTCTCCCGGGTCTTTTGGTGTTGCTAAGCTCACCGGTGCGTTCCTTCTTTTTGAGAATGTTCCAAACAGTTGTTTTGGCCACGCCTAATGTTCTTGCTATCTCTCTGATGGGTTTGTTTTGTTTCTTCAGCCTAATGATGGCTTGCTTCACTGATAGTGACAGCTCTTTAGATCTCATTTTAAGAGTTGACAGCAACAGATTCCAAATGCAATTAGCACACTTGAAATGAACTCTGGGCCTTTTATCTGCACATTGTAATTGAGGTAATGAGAGAATATCACACACCTGGCCATGGAACAGCTGAGAAGCCAATTGTCCCATTACCTTTGGTCCCTTAACAAGTGGGAGGCACATCTGCAAACTGCTGTAAATCCTACACCATTCACCTGAGTTGGATGTACATACCCTCAAATTAAAGCGGACAGTCTGCAGTTAAAGCACATTGTGTTTGTTTCATTCCAACTCCATTGTGGTGGTGTATAGAGCCAAAGATATTAGAATTGTGTCGATGTCCCAATATTTCTGGACCTGACTGTATATATATTGGCCCCCAGCTCACAGATATACATATTGGCCCCAGCTCACCAATATTGCCTCCCTGCGTTCTCTCCCCTCTTGCCACTGTTCAATGTTCATCCTTCGAGCCACCGCCAGAAAAGGGCTGTAGCTCGGCTGCTCGTTAGGAACCACACAGCGCACAAGCTGCGGTCTCGCAAGATCCCGGAGTTCAAGAGATCTCGTGAACTCCCGATCTCACTAGATCACGGCTGGTGGATCCCAATGAGCGGCCGAGCTACAGACCTTTTCCGGCAGAAGCTCAAAGGATGAACACTGAGTAGTATCTGAAGGAGAGACTGGCAGAGGGCAGAGAAAGCACTGCCAGACGGAAACCATCCAGCAAGCCAGCCCAGTGCTGGCTTCCAGTATCGGTGGCATCTGAGGCACGCTGCGATTCTAAAAAAATTTGAATCGACCTGCAAAGTCGAATTTGAATCGAATATGACCCGTGATTCATTTTCAATTCGAATTTCAAAGCTTTTCAGGTCCCTACTATCATGTGCCCAAAGCTAAAACGGAAACGCTAAGGGGAATACTTTGCAGTAATAAATTTCCCTTTTTTTACAAGTAGATTATGGGGAAAGCGCTGAATCCAGCAGCCTGCCCCGTAACGAGTGCTGCCCCCAGAATACTTGCTGCAGCGCTAACGCACTGTCGAGAGCATCCCCTCCTGGAGTCCATGGAGGCTTCTGCTGCTGGGTTACATGACCTGAAGGTTTTCGTCTCTTGTGAGATCCTGCAGGTCCGCAGAGTGATTGCGTAGGGAGACTGAGGAATTTTTTCCCCGTCTCACTCTGCTCCTGGCGGCCAGAAGCGGTGGATCGGACCGCCATTCTCGTCACGGAAAGAGAGGTGAATATGTGATATTATTTTTAGGGGCTTCCAGCTGCTGCTAACTGATTCCGAAGAATCAGTTAACTAAAGCATAGAGCTGTGGCTAACTTTACAGTTAGCTGCAGGAGTTAGGACTTTGTGATCCTACCGCTAATTACTCTTTTCTTACACTTTGCCCTCCCCATGTTAGGCATAGAGATAGCAAAGTACAGTAAGCTCGTGACTAAAAAGCGCTAATGCTGATGCGCTAAAGTATTTTTCAACCCAATAGCGATCGGGAGGTGATCTGTGCAGCCCTTATCACATCAATTAACCTAGCACTAACATTCACTTATGTTGGTGCTAGCGCTAGCATTAAGGAGGTGATAGGGACCCAAGTGTGAAAAATATTCATAAAATCAATCTCAAGAAAAGTAAGTACTTCTAATGGCTTTTCCAAAATTTACAGTTGTGCAAAGACTGAAGGGAAAAACCTTTTCCGGGTTCTATTTGTCTTAGAAAATACAAGATTTGGACTCAAGACACACAAGAATTAGCATAAGAAAACAGTGATGATATTCTCAGGGTGTCCTCATATCCCCATATGGTCAATGAGCTTGATGGTAATTTCCGTAATCTCCAATTCATGTTGCATTTCGATGATCGCTAGTTCCACTCTATTCTGCCTTGCTAATAGGTCAAACTGTTTAGCAGCTGCCAGCAAGACATTTCAAATTGTTGACATCCATGTATTCCCTTTTTTATATTGATGACATCACGATTTGAGGTGTAATTTTTCTTCCTCGGTATTGATCACATGCAGAGTTATTCAAAGAGATCCGAAAGACTGCCGAAAGGAAACCGAAAGCTGAAATTCAGCGTTCGGTTACCTTTCTTGGCCATTCGGCTATCCAGAGAGCAGGCAGTACCCCTAATCTTGGCGAATTGCCTGCACATACGGTGCCTGTTCGGTGCCTGTTCGAGGGCAGTGAATCCCCATAGAGAACCAATGCTTCGGCTATTCAGAGAACAAAACCCAGCAGTGAAAAGTTGCCAAATTGCCCTGCCATTTGGTGGTTTCATGCGGCAGATTTATTCCGGTGAATCCCATAGGCTTCAATGTTAAAAATATTCCCATTTTAATTCAATATCTAATAAACCATTGATTATAATATTTTGCAGTAAAGAGTCTCTTTATTTATAATTTTTTAGGATATTTTAAGCATTTTTCGGGATTTATTTGTTTTAAACAAATTCCGATTTTTATTTTTTTTAACTTTACTTATTTTTTCTGTAACAGCCCTTTTTATTATCATTCATTGGACCTCATATGTAAATTTCAGACATTTTCGTTCAGTAGTATCTTTGCAAACTGCGTTTCACTTTTCAAACATTCAAGCAAACTGTTTTTTTAATTTATTCACTCCATTCGTCTGCAGTGTCGGGTTTTTCCAGTGGCTGCGCTGCGTGTGATCGGCTCATGCTCGGGTTTTTCCAGCGTTTTCGGCGGGTTAATCCAGATGTTTTTGCGGATTTCGGTGTGCATTCACCCTTGCTTTGTGGTGAGCTTTCGGCGGGTTTGCGGCGATGTTTCCCTGCATTCCGGCGGCCCTGTGGTGCTTGCTGAATACACCGCAGGGTCGCCAAAATGGGATCGCCAATCGAACCAAATCGAAGAGAGCGAAAAGTCACTGAACGTCTGGTGGCTTTTCGATTCTCTTTGAATAACCCTGATGGTGTCTTTTGTGGGAAACAGAGATATAAATGAAGAGCCTTTGGAATAGACTTCTTTCTCTTGCAATTGAAAAACAAAAGAATAATCTGTGTTTATCCCGTGCACATCACTATCCATTATTACACAACAACAATTTACTCCGGTACGATATTGATTTTAATTGTGTAGCAGTGTGAAATGTGTTATCCACAATGATTAACTATTTGATTTTACTTTGTGGGTTACAACTGTCATTTTTCAAGGTCATTACTTTAAAGGAAGGTAATGTAAGAAAGACATCAACAGTACTGCATTTTATGGTTACCATTTTTATCCATTTACTGAATTCTAGGTCTATTTAAGCTTGTGTGATTTTACATTAAAGAGCTTTTAAAAGGATCCTGCTCAGGACAACCACTCTGTGCACATTTTAACCAAATTTAATTGCTCCAATAAGAAGCAAGCCAAATTATACTACTTATAGACCCCCTATCAATAAACGTGGGATTTGGAATGTATTATTAAATTTACCGGCTCTTTGTAAAAAAAATACAACCATAAAAAGAACATGTTTTCAAACTAATGCTTGGAGAATCAAAATGTCAAAGATCAGATTATTTTGCCTTTTTAACCCCTTTACTGCAAGTGATTTTCCATAAAGCCATTGGCAGGGCTTGGTGGTTTTATGGGAAATCATTCTTCATTACTCAGACAGTGTAGGTAATCCTTATTTGAAAAAGACAGAGGGCTGGGCCCTCTGCTGGTCAAAATGCCCTACTGCATCTATATAGCAGCTTAGGATCTGTGTTTCTTCTTTGAAGGGAAAAAGGGGTCTCAAAGCATTTAAAACACTTTCAAGACATCAGCTGTTACATTTGTTGTGTTGAAACTTTAGAAGCATGCTCTGGAGTCCATCTGCAAATTAATTTGTTATGCAACGAACAAAAATAATTTTCTTTGCGCATGAATGAAGTCAGATCGAGTCTTCTCGATCTAGGGCTCCTGCAGGAACTTTTGAAAATTGAGCATACTCAATCATGGTTGTGAAGGAGTTAAATAAGAACACAAAAAAGCCAGAAAAAGAAAAGAAATGTGTTTAATTGTAACTACCAGTCAAGTTTGCAATATCTTTAGTACAGGTTTAAAGTGAGGCATCTATCGGGTTAAGGGGAGAGGTTTATGAGGGTCCTGAGAACAAGCAACAGCACTAGTGGCCTGCTCTACGGTGGGTCCTGCTCAGGTCTCACAAGGTTTTAGCTTGATTTTATCATTACAGGGACAACTGCTCCATATGCAAATCAGACTGTTACACCCAGAAAGGGTGGCCAGTACTGATTGCCAAGGACGTCATGAGAAGTGCAGCAACTCCCGATGATCATTTTGACCTTATTAGGCCTCAGCAGGAGGATATATCTGACAGCACTCTAGGTACATTGAGCAAGGGGTTCACATCTGGATACCCTGTAAACTTATAGTGAGAAGAGGAGAGGTTTGTGAATTTGTTAAGGTATAAGGGAGTTATAACAATAGTAATTAAATATTCTTTCTATAAGCTATATTTTAGTAACATACATTATTCTGTCATGTGTTTGTAGGATTGTTATTAAATATATATTTCAAGTTAAAAGCGACATGTTTGGATATATATTTTTTTAAAGAGGTGTTCGTTTGTGCTTGTCGTGATATTAAACCTAGCAAATATTTGCTGACGGGATCTCACAGCATCTTATCCAGGTATCGTCACTTTGCAATGTTGTTGCATTGCTCAGAGAGACCGTGTGTTGGGAATGTCCCTGAATCCATCCAACGGTATCGAGACAGTATCGATGTATAGTAAAACTAGGCTGCGGTTTTATTCAAGGAAAAACCCATTTTAATTCCTTTCTCAGTTATTTCATTGAGTCATTAGAAAAAAAGAATTATTCTATAACGTTTGCATAAATAAATAGGATCCAAAAAATATTCTATAAAAGCCCTGCCGCTATCGCATGCTCATACCTTGATCCGTACATTATTTCCATTGTCTGGCAGAAGCCTCATGTATTTGATCTCATTTCCCGTTTTTATAGGCCCTGGAGGCTCACTTTGAACCAGTCCAGCCTTGGATTATCCTATATGATTAATGCCAAATAAAATGTCATAAAGTGGATGACGCTAAGCATGGAAATTGTATAAATCCATTGAACCTGTGTAAAAACATCCTCGCATGCAGAGATCTCATTTTGAGACCAGAGCCATGTGTGTTTATAAATTAACAGCGTCACATAACATCCTCTGGAAAGGGCACGACCAGCATCCAGATGTCCAGATGAGCCAAACGAGCACAATAAAGATGTTTTATGCTGGTTGTATTCCTTATAGTCAAGTAAATTAATAAACACCAACCCTTACTGCGACACAGTAACAAAAGCACAGTATTAAACGCTTTAAAGAGTTTTACAGATACAGTATATCTATATAGACGTATACATTTATTTAAAATGTATAGTTAATCCCTGTTTCCACCATATGAAACGACCTGCTGTCATTTCTCTAGTGAGCAGACAGATGAGGTCATACTTATACTTTACATTTCTTTTATCTCATTTAATTAAGAGTTGTCTGGTCCAGAAAATCTATTAGGAAAAACCTGGCACAGAACTGTTGTAAGGATTATAGGAAAATTGGGTTTGCATCTAGGGTCGCGGCATATCTTACTATCGATGTTGAAAGATAAGAGAAAGCAAGAGTCGAAAACAATAATCTTCTCATAGTTTGACTTTAGAGACAGTACCCACCAGTTGTGTGTTTTAGTGGGTTGTAGTGGGTTAATCGCTTAGTGAAGAATCATTGGAGACTAGCGAGGGTCTTATAAAATGTATCACTACAGGGTTCAGCAACCTCCTCCTTCCAGATGTTCTGGAACTACCTTTCCCATAACGTAAGTCAATCTAATGAGTGACTCAGCATCAAGGGACATGTAGTTTTGAAACCTCTGGAGGGCCAAGGTCACAACAGGTCATCCATTTAGACTGGAAGAAAGAAAATTTAGCTTAAAGCATAGGAAGGGTTATTTTACGGTGAGAACAATAAAGCTGTGGAATTCTCTGCCTGTTGAGGTGGTTGGGTCAGAGTCTGTACAGACTTTTAAAAAACGACTGGATGACTTCCTGCAGACACAGAATATTAAGGGTTATAATATTTAATATGTGGGTAAAAGCTTCTTGATCCAAGGAGAAATCTGACTGCCATTCTGGGGTCAAGAAGGAATTTTTTCCCAGTATGTTGCATATTCAGACTGGGTTTTTGCCTTCTTTTGGATCAACAGCAGTAGGTTATGTGGGAGAGGCTGAACCCGATGGACGCATGTCTTTTTTCAGCCTATATAACTATGTAACTATGTAACTTTAGGGGTTATTTAGAGAGAACCGATCTGACACCGAAATGTCACCGGGCAGGAAATTTCCCTGTACGGTGACAATTCGGGGCCATTCAGCTATTCAGAGAGCAGGCAGTTCGCCAAATTTTGGCGAACTGCCAGCAAGTACGGTGCTTGTTCAACAGCAGTAAAAAAAAAACATAGAGAAGCAATGGTTAATCTATTCAGATAACACTGAATAACAGAGAAAAGTTGCCGAAATGCCCTGCTGTTCAGTGGTTTCATTCAGCAGGTTTATTCAGGCGAATCCCATAGGCTTCAATGTTAAAAATATTTATTCAATATATAATAAAATGTTTATTATTTTAATCTGCAGTAAAAGTCTCTATTTCTTGATTTTTTTTTAGGATCCTTTGGGCATTTTTCAGGGGTTTTTTGGCCATTTTTTTTTCCCTTTTTTTTAAAAAAGTGTTTTTTTTTTTTTTTCTGTAACAGACCTTTTTATTATAATTCATAGGACCTTATATGTAAATTCCAGGCATTTTCGTTTTGGTGGGATTTCAGCGTGTGTCCAGTGGGTTTGCGGCGGGTTTTCCCTGCAATCCGGGGACCCTGAATTCACTGCAGGGTGGGGAACTTTTATTCCCGGAAGTGCAGGGAATGAGAGAGAACCGAAATGTCGGCGACATTTTGGTGCTCTCTGAATAACCCCTTTTATGTACTCGTATCATCCTGTCTCTGAAAGCTCGCAGTAGCGAGCGTTCTCAAAGCTGGCAGCCGAGGGCTAGGACTCTGCATGCACACGCACAGCACAAATACATTGTTCTGCACAGGCACCCGTGTTAAACACCGTTCAGCGTTCTCTGAATAGTTTAACAATTACTTCTCTATTAGACAATTTTGCTACTGCCGAAGACTGACGACCTGTGGAGAACTGCACCGAATTTCTCTGTGAATTCGCCAGTATTAGGCAAATTGACAGCTTTGTGAACAAACGAACTGCAACGAAATTGCACCGTATGGTGAAATTCACCGTTCTGTGCAATTCGGTGGCAAATTGGTTGCTTATTGAAAAAACCCTTCAAGTGATTTTTCCATGAAACCACTGGCAGGACCCTTTTTTGAAAATGGAAAATCTGGTTCCATTACAGACACAGTAATAAATACAGAAGTGTCTCAATGTATATTTTCACTGTAGGTTAGGCTTGTGCACCCATTTTTTTTTCGGTTCGATTCGATTTTTCGGATTTTTAAACTTTTCGATTCGGCTCGTTTCGACCGATTTCTGTTTCGATTCGGTTCAGCTCGACTCGTTTTTCGTGTACATTTTTTTCTCGGAATTTCGACCATTTTTCGTATTTTCGTGTCACTTAGCTCGTTTTTGTATCGAGTTTTCGTATTTTCGGAAATTTTCGTTTTTCGGAATTGTAAATGGTTTCGGAATATCGACCATTTTTCGTATTTTCGTGTCACTTAGCTCGTTTTTTGTATCGACTTTTCGTATTTTCGAAAATTTTCGTTTTTTTGGAACGTCTGTTCTCCTCGTTTCAAAGCAATAAATTTCGATTTGACACATTTCAAGTACATTCGAAAATTCCGAAAATATTTTGTTTCGGCTCGGAAAACTTTTCGGATCTGCCATTTTCGGATCTAAAAATTTTCGGAAAATCGGCCGCATCCAAAAACACGAATCGGGAAATTTCGTGGAAATTCCGAAATTCCGAAACCCGAAACGCACATCCCTACTGTAGGTATCTTCTATTTGACAGGCAGAGTGATCCTTCTGCTGGACAAAAAGAGCTACTCCATGTACATTGCGGCTAGGGCTCTTTGACAGAAAAAAACAGACCTGCAGCGGTTAGATCTAGGGCTCCTGCAGGAGCTTTGTATGCTCAATCATGGTATTGGAAAGGTTAATTAGCCTATGGTTTGTTCGTTCATAGATACACAATAGCTCGTGTGTGTGTGTGTGTGTGTATAGAAACGTTTTTAAAAATGGAAAACTTCTGCAGCTATCCTGTTCTTGCAACTTCAATATTTTGGAAGAAACATAACTTTTCTTTTTCTTTTTTTGAGAAAGGATTTTACCAGGAAGGATACATTGAGATTTCTCTCGTTTTCAAGTATGTCCTGGGTGGCGAGTATGTACCGTTAGGTGTCTTGCCCAAGGACACTTACTGGAGAGGTGCTCTTGCCGGGATCGAACCTGTGTCTCCACGGTCATAGAGCAGTGATGTTACCTCTAATCCACCCACCCAACTGATGATTTCCAAATTGATTGAACCAAAACTGATGAAAAATCTTTTTGGTAGTATTATAAATGTACGAATATAAGGTAGATATTTTAGAAGGAGAGGTAATGATTGTGTGAGGCTTTTAATCTATCGCTGGACCTAAAGCAACTTAAAACCAAGCACATTGGAGGTACAATAATCTACTTTGCAACAAGGGACTGGCACCTTCTCATACGGATGAAGATTCTTATGCTGAGCACCCTAAACAACTGGACATACGGGGTTAAACCAAGGGAATTGCAAGGCAGAAATCTACAAAGGAAGCTTGTAAATTGAAGTCATTTTGGAGCAGGTCAAAACCCAGTGGGGATTTACAGTGACCATTTGAAAGCTTCTAACCCACACAATACCCTGACCCTGTGAAAACATCTGGCCTCGGATGAAGATCTCAAAGAACACACTTCATGACAGCGCCAACTGGATTTGGAAGGATTTTTGCCACTTTTTGTTGTTCTGAATAAGCCAGAGCTGTGTTCGTCCTTGTGCTATTTCACTTAGGCTAGGGACAGATGAGCGCATTTTCTGCGGCCACCGTCAAAATGTACGTCGATGCGTGCGCACGCATTTTTTCACGGAATACGCTTAAGTGGTCAGACGATGCGCAATTCTGGACGTATTTCATGACGATGGGGTGAAAAGAAGTCTAGGGAAATCCGGCTGTTTGAACGTTATGTTGGCCGCACACTAGCAGCGTCTGACGTCTCCTAATCACGCACACACGCTGCTATGCGGCCGCAGCGCACTCTGTACGTCAGTACCAGCGGTTTAACGTTCTCGAAAAAATGCGTTCATTTTCCACTTGCGTTGCGCGGCCGGACTTTTGTGCGACCGTACTTCGTATATTGGCTGTCATTGCCCGGCATCTGCTGCTAGTGCGGCCGTGATTATGTGCGCCAGAACGCGCGTTCGCACTGCCTCAGTCTGACCCTAGCCTAAGATGTAATTCAGTCCTCTTTTTTTTTTTTGCAAGAGTGACTGTGTCGGCATAGAAATGGCTCTCAATTAGGCTTCCGGAATATCTTGTGAGTTTAATTAAAAGATAAGCGCAACATGTTTTTACTAAATAATCTAACTTCAGGGATGTGTTTTTCCTAAGCGGCTCACCTTAGAATATTGATTGCCCTTTGTGTAGAGCAAAGGATTTTACCAACAGATTGTGTTTCACGTAGACTCATTTGTTGACACCATGGAAAGGTCTAAATAATGACTTAAAATGAATGCTTTAAAAACTACATGAATTGAATCAGTTAGTTACAGCATGCCACTGCATCAAGGGAATGCAGGAAAAGACGAGCTAGAGAATGGATTTTTGGCAAAACTGATTCTGCTGCAGAATTTATTTATTTGTTTATTTATTTATAAAGTATTTTACCTGGAAGGATACATTGAGATTTCTCTCGTTTAAGTATGTTCTGGGTTCAAGAACATTGAATTGTTACAGAAATACAAAGTAATAAAGTGCAAGATATTAAAAACACAAATATACAGATTAACAGAAAATAAATACGTAGGAAATAGTCATTATGTTACATGTTTACAGGTGCATTCTGTATTGAGGTATGTTAATAGAGAGTTCTTATGTGACTTTAGACTGGGGGAAGATTTGATGGTGTCTGGGAGCTCTGTGGTGCTCTGTAGGAAAATGAGGATCGAGACACTTTCTTTTTGTATTGTGGTATTGCAAGTAAGGTGCTGGTCCAGGATCAAAAGTTATAAGATGAGGGAACTGCTAGGGGAAGCAGCATATTCAGGTAGGGTGGTAGCTTAATGAGAAAAGCTCTTAAACACCAGGTTGGAAAGGTCAAGGGTGCGTCTAGATTCCAGCGACGGCATGTTTAGCTCTTTTAACATGTCACAATGGTGGGTCATGTAATTACATTGTAGCACAAAGCGACAGAATGAGTTATACAATGTAGTAAGTTTATGATGCTGTGTTTGCGGTGCAGCTGCATACACTACATCTCCGTATTCAATAGCTGGCATAAGCATTTGTTGTACAATCTGCTTTATCACCGCGGGGCTCAGGCAGGATTTGTTTCAGGGGACTGTAAATACAATACGAATCTAAGCCATTTTCAACTGAGTATTATATTTTATAACACTTGTGCCTTTTTTTTTCATCTAAATTTTTATATTTACAAATTATTTTGCCATAAAAAATACACTGAGATTTTTCTTTTAGTACAGCTATGGATTTATTGTAGTTAACAAAATATAGATCTTTTAAGGATTTTCAACTTTCTGGAAAGTACGATTAATTTCCCACTGGAAGGCATGTTGACCATCTGCCTTTTTGTTATGTGTGCTGGAGATGGACTTGATCTTAGCAGTGGTGGGTTCTGCTGTTGTCGGCACACAACTAGAGATACTTGCTGTTAATTTAACTAGTCTCCCCAACATCTATTGTTTTGTGTAAAATGCAATCCATTTGTGATATTACCGCCTATCTTACAAAGTCCGAGTTAACAACACCAGGTGTCACGATCGAGTTAAATCGATCTGGTCTTATTTTGGAGCAATGCAAATTAATTTTGTTTATTGCAAAATAAGTCTGTTTGCATATGGGCTCCAGAATATGCCCCTAGCATGGCAGACATGGCAGTGTCAGCTGTACTCCAGTGGCAGTACCCCTATTTGGCCAGCAGAGTGTCAAGTAGGTCAGACATCTAAATGTGTTGTAGAATCCCTGTTATTCTAAAGTAGTATCCCATAAAACTACTGGTTCCTGTCAGTGGTTTTAAGGATAACCACTTGATAGGGACAGGGTTAAAACGGGTTAATGTAGATGGAGGTTTGCGGTTCCAGGCCGCGAGCCCTGCGCAACCTCTCTCTCGCGAGATTTCACAGCTCCGCATAGTGATCGTGGAGGGAGACTGAGAACTATTTCTTCCCAGTTTACCCAGAGAACTATTTCTGCCCTGCTCCCGGGGACAAGAAGCACCGGATTGGGCCGCCGTTCTACCTGCGGTATGAGAGGTATCGGATTTATTGGGGGGGGGGGGTTTAAGGGGTGCTAACTGATTTTGCTAATGCAGAATCATTTAGCACCAGCTTTTAGGAGTAGCTAAAATTTTGCCATGCACATCCCTGCGGTAATTAGCTCTAGCACCTACTTGTCCTAATGCTAATTACTGATTGCGCTTCCCATGTTAAGTATAGGATGCACAGAGTATAGTAAGCTCGCTCAAGCACCGATGCGCTAAGTGGTTTCTTATGGGTTTAGCGTTAGGAGTGTAATATGGGGAGCATGCTTTAAAGTCACTTATCCTGGCTGTTACACTTACTCATCCGAACGCTACCATTAGCGTTCACTAGGGAATAGTGCCCTAGGTGCTATCTAGTTCACTTCCTGAGATGATAATATATTAATTTATATGTGAATTTATATCTAGATCCCCACAGCAAATTTATTCCCAGATGTTCACAATTGATGCAATTTTTCCCTAGGGGAAGACCTGCAATGAGGGTCAAGGATTGCATTGGTATTGGAGGATTACAGCAAATAAAAAGATTTGCATGAGACAGCACGAGCTTGAACATTTTTTAATTTTCTTTTGTTGACACAAACTATGCTGTTTTAACAGTCTTTCAATTTGCAGTAGGATAATTGCTCGTATTCCATAGCCTTAGCTGCATCCCAATCAAGCAGGCCAAAATGTAATTATCAAGTTGCAGCCATTGAATCTTCTATTCCCCAAACTTCAAAGCAGTCTTTCTGTTCGCTATTTATTCCAACACATACATTTTTTTTTGGCTCATGGGATGTCCAAGCGCAGATTGTAGTTATGTCTCCTTCTAGTTTAATCATAAACACTGACTGCACATTTTATGAAGCAGAGTGCTAAGTAAAACAAAAACAATCAAGAGCGCCAGTTCTATTAAATCAGTTTAATTACAAATGGGTTATAAAAAAATATTTTTTCTAAAACGGCACATTTCATTTGAATGTAAAAAAGTAATTAAAACGTGTAATTTAGAATAAAAAAAAGGACCGCATTATGTTAAAAATTGATATTTATCTAGTGAGCCATATGGTAAGTCTTCTTCTCCAACACATGAGTGTCATGAAAGTTACAGATCGCCCAAAAAATCATGAGTCAGTGTTGTAGAAAAATGAAAGGACGTCGGCAGATTACCTATCCTGAGAATAATTGGATTAATTGCACAAAAGCCTCAAGGAAATAGAAAAAAAGAGCTATGGGTATTGAGGTTTGTAAGTATTAACTTTATGTCACAGTCAAAATCATAAGCTAGTCAAGGTAAAGTAAAAAAAATGATAAACTAGCCGAGCTCAGAGATATGATAAATCAATTAGACAAGTCATAAGGATTTAGGGGTCATTATTTCAGAGGATCTAAGGGTAAGTAGTCAATGTAATAGAGCAGCAGGAAATGCTGGCAGAATGCTTGGTTGTGTAGGGAGAGGTATTAGCAGTAGGAAAAGGGAAGTGCTCATGCCACTGTACAGAGCACTGGTGAGACCTCACTTGGAGTACTGTGTGCAGTACTGGAGACCGTATCTCCAGAAGGATATAGACATCTTAGAGAGAGTTCAGGGAAGGGCTACTAAAATGGTGTACGACTTGAAGGAGAAAAGTTACCAGGAAAGGCTTAATGATCTTAACATGTACAGCTTGGAGAAAAGACGAGACAGAGGAGATATGATAGAAACATTTAAATACGTAAAGGGAATCCACAAGGTAGAGGAAGGGAGTATATTTAAAAGGAAACAAAGTAGCAAAACAAGAGGACATAGTCTTAGATTAGAGGGGCAAAGGTTTAAAAGTAACATCAGGAAGCATTATTTTACTGAGAGGGTGGTGGATACATGGAACAGCCTTCCAGTAGAAGTGGTAGAGCCCAAAACAGTAATTGAATTTAAGCAGGCATGGGATAGGCATAAGGCTATCCTAAACAAAAGATAAATCCAGGTAAAGTATCCATGTAATTGGGCAGACTAGATGGGCCGAAAGGTTCTTATCTGCCGACATTTTTCTATCTTTCTATGTTTCTATGTTTCTATAAGTCAGGACACCAGAGGTCGGGGAAGTCAGACCATCCAAAATTATTACCAAAAAATAGTAACTCTCACTATTTATAAACATTTTTTTTTATTATTGCAGAAGCCATCTGCACATCACATTTATAAACACCTATCCCTACCCCCCCCACCCTTGTGCCCTTTAGACTGGGGTCAGACGAACGCAGTGCGAACGTGCGTTTAGCCACACTTTATTGCGGTCGTGGTAGCAGCAAATGACGTCCAACGCAGGCCCACACACGAAGTATGGCCGCACGAAAGTTCGGCCGCGCAACGCAAGCGGCAAACGAATGCATTTTTGCAAGAACGTCGAACCGCTAATGCTGACGTACAGAGTGCGCTGCGTCCGCATAGCGGCGAGTGTGTGTGATTAGGAGACGTCAGACGCTGCTCATGTCCGGCCAACATAACGTCCAGACGCCCAAAGTTTCCTGGTTTGGATCCGTAAAAAATCACGGCCGAAATTGCGCATCGTATGACCGCTATTGCATCTTCCGTGAAAAAATGCGTTCGGACGCATCAACGCACTTTTTGACGGTAGACGTGAAAAATGCGTTTGTCTGACCCTAGATTTAATGTTCAATTCTATTATTTTGCTCAATATAGCTTCCAGACCTGAAGAAGAGAGGTTACACTCTCGAAAGCTTGTCTTTTAAATGAAACATTAGTCCATTAAAAAAGGTATCACTACGTACTGCTATACTCGTGATTTTGGCATCTGGACTAACACAGTTTATCAAATCTACACAAAAGTAGTAAGAAATACAAAGCTGTCATGAAAATGGCTTAAAGCCATGCCTATGCAAGTTAAGTAGTCTGAAATCATGATGTCATCACTCAGCCAACGAGGGAGAGGATGTGTGATGCAAGCAGGTAATGAGATAACTATGCGCTAGTCAACGGGAGTCGTCTTCTCCTTCTAGCCTTATAGTGCAAAGCATTGAAAAGACAACATCTAGTTGTCCACATTTCCTATGTAGGTCCTCCAATACAACAAGAAGCTGAGCATCATGGGAGATGTAGTTCTACAACATTTGGAAGGTCAAGGTTGCTGCCACTTGATGTAAAGAACATGAAGATGTGAGGGATAAAAGGAAATCAGCTTTATTAATCAATATATTAAAAAAGAAATTCAAAGATGATGAATAACAAACAAACCAGTGAAATAGTGAACAACACAGGCCTGCATTTGGGGGGGTCCTAAAAAACTTTGTTCAAAATGTATGGTGGTTTTATATAAATTTGGGGTACTGAATGCAAAAATTACCACAGATTTGCGCTCTCGAATGGACAGTTATTTTGACGTATTTATTAGGGATGCACATGCGTATTTTTTTTTTCGTTTTGTGTTCGCACGTTCGGTTTTTAAAAAGTTTTGTTTAGGATCGTTTCGGCCCATTTTCGTTTCAGCTCGTTTCGTTTCGGCGGGGTGTTTTGTATCGATTTTTGTTTCATGAAAACCCTGGAATTTCGGTCTTTCGGATCGTCTGTTCTCTGAAACAGAACCATGGACAGTCGCCGATGGAGAAACACATATTATCGATCTATTTCTTCATATCAGCACCATGGATAATGACAGGCTTGTTACTGTCCATGTACTAATACTGACAAAATGTATTGTATCAAAATTCATTGCTGAACAGAACACATACGGACGGACTGTGAGAAGATAATCCAGCTGTATGTTTTCTGCAAAGAAAAAAACAGACCTCGTTATACATTTAAAATAAGTTAGGAAGAACCCTAAATATTAACCCGAAAATTCCCGAAAAATGCAAAAATAATCCTAACAAATGTAGCGCTCACCCCCGGAGGAGCCGTAGAATAACCTCGGGATAGTCTCACCGCACTAGGAAATAACTATGCACCAGCACTGTTGTGGATTTTTCTATATTATATTCTTTACTGATCCCAATAAAACAGCATATAATACGCATATACGGTATTTGAGTAACAAGAATTCATAGCACAGGAAAAACACGCGGCGGTAAAAGAAACCGGTTAACCCCCTCAGTTCTGGAGTGTAAGTCCCGTGAAAAATAGCTCAAAAATATATATGTGTGTTGTCTAGGGTACCCGGGTACTATGTTCAACTGGCCAGTGAACGAAAAGGGAAATCTTCGACTAGTCACCGTTGGGGCCCTGTAAATTTAAACAATATTGCAGCATGCGTTTCTGTTTTGGAACTGTGGCCTGGGAGGCCTCTCATCCATGCCTTGACCGTTTTGTACTGGGACTCTGTGCCACTGAATCTGCTCCCTGCTTGCCAAATCTCCACAACTGGAACAAACAATCTGCCGCCTGCACTCCCAATCGATCGGCGCAGCCTCCTAACGCGGGCTCCTGCCGGAACCAGCTTTTCCTCCAGACCTCTCAGCGCTGCACAGGTAGGTCCCAACACGATTACTGTCCCGATCTCCAGCACCAGTAAGACAGCGTCTGTACTCCGGCCTGGTTGCTATCCCTGACAGCTCCAACGTGCATCCTCCACCTTTCACTGCTCCGCTCGCTCTTCTCCGCCTTGCACGAGGCTGCTGATCGCTTTCCTCTTCCTGTACCACCCACTTCCTGTCCTCACGCAAAGGGTGATGGGAGATGGAGTCCGCTCTGTCCAGCATATTCCACAATGTCTCTGTATTCCAGCATGGCCCTTTCCATATGTTATACACTGGTTCCCCTTAGTGGCCATAATAATTCAATGCACCAGAATACAGTTTTTAACCCCTTAAGGACCCCTGACGTACCCTGTACGTCCTGTCGACAGGTCTCCCTTAGACCCGCGGACGTACAGGGTACGTCAGCGGCGCCTAATCCCCCTCCCGCCCGATACTCACCTCCCTCGCTGGATCCCACGGTGATCTGGAAGGGAGGAAGCCTGTCCATGTGATTTACATGGGCAGGCGAGGCTGATGACGTCGCCACGCTGCGTGGTGACGTCATCAGCAGGCGTCCCCATGCAATTCAATGGAGGGGAGGAGGGGCTCTATCTCCCCAACCATTGAAGCTAGGGAGATGCCGTTTGCACTGCTGGAGAGGGGAGAGTTTCCCCTTTTCAGCGGTGTATGGCATTAACCTTTTCGCTGCCGAATCGCTTTTCGGCGCTAATTGGCGCCAAAACGCGTTTCGAACCTGGAGGGGGCTGACATCTTGGATGTCAGCCAAGCCTCCAGGTCCCCCCCCACCCACTGACAACCTCACCATATGTGTGAGGATGTCAGTGGGCCAGTTAACCATCTAGCTGCCATGTAGAGATAAGGGGATCCTAAGGATCCCTTTATCTCCCGATCCATGGCAGCTAGATGGTCATATTTGACATCATTTGAAAGGCCTGATTATGGCCTTTCCAATGATACCAAACATGACCAGGTTTGGTTTTAAACAAAATTTAAAAAAAATTAAATAAATAAAAAAAATAATAAACAAATTAAATAAAATAAAAAAATGGTTTTTTTTTTAAAGTTTTTTTGTCTGGGGGGGTTTAATTAAATAGGACCTAGGCTTTCATCTAAAAATAATTAGCACAAAATGGTCAGAATGAGCGCAGCGCACATAGGTGAACTGTCTCAGCAGTGTAAGGGTTAAAAAGCAAACGCATGTAAATATTGGGTATTTCTAGTCTCGGGACAAAATTTTGAACCTATTAAGCTGGGGTCTTTTTGGGTGGTTGTAGATTTTGGGGATTAAATTACGAAAAAGTGTGTTTTTACCAATTTTTCATCATATTTCATATTTTTTTTTATAGTAAATTATTGGATATGATGGAAATAATGGTATTTCTAGAAAGTCCATTTAATGGCGGGAAAAAGGGTGTATAATATGTGTGGGTTGAATAAACGAGTAAGAGGAAAATTTGACCTAAACACTAACAGCACAGAAACTTAAAAACAGCAGCGGTCACTAAGGCTGGGGTCAGACGAGCGTAGTGTTCACGTCCGTGATTGCGCCTAAAAGTACGTCCGTGATAGCATGAAAGTAAGTCCATTGGAGCCCGACACATGAAGTACGTCCGCACTGAACTGCGGACGCACAACGGCCGCGGCAAACGGACGCAGGTTAGGCAAGAACGTAATACTGCTAGAACGGACGTGCGGAGTGCGCCACGTCCACAACGTCTGCATAGCTTTGTGTGTGAGTGATGGAGCGTGGTCAGATGGACTGCATTTATACGTCCAGCATTTTGACGGACAGAATGTTTTTTCATTGTAATTTATTTTCCCCTCCTACATCCGTCAAAAAATAACTTCAGTGAAAAAACGGACTGTGTGACCACTACTGCGTCATCCGTACTGACGATGTCCGTACTGCACGGACGTACAGTCCGTAGAAATCACGCTCGTCTGACCCCAGCCTAAAAGACGGATTTGTGTAAAACCGCCCGGTCACTAAGGGGTTAAAGCAGCGCTACACAAATAAATAAATGCAGACACTTGTTGCTGTAAGTGAAAAAAATAATTGCTTCAAGATATATTTATTAATAAAAACAGGAATTTTGCGATGGAACAAGTGAAAAAAGTGACTGACGATACGAAATTACGAAATCAGCAACGGAACCGAAACGGACTTGAAACAATACGAAAATACATTGTCCGAAATGAACCGAAACGGAACCGAAATCGCGAATTTCGGATGGTGTGTATATTTCGGATGGTGTGTATATTTCGGATGGTGTGCATTTCGTTGCCTGTCCGGTTCGGAACATTGGACGAATCTGAAGCACCGAATCGGCCCGTTTCATGAGAAAAACTAATCGGTACAAAACGAAACGCATATCCCTAGTATTTATACCGGATTATTGCTATCTATGTCTAACCATGCTTCACAATTAACCCCTTAAGGACGGAAGTAATTTTACAACTTCGGCGCTCTTTCGGAAGTGAAGTTTGCTGAAGTTTTTGCTCATCGTGTTTAAACACGGTCTTAAGTCACGTATTATTATACCACCCAGACAAACTATATATCGTTCTTTCCGGCAGATTTGGCAGATTAATAATATATCATAATTATATATATACGTCATGTCCTGCCAGAATGCTATAACAAAAAATGTAAAAAAAATTGAATTTTCAATAAAATTTCAATCATCCACAGTGTGTAAAGTATTTTTTTTTCGCATTTTATTATCCGATCCTTTGCGGCTATATTCTATGGGGTAGACTTGTTAAAAGAATTAGAACGGGGAACCCAGGTTTTATCTACTTGGGAGAAATTACGTGATTTTAGCTAAACCCCCCAAAAAAAAAATCATTAGTGAAGAGAATCTATAATTGAAATGTGAACAATAATGCTGCATTAAAAAAGCATGTTTTTATTTTTTAATTAATTAATTAAATATTTTTTTAAAATTTTTACTTTTAAACACTTTTATTTTACTTTTAACATGGTCATGTTTGATATCATTGCTCTGGCCCTTCCAACGATATCATACATGACCCCCTAGCTGCCACCGATCAGGAGATAAAGGGGTTCAAAGAACCCCCTATCTCCTCCATGGGATTTCCGTAGGAAATCCCTTTGCAGCTAGAGCTTCCCCGGTTAACTGACATCATCGCTCATGGCGAGATGAGTCAGTTGACGCGGGGGGGGGACCCAGAGGTGGGGGCTGCCATCCAAGATGGCGGCACCCACCGGAAATAGGCTGCGATCGCGCACAAATTAGTGCCCCCATGCATACATCGCTGGAAAGGTCAGGCTGTGACCGTTCCAGCGATGCTGGCCACAGCCTTCTAGCCCCCGGCGATGGGGAGATAGAGGGATCCAAAGGATCCCCCTCCCCTCCAGGTGCTTCACCATGCTCCAGCGGGGGGTGCGCCTGAAACGGACGTCATTGCACCAGCGCGATGACGTCCGTGCGCCGGGAGGCTATAAAAAACGTAGATCAGGTTTCATCTAAGCCAGATCTGCACGGGAGCTGCCGGGGAGGTAAGTATAACCTCCGGCTGGGCTCCTGACGTCGAGGACGTTCCATACCGTCCTGCAGCGTTAAAGCCTGTCAAATGCAGGACAACATGGAACGTCCTGCGGCGTTATGGGGTTAACTGCAATATGCAGAACACAAGAGTCTTGCCTTTTCGAATCCTAGCAAGAGACAGAAAGGGGTGAACGTCTTCTAGCAGACATTAAAAATACTTTAATTCACTGATATGAAACACAGAAATCAGTTCAGAAAGAATAACAAAACATCGAAATTGTGCAAAACACTGTGGGTGTTATGATGACATTTTTTGCTATGATTTTCAAATTCAGCAGCCGAAAATACATTAAAACCAGCTAACAGCTTGCAAAATGTGATTTTTTCCATCACAGACCTGAGTAATAGCAAATAAATAGTAAAATCTTTGTCATTTTGTTCAAAGAAGTGAAGATTTTCGAACAAATTAGCATACGTAGAATCCTAAAGAAAACATATGTTTTCCAAAACACTGAAACACTGATAGAAGGTATTGATAGCTATAATTATTCGTTGAAAAAAGAAAGGGCAAGACTATGTAAATAGAGCATTTATCAGGTTCAGCCAGTTGTGTACACCTCGCGCATGTGTTAATGTGGTGCTTCACAGACATGAAACCATGGCACTTACAGCTCACAAAGAGCATGAAAAATATGAATCATTTTACAGGTAAGCTCTTAACGTGCACTTAACAGTTACAACAGAGGAGGAAACAAAAGGTCATTAAAGCCTGGCACTTTAGATAATAAATGGAGTGTAGTGTAGGATTTTAAAGTAAGCAAAAAATACCTGTTACCTTGTATTATTTTCTCAGAACACATATGTTGTTAAAAATACAAAGTAAATAAATAAATTGGGTAAATCCATGAGAATAGCCTGACCTATACTAAAGAGTTATATAAAAACACTAAAAAGGAAGTCAACAATAAATGAAATTAAAAAAAAGTGTACGTGAATATTGTCAAAAACAGCCTGTTAGATTGTAAGCTCTTGAACAGGGTACTCCCTCCTTCTGTTCCGTGCGTGTAACATGTATGTATACGTATATGTTATTCTGTCTCTCCCATTGTACAGCGCTAAGGAATTTCTATCTGTAATCTGTTATCATTACACTGAGTATGGGGACCGAATCGGGAGGTGTGTTTTATTTGAGGATTTTGGTGACTGCACCATTTGCTTGGCCGACATCAGGGGTCAAGACCTAAAAAAAGAAGTATTGGAACTCCCAGAAGATTCCTGCACGGGCCCTTTTCCAGCTGAGGTGGTAATAGGGAGCCTTTAACCCTTAGCAGCTCTCTATTACCAGCTTTATTATGTGTGAGCTGTGCACACAGCCAGGGAAGGCAGTGGATAACGCCCCCCAGTATATTTTATTTCTCCCCATATTCATTGTCTTTCTTTCCCCACTTCATTTTATTTCAGCCACCCAGTTCTTATTATTTCTGTCCTGCAGTTTATTTTATTTCTCCCCCTGTTCTTTTTATTCCTCCCCCAGTTCATTTCATTTCAGCCCCACTTAGTGCATTTCATTTCTCCCTCCACTTCATTTTATTAAGGCTGAGGTCAGACGAGCGCAGTAATCACGTCCGTGTAGCCGCACTTTAGTACGTCCGTGGTAGCAGAGAATCGTGACTGATGAAGGCCCACACACGAAGTACGTCCGCACGGAAGTGTGGACGCACTACGGACGCGGCAAACGGACGCAAGTTAGCAAGAACGTAAAACCGCTAGAACGGACGTGCGGAGTGTGCTGCATCCGCAATGTCCGCATAGCTTTGTGTGTGAGTGATGGAACATGGTCAGACGGACTGCATTTATGCGTCCAGCATTTTTGACGCACAAAATGTTTTTCATTTTAATTTATTTTCCCTCCTACATCCGTCAAAAATAACGTCAGTCACAAAAACGGACTGTGTGGCCACTACTGCATCTTCCGTCAAAAAGTGCGTTTGTACTGCACGGGCGCACAGTCCGTAGAAAACGCACTCGTCTGACGCTAGCCTTAACCTCTTCCCCAGTTCATTTAATTTCAGCCCCACTTAGTTCATTTCATTTCTCCCTCCAGCTCATTTCATTTCAGCTTCGGAATTCATTTCAATTCTTCCCCCAGTTCATTCCAATTTTCCTCCCAGTTTATTTCATTTCAGCCTCACAGTTCGTTTCGATCATCCCCCAGTTCATTTGATTTCAACCCCCCAGTTCATTGTATTCCTTACCCCAGCTCAGTTAATTTCATTTCTCCAAATTCATTTCAACCCCCCAGTTCATTTCTCCCCCAGTTCATTTCATTTCTCGCCCCCAGTTAATTTAAATTTTCCCCCAGTTCATTTTATTTCAGTCCCCTATTCTTTTTTTATTTCTCCTCCCAGTTCATTTTATCTATGTATGTTTTACATAATACATAAACACACACACTTTATATATATACAGATTATATATATATATATATATATATATATATAAACACACACACACACATACACTTTATTCACATACACACAGACACTTTATTCATACACACACACAAACACACGCCAGTGGAAGTCCTGCTTGTTATATTCTTTCCATGAGTAGAAATCCCTATTGTCTCCTGGACCCCTGTGTCGACTGGTCTCCCTCCTACCCCCTCCCTGAACTTGCTGCTGAGTGATGGACTCTTGGAGCAAAGCAGTAGGGATGAGCTGTTCGGTTCGATCAGTTCGGAGTTTGACTCGAACATTGGCAGTTCGAAAGTTCGCGAACTTCAAACTTTTTGCATGTTCGGTTCGAGTTCGAATTTTTTTTTAAAAAAAGTATACAAAATGCTTAAAAAAATACTAAAAAATCTAGAAATAAAGAGACTCTTTACTGCAGAATATTATAAGCAACGGTTTATTAGATATTGAATTAAAAAACTACCTAATGTCTAGGTGCAAAGATTCTCACCTCTAAATGACCTGTGCTCTCAAACGGCGTAAACAATAGGTGTTTAATTAGTGTTTGGAAATAACATGTGCTTCTAATTAACAATTAGAATTTGATACATTGCCTGCAGACTGTGTGGGGGCGGGGGGCTCCTGCACATGTATGAACATACACTGTGCTTGTTTTGAATTCTAAGAAGTGTTCATTTCTACTATATGATCCTCTCTGATATGCTGTTTAACCCCTTAAGGACCAGGGCTCTGTAAAGCCAATCATTAATGATGTAGATGTTACATCATTTGTCATCAAGGGCTTAATAAAATCTTTATCACACTCTTTAGATTTAAACATAATATTCCAGTATTTGTATGTCATGTACCTCTCCCGCAGGGCCTATGTGAGCATACAATTATTATTGTGTTAGAAATGTCTATCATAAAGCGTACAAGCTGAGTCCCTAGAGTCTCTGACTATCCATTGTCATATATACCTTGCTTTATACATATAATACATTCCCTCATCTAAGAGGATAGTAGCCAGTCCCTGTGCATTTTAACCCCTTAAGGGTGGCTAGGTGTCGTGTGTGGGTCTCTGATGGCAATGTTTCTATACATCCTACAAATCCGCCACTTCACGGGCAGGTTATGGGGACCTCCTAGGCACGATATTTGAAGGAATTTTTTGTTTTTATTTTTAACCCTTATTTTATGGAAGACTCAATGTTACTTTAAAAACGTCTTTTTTTAAACTTTTTGTCCTTGTTTCCTGTCCCCCAGGGCACTACCAGGACCCCCATACACCTTTAATGGCAAATATCTTGCATATATGCCCTCTTGGAGGGCACTCTAAAAACCGAACTTTTGACTCCCATTGACTTGCATTGAGTTCGGTTCGAGATCGACTCATCCCTACACAGCAGGGGGAGACTTTCGTTCTCGTGTCTGTGAGGGGGATGGGCAGGGTCAGCATGTTCCTCTGCGTTCCATCTCCTCTTCCCTCTGGCAGGGCCTTTTCGTTCCAGCGCAGTGCTTGGGAGTATGGTCCTACACACTGCCAATCTGATGGAGAACCCTGTGCCCGGCATCCGGCACAACAGGAACCACATTCCCATTGGTGGAGTAGTCCGGGAACTCCGTTCCGGTGCATTCCCCCTGCACTCCACCCCTGGTCAGCGTGCCTTCCTAATGACAGCAAGACGATGGTTCTCCTGGTTCTAGCATTCTTGGTGATGTACAAAACGGGAGGCCTGTTTAAGTGTCTGTTGTGTCTTTCAAAAATGCTTAAAAATATAGTCATATCAAAGCTTTCTCAATTTCTTCATCTTGTATGTGGGATATACAACATTTACTGAAAAATGGCATTACATTATGTATATATACATATTCATTAATGGCAATATTACAAAGTTGGTGCTAACTTAACTAGAGCTGTTGCAAACTTAACAACTCCATAGACTATAATGGCCCTGGGATGTCTAGCTGAGGGCTTGTATAAAGTGCTGCATTTGCAGGACAATTATCCTACGGGCAGGGCTGTCTATTCCTTATGTTTATTATTTATTATGTCACCTGTCTGTGTTTGTGTCTCCATTATAAAGCGCTATAAAGCCTGGTGAAAGATAGCAATAGTGTGATTAGTGGAACCTTCAACTTACAAGGATTGTTCAGTCAGGCAGCTCTTCAGCAGTGATTATAATTATCAAGTCCAGGGGATCCTTACAAGGACCCAGCTGATAAGACTGCTCCTCTGAGGCATGCTATACTCAGAACACAAGATGGGGTATAAGAATGCAAAGCAGAATGGAACATTATTATTAAGTTGCGCTCTTTATTTACACAACTTTTGGAGGGAGCAGCAGCCACACCCAGAAGGATATGTGCCTAGTGCCTCCCCGTCCCCCTACACATATTCCTTTCCTTTAGATGCGCCACCCTTTCCCACTGTCATCTTGCTGACTGTGCAGCTGTAAATGAAAACACAATTACATGACAGGGAGTCAAATCTTTGGCAAGATCAACTAAGCAAGCGTTGGAAACGAACGCAGTTCAAATAAGGCCGTGTCACATGAGCGCACATGAGAGCGGAAGGAACGTCTGTGAGAGTGGACGTTCCTTCCACTCTGATGCCCATGTGGCCACCTCGCTGAGCACAGTTAGTGCACTCAGCACTGCAAAGCGAATCCTCCTATGGAGGATCGCGCTTTGTAGCCCCGTCAAGCTTGTGTCATAGTTTTTCGACGGGGAGGGTTACAGCACATTTGGAGTAGTGCGAGCAACTAGTGCGTACGCTACACTGCCAAGCCTGCCCCGTCAAAGAAAGCACAATGCTATGAAGGACGTCGGGAGGCGGGTCAGTACGCACGCACTTAGTGCGCTCATCTGACCGCAGCCTAATAATGGAAAAGGGTCCCTGCAACAATAGTTATTTATACAGTGGCAACTCTAGGAACAATATATGGGGGGGCACATAAGATGCCACAGGCAAAACTGGGGGGCACTAATAATTTTCGCCACTAATTTATACCACAGAAAAAAATGAAATAAGTATATATAAATAAGATTCCAAAATCCCAGAGTAACGTGATGCAATGATACCTTTATGTTGCATTAACCTGATACATAAATTCTATATTTTATTTGTCGCAATTTGGCGGTTTTCACCGATGTCCGATAACTGCTTCAGCGACTCCAATTTTCGCAAATTACCGAGACCATTCATTAAATAGAGTATTCACCATATTTTGGGAAAAATTGATTCCCCAAAATGTGCCAAAAAGCACAGAATCTAAATAGGAATTGACCATTTAGATTCTAACTTCCATAATAACCGCTAAAACTCCCATTAAAGCAGAGAAATACAATAAAAATAATAAACCGTGTAGCATGTAGCCTAACCATTAACCCCTATAAAGCCATTATTCAAGGGAAAACATCAAATGAATACACTGTGAAGCATGTAACATACCCATTAACCCCTAAACTACCATTAATCAAGGGAAAGGATTAAATGAATAGACTGAGTGTCAGGTTCCAGAACTGTGACTTGGCAGCCCCCTTCAAGTATTGTGTATCTGATCTGTGCCTGCATTTGAGGGCAGCTTCATTCCTGTGCTGCTCATTTCCAGCGCTGAGATCCAACACATATTCAGTTAAAACACACACCATAGGTCACATGACGTACCTGAATAAAGGGCCACGCCACCTTTCCTCCTTGCTCCAGCATTGCCAAAACCACTACCAGTGAGAGAGGGCCTATGCTGTGGCTTTCCTGCGTTATCCTGAACCCCAAACCTTGCCGTCGTTACCAGCCTTTCCTGTGTCTCCATACCCTCCTGTATCCAGTGTGTCCAAGATCCCATTGACTCGGTTTGTTTCCTGCATCCCTATTGTCAAGCCCTATACGTGTCCTGTTCCTCACCTCCAAACCAATTGTTCTCCTGCAGCAACTCACCGCACACCCCTGTATTGTGCATCACCGCATCCCGGGCTTAGCATCCTGCCAACTCCGTACCAGCCCGGTACAATACTTGATAGTGAGGCATGTAGTCTACCCATTAACCCCTAAAATGCCATTAAGGGAAAACATGAAATTAATATACACTGTGGGGCATGCAGCCTAGCCAATAACTCCTAAAATGCCATTAATAAAGGAAAAAATAAAATGTATACTGTGAGGGATGAAACCTGTCCATTAACCTTTAATATACAACTAAACCAAGGCAAAAACTAAAGTAATACACAATGTAATATATGGTCTGACCATTAACCCTGTCACTGCTGAGCCATTTCCACCCTGTGAAAAACAAATTCTAAGTTTTTACTTTATTTTTTATGATTTTGTTGTACATATCGGCTGTGGAGTCCAGTGGTAGTGTCTCTACCCTTCAACCGTGGAGAAGCAACTCAAGGTCCCGTTCGGCACATCCCTCCTGTACAATTGTGGAGAAGTCTCGAATTTACATGAAGTGGGTTCAACATAACCACCAGATCGCTGATCATCGCTACAATCATGGAAAGATGACTTGATCCCACTCAGAAGACGACGTCAGTGAGTGTCCTTGGGCAAGACACCTAACGATATGGATGCGCCTACCTCACAAAATACTTGTACATCTCATAGATTGTAAATTCCCTTAGGAACAGGGTCCCCCTGAATCAGGTCATCATCCATGTGTGGTATCCTAATGCATCAATTCCTTGTACACGGATCTTGTAAAGCGCTGCGGAATTTGTGGCGCTATAGAACTAAAGGATGATGATAATAATAAAATAATAATTTATATTAACTATTTGATATTGGCTTACCAGCAACAAAATCTAACCTAAAATAGCCTACTTCAGCATAAAACCCAATTATTTCTTGAAACCTTTTAAAAGTTGGGGTTTCGTAGCAAGCTAGCTTTGCTAAATCTCTGGTATTTTAGTAGTTGAATATATTTTAAGACAGAATGTAATGTACTTTAAGAGATTAGCAAAGTCTGAGATTTATATTGAGTCAACTGCAAATATGTCAGTATGAAAATAATAAAATACCTTTAGAAAGCATGCACACGCTTTTACTAGCCTGCTAGATTAAGTGTGGGAATAATTTATACAAAAATATGACATTCATGTCTCAATATTTTGTAAAAAAACAAAAAAGTATGAATAGACTCTAAACGTGTTGCGACCGAATGCATTATTTATCTTCAAGTTATTGATGGTCTTTGGACACAACAAAACAAAGCAAAGTGAAGTGATGTGAGGGTACACGTAAGGCCATCAAAACCCTACGGAGATAAATAATGTATCTTCAATCACAGTATGTGATTTCAGGTCTCCACATTAATGCCTGTCCGCTGCTTTAGTTTCTAGACATCTCTCGATTCGTGCAGTTTATGAGACAAAAATGCTGAGATAGCAGGCGCTCTGCTCAGATGTGTAAGTAATATATAATAGGAAGGCCAAGGAGGAATGCGTAGAAAGAAAAATACAAAATAGCTGCTAAAAGAAAAAGTAGAGAGGGATACAACTTCCAGTACAAGTAGAGGAAAAATATAATAACTAGCATGACATCGAAAAATTGCAGGATCTGTTCACATAAAGGGTTATTCAGAGAGCACCGAAATTTCGATGCTCTTTTGTTTGGTGCACTTCGGTGAGTTCAGTTCGCCGGTCCCCAAAGTGCGCCGAAGGGAACTGCCAAACGTTGCCGATCAACCCGACAAACACAGCCGTCGACCAACGAACAGATTGGCTGAACACAGCTGACAATCCCCCAAACAGACCACCAAACGTAGCTGCCAATCCCCTGAACGCTGCCGAACAGACCGCCGAACGCAGCTGAAAAAACCCGATAAACTGGCAAACTGGGGGTAAAGAAAAAACAACAAATTTTTTGAAGGTGTTTTAACAATAAAAATGCATGGTCCTATAACAGGGGTCTGCTATAGGACCAATTCTATTCAATTTATTTAGAAATCAACTTGAAATAGGCATTGAAAGTCATTAGTCAGTGTTTGCAGATGACAGAGAACTAGGAAACGTAAAACAATGTGAGAAGGATATTACTTCGCTGCAGAGGGATTTGGATAGATTGGGGGACTGGGCACTTAAATGGCAGATTAAATTTAATGTAGACAAAGATTATGACCTTTAGGAGTAAAGAACACACAAGCCACTTATAAACTATATGGTACGGAGTTAGGGAAATCCAAGCAGGAGAAGGATTTGGGAATAATCATAGACTTCAAACTAAGTAACAATGCCCAATGTCAAACAGCAGCCGCCAAGGCCAGCAAGGTATTGGCATTAAAAGTGAAATTCACTGTCAGAATGAAAACATAATTTTGCCTCTAAATAAATCAATGGTAAGACGCATCTTGAATATGCCTGTCAGGTACTGTACCGGGGTGGTACAGAAATGGCAGGATTCTGAGCCCAGGATGCGGTGATGCCAAAACAGGGGTCTGCGGTGAGGTGTGAGGTTGCTGCTGGAGGCAGCAAAAACAAATAAACTTGAAGCAGGGGAAAATCAGGAAACACACTGGGACAGCAGGGTCTTGAATACACAGGATACCAAAAGGTCTGGAATTTGGTTCAGGAGAGCCACAACATACGTTTGCTCTTTCTGGAATCAGAAAACAACTAATGCTGAAGCAGGGAACAGAAGGGGTGTGGCACTTTTATTACCAGATAGGTCAGGTGACCTGGAGTGTGTGAGTGTGTGTTTTGGTGCATTATCTATTTAGGCTGGTGTCAGACGAGCGTAGTGTTCACATCCGTGATTGCGCCTAAAAGTACGTCCGTGATAGCATGACAGAAAGCCCATTGGAGCCCGACACATGAAGTACGTCCGCACTGAACTGCGGACGCACAACGGCTGCGGCCCACGGACGCAAGGCAGGCAAGAACGTACAACTCCTAGAACAGCCGCACAAAGTGCGCTGCGTCCGCAACGTCTGCATAGCTTTGTGTGTGAGTGATGGAACGTGGTCATACGGACTGCATTTATACGTCCAGTATTTTTCACGAACAAAATGGTTTTGCTTTTTAATTTATTTTCTCTCCTACATCCGTCAAAATATACGTCAGTGAATAAACGGACTGTGTGGCCACTACTGCGTCTTCCGTACTGACGTATGTCCGTGTGCACGGACGTACAGTCCGTAGAAATCACGCTCGTCTGACCCTAGCCTTAGCTGCTGGAACACAGTACTGGAAACAGAACTGACAAGAAACGCAGGATTGGAAGGGTGCTGTCCTGCATGGATCAGGAGCCTGACAATGCCGTGCAATTTTGGGCACCTGTCTTAAGAAAGGATATTATGGCGCTAGAAAAAGTGCAGAGACGGGCGACTAAATTAATAAAGAGTGGAAGATTTAAGTTAGCAGCGCCTTAGAGGGGATCTGATAACTTTATATAAATATATACGGGGCCATTATAAACCATTGTCTGGAAACCTATTCATTAATAGGACTTTACACAGGACACGAGGTCACCCATTTAGACTGGACGAAAGGAAATTCTGCCTAAAGTATAGGAAGGGTTATTTTACGGTGAGAAGAATAAAGCTGTGGAATTCTCTGCCTGTTGAGGTGGTTGGGACAGAGTCTGTACAGACTTTTAAACAATGGCTGGATGACTTCCTGTAAAAACACAATATTAAGGGTTAAAATATTTCATTTGTGGGTAAGCTTCTTGATCCAAGGAAAAATCTGACACTATTCTGGGGTCAAGAAGGAATTTTTTCTCAGTGTGTTGCATATTGGCGAGCGGAATAATAAATAAGTTCCTATAAATAATAATAAAAAGGTCTGTTACAGAATCTTAAATAAATGACATTTAAAAAAAATGGGAATCAAAAATTTCACTAAAAAATTCATAATAGTGCCTAAAAAAATTCTAAAAAATTAATAAATTTGCTGCAAATGAAAAGAATAAACTGTTGAGTTAAACAAATTACGAAAACAGTATTTTTATTTTTACTTAAACCTATGGGATTCGCCTGTTTAAATCTGTTGAACTGAGGTACCAAAAATCAGGGCATTTCACCAACATTTTGATGCAGTTTGGCGTTCTCGGTATATAAATTAACCATTACTTCTCAATGGGGAATGACCGACTGGGTGGAGTAGAGGTAACATCGCTGTTCTGCGTGGAGAGAGCCTGTGGAGACATAAATTTGATTCCAGCAAGAGCACCTCTCCAGTAAGTGTCCTTGGGCAAGACACCTAACGGTACATACTCACCACCCAGGACATACTTGAAAACGAGAGAAATCTCAAATGTATCCTTCCTGGTAAAATCCTTTCTCAAAAACAAAATAAAAATTCACTGCTGCTGAAAGTCGCCGAATTGCGGCGATCAGAGACCTGTCTCACCGCAGGATGAGAGGCGAGTATGTGATTTAGTGGCAGGGTTTTATCAGCGAAAGCAAAGGTGGACAGAGTCATCACCGGAGCCCAGGAAATGGTATCAAAGAGGTTCCTCCTAACGGGTAGATTACCTATGTATATAGTTTGGATGCAGATTATTGTATCAGTTCGTGTTAAATGATTTTGCATTTGCAGAATCATTTAGCGCAGGCTTTTAGAAGGTGCTAAAATTTTGACTTGCACGTCTTGACGGTAATTTGTGCTTGCACTTTGAAATACTTTACTTATCGAAACGCTAATGGTAGACTTGTGCACCGATTTTTTTTCGTTCGTTTAGGCCGATTTCCGTTTCGGTTCGTTTCTTTTTCGTTTCGTTTTTCGTATCGACTTTTTTTTCGTAATTTCGGAAATTTTCGTGTTTTTCGGAACGTCTGTTCTCCTCGTTTCAAAGTGTCTATTCGTTTTGACGTAAACTAATGGTTTTTCGGATCCGATATTTCTGTCGATACGATAATTCTGCCATTGAGATTTCTCATGTTTTACATGAAGGATACATTGAGATTTCTCTGGTTTCCCGGAAGGATACATTGAGATTTCTCTGGTTTTCCAAGAAGGATACATTGAGATTTCTCATGTTTTACAAGAAGGATACATTGAGATTTCTCATGTTTTACATGAAGGATACATTGAGATTTCTCTGGTTTCCCGGGAAGGATACATTGAGATTTCTCTGGTTTCCCTGGAAGGATACATTGAGATTTCTCTGGTTTTCCAGGAAGGATACATTGAGATTTCTCATGTTTTACATGAAGGATACATTGAGATTTCTCTGGTTTCCCGGGAAGGATACATTGAGATTTCTCTGGTTTCCCTGGAAGGATACATTGAGATTTCTCTGGTTTTCCAGGAAGGATACATTGAGATTTCTCTGGTTTCACAAGAAGGATACATTGAGATTTCTCTGGTTTTACAAGAAGGATACATTGAGATTTCTCTGGTTTTACAAGAAGGATACATTGAGATTTCTCATGTTTTACAAGAAGGATACATTGAGATTTCTCATGTTTTACAAGAAGGATACATTGAGATTTCTCATGTTTTACATGAAGGATACATTGAGATTTCTCATGTTTTACATGAAGGATACATTGAGATTTCTCTGGTTTCCGGGAAGGATACATTGAGATTTCTCTGATTTCCCTGGAAGGATACATTGAGATTTCTCTGGTTTTCCAGGAAGGATACATTGAGATTTCTCTGGTTTTACAAGAAGGATACATTGAGATTTCTCTGGTTTCACAAGAAGGATACATTGAGATTTCTCTGGTTTTCCAGGAAGGATACATTGAGATTTCTCTGGTTTTAGAAGAAGGATACATTGAGATTTCTCATGTTTTACAAGAAGGATACATTGAGATTTCTCATGTTTTACAAGAAGGATACATTGAGATTTCTCATGTTTTACATGAAGGATACATTGAGATTTCTCATGTTTTACATGAAGGATACATTGAGATTTCTCTGGTTTCCCGGGAAGGATACATTGAGATTTCTCTGATTTCCCTGGAAGGATACATTGAGATTTCTCTGGTTTTCCAGGAAGGATACATTGAGATTTCTCTGGTTTTACAAGAAGGATACATTGAGATTTCTCTGGTTTCACAAGAAGGATACATTGAGATTTCTCTGGTTTTCCAGGAAGGATACATTGAGATTTCTCTGGTTTTAGAAGAAGGATACATTGAGATTTCTCATGTTTTACAAGAAGGATACATTGAGATTTCTCATGTTTTACAAGAAGGATACATTGAGATGGGAATGATACAAAATTACAGAATCAGCGATATAACCAAAAAATACGTTGTCCGAAATTACTGAAATGGAACCGAAATCAGGAATGGAGCCGAAATTACGAATGGAACGAAAATGATTTTCGGTTTTACACATTTCTAGTCCATTCGAAAATTCCGAACAAATTTTCGTTTCATTTCGTAAATTTTTCGGATCTGCCGTTTTCGGATCTGAAATTTTTGGGAAAATCAGCCGAATCCGAATGCACAAATCGGGAAATTTCGGGAAAATTCTGAAATTCCGAAACCCGAAACGCACATCCCTAGCTAATGAGCGTTTACGCTCCCCATGTCAAATATAGGATGTGCAAGTACAGTAAGCTAGCGAAAGATCGAGCAAAAAACCGATGCACAAACGGATTAGTAACTGGGGCAGCGTCAGGAAAGTAATATGGGTGGCATGCGTTAAACACACTTTTCCTGGCGCCAATGCATACATATACAGGTCTATTCAAAGAAAGGTGAAACTCAGGAGATTGACTGGAGAAGTGAAAATTCTAGGTCGAAATAGCCAAATCAGAAAAATTTTCCCATTTATTTCACTTTCCAATCGGTTATTTGTTCTAGATTGTTCTCTTCTCCTGCCAATTCTCCTGGTTTTCACCTTTCTCTGAATAACCCTGATAGTGTCCTATGTTTTAATGATGGAAGCAGAAGGCATGGGTAAATTATATTTAAGCTGCCATGATTTTCTGGTGAACATTTTTGTAATTTGGAGCCCATGGTGGATTATTCACAAAGTGGCCTTGTATGAAATGCTGAATATCTCCATAGTTGCCATTGCAACAAACTACAGTATTTCTCAAAAGGTAAATTCAAACAACGGCGGGAGGCGATCCATCTATGAAGCTTCTCCTGCCGTCAGTTCATTTTCTCTTATTGAAACACCGAAGTTTGCGGTGGTTGTCTTCCCTCAGCCCAAAAAAACGCCGGGAAAAACCCAAGCAGGAGCCGATCACACGCAGCGCAGCCGCCGAAAAAAGCCGACACCGCAGACGAATGCAGTGAATAAATTAGAAAAACAGTTTGCTTGAATGTTTGAAAAGTGAAACGCTGTTTGCAAAGAAATTACTGAGCGAAAATGTCTGAAATTTACATATGAGGTAAAATGAATGATAATAAAAAGGTCTGTTACAGAAAAAAGAAGTAATCTTAAAAAAAAAAAGGATTTTTTCTTAAAAAAATAAAAATCCAGAAAAATGCTTAAAATATCTTAAAAAGTCAGTAAATAAATAGACTTTTTACTGCAGAATATTATAATGAACGGTTTATTAGATATTGAATTAAAACGGGAATATTTTTAACATTGAAGCCTATGGGATTCGCCTGAATAAACGTGCCGAATTAAACCACCAAATGGCAGGGCATTTCGGGAACCTTTCACTGCTGGTTTGTGTTCTCTGAATAGACGAAGCATTGCTTCTCTATGGGGATTTTGCTGCCCTCGAACAGGCACCGTATGTGCAGGCAATTCGCCAAAATTTGGCGAATTGCCTGCTCTCTGAATAGCCGAATGGCCAGGAAAGGTAACCGAACGCTGAAATTCAGCGTTCGGTTACCTTTCTCCAGCAATTCGGATCTCTTTGAATAACCCTGTTAATAAAATTCTGTCTTTGACATTAAGAAAAACTTAAATAATTCCCAGTAATCAGCAAAAACGGATGTGAGGACTCTCAAAAAAAATAAAAACTTTCACCCAATGAAATCAACCATTGAATGTTTTGCTGAATGTGATATAATGCAAATAGCCCTCTGTACTCACCAACTCATCATGAATTTAATAATGACTAGGCAGGAACAAATCATAATTTACTGTGAGATTACGTTAATTTATTCTAGATCATTTCCTTCTAAAATAAATGAATTAAACACCCTGACTATTTTTCGTAGCAATTACCCATTAACAGTCGTCCCTGTACACCTCATGGTTCAGTGAATGGACACCTAGCTGTGAGTGAAAACAGGTGAAAAGAGGTGAAAAAGGCAATTCTCCTTTTTAATGCAAATTTACTTCTTAATCATTCCTCTTCCTGGACGTTAAATCACAGAGTAGTGAAATAGTGGGCTGTGGGTTTGAATGTAATTGTGACTAATTGTTAAATAACCAACTTGTTTGTGACCAATTATTGACTGTTCAGATGCTAATAGCTCTTCTCCAGGTTCTTTCTTTTTAAATCACCTTCAGACACCATGCTCGTCCACTGGCTGCATACAGAAGAATTCATTACCAAGCCGCAATATATCCTGTGTACATTAGATGTCCATAGGGCTCCTACTGTAGATAGCAGGGGAATTGTCAATGCGTCATATTACGCTTCCTACCCCCCCAACCCAGCATTGTAACCATGTTGTATCATAGACCTTCCAGGCATAAAAGTGCAATAGCGCACACCGCATGCCTCGCAGCACGAGTCGCGTAACAGGTACGATCCTGTACTTTTTCAAAGTTCAGGCATCAAAGTCGAATACGGGAGAAATGACACCGCGGCTCAGAAATAGCATTCAAATTCTGTCTACCTGCACAGACACGAAGAGAGAGCGAGACCGGTGTCTGTAGATCAATTACCTAAAATCACTCTGACAAGCGGCAATCACGCTAGCCCGAATTCCTTGCTAGGAGGCTGAAACCGCCTCTCCCAACTGTCCCTCTGCAGAAAGCGTGATTCAAAAGGTTGAAAAATGACTATGCATGACATTACAAAACATCAACAGGGTTATTCAGAGAGCGGTGAAAAGCAGGAGAATAACTAGAGAGTGGAAAATTCTAGGTCAAAATAGTCAAACCAGAAAAATTCTCCTATTCATCTCACTTTCCAAATCGGCTATTTTGACCTACGGGGTTATTCAGAGAGCGGTGAAAATCTTTTGGCCCCCACATCGAAAAACTCTCCTCTAAACTCTACCCCAAACTAGGTGCCCTGTACAGAAACAAATCCTGCCTGAGCCCCGCGGTAAGAAAGCAGATTGTACAACAAATGCTTATGCCAGCCATTGAATACGGAGATGTAGTGTATGTGGCCGCCCCGCAAACACACCTCCACTACTTACTACATTGTATAACTCATTCTGTCGCTTTGTGCTACAATGTAACTACATGACACACCATTGTGACATGTTAAAAGAACTAAACTGGCCATCGCTGGACTCTAGACGCACCCTTCACCTTTCCAACCTGGTGTTTAAGAGCTTTTCTGGGAAGCTACCACCCTACCTGAATATGCTGCTTCCCCCGGCAGTTCCCTCATCCTATAACCTCAGATCCAGGACCAGCACCTTACTTGCAATACCGCAATACAAAAAGAAAATGGCTCGATCCTCATTTTCCTACAGAGCACCGCAAATATGGAATAACCTCCCAGACACCATCAAATCTTCCCCCAGTCTAAAGTCCCTTAAGACTTCCCTATTAACATACCTCAATACGGAATGCACCTGTAAACATGTAACATAATGACTTTATTTCCTCCTTATTTATTTTTCTGTTAATCTGTGTATTTGGTCTTGTGTTAATATCTTGCATTTTACTATTTTGTATTTCTGTAACCACTCAATGTTCTCGAACCCAGGACATACTTGAAAACGAGAGAAATCTCAATGTATCCTTCCTGGTAAAATACTTTATAAATAAATAAATAAAAGCAGGAGAATGACTGGAGAATGGAAAATTCTGGGTCAAAATAGCCGATTTGGAAAGTGAGATGAATGGGAGAATTTTTGCTAATTTAACCTAGAATTTTCCATTCTCCAGTCATTCTCCTGCTTTTCACCGCTCTCTGAATAACCCTGCAAGAATCCACGAATTTCACCAGTGCAGCGCATGAGCGTGCAAACGTGCAAACGTCCTAATTCTGTTTTCATTTATCCGTTCAGAGCGGCAGAGCTCGCTTTCTAGAATTACAACCGCAAGACGCACATTAGCCTTTAGAAAGTATTTGCAAAGATTACAAATATTCGATATGTGCACGAAAAAGTAAATGAACTGAAAGCTGTCTGCAACATATTAAATTGTAATGCTTTTTATTATTTTAATCTTTTTCTCTGCTGGTTTAGAATTCTGTTTAAATTAAACAATGGTTTCTTTTGCAAATATTTCAACGCAGATAAAAAAAATCTAAGTATAAATGCGTAAGGAGACGCCTGCATATTCATCATCTGCAATGCTTTGTTATTCTATTTTTGTTGTTGTTTTAGAAACTGTTCACTGGCTTCTGTAGGATCTGATCGATTTTAAATCTGTCTAATTACGAAAGGTTCCCTTACGAAGCAAAAAAAAAAAGGAAAGCAGCTGACTGCAAGCAATCCATTTTTCTCCATCTCTGGTGATCCACCCGGAGAGTTGCTTCTTTAGAGCATCAGTGCTTTACTCTGCTCAGAGCATAGAAATAGCTTTGGCTGCTTTTTGGAGGAAAATTCCCCTGTGACACATCCACAGCTAAAAGAAGGGTTGATTGGTTTTGCTGAATGTACTATCAATCATCACCTACAATACTACTAGGAGAGCAAACTGGCATTACCACCAAAAAACAATGAACATTTTGGGTCCTATTCTGGCATGACTGGTAACATAGAGTGAGCCATTAAAGAAACACTACGCACAGTGAATATAGTGGATACCATGCCCTAAGCATCCTCACCCATCACCCCCTTAAAGGGCTCTTGGAGGGCTGAACCAACCCTCCCAGAGCAAAGGCTTTGCTCCTCCTTGAAGGACAGATCTCTGAGGAATGACATGAGCTTCAGGCTTTGGTACCAGTAAAAAGGAGACCAATTTCAGGCCCTATTCCATCCTTGGTGTAAAATTACCAAGAGCTGTTGAAATCTTAATCCCATATTGACCAGGCAGTTACACGAAAATCCATCCGAAAGTGCTGTTTTTACGTTTCTGCGCTGTTTGTGTTTAGGTCAACTTTTCCACTTACTCGTTTATGCGACCCACACATATTATGTACTGTTTTTACCACCATTAAATGGACTTTCTAAAAATACCATTATTTCCATCATATATTATAATTTACTACAAAAAAATATATGAAATATGAGGAAAAAATGAAAAATAAACACACTTTTTCGAAATTTAATCCCCAAACTCTACAACCACCAAAAAAGACTCCGGGTAAATAGTTTCGAAATTTTGCCATGAGATAAGAAATACCCAATTTTTACATGTTTTTGCTTTTTAACCCCATCACTGCTGAGTCATCTCACCTCTGTGCACGGAGCTCATTTTGACCGTTTTATACTCATCATTTTTAGATGCCAGCTTAAGTCCTATTTAATTAATCTCCCCCAGACAATTTTTTTTTAAAAAAAAACAATTTTTTATTTTAATTTTTTTCTGTTATTATTATTTTTTTAAATTACTTTTACAACAAACCTAGTCATATATGATATCATTGGAAAGGCCATGATCAGACCTTTCCAACGATATCAAACATGACCCTCCAGCTGGATTGGGAGATACGGGGATCCAAAGGATCCCTCTGGGTTTCTCGATATGGCAACATAGCGGTTAATGCTTTCCAGCGGTGTGATTTGTTTCTTCCTATCTTTAACGGTTGGGGAGATAGAGGGCTCCAAAGGAGCCATCCTTCCCCTTCCTGATTTTTACAGCAGGCGCTGGGTGGTGCCTGGCGATGACGTCATCGAGCCTGCTGGGCCCCCTAAAAAGGCAGGGCAGGCTTCCAGCTTGCCAGTCAGTCGCGGGAGCCCAGCGAGGAAGGTGAGTATCGGGAGGGAGGTTAGGGTATCCTGACGTACCATGTACATCCGCGGGTCTAAGGGAGACTTCCCGATCGGACATACATGGTACGTCAGCGGTCGGCAAGGGTTAACAACTTCATAGACTTTAATGGCTCTGGAAAGCTTACTACAGCTCTGGTTTCGTTTACACCAAGATTAGAATAGGACCCTTGGTTTCTACCCCCTCCATCCCAGCCATTGGATTGACTAGATCAGGGCTGTCAAAGTCTGACCCCCAGATGTTTCTGAACTACAGCTTTAATGATTCCCTGATCATTTATTACATTGAAAGAATTCTGGGAAATGTAGGCCATCAACATCTAGGGGGTTGGAGTTTGACCCTAAATCGTCTAGCGCCATACGGCCACGTGACATGCTCTGGCTTGCTGCAAGCAGGGAGCATGTCACGTCTGGATGATTATAGGGTCAGCAATGCACTGGATACATGAACAGTTTAAAAAATAAAAATAAACAGGGGACTAGGGTTGCCAACCAAGTCAGGATGAGCTAAACCTCTTGCCCTTATGTTTCAACCCTTAAAGTATCCCTTTACGTAAACAGCACCACTCAGTACTAGAGTAGGGATGAGCCGAACACCCCTGAGTTCGGTTCGCATTCGAACTCGAACTTTTCAAAAGTTCGAATTCGAACTCGAACACGAACTCAATACAAGTCAATGGGACTCAAAGTTCGATTTTTAGAGTGCCCTCCAAGAGGGCATATATGCTAGATATTTGCCATAAAAGGTGTATGGCGGTCCGGGTAGTGCCCTGGGGGACAGGAAACAAGGACAAAAAGTAAAAAAAAAATGTATTTAAAGGGACAGTGAGTTTTCCATGAAATAAGGGTTAAAAATAAAAACGAAAAATTCCTTCAAATATCGTGCCTAGGAGGTCCCCATAACCTGCCCATGAAGTGGCGGATTTCTAGGATGTATAGAAACATTTAAAAACAATGTCCGAGTCCGGGTAGTGCACTGGGGGACAGGAAACAAGGACAAAAAGTAAAAAAAAAATGTATTTAAAGGGACAGTGAGTTTTCCATGAAATAAGGGTTAAAAATAAAAACGAAAAATTCCTTCAAATATCGTGCCTAGGAGGTCCCCATAACCTGCCCATGAAGTGGCGGATTTCTAGGATGTATAGAAACATTTAAAAACAATGTCCGAGTCCGGGTAGTGCACTGGGGGACAGGAAACAAGGACAAAAAGTTTAAAAAAAAGACGTTTTTAACCCCTTCACTGCTGACGACATGTGGGACACGTCCTCAGTTACTCCCGCTGTATGCTGAGGAGGACGTGTAACACACGTCATCAGCTTTGCGGGACCCCCGGCAGAGATACTCACCTCTCTGTCCGGGGTCCCGCGGCGTTCTGACCTCAGCGTCCTCAGACGCTGAAGTCAAGCTCCTCCCGACGTAAATGATGTCATTTCAAGGCGACCCCCGGCAATGCCGGGAGATTGCCTGGAAGGGAGGGGGGATCCGTTCGGATCCCTCTCCCTCCCGATCGGGAGGTCCCACAAAAAAAAGCCAGGCACCGCTTAAAAGGGGAGAGTCTCCCCTTTTAAGCGGTGCCTGGCTTTAACCCCTTAGGCACCGGGTCACACTTCGGCGCCGTGCGGCCTAGATCTGGTGGGGGCCGCCATCTTGGATGGTGGCTCCACCCCCGGGTCCCCCCTCACTGCCTGACGTCCTCATGCATAGCGTGATGATGTCAGATAGCTGGGGAACCCCTAGCTGCCCGGAATCCCCTGGTGGAGATAGGGGGTTCATTTGAACCTGGATATCTCCAGAACTGTGGCAGCTAGGGGGTCACGGAGGGTGTCAATCGGAAGGCCTGAGCATGATACCCAACATGACCAGGTATAAAGTAAAAAAAATAAAAAATTAAAAAACATGTATTTTTTTTGTGTGTTATTTTTATTAATGCAGCAATATTGTTCACATTTCAATTAGAATGTGAACAATGATGCTGCACTAATGATTTTTTTCTATGGTGTGCATTTGCTAAAAATCACATAATTCCCCCCAAAAAATGTAATAAATCCCCATTTCTAATTTTTGTACAAGCGCACCCCATAGAAAATATAACCGCAAATGTTCATGTGATAAAAGGAGAAAAAAACACTTTACACGCTGCAGATGATTAAAAATTCAAGTTTTATTACATTTTTTGTTATAATATACAGGCATAACATGACGTATACATCTAAAAATGATATATTATGAATCTGCCGAGTCTGCCGGAAAGAACGATATATAGTATGTCTGAGTCGTATAATAAAATGTGGCTTCAAATCGTGTTTAAACATGATGAGCGAAAGCGGTAAAAATTAGCTCAGCACACAGCGGTGAAATGCCTCAGCAGTGAAAGGGTTAAATGAACAGTGAGTTTTCCATAAAATAAGGGTTAAAAATAAAAACGAAAAATCCCTTCAAATATCGTGCCTAGGAGGTCCCCATAACCTGCCCGTGAAGTGGCGGATTTGTAGGATGTATGGAAACATCACCATCACAGACCCACACACGACACCTAGCACTCCCAGTCTGCATACAATGTATCAGATTCATGAGACTGGACTAATTAGAAGCACATGTTATTTCCAAACACTAATTAAACACCTGTTGTTTACGCCGTTTGAGAGCACAGGTCATTTAGAGGTGAGAATCTTTGCACCTAGACATTAGTTTTTAATTCAATATCTAATAAACCATTGCTTATAATATTCTGCAGTAAAGAGTCTCTTTATTTCTAGATTTTTTAGTATTTTTTAAGCATTTTCTATACTATTTTCAAATTATTTAATTTTTTCGAACTCGAACCGAACACACCAAAAAGTTCGAAGTTCACAAACTTTCAAACTGCCGATGTTCGAATCGAACTCCGAACTGATCGAACCGAACAGCTCATCCCTACTCAGTACCTGCCTTATTCCTAAAGAAACTTCATGGAAGTTACAACTCAACTTCTATGTTGTGGAAGGTTGTATACATTGCGTTGGAAGTGCAAATAATATGGGAGCTGGAGTATAACAAGTGATTCCAAGGTCTCTCGATATGAATGTGTGCTACTGGATAAACAGTTGTGGCTCCAAAGCCTATTTAACCCCTTCACTGCCTTGATCGTGAATACATGATTAGTGGTAGCAGACACAACAGCCCAGAATCGTGTTAACACGATCTGGAACACGATCTGGGTGTCATATCCTCAGCCCCTGCTGCGCTGCTTGGGGGGTCTGGTCAAGGTCCTGTGCCAAGAGCTGGCCGACTGCCAGCACTGGGGAACGGCCGAGTGGCGTCCGAGGGGGCAGGGCCTGGCATGGTCATGAGGAGCCGCCGGGTTTAAAACAGGGTGCGAGGAGTTGCCTCGTCGCCCTGTCGTGGAGTTCTGTTCCCGCATCGCTACTGATTCTGTGCATTGATTTTTTGTTGCCAACCCATTTTCTGGATATGATCCCTGCTCCTGCTTTTGACCCAGCTTGTTTTGACCATTCTAATTGCTGCTTGATTACGATCGCCTGTGTGGTGCTTTGGTGGTGTAACCTCATGCTTGCCGCTGGGGTGTTTACACGTTACTGGGGTGTTGTCCCTTCTATGTTGTGGGTATCGTCTGTGGCCTCATTAGGTTCCTATACCCAACCCAGGGCTCATGTTTTCTTGCCACACATGTATATAAGAACTGCGATCGAAAGGTACTGTTTATATGCGGCTCATGTTCAGTGTGCTCTTACCGCCAAATATACTCAATACAATACCAACGATAGACCCCGATGTGTATGTGTTGCCACTGAATATCATTAAGTACCGTTGACCTGCTCTCGATTATGAGAAAACGTTAAAGCGGCACATTTCTTGACTGCCCTGCAGTCCGCGCAATTCACCATCTGTCTGACGTATCTTTGTGTTTCTGAACGTGCTCTATCGGTCTAAAAACCTTCAGTGCTTAGTAGTAACTCAGTGGTTTGCTCATCATCCCTGCCTCAAGCGTATAAGTCTGAATATACCAGGCAGTGTTTAAACGTCAAGAAGATTTATCAGTCCTTAAGGATCTCAACTTCGCAACTCTCTAGTGGGCGCTACTCCTCCCGTTACACTGGGGCTGTGCGGTATGATTGAAAATTAAATTAGTTTGATGCACCCAGAAGGTGCCCCCCAACGTTTTAGCCCTGTGAGAATAATGCTCAAGGTGCAAATACTAGTTAAATTGGCTAAAGCTCGGGTAACCCTTCCTTATCCTTTTTAGTTACCAAACCAGTATAACATACTACTAAGTAGATATATTTACCAGCACGCACATCTGTTTCGTCTGCTCATAGTTAGTTAAAGTATAGGGTTATACATTGTATACGTTAAGCCAATGAAGCTAAATATAAGTCTGTTACCTGGATAAACCCTTATTTACCATTTTTAGTTACCAAACCAGTATATGTACTTGCATCAGTCTCCAAACCATCAATAAAATATTCTACACTGTATAAACAGCCATATATGTGATCTAATAAAAAATCTTATTTTAGCAAGCTGGCTAAACTCTAAGTGAAAATCGATTGGCACAGGCAGAGAAACACGCGTTGGGTGGTAGTGCAGCACATATCCCCGTTTTTCTTTGCAATAGCCCCGCACCAAGGAGGCTCAACAACTGTGGGCAGGAAAGTGGCAATCTTCTAAGATGGTTTGGAGACTGATGCAAGTACATTATTTATTTTCTTGATTTTAAGATACACTTCAATAAAGGTTATATTTTATTTATACTGCCGTATATGATGTATTCTAGCATTGTATACTATTAGGATACATTAAAATTTTGGTTTAGACAGGAATGTACTGGAAAGGGTGATGCCCTAAGGCTGGGGTCAGACGAGCGTAGTGTTCACGTCCGTGATTGCGCCTAAAAGTACGTCCGTGATAGCATGACAGAAAGCCCATCGGAGCCCGACACCCAAAGTACGTCCGCACTGAACTGCGGACGCACAACGGCCACAGCCCACGGACACAAGGCAGGCAAGAACATACAACCCCTAGAACGGCCGCACAAAGTGCGCTGCGTCCGCGATGTCTGCATAGCTTTGTGTGTGAGTGATGGAACGTGGCCATACGGACTGCATTTATACGTCCAGCATTTTTCACGGACAAAATGGTTTTGCTTTTTATTTTATTTCCCCTCCTACATCCGTCAAAATATATGTCAGTGAATAAACGGACTGTGTGGCCACTACTGCGTCTTCCGTACTGACGTACGTCCGTGAGCACGGACGTACAGTCCGTAGAAATCACACTCATCTGACCCTAGCCTAAACAGTGGTTGGAAAGTCCAACATATGGAAGAACCAAGTTTGTGGGGGAATTCAGATCATTATATTATAATACATTGGCAATATCCCCAAATATTTCTTACTGTCTAATTGATTAAAAATTATTTTCCAAAAATCCACTGGTACCAGGTAGTGGATTTTTGGAAAATCACTTGGCAGTGAAGGGGTTAAAAACTAGCCCTCATCCTATGAAGAGCTTTTCATAGATTGAAAGACATGAACAACAAATAGTCTTGTGCGAGTCCCAATGGACAATCACAAGCCCAGCCTCCAATATAGCAGCTGGCTCCATACTTGGCTTGCACCAGTTTTTCGTCTTCGTGGCTCCCTATTAATGGTCTGGCTGCAATGAAGGCTAATTTTGGTAATTATTTGTAGTAAGCATCATGAGATAGAAGGGTTGTCAGATCTTGATTTTATTTTGTTGTATGTTTAAATGTATCCAAAGTGCTGGAAAGAATAGAAAATATTTACAGCTCTGGGGGTTTTATTATGAATATTATTTCTTTTATCATTTGATTCGGTACAGACAATTCAAATTGAAGGACACAACAATGGGTAAAAAGATGATTTTTGTATTAAAAATTATTTCCAACTATGATTCTGTTATTTTTTTTATTGCTATTGATGTCACCATGTCATCCTTTAAATTAGCACTGTCAAAAAGTCAAGCTCAAAACGCTAATTATTATTTGCAGAATTATTTAATTGTGCTGCGTTACAGCTCCCTTAGTAATGGGTTCTGTCTTTATTAATACCAAAGATTCATTATGTATCGATACTGGCATGATAAGAATCATCACCATCGGGAGTAGATACCCGAAAGTCATAATGCAACACAATACAGTTAGATTATTATTATCATTTATATAGCGCCAACAGTTTCCGCAGCGCTTTACAATTATCAAATGGAACGAGATACAGATAAGCAGACATAAGATGGAAACAAGAGGTGTAGAGGGCCCTGCTCATAGGAGCAAACCGCTAATGCGCAGAATTACTGGAAAAAGCCAGGTCTGGTGAAATCGTCAAAGAAATCTACAGAATTTTTTTAAAAAAAGAACAATGTTTAACTTGCTATAATGCCAAATTTACTAGACTGGTTTTACCAAATTAAAATATTGACTGACCGTTTAACCCTTTGTGATCCAGCACAGTCACAGGGCACTGTAGCATGGTCCTCTAGGGCAGTGATTCTCAACCCTATCCTCAAGTTCCCCTAACAGGTCATGTTTTCCGGATATGTGAAGCACAGCACAGGTGATATAATTTGCTGCTCAGTGATTGCAGGATTTAGTCTGCATTTCCCCAAGGGAATCCTTAAAACCTGGCCTGTTAGGGGTACTTGAGAACAGGGTTGAGAACCACTAATCTAGGGCATTTATGGCACACACAGTCTCTCTCCATGGTTAAAAGTTTATGTCTGTAGTATTCAGCAGTGAAACAAAAGGTAACAGAAAACAAAACCTAGCTCGTCTGAGCACTCACTAACGAATAAACATACCTCACTTCTTGGGGAAATTATAACAAATAATAAATGCCAACTTTTGAAACCTTGGCTAGTCTTGTTTTCAAGCTGCCAGTTCAGAGCTCCACCTTGCTTGCTTGCTCACTCTCTCTCTCACTTCCTTCTGTCTTCGTTCCAGCCAGGAAACATGTAAGGACTTCATAATGAACAGGTGGGGGGAACTTTGCAGCAAGGATTAATTTAAAAAACATATTGCCTTCCTGGGCTCAAACAAACAAATCCTCTCGCACAAACATAGGGAGAATATACATGCCAATGTAAATCATTCTCCTTACCTTATCACAACCTTCACTACTGGTTTGCTTTCCATAAATCCAGTACTAGGCCCCAGTGGATTCATGGAGCACAAATTTGCAGTAACCATACAGTGAACATGTGTTTCGATATCTCTAAATCATATTTTCAGACTGTCTGCCCTCTTTGACAGGAAGACGACAGCATCTGCTGGCCAAAAAGTGCTACTACATCTCTATAAAACAGCTTGGGCTCCATATATTTCCTGGAAGAGAAAATAGAATTCAAGTTGTTCAAACAGTTTTAGCATCTCGGCAGTCCTGCCAAAGGTGCTAAAATTTTGGGGGCACATTCTAGAACCCATTTGGAAATTAACTTAATTTACAGTAAACTAATTCCTTTGCATTGATCCAGAATTACAGTTACAGTTACAAGTATTCATAATGCGCCAACAAGTTCCGTAGTGCTGTACAAAAGTGAGAGACAGAAAAACAAATATACATACACATTATACACACAAACAGCAGAAGAGAGGACCCTGCTCGAGAGCTTACAATCTAAGAGGAGAGGGGTGACACTCTAGGTGAGGGTGAACAGAGTAGAAGAAGTATTGGGGTGCATGTGGGCAGTGTGGGAAGAAGGAGCAAGAAATGAACAATGGGGGATTAGGGAGTGAGCCGATAGTCTTCTCTAAAGTAATGTGTATTTAGAGACATCGTGAAGGCCTGTAGAGACGGGGAGAGTCTGATGTTGTGGGGGAGGTAGTTCCATAGAAAGGGGGCAGCTCAGGAGAATTCTTGGTGGGGGGTACGGGTATGAGGAGCTGATAGCATCAGATCATCAGCAGAGCGAAGTGGTCAGGACAGGATGTACCTGCTAATACGGGAGGAGATATAGGCAGGGGCGTGGTTATGGAGAGCTTTGTATATGAACAATTGAGCACCAGTATTTTGATTTCCATTCTGAAGGAAACAGGGAGCCAGCGTAGAGATTGACAGAGGGGTGAGGTGTGAGAGGTGCGGGACGTGAGGTGTATGAGTCTTGCACAGGCTTTAATTACAGACAGCAGAAGGAGAATCTGGGATCCTTTAAGGCCAGAGAGAAGGAAGTTACACATTGAATATACTCGACATCAGGGCTTCATTAGGTACTTTTTAGGTTGAATATACTCACTGGGCCTGGTTCCAACCAAGATGTTTTGCCATGTCTGGAGTCATCTTAAGTTATCTTTAAATCTTCTGCACTTTCTTCTAACTTTATATAGAAAACATAAATTTGCACTTCCCTAGAGGAGAAAAAGCTTCCTTGCTCATCCTCCTCTTAACAGGTCAGTGTTCTGTACAGGAATACCAACTTTGAAACCCTGATGCAAAGTGTTTTGCTTTTGCAAAATCACTTTTTTTACATCCTTTAAGCAATAAATCCCATACTTATTTTGACTCTGTCGGTGCAGAGGGCAGTAGGATCCGCTGTTTCCTCTGACCATGAGCAGTGGAAGACTGGGTACAAATAGTTCCCAGTGTTGTTCCGAAGTTCCCTCTGCAGTCCCTGCACAATTGAGCTCCAGTAGAGCTTGTACAAGGATGCGCAGGGCTCCTTTGAGTCCAATAGATTCCTTTTCCTTTCTTAACACTAGCATGGGGACGCTAACGGGGAAAATCTACACCTGCAGAATTCCCCTTAGTGTCCCCATGTTAGCGCAAAATTCCGGGCAGGCACTAGCTCAGCACCTTGCCCCAGAAAGCAACACTAACCATTGGGATACTCACGGCAGTGCTTTCACGCCACCACAAGTATCACCTCCTGAGGTCCATAGGATTTCATGGAGGGTTGGGCTTCTGGGCTGGGAGGCCTGTGCGATTTCGCTCTCGTAAGATCATGCAGTGCCACAGGGTGATCGTTAAGAGAGACTGGGAACTGTTTCTTCCAAGTCTCACTCTGCTATTGGAGACAAGAAGCAGCGTATCGGGCCACCATTCTCTCCACGGAATGAGAGGTGAGTATCAGAATTATTGGGGGCTTAGTGGGTGGTAAATGATTTTGCATTTGCAGAATCATTTAGCACCAGCTTTTAGGACTCGCTAAAATTTTGCCTTGCGCTCTTGTACTTTGTAAAACCTTACTTATCGAAAAGCTAATTAATAAATGGGTTCCCCATGTTAAGTATAGGATGAGCAAATTACAGAAAGCCTTGCGCAAGCTAGAGCAAAATCTGACTCCTTATGCGATTTCTTACAGGTTTAGCGTCAGGAATGTAATATGGGTGGCATGTGATAAAGTCACTTATCCTGGCTCAGTGGCGTAACTAGAAACCTGAGGGCCCCGGTGCAAGAATCCATGAAGGGCCCCCCCAAACCCCCCAAAAAAAAGATCTATATTTTTACTTTTTTTTTCCTGCAATATAAAAAAGATAGTATTGCCCCCAGCTGACACGGATATATACTGTATATTGCCCCAGCTCACATCGACATATATTGCCCCCAGGCCACACATGGATATTTTTGCCCCCAGCTCCTGTATAAATTTGCCCCCAGCTCCTGTATATATTTGCCCCCAGCTCCTGTATATATTTGCCCCAGCTCATGGATATATTTGCCCTAGCTCATGGATACTGCCCCAGCTCATGGATATATTTGCCCCCAGTTCATGGATATACTGCCCCCAGCTCATGGATATACTGCCCCCAGCTCATGGATAATGCCCCAGCTCATGATATACTGCCCCCAGCTCATGGATATACTGCCCCCAGCTCATGGATAATGCCCCAGCTCATGGATATACTGCCCCAGCTCATGGATACTGCCCCAGCACATGGATATACTGCCCCAGCTCATGGATATACTGCCCCCAGCTCATGGATACTGCCCCAGCACATGGATATACTGCCCCAGCTCATGGATACTGCCCCAGCTCATGGATATATTTGCCCCCAGCTCATGGATATACTGCCCCCAGCTCATGGATAATGCCCCAGCTCATGGATATACTGCCCCAGCTCATGGATATACTGCCCCAGCTCACGGATATACTGCCCCAGCTCACGGATATACTGTCCCAGCTCATGGATATACTGCCCCAGCTCTTATGGGTATATAGGGCCCCCCAGCTCACCTCAGGCTCCTCTGCTGCCGCCGTTCCTCTCCGTGGTGAGAGGCCGCTGAAAGCATGCAGCCTGGCCGCTCACCGGAAACCACCTGACCAGCGCAGCCGAGTTCTCGCGAGATCTCGTGCGCTGGTCAGCTAGTTCCCATCCCACGCGAGCGGCCAAGCTGCAAGCCAGCAGGCTGCTCGCAGGGAGGGGAACAGCCGGTGGTGCTGCTCCCAGATTCTGGCACTTTTTGCCGGAATCTGGCGGCGGCGCTGGGCCCCCCTCCAGTGGCGGAATGCCAGGGCCCAGTTGCAACTGCGACCGCTGCGACCCTGGTACTTCCGCCACTGTCCTGGCTAGTGATGAGCCGAACACCCCCGTGTTTGGTTCGCATTCGAACTCGAACAATTTCAAAAGTTCGAGTTCGAACGCAAACACGAACTGAACTCAATGCAAGTCAATGGGACTCGAAAGTTCGATTTTTAGAATGCAAGATATTTGCCATAAAAGGTGTATGAGAGTCCGGGTAGTGCCCTGGGGGACAGGAAACAAGGACAAAAAGTAAAAAAAAATACATTTTTAAAGGAACAGTGAGTTTTCCATGAAATAAAGGTTAAGAATAAAAACAAAAATACCTTCAATTATCGTGCCTAGGAGGTTCCCATAACCTGCCCGTGAAGTGGCAGATTTGTAGGATGTATAGGAACATTTAAAAACAAAAAAATGACATTTCAAATGACGGTAAATGGTTTTCCTTTAATCTATTCATAAACAACTGCTTGGGCGGCAGCCTGTATGCAAAGAGGAGACATTTTAGGACACGCAGAACAAGTTAAGTGAATTTTTGGCTAAATTATGGTGAAACTTATGCAGGCTTTGGATGAAAGTAACAATAGGTGCTTTAAATTGGGCCTTTAGTGTCGGCAAGAGTGCCGTCACACCATAACCCCTCTGTGGTATTGTGGAAGAGTGCAGGGTTGGACCCTGCGGTCCAATATTAAAATGATATGAATCTGGTATAGGCGTCAGTGGCAGTGCACCCAAATATTAGGCCTTTGGTGTCAGCTAGTGCCTTCACAACATAACCCCTCTGAGGTATTGTGGAAGAGTGCAGGGGTGGAGGTTTTGGTAATGCAGAAGAGATCCCCGATCTATTCAGTTACGTCAGCATCAGGGGATTGATAGCTGCTGATCCAGGACTGATTCATTTTTATAAATGTCAGACGGTCTACAGAGTTGGTGGACAGACGCACTCTTTTGTCTGTGACAAAACCTCCAGCGACACTGAACTTCCTTTCAGAAAGCACACTGGATGAAGGGCGATCTAGTAGCTGCATAGCATATTGGCTAAGTTCTGGCCAGTGATCCAATCTCAACATCCAGTAAGCCAGTGGATCATTTGCTGTAAAGGTATCCAGATCTGCCCTTGCCCCTAGGTAGTCCTGCACCATATGTGAAGACACTGGCAATGGGTGCCTACATTTGTCTACCCTGGGTGGTGTCGTGGACTAAAATAATTTTAAAAGGCATCAGTCAAGCGGCCCTGGCCTTCACCGCTCTTCCTCTGATCATCCGCAGCCTCAGAAGCACCTGTGTCAACACTTGGTAACCTACCAGTGCCTGGAAAGGTGTTACACAAGTGTCGCTTTAGAGCGTACTCAAGTTGTTTCATCCGGTCCTCCCTCTGTGCGGGCAGAATGAGCTCTGCAACTTTACCCTTGTATCATAGATCAAGAAGGCTTGCCAACCAGTAATGATCCCTCTCCTTGATAGCACGAATCCTGGGGTCCTTTAGCAGGCTTTGCAGGATAAGGGAGCCCATGCAGTTTAGGTTGGAGGTGGCATTAGCTTCCGAGTCTTCCTGTTCAATGAGGATGACCCCATCGTGCACTTCCTCCTCCCAGCCACGTACTAGTCCTTGAGTTTCTGAGCACACAAAACCCTCCCTTGAGGAATCCCCACCTTCAATGCCCCCACTACTTAAATATTACTCCTCCTCCTCATCCTCCTCCTGTCTGATCTGAGGACCCGCAGGAATACTGTCTGCAGAATGCCTTGGGCCTTAAGAGCTAGGGAAGACCTCCTCTTCCTCCTGCTGCTCTGCCTCTAGTGCCACATCTATAATTCCCGGCAGAGTGCGCTCCAGCAGGAACACTAAAGGAATTGTGTCACTGTGGTCAGGTACAAGGCTGTAGCCAATTACAAGTTTCAGGCCAGTGGAAAAGTGCATTGTGGTCCATTGTGGTGCATTGTGGGCAAACTCGAACCGAACATGCAGAAATGTCCGGAGTTCGCGGACAGCCGAACGGCCGATGTTCGATGCAAACTCCGAACAGATCGAACAGAACAGCTCATTCCTAATCCTGGCAATAACATTTACACATCCAGATGCTAACGTTAGCATTCACTATGATATAGTGCCCATTGTGTTTAGTTACTCTCTTGTTTACTTTTTGCTTAATGATACATTTGGTTTATAGGTAAATATTTCATAAATGTCTTGGAGTATAACATGATTTCAGAAATGAAGCAGATACATCTCAGTAATGAAAGCAATATTGGCAATCACAGTATGATTCTTGTTGACATTTCCTGCTGTGATGTACATTCATTATGAACTACAATATCAAGAGAAGAAAAAAGGAAAAAAAAATAATGTTGCTGGAATGCCCACAAATTACAGCTCGGGGGCAATTGAGATGGGTTGGCATATCTTTATGAAGAAAATAGAGTGTTATTTCGCAGAGATGAGCGGAGTCAAACAGAACGAGATGGAGTTACTTATGGGAATTTTCAAACAGGTACTGCGATGGAATCCCATATATAGAGATTGAATCACTCCAGAACATTATCTCACAAAATTAAACGCAAAATTAATTTCAGATTCCAGGAGAAGAATTAAACATTTGCCAGAGATGATGACTCACGTCTAGTATCTGCCAGTGTTTTAAGTTACTATTTTGTGCGTTGCAGAGAGATCCTTCTGTAGAAACCTTTATTTGCCCTTCTTAAAGAACCGTTTGCGTAATTTTACATCATCCAGCTGACGGTGGAAACTCATAAAGCTTTAAAACAAATGTGCTGCCTCGCTGCCAAATTTCAGTAGCAGGAGCAAATGGGAAGCACATAAAAATGCTTTTGGTATTTTTTTACCTACAAAATCTGTCCTTTGGAAGGACTGCTCCCCTGGTGTTCCTTTCCTTTATTTACCTGTAATTATATTGTGTTTAGCCTTTGTTTTTTATAACACCTTTCCCAAATTCTCCAAGGACATACTGTGTACACTGATCATTAGTGCAAAGTGAGATCTGGAGACGGCTTTGGGACTTGGGTATTATGCACACTGCTCGCTCTTCTTTTGTCTTGGACACAATAGTAAACCTTTGTATAGGCAACCTCTATTGTCACAGGATGTAATTATTAGTTTATAGCTGCAATGATGGAGATTTCTGAATTCTAACCCATATTGGATAACCTGCTGTTCAGCGCTTAGATTATCGCAAACATTTGCAATGGATTTTGGATGGAGGCGAATAATTAGGAGTGTAGTACAATAACAGCTGGAGGTTTATGGGTTCCTTTCCATGACATCAGTGTTTGAATCATGAACACCGCCTGTATGATGATACGCTAAACATATGTAGGTTTCTTCTGAATCATTTCATATCATCTGTAAAGGCAATACTGTTTTAAGGAAAATAAAATGTAGTTCTTTGGAGCACATGTTATTTATTTATTTATTTATTTATTTATAAAGTATTTTACTAGGAAGGATACATTGAGATTTCTCTTGTTTTCAAATATGTCCTGGGTTTAAGAACAATGAAATGTTACAGTGGTACAGAAATACAAAATAATAAAATGCAAAATATTAAAAACACAAATATACAGATTAACAGAAAATAAATATGTAGGAAATAGTCACTATGTTACATGTTTATTCTGTATTGAAGTATGTTAATAGGGAGCTCTTAAGTGACTTAAGACTGGGGGAAGATTATTGAGAAAGGATTTTACCAGGAAGGATACATTGAGATTTCTCTTGTTTTCAAGTATATCTTGGGTGGCGAGTATGTACCGTTAGGTGTCTTGCCCAAGGACACTTACTGGAGAGGTTGCTCGCTGGGATCGAACCCATGACTTCACAGGCTCTCTCCATGCAGAGCAGTGATGTTACCTCTGGAGGCTATTCCATAACTGCAGTGCTGTGTAGGAAAATGAGGATCGAGCCACTCTCTTTTTGTATTGTGGTACTGCAAGTAAGGTGCAGGTCCTGGATCGGAGGTTATAGGATGACGGAACTGCTGGAGGAAGCAGCCTATTTAGGTACAGTGGCAGCTTCCCAGAAAAGCTCTTAAACACCAGGTTGGAAAGGTGAAGGGTGCGTCTAGATCCCAGCAACGGCCAGTTTAGCTATTTTAACATGTCACAATGGTGGGTCGTATAGTTACATTGTATCACAAAGAGACAGAATGAGTTATACAATGTAGTAAGTTTCTCAAGGCGTGTTTGCGGGGCGGCTGCATACACTACATCTCCGTATTCAATAGCCGACATAAGCATTTGTTGTACAATCTGCTTTCTTACCGCGGGACTCAGGCAGGATTTGTTTCTGTACAGGGCACCTAGTTTGGGGTAAAGTTTAGATGAGAGTTTTTCGATGTTGGGGGCCAAAGGATAGAGTTGGGTCTAACCACATACCTAGATATTTGAGAGAAGTGACTGTAGTCAGCGTGCCATTTGATTTTTGTCCCAACACATAGGGCTCTATTACATTCTTCACGCAAAAACGCACGCAGAACGCCTGAATATTTGTGCAAAGTGTAAAACAACACTGGTATTACAATCCTCGCGCATTTTTTCATCCGTCAAAAAATAACGCACGTAAAACGGACGATCAAAAACGCGCACGCAGCAACGTTGCATGCAGAAATCAGTGTGTGCGGACTGTTTTTTCACGTGATTCAGCCAATCAGAATTAAGAACCGCATGATATAGAAAGCAATTGCCCTCCACTCTTTAGTGACATTTAGGCGACATGACAGTGGCGAGTCTGAATGGTATTCACTAATCCTAATTAGACATTCTAGATAAATGGCTGAGAATATTGATGGACTAATAACCAGCAATCCTTCTGCTAGATAAGAACATAACATCATTAAAATTGGCTGTTGCAATCAATATATTGAACCAACTAAAGAGGAAAAAAAATATCTTCAACCGAACATGGTATTTCAAAAGTAGCCAAGCAAACACCTCAAGCATAACAACCTCTTTATTAATGAATTTTACACCTTTTGGGGAGTTAAGGAAACACATGAAAGCATGAATGCGCAAAATAAAATTACCCATGTCAGAACAGATAACCTTCACAAAATCAAATTTGCAAGCAGACACCTGAGATATGATTCTGTATATGAGTCTATAAATTTATTAAAATACGGTATTCCGCCTACCGCAGGACAGCAGAGTTGAGGAAAATAAAGGAAGATGCTATCACAACTTGATGGAAAACCTGTCACAAAAGATATTGCTCTCCCCAAATCTATTCTTCAATTTTGCTTGATTAAAAATCCTTGCATCTCTCGGAGAGCCTTACAGAGAAAAAGGAAAAACCTACATATATATATATTTTTTTTAACAAAAAGGTTTGCATAGGTATTGCAGGATTCTTCCTGTTCATACCCTGAGGTCATCCAGAAAGGCTCCACAACAAATGTCTAAGCAGCGGTTACAATAGCACATCCTGACCCTTAATGTTTGTTGACAAACACAAAAAATAACATGGCTCCAGGAAATGTGAATAAGTCTGCCAGTGTCAAACAATATACTAGTCTGTGATCTCTCTAGGCTTTCTTTGAGTGATTTACATGATAAAAGATCAATCATGCTGATGGGTCACCAAGTATTGTCTAAACATAGGCTGCTGACAATTTATTTCAATTTGTTCAATCACCAGTTTAATTTAAAGAAAATGTAAGTGACGGCTACACCGTGAGCCTTGCTGTGTTATTTTCTTACAAATTATTCTGCTTCCTTTGCTGGAGCTTTAGTATGATCAACATTTTCAAAAAATAGCACTGTGCCATTAACTCATTAGCGTAGTAATCGGAATCACACAGCGATCCGGCTTAAAGCTACAGCGTATTCCACTCGTGTCTCCTGCTTTGCAAATGTGATGGGAATATCAGAAAAATATACTCGCAGTTCCTTCACCAAATATGTTGATCAAACATTGTTAGATATTAATCTGTATCTATGCACTAAAGAAGGGTCGTCAACCTTGGCCCTCCAGATGTTTTGAAACTTCATTTCCCATGAAGCTCAGTCAATGTAGAGATTACCCAAGTATCATGGGAGACGTAAAGTCAAATCATCTGGAGGGCCAGAGTTGCTGACCCCTGTACTAGTGCTTGAAAGGGGGATAATATAACACTGTACAAATACACACAGGACCCGGACAAGTAGATCTCTGGTGACCTTCCTATTGATTAACAGACCTTGACATTTACAAAAAAGGTCAACTAGTGAAGCTTGGAGAAAAGTGATATTGAACAAAAACAAGTTTATGAGAGCACTGAGAATGAGCAATGGCATAAGTGGCCAGCTCTACAGTGAGTCGTCGCTCAAGTCTCATAAGGTTTTATCTTGAAGGCACCATTACAGAGGACATACACAAATCTGGCTATGAACCATAAAAGAGCTGCCAGAACTGAAATGCCAAGTAAGGTTGCTCTGCACTAGAGGAACTACAATGGTTTCCTCCTTGTTAGGCCTCGTCAGAAGGGTATTGTTGAAACCTTGTTGGCACCTCAAGAAAGGAGTCCACGTTTTGATTACCCTCTAGAATAATAGCACTGAGAGGGGGCAACAATGTAAGTGGCCTGCACTATGCATAAGGTTTTAGCACAATGGTGCTGTTACAGAGAAGACTATTCCATATGCAAATCTGCTATCACCCAAAAAGGTCAGACAGATCTGAAATGCCAAGAAAGTCTCCTGTGCAAGAGAGATACAGCTAGGGCTGAAACAACTAATTGATTAGTCGACAACTAATCGATGATTAAGGCTAGGGTCAGACGAACGCAGTGCGAACGCACGTGCAGCCGCACTTTATCACGGCCGTAGTAGCAGCAAATGACGGCCAATGACGGGCAATATACGAAGTACGGACGCACGAAAGTGCGGCCGCGCAACGCAAGCGGCAAACAAACAAATTTTTTCGAGAACGTGATACTGCTAGTACTGACGTACAGAGTGCGCTGCGTCCGCTAGCGGCATGTGTGCGTGATTAAGAGACGTCATACGCTGCTAATGTCCGGCCAACATAACGTCCAGATGCAAAAAGTGTTTTATTGATGATCCGTACAAAATCACGGCCGAAAATGCGCATGGTATGACCATTATCGCGTATTCCGTGAAAAAATACGTCCATTCGTTCGAACGCACTTTTTCACAGACAACGCAAAAAATGCGTTCGTCTGACCCTAGCCTAAATTAGTTGCCAACTATTTCCATTATCGATTAATCGGTGTTGATTAATCGTCCTGTGTGCAGCACACACTGTTTAGAGTCAGGCAGAGTTAAACGTAAATAACCTCAGTTTAGGAGCTGATTGGAAAAGATGCGCCGCTGCTTTACTAGGTATGATTTAGTTCTAGGGTTATGTCAGCCACAATCAGTTTGTTTTTATTCCGTTTACAACAGTAGCAGAACTCTAACACAAACAATAGGATACTGCAACTGGGTGAAGGAGCTGTATGCCTGTGTTTAATCCTTACTTGAAGCTTGCCACCACCCCACCCTCCCTGCCACACCCTCTTTGGTCGGGAACTGCCATGCTCTCTCTTTGGTCTGGTCCCTTTCCCCAAACTCACTCCCACACTCAGATCCGGTCTTTTGTCCATACCCACTCCCTCTCACACTCAGGTCAAGTCACTTGAGCAAAGTCACTCCCTTCCACCTCCAGTCCCTCCTCCCACTCAGTTTGTTCATGAAATTATTTAAAAGGGACACTCTACGCACCCTGACCACTTTAGCTTATTAACCCCGATTTTATGCTGACATCATCATCTATGACCAAGTGCTTGTAGCCGCGTTCATTTGGGAAAGCAAACATGGGCTTAAGCTGCGCATGCAGCATCAACCCATCCCTCTGACCAAGCACTCGCATACCTTGTGTGTGAAAAGTATGCAAGATACGCAATTTGCGTATGTACGTACGAAAGTTATGTACACTACGCAAACTGCTTATGAAAAAAAGGGGAGGGGTTGTGGTTATTTTTTTTTTTACATAAAATTCCTTCTAAGTAAACAAACATTTTTCTAATATTTTTTTTATCCGATGAATCGATTAATCAAAATAATAATCAGCCAACTAATCGATAATGAGAATAATCGTTAGTTGCAGCCCTAGATACAGCAACCCCCCGGATGATTGTTTTGGCCTTGTTAGGCTTTGACAGGATGGTATAGCTCATACCTCTCTAGACACCTCAAGCAAGACATTTTTTTGTGTGTTAACGAATGGTGATATTGCCTACTGCATAGGGAATGGTTCTTTGCAGTAAGAACAATAAAGAACGAGGAAACTCTCTACCCACAATGGTTGTTCTACCTGATTTGGCAGCTAGCTTAATAATAAAAAGTTTAGACCTCTCTTTTGACCCCCCAAAAAGAAGAAAATGTAATAAGAGCCAGACCCATGTAGACATCTGGTTGCAATGAAAGAACAAGGGGGTTGGTATCAAAGTCAGATGTAAATGTACCCAGAGCTGTTGTAGACCTCAACTCCATAGACAACAATGACTTTGATAAGTTTACAACAGCTCTGATGAGGTTTACACCTGATTCAGAATCTAGCTCAGCATTCAGATTCTTTTTTATGGCAGGATTTTACATTAAAATGGGGAACGGTTGTGGTTCACCTGTAGTATCATATATAGATAGCGGTAACCTGATGAACTAGCATAGGCGTGCGCATGGGGTGTGCCCAGGCACAGCATAATATTGGGTGAAGAGGTCCACTTTCACCTCCTACACTGACATTTTAGATGTCCATTATCTGGTTCATGATGAAAAGCATAAAAACTGACTGTACATCTGATTACAGGCTTATTATTTCTAATGAAAAAATGTGCATTTTGTGCAAAATCTTCTGAACATAAGGTTTCACTTAATAAATGTTCCATGGATGCAAACCCTAATGTTACGGGCAGCGCACGCCACTGTGAACTAGATATTTCTTCTAAAGCCACGTTGTAACTTAAGTTAACTGGTCATTTCACTATTTTGCCCGATTGTCAGACCAGTCTGGTAGGATTCCCAGATTAAGTAACGACAGCCTAGTGCACAATATACGATGCTGGATCCACCAAATTATATTTTATTAATTAGAGCTATCTGTTCTTTTTTCAAACACCAATATATCACTGACGATATTAGCTCTATATAAAGACAGCTTTGTAAACCATTAATTCTTGAGAGCACTCTAATACATCAACAACTGCATTTTGCTTTAATCAATATGCATCAGAACAAAATGTATAATAAATTAACTTTAAATTGGATGAATGTTGGGATACAGCACATATATCACCGTAATGAGTCAATGCATACTGGAAATGTGGTTTTATTATAAAGCATCCAAGCATCTCTTTAATAAAAATATTATACAAATGAATTCTCGGTGGTCGTCATGGGAAAGCAAAATAATCCAAAGCTATCCAACATCAACTCCAGCAATTTTTACAGCAACTCATCGCAGTGGCGGCAGCAGCGACACTGAAACAGTGGTGCTGCTGTCACTGTAAGTCCTGCAGCAAATTGGGAAATTATGAATCTCATAAGGTGTGAGGTATACAGTGGAAGCAGAGCCCAATGTGCAGTAACACAAAGGGGAAAGCCAGGCAAGAGAAAAATAACAAGATTTATTGGAATATAAAGAGAAACAAAAAATAATGGCTGTAGCAGAAGGAATAATACAAGGAAATAGATAAACAGGGAAACAGGGCAATATGTATTAATAAGCAAATAATAGAAAGCAAGGATGGGACACAGAGGAAGCTGAGGCAAGGATGGACACGGGAAACTGAAGGCAAGGATGGACACAGAGGAGATTGAAGGCAAAGATGGGGCATAGAGGAGGCTGAAGCAAAAGATGTGGCACAGAGAGGTTGAAGGCAAAGATGGGGCACAGAGGAGGTTGAAGCAAAAGATAGCAAAATAATAACAAGACCAGTAAACAACGGGTATCTGGTATATGGTGGAGATCTGTACCGGTGAAGGCTTGGCAAAGGAAGTCTTGGTAATGGTGAAGTCTTGGCAGAGATGAAGTCTTTGGCAAAGGTGGAGGCTTTGACAAAGGTAAATCTTGGCAAAGGTGAATCCTTGCAGAAAGTAAGATCTTGGGAATTTGGTAAAGGTACAGACCTGGATAGTAGTGATGCCGGTCTGGCAAAGGTGGGGGCCTGTTAGGGATGAAGGCCTGGTAACAGTCTGGAGTACTGAGAGGAGCTTCTGGCTGCACACCTCACTTAGGGATTGCTCACACAATGTTGAAGCATTGAGAAATGGGTTTAACCTTTTTATAAAGGAAGTCTGGATTGGCTTCAGACAGGTGCACTTGGATTCTCATTAAGTGATAGAACTAGCAGGGGTGGAATCCCAGAAGCATGAAGTGGAGTCTTGGATACACATATATATACATAGGTGGCTATTGCCAGTTCATTTTACAGCATTGCCGGCTCGGGCACGAGCTCTATGGCGATGCTTGCGTGCATTCCGGCTTGGTACATTACACAAGGATATGGTGTTGTCCTACATTTGCCCATATTTTTAGATCTACAGTTTTTGGGTTGTTTTAAATGGGAAAAAAATAATTTCCCTTTCGAAAAAATGGTAAAATTATTAATATGTGATAAAAAAATTATTGTTTTGAAAGAATTGTAACCACAGTCAATGTTGCCATACAATGCAAGAGGGATTTTTACATCATAAATTGTGTAACATCTCATAGTTTTGACATAGGCACATTCTTGTACAAAATGATTCACCCTTTTCTTTACAAAGTCTTCTTAACATTGAGTCTGGATGTTTTCTTCTGTATAGCACTGCAGTGTTTCTTATATTATTCTAGCGATGGTATCAGTGATTAAAACACTAATTGACTTTGACTGATGTGCCTAACATGCCGAGTGGTGTGACGAGGCCTTCAAAAGTCTTCCAAACACCACAGCACCTTTCTGAAAGCTTGCTGCTGCAATCCGGGGTGTCATCTGCTGAAGGATAAATGAGAAATCCTCTTAGAATGCTCTTTGTTACCATAGTCTTTTAAAAAAATGATCAGCTTCTGTTTTCCTCCCTTTCATTCAGTTCAGTGAGCTTTATGTGGCTCCTGTGTGCAGTGTATTTGGGACTAAATAAATTCTTAAATCAAACCAGTAAGTTTGTATCCAGGCTAACTCCATAAAACTGTAAAGAGACATCAGCCATGTTTTGACCAGTAAAATCTACTAGAGAAAAAAAAGGTAAAAATTATTAATAATAATAAAAAATTTAAATAAAAAAAAAGTGGCTTATTTTTTCAGTACTCTAAATTTTGGATTCGTTTTTAATAACGTGTTTTTCAAATTAAATAGTTTGGTCATTGAAGTTTTTATTAAAATTTGTAATATGAGTACACAAGAATAACGAAAGGTAGAAATAAAAGAACCCAGGACATACAGTGGGGCAAAGAAGTATTTAGTCAGCCACCATTTGTGCAGGTTCTCCCACTTAAAAAGATGAGAGAGGCCTGTAATTAATAAATTAAATAAATTCTTTAAAAATCAGACAATGTGATTTTCTGGATTTTTTTTTCTCCTTTTGTCTCTCATAGTTGAAGTGTACCTATGATGACAATTACAGGCCTCTCTCATCTTTTTAAGTGGGAGAACCAGCACAATTGGTGGCTGACTAAATACTTTTTTGCCCCACTGTACTTGAAAACGAGAGAAATCTCAATGTATCCATTCTGGTAAAATACTTTATAAATGAATAAATATTATTTACCTGTAAAGAAAAAAAAAACTAATCAAGAGTAGGGGATAAAATGAAAAATTTGGGAACCTAGCCCTAATGAAAGAAAAATGAGTAGACCTTGAACAGGTCTTAGATAAAGACATGAAAGAGGAAAAAGAAGAGAAAAAAGTAGGAGTAGGAGGAAAGGGAAGGCTAACATCTCTGAGTCACTGGTAAGGAAGTCTCAACTTGCCATGGGGTCTCTAAGGATGCTGGAAGATCTAGCAAAAATTCTGGGGTCCCACATGGTCCCACATTATCCATGATGGTCTGTTCCATGGACCTTATTTACACATGTTGGTAATTTGGAGAAGTGTTTCCCAACCGTGGTCCTCAAGTACTCCCAACAGGTCAAGTTTTCCAGATATCTGAAGCACAGCACAGGTGACATGATTTGCTGCTCGGTGATTGCAGGATTCAGTCTGCATTTCCCGAAGGCAATCCTGAAAACCTGACCTATTGGAGGTACTTGAGCACCGCGGTTGGGAACCACTGATTTAGAGCGTAAATTCCACGGACTCAATTCCAACCTTGGTGTAAACTTCCCAGAGCCATTACAGTCTATGGAGTTGCTACGTTTCCAGCAGCTCTGATTAAGTTTACAACAGAGTTGGAATATAGTCCTACATTTCTAAACTTTTCAAATTATGTAATATTTTATACATTTTTTGCATGTTAAGTCAACCACATTTATGAAATCTTGACTGACCAACATTTTAAGGACTCTGTTGTATGCTAGGCCTAAGGATAATTAATCTAGACTATTGAGCCTAGGTCCTTTATAAATTTCTCTTATGCCTAACTTGCCTATTACTTAAGCTTTTCAGTTATTTAAAAGCTACTTTCATTTTCTAGCAAAGAAGCAAACAGTAATTAAAGAACATTGTGGTATGTTGAGCGTAAGGATAGACAATGGAGCCCTGGAACTTTACAGAGTTCTCATGTGTCTTTCAAAGTAAATTATTTCTGGACCATTATTCAAAGAGAGAAAGTGAGAGGGGCAATCTGTTTCCTTATACTTAAATTATCAAAGTAGTGGAGTGTTATTCACATGAAAGAAAAATAGTTTTATAGAGTGTGTCGTGATCATCTTACAAGTATAAATTCTGTCTATATCACTTTGTTAGAAACATTTGGTTTCGTAGATTTTATTACATTTAAATTCTAGTTATGATTCATCTGAATACATTTTAAAAAAAACAGGCCCCTATTACATTCTTCGTGCAATTTCGTCCGCGCAGCGCAATTTTTTTTGCGCGCATCCGTCCAGCGTTATCGCGCGAAAATTAACGTGGTATTACGATCCGAACGCATTTTCTCATCCGTCAAAAAATAACGTTCGTAAAAACAACATGAAAAATGAAGAGTAATACGCGCTCAGTAACGTAGCGCACGTAAATAAGTGTGCGGACTGTTTTTTTTTCCGGGATTCAGCCAATCAGAATTAAGAACCTTAATTGACATCAATTTACCTTAATTGACTCACTTAAGTTTTTGCGCCTGTCAAAGTAAATCTGTGTATACATGCTGCAGCAATAAAAAAAATACGGACGAATTCACAATTTTTTTTGTTTGGGTATGTGTAGAATGTGTAACTATACTGTGCTGTATTTTTTTTTCGTGCTGGTGTTTTTCGTTTCGGCCAGAACGTTCCGATTTGCAGTTACCACCAGCTTTTCAAAGATGTTAAAATTATGCGCGCAAATGTCGTTCGTAAAAAGATGCGCATCGATTGGAATACCACCCGCGTACCGTATCAGAGGGTGGTGGATACATGGAACAGTCTTCCAGTTGAAGTGGTTGAGGCCAAAACAGTAATTGAATTTAAGCAGGCATGGGATAGGCATAAGGCTATCCTAAACAAAAGATAAATCCAGGTAAAGTATCCATGTAATTGGGCAGACTAGATGGGCCGAAAGGTTCTTATCTGCCGACATTTTTCTATGTTTCTATGTTCTACCAGCGCACGAACGAGTTTGCGCTCACAATGTTAAGTATAGGACGCGCACAGTTCATCACGCTCGCGCAGATCCATCCGCATTAAACGATAACGCGCATCGTTTGCGCGAATATTGTAATACGAAGTTCAGCACAAAGGGTTTGCCCCTAGCGCAAATGTGCATTTGCGCGAGCAAAACCAATTGCGCGAAGAATGTAATAGGGGCCAAAGATTTTATATGTATATATTTAACTAAATAAGTATATAGATTTTTTAATATAAAATCAGCCAAATATATCTATAAACAGAGGAAGGCTGGATGCAAATTAATATTTTTTTTGTCTGACACAAGACATTAAACTCCACATTTTTAAAATATTTTTGATCTATTTTTTAAAATTTACTGGCAAAGTAATAGTAATTTATAGTAAGAATGTGTATTTAATTAGCAGAAGGTTGGCGGCTTGGCGCTGTGAGGTTGTGGCCTATAATCAATGTATGCCAATGGCCCAGGGGGCAATTACCAGCCCTCCCCACTCAATACACACAGGATGCACTCAGGATTACCGGCACATCAACACACACGTCTGACTTGAAACCTGTAACCTCCTATTTGTTGAAATGCATGCTTATATTGTACAGGGCACATCCTTCTAGTGAATGCCCTGTCCTTTCTGGAGCAATAGAACACATCTGGTTTCAAACGAGTTTCAGGCTGGAGATCTTGCTTTATGCTGGTTTCCCCGTTCTGTCTTATAAGAGACACAACGATGATCTAACAGGAGATTAGAAGTTGATGACAAATGATTTCCAGAAACAGAAAGATTTTTTGAAAAACTGTGAATACAGGTATGTGATAATGTGATACTACAAGGATCTTAAGAGGTAAAACTGTAATTTACACTAGAATCAAAAAGATCCCAATGTCTGTTTCATAAAGAAGAATGATTTATGGTAACTTGCACAAACTAGAACCGAAGACGCAAGGAGTTAGGATTCATTCATAAGGGCTGTGGTTTGAGGACCAATTCCAAGTCGACAGTTGAGAGCCCCAGTTGCCTGTGCCAGGGAAGGAGGTAACCACTCCCCAACTTGCTATTCTTTTTATAAGACACAATCCATTCACAAACTCAGTCTAAATAATGATAATGTACAGAAATTAGTCCCTGAATACTGTTTTAAAAAATATACATACAAATGTAGAATCTGTACACACTGGCACTCCTGACGGTGCCCGCTCCTGTGCCGCAAACAGCCATAGGAAATATGAGATACTGTTGTATCTCTCAACAGTGTAAAATGATTTCATATACCCCATCTATGTGTCAGTTGAAGAACGATTTTTCCATATTATATATTTAGAAAGGCAGAAGCCTGACGTTGCAAGAGTGGTTTACCAGCCTTTTCACTGATACCCGCACCCCTATCCTCAAGGCTTCCCTTTGTTGCCCCTCTCACCTCTCTGTTATATATTTTAATTTTCTTCCAAAATCTCCAAACATTGTTAGGTCTGCTATAAATAAAGGCCTAACGGCTGGATGGAGTAGAGGTAACATCACTACGCTATAACCATGGAGACCCAAGCTCAGATCCCAGCCAGAGCACCTCTCCAGTAATTGTCCTTGGGCAAGACACCCAACTCTCTGTAAGTATGCTGTACCATACTTGCCTATCCAGGACATAGATGAAAATGAGAAAAATCTCAATGTAGCCTTCCTGGTAAAATACTTTATATAAAACATACCTTACAGTCAATCCTGGCACCTCAACCAACTTTTTCATTTGAAACTTCCCCTACCCCTATTAAGCCATATCATTTCTCCTTGACTACAAATGTTTTTTTATAAGTATTTATTGAATAATAACTCAATATTTGGATAAACAAACTGATGCCATACAATTACAAAGTCTGGAGTAGCAGGATATTTATCTGTATTCCCAACCTCTGTGGGGTATCTATAGAAAGAAAGAGATGTATCACCACACAACAAGACAGACGCCAACATTTATGAATTTGCATCATTATGGAATTTCCACAATATCTTTACAAAGTGAAATAACGCTAGAATATTTTATTCTGTTTCTAATATCATTTCGGCAGGAACCTCCTCATTTCTTGCTCGCGTGCATACATCTTTGTCAGAATTACATGTACATCTTTCTATACGTTTCAATCCATTGTTTAGCCTTCATAAAGTACTTGGATATTATAAATAATAATAGTAATATAACAAAAAAGCTCATTTTAAGTGTAAGCTGTAGAATATTACCCTGGTGAATTATTTCCCTGTATCCCTTCTTCATTATGCATGTATTGTATGCATATGAATGGAACCTCCTGGCTGGATGAGATGGAACTATTTAATTACACTAATTCATCACACACAAACAGATGGAGCGTGGCTGTAAATGGCTTTAATATTAAGTGTCGCATTGAAATAAGTTTGTGTATGTGAAATTATAAAAGATTATCTATAGGGTGTATTACTGCCGCATGATGTCCTTTGCTTTTGAGCTAGAGGGTAGCAACAGTTTGATGTATAGAAAAAATAATATCATCTAAATGATCCATATAAAGCCCAGAACTATAATTAAACTGGATCAGACCATGAAGAAACAATCTAAGATTTTATGTTACGATCAATGACCAGAATACGAAGATATACAGTAAGGATGTTATTTTGGCATCCTTCTAGTTACTATAAATTACAGAGTAAATGGTACAATAATACCTACGGGGCCATATTACAAATATAACGCTAATGTTAGCGCTAACGGGTTAAAAGAAAAACAAGTCTCCCTCTGCGAATCACTCCGACGACTTGCCGGATCTCACAAGGCGAGATCCTGAAGGTCATGTGACCTATGGACTCAATGGAGGGGATGCTCAACGTGGCGCTTAGCCACAGGGACGCTAAGGAGAAACTTGCAGGCGCAGGTTTTCCTACTTAGCGTCCCCCGTTTTAACGTGATATATATTATATGGCCCATTAAATATAACAAATATGTTAGTACGTATATATCTGAAGTTTTCTAGCTTCCCTTTGTATATCAAGTTGTAACCAAACAATACCAAATTATTTTCGATTGACATCTTTCCTCCATCGCATTAAGGCTAAGGGCTACATCCACGAAGAGACAAGTAGGTGCTGGCAAATCCCCGATTGGTACTAGGTAGCATGAGCTCAGCAAACCACCACAGGGAATTGTCGGCAGATGTCTCAGCACCTACTCCGCATTTAGTGTGAAACAAAGTTATTCAAAGAGTCAAATTGGCCACCGAATTGCACCGAACTGTGAATTTCACCGTACGGTGCAATTTTGTGACAGTTCGGCTATTCAAAAAGCTGGTAATTCGCCAAATATTGGTGAATTGCCAGAGAAATACGGTGCAATTCAGCGGCAGTGAAATCACCCATAGAGAAGTAATGGTTAATCTATTCAGAGAAGGGGGATCTGTTATCGGTGGGGCTTGGCGGGAGCATTGGTGGTGACACATAATAATGTCCCCTACACCATCACTGATCCTGAAACCGCCTGGTCCGACCTTGAAGCGGCGAGCATCTCGCCGGACCCTCCGGAACTTCAGCCAGACTGAGACCTGATCGATATTGTTTACCCCCCCCCAGCTTTTTTCTTCTCTGTTTACGTGTCACTGGTCTATAGATAAGCTCTGAGTATAATTTATCAGGACAATTTATGGCATTTACGTTGATAGTCCTACATGCTTATGTGTTTCTTTTGTGTTTTCTTCCTTCACTGAGGTTGGGACTTCTTGCTTTTTGTTTTTTGTTATTATTATTCCCTTAACATTGGAAAACGGCTCTTAGAATCTGTTCCCTTGCATCCTGTTAACTACAATTAGTGTCAAATTGGAACTTTTTTCTGGTTTCTACCTTTCTTGTTTACCACAGCTGTCCAATAATCACCTGACAATGACCTAGGACCAATGGATGTTAAGGTTTTATGGCTTCTTTTCTCTATTGTAATGACAAGATGAAACATAAGGGGTTATTCAAAGAGCACCGAAATTGTTACAACTGTTACTACTTGCATCTTACATTATCTGACTGGCTGACCGTAGTTAGTTTGGCCAGCCCTAGACGGCTGTCTTTTTCTACGTTTGATTTCGTGAATTTCTTGTTATGTATAATTCTCTAAATAAAGAATTTTAAAAAAAAAAAAAATCTATTCAGAGAATGCCGAACAGCCCTGAAAAATGTCCAGATTTTCAGTGCTTCTGTTCGCCAGGTTTAAACAGGCGAATCTCATAGGTTTCAATGTAAAAAAATTCCCTGCTTTTATAAAAATTTTATTCAACCGTTTCTTGTTTTCATTTGCAACCAAATTTCTTTTAATTCATTTATATTTTTAGAATTTTTTAGGCATTTTTCTGGATTTTTTTCAGCGAAATTTTTGATTCCGACTCTCTAAAATGGTGTTTTTTTTTTTTATTCTGTTAAAGACCTTTTTATTGTTATTCATAGGACCTTATATATTATTTCCAGGCATTTTCATGCATTATATTTGTTTAAAATGTTTGCTTTTTTTGAAAAAAAATTAAAGTTTTGCTTGCATTTTTCAGCCGCATTCGGCAGTCTATTCGACGGATCATCGGCTGCATTTGACAGTTTGCGGCTACATTTGGCAATTTATCGTCAGCGTACGGCGGGTTTATCAATGGCGTTCAGCGGATCGACTCGGCGCACTTCAGGGACCCTGTGTTGAATGCTGAATTCACCGCAGGGTTGGCGAATTGAGCTTACCGGAGTGTGCCGAATGAAAGAGCTGTGAAATTTCGGTGCTCTTTGAATAACCCCTTATGTTTCATCTTGTCATTACAATAGAGAAAAGAAGCCATAAAACCTTAACATCCATTGGTCCTAGGTCATTGTCAGGTGATTATTGGACAGCTGTGGTAAACAAGAAAGGTAGAAACCAGAAAAAAGTTCCAATTTGACACTAATTGTAGTTAACAGGATGCAAGGGAACAGATTCTAAGAGCCGTTTTCCAATGTTGCTGGTATCAGGGAGCCGGTAAGGGAGAAATTGCTTTTGCGATTTCCTGTAACACTTGGTTCTTAGAGCTGGCTTGGGAAATACTGGATCTAGAGGAGAAGAACAAATGAGGTTGGAATAGATTGTTCTTCACATTCTGACGGCAAAGTAACTTATACTATACAAGGTATAGGAGCCTTTAACTTACAGTATCCTGCCACATAGACTGAGCAAAGGTAGGAATCTAGCCCAAAGTTGCTATAATATAAATTAGCACTGTTTCATGGCTCAAAGGCTATTTATAGTGAAATGAGATCAGGATGTCATCTACCTGCCTTCACATTGGCCCCTTTAAATTCGGTAAAAGATGCCTTGCACCTGCACAGATCACACATCTACCAGTGTCAGGAGAGGCTCCGAAGGAAACATGCAACACCTCATTGAAAGCTGTCACTTTCTTCTAGAAACACAATACCACTGAGTGTGGGAGGCATACAGCATGGTAGTATGTGACAGTTTGCTTTGTGTCCACATTAAAAGATATTTTTTTCTCAAATTGTAAGATGTATTCCTGCAATTTAAATTGGTTCAAAAATTATAGTAATTTGATGACATTGCTTAGCATGTAACATTATTTACAAATTGAGCCCATGTGATAAAATAATGTGCTTTATACATACAATATGTACAGTTGTATTATATTTCTTTGATTGGATATTGCAAGCTGTTATTGCAACTTACAAAAAACACCTGTAATGTACTCACTGTTCACAGAGCCCTCCCATGTCAGATAAAACACAGCCATGAAGTTTTATCTATTAAGAAAACTGTGCTGTGAAAGAGACAGGAAAGGGGTCGCTATATGTGGAACAAATGACAAACAAATGTGTTTATCTAGAGAGAGAAAACTGTGCAAGCAGGGCTGGCCCGTCCATGGGACCAGATGGAGCCATTGCCCCAGGCAGGACTTTGCCAGGGGCAGCATTTTGGGCCTCAACTAGGCACACCACACATTACTTTGAGTTTTATTGCTATGGAGCACTGTGATATGCGCATACACACTGCACATTACTGGGCGTTTTATTGCTGTGGAGATCTGTGATACACTCATACATACTGCATTACAGTGAGTTTTATAGCTGTGGAGATTTGTGATACACTTATACACACCGCACATTACTGTGAGTTTTATTGCTGTGGAGCTTTGTGATACGCTCATACACACGGCACATTACAGTGACTTTTATTGCTGTGAAGCTCTGTGATACACTCATACACACTGCACATTGCTGTGGGTTTTATTGCTGTTGAGCTCTGTGATACACTCATATACACAGCACATTACTGTGAGTTTTATTGCTGTGGAGCTCTGTGATACACTCATATACACAGCACATTACTGTGAGTTTTATTGCTGTGCAGCTCTGTGATACGCTCATACACACTGCACATTACTGTGGGTTTTATTGCTGTGGAGCTCTGTGATACACTCAAATACATAGCACATTACCGTGAGTTGTATTGCTGTGAAGCTCTGTGATATGCTCAAACATGGCTCATGCATATGTTTTAATGGTTTTTTTGGGGGGGGCAGCATTTTATCCTTGAACCCAAGCAGCACAATGTCTTGAGCTGGCCCTGACTGCAAGTGCAAAGTGGATAATAAATTGGACTTTAAGGGGTTTTTTCATTATCTACTGTTCTTGCATAGGAAGAATAGTTGTTTAAGTTTGGTAAACTTCAATTAACAACTACGGCACAAATCTGGTGAATACGCAGCTTAGTGAACTGCCACCTGAGTTCTATACAGTTAGTTTATATTGGTGAATAGAGCTCAGAGTAGGTTTCAGTGTCTTTTATACTGGTGTTTCCATCATAGCTGCTGCTCTATGTTAATTGCACAACTTTTACTACTGTTTCAAACGTTGTTTCACTTGAAGTTACAGTTACAGTAATTATATAGCGCCAACAGATTCTACAGCACTTTACGGCTTCACTTCTACAGCTATATTACAATCTTCGCGCCAAAACCCTCGCGCAAAGCAAAAATCTAAAAGTTTTGTGCGTGCAAATCACCGCTGGTATTACAATCCTCGCGCGTCTTTTCAACCGTCGATCATTAACACACGCAAACAGGACACGCCCAAATGCTCGCACAGTACCGTTGCGCGCAAAAATCTGTGTGCGCACTGTTTTTTTCTCACGATTCAGCCAATCAGAATTAAGAACCACAGTTATCTCACGTTAAGAAATTGCGCCTGCCACATTCAATCTGAGCATATATGCTTCAGCAATAATACATTCACACACAACTTCTCCATTTTATTGGTTTGGTATGAGTAGAATGTGTAACTATACTTTGCTGCATTATTTTTTATGGGCTGGTGTATTTGGGTTTGGCCAGGACGTTCAGATTTGCCATTAACACCAGCTTTTAGGCTAGGGTCAGACGAACGCATTTTTATGTTGTCTGTGAAAAAGTGCGTTCGAACGAATGGACGCATTTTTTCACAGAATACGTGATAGCGGTCATACTATGCGCATTTTCCGTCCGTGATTTTGTACGGATCATCAATAAAACACTTTTTGTGTCTGGACGTTATGTTGGCCGGACATTAGCAGCGTCTGACGTCTCCTAATCACACACACACGCCGCTAGCGGACGCAGCGCACTCTGTACGTCAGTACCTGCGGTTTCACGTTCTCGAAAAAATGCGTTCATTTTCCACTTGCGTTGCGCAGCCGGACTTTTGTGCAACCGTACTTCGTATATTGTCCGTCATTGCCCGTCATTTGCTGCTAGTGCGGCCGTGATTAAGTGCGCCTAAACGCGCGTTCGCACTGCCTCAGTCTGACCCTAGCCTTAGGAGTTGCTAAAATTATGTGCGCAAAGGCTATGCGTTAATTCCTCCGCATAGATTGTAATACCATCTGCGTACCAGCGCACAAACGCATTTGTGCTCACAATGTAAAGTATAGGACACGCGAAGTACAGTAAACTCACGCAAGGTTCACGCAGGTTCACCTGCGGTAGACGATTGCGTGCGGTTGTTGCGCTGACATTGTAATACGGGATTCAGCGCAAATGGTTTTACCCCTTGCGTTAATGTTTTTTTGCGCGGGTGCAAACATTTGCGTGAAGATTGTAATTTAGCCCCACAATGGGTAAGTACAAACATGATACATAATAAATAATGATACATAAGGAACAGACGGCCTTGCCCTCAAGATATTTGCCTTGCTGATACAGCACTTTATACAAATGCTCAGCCAGACATTCTGTGAGATTACATCTAAGTGACGAAGGTAAGTGAAAGAAAAGGGAGAAGTGGAAGAGGGAGCTGGTGGTCACTTAGAATATAGCAGACACTGCATGGGGAAAGATGAAAAGCTTGGGCTTGGTATAAGAGAAAAGTTGAATCAACTGTAAGGGAGAGCTATAAGATGAGAACAGGGACTAGGTGGGAATTTAGTTGGAATGGATGGGACTGCAGAGAGCAAAAAGCAGGAGCTGGAATGACTGTGAGTGATAGCAGTGGAAGGTATGTGTATGGAGAAAGAGAAACTCATTTCAGGAGAATGGGCCAATGTTGTTCTTAACCTTCACGCCATTGTAGTTTGTATGAATCACAGCATTAATATCGCCAAAGTATAAACACTGTTTTTTCAGACAAGTCTGATACTACAGTAAAGAGAGGTTAGCTGGTTTACACTATAACCCTGGTAACATTGTTTTCTGCACTATGTAGGTTTTCCCCATAGTTGCATCAACATTGAACAAAGGCACTCAGTGGATGACCCTACACAAAGCTACCATTATTTTAAGTAAATCAGATTGCTTGTGGTTATCTACATTTCACCAATTTCTAAAATATACAAAAAGCATACAAAATATCTGTGTTTCTACAGCTGTACAATAATGCCATGCAAAATATGCAAAGTATGAGCTGAGCACAACAATGACAATTTTTAAGATTCCTAAGCCACATATCAGTCTCTGTAGGCTTCATAAGAATGGCCCTCTCTATATAGGGACAATGTACGGGTTACCATCTCAATGAACTAATTGTCAGCCGTTGGACTGTACTGTTCTTTTTTGTTTTTGTTTTTTTATTTTACCCTTTCAGGGTTCCATCTCCAGCACGTTGCTTCTTTTGGTTCAATAATTGAAATCCTTTCTGACAGCATCAAGCTAAGCGTTATTAAAGCTGCGATGAGATCAAATAGTTACAGTAAGCACGATTGCACAGCGCAGAGGGTTGCATATATTTAGCTGGGGAAAAAAGACAAAAAAAATCAAAGAATTGACACTCATTTAATCTGTAGTACTCTAGGGTCTGGCAAACTGAGACAACTCACTCAAGGAATAAGAAACAGCCAAATCTAACTTTGTTTACCAGTATATAATACAAGACAATAAAAAATAACCAACATTTTACAACATGTTATCCAAGAGTAAAAAATAACACTTTCGCTAAACACAAAATAGTAGAAAAAGTCAAAAATATATTAGCCTCAGTTGGGATGGACTATTTGGTAGTGGTTGTATATGAATTTAATACAATAAATGCATATATAAAAACTGAAAATTATCAATAAATTAAACAGATATTGAGTGAGGATTCTGTATGTCATACAATGTACATACCTTGCAATGTTTGTAAGCAGATATTTCCAGAATAAAAAGTGACTTCTCTAAATATCATGATAATTCTAAATGGAGAGGAGCATATGGACCTCTTTTCAGAATAGGTAATTGAATGACATTGCTTAATGAATTGGGAGTTATGGACAACCCTCACACTATCACTGTAAATAGACTGGTAAATGTGATAACATGATAATGGATATGCCAATGTGCCACATTCAGGGTTATTCAAAGAGAATCGAAAAGTCACTGCATGTTCGGTGACTTTTCGTTCTCTTCGATTCGGGCCGATTCGGCAATCCCATTTCGGCCACCCTTTTCCGTGTATTCAGCAAGCACCACAGGGCCGTCGAAGCGCAGGGAAAAGCTGCCGCTAACCAGCCGAAAAGTCACCGCAAAAACCCAGCAAATGCACGCCGAAACCCGCAAAGACATCCGGATTAACCCGCCGAAGACGCTGGAAAAACCCGAGCAGGAGCCGATCACACGCAGCGAAGCCGCCGGAAAAAGCCGGCACTGCAGACGAGTGAAGTGAATAAATTAGCAAACAGTTTCCATGAATGTTTGAAAAGTGAAACGCTGTTTGCAAAGAAACTACTGAGCGAAAATGTCTGAAATTTACATATGAGGTCCAGGGAATGATAATAAAAAGGGCTGTTACAGAAAAAATAAGTGAACTTAATAAATTAAAAAAATCTGACTTTTTTAAAAAGAAAAAAATATCCAGAAAAATGCTTAAAATATCCAAAAAATCTATAAATACAGAGACTTTTTGCTGCAGAATTTTATAATGAACGGTTTATTAGATATTGAATTAAAACAGGAATATTTTTAACATTGAAGCCTATGGGATTCTCCTGAATAAACCTGTCGAATGAAACCACCGAATGGCAGGGCATTTCGGGAACCTTTCACTGCTGGTTTTTGTTCTCTGAATAGCCGAAGCAGTGCTTTTTTATGGTGATTTCACTGCCCTCGAACAGACACCGAATGTGCAGGCAATTCGCCAGGATTTGGCGTATTGCCTGCTAACTGGATAGCCGAATGGCCAAGAAAGGTAACCGAACGCTGATTTTCATCGTTCAGTTACCTTTCTCCAGCCATTCGGATCTCTTTGAATAACCCTGAATGTCTTGTTCGCACTATGAAAAAATATTTTTTGAGAACTTAGTACATCAAATGCTATTAGCGCTCCGTAAGGAGCGGGCAATAGTTGGAGAATTTCTCCTGACTGAAGAGGACTAAACCTCACAAAGGTAATAGAAAAAGAGGAAAATTATAGAATGGGGAAACTTCCCCAGTTGGTCAAGGAGCATTAAAACATAACTTTATTGGTGATCATAATCGATTAAAATGACACAAAAATTGAAAACACACAAGTATACTTCAAAAAGAAAGATTGCTATATTCCTAGAAGGTTAGAACAAGCAGAAATATCAGCCAAATGGCTAGTGGTTTACTAGAGGCATATACAATCTCTCTTAATGAGAGTGCTCAAATACAACAGATTTTTAGTAAAGTAATGCCAGACAGAATAGATTCCTCAAATGCCTGATTAACAACTAAATTGCTGCATAAATAAAATAACCCCACACAAGGGAAGATCAAAGCTAGTGTTAGGAGGGGAGGGAACCAAGAACTTCCAATAAGTAGTCCCTATTACATAACCCTGCTCTAAATAGAGATTCTAATATGTCCCTCAAATGCCCCTAAATATAGAATAATTAACAAGTGGGATGCAGAATTGAAAAAAATCAATGCAATATACAGCGACATTTCCTGTGCAAAACCACAGGTATCATTAAAGATAGGAACACGCAATTAGGTAGCAAAGAAATACTTCATAATACTTGGCCGGTTCAACCTAGAAGGAAGCAAATAAGTGACTGTTAAGAAGGGCAATTGCCCATGTTGAAAGAACTGCCCTCAATGTACGTTTCGCCGCTAGAAAGATGCAGTTTCGTCAGGAGCTCCTTAATGTGTGGTGTGTATGAGTAGTCTCTCTCTGCAACCCCCCCTCTGCTTCTGTGAACCCCTTTCTGTGACCCCTCTGTGTTGTCTCTCTCTGTGATCCCATTCTCTTTCTCTGAGACCCTTCTCTCGCTCTTGCTCTCCCTCTGTGACCCTTTTATGTTTCTGTGACCCCCTTTCTCCCTCTGTGACTCCCCTGTCTGAACTGCCCCTGTAACCCTTCTCTATGATCTCACGTTTTACTTCTGTGACCCCACTCTCTCTCTGTGACCCCTGTTTTTTCTCTCTGTGATCTCCTCTCTCTCTGTGACATCCTCTCTCTCTTTGACCCCCTCTCTCTCTGTGCCATCCTCTTTCTCTCTGACCCCTCTCTCTGTGACATATTCTCTGTGACGTCCTCTCTCTCTGTGACCCCCTCTCTCTCTATGACATCCTCTTTCTTTGTGCCTCCGCTCTCTCTGTGAGATCCTTTCTCTCTCTCTATGACTTCCTCTCTCTTTGTGACCCCTCTCTCTGTGAGACCCTCTCTCTCTCTCTCTGTGATCCCCTCTCTGCGTGACATCCTTTCTCTCTGTGACTCCCTCTCTCTCTGACATCCTCTCTATCTCTGTGACCTCCCTCTCTGTGACATTATCTCTCTCTGTAGCATTCTCTCTCTATGTGACCCCCTCTCTCTGTGACATTTTCTCACTGTGCCATTCTCTCTCTCACTGCAACATTATCTCTCTTTCTCTCTCTGTGACAACCTCTCCAGCTATAACATTCTCTCACTGTGACCCCCTCTGTGTCTCTGTGACCCCGTCTCTCTGTAACATCCTCTCTCTCTGTGACCCCCTCTCTCACTGTGACCCCCAAGTAATCTCTGTGTACACACACACACACACACACACAGATTTAATCACATACCGCCTTCATATTGTTCCCTGCATGTGCCCCCCTCCCTCCCCTCCTCTCTGCAGAGTGAGTTTGAGATAGACAGGTGTCTGGGGGCAGGGGTGCAGCCAGACTGTCATAGCCAGCATATTTGCAGCTGCCTTGAGCAGCCTGACCTCCCTGCCTCTTACTTGGTGTGGAGCTGGTCTAATTAATAAAATGCTGCCTGGGTGTCCAGGAAAATCCTAACTTACGTTTTAATGGGATGTCCAGGTGGCTGCTGCATCATTCAGACCCTGCCCTTCTCACCTCTCTCATTCCTCCCTCCCTCGTAGTGCGGGGACAGGAAGCTGTTCAGGAGGATGGGGAGGAGCCGGGAGGTGTCACACGAGCAGCATGTAAGAGGACCCTGACCTCTGACAGGGACAACCGAAATGCCACCTTGGTCAAATTGCCGCTTGGAGCCAAAGCTCCATTGGGCTGCATGGATGGGCCGGCGCTGCTTATAAGTTGGTCATATACAATACTTTAATTAATTGTTGAGAAAAAGTTTAGCGACGAACCATCACTGTCCAGTGGGACTAAAAAAAAGTCAGGTAATGTTATTATTCTGTGGGTTGTATATTATTATAATTATTATTACATAGTATTTATATAATGCCAAAACATTTTGCAAGCATTTAACTATTGGGAAATACAAGCAATAATTTTTGTTTCTAAAACAAAGACTAGAGTTCCACCAAGTGCTCCACCATCTGCTCTGCTAATGAGACATTTTAAGTGTCTTATTTAGACATCATAGAAGGAGTTTTATTCTTGGTGGAGTGATAGCATTTTATGATTCATCTTGGAAATCCATTTGAATTTCTGACGTTTTGTTTAAAAAGCTGTGCTGCACTGGCGTGTTTTTTTACTATACATTTTTTTTCCAACATTTCGAAGTTATTCATCGTGACATGTGTCCGTTTCCAAGCTTTCGCTCGTTTGCTGCTGTCCTCGCTTGTGGTTTTTATCTTCATCTTTCAGTGTCTTCTCTATTGTCGCAGATCGTTTTAAAGACCGGCCTTCTGTGTGAAGCTCGGAGATCTGAAAGTTCTCTTATTTCGCCCATTTCCTTGCAGATGCCCGTTCTGCCTTTTTATACATTTAGCTCTTTCTCGTGTTGTCACTGGGTTCTATTTGTACTACAATGTGATGGGAGGAAATAAATAAAAGATGAGGGCAAGGGTGATAAGGAGTCCCGACAGGACTGCCAATCAAAACATAAGCATAGCTTTAAAATCCTGAAGTATGTCTATTCATCCAGCGATTGGCAACACTCTGCAAATAATCTGAATGTTTTTGAAGTCACATGAACAAAGCATAAGGTTATGAATAGCAATATGGCTTACTCTGTGCAGTGCTATCTGAACACACAGTTTGCATGCTGTTAGTTATGGAAGTGTTAATGTACAAGGCGAATAACAACACTTGGGCAAAATAAAAGCATTCAAGAGAAAAACATTAATATTTTTGGGTTTCAAGCTCGCTTGTATAAAGCGAGCCTGCATCTTTTAGATTTTTTGGGCCCCACCCTCCTTTAGGCCCGTGTCAGACGAACGCAGTCATCACGTCCGTGTGGCTGCACAGTTTAACGTCCGTCGTAGCATTGACTTGTGATCAATAGAGATCAACATACAAAGTACGTGCTCACCGAAGTGCGCATGCACCACGCAGGTGGCAACAGACGCCATTTAGGCCTCGACGTAAAAGCGCTACGATGGACGCCCAGAGTGCGCCGCTTCCGTGCAGCAGCCTTTGTGCGTGATGAGGAGACGTCAGACACAGCGCATTTGCAACATCCATCACGTTGACGCTCAGAAGTTTTTTTTGGGCTGGCTGACTGTACCTGTCATTTAATTTTAATTAATTTTGATTCCCATATTTCACTTTTTTTTCTACATCCGTTAAAAAAAAGGACCGTGTGGTGTCTACAGTATCTTCCATCAGTACGTACGTCCATTATGCACGCGCGCAGAGTGCACTCAGACTGCGTTCGTCTGACATTAGCCTTAAAAGAGAAGAATAAGGTGCACTGGTGTTTTGAATAAAATGAGATGAACGTATCAATCTAAAATGTAGCTAAGGTTAAACCAAATTTTAGAAGGGTTTATAATGATGTACGCATAGAGGGGCTGAGTTCTCCTAGACACCACTGACAAGACTGTCCAGAAACTAGACCTATCCCACCGAGGAACAAGATATATCTGTTAGTTATCAAGGGCAAATGATCCATTAACTAACTGATCACTTCTTTTAAATTGAAAATAGAAGTTCCCTTTTTTTGCCCTTAAATAACTGGGCTGACAGTACTGACAGCCTCTTTCCAAATATTTTTTTATGTTATGTGATTTTGCTCACCTTTTGTCTCTCGCCGTGCGCAGCTCTTCAACTCTTGAACCCGTAAGTCCCTGAAGCTTTTCTGCACTCTGACGCAACTTGCATAGCATAGGAACCTCAAATTGTACAGAGCTACAGAACTTGCGTACTTTACGTATGCAAGTTTCATGGCGTCTGCCTACAAAGATGGATCAAAGTTTTGTGTATGTGCAGATCCAATCCATCGGTTGCGTCTCTGAGACCGCTATCGCAGGAGGTCTCAGAGAGGGAGATGTTGGCACACTCTCTGCGTGCTGGCATCACTAGTGACTGATCTGGTGAACAACAGCTGGGAAATTCAAGATATCGGCTGCTGATGAAGCTGGGTGGGGTGAAGGAAACTCCATCACTTCACCCAGCATTTTACCCTGATGAGGGCAACACCCTGGTCACTTTAAAACAAAAAAGTGTTCAGGGTGAGTTGTTTGTTCCTTTAAGTAGCAGTTGTCATGTCCTCTGGTGTTTTTTCAAACTAATATGAGTGGCCCATCTTTTCCTAGAGGTCTCGAATTCTTCATTCTGTCTGATCAACAGGACCAGCAACCCAGCACCAAATCTCCTTTCTAATGCTGCATCAAAGGTGTGACATTCTTATAATTAGGCTAAGAGCAGGACCTAGATGTTTATAAATAGTTTATAGATGCTATATAAATTGGGACTAAGATGAGGACGGTAACCTTTTTCCTCCCTCCCTTTTGTTATATTTTCTACTGAAGAAGCGCCCTTAGTGGCGCGAAACGCGTCTAGCTTTTGACTTTTTATACTTGTTTATTTTAAACCTACCTGATCATTCCCTTCGGGAATAATAAATAATATTTTTATTCCATTTGATTTACTCTCCTGGTGTTGATGCTCCTTTTTCATCACTGAGGTGCCGGAGGTGATCTATACTGCTTATGGAGCTCTGAACTGCGAGTTTGAAGGCAAACCGGTTGGCCTATAACAACCTGGAAGGCGAGCATATGAGGGCTGGAAGCTCTTGAAGAATGTGAGTTCTTTTTTCTGCTACCTCCTAACATATATATATATATATTATTTACTGTGGACATACAGTATTGCACTACGTTTTTGTCTCTTTTTGAGGCACCCATCCTACCAGCTGAATATACATCTTCAGACAGAAGAAAGAACATCTACATATAGACATCAATTCTCCTAATCAGAACTCTTTTCCACCATTTATCAATGTATGTACCATTGATTTCATGTGTCTTTTGAATCTATTGGTTAACCTACCAGTTACCCCATGACCATTTTGCCAATATATATACTCTCTCCTCTATTCTTCCCTGTGTTCATCTCCCCCGAGAACGTGAAGACGCGATGCCTGTTTGTATGCTCCTGTTTTATGTCACTTCCTCTAACTTTTGCCCTGTTGTGGTCTCATAATCAATCCAGTAAGTTATTCTTGGTGTTCCCTACTTTATCTTGATTTTGGCTTGTTTTGTGGTCATGCTTTTCTCTCCAATCCTTGAACCTTGGATTGTCTTTCAAGTGTGCAATCTCTGCTGACCATGACCTTGGCATGTTTTTTGACTCTTCTTAGTTAGACTTACCAGCCATTACATGAACCAACAGCATAGTATCATCCAGCTCGCTGTTGTATTTTCTGTGTGTGGATCATTCGTGTTCATAGCAGCAGTTCACTTAATAATTGACAATCTCTAAATTATAGTTTTTTCATTCGCATACATAAACAAGAACATTTACAGCATCTGTTCTACATTTATTTCTTCCCTCTTGATTCTCTAGACATCTTTTGCATACAAATATAAATGTGCGATTTTATTAAGGTGATTTAATAAAAGTAATGGATGTACATGAGCACATTAATGATTAATTCTATGCCTTGTGTTCATGCCATGGCTGAGTAAAATATTGATGGTGTAGAGGAAATGAGCTGTTTCTTAATTTAGTTTGGTTCTAGTAATGTGTAACTAATGTTGTTTCCCTTTAGCAATATGGATTTACTGACCCCTTTAAAATTCCGAGTTAACACACCTTACAGCTGTATAAAAAGAACACAGAGCTGATATAAAAGAAATGCTCTGTTCAATCACATATGTAATCATACTAAGCATTTGCTTAAAATCCCAATCCCTATTCTTGTGTTTTTCTTTCTGCACCTATGGCTATACGTAAAAGGCCACTCTAGGCAATTTGACCACTCAAAGTATAATAAGTAGTTATGGTGATCTAAGTGCCCTCTTCCCACTTGCACCAAACCTCTATGGGGGCTCTTGGAGAGCTGATTCAGCTCTCTGAGTGCAGGGATTTAGCTCTGTCTCAAAGCTCAGTCCAGCAAGCACTGACCTGAGCTTCATGGATTAAGACCAAGAAGCAGGAATGAATTTGGGGCCCAGTGGCTCCCAATGTGCTCATAACAATATCCATTGGATTGGCGGATGCTCACTAAAGCATCCATCGCTTGAGCATTCAGCATACCCCATATGACTGTTTGACTGTGTGCCTTGCAGGAAGACAGGAGTATGTCACATGTAGAGGAGGCAACATAGAGAAGGATACTAGGTATGTTTTTAAGCCATCTAAATGGTTAAATGGGGTACATTCTACCCCTGCTGTCTTAACCCTATTATATCCCTTTAAGGCTATTTGTCGTTGAAGCTTGATTTTTCTTTTTGAGTTGGATTATCTTTAATGCCTGGTGTAAAACAGAATGCCAGGTCAGGTTTGGTAGACCTTCTGCACTACTAAGGTACCTTGTGTTTTCAAATTTCAGAATTCTATTTTCTTTTCAACATTTGCAGTGTTACTAACAATCTGGATTATGGGCTACTGAATGTAAATTGATGTGGAAAGTCTTACCATAAGACTGCAACAACTTTTTTTGAAAAAACAAAAGAAGAGGTTTGAATGCATTATTAATCAACAGTTACATGCCTCTATCAAGGAGTAACCTCGCCGGTTCCTAGTTGCCGTCAAGGCCGTTCTCAGAACCAGGCTCCACGTCCAGTCCATTCGTCAATGCTGCATCCTCGGAGCCACCCAAGAGTTTATAGTACCATGAGTCAATTTGATACATACAATTAAATTCTAGGGAGAAGGAATATATAGTTATATAGTTATATAGGCTGAAAAAAGACATGCGTCCATCGGGTTCAGCCTCTCCCACATAACCTACTGCTGTTGATCCAAAAGAAGGCAAAAAACCCAGTCTGAAGCGCTCGCCAATATGCAACATACTGGGAAAAAATTCCTTCTTGACCCCAGAATGGCAGTCAGATTTCTCCTTGGATCAAGAAGCTTTTACCCACATATTAAATATTATAACCCTTAATATTCTGTGTCTGCAGGAAGTCATCCAGTCGTTTTTTAAAAGTCTGTACAGACTCTGACCCAACCACCGCAACAGGCAGAGAATTCCACAGCTTTATTGTTCTCACCGTAAAATAACCCTTCCTATGCTTTAAGCTAAATTTTCTTTCTTCCAGTCTAAATGGATGACCCCTTGTCCTATGTATAGTCCTGTTAATGAATAGGTTATCAGACAATGGTTGATAATGGCCCCGTATATATTTATATAAGGTTATCAGATCCCCTCTAAGGCGCCTTTTCTCTAAACTAAACAGGTTTAAGCTTGTTAGTCTTTCCTCATAACTTAACCCTTCCATCCCCCTTATTAATTTAGTTGCCCGTCTCTGCACTTTTTCTAACGATATAATATCTTTTTTTAAGACAGGTGCCCAAAATTGCACGGCATATTCAAGGTGCGGCCTGACCATTGATTTATACAGAGGCAAAATTATGTTTTCATCCCGAGAGTGAACTCCCCTTTTAATGCATGCCAGTACTTTGCTGGCCTTGGCGGCTGCTGTTTGACATTGCACATTGTTACTTAGTTTGAAGTCTATGATTATTCCCAAATCCTTCTCCTGCTTGGATTTCCCTAACTCCGTACCATTTAGGGTATAAATTGCTTGTGTGTTCTTCACTCCAAAGTGCATAACTTTGCATTTATCTAGATTAAATTTCATCTGCCATTTAAGTGCCCAGTCCCCCAATCTATCTAAATCCCTCTGCAGCGAAGTAACATCCTGCTCACATTGTATTACTTTTCCTAGCTTTGTGTCATCTGCAAACACTGATACATGACTTTCAATGCCTATCTCAAGGTCATTTATAAATAAATTGAATAGTATTGGTCCTATAACAGACCCCTGAGGGACACCACTTACCACTGGTGTCCATCTTGAAAATATGACCCATTTTTTTCTTTCATTTATCTTTTAGACACAAAAGTTCACTATTGCTCATTATTAGGAATAACATGACTTTTGTGAGGATCTGTTTAGCTCTTCATTTGGCAGATAAAGCTTGTGAACCCTTTGGAATTACTTTAAATTCACTGATTGAATTTAATTGATTTCTGCATAAAATTTGCTCTGATTTAGATCTATGTCACAGTCATAGACAAATACAGGCGGAAATAGACTAAAAGCCCACAAACAGTTGTAATTTTCAACTGTTGTTCGACACAAAGTAATCGTTCACAGTGCAGGCTAGAATATATAAGTTAAACTCTGACTTAACAATTTCTCCAAAAGCAATTAGAGTCAGGTGTTTCAATTAAGGAGATGAGATTGTAAGTATGGGTTGCACAGATGTTCTGCTTTTAAATAAAGTCACAAAAGTCTAGTTACCGACAAATTTGTTCTTCACATTGCTTATTGTGGACCATGTCTCAGTCCCACAAACTTACACAAGAGATAAAGATAGGGATTTCAAACTCTGTTCCCCAGACAATAGATTACAATTCCCTCAATTCCTTGAATGTTTGCCCAGAGTCAGAGAATCATGACTGGTGTAGTTATTATTATTATTATTATCCTATTATTATTATTATATAGCGCCACATATTCCGTAGCGCTTTACAAGATCAATGTACACGGTTTTGATACATTGGAATACCACACATTGGATGATACGACCTGATTCAGGGGGTCCCTGTTACCAAGGGAACTTACAATCTATAAGAAGTACAATTATTTTGCGAGGTAGGCGCATCCATAGTGGTAAGTGTCTTGACCAAGGACACTTGCTGGTGGTGTCTTCTGAGTGGGATTGGGTCGACTTTTCATGATTGTAGAGCAGCGACCTGGTAGTTAGGTTGAACCCGCTTCTTGTAAAGTCGAGACTTCTCCATGGTTGTATTGGTGGGATGTGCTGAATGGTATTTTTGAGTTGCTTCTCCACAGCCGAAGGGTAGAGATGTTACCACTGGACTGCACAGCCGATATTGTGTGGTAGGCAAGTATGTTAGGTGTCTTGCCCAAGGACACTTACTGGAGAGGTGCTCTGGCCAGGATTTGAACCTGGGTCTCCAAGGTTATAGAGCAGTGATTTTACCTCCACTCCATCCAGCCGGTACAGAGTCAGACACATCTGGGAGGCCATAGTTTGAGAGCCATGCCTTAGAAGATGCATTTTAGATGCAAAAAACGGGAAAAAGTCACAAACTGCTTTGATGAAGACCTGCGTCTTCATCAATCCATGATAAAATGATAAGACAAATTGTCGGCAAGTGGAGAAATTTAAAACTGTTATGACCCTCTCTAGGAGTAGGTTTCTTGCAAAGATCACTAGAGCACAAAATGCATTCCTGAAAAAGGTGAGAATAACTCAAGGGTAACAGAAACCCCTCAGAGAACTCAACCAACTGCAGAAGTCTTTATTTATGTGGGCACTATCACAAAACCACTGAGCAAGAATAGACCACCTTGAAGAAAGCCATTGATGTCTGAAGAAATATTTAAAAAAGCTGTTGTAAAGAAAATATATCCTTGCTTCTGGAGTGCCAGGTCCCTGCTTGCTTTTTTTGTCTACATAGGGGTGGTTTTCCTGGCCCCCTGGGAAACCAGCTTCTACCGACATTCTGTAGCACCGTTGCATTGTACCTGAGTGCCGTCATCCCGTTACTGCTTCCCATCATAAAGAAATGTTCTCAAGATTTCCAATGACCACCTGAATGTTTCACAATACAGTATCTCACAGAAGTGAGTACACCCCTCACATTTTTGTAAATATTTTATTATATCTTTTCATGTGACAACACTGAAGAAATGACACTTTGCTACAATGTAAAGTAGTGAGTGTACAGCTTGTATAACAGTGTAAATTTGCTGTCCCCTCAAAATAACTCAACACACAGCCATTAATTTCTAATGCCCAGGATGAAGTGAACACACAGGAGGCAAGGATGTACTGGATAAACAGGGGTTTATTACTAAGGAACACACAGATAAACACAGTAGTTTGGGGCAAAGCAGGAATAGGGCTGACTAGGGATCTGCTGGGTATCAGACAGCAAAGAACATAGGATGGACATATAGGGGAAACTTACATGAGACACCAGACAGGCAGTATAGGAAAAGGCTGACTGGGATCTAAGGGCACTGTGGCAGGGGCACACTGGAGACACGATAAGAGTACATTGAGGGAAGCACAACAGAGCACAGTGGGTTGCAAGGTTCACAAGGAGTAGTATCAAGGGGTAATTCATAAACAAAGTCCAGAGGGAAGCCAAGGGTCATAGGTAAGCAGAAGGCAGCGAGTACAGTAATCAAAGCCGGAGGTTCGGTACAACTCAGGTTAAAAATGGTATCCAGGGAGTAAGCTTCTTGCATGTCAGGCAGGTATACTGAGTGGTGAAACAATCAATGACGAAGCAAGGAAGGGTGTGACCTCCCTTTAAGGAGTGCTGATTACATGTAAGGGCTGACACCTGTAGGGGAGATGTCCATTAGGCAGTAAAGGAAATCCAGGCAGCACCTTTCATGTAGTGGCAACACTGGATTTTTACCTTCTTGTGCCCACGAGGGCCATGACACTGGTACAGAATATTGTGATGGTGCAAATCATGGGTCAGCTACCTTGGCCATCCAGATGTTTTGGAACCACTTTTCCCATGAGGCTCAGCTAACCTAATGAGTGACTGAGAATCATGGAAGATGCCATTCCAAAGCTGTAGGGCCAAGGTTGCTGACTCCTGATCTAAATCAGTGATAGCCACACATGCATTTCATTTTAGAAGCTACTTTCCCTATAATAGAGAGGATTATTTTGAGGCACAGGTCTTGGGGAAATTCTAGTGAAAGGCCAATAAGTCACAAAATTGGAGGAAAATAATTAAAAAGGGAAGTTAACTCTACAGCAGCTATTAAAACTGACACAGAGACCAGCCAATCAGCTTGCAATCCTAGACCCTTTCACCCAGAGCTGGAATGTTTCAAACAATTTTGATGTCTGCATTTTGATAACGAGTTTCATGAGAAACACAGTGGAAGAATTTTAGAGTTCCAAAAGGTGCAAAGTAATAATTGGTCCATTACCCAACAAAGCTATCAAACTACCAGCTCAAACAACTGTTTAGGCAAGGATTTCTTTCTCTCTTTCCTGCTGTACAATAAAAATGAAATCAAAAGAAATTGGAATTCAATCCTGATGAGCAAAAACCTCAGCCTTTAACATTGCAGCTGTTTATTTTCTCTTATAGCATGTTATAGGAAGTCAAAGATTATTCATCAGTTTCCACCACTCCCACCAACATCTCAGTTTATTTCTGACACTTTCAATTACTGCTGTTGTCACTCAGATCCCTGTACATGTCAAAGCTAAATAATGTTTTTAGGGATGAAAAAAAAAACACTGTGTCGGTATAATTTATTCTTTTCTATGAAAACCAAATATTTCGATATGCATTATTTGTTTTTGCTACAAGTGCTATTAGAATATTGTACAATCAGAATATAGAAAGAACGGAACGGCACCCACTGAGTTTTGCCACGCGGAGTAAAATAATTGAAGATAGTAATTACTGTCTAGATTTTATGCTTATCTATTAAACAGAATGGCCCATTGTTTGTTAAGGATGAAAAAAGCAATCTAGCTAGTCATCATGACAAAATTCATTTGCAGATAGTGTTTAATTTAAAAGAGAGATATATGTATGTTTGGAACACACGTTCCCCTGTTCATAGCACGACAGAAAATTTTGTGTAAAATTATTTATACATTTCATTTTTTTTGTCTATTTCAGGGAAGACACATTCAGTCTTGTTAAAGCAAAACGGACTAGTGAAAAACAATTGTTACCCTTATTAGATGTCGATAGTTTGAAAATGTTAAAAAGAAAAAAGAAACTGTCTTAGAATAAGGCTAGGGTCAGACGAACGCATTTTTCGTGTTGTCTGTGAAAAAGTGCGTTCGAACGAATGGACGCATTTTTTCACGGAATACGCGATAGCGGTCATACGATGCGCATTCTCATCCGTGATTTTGTACGGATCATCAATAAAACACTTTTTGTGTCTGGACGTTATGTTGGCCGGACATTAGCAGCGTCTGACGTCTCCCAATCACGCACACACGCCTCTAGCGGACGCAGCGCACTCTGTACGTCCGTACTAGAGGTTTGACGTTCTAGAAAAAATGCATTCGTTTGCCACTTGCGTTGCGCGGACGACCTTTCGTGCGGCCGTACTTCGTGTGTTCCCCGGCATTGGACGTCATTTGCTGCTAGCACGGCCGTGATTTCGTGCGTCTAAACGCACGTTAAAACTGCTTTCGTCTGACCCTAGCCTAAATAGGGATCTCAAACTCCGGGCCCCAGACATTATCGTAAACAAAAGATAAATCCAGGTAAAGTATCCATGTAATTGGGCAGACTAGATGGGCCGAAAGGTTCTTATCTGCCGACATTTTTCTATGTTTCTATGTTTCGGAACTACACCTCCCAGAATTCTCTGGCCATTTATTGAATTCAGTGAATTCTGGGAATTGAAGGCAGTTAACACCTGAGGGGCCAGAGTTTGACATCCCTATTTATTTTAAGACCGTTTTACTTTAAAACATTTTTAAACTATTGACATCTAACAAGGGTAATCGTAGACATAAAAAGATAGACATACATTTTGACATTCCTTTAGTGAGGGCTAAATTATAACTGTTAATATCCATACTCCATGAATACACCATTAATATTTGAACGATAAGCCTCTCAAGAATTCTGTTGGATATTCGAAATAAATTCGGTCACAGCTTCAAGAATAAAAAGCTTGGACTCTTATTAAAATTTCGTTACAATGGAAGTCATTCATTCAATCAAATGGAATGGAATGTGGCAGATGTTAAAATGATTCATTTAACATTATTCTGAACTTATTATTCTGTTATAAGAATTTGATGTCATGATAGAGGAACTTATAGCATTTCATTTCCATGGTTAGCCTGCAATTTCCTAAGATAAGTTAGAACAAGCTGTATCTTCAGACCCTTTAAAATCAGGAAATACAATAATTGCATTATGATTTGGGGGTCTATCTAAGCTATTAGGCTCCAACCGTAGCTTACGCTCCTGTAAGGTTTCTAGTGCTGAAAATGAAATACAAAACTAATGACCCTCACTTTTTCCTACATAACCTTTGCACACATCTGGTTGTGATGGATGCCTGCTAATTCAAGCCACTAAGCTATATGGTGTTAACTACCCCCAACATTGTTTATAAAAGTAGAATGACCTAGATAAGCTTTATTGGTTGATTTTAAAGAACACTTTAACCTTTGAGAATGTTTAAATTTGTTTGATGTACAATTATGGTCTTCAATAGAGCAAGACAACATCAAAGGAAATTAAACCTACAGTCCTCAGGCTCAGGAAACATTATTTTATAGGCAAAATTTGTACTCAGCAAATTTGTGACATTATTTTGAAAAAGAGACACCTGGCACACAGCTATATTCATGTTAATAACTTGTGTGTTCATTGAATTATGAATAATAGATATGTGCGTTTCGTTTTGAATCGCAATTCGGATGAAATTATACAGATTTCGGAAGGACTTCTGAAATAACGAATTGATTTAATCCAAAACAGAACAGAAAGAAAACAAAACGGTATATAACGAATTGATTTCGTTTTCACAAATTTATTCCTTATGCCGTTTCCCTTAGACTCTGGCCTTGGTGCTGAATTTGTTGTATTCAGCACCACAGGCCATGGACAACGACATACAGTGCCGTTCGGTGCGATTTCGCGGGAGTGAAAATCCCATAGAGAAGTAATGGTTAATCTATTCAGGGAACGCTGAAAAGCACCGAAATATAAGTGAAATGCCCTGATTTTCAGTGGTTTTGTATAACAGGTTTAAACAGGTGAATCCAATAATTCTCAATGTAAAAAAATTCTCCATTTTTATTACATATTTATTCAACTGTTTATTCTTTTCATTTGCAGCAAAAAGCCTTTTGATTTATTGATTGTTTAGAATTTTTTGTGTATTTTTTAATTTTTTAGGTGAAATTTTTGGATTTTAAATCGACAAGGCGTTTTTTTTGCAAAACGCAGGAGGGTTTTTTCTTTTCTTCAGTCTGGCTGAATTCGTTGGGTGCTATTATTGGTGCTGAAACATATTTCAGCACCAAGGACAAGAGGATTTTTTCTCCGTATCCCCACGGTGCTGCTGTCCTTGGTGCTGAAACATATTCCAGCACCAAGGTCAGGGGGATTACATATCTTTTAACCTAATTTTTCAACCCAGATCTAACAGTAATTAATTTCTCCATTTCACCGGCCCAAAAAAAATGAATCAAAACGAAATAACAAATCACAACGAAATAACGAATCGATACGAAATACGAATTACTAATCTCCCAAAATAATGAATCAATCTGAAATACGAATCACAGTAATATAACAAACATATCAAAACAAATTAAAAACCGATCTGAAACTAAATTAATTTTTTCATTGTGCACATTTCTAATGAACATCCAAATCCATATTAGATATCCATATCCAAATCCATCACTTCAATAAAATGTGCCGTCCTGCATCTAAATTAACTTTGTATGTATTATAAATAATATTAGTTGTATATTTTATTCATATGGTTCATGTATAAATTTAAAATAGATTTTTGTTACATAAGTCTTTTATATGGCATACACCCTTACTAAAGATGATGTATTGACTTCTCTTACATTAGTTACAACAATTCTCCTTTCGTAATTTTAGGCATTGTAGGCATTTGACTTTTGTTTCCAGAAACAAAACTTATACATGACTGTTTGATATGACCCATTGCCATGACACTTAAAATTTAGATCAGATGCATGCCATTTCTCTGAATATTTTTTGAGATGCTTCTGCTCTTTGATTGGAGGACACAAATTCAATTGATAAAACATGATTTGAAAAGGCACACCACTGTCTACACAGTGTAAAATGCACCTCAGAGCAAGAACCAAGCTATGAGGTCAGGGGAACTGCTTGTGGAGCTGAAAGACGGGATTGTTTTGAGGCACCAATCTGGGGAAGTCTATAAAAATGTTTTGGTTGCATGGAAGGTTCACAAGAGCACAGAGGGCATAATCATTTTTAACTGGAAGATCTTTGAAGCAGGACTCTTCCTTGAGATGGCCACTCAGCCAAAATGAGCAATCTGGGAATAAGGATCTTAGTAAGAGAGGTGACCAAGAACCCAATAGTCACTTTGGGTGAACCCCAGAGATTATGTATTGAGATGGGAGGAACTTGAGGAAAAATAACTATTGTTCCAACACCACTGATCACTATGGCAGACTGGCCAGATGAAAGCCTCTCAGCACTGCAAACCACAAGAAAGCCCACTTAAAATTTGCAAAAAAGTACCTAAAATCTTGTGAAACAGCAAAAAACAACATTCTTTTTCCTGATGAATTCAAAATTTAATTGTTTGTCTTATGTTTCCTGTGGCTCCACAGAGCACCAGGTGTAGCCCAATTCCACCTAAGGAGACCACCATAGAAAGAAGCTACACCCTGAAGGCAATGCTTCTGCATTGAATGAAGTCCGTGGTCGCGTGTGGACCTGTTACCAGTGTACATGTGACCAGTATCTCATCTTGTTCTCGCCATTGACCTGTTACCCACCGTACTCCTCCCCTTCTCTAAAACTTGCAGCTTCCTTTCCAGCTGCTTCCACATTGCCAATCACCTAATTAGCCCAAGGTTCTAGCCCTTCCCATGTAATCTTATTTCTGACTATCAGCTCCACCCCCCCCCCCCCCCGCTCCCTCTTGATTCACATACCTCTGTCCCTTAGATTGTAAACTCACGGGATGTCAGGCTGAGCACTTGTTTCAAGTGCTGTTTTAGCAGGACAATTATCCTGTGGGCACTGTGGGCAGGGTCGTCTGCATCTAATGTATCTTTATTTATTATGTCTCGCATTTGTGGTTACCCCATTGTAAAGCGCTACGAAATCTGTTGGCGCTGTATAAGTACCTGTAACTGTAACTGTCTTGAGTCTGCCGTCTACTGCCCTTGATACCCACCTGTGTGTTCCATTCCTGTGTTCCTGTGTAACCAGATTTGGACTACCCATGTACCGACCTCCTGCTTTGAACTCAACCATTAATGCCATTGCCAACTGTCTGCCGATACCCTTACAACAAATTATATATAAAAACAGAAAAAGCGGTGTCGCGCACATGCCCACAAGGACAGCTGCAACGACCAGGAGTAACAACCCAGTTCATGTATAAAACATAACAAGAAAAAAAGTGTCATCTGGGCTCATTTCTATATAACTCCATGTGAAACAAAACACAGTCATAGGTTTTGGTTTATTTGAATGGCCATTGAAGTATCTGCCTCATCAAGGCACCTCTTGGTAAGGTGAGTCCTACCTAATGAAACCAGAAGCCATTCCTCTGAGCAACCGCACACTCTCATGTTGCTTCCCAGCTGAGAGGCAAAATGGTGGGTTTTATTTAAACTCTTAGCAAATACTCCCACTTTGAGGTTAAAAACAAAAATATGAAGAAGGAACAGCAGCAAAAATGACCTAACTGGTGTTACAACAAATTATACGTACAGTTGTGTTCAAAATTATTCAACCCCCAATGCTGTAAAGGGTTTTAGGGAATTTAGTGTACATTTGTAATTGTATTCAGAATGAAATCCTACAAGGACTTTTTAAAGAACCATATGCAACTAAAATGACATCAATTGGTTTTGTAATACAGTAGTAAATGTTCTTTGTGAATTCTTCATTGACACAATTATTCAACCCCTTAAAGACTACCACTCTGAAGAACAGAGGTTCATTCAAGTGTTTTCAATCAGGTATTGAAAACACCTGTGGATGTCACGGAGCAGCAATAAAGCATAATAAGCACCAATTAGGCAGCTTTAAAATGACTGTGATACTCAGCTCCTTCTAGACATTTACTGGTGTGGTTACAAACATGGTGAAGTCAAGAGAATGGTCCAGGAAGACAAGATAAGAGGTGATTAATCTTCACAGGAAGGGCAATGGCTATAAGAAGATTGCAAAGATGTTAAACATACCAAGAGAGACCATAGGAAGCATCATTCGCAAATTCAAGGCAAAGGGCACTGTTGAAACGCTACCTGGTCGTGGCAGAAAGAAGATGCTGACTTCGACTGCTGTGCGCTACCTGAAGCGTAGAGTGGAGAAAAGTCCCCGTGTGACTGCTGAGGAACTGAGAAAAGATTTGTCAGATGTGGGTACTGAAGTTTCAGCTCAGACAATACGGCACACACTGCGTAATGAAGGCCTCCATGCCAGAACTCCCAGGCGCACCCCCTTGCTGTCTCCAAAGAATAAGAAGAGTCGACTGCAGTATGCCAAAAGTCATGTGGACAAACCAGAAGTTTTGGGATAGTGTTCTGTGGACTGATGAAACAAAATTAGAACTGTTTGGGCCCATGGATCAACGCTATGTTTGGAGGAGGAAGAACAAGGCCTATGAAGAAAAGAACACCTTGCCTACTGTGAAGCATGGCAGGGGGTCAATCATGCTTTGGGGCTGTTTTGCTTCTGCAGGTACAGGGAAGCTTCAGCGTGTGCAAGGTACCATGAATTCTCTTCAGTACCAGGAGATATTGGATGACAATGTGATGCAGTATGTCACAAACCTGAGGCTTGGGAGACGTTGGACCTTTCAACAGGACAATGATCCCAAGCATACCTCCAAGTCCACTAGAGCATGGTTGCAGATTAAAGGCTGGAACATTTTGGAGTGGCCATCGCAGTCACCTGACTTAAATCCGATTGAGAACCTCTGGTGGACTTAAAGAAAGCAGTTGCAGTGCGCAAGCCTAAGAATGTGACTGAACTGGAGGCTTTTGCCCATGACGAATGGGCGAAGATACCCGTAGATCGCTGCAAGACACTTGTGTCAAGCTATGCTTCACGTTTAAAAGCTGTTATAACTGTAAAAGGATGTTGTACTAAGTACTAAGATTGAATGTCACTTGGGGGTTGAATAAAACTGATAATGATGTGAGCACAGAAAAGACATTTGTGGTTATTTCATTATAAATGTTATGTTATATTTGTCTGACCTACACGTGCCTCTTTGATTTAATTGTAAGCAAGATGACTGAATGATCAAAATCAATGTCAAACTGGCCAAAACACTCAATTTCAGTGGGGGTTGAATAATTTTGAACACAACTGTACATATAGAAAAAGCGGTGTCACGCCAATGTCCACCAGGGCAGCTGCAACGACCAGGAATAACAATTCAGTTCAAGTATAAGAAAGTAAAAGAAAAAAGTGTCATCTGCGCTCATTTCTATACAACTCCATGTGAAACAAAACACAATCAGAGGTTTTCGTTCAAATCAAGCCTTTTCACTCCCTCCCTTACAATGGGTGATTTATCCTGATGAAGCCATCTTCTAGCCCTATTTTAGATGAAGAAATGCGTTGATATTAAGTGGTGGTGTGTATTTCTTATGACCACCAGCCACACCAGTATTCCTTTGAGATACATCTCCTTTGAGATTTTGCTTTTTGAGCCTATGACACTTTTTATCTTTATTTTTTCTCTACCAATTGTTCTTTCTATCACCCTCATCTAGATTACTGGGGCTTCACCCCGCAGCAATGTGCAGGATCGGTGGCGCCATACTCCTGCACAGCTTCTGAACTCTTAGCTGGGACAGCAAAAAAAACGTTTCAATTCTTGTGTTATTCTGTTCTCTTGTGAGTTCTCCTTTACACAACAAGCATACTCCTTAGTGACTTCTGCTCTATCCTATTAACCCAGACCCGTGAAGGCCCGCTTTCCTACTAAGCCAGCTTGTTATTACTCTCTGTTAGGTCTGGAGATGCGATATTAACCTATCGGATGTCGAGGGACCCTACCAATCTTTTTCCCAATACTATTTTTAGTGCCAGCTCTACCTACGTTTTGAGTTCTCTATTTTTATTTTTTACTCTTTGCAAGTAATAATAGTTAAGTTTTTATCCTAAGATCGCTACCAAGCTATTTACATTGTTTTCAGGGTTACCCCCTAACCATAACAATGACTCATCCTTTTTATATCCCATTTTCATCTGATGTTAAGATAGATTGATTTGAGTGCATACTCTAGCCATTTTTTTCATCTGTTTATATGCACTATATTACTCCCTATCTGATTCAACTGAGCAGGCAGCGTTCCACTTACCAGTCAAGCTACAAGGAAGCTGATCTCTGTGAGCTAGTCACTATAGCCTTATTGTTGCACTGGACAGCATCATATATAGTAGAGATGTGCATTCGTTTTGTAAAAATTCTGAATTTGGAACGAAATTTGATAATTCGTAGTTCGGAAGTACTTCCGAATAATGAATCGATACGATACAAATTCGAAATGAAACAAAATGATATATAACGAATTTAGTTTGTTTTACACTCTGCCATCATCATAAAAGAATTTTTTTTTATAATTGATATCAACTATCAAATTTGAAATGAACTATCAAATTGATAAACTATCGAATTTGAAATTAACTATCAAATTGATATCAACTATCGAATTGATCTTAACTTAAAATACAAGTAATAGTCAGCAAAGGACTTTATGAAATAAATTAATTTTGTTTCACTGTTTAATTTGACTCAAATACTAAATCTGTGACACAGCTTAAAATTTAACCCTAGCTTTTCTTTTAACAGCAAAATTTGATTAATTGGGGTTTTATTTAGTGATCCAAAATTCAAATTGATATCCACTATCGAATTGATATATGAAATTCGAATCGATTCGAAACTTCAAATCGATCCAAAACGAAATACGAAACGAAATTAGTTACGAAATTCCAAAAACGAAATTATTTAAAAACATAATGAAACAAAACTAACCGAAACAAATTTTTCAACCATGCACATCCCTATTATATAGCTTATCCCTAAACCATACTGAAAAGTACAGTATGTTCTATTCCCACAAATGAAGGTCTATACTAGACATGTGCACTCGTTTTAGTACTAAAACAATTTAGTCTGAATTTTGGGATAATTTAGTTTTCGGATGACTCAAGAGATACGAAACTGCTCAGTCCAAAAAACCAAAGAAACGAATGGAAAATGCATTACATTTTAGTTTCAGTCCTTTTTGTAATATTACATTGATTGAAGGAGACCTGCATTGAGGAGCGGACCATCGCAAAGCTACAAAAAAAGATTGTATGTGTAGTCCTTCCCGACCCCCACTCGAAAATCTGACAGTGATAGAGCTCCAGAATACTCAATCGCAGCGCAGACAGCCAGCACAGGAGAGGAGACCTTTACGTAACCCTTGCATGTCTATGAGACAGACGAGATGATAAAAGCAGCTGGAGAGGGAAAACATTCAAATAAATCACACTGAAAGCTAATGACAGAGGAGGGCTGGATAGTAAAAACCCCTTTATAACAAGCAGCACTGGGAGAAGAGGGGGACTTTATGAAACTTGTGTTATCTCCCCTCCTGCTCTGCATAATAGGGGCTTAGGTCTGACACATTTTATATTATCCAGGAGCACTATCCCCCTTTCCTCATCTATAATACACGTTTTATATAAAGTCCCTCTCCTCTCCCAGTGCTGCTTGTTATAAAGGGGTTTTTATGTCTGATACATTTAGTATCTAGCTCTCACACTTACTCTGTCATTATGAGCCTTCAGTGTGATTTATTTGAATGTTTTCCCTGGATTTAAAGTGCTTTATTTTATAAAAAAAAAAAAAAATTGCGCCAGTCATCTCTTCTCTGAGCTTTCAGACCGATTTACGTTAATATTTTCCCTCTCCCCTGCTTTTTTAATCCTGTCGGTCTCCCCCACAGAGATATAAAGTTTAAGTAGAAGTTCCCTTTCCTGTGCTGGATAAGCCATGCATTCCGAAATTCTGCACCCTCCACATGCCAATGCAGTAGGATTTTCTATACAGAGAGGGGCATTAATTAATGCAGGAGGATGTTCTATGCATTATACAGAGAGGGGTATTAATGCAGGAGGATGTTATATACATTATCCAGAGATGGGTATACATCGAGGAGGATGTTCTATACAGAGAGGGACATTAATTAATGCAGGAGGATGTTCTATACATTATACAGAGAGGAGCATTTTTTGAGCCCTTTAAATCCAGTGGCTGTGAGCGCTGAGAACAGCTGCTTATTACATTAACTCTCAGTACAATGTATCAGGCTCAGTTGTTACAGTGTAAAAATAAAGCGGTATCTGTAAAATAAATTACAAAACCAATAGTGCAGATAGCAGATAGAATATAAACACTCAAGCCCCTGCTTTGATAGAACTCACAAGATGTAAATGATTAATAGGCACGTAGCAGATCTTTAAAATGTTACCCCTCCTGGTCGGAATGGAAGATATAAAGTCTCCTGGGCTCAATCCGCAAAAAATTTGCGCCGTGGACTCCTTCCAAGATACACACCGCCGGGACCATCCAAGGTTAAAGAGGCTTTTTGTAAAGAAGTTCATGCAAGTTCTTGGTAAAATGAATTTATTGTAACCACAAATAAAACATAATCCAACGCGTTTCATCTCTATAAAGGCAGAGACTTCATCAGGGAAATAGTGTAATACATGTAGTTGTTACAGTAACTGACTGCTGCTCATCACAGCACACAGAGTTCCAGTAAAACAAGGAAATAATATTGTTATAATCTCTTATATAAAAATATTATTTACTAGTTTTACTGAAACTCTGAGCGCTGTGATGAGCAGCAGTCAGTTAGTGTAACAGCTTTGCCTGACACATTGTGCTGAGAGTGAGAGATACTGTAACAAGCAGCGATCTCAGTCCTTTGAGGAGCCACTACAATAGTAATTTTATCCGCTGGTTTTCGGATTAATGAAATTAGTTTTCATACTAAAGAACTGAAAACGAATTTCTTTAGCAACTAAATAAATTGCGTTTTAGGACTAATCCATTAGTTCAAAACGAAATTTTGTGCTGTGCACATGTCTACTCTATACTAGATATTGGATGGTACCATGGAAGAACTGACTTCTATTGCGCAAAAGTCTCTCTCTCTCTCTCTTATATATATATATATAAGGAGTACTTACAAGGGTTGTGGTGGAGGACAAAAAGTGAGATAAAAAGCCTCCACGCTATAATTAGTTATGTTTATTATTGCAATAATAAACATATATATATACATATATATGTGTGGTTAGTAGACACTCCAGGATGTGGGCTTTTGTATATCTGTTGGATCCTGTCTGTGGTATGTTACTAATAAGGAAATGTCCAACAAACATCTTTATTTATTGAATATGGCTAGCCAAAATGTCTTTAATGGTTGGGGCTGGGAGACTCCTCCTACAACATGAGCCAAGGAGATTTCAGGGGCAAAATGCTTACAATAAGGGACTAAGTCAATACCTGTTATGCCTCCAAAAGGAGAACTACACCAGGTCATAGCTGCTATTTCCATTGAAGACACCATATTCTCCCAGAAAACAGGAAATTTGCTTTGGCAGACGGTGGCATAGCGTCCTAGCTCCTTTGCCATTTACAGAAAGGTCACCAAGTCCCCAATACCATTACAAATTCTTCTACTCTTTGAAATACATTTTTTAGGTGATAACATTTTTTTGGCAACAATAGAATCAAATTTTAAAAAATTTATTACAATTTTTTTGTAAATTAGTAAAGTAAAATTAGAAATTTAAAAAATCACTAAAGAACCATTTTTAATCGAATATTCAGAAGTAAAAACAAGGATAAGGGGGTTTGACAAATAAAGGGGTTAAATATTAACCTCTTCTGACCCCATCTGCTTTGTTTTACTACTAGTATGTCAATGAACACTCAACATTAATCTAGCACCGGCTCCCTCAGCATTGCTCTGGATTTCATAGCTGCAGCTTCCATTAATGATGGTGATGTTTGATTTCTGTGTGTGTGAGGAATCTCCGGGATTAGGGAGACACACTGGTCACCAAGACCACATAAGTACATTCAGTAGTCATGGTCCCTAGAGTGACAGGCAAAAATACAGATATACAGACTTACAGATATATATTTATTTGCAAAGTATTTTACCAGGAAGGATACATTGAGATTTCTCTCGTTTTCAAGTATGTCAGACAGAAACACAGATATGTAGACAGACAGAAACACAGATATGTAGGCTGATAGAACGAAAGACAGTCGGTTGGACAGATATACCGAGAGAAAAAAGACAAACGGATTTGTAGACAGAAAAACAGTTAAACAGAAATATTGATAGACACATAGACAGAAATACAGATAGATAGAAATGCAAATATATTGATAAATGAAATCAAAGGCTAACCAAGACGACTAGTAACCACAGAAACAGTCCAAAGGAGTAAATCGGCTCATTTTATGAAAGGGTTCAGAAGGCCACATTACTTCTGCTACAAATACCAATCAAATCTTTTAGCTTTATCATGTTGATGAGTCTGTTCATTTTACAGAGAGAGAACATAGCCATTATCTTAGGCTAAAGCCCTTATTATCTAAAAAATTCATAGTAAAATACAGATATTTCGAGTCCACAATTTCCTTTTACATTGTTGATTTGTTCACCTAAGTGATCTATTAATACCATTTAACAAGCATGCTTGTGCATCCTTATATGTGCAATATATATAAACGTTCTTTACAGTGCAGTTAATGACTATCTCTTAGAGTTGGTTTTCTAAAACTATCACGTCAAAAGGGGTAATAACATACATAGCAATCATTAGGCTATTCTTTGCTGTAGAAGAAAAAATTATACATTCCGCATAGAGGATTAAATAGGTTCGATGAATAGAATGCCATATTAATTCAGCTAAATAATCAGTTTGATGTAATCTTTAAAATTTGAATGCACCACATACCGTCAGAAAGGATTTTTTCTTTATTTGTAATCCTTTCAAGGATCAGAATTAGAAATGACTTTCCAAAGTACTCACTTCAATGCTGGCAGAGGAAGTGATGAATTAGTTACTAGGGCTTCATTTGTATCGATCAGTTCTTCTCAGAGTAATTCTCAGGAAACTCCCCCAAAACGTTCATGTTTTATCAAGATTCTCACTGAAAGAACTCACGTCAACATAGAAATATTATGGTTTAGCATTCATTGAGAACCTGTTGAAATAACATTGGAAAACGCAAGCGACACTCCAGTGATGGTCTTCTTGGTTGGATTTCAAGGAAAACATTAGTGCTACGGAAACTGTTGGCACTTTATAAATGATGATGATAAGAATACCAATGTAATTCAAGAGAAATCTTTTTAAACCAAAATGTTATGAATAAGTTTATTAATTCAGTCACTTTGGAAAATTCAGTAAATAAAGGAAATATTGTCAAAAATGGCATATGCCCAGCTGACACGTACAAAAGCAACCCTACAAAAGAAAACATTCCTGAGAGCACTCATCTTCATCTTGACATTCTTTAAAATCCAAACGCATTCGTTTGAGGATGATATTGTGTTCTGAGGAATGAAATATTTACTATGCAGAAGAGAAATTGCACAATATATTAGACTTTAATTAAAATATAAGAGATACATGTGTTCAAGGTTTTGTGACTATAGAATATATTTTCTATGAAATGTAAGAGCAGATATTTTTACATGAGAAACGAGGCATTGCTAGTTTTCATACATTTGTATCTTCTACATGCACATTGTTGAGAATTGGCGAATTGCCAGCTTTTTGAATTGCCGGATGGCCACGAAATTGCAACGTATGGAAAAATACATAGTAATGATTACCAGCAAAGAAAGAAGGCCCATCAGATATGGCTTGGCCTGTGAAGAAGCAGCAATCATTCAGTCCTGGCAAAGGACTTTTCTCAAGCCACAAAGTCTCAAGCCACAAGATCCTGTGTCAGGACTAAAATGATGCTTATAGAATAGCTCTTTCATATACTAAGCCTTGTGTGCAGGACCTTCTTCCTTTGTTGGTATCCACTTCTGGGCTTTGAACATGGAACCCTGTACGGCAAAGTAAATACAAATATATATATATGCCTAGCTCCTAGCTGATGAGGGTTCAACAAACCTGAAACAGTGCTGTCCTAGAAGTGGCTTTGACCAGTTGTATAAACCTTATCTCTGCTAGAAAGCCACAGTATGGCACAGCATTGATTTTAGGGCACGGTGTAATAACAGATCCAGGATGCATAAAAGTGAGACAGAGGTCATTTGCATATCCTACCCAGAGTTTCTTGCTGCATATGGGGAATGTGGCACAGGAACTCTGGGATGCAATTCTTTGAATTGCTATGATGTGCAGGTGGCTTCTGCAATAATAATCACACTTATATATATATATATATTCACAGCAAGTACGCCAGCACTCCAGGAATTTCCAAAACGATTTATTGGTTCAGGAACCAATAAATCGTTTTGGAAATTCCTGGAGTGCTGGCGTACTTGCTGTGAATATTAACTAAAGGCCATCGCTGAGCACCGGGTACTGGAGAGAGATTTGGGTGAACCGTGAGTGCAAAACCTTCTTGCTTTATTATATATATATAACAGATCTCCATACCCCAACTGGGTCACATCTGTTAATTCTGCTCCCTTGCCAGACCCCCGTTCTCCCACCAGCAGCCTTTCATGCCTTTCTGCAGCCCTTAGCCAAAGCTTAAGGATGGGTACACTGAAATCCCAGTGATAGCATTCCCCAGAAATAAGGCAGTATGCAGATCTTGGGTACAGAACAGTCAGACAGAGACTGGCCCTTTAATGAGCTAAATATATGCAGTGCTAGGTGGGGCCTAGGGGCCAATGAAAAATGACACCCTGGCTTCTTGCTGTGCAACATCAGGAATCCCTTCCCAGGCATATTGCTGCGCTACATCAGTAATCCTTCCCTGGCATCTTGGGGTCCTATTCCAAAGCTGGTGCTAACTTAACCAGAGCTGTTGTAAACTTGCGAGGGCCATTACAGTCTATGGAGTTGTTAAGTTTACAAAAGCTCTGGTTAAGTTAGTGTCACAGGGGCACCCGGCGTAAGACAATTTGGGCCTTTTGTACTGGATGTTCAGCCCTTGAGGCAAGTTAACTGCTGGCTGCATAGACACAGACCACAGCACACAGATACTGGACAAGAGAAATAACAGAACAACTGGAACAACAGGGATTACCAAGAGAGTAGTCGGAATACAAGCCAAGATCATATACCAGAGCAGGAAGTCAATACAGACAGGAATCAGGAACCAGAGAAGGAAGTCAGCCAAGCAGAGTTTGGTACAAAGATATCAAGAAACAGCAATCCACAGACTACAGGGATAAACCAAATAGAGTTGTCAATACCAGGCCAAGATCATACACAGAGTGGGTAGTCAGGAATAGCAGAGATCATACACAGGAATTACCAGGATAAGATCATAGGAAGCAGTGACTCTCAGGAAACAAGACCCTCAAGAACTAGACCCATGCAAGAGCAAGGAGCAAATGCACTGCTTGTATATATATAGGAACAGGGCAGACCATGTGACCCCAGGCCAGGCCAGCTGCAGGGGAATCCAGAAGTGACACAGGGCGGAATGGCTTGGCTTTACAAAGTAAGAGGTGAAATGGATCGCTCTCACCACCAGGGGGCAAGGCTGAAATGTGGAAACGTGAAAGTTAGCAAGAATTTTGGAATATTGGTGTTAATTCAATAATCTATCCCAGATTTTAACTCTGGACACCAAGATGCATGCACAACATCCCAATAAAACAGAACAATAGTAGATTGTGGGGATAAACAGGGGATTCAGGTTATACAGTATCTGATAATAGGGCAGTGATTGCCAAACAACAAAGACAATCAAAGACCGCTCAAACCTTTCACAGATGTAAATATATTCTAGATAGGGGGAGTCTGAAAAGGCTACAGTGGCTCATACAATAATCGTATTAGCCATAGTAACAGATAAGCATAGGCATTAACAATAGCATTATTCATACATAACACAGACAACACAAACAGAAACACCCTGCACCTATAATTGTAGGTACAGGGTGACTTCAACATAGCAGAGGGCAGGGAAACAATAAAGAACATCAGGCCTGCACGTCCCAAAAATATCTCTAGGTGCATGTACCCAAGTTCAAAGTGATTCTCATAACAATATTATATATGCATATGTTTCTCCTTCCTCTATCTTTGAAACAGTACACATTATTGGTGTCAGAGCTTCTATATGTTGTCCATTTGTTGGATATGACAATTAATCAGGTAATCTTCCTCAACTCCAAGCCAGCTCATGGAGTGGTCAGAACATTTTAAAGTTCACAAGCTATCCTGAGGTGTCCTGAACCTACAGAAGCTAAGTTTCCACTGAATGATCATTGGTATAGGAGTGCAGAATTTGTTTTATGGTATGCGTTAATGTCACATTTATGGCTTACAGAATGCAAATTTTTTATGCTTTTTATCACGAAGATTGGTTGCTAAAATATCAAAAGCACAAGCAATTCACTGAGCAGCACACATTTTGCTACATGCAGCTATTTTTCAGCTGTTTAGAAATAGAGAGAATTGTCCAGCCATTTACACCTCCTATGTTACTCCATGTTGCCTTTAAGAAAAGGAAGTTCCAGCCACCATGACTATTTAAGTGAATTTAAATGGTCATGGAATTATGAGTGCCATCCTCCTCAATGCCCGTAGGCTGTCTTCATTTCAGCCTGAATGTTGTCAATCATCTGCGGATGCAAAGTCTTCCAGGTTTGGGCTCGTGCAGATTCAAAAATATGTCAATGTGGAATCGTACACGGCCATAATTTACATAAGTAATTGATATACTTCCTAGTCGTGCATGTATTGATTGCCAGTTGTCTGGCACCAAGCTGCTTGATACATTGACTCACCAGCCAGTTGAAAGAAGAGAGTGGAGACATGTTGAGTTTTAACTCAACTTTTTGAGTCATAGTGAGTTTTGACTCATAGTGAAAAACCAGGAGTAAGAAAACTGGAGTGGAGATCAAGACGTTTTCTAATTAGCACATCCGGTTAACTTCCACCAACACCATTTAATCCTTTAAATCTTGTGTGGATACTACATATTTTAATTTTGGCTTATTAAACTTTTTTTTAAATTAGAAGCAGAGACCTCAAACACATGTAGATAATATCAGGCACTAAAGAAAATAAAAGACCTGTTACAAGTAATTATTTAATATCCTGGGAAACAGTCTGCATGCAGTTGATAGGATCCAGTCTTCCGATAAAGTTTTATATTGATCAGTAGACAAATAACATTTGATGTCCTACACTAATGAAAAGATTGTTTCTTGCTTTGTCCATTTTGGTTTAGTCACCAGAATGGAAAGTGTGAAATGTAGAAAATATAGTTGGAAATTATAGTAGTATATACGTATTTGAGTACGTGGTCACCAAGGACGTGAACCTTTATAAAATGCCAGTTGGAGGCGTGTCCAAAACGATGAGACAATAGTTCGGAAACAAAGGCCCACCTGAAGAAAGTTGGAATAGAAAAACAGTATAATTTATCAAAAAGCTAATTTTAAGAAAGGGAGGACAACATGGAAGAAGGTGGCATTCAAAGCCAATGGTGGGAGGCACCTAAAAAGACTATCCAGGCCCCTCCCATAACCCTAAGCCTCTCCCTCATCTACTGGTCTTCTATTTTGTGTACAGGGCCATCAAGGATGTGAACTTGCGTAAAAAGTTAATTGGAGGAGTATATCACCGCCAGATTTCCTCAGCCAGAAATCAGGCTGGATGCAAGTGGAAGTGCTTTGAGGTAGTGTGCAAAAAACATATTTTTACCCTTTATTACCCAACACAACACACTACGGTATAACAATTATTATTTTGTATAGTTTATAGTTTAATAATTTAATAACTAAAAAAAATGTCTAGAAATCACACACACATACACACAAACACACCACATGGATGCTGGTCTTCAGCATCCAAGAATTTGTCATAATTTTTGTAGTTTTGTAGGAGTGCACAACTTTATATGTGCATAATATTAATATATATATATATATATATATATATATATATATTTCTGTAAGGAAATGTTTACAAGTATATAATATATTAGACAGTTAAAGTACATTTTAAGACATATATATTCTTACATGATGATCCATTATCACACTACACGTTTGTATTAGTTGCGGACATTTCTCTTTTTCTAATTTCACTGTTGAATTGTTATCCCTTAATTAGCAGAAAGATTTCTGTGGCTTTGTAGTTTTTCTGAAAAGAGTGTGTTAATACCATGCCACTGGGATTGTTAATTACCGTTACTAACTTTGTACCTGCTCCCATGTGACATTAAGCTTGTATTTCATCTTCCCCTATGGAGACACCACGTTAATAACAAAATGACACAGTCATGATTTAATAATGTGCAGACTCACACATGTACAAACATATACACATTGTACATAACATAAATATGAATAAAAGTTCAAATAAATGCTTTCAGTTTTAGTATTTTGTATCGCATTTTCCCAGTAATGTCTTTTTTTCCCCATAAATCCCATGTATTAAGGAATGGTGCAACTCTAATTTATTTTGCTTTAGAGAATGCTGTATAATGATTTGCAGGTGTAGAAGGGTTTGAAGGAGACCTTAAAAATGTGATGAAAATTCATGGAAAGAGTATCTGTTATTGCTCCAATACCACATTTTCAGGAACTAGAGACACAAACCAGCCGCATAGTGAAGAACTGGTGCTCACAGACTCCAACGTGGCCTACAGGTGTCAGATCCAAAAGAAGGGAGACAGGGCACTCAAGTCCCATAGTGGAAAATGTATTATGTATAGTAACCCTTTCTGGCCCATGAAATGTAAATTGGAAAATTAACGACTTTTTTTCATATAAATCTCTGTCTAAAAACATGAAATGCATTATTGTACATGTACAGGGTTATTCAAAAAGATCCAAATTGTGGCCGAAAGGTAACCAAACACTGAAATTCAGCGTACGGTTACCTTTCCTGGCCATTCGGGTATCCAGAGAGCAGGCAATTCACCAAATCCTGGCGAATATCCTGCACATACGGTGCCTGTTCGGTGCCTGTTCGAGGGCAGTGAATCCCCATAGAGAAGCAATGCTTTGTCTATTCAGAGAACAAAAACCAGCAGTGAAAAGTTGCCGAATTGCCCTGCTGTTCTGTGGTTTCATTCGCCAGGTTTATTCAGGTGAATCCCATAGGCTTCAATGTTAAAAAATATTCCTGTTTTAATTCAATATCTAATAAACCGTTGGTTATAATATTCTGCAGTAAAAAGTCTCTTTATGTATAGATTTTTTAGGATCTTTTAGGTGTTTTTCAGGATTTTTGGGGAATTTTTTTTTCCTTTTTTTTAAAATCGTTTTTTTCTATTTTGTAACAGCCCTTTTTATTATCATTTATTGGATCTTATATGTAAATTTCAGAAATTTTCGTTCTGTAGTTTCTTTGCAAACAGCATTTCAGTTTTCTAACATTCAAGTGTACTGTTTTTTTTTTCTCTCACTCCATTCGTCTGCGGTGTCGGGTTTTTTCCCGGCGGCTGCTCTGCGCTGTGATCGGCGGCTGCTCGGCTTTCTCCAGCGTGTTCGGTGGGGTTAATCCAGATGTTTTTACAGGTTTCGGAGTGCATTCGCAGGGTTTTGCGGTGAGTGTTTGTCGGGTTTGCGGCAGCTTTTCCCTGCACTGCGACGGCCCTGTGGTGCTTGCTGAATATACCGCAGGGTCGCCGAAATGGGATCGCCAAATCGCACCGAATTGAAGGGAACGAAAAGTCATCGAACATGCAGTGACTTTTCGATTCTCTTTGAATAACTCTGTAAATAATTGCATCAGTTTTAAACTGAAAATGTGGTTTCAGATTGAAGCCACTAGGCTTGAAAGAATTAATTTGACAACATTTCAGCCTTTGTCAAGCCCTTTTTATACAGGTAAACCTACAAGGACCTATATTGTTTATCACCGTTTTCCTGTTTCTTCAGTTTGGGATGCAACAAGTTTATCCTTTTATGGTCTCAAGTATTTTCAAGGATGGGGAGAGTCGAGTTGATTTTCCTGCAGTGGAATTGATTCCAATGGATAAAATATATCGACCAATTTCTGGACACACATTTTCAACTGTGACAATACCTTGCATGGAGATTATCCACGGTGGGATTTTCAATATCTTTACCAATAGATTAGAATCACGCAAAATGGAAACACCAGATTCCACAACTCAATGAGTATGTTAAAAAAATCTCTGATAACAAAAAAACTGACTGATACAACAAATACCTCAGTGATATTACTAAAATTTAATCAGGTGCTTATCATTTCAAGCCAACATGGCAACAATGACATAAGATGCAGCAAGATTGGCTGTCAGTGAAAGATATCAACAGTGAATCAATGCCTCAACAACTAAACGCAAACACACTCGGAAAAAACATACAAACAGCCCAATATTTCCTATCTAGTGTACACGAACATCCACATTATAGTGAATGGAACATCCGCTTGCTGATTTAAACCAGTCAAACATGCAAAAATGTATGACTGCTTCCTAATTAGCATCTGCAAACCTCATCAACACTATAAAACATCAATAAAAAAACAACAACAGATGAACTAGGTGCCCTGTACAGAAACAAATCCTGCCTGAGCCTCGCAGTAAGAAAGCAGATTGTACAACAAATGCTTATGCCGGTATGCAGCTGCCCCGCAAACACACCTTCAGAAACTTACTACATTGTATAACTCATTCTGCCGCTTTAGAAACATAGAAAAACATAGAAAAATGTCGGCAGATAAGAACCTTTCGGCCCATCTAGTCTGCCCAATTACATGGATACTTAACCTGGATTTATCTTTTGTTTAGGATAGCCTTATGCCTATCCCATGCTTGCTTAAATTCAATTACTGTTTTGGCCTCTACCACTTCTACTGGAAGACTGTTCCATGTATCCACCACCCGCTCAGTAAAATAATGCTTCCTGATGTTACTTTTAAACCTTTGCCCCTCTAATCTAAGACTATGTCCTCTTGTTTTGCTATTTTGTTTCCTTTTAAATATACTCCCATCCTCTACCTTGTGGATTCCCTTTACGTATTTAAATGTTTCTATCAAATCTCCTCTGTCTCGTCTTTTTTCCAAGCTGTACATGTTAAGATCATTAAGCCTTTCTTGGTAACTTTTCTCCTTCAAGCCGTACACCATTTTAGTAGCCCTTCTCTGAACTCTCTCTAAGATGTCTATATCCTTCTGGAGATACGGTCTCCAGTACTGCACACAGTACTCCAAGTGAGGTCTCACCAGTGCTCTGTACAGTGGCATGAGCACTTCCCTTTTCCTACTGCTAATACCTCTCCCTACACAACCAAGCATTCTGCTAGCATTTCCTGCTGCTCTATTACATTGACTACTTACCCTTAGATCCTCTGAAATAATGACCCCTAAATCCCTTTCCTCAGATGTTGAGGTTAGGACTGTATCAAATATTCTATATTCAGCCCTTGGGTTTTTACGTCCCAGGTGCATTATCTTGCACTTATCCACATTAAAACTCAATTGCCACAACTCCGACCATTTTTTTAGTTTACCTAAATCATTTGTCATTTGGCTGATCCCTCCAGGAACGTCAACCCTGTTGCAAATCTTTGTGTCATCAGCAAAAAGACATACTTTTCCATTAATACCTTCTGCAATATCACTAATAAAAATATTAAAGAGAATGGGTCCAAGTACTGACCCCTGAGGTACCCCACTGGTAACAAGACCTTGTGCCGAATAAACTCCATTTACCACAACCCTCTGTTGTCTGTCACTCAGCCACTGCCTAATCCATTCAACAATATTGGAATCCAAGCTCAAAGATTGTAATTTATTGATAAGCCTTCTATGCGGAACAACAGTATCAAAAGCCTTACTGAAATCTAAATAAGCAATGTCTACTGCACCACCTGTGTCTATTATTTTTGTTACCCAATCAAAAAAATCAATAAGATTAGTTTGGCATGATCTTCCTGAGGTAAACCCATGTTGTTTCTGATCCTGTAATCTATGTGTTTTTAGATGTTCAACAATCCTTTCCTTTAACATGGTTTCCATTAATTTCCCCACTACTGACGTAAGACTAACTGGCCTATAGTTCCCCGATTCCTCCCTACTACCCTTCTTGTAAATGGGCACAACATTTGCTAATTTCCAGTCTTCTGGGACGACTCCTGTTAGCAAGGATTGGTTAAATAAATCTGTTAACGGTTTTGCTATTACATCACTGAGCTCTTTTAGTAATTTAGGATGGATCCCATCAGGCCCCATTGACTTATTTGTCTTTACTTTAGACAGCTGCTTTAGAACCTCCTCCTCTGTAAACTCATATGTAAATGTCTCTTTAGTGTTCTCTCCTAACTGAGGTCCCTTTCCTTCCTTTTCTTCTGCAAAGACTGAACAAAAATATTCATTGAGGCAGTCAGCGAGACTTTTATCCTCTTCTACATACCTTCCTTCCTTTGTTTTTAATCTAACTAATCCTTGTTTTACTTTTCTTTTCTCGTTTATGTATCTAAAAAATGTTTTGTCCCCCTTTTTTACTGACTGAGCTATTTTCTCTTCTGCGTGTGCTTTGGAAGCTCTTATAAATTGCTTTGCCTCTTTCTGCCTAATCTTATAGGTTTGCCTATCTTCTTCACGCTGAGTTTTTTTATAATTATTGAATGCTATCTTCTTGTTCTTCACTATTTTGGCCACTTCTGCAGAGTACCACAGTGGTTTCTTCCCTTTTTTGTTTTTGCTAACAAGCCGAATGCAATTTCCTGTGGCCTTCAATAATGCTTCCTTTAAATAATCCCATTTCTCTTGGACTCCCTTTAAACTCCTCCAGTCTGATAATGACTCCTTCACACAAAGTCTCATTTTAGAAAAATCTGTTTTTTTAAAGTCTAAAACTTTTGTTTTTGTGTGGTGCGGCTCCATCCCTGTTCTTATATTAAACCATACTGACTGGTGATCACTAGATCCCAAATTTTCACCTACAACAACGTCCGATACCAAACCTCCATTTGTGAGTATTAAATCCAATATGGCCTCTTTACGGGTCGGCTCCTCAACTACTTGTGTTAGAGATAATCCCAGTAAGGAGTTTAGAATATTTGTACTCCTGGTGCACCCAGCTATTTTGGTTTTCCAGTTCACATCAGGAAGATTAAAGTCCCCCATGATAATAACTTCCCCCTTCATTGCCATTTTGGCTATTTCCTCAACCAGCAGATTATCTAGCTCTTCTACTTGTCCAGGGGGTCTATAGATCACCCCTACACGAGCTACTGTATGATTGCCAACTGTTAGCGTAACCCAAACTGACTCTATGTTCACCTCGCTCACTTTTATTTGGTTCGTTTTTATGTTGTTTTTCACATACAGGGCCACTCCTCCTCCTTTCCTACCTTCTCTGTCTTTTCTATATAAAGAGTACCCCGGTATTGTTATGTCCCAGTTATTTTTCTCACTGAAGCATGTCTCAGTAACCGCCACTAAATCTACTTTTTCAGCTGCCATCATTGCCTCCAGTTCATTGATTTTATTGACTAAACTGCGAGCATTTATAGACACGACTCTGAGCTTGTCATTTTTTACCTCGCATGTCGCTTTCACCCTCCGATTTAGTTTTGGGGACAATCGGGCAGATTGTTTACCCTTTTGTCCCCCCTCCTAGTTTAAATATTTCTTTGCGAAACCTTTGAACTTCTCACTGAGAACATATGTTCCCCTATGAGTAAGATGCAAACCATCTTTTTTATACAGTTCCTTTCTGCTCCAATTAGAACTATCATGGGACACAAAGCCAAATCCTTGCTCCCGACACCATTCCCAAAGCCACAAATTGAATTCCCTATTGCGCATCTTCCTATCTTGAATGTTATGCACAGGCAAAACTTCAGAGAATGACACAGTGGACGCAATCTGCTGTATTTCACCTCCAAGAACACAAAAATCTTCCTTAATCTCAGAAACCTCATTGCTAGCCAAGTCATTTGTCCCTAGATGGACTAGAACATCCACTTCCCCTTGCTGGTTTGCTTCTTTGACAATATTGAGAATACGTCTCCTGTCTCTACGAGCAGTAGCCCCAGGAAGATATCTCACCAAACCACTACTCTCCAGCTCAACACCTCTTATGATAGAATCACCCAGCAACAATTGCCTTCTATCAAGTCCCAACTTTTCATTTTTGTCCTTGGTTGCAGTGCTGCATACCTTAGGCATAGTGGATGGTGGTTCCTCAACTATGGTGTCTGAGCCTGCATCCATCTTACCACTACACTCTGAAAGTGCCTCAAAAGAATTAAGAAGAGCCACAGATTGTGGGACATGCTTTCTATCCACAACGCTAAATCTACCAGATCCTACAGTAGTCCATCTGCCGCTCCTAGGAGGCCTCTGTGGCAGTGGCTTTGTAACAGGCATAGCCTGAGTTTGTCTAACAGATAATTTACAAATCTCAGACTTTGTGCTACAATGTAACTACATGACCCAACATTGTGACATGTGAAAAAGAGATAAACTGGCTGTCGCTGGAATCTAGACGCACCCTTCACCTTTCCAATCTGGTGTTTAAGAGCTTTTCTGGGAAGCTACCACCCTACCTGAATAGGCTGCTTGCCCCAGCAGTTCCCTCATCCTATAACCTCCGATCCAGGACCAGCACCTTACTTGCAATACCACTATACAAAAAGAAAGTGGCTCGATCCTCATTTTCCTACAGAGTACCGCAATTATGGAATAACCTCCCAGACACCATCAAATCTTCCCCCAGTCTAAAGTCCCTTAAGAGATCACTATTAACATACCTTTATACGGAATGCACCTGTAAACATGTAACATAGTGAATATATTTCCTACATTATTGCAAGATTCAAGAAACCACCTACACAGTAATTTGAGCGGTCTAATGAGCTGCATTTGTCCAAGGCATTTGGAGTAGTACACCCAAATGTACTATAGGTCTTTTGCCAAATATCCAGTAGACATTTGTCTCAAATGTGTAAAAACACAAAATATAAGCTCAATCCCCCCAGTACCTGGGCAGCAACATAAACTGTTAGTGCTCACCGCACTCTATACAGTTTTTTGTATACTCATCATCTCATATAGTGATGGGCCGAACACCCCCATGTTCGGTTCGCATTCGAACTCGAACACCCGAAAAAGTTTGACAGCGAACTCGAACACAATTCGAACACCATGCAAGTCAATAGGGCTCGAACGTTCAAAAATTAAGGTCCCCTCCAAGAGGGCATATATGCAAGATATTGGCCATAAAAGGTGTATGGGGGGTCCGGGTACTGCCCTGGGGGACAGGAAACCATGAAGAAAAAAAAAAGTTTTTAACCCTTTCACTGCTGAGTGCTGAGCCACTTCACCGCTGTGCGCTGAGCTAATTTTTACCGCTTTTGAAATGTTTGAGCAACAAGGAGTGGGAAATGTTTGAGCAACAATGAGTGGGAAATGTTTCTGTCCCATAGGTTTCAATGTTAAAAATATTCCCGTTTTAATTCAATATCTAATAAACCGTTTATTATTATATTCTCCAGTAAAGAGTCTCTTTATTTTTAGATTTTTTAGGAACTTTTAAGCATGTTTTGGAATTATTTTTTTTTAAAAAAAATTTATCGAACTTTCCGCGAACATCCCGAAAAGTTCGAAGTTCGCAAATTTTCGAATAGCCAATGTTCGAATTTAACTTCGAACCGATTCGAACACGCAGCCCATCCCTAATCTCATATAGATATATTACTTTTAACCTGCCTGGAAACTATTACAAAAAAAATATTAATTACCGTGAGAAGGAGCTGAGTAGAATACCACAAATAAGAGCTAATAAGACGCATAGCTGTTGTACAGGGATATATACTGTATTTATAGTATGTTCACCTATAGAAACTGCAGATAGGAGGACTGCATGAAGTATTCACTAACAGCAGCACCTGTTTAAAGACTGAAAAGCATGGATCTCAACATCTGTCCCCTTTAGATGTTTATTGTCTACAATTCCCGGAATTCGTTGAATGCAATAAATGGCCAGAGAGTCATGGGAGGTGCATTTATTTATTTTTTTTGGAGAAAGGATTTTACCAGGAAGGATACATTGAGATTTCTCTCGTTTTCAAGTATGTCCTGGGTGGCGAGTATGTACCGTTAGGTGTCTTGCCCAAGGACACTTACTGGAGAGGTGCTCGTCGGGATCGAGTTCACAAACATCTGGGGGATTGGAGTTTGAGATCCCTGATTTACAGGGTGCTCAACTAAGCAATCTCCTTGCAAAGCATCTCCTAGAGGGGTGACGTTAACAGGAAAAAAATTAAATTGCCTTTTTTTGCTGTTTCTCGGCAGGTTTTACAGAAACCCCAGAATACAAAAGTTAACATTATGATAATGTGAAACGAGTCAAAGCGAGAATAAGAATTAAATATCCACGTCTCGTGTATTCATTCACATCTCAGACAACTGTGCTGTAAAAGATATATTACAAAACACGGACATTTATCTAGAGGCTCGCGTTAGTAATATGTCATGTTTTTCCAAGTTTGTCTTAATTCAATAAGTGCCCAAGATGGGAACAATGTATTGATCTCACTGTAACTCTGATGGTTACAAGGCAGAACTACATTTATACATTTATGAAGAATCCTATAAGCCAAGTTGTAATATAAATAGTTACAAGCCTCGTGGTATATGAGTGCTGTCAATGTTTAAAAGGAAAATATAATGATTTATTTATTCAGAGGCTACTAAGTGCTTAACTTTAAATGAGACTTAAGTAATTCTGAGCAGTTTACAGTCACATATTGGTAATTTTTTATGTGTTTTTTACTATGCAGCATATTTACCCACCGAGGTTTACAATGAATAATGACTTTACATAAAGACATCAAATTTTATTTTTGACAGTTATTTTTATTTTTCCTGCTGTTTTCATTAGTCTATCTGCTGTCTTTCTTTTCAAAGTAAAAGCACGCTGTCGAAATGTTGCCTAGGAAAGGACAAAGAGCAAAATCTAAATTATTATACGATGGAGCTACAGATAAAGTGAGAGTGACAGGATTGATTGAATGTAACAGGTGCTGCAAAAATACAGAAATTAATTATAGTCATATTTCCCTTTATTTCATTTTTACTGTTTATTTTTTATTTATTTTTTTTGCAGTAGAATATAAACTTAAGGCATCAGAGAACGAAAAAACTTACAGCAAACTTTCTTGGTCGCAAGTGGGTTCATGCATTTAACCCCTTTATTAAAAGAAGAGCACAAATAATAAGGGTCATATTACATAGTAGGTGCTAACTTAACCAGAGCTGTTGTAAACTTCCCAGAGCCATTATAGCCTATGGAGGTTTTAAGTTTACAACAGCTCTGGTTAAGTTAGCACCAACTATGTAATATGGCCCTAAATGTTTAGTGACAACCCTAAAGCATTTGCATTTTGTGGTTTTCATGGTACAAAGAAAAGGGTTGCAAAAGTGAACTCACTTGCAACCCAGGACTTCTGCTTTATCTTTTTTGTTCTCTATTATGCATCACTATTTCTGGATTGCAATCATAGAGGTAGTTAAATGGATAGATGAGAGGTTTGTGAGGGTCCTGAGAACAAGCAACAGCACTAGTAGCCTGCTCTATGGTAAAGCCCTGCTTAGGTCTCACAAGGTTTTAGCTTGGTTGTTTCATTACAGAGATGACCAGGGGGCCCTGGAAGATGAGGTCCACTTCCTCCTACAGTGCCCCAAGTACTCAGCACTGAGGGAAACTCACTTCCAGAGACTCTTCGCTCTCATCCCGGACTTCACCTCTATAGAAGAGACGAGGAAACTCCACATCATACTGGGAGAAGAGGAGCCGGCGGTGAAAATATCTGCCCAATACGTCACAGAATGTCACTGACTGAGAGGAACATGAGAGATCCCAGACTTATAAATCCCCAACACGGACTCGCCCCCATCCGACCTCACATTATCCCTTACCCCTGATAATGTCCATGGACTTGCCCACCCCCCCCCATATATGTCCACTACCCCCCCCCCTCCACCCCATATGCTTTGGCAATGCTAAAATGTATTTGGTCCTGCCAATAAAGCTTATTTTGATTTGATTGACTGTTCCATATGCAAACCAGACTGACCAGTGGATAAGGCTAGCACCCAAAGATCTCCAAGTCCTGAAACCTGAGCTGAGGCCCCTGCTCTTGGATGGCTGAAGTAAAGCTCCTAGCCCCCCACACTCTCTTCAGAGGGGGAGCTCTATGCAGTGCAACCGTTCATAAATGCTTGAGTGGTCACACTGTGTAGAGGGTTTCTTTAAGCTACTGGTAGTAGTTTCTTATTACTTTTTATAGGGCTGGCCAGCGCCCTCCTTACATAAGTTTTTGTTACATATCATACAGCAGAAAATCTTTACGTGTATAGCACCAAATCTTCATTTAGATGCTTCGTTGTTCAATCGGAAGTCTATAACACAATCAGGGTTATTCAAAGAGAATCGAAAAGCCACCACACGTTCAGTGACTTTTCGTTCTCTTCAATTCGGTTCGATTTGGCGATCCCATTTCGGCGACCCTGTGGTGTATTCAGCAAGCACCACAGAGCTGCCGTAATGCAGCGGAGAGTCGCCGCAAACCCGCCGACAACTCACCGCAAAACCCGGCGAAGGCACACCGAAAACTCGCAAAAACATCTGGATTAACCCCACCGGAAAAACCCGAGCAGGAGGCGATCACACGCAGCGCAGCCGCCGGATAAAGACGACACCGCAGATGAATAGAGTGAATAAATTAAAAAAAACAGTTTGCTTGAATGTTTGAAAATTGAAATGCTGTTTGCAAAGAAACTCCTGAGCGAAAATGTCTGAAATTGACATATGAGGTCCAAGGAATGATAATAAAAAGGGCTGTTACAGAAAAAATAAGTAAAGTTAAAAAAAATTAAAAGAAATCAGATTTTTTTTAAAAAAAAACAAACCTGAAAATGCGTAAAATATCCTAAAAAATCTATAACTAAATCTATAAATAATAAGTAAAGACTCTTTACTGCAGAATATTATAATCAACGGTTTATTAGATATTGAATTAAAATGGGAAAATTTTTAACATTAAAGCCTATGGGATTTGCCTGAATAAATCTGCCGCATTAAACCACCGAATGGCAGGGCAATTTGGCAACTTTTCACTGCTAGTTTTTGTTCTCTGAATAGACAAAGCATTGCTTCTCTATGGAGATTCACTGCCCTTGAAAAGGCACCGAACAGGCACCGTATGTGCAGGCAATTCGCCAGGATTTGGCGAATTGCCTGCTCTCTGGATAGCCGAAAGGCCAAGAAAGGTAACCGAATGCTGATTTTCAGCGTTCGGTTCCCTTTCGGCAGCCATTCGGATCTCTTTGACTAACCCTGAATGTTTTTGCATTATATCTCATAAGTAAACAAAAGAAAAGAAACAAATGTTGTAGTGAAAATAACAGGATAAAGCTAATTAAGTCAAGAATTTATTTATTTATAAAGTATTTTACCAGGAAGGATACATTGAGATTTTTCTCGTTTTCAAGTATGTCCTGGGTTCAAGAACATTGAATTGCTACAGTAGGATGAATGAATTTATTATATTTTTTTGAACAGACATAATACCCGTCAGAGCTAACAATGCTGGTAGTTTAGGCCATTACTCAGACCCGCTTGTTGAAGGCTGAAGTTTGGCGATGAGAATCTTGGAAAAGCCTTCAGCTGAACACAAGTCCAATGAAACCAATTCTGTAATGATACGTGAAAGACAAAGATTTTATGGAGATCATATAGTTCTAATGTTTATATCTGGAAAGTCAAAACCAATTGGAGAATCAGGCAACCTCCAAGACGATCTGAAAACATGTGTTCCTGTATGAACAAGAACTCCGAAACAGCAGGTCTGGTCTCTGTGTGAGTCTTGTTGGATCCAAATCTTCATAGAAGGCGATGATCTTCTTAGCCATAAAGAAACAAGGGGGGTGTTTGTGAGGGTCCTGAGAACGAGCAACAGCACAATGGTCTGCTCTAAGGTGGGTGCCCGCTCAGGTCTCACAAACAAGGGCCATCCAGACGTGGACCCCTTGCTTGATGTGCCTAGAGGGGTGTCAGCTATACCCTCCTGACGAGGCCCAAGAAGGCCGAAACGATCGTCGGGGGTTGCTACACCTCTCGTGCAAGGATGACGTCCTTGGCAATCAGCACTGGCCACCCTTTCTGGGTGAGAGCAGGCTGATTTGCATATGGAAAATTCATCCCTGTAATGGCACAAGCAAGCTAAAAACCTTATTTGTGAGACCTGAGAGGGCACCCACCGTAGAGCAGGCCATTGTGCTGTTGCTCATTCTCAGGACCCTCACAAACACCCCCCTTGTTTCCTCACTGTAATTGTAAAGGGTCATCCAGACGTGGACCCCTTGCTTGATGTGCCTAGAGGGGTGTCAGCTATACCCTCCTGACGAGGCCCAAGAAGGCCGAAACGATCGTCGGGGGTTGCTGCACCTCTCGTGCAGGGATGATGTCCTTGGCAATCAGCACTGGCCACCCTTTCTGGGTGAGAGCAGGCTGATTTGCAAATGGAAAATTCATCCCTGTAATGGCACAAGCAAGCTAAAAACCTTATTTGTGAGACCTGAGCGGGCACCCACCGTAAAGCAGGCCATTGTGCTGTTGCTCATTCTCAGGACCCTCACAAACACCCCCCTTGTTTTCTCACTGTAATTGTAAAGGGTCATCCAGACGTGGAGCCCTTGCTTGATGTGCCTAGAGGGGTGTCAACTATACCCTCCTGACGAGGCCCAAGAAGGCCGAAACGATCGTCGGTGGTTGCTGCACCTCTCGTGCAGGGATGACGTCCTTGGCAATCAGCACTGGCCACCCTTTCTGGGTGAGAGCAGACTGATTTGCAAATGGAAAATTCATCCCTGTAATGGCACAAGCAAGCTAAAAACCTTGTTTGTGAGACCTGAGCAGGCACCCACCATAGAGCAGGCCATTGTGCTGTTGCTCATTCTCAGGACCCTCACAAACACCCCCCTTGTTTTCTTCTTAGCCATAGTCAACAATTAAATTTTACCTTCTGTTTCCAGGTTTACTAGAAGACATTTTCTGACAAACTACTCGTATTTAATGTTCTTATGTAGCTACACAAATAAGCAAGGTTATTCAGAGAGAGTCGATCTGGCCCCGAAATGTAACCGGAAATGAATTTTAGCAAACGAGACATTTCAGGGTCATTTGGCTATTCAGAGAGCTGGCAATTCGCCAAATCTTGGCATCTTGGCGAATTGCCTGCACGTACGGTGCCTGTCTGAGGCAGTGAATTCCCCCATAGAGAAGCAATGGTTCATTTATTCAGAGAACATCGAACAGCTGAGGAATGTCAGTGAAGTGCCCTGCCGTTCGGCGTTTTCATTCGGCAGGTTTATTCAGGCAAATCCCATAGGCTTGAATGTTAAAAATATTTCAGTTTTAATTCAATATCTAATAAAGCGTTTATCATTTTATTCTGCAGTAAAAAGTCTCTTTATTTCTAGATTTTTAGGATCTTTTAGGCATTTTTTGTTATTTTTTTGTCAAAATCTTTTTTCGTTTTTTTAATTGTTGCTTTTTCTTTTTTTCATTTTTATGTAACAAATCTTTTTATTATCATTCATAGGATCTTATATGTAAATTTCAGACATTTTCGTTCAGTGGTTTTTCTGCAAACACCATTTCAAATTTAAAACTTTCAAGCGAACTATTTTTTTTTCACCCCGTTTGTCTGCGTTTTGGCTTTTTCCGGCGGCTGCTCTGCGCTGTGATCGTTGACTGCTCGGATTTTTCCGACGTGTTCGGCTTGGTTTTTGGTGAGTATTCGGTGAGTGTTCGGCAAGTGTTCTGCGGGTTTGCGGCGAGTATTCCCTGCACTACGGGGGCCCTGCGGTGCTTGCTGAATACTCCGCAGGGTCGGCGAACTAGGAATCGCTGACTCACCCCGAAGTGCAGGGAACGAAAAGTCACTGAACGTGCAGTGACTTTTCTGATCTCTCTGAATAACCCTATAAATGTTACATCAATGTTTAGATGTCTAGAAGTGAATTTCTAGGAACGGAGAAAACATGCATTTTGGAAGAATATTTTACCCATCCAGATGATTAAACAAATTTTTGTTACTAAAGTCTAGTTGGGATTTCTGCTCGGCGCATATCTAAATTTTTCTATGTATGTTGGTATCATTATTCTCTGTTGGACCAAATATCTCGGCGTACAATGAATTTGCCATGAAAATTAACATTTACTACTAGTTACTGAATATTTTATAAGTGTAATTTTATTTTTATTTTTTTGAGAACTGATTTTACCAGGAAGGACACATTGAGATTTCTCTCGTTTTCAAGTATGTCCTGGGTGGCGAGTATGTACCGTTAGGTGTCTTGCCCAAGGACACTTACTGGAGAGGTGCTCTTGCCGGGATCGAACCCATGTCTCCACAGGCTCTCTGCACGCGGAGCAGTGATGTTACCTCTACACCACCCAGCCAGTAGTAATACTGCCTTATTTGTCTTAAATCCATGCTCCAAAACATTAAACAAAACCAACAACAAAAAAGGTCATGCTATATTAATTTTAAACTTAAAAAAATCCTCATGTTTACATTTTCTCATACATGAAAAAAAACATTTTATTAATGGTCATATATGACTAGTTACATAACAAGTAAACTGATTAAACTGCATCTTATATTTCCGCACAGAATTGCACAAGTTGTAATCAGAGAATGTAAAATACACAATCATCGGGCGGCTGATTATTTCGAACAAGGAGACAGAGTGACTGGAAGATTAGAGAGATTCAGTGGTTTCATTTTAAATTAATGAGCCTTGTCTTTCACTGATGCCCTTAGGGAATATATATTGATCCAGGATTTCCAATGTTATTTATAGTGTTGTTTGCATATTTGCCCGAGTTGTAAATCAGTTTTTTTATCCCTTCAAATCATGCAGAGGCCATGCATTTGAATATCGCTTGTACTCACTGAGGTCATATCACTTTTCATTGCTTTATATCCCTACTTACTTAAAATTCCCTTTATTTTGAAAACAAAACCTCCAATTCTAGTCAAGCAACCATAAAATGAAGGGTCATACAGTAGACTTTAATGTGGGTTTAATCATTTTACATGGGTCTCCTACTCAAACACCAAGTTGCACCCCTTGATGGTCTACTGATGAACATAATCATCCAAGAAAAACAGAAATTTCTGTGAATTCCAAATCCACAGAGGACTCTTTTGACTGTCACAGTCATGCCTCAAGGACTGGATTAACAGAGAAGCAATTGGAGTTTAAACTAAAGGCTAATTCCATCATAATTGACCCAACGATAGCTATGATGGCAACAACTGCTTTCAAACTAAAGGGCTACTACAATGAACCCAATGTGCTTGGATGGGGTAAATGTACAGTATGAATGAGAGGAATGAAAAAGGTGCACAGTAAGAGATGACAGTGATGGGAAAATGGACAATTTTTTGTGAAGGAAAAGGTAGATATATAAATGGAGTAATAGAGATGGAACAGAGCCACAATTGGAATGACAGGGATAAGGCAAGTACGCATTGTGTTGAGATTCGACTGGGCCGAATTAAGATCTCTTTGGGCCTGGAGCTGAAGATTCTGGTAGGCTTTTTTTTGGAATTTAATGAAATGAAAACATATTTTATTTAATAGTGCAGATAAGGGTGTATCTAACCAGATACAATGTGAGTAAATTTCCATTCACATTTCAATCATTTAAAGCATGTAAAATATTTTTTTCACATGTTATCATCACAAACCTTTGTGGTTATATATTCTATAGGACATTCTTGTTAAAAAAAATGTGAAATGGGAACCTGTTACTGCATTTTTCTGAGAAAATATACAATTTAAACCAAAAAAATGAAATATTTCCCTGGTGTTGTGGAGCATGTTTTTTATGAATAACATGACTATGTATAAAATACTGACCTTACTCCCAGCGTAGGAAATTAAAAGGTGAATAATTATTATTATTATTATTATTGTCATCAATTATATAGCGCCAACAGCAGCGTTTTACAATAACCAAAGGGAACAAAATACAAATAAACAGATGTAGCGCTCACTCCCGGAGGAGCCGCTGAAATTGAACCTCGGGTCAGTCTCCCCGCACTAGGGAATAAATATACTCCAGCACCGTTGTGGATTTTATAAATTATATAGTTTACTAGAATAAATGGCATATAATGAATAACACGGTGTTCGTAGATATATTTACAGTACTTCGTAATGCGGGAAACGCGCAGCGGAAAAGAAATACGATACTTCGTAATTCGAGGAACGCGCAGCGGAAAAGAAATACGATGCTTCGTAATTCGAGAAACGCGCAGCGGAAAAGAGAAAATACAAGGTTTCGTAATTCGAGAAACGCGCAGCGGAAAAGAAATGGAGAAAATATCTTTAACCCCTTTGTGATTGGGGAGTGAGTCCCGCACAGGTTATGTCCCGGAATGTAAGTGTGTGTGTGTGTTGTGGTACCCGGGTACACTATTCAACTGGCCAGTGAATTGCTTAAGAGGTATCTTTGACTAGTCAAGTTGGGGCCCTGTGGATTTTGGAAACAAACAGCAGCGTGCTTTCTTGGTTTTACAACGGCCTAGAAGGCCTCTCACCCATCCGCCAGATACTTGAGGCTCCGCTGGACCCAGGACGTCTCTCCGCTCGATATTGACTGGGCTCTCTTGGCTTCTGGATCCGCTGTCTGGCTTTCTGCTCCTGCCGCGACTTGTCCAGCTTACCGCCTGCTCTCCCAGTCCGATCGACCTGCGGTACTCCTTACTCGGGGTCTTCTGGCTTTCTCAATAGCAGCTTGGGTAATCTGGTGGATCACTGGGTCTCCCTTTGGTAAGGCTGAGTAACCCGATCTGGAACTACGTTAGGCCGCACCTGCGCTCCGGCCTGGACACTCTTCCGTTCTGCAGCATTGTGTCTTGTCTCTCTCACTCCCTGGTGCGCTCTGCCAGCTCTCTCCACGAGGCTCAGGATGTAAGGGTCCTGTGTCCCACCCACTTCCTGTGTCCGTTCCCAAAGCATGCCGGGAAATGTAGTCCCAATGTAATATTCAGTGTCTCACATTGCGCTTGTCTCCCTCCAGTGGCCAAAAATAGGTACTGCCACAATAAGGATTTAAACACAGCGCTACACTCTCCCCCTCCTAGAACTCTTGGGTCTCTCCAAGGAGGTGCAACAGTTACATTACATTTCAACACAGTTTAGGCAACATATACAGGTTCAGCAGTAAGCATACAGTGGGTTAGATACACTTCCTCAAGTTGACTCATGCTTTGGGCTACCTCAGCTAACATAGCAGACACTTCGGGCAACCTTCGCACTGTGGTGACAGCCTCTTCAGTGCTATGTCCTGGTGAGTCGTAGGTGAGTCGCTGGGGCGGTCGAACAGAGGGTTTTGGTTCTGGCTCAATCAGTTCCTCTTCAGGTGGAAGTACTATAGGCGCTGGCTCAGTCCTTCTTTCTACCACTGGAGCAGACACCTCTTCAGAGTATGATCCCTCCAGTGAAGGCATAGAACTGTAGTCATAAGATTCAACTTCAGGAACTACAGGGATTGCAATAGTCTCAGGAACTTCTAACTGAAATTCAGGAGCTTCAGGCCTCAAGTTACTTTCCCACCGTTCAGGAACCGCGATAACCTCTTCAGGCTCCGGTGAGCGCATCCAGTCCAGACAAAAACTCTCTTCCTCACTGTCCCTTTCACTCTCTTCGACAGCCCGGGTCTGCTGAGACCGAGTAACGGGAGGCAAACGTGGAGCAGGCGGATTTGGCAGAAGAAGTTCGTCCTCAACTGACATCCTCACAGCCTCTCTCAAAGGTAACAAATGATTCCGGTGCCAGTTCTTAAGAGGCCCAGCCTTTCCATCCGGCCGGATTTGATACACCGGAAGACCCGGCAGTTGCTTGCAGACAATGTAGACTTGAGAACTCCATCTATCCGCCAACTTTTGCCTCGCAGCAGCACCCAAGTTCTTCAACAAAACCCTATCACCGGGTTGCAGATCCTGTATCCGAACTTTCAAGTCATAGTTCCTCTTGTTCCTTTGCTCCCTGTTTCCTGAGGTCAAACGGGCCTGTTCAAACGCAGAGGCCAGATTCTTTCGAAGTCTATCCACGTAATTTCTATGGGAAGCTACCGACGTCTGGTCTAGAGATAACCCAAACGCCAAATCAACCGGCAGTCGAGCTTCTCTTCCGAACATAAGACGTACGGTGAGTATCCAGTGGCGTCACTCTCTGTACTGTTATATGCATGCACCAGAGTAGCTATGTGACGACTCCAACTCTGCTTCTCTGTGTTCGACAGTGTCCCCAGCATATTTAGCAGCGTGCGATTAAACCTTTCAGGCTGAGCATCACCTTGAGGGTGATATGGTGTAGTTCGGGTCTTTTGGATTCCCAACAGTTCCAACAATTGCCCAACAAGTCGGCTTTCAAAGTGTCTACCCTGATCAGAGTGTATTCTCCTTGGTAGGCCATAGTGAACAAAGAACTTCTCCATCAGAACCTTTGCTACTGTCGGAGCGTGTTGGTCTTTCGTGGAAAAGGCTTGGGCGTAACGTGTGAAGTGATCAGTCACTACTAAAATATTCCCTTGCCCACTAGCATCTGGCTCTAAGCACAGGAAGTCAATGCACACCAAATCCATGGGTCCCTGACTCTGCAGATGGCTCATTGGAGCGGTTCGGGTCGGTAGGGTCTTCCTCTGAATACACCTCAGACATGAATGGCAATAACTTTCCACTTCAGCTCTCATGCAAGGCCAATAGAACCTGTCTCGCACCAGCTTAAAAGTCCTTTCAGCGCACAAATGTCCATGCTCATCATGTAGTGATCGCAGCACACTCTCTCTATGTTTAGTGGGAAGGAATAACTGTTGGGTCTCTTCAGCATTGGTTGAGGGGCCCCTTCGGTAAACCACCCCATCCAACATCTTCAACCGTTCCCACTCTTTGTAGACCAATCTGGCTCCATCTGGGGAATTGGTCAACAGAATTTCACGCTGGTTCGCAGTTAGGGCCTTTATGGTTAACGCAATTAAAGGGTCTCTGGCCTGATCAGCTCTCAGGTCCTGTTTTGAAAAGGTAGGTAGACTTTCATCCCTCAATTGCGTAGGGTTGCAGTAGAACTCCGGAACAGCCGCAGCCATGACTCCTATGGCCTCCGCTTCAATCCCTCCCTTGACCCGACGCTCTGCTCCTTGACACAAAGCTTGTACCCCGTCTGGAGTTAACTGAGTCCATTCTGTAGCGTAGGGTCTTCTCGACAAAGCATCAGCATCTCGATTATTCACCCCAGGGCGATACTTCAGGCTGAACCAAAACCCTGCCAGAGCTGCCAACCACCGATGTCTCGTTGCGTCCAGTTTCGCAGTAGTAAGGATGTAAGTAAGAGGATTGTTATCCGTCTTTATCACAAACTCGGCTCCATACAGATAGTCCTTTAGCTTGTCTACCACTGCCCACTTTAAGGCTAGGAACTCCAACTTGTGGGTAGGATAGTTCTTTTCGGAAGGCGTAAGGCTCCGGCTCACATACGCTACAGGCCTCAGCAATCCACCATACTCTTGATACAGGACTCCTCCTAGACCTTCTCTGCTGGCATCCTCATGTAGCTCGTACGGCTTGTGAGGATCCGCATAGGCCAAGACAGGAGCTCGAGTTAAACTCTCTTTCAGCTTCGTAAAAGCACCTTCACACTGACTGGTCCACTCTCCCTGGATGGACTCTCGAGCTTTCCTTGGCCCTGGAGCTGACGGATTTCAGTCGGAGACCTTGTGGCCTTCTTCTGTGCTTTCCTTCTGTAGGAGCTTGTTCAGTGGTTGAGCTATTTTTGTGAATCCTCCTACAAATCTTCGATAATAGGAACAGAACCCCAAGAAAGATCTAAGCTCAGTGACGTTGCGGGGTCTAGGCCAAGAAGCTACGGCCTCCAACTTCCGAGGATCTGTTGAAACACCTTCTGCTGAGACCACATGTCCAAATACGTAACAGACGGTAGGCAGAATTGACATTTCTCAAGAGACAGTTTCAATCCCTCTTCATGGAGCCTCTTCAAGACCTTCTCCAAACGTTGCTCATGTTCTTCCAGAGTCTTCCGAACACAATTATGTCATCCAGGTACACTAATACTTCGATCAGATTCATGTCCCCGACTGTCTTCTCCATTAACCGTTGGAACGTGGCTGGAGCCCCCGTAAGGCCTTGAGGCATTCTGTTGAATTCAAAGAACCCCAATGGACAGATGAACGCAGTCTTCTCTTTGTCTTCAGGATGCATTGGTATCTGGTGATACCCACTTCGCAGGTCTAGTACACTAAACCATTTTGCTCCAGACAAACACTGTAAGGCATCTTCTATCCGAGGAGTAGCATATTGGTCTGGGATGGTTCTCCGATTCAGCGTGCGATAGTCTATGCATAGGCGGACAGAACCATTCTTCTTCCGGACCATCACTATTGGGGATGCGTATGGGCTCCTGGACTCTTGGATCACCTTGGTTCTTTGCAATTCATTCAGCTGTTCTCGCAGATCATCCAAGTCTCCCAACGGAATTCGTCTTGACCTTTCACGAAACGGCTTGTCCTCTTGTAATCGAATGCGGTGCTCAGTACTTTTAGCTAGGCCCACGTCGAACTCATCTTTCGAGAACAAGTCTCTCCACTTCAGAACTTGGGACTGAAGACGTTTCTTCCATTCAGGTGAAATGGGAGCATCCTTGGGGTAGAATCTTTCATCTGGAATCTCTTTATCCACTCCCCCTCCTAAATCGGTAGAGAGGGCGTAGCGGACGCTACTTGCCCGATAGGCATTCGTGCTTTAAGGACTACTGGAGAATCAGACACATTGCACACGCTGACTGAGACTCTTCCTCGTGTTCTTTTCAAAGCTTTAGTGGAGATTATTTCAGGGATTACTTCTACTCCGGCTTCACTCCCATGTTTAAAATCGGTTTCCAGTACCACATAGGGGCCTGGTTGCGATCCGTTCAACTTGACTGAAGCCCGGAAACTCGTTACTTCTCCTGCTTGCAGAACCTTATCTGTTCCTTCCAATCTCCACAGGCGCCCCACTTCAGCAGGCGCCTTCTGTTCTTCGACCATTCTCTGATAGATTGACGTAACATTGGGTGTACTCCTTTAGTAGAACCTTCTTCCAGCACGATAGGTGTCAGGAGACGTCGTACCAAATCAGTATTCGTCCCCACTATCATGGAACTCCTGTTTGCCCCTGGAGGCCGAGGACACACAATGGCCAATGCATCACAACCCCCGGACTGCCCAATGACTTCGGATCCGATCTCCAACTTCACCTGTAGATACCCGTCATAGGGGAGTTTCTCAGTTCCGATACCCCAGATTTCCAGATCCTTCAATTTCTGTAGAGGAATGTGCTTCAAGTGTTTCTCATAAAAGTCTCGGTAGATCAATGTCACTTGAGCCCCTGAATCCAACAGGGCTTTAGTGTAGACTCCCTCCACTTGGATTGGCACAATAGGAGAAGGACCTATCAGCTGGTCAGGAAACTTGGTGGTGGCACCAGGACACTTAGACCCAGTTTGTTGTACCCTGGCCTTCTTCTTGGCCCGTGTAGGTTTTGGGTGTGCATTGCTTCCCCATGACGTAGTTCCGGATGCTAAGGGAGTGACTCTTTCAGTCATGGCAGGCTCGGCAGTTGGCCAGACTTTGGGCCTTCTCGCCCTCTTAGTCCTGGATTGATTTTTGGAGCGGGTTTCAACCTTCGGGCACCTGGTTTGCTCCCTCACCAGGACCCTCTGGAGTTTCCCGCCTGCAGAGCAGACAACAGTTTCTCCACAGCCTTTAGGAGTTCTTCGATCGGTTTCTTTTCAGTCCTCCTTTGTGGGCATTGAGCCCTGAAATGGCCGATTTCCCCACAGCCAAAACATTTCTTTCTCGTGAGTGTGAGCATATTTCCGTCTTGCGGTTCACTTCGAGATCCCCTGTTCGAGGCTACAGCAACCCCTTCAGTTCTGGTGTCCTTAGCCGACAGCAACGTCATTAACTCCATCATTTGCAACATCTGAGTTTTTAAAGCCAGCACTTCAGTCTGTATGTCTGCTGCACAGAGAGTTCCTATTTCTGTGGTGAAAACTGTGTGCGAAGCATTTGCAACCTTTTTAGCCTTAATCAAGGCCTCTTCTTCTCGGATAGCTTTGATCAGTTTGGAATAGGTCGGTCTCGTGTTTTGGTATCTAGTCTGAAATTTCAACATTATGGGATCCAGTGGGAGTGCTCCTTTGAAAATTTGATCCATCAAAGCTTTGCTTGCATGACTCGGTTCCATGCCCCCTTTAAGAATGACCTGATGGATGATTTTATCCAGCCGCCAGACATATGTGGACAATTCTTCTCCTTCCTTTTGATAGGTGTGAGAGAACTTGTGGATAAGCTCGGCACAATCCTCCACTCCCCCGAAATTTTCTTGTAAAGCTTCTAGATACTCCGCAGCAGTGCAGCCGGGCTTGTCCCTTTTTAGATTTCGAATGACATCTGAAGCAGGACCTCTTAGGCTCTCGATCAACCTTTGTCTCTTCACGGTGTCAGCAACTTCCCATTCTTCCACTGCTTGCACTGCCTGATCTATCCAAGTCTCAAAGTCCTCTTCTCCAGTTGGCACAGGGACCTTACCAGAATAAAACCGTAACTTGCGATATCCATAATTTGGAGACGCAGCAGAGTTTTTTGGCTAGTGTTTCCACCAGTTTCCCCATAGTGGTGAAAAATATAGCAGGAGGGAACCCTGTAGTTGGGGTAACATCGGGAACATTCGCGTGATCACCACGTGGCGTACTTGGCTGGACCAGTCGAACTTCCACATCGTCGGTCAGCTTCACACTCGCGCCATGAAAACACACTGGAACACCCTTTCTCCATTTAAAAAGAACATACGTGCGAGGGGTATCTGATTATCTGGTGTCAACGCGGCCACGGCCTGGCGAATCTGATCTTCGGCCCAAGTGTCTGCAGGAATATCCATAACTATACATAATTCTATCTGACTACTGTGCTCTTCACACCATTTGGCAGCAGTGTCTGGATCCATATTTAACCCTTTAAATGCGGTTTTTCCAGAGACTGGATCCCGGACGAGCCCCCACGTGTAGCGCTCACTCCCGGAGGAGCCGCTGAAATTGAACCTCGGGTCAGTCTCCCCGCACTAGGGAATAAATATACTCCAGCACCGTTGTGGATTTTATAAATTATATAGTTTACTAGAATAAATGGCATATAATGAATAACACGGTGTTCATAGATATATTTACAGTACTTCGTAATGCGGGAAACGCGCAGCGGAAAAGAAATACGATACTTCGTAATTCGAGGAACGCGCAGCAGAAAAGAAATACAATGCTTCGTAATTCGAGAAACGCGCAGCGGAAAAGAGAAAATACAAGGTTTCGTAATTCGAGAAACGCGCAGCGGAAAAGAAATGGAGAAAATATCTTTAACCCCTTTGTGATTGGGGAGTGAGTCCCGCACAGGTTATGTCCCGGAATGTAAGTGTGTGTGTGTGTTGTGGTACCCGGGTACACTATTCAACTGGCCAGTGAATTGCTTAAGAGGTATCTTCGACTAGTCAAGTTGGGGCCCTGTGGGTTTTGGAAACAAACAGCAGCGTGCTTTCTTGGTTTTACAATGGCCTAGAAGGCCTCTCACCCATCCGCCAGATACTTGAGGCTCTGCTGGACTCAGGATGTCTCTCCGCTCGATATTGACTGGGCTCTCTTGGCTTCTGGATCCGCTGTCTGGCTTTCTGCTCCTGCCGCGACTTGTCCAGCTTACCGCCTGCTCTCCCAGTCCGATCAACCTGCGGTACTCCTTACTCGGGGTCTTCTGGATTTCTCAATAGCAGCTTGGGTAATCTGGTGAATCACTGGGTCTCCCTTTGGTAAGGCTGAGTAACCCGATCTGGAACTCCGTTAGGCCGCACCTGCGCTCCGGCCTGGACACTCTTCTGTTCTGCAGCACTGTGTCTTGCATCTCTCACTCCCTGGCACGCTCTGCCAGCTCTCTCCACGAGGGTCAGGATGTAAGGGTCCTGTGTCCCACCCACTTCCTGTGTCCATTCCCAAAGCATGCCAGGAAATGTAGTCCCAATGTAATATTCAGTGTCTCACATTGCGCTTGTCTCCCTCCGGTGGCCAAAAATAGGTACTGCCACAATAAGGATTTAAACACAGCGCTACACGGACATAAGATGGAAACAAGAGGTGTAGAGGGCCCTGCTCATAGGAGTTTACAGTCTAGAGGGATTGGGGTTGACAAGAGGAATTTCACTAGATAGCAGGATCATTAGTGCCAGTGGTTTGGGAATGGTGGGGCCATAGAAGCAGCTTCAATCATGTGTGAATAGATGAGCAGAGGGATGAGTTGCATCAGTGATGTGGTATGCTAATCTGAAAAGATGGGTTTTGAGGGATTTCTTGAAGACCTGAAGGTCAGTGGAGCGTTTGATAGGGCAAGGCAAGTCATTCCACAAGACTGGTGCTGCCCTTGAGAAGTCTTGGAGGCGAGAGTTGGCCATGCGTGTGTAAACCGATGACAGGTGGAGATCACCTGCTGAACGGAGTTGTCTAGATGGGACGTGCTTGTGGAGTAACGAAGACATGTAGGGAGGGGTTGAGTTATCGATTGATTTGAACGTGAGCGTCAGTATTTTAAACTGTATCCTGAAACGTACAGGAAGCCAATGGAGGGACCGGCAGTGTGTGTTAGTATGCGAGGTGCGTTTAGTGAGAAAAATAAGCCTTGCCCCTGCATTCATTACAGATTGCAAAGGGGCAATTCGGTAGTTGGGGAGGCCAATAAGGAGCGAGTTGCAGTAGTCAGGTCGTGAAATGACAAGAGCATGAACCAGCACTTTTGCGGTATCTTGTGTCAGAAAGGGGCGGACACGGGCAATGTTTTTGCGTTGAAAATAACAGGATTGGTCACTGTCTGGATGTGGGAAGAGAATGCTAGGTATGTCATGGAGCTGATGTAACGCTCCATGCTTCAAACCCCTAGAGACTTTATGTTCAATTGTATCGTGTGATTTTAAATATATTTTACATCGTTTGGTTTTAGTTTAAATTAGTTTAATGTAAAATGGCGTAACTTCAGTTTTAAATATACTTATATTTCTTTAGGTAAAAATGAGTTTTTTATTAAAGATACTACCTGCAGCGAGTGCAATGCTTTCTTTCGTATAGATTGTAAAATAGGTTGAGTAATTTGTGATTAGGCAAAAGGGTTTTTCTCTTTGTTCATCTGTTATCTGTTTACATGTCTCAGAGGTTGGGAGTCACCATTGTCTCAGCCAAAACCTAACTGATCTCCTTTACAATAGATTATGCAAATATTGTGTGAGCTAAAGGCTAAAGAATGTAAAGAATGTTTATTGTAAATATCTATCTGACATAACGTAATTAGCATTTTAGTAGGACGATGTGTGTCATTTATGCAAATTATGGCTGTTGGATTTAAGCATAAATGGTGGCGTTTTTGTTCATTAAAAGTCAGAACTCTCAGAGACTGAGACAGAGAGAGAATCCTGTTTTAAAGCATACAGCCGTGTCTGGTGTTTTATTTCAGCGATGCTACACTATTCACTCAACCTCAGAAGGCACCAAGCGGCCTTCTGGAAATTCCTAATGGCTCCAGGGCAGAGAAACAGAAGCAGGTGGGTCAAGCTGCTCGAGGCGCTGAGGACAGCGCTCCCAGTAGCCGGGCTGATCGCAACGAAGGGGTGTCTGGAGAGTCAGCACAGACGGAAGAGAACGGTTCCGTCACAAGGTCAGAGTCAAAAGTGACACCAAGGCAGCGAGCTTGGGGTGTTGGGCTAATGGGTGTTCCATTTACTCGTAGAGAGATAGGTGATATTGGGTTCTTCTTGGAGGGAGGAATGACGAGAATTTCAGTTTTGGCAAGATTGAATTTAAGGAAGCCATCCAATTTGAGACAGCGGAGAGACAGTCAGTGACTCGATCCAGGAGACCTGGAGAGAGATCAGGGGAGGAGAGGTAAATTTGAGTGTCATCAGCGTAAAGGTTGTACTGGAATCCAAAGAAGCTGATCAGTTTTACTAGAGAAGCAGTGTAGATTGAAAAAGGTAGATGGCCCAGTACTGAACCTTGGGGCACCCCAACAGAGAAAGGCTGCCGGGAGGAAGTACTTCCAGCAAATGAGACACTAAACGATCGTTGGGACAGGTAGGAAGTGAACCATGAAAGAACAGAACCTTGCCTATATCACTAAGAATTTGAAGGGGGATTGAGTAGTCAACTGTATCAAAGGCGGCAGAGAGGTCAAGAAGGATCAGCAGTGAGTAGCAGCCATTGGATTTAGCACAGATGCAAGGTTATTGGTCAGTTTCGCAAGAGCTGTTTCTGTTGAGTGCAGTGAGGGAAAGTCAGATTGCAGAGGGTCAAGGAGAGAGTGGGTGTTGAGGTAGTCAATCAGACGAGCATACACAAGCTTTTCGAGGAGGTTGGAGGCAAAAGGGAGCAGAGAAACGGGGCGGTAGTTGGAGGGAGCAGTCGGATCCAGAGATGCTTTTTTAGGATTGGGACTATTGTGACATGTTTGAGGGGAGCAGAGGTTAAAGACAGATTAAAGGTATGGGTCAAGGATGGTATGAGAGAAACAGAAAGTGTTTTGGCAAGATGTGAGGGAACGGGGTCGAGGGGGCAGGTAGTGGGATGAGAGGATCGTAGTAGTTTAAGGACTTCTTGTTCAGTAGCTGAAGGGAACAAGTTAAACATGTGAGGATAGACATGGTAAGCATCTTCCTGCATGGGTGAAGATGGCATTGTGAAGATTTCAGTTCTTATCTGTTTTTTGCTGTGAAAAAGCATGCTAGGTCTTTGGCTTTGAGGTCAGTGTGAGGAACAGCCACAGCAGGACAGAGAAGGGAGTTGAAGGTGGTGAACAGGCGTTTTGGGAGTGGGCGTGTATGAGGGCGGTAAAATATGACTGCTTGGCTAGGAAGAGCGCAGAGCTGTAGGACTGGAGCATAAATTTATAGTGAAGAAAGTCGGAGTGGGAGCGGGTCTTTCTCCAATAGCGTTCAGCAGTTCTAGAACATCTTTGGAGATGCTGGGTTTTTGTGCCAGGGATGAAAGTTGGCAGTGGTATTGCTCATTTTATACTTGACAAATGCTTTGGCACTAAAAATATTTATATATTTTTTTTATTCTAGATTTTACCTGTTCACGTTTGGTATCAATGCAAAGGCCAGACTCTGACCTGTCCAATGACGCCACACTTTACCTTGTGAGATGTAAAAATTAGTGACGCAGGGGTCCAAAGTCCCTCGCACTGCTGTTGGGTGCAGTACGGTGGTTTAGGTTTTTGATGTAACAATCCGTAGCAATCGATTGTGCCATCACCTCCACACTTGTTAGTGACATGAGAAATGTGATGGTTAGTTAGTGCAACATCAGTGTTCCCTTTATAATTGAAAAGTGAAAAATATTGCTGTGTTAGAAAGAAAAAATAAAGAAATATTTTATTTTTCTTACTTAAAACCTGGTCATGTTTGATATCATTTGAAAGGCCATGCTCTGGCCTTTCCAGTGATACCTCACATGACCCTGTAGCTGCTGTGTAGCTGCTATGTAGTTGGCGATACAGGGATCGACATGCAGACATGGATATCCTTTCTCTGGGCCTATTCTGAAGCATGGGCCTGGAGCTGCTGCTCCATCAGCCCCTATGTTAATCTGGCTCTGGGAGCAGAGGTACAATGCGAGTGAGAGATATAGGGCAGATTTACTCTAACATCTTATATCTTGGACCATAATGCCAATATTCCAGCCCACCATGCTTCAGATAGTTTTCAGAAATTTTGGATTGCAGTGTTACAACGACATCCTATAAGGGCTTTCTATATTGAACCATGCTGGACCATTGTTACTTTTTTGGCTAAGATTTAAATCTTACAGTCTGGCATAAAAAAGTGTAAACTTCATACAGTCTGCCTTGTCTATTTTATAAGATCACATTGGGTTTACATCATACAGTCTGGCATCACATCATCTTAAAGGATTAAAACAAATTGTACAGTGTGTGCCAGGTTTCAGACTCATTAGCATCCACAGTGTGAGCGAGATGGAGCAGGACATACACAACATTTTTGAGATGTAACTGCCTGATCATTGCACAGGAAACCTTTACTGTTGAGGAGGAAGTTTCTGTAGGCTCCATTATTTATAATACAGTTGTGCTCATATGTTTACATACCCTGGCAAAATTTATGATTTCATGGACACTATTCAGAGAATATGAATGATAACACAAAAACATTTCTTTCACTCATGATTCATGTTTGGCTGAAGCCATTTATTATCAATCAAGTGTATTTACTCTTTTTAAATCATAATGACAACAGAAACAACCCAAATGACCCTGATCGAAAGTTTACATACACTGGGGATCTTGACCTCATAACATGCACACAAGTTGACACAAACGGGTTTGAATGCCTATTAAAGGTAACCATCCTCACCTGTGATCTTTTTGCTTGTAATTAGTGTGTGTGTATAAAAGGTCAGTGAGTTTCTGGACTCCTGACAGACCATTGCATCTTTCATCCAGTGCTGCACTGACGTTTCTGGATTCTGAGCCATGGGGAAAGGAAAAGAATTGTCAAAGGATCTGCGGGAAAAGGTAGTTGAACTGTATAAAACAGGAAAGGGATATAAAAAGATATCCAAAGAATTGAGAATGCCAATCAGCAGTGTTCAAATTCTAAATCAAATTAAAATCAAATGGCACGCTGACCACAGTCACTTCTCTCAAATATCTAGTTATGTGGTTAGACCCAAATCTATCCTTTGGACACCTTTCCAACCTGGTGTTTAAGAGCTTTTCTGGGAAGCTGCCACCCTATCTGAATAGACTGCTTCCTCCAGCAGTTCCCTCATCCTATAACCTCCGATCCAGGACCAGCACTTTACTTGCAATACCACAATACAAAAAGAAAGTGGCTCGGTCCTCATTTTCCTACAGAGCACCGCAGTTATGGAATAACCTCCCAGACGCCATCAAATCTTCCCCCAGTCTAAAGTCACTCGAGCTCCCTATTAACATACCTCAATACAGAATGCACCTGTGAACATGTAACATAATGACTATTTCCTACATATTTATTTTCTGTTAATCTGTATATTTGTGGTTTGTAACAACTGGAACATTTTAATGTTCTTGAACCCAAGACATATTTGAAAACGAGAGAAATCTCAATGTGTCCTTCCTGGTAAAATCCTTTATAAATAAATAAATAAAAATAAATAAATTAAGAAGTGGAAACCAAACCACAGTCAGGTAGACCGACTAAAATTTCAGTCACAACTGCCAGGAAAATTGTTTGGGATGCAAAGAAAAACCCACAGATAACTTCAGGTAAAATACAGGACTCTCTGAAACCATGTGGTGTGGCTGTTTCAAGATGCACAATAAGGAGGCACTTGAAGAAAGATGGGCTGCATGGTCGAGTCGCCAGAAGAAAGCCATTACTACACAAATGCCACAAAGTATCCCACTTACAATACGCCAAACAGCACAGAGACAAGCTTCAAACACTATGGCACAAAGTCATTTGGAGTGATGAGACCAAAATTGAACTTTTTGGTCATGATCATAAATGCTACATTTGGAGAGGAGACAACAAGGCCTATGATGCACCCCACACTATTCCTACAGTGAAACACGGAGGTGGATCGCTGATGTTTTGGGGATGTGTGAGCTACAAATGCACAGGAAATTTGGCCAAAATTGGTGCCAGGATGTATGCAGTATGTTATCAAAAAATACTGGAGGAAAATTTGTATTCATCAGCCCAGAAGCTGCGCATGGGAGGTACTTGGACATTCCAACATGACAATGATCCAAAACACAAGGCCAAGTCGACTTGCCCTTGGCTACAGCAGCATAAAGTGAAGGTTCTGGAGTGGCCATCTCAGTCTCCTGACCTCTATGTCATTGAGCCACTCTGAAACAAGCAGTTCATGCAAGACAGCCCAAGAATTTACAGGAACTGGAGACTTTTTTCCATGAAGAATGGGCAGCTTTACCATCTGAGCAGATAAAGAGCCCCATCCACAAATACCACTAAAGACTTCAATTGATGTTAAAGGGGGCAATACATGGTATTAAGTACTGGGGTATGTAAACTTATGATCACGGTCATCCTCTAGATTGTGAGTTCCTACGGGAATAGGGCCTCATCCCCTCTTGTACTGTTTGTCAAATGTTGTTCAATGTATTGTAACCCTGTCTATACTGTGCCTATTGTACAGCGCTGCGGAATATGCTGGCGCTTTATAAATAAAGAATAATAATAATAATTTGGTTAGTTTCTGTTGTCATTATGATTTAAAAAGAGTAAACACACTTGATTGATGATTAATGGCTTCATGTGTTTGTGTTATCATTCATATTCTCTGAATAATGGCCAAGAAATCATAAATTCTGCCAGGCTATGTAAACTTATGAGCATAACTGTATAATACCTGTATAAATGTAGTAATACCTTGGATTACGAGCATAATTGGTTCCCGGAAGCTTGCTTGTAATCCAAGGCGCTCTTATATCAAAGCGAATTTCTCCATAAGAAATAATGGAAACTCTGACGATTGGTTCCACAACCATTTATTAATGTGAAAATTATTACAGGAATACAAAATACTGTACAGTATAAACTAAAAATAAAACCAATTAACCTGCACATTACCTTTGAGAAGAATTGTGGCTGGTGGGAGGGAGAGAGAGGAGAGGATTTTTATTGTGCAGGACATTGATCAATAACGGGATCACTATCTGTTGTGAGGGTTTCAGCACGTCCGGTGTAATGTGCGATACTATTACACACATTACACCGTGTGGCCCTCCCCGTCAAACTGCGGCGGACGGAGGGAGGAAAGGTGACCATGGCCACAGTTGTGACGTGACGCTCGGCAGACAAAGCGTATGTACTTTGAAATCGCTTGTAAACCAAGTCATTGCTTGTAAACCAAGTCAAAAATTTTTCAAAATTGTTGCTCTTCTTGCAAAACGCTCTCAAACCAAGTTACTCTCAATCCAAGGTTTTATATAATTTTATATTACATTTGGTGATTTCTACCATGTTCTGTCAGCACAACTTAAACAATTTATTGCACAATGTATCTAAAAATATGTACCTGTAAATTCTTCCAATGATGTCTTTTTTTGTTTTCTACACTTCATAAGTACCTTTATGGAAGTTTTACTGCAGTTAATTTAATTCACGCAGTATAACTTTCTGTTTCTCATCAGCATATAGTTATCAGACTAGGTACTGATTGTACTTTTCCTCTTTTGTATTGCAAAACTCTTCTATTGTGTTGCAAATATGAAAATGCTCCTTCTCTATAATATGGGAGAGCGCTCCACATACAGAGTTAAGTATGAACGTAAAAATTGCTTCTAAACTTGGAAAGACTCCTCACTTAGGCTGGGGTCAGACCAGCGCATTTTTAACGTGCGTTCTGGTGCACTTAATCACGGCCGCACTAGCAGCAAATGACGGGCAATGACAGCCAATATACGACGTACGGTCGCACGAACGTCCGGCCGCGCAACGAAAATGGAAAATGAACGCATTTTTTCGAGAACGCAGAACCTCTAGTACGGACGTACAGAGTGCGCTGCGCCCGCTAGCGGCGTGTGTGTGTGATTTGGAGACGTCAGACCCTGCTCGTGTCCGGCCAACATAACGTCCAGACGCAAAAAGTTTCCTGGTTTGGATTCATAAAACATCACGCACGAAAATGCGCATCATATGACCGTTTTCGCATATTCCGTGAAAAAATACATCAATGCGTTCGGACGCACTTTTTTACGTTCGCGTGTAAAAATGCTTTCGTTTGACCCTAGCCTAACATGGATAGCTGCCTGTAGACGATTTTGAATGTAACTAAGGTGTTGGGACTTTTATGAAATCTGACCCATCTGAGGTCATTTTAGGCATGCTCAGTGTGCTCCCCTAAGGGATTTATGATGTCACCTGTTCACCCTGAAGCAGGACAAGTGCAGCGTGCTTCTCCAAAGAAGAGGCAAGCAAATTGCCTTCTCATCTAGGGAAAAAAGAAAGAGAAAAGATTTTCTTTTTAGATGTATTTTACTATTAACATAGAAACCCAGTTGCCAGCTTCTTGACAGTCACACTAGTTGGTTTTGAAGATGAGAGAGGGTACAGAATACTCAAATTGAGAGCAAGCCTTTGAAATTCGAATGTATAAATCCTAGGACATTAACAATAGTTTACCATCTCTGGGATCAGGCACACAGATGATGCTGTGTGTAATAAATAAAACACTTTTTTTTGCATGCTATATATTGTGCTCCTTTCATCTGCCTCCTTCAGAATCCACCGTATGTAGGGGAGATTTTATCCTGTGTTTTATTTTATGTTATTTTTATCATCGCCACCTATGTTTGGTGATATTTTATTGAATTCCAATAAATTCATTTTTTAAGTCATTCGACTTAATTATTCTCTCCCCTACATACGGTGGATTCTGAAGGAGCAGATGAAAGGAGCACAATTTGGGAGCCCTGTGTAACTTTTGAGAGGTGTCTCCCGGTTTAAGACCACTCTGGAGCGGTCCACTCTTTGAAGATCCCCGCGGTCACCCCAAAGAGGATAAGGTACCTATCGGAGAAAAGCCCTGATAACCCTATGACATCCTGAGGGCAGTGGTGTATTTAGGTTTTGTGCTGCCCTAGGCCTGACTAAACTCGTGCACCCCCTAATTTAAATTTGACACACCCCTTCCTGTCAATGGCACACCTCTTCCTGGTTAATCCCCACCCTTCCTCTTTAAGCTCCACCTTTTCCTCTTAGAGTTCCGCCTTTTCCTCTCTTTATATTAAAAGTGGATACCAAGTGCCTACTTGTATATTTTGTATACCATTTCAAATGTACTGTACTTATTGCGATAAATAAAATTATGAAATGTATAAATTTAAGCATTTTTACAAAGAACAGCCACGCATGTCAAGTATACTGGATCACAGCCGCTCTAATTGGTTGAACAATAAAATCCACAGAAACCTGCACTGCATATGAGTGTATCACAGAGCTGCACAGCAATAAAACCCACAGAAATGGGCACTGTGTATGAGCATATCAGAACTGACGCAACCATCAATCACTCTCACCTTACAGTCCTCTCCTCCTGTTTCCAACCCCAACCCTCCCAGATTGTGAGTTCCTACGGGAATAGGGCCCTCATCTCCTCCTGTACTGTTTGTCAAATGTTGTTCAATGTATTGTAACCCTGTCTATACTGTGCTTATTGTACAGTGCTGCGGAATATGCTGGTGCTTTATAAATAAAGAATAATAATAAAATAATAATAACTGCACAGCAATAAAACTCACAGTAATGTGCAGTGTGTATGAGCGTATCCCAGAGCTCCAGGGCAATAAAACTAACAGTAATATGCAGTGTGTATCACAGAATCCACAGCAATAAAACTCCCAGCAATGCAATGTGCGGTATGTGTGTCAGCGTATCAAAATCCACAGCAATAAAACTCCCAGCAATGCAAAGTGCGGTGTGTATGAGTGCATCAGAATCCACTGCAATAAGACTTTCAGCAAACTGAGTGAATATGAGCACACAGCAATTATTTATTCTATATTTACTGGCCTCCGTCTGCGGTAGGGCTGTGTGCAGAGTCAGCAGGGACTGTGTACAGACTCAGGAGGAGGTCCCTCCAGGCCACGTTAGGATCGCGGCTGTGCCTGTGCGTGGAGCCATCTTGTCAGCAGTGGGGTGCCACTGCCAGAGGGTGCACCGTGGCTTTGATTCCCTTCCGGTGGGTGTTCAGTCCAGAATAGAGTGAGAGTCCGTGTTAATGAAAGGGCGGGCAGCTGCGTGCGTGTCACGTGGTTCAGCCAGTCAGGTGGTACTGAGACTCAGTACCACCTGACTGGCCAGACCGCGTGACCTGCACGCATGCAGCCTCACCAGTAGCCAGGCAGCTCAATGACAAATTTCGATCACTGCAGTGCTGGTTAAGGAAAGGTCCACTTTAAACAGCAGTAAGCAGACAGGGCTTCATATTCTGCTGATAACCCCCCCCCCCTTTACCTGCCATTTACTGTCATCTTCTCTCTCTGCACACAAATCACATCCCCCTCCCCTTTCCTAGAGCTGCTGCGGGGCAGGGGAGGAGCTATGGAGGGAGGAGAGGGGGATTTTTATTCTATTCGATTTTATTCCGTATGCAAACGCCCTGCTCCGCTGCTCGTTGTTTGAGAACACAGCTCTCAGTGGCACCTCCTAGTACCCCCTAATGACACTCAAATAATCACTGGTACCTGGGGCGGCCCGCCCTCCGCCACTCCCCTAAGTACACCACTGCTCTGTGATATGCTCTCACACAAGTTTGGCGAACTGCCAGCAAGTACGGTGCTGTTTGAAGGCATTGCAAATCCCCATAGAGAAGTAATGGTTAATCTATTCAGAGAACACCAAACAGCAAAGAAATGGCAGCGAAATGCCCTGATGTTCGGTGGTTTCAATCAGCAGATTTATTCAGGCAAACCCCATAGGTTTCAATGTTAAAAATATTCCCGTTTTTATGCAATGTCTAATAAACCATTTATTATTTTAATTTACAGTAAAAAGTCTTTGATTTTTTTTTAGTACCTTTTAGTCATTTTTCAGCAAAATTTCCCCCCTTTTTTTTAATAGCGGTTTTTCTTTTTTCTGTAACAGAACTTTTTATTATCAATCATAGGATCTTATATGTAAATTCCAGACATTTTCGTTCAGTAGTTCTTTAGAAAACAGCAGGCCACGGGTTTGCGGTGGCAGCATTCAGCTGCAGGGTGGGGAAATTTTATTCCCCGAAGTGCAGGGAACTACAGAACACCAAAATGTTGGCGTCATTTCGGTGCTCTGTGATGTCAGACCTTTTTAGATATGAAATTTCTATAACGCAGGAATGTTTAAATTTGGGGCCAGGAATTGCGTCACGCAAACAACTTGTCTGCGTCGTTAATATATAACAAGAACAAGAGACAAGCTAAACTCGTTAGTGTTACGCATACAAGAAAGGACATTTAACATTGATCAAAGACGGTCTAATGGACTCTGTTTATTTTATTTATTTGTTACAACAAACAGGGTTTAGATCAAATGGTTTAAAAGTAAGGGAACACAATGACAACTAAGATAGATATCTCAGTATTGTGTTTATTTCGTCAGATCGAAACTCTGAAAGCCACGTAAACATGGAACAATAGGTTGCCCAATAAAGAAAAAAAAAACAAAGAAGGTTAAATGGCTTGGGTAAACCAGCTTGTAATGCTATGCTATTCGGCAATATGTACTATATGGTATGAGAATATTTATTAGTTAGAACTGATAATTTTAGCATCTTATAAAAACAGAGGCCCTACCACATTTAGTTGATCATCACAAATGTCTGGTGTACTAACCCGCATGAAGCCGATTAAGTCGGGTAACGTGTGACTGTTAAAAACGATACCACGAATGAATGATTGTATGTCCCCTCACATACACATCCCTGTGGATATAAGTAAAGCGGGATGAGATGCACACACGCCGTGGCGAAGTATGCCGGCGATGTCACAATAGAAATAAATTTTAATTTGTTAATAAAATCTATGGAGTCCCGGGATATAGGAATAAAACGACCCCAAACCAGTAAAAGATTGGCCAAGCCCATAAATTAATTCCTGCAGAAGGTTGATGGTTGATCTGAGAGCGCCATCTGCTGGCCAGGTAACATAACACCTGGACAGACCCCTGGAGTTGATGAATATATATCCTCCAATCAAATGAGGCCACATGGTGATGGGCTAGATCTAAAACTGGGCGGAAGACCACTATATAGAGGGGACACTCCAGAGCAAAGAAAAAGAGAGACACACTGAGAAAAGCTTGGGGAGAGACCTGAGGGACGCTTGGAGGGAAGTGAGGCAATCACCATCGGCCGCCCCTTTAAGACCGACCACACCCTAATCTTCCACCACTCTATCTTCACTAACCAGATGGTAAAGTATACCTGAATAATATGATATCTATTTTCTAATTGCATAGTCCTGACTTTAGATGTCCATCACAAACTAAAGGAATATAAATGAATTATTTTGCTGTTTGAGCCTAATAATCAGTAGAATAGAAATTCTGCCTTTACAGTTCACTGCAGAGGACTGCTAAGGGAGAAACCTATTACCGGCTGCATACTTGAGCCATAATTTAGTGAAATTATTTACCGTATTTTTCGCTCCATAAGACGCACCTGACCATAAGACGCACCTAGTTTTTAGAGGAGGAAAACCGGAAAATAAATATTCTGAATGAAATAGTGTAAAAATGGATATTGCCCCAGCTCGTGGATATGCCTTAGCTCACACATGGATTTGCCCCAGCCAGCTCACACATGGATTTGCCCCAGCCAGCTCTCACATTGATTTGCCCCAGCCAGCTCACACATGGATTTGCCCCAGCCAGCTCTCACATGGATTTGCCCCAGCCAGCTCTCACATGGATTTGCCCCAGCCAGCTCACACATGGATTTGCCCCATCAGCTCACACATGGATTTGCCCCATCAGCTCTCACATGGATTTGCCCCAGCCAGCTCTCACATGGATTTGCCCCAGCCAGCTCTCACATGGATTTGCCCCAGCCAGTTCACACATGGATTTGCCCCATCAGCTCTCACATGGATTTGCCCCAGCCAGCTCTCACATGGATTTGCCCCAGCCAGCTCTCACATGGATTTGCCCCAGCCAGCTCACACATGGATTTGCCCCAGCCAGCTCACACATGGATTTGCCCCAGCCAGCTCACACATGGATTTGCCCCATCAGCTCACACATGGATTTGCCCCATCAGCTCACACATGGATTTGCCCCAGCCAGCTCTCACATGGATTTGCCCCATCAGCTCACACATGGATTTGCCCCATCAGCTCACACATGGATTTGCCCCATCAGCTCTCACATGGATTTGCCCCATCAGCTCTCACATGGATTTGCCCCATCAGCTCTCACATGGATTTGCCCCAGCCAGCTCACACATGGATTTGCCCCAGCCAGCTCACACATGGATTTGCCCCAGCCAGCTCACACATTGATAATGCCCCAGCTCACATATGGATATGGCCCAGCAGCTCGTGGATGTGCCTCCGCTCACCTGCCGCCGCCGCGTTCGTCTCCCTCTGAGCATGCGTCTGGCGGCAGGAAGCTTGGGCACTCGCCTGGGGGAGCCACGTGACCGCGATCTCGGGAGATCGCGGTCACGTGGCTCCCCCAGGCTAGTGCCCAAGCTTCCTGCCGCCGGACGCATGCTCAGAGGGAGACGAACGCGGCGGCGGCAGGTGAGCGGAGGCACATCCACGAGCTGCTGGGCCATATTCGCTCCATAAGACGCACCCACTTTTTCCCCCACTTTTTGGGGGGAAAAAAGTGCGTCTTATGGAGCGAAAAATACGGTATATTCCAAGAATACTGTTTGTGGACATCTAAAGATCAATTATATACCTATAGTGAGATACGCTGGGACCGTGAAATAGCTTTTATATGTCAAGTACTGTCCGCCCCATTCGTAACCTAGCATAACTCCTTCCATATCCATCTTGCAGCCCTTCCGAATGAATGCATGCACTGTAAGTCATTAAGAAGCGTTAGGTTAACGTATATCGAATGAAGTGCTGTGATTGATCTGTGGAAGAGATAGTCTCCCTATCGAGTGTGTTATGTATCTCCCTGAAGGAAGTTGCATTTAGTGAATAGGCCCCCACAATAATAAATTGTGCTGCAGGTGATGCCCAGTAACTGAGTGTTTATCTTAGCCAGGTGGAGGATTGGTTTATAATGGGAAAGGTTTAAGTGAATAGAATAGAGTTTGGTGTTTAAGAATTGAGGCGTGTATATCTGTGGTGCGGTCTATAAACCTAAAATATCTGTTCATTAGATTATTACGTGTCGCAGTATCGCTACTAATCACAATCTATAATCACTTGTAAATTGTAGTTTGCTAATCCGTTGATAACATACGATTGTATGAAACTTGACGTGTGAATAAATTTTGGTTTGAATTGATTTACCGTTACGCAGTCTCATATCTTTATTGATTTTATTGTGTTTAAAAATATCTAGAGAGCATCAAAAGAACTCGGGATAACGCGCCATATATTTGTTAAGACGTATATTCATTGATTGGTTATTAATCCCTATCTTAGGGGTTAAATACCAATTTATACCGCTGGTATTGGAGGCACTGTCAATAATATATATATATCTATGTATATCAACAATAAGAAAAATATGCGTCATAATTAATATATCCCTGACCTATTAAAGAAGTCAATAATCTCTAACAGTGAGTAACCCATTTAGTGATGAGGTTTTCTGCTGCCCCCTGGCCTTGCCTACCCAGGACATACTTGAAAATTAGTGAAATCTCAATGTATCCTTCCTGGCAAAATACTTTGCAAAAGTAAAACAAAAAAAGTTTTTTTTTAGGGGTGGGGCCACCAGTGCGGGTTGCCGCCCCCTGGAAAGTGCCGCCCTAGGCCTAGGCCTTGTTGGCCTAGGCCAAAATACCCCACTGCCTGAGGGACGGAGCTGCCGAGAGGAGTGCCTTCCAACGGGGTAAGGTCTGGCTGGAAATATTGCTGAACCTGTCAACATCGGCTCAATATAGCGGGACCTCTGTGGAGACATCAGCACATACTATCTTTCCGTTTTTTTCCTGAGTCTGCAGATATCTGCCCAGGTAAACCACAGGACTTCTGCGAGTAATATATAGACCTTACTCCTACTGCAGGTACAATAAGATTGTCTGATATTTGATATGTGAATTAACCACAGTTGGCAAGACTGATTATCCGTGATATATAACGAACTATTGGAATAGACTGCTACTAAACAGCTGATATTTGGACTAACCACGTATGCTTGGACAGACTACAGTGGTCTGATAGTCTCTATCTAAAGATCAGGTATACAGACTGCTCTGTAATTTACCACTTCAATTGAAGTTTGGGAGCACCCTCCTCCAACTCCATTTGTATTTCTATATTTGTTTTTTTTGGGTAGTTGGACAGATTGCCTGGAGGAGTGAATTGGCAGCACCCCACTACTATAACCTTCTTTTCCATCAGCGCTAACCATCACACACTCTAAATTGGTTATAGCACCTAAAACACCTAAGAACTAGGCATTGTCATAGATGATGCTTATATCAAACATAAATAGAGGATGTGGAATGTATATAAAGTATACAAGGAATTTACAAAAAAAAACATACATAGTGCAATTATGTGGAGGGTCGTGAGAAATGCATATATGGAATCGTTCTTCAAAACAGTAAGACTAGAGGCTGCAGAGTCAGAAAAAAAATGTCAAATATCCAGATTTGTCCTATTAACGTTTTTGTGGGGTATTATGCTTTAACTTGCATTAGGACACCTCAGACACACTTATGCTGTAAGCCCTACTATTGCTGTACCATTGACCAACCTTTCATGGAAGCAGGGCCAGATAAACACAGGGTCTGTTTGAGCTGCAGCTTCAGGCCGGTACCCCAAAACGGGCCCTTTGAGAAGTTTATCTGCACCAATGGTCACTGGCAAAATGAGAATAAGAGGGATGGGAAAGTGTCACAATGGGAGAGGAAAGGAGTGGAGCAGAGAAACAATGATAAGTAAGAAGAAAAGTGCAAAGGAATGAGAGAGCTGGGGGCGTTGCAGCAAAGGAACACCAAAAGCAAAATTTTGGGATATTCAAATTTTTGGAATTTGTCAATTCAGATCAACAGGAAATTTTGAACAAGTCCAAATATTTTGGCAGCGTATATATTTTTAGTGCCTACACCTCCTCTATACCTCCCACTATAACACTACTCACCTAATACCCCCTCGTCACGTCCTTCAACCCTCTCCTGCTACAATGCCACTTAAAGCCCCTCTATACCGCTAAATGTTGGTTACAGTTAGGGCTAGGGTTAAGCTTAAAGTTACTTCTAGGGTTGGGTTACTGTCAGGCTTCTTTTAGGATTAGGCTTTCGTTTCGAATTATAGTTCCTGTTTCTGCCTGGGTTAGGGTTATGATTAGGGCTAGTGTTACTTCTAGGGTTGAGTTACTGTTAGGTTTTCTGATTAGGATTAGGGTTATTTCTAGGTTTACAGTTATTGCTTCTGCATGTATTAGAGTTAGTTTTAGAGGTAGAGAAAGGGTTAGGGTTACTTCTAGGGATGGGTCAACTTACTGGTTCTGTTTGTTTTCAGATTAGGGTTACTGTTAAGATTACAGTTACTGTTTCAATTAGTATCCTTGTTAGGGCTTGTATTGCACAAAGATTGCACTTTTTTAAATTAGCAAAATGATTCCAAATTGATCTGAAAACATTTTATTGTTCATAAAGGCATTTCAGCAATTTCGAATTTCAGATGCTCCGGAAATGCCAATATTTCGTTCGAAAATAAATTTGGAGGAAAGGAAACAAATATACCTAAACAACACTGGTATTGTTGTTTCTACGTTGTTTGTCATTGTAAGATGTAACTTTTTGTTTTCAACAGTGGTGAACATCATCACTTTGTGAATAATATTAGACAATAACAAAAAATCCATACTCACCTCTGGTCCCATGTCACAGAGGTTGATGCTATCTGCTACCTTCTCCCACCACAGGCAGATGGACACAGGAAGCAAATTGTTCCAAATGTCTTTCCACTGGCTCTGCTAGTTTACATACATGCAACCTCACAGAAGGCTCTCTACATGGAGTCCTATAGTCTCAGGTGATGGTGTGCGTGTGTAACGATGGGCGCCCACTTGGGCCATCGTGGTGGCGTGGAACAAGGAGTGTAGCCCTTTAGGCAGGTGAGCTGTTGACTTAATACAGGACAGATCAACAATACAGATTCCAGGACAATACAGGAACCAGACTGAGACACAAGGGACAGGAGGCCCAGAAAGAAAACTAAAGGGATCCCTATGCTGGGGATGATTTCTATCTAAGAAACCCTCACAAAGAATAACAGAGCAAGGGGAGCAAGAATGGCAAGGGTTAACAAGAGAGACAGAAATCCTATACTGAAGAGGTCCTTGTATGTTGGCCTCTGAGTATGCTAAACTAAGACAAACAAGATACATGAAACATGAAACATAGGAATGGCCAAAACTAGCAGAAGTTGGCAACTGAACTGGCATACAATAATACAGGGAACAGGCAATAGAGAGATCCAGAGAATACGCTAAGGTCATACACATGAATATCAAGATGCTCGGTACAGGGTACAGGGAAATAGACCAAAGAATAAACCAGAGCCAGAAGTCATACACAGGTGCGGTTCTCAGCCAGGCAAGGTCAGTAACAAGATAAACAGAATTCAGAGTACAGGGAACAAGAAAGAGAATATCCAGAAACATAAGCCAAGAGTCAAAACCAGGAAATAATAGACTTGAAGCTTTTCAGCAACACGGGAATCATGAACCAGGAACCAGACACATGAACCAGAACCACCATAGAACTCCACAAACGGTCAATGAAGCTCTGTGCTGCTGGGATATATATAGGGAGTGGGTCTGTGTGATTGGACCATGTGACCTCAGACCAGAAGATCACAGCAGAACCCCAGAGTGACCCCAGACAGCACAGCCAAACACAAAACAGGGGAAACCAGACAGGAATGCCTCTCACCACCAGGGGGCGCGGCCAAAACCAAGGAAAATGTGACAGCGTGACTCCACATTATCGGTATGAGTTGAGCACTCAATTACTCATAGTAACCCTGGTGATAGTGAGCCACTAATGGTTAACAGCTCGCATCCTATTCTTCCATTAGCAGCTCCCTATTGCCAGCTCAGCAGGCGCAGGGCACAACATTTGCAAACACATACAATATCTAATCATCGAAGCTTCCTTATGATGACAGTTTCTTTCTCAGCAAGTACTTGCCGTTACTGAAAGTGACTGCATTGAAATGTTACACCAGGTCCTGGGAAACAATCCAGAGAGGGTAAAAATACTGTGGCGGCTTCACGACACCAGTATTTAAATATATTTCTGTTTAATCACACATGAGGTGTTTCTGATGCTGAGTAACACCTATATGACCTCATATTCAGTGAGATGACAAATAAAAGAAAAATAGGAAACTCATGCTGTATTTGTATTTGTGACTATATATGCTCATTTCCAATGTATGCTATTTGTACAATGTGAGAAAACTCATTTTCATTTTAGCAGGGTAACCTACATTCATCTCTCTAGCTGCTGGTAAACTATGACTACCATGATCCTCTAAATGGATTTTCATAAAGGTACAAACACATAGCTGAAATTCATCATGTACATATTTACACACTCTATGGGCCAAATTACATTCTTCATCTTCACGAAAATGTTTGCGCCGGCGCAAAAACGCATTAACGTGAGGGGTAAAACCCTTTGCGCCAAATTCCGTATTACATTCTCAGCGCAACAAATGCGTGTAATCATCTACCGCAGTTGAACCTATGCGAACCCTGCGCGAGCTTACTGTACTGCGCGCGTCCTTTACTTAACATTGTGAGCGCAAACGCGAATGTGTGCTGTTACGCTGATGGTATTACAATCTATGCGGAGGAATTAACACATAGCCTTTGGGCGCATAATTTTAGCAACTCCTAAAAGCTGGTGTTAATGGCAAATTCTATCAACCTGGCCAAACCCAAATACACCAGCCCAAAAAAATTGCAGCAAAGTATAGTTACACATTCTACTCATACCAAACCAATAAAATGGAGAAGTTGTGTGTGAATGTATTATTGCTGCAGCATATATGCTCAGATTGATTTTGGCAGGCGCAATTTCTTAACGTGAGATAACTGTGGTTCTTAATTCTGATTGGCTGAATTGCAAGAAAAAAACAGTGCGCACACTGATTTCTGCGCACAACAGTACTGCAAGAGCATTTGTGCACATCCGGTTTACACACGTTATTGCTCGACGGATGAAAAAATGCGCAAGGATTGTAATTCCAGTGGTGATATGCGTGCATAAACGTTTAACGCTTGGCGCAAAAATTCATGCGTTGCGTGTGCGTTTTTGCGTGAAGAATGTAATTTGGCCCTATATATAAGCAGCTCAATGCTATCCATGTTAACATACTTTTTAAGTGGACACTACCACCAAAATTAAAATGTCCTTATTTTGTCTTATTTTATGTTGCTGATATCTTACACGTGCTTTGTTTTTATATTGTATGTTTAGTTAAGAAAATATTTTACTGTGTGTATGTGTCATTGTTTGCATCTATTTTGTAATATTTTATGTTGTGAACTGGCCCCCACTGGATCTTTATAGCACTTAAACCTCACTGTGGGGCATTGGGCACAGAGTGGGCTCTATCAACTGCTTACAGCTAAAATGGGGGACGCTAAGAGGAAAAATTAGCGCTCGCTAATCTCCCTTTAGCATCCCCGTTTTACCTGTAGATTACGGGCAGGCGCTGAGTCCAGCAGCCTGCCCCGTAGCGGCCACTAGCCTCCTGGATGCTCGGGGAAGTGCTAAAGTGCCGTCCTAAACTTCCCCTCCATGAAGGCTTCTGCTGTCGGGTCACATGACCGGCAGGTTCTCTCCTCTCGTGAGATCCTGCAGGTCAGTGGAGTGATCACGAAGGGAGACTGGGGACTTTGTTCCCCAGTCTCACTGTGCTCCCGGCAGCCAGAAGTGACCCATCATCCAAGAATAAACAATAAACAATAAACAATAAACACCAATGCATGCCCATGCTATCACACTGCCTCCACCATGTTTTACAGATGATGTTGTGTGCTTTGGATCATGAGCTGTTCCAAGCCTTCTCAACAACTTTATCTACCCATAATTCTGGTACAGATTAATTTTAGTTTCATCCGTCCAAAGAATGCATTTCCAGAACTGGTCTGGCTTTTCTAGATGTTTTTTAGCAAAGTCTAATCTGGCTTTTCTATTCTTCAGGTTTATGAATGATTTGTACCTTGTGGTGAACCCTCTATATTTGCTCCTGGGAAGTCTTCTCTTGACTGTAGACTTTGACAATGATTCGCCCACCTCCTGGAGAGTGTCCTGCACTTGTCTGGATGTTGTAAATGGGTTTTTCTCTACCATAGAGAGGATCCTGCGATCATCCACCAATGTTGTCTTTCATGGAGGTCCAGTACTTTTTATGTTGCTGAGCTCACCAGTGCATTCTTCTTTCCTCAGATTGTACCAAACTGTTGATTTGTCCACTCCTAATTTTGCTGCTACCTCTCTGATGGATTTGTTTTGTTTTAAAAGCCTTAAAATGGCCTGTTGCACTTGCATGGACCGCTCATTTGAACGCATGACGTAGGTTCACAGCAATAGAATACAAATGCAAATGCCACACTTAGAATCAACTACAGACCTTTTACCTGCTTAATTGATGAAGAAATAATGAAGGAATAGCCCACATCTGGCCATGAAAAAGATTTGATTCAATTGTCCAATTACTTTTGGTCCCTTGAAAAAGGGGGTGACTACTCTTAAGAGCTGTAATTCCTAAATCCTTCCTCCAATTTGAATGCACATACCCTCAAATTAAACCTGAGAGTGTGCACTTTCAGCCCATGTCCATTATATAACTATAGCTTGAATATATTTTGGCAAATACCTGAAAAACCTAAAATTGTGCATGTGTCCAAATATATATGGACCTAACTGAATATTTAAAATCAATATTTATGTCTATATAGTCTATGTACACACACAACTTTGAAAAAGGCCTGTAGTTATGTTTTATTTGAATATTAACATTTTTTTAATTTTTTACCAAGTCCCTGAGAGCGTCCATTAGGATTTGTTGATATATTCATACAAACAAACAAATAAATATAATTGTATATACACACGCACACACTCACATATGTTGGTACAAACACAAATATTTAAATATTCATACATTTTGACACTGCTGACCTGTCCAGCTACCCATGACTTAGCAATGCACTAGTCCTTCCATTTGCTTATCACTATATATAGCTCTTCAAGCTGCAACTCAGGGTGTATTATTTTTAGCGTTTCCGCGTAGCCGTCTTTAAACACTCCTGTCCTTTTTCCTATCCTGTTTACAGATAACAGGTTTCCAAGTCAAAAACATCTGAAGGGGAAATATATACGGTTTCAGGCATTCTCTCTCCCATTTGTTTTGGGATGTGTTTGAAGAGGGGATGGCGGCTAGTCCGGCATTATGTGCACGCCGGTGGCTATGTTACAGCCTGCTCATAATTATTCAGATAGCCCTTTTGTGCAGATGTGAAACATATTGCAGCAGCAAATTAAATTACACTTTCTTCGTCCTGTACAATATCTAATTTAAGGGGGAAGAAGAGGGGGAATAATGGCTCTGGCTTTATTGCATGGGAATGTTTACTGTCTACAGTGGAATTAATCAGGAATAATGCAATCGGTTCCAAGGCTTATTTTATTTGAGGAGAAGAAAAAAAAAAATCTAATCCGTGCCAAAACACAATGCAGAAGTAAGCAAACGATTCGCTTATATACCAAAAAAAACCCAGGAAAATACCTTCCTGAATCTGTTGCATGCTTTAGGCTATTTGGAAATATGGCTTTGCGTACTGAAATGAATAATTTACGTATCATGGAAAAATCCATCTACATCATGTGGAATCTCAATAATATTTCATTTATGCAAAACGAACAACCTTTGGTCTGAGTCACTCCAGCCGCGGCGCTCACCATATTGAAAGAGAAAAAATAATAAAGATTTTTTCTTATTATTATTTTTTTGTAGGGTTTTATTTTTGTAAAAGTTAATTGTATTGTATGTTTATATCTAAATATCTAATTGTGCCTTCTCTACGTGCACAATGTTGACTATACATACATATCTATATATATATATATATATATAGTGTAGATTTGGTAAGCCGTGTTAGTCCAGATGCCAAAATCACGAGTATAGCAGTACGTGGTGATACCTTTTTTATTGAACTAACGTTACATTTAAAAGACGAGCTTTCGAGATTGTAACCTCTCCTCTTCAGGTATTGAAGCTATACTGAGCAAAATCATGGAATAGAACAATAAAGAGCCAAACAGAAGGGGTGGGGTTAGAATGGGTGTCGCAAATATATATATACAGTTGTGTTCAAAATTATTCAACCCCCAATGCTGTAAAGGGTTTTCGGGAATTTAGTGTACATTTGTAATTGTATTCAGAATGAAATCCTACAAGGACTTTTTAAAGAACCATATGCAACTAAAATGACATCAATTGGTTTTGTAATACAGTAGTAAATGTTTCTTTTGTGAATTCTTCATTGACACAATTATTCAACCCCTTAAAGACTACCACTCTGAAGAACAGAGGTTCATTCAAGTGTTTTCAATCAGGTATTGAAAACACCTGTGGATGTCACGGAGCAGCAATAAAGCATAATAAGCACCAATTAGGCAGCTTTAAAATGACTGTGATACTCAGCTCCTTCTAGACATTTACTGGTGTGGTGACAAACATGGTGAAGTCAAGAGAATGGTCCAGGAAGACAAGAGAAGAGGTGATTACTCTTCACAGGAAGGGCAATGGCTATAATAAGATTGCAAAGATGTTAAACATACCAAGAGAGACCATAGGAAGCATCATTCGCAAATTCAAGGCAAAGGGCACTGTTGAAACGCTACCTGGTCGTTGCAGAAAGAAGATGCTGACTTCGACTGCTGTGCGCTACCTGAAGCGTAGAGTGGAGAAAAGTCCCCGTGTGACTGCTGAGAAACTGAGAAAAGATTTGTCAGATGTGGGTACTGAAGTTTCAGCTCAGACAATACGGCGCACACTGCGTAATGAAGGCCTCCATGCCAGAACTCCCAGGCGCACCCCCTTGCTGTCTCCAAAGAATAAGAAGAGTCGACTGCAGTATGCCAAAAGTCATGTGGACAAACCACAGAAGTTTTGGGATAGTGTTCTGTGGACTGATGAAACAAAATTAGAACTGTTTGGGCCCATGGATCAACGCTATGTTTGGAGGAGGAAGAACAAGGCCTATGAAGAAAAGAACACCTTGCCTACTGTGAAGCATGGCGGGGGGGTCAATCATGCTTTGGGGCTGTTTTGCTTCTGCAGGTACAGGGAAGCTTCAGCGTGTGCAAGGTACCATGAATTCTCTTCAGTACCAGGAGATATTGGATGACAATGTGATGCAGTCCGTCACAAACCTGAGGCTTGGGAGACGTTGGACCTTTCAACAGGACAATGATCCCAAGCATACCTCCAAGTCCACTAGAGCATGGTTGCAGATTAAAGGCTGGAACATTTTGGAGTGGCCATCGCAGTCACCTGACTTAAATCCGATTGAGAACCTCTGGTGGGACTTAAAGAAAGCAGTTGCAGTGCGCAAGCCTAAGAATGTGACTGAACTGGAAGCTTTTGCCCATGACGAATGGGCGAAGATACCCGTAGATCGCTGCAAGACACTTGTGTCAAGCTATGCTTCACGTTTAAAAGCTGTTATAACTGTAAAAGGATGTTGTACTAAGTACTAAGATTGAATGTCACTTGGGGGTTGAATAAAACTGATAATGATGTGAGCACAGAAAAGACATTTGTGGTTATTTCATTATAAATGTTATATTTGTCTGACCTACACGTGCCTCTTTGATTTAATTGTAAGCAAGATGACTGAATGATCAAAATCAATGTCAAACTGGCCAAAACACTCAATTTCAGTGGGGGTTGAATAATTTTGAACACAGCTGTATATTGTCTTGTCCAGAGTTCCTTGCTGCATATGGGGAATGTAGCACATAAGCTCTGTGGTGCAGTTCTTTGAATTGCTGTAATGTGTAAATGGCCTCTGCAATAATAAACGTTATTATTTGCAGTGTGAAGGCTTTTTATCTCATTTTTTTCCCTCCACCACAAACTAAATAAGTACTGATTTACCCTATGGGCTAAGAATCAAACTGCAACTGGTCATGCCTAGCTCCTGCTGAAGAGGGACCAATAAACCCGAAACAGCGCTGTCCAGGAGTGGCTTTGACCAAGTGCATAAATCTGATCTCTACTAAAAAAAAAAAAGCCATCTAGTATGGCATGGCATTGATTGAAGGTTTCTGTGTGAAAACAGACCCAGGATGCAAAAAAAATGGGAAATTGCAGGCGTCATTTGCATGTCTTACACAGAGTTCCTTGCTGCATATGGGGAATGTAGCACAGGAGCTCTGTGATGCAGTTCTTTGAATTGCTGTGATGTGTAAATTGCCTCTGCAATAATAAAAATATATGTATGTATATAAAGCTTCTTTCACAGTTATAGCATTGCTATCCGGAACACACCATCTACTTAGGCAAACAAATGCGATAATTTGGCTGTTGCGCGAGAAGGATATATTTAGACACATTTCCATCATTACACTACAGTTAGTATACACACACATATAAATAGATAGATACCAGGACATACTTGAAAATGAGAGAAATCTCAATGTATCCTTCCTGGTAAAATAAGTTTATAATAAATAAATAAGTAAACAGATATATCTTCACATTTTTTTTAGAATATAACTATATATAACTGCTTTATATAAATATCTTTGACTTTCTGGTCTATTACCATGATTGCTATGTGCTAGGCTATGCTTAGCTGGATTCAAATCCTCATAACAAAATCAGTGTTGTGTAATGTTTGTGAGATATTTTCCATAATCGTGGGGATATTTACTTTTGGTGTACACGGGGATGTTAGGCTTTCATCTATAATGCATACAGCTAGTCTAACTAGTGTATATAAATGCTTTCCTCTGTGTAACGTACATAAAGTATTTATATCCACTGCTTTCCTTTCAATCACTGGCTTGCTAGGATTAGAGTTTTTAGAGCACAGTAGAAATGAATATTATTTTAATATTTGGATAATACTGGGCAAAAGGTCTGATTGCAAAGCCAGAAATGATGTATTCACTATATTATTATTATTAATATCGCTTTTCTGCAAATTTCCATTATGGAGAACATGTTCCAACATAATTTATTGTAGTGCTCAAGGGACTTTAATGCGTTGAGTGCCACTGATGTGAAAGTAATTGAATGTCCTGTTAGTGATAGATTGCAATTTAAAGTAGAACGAGGTGGGGGATACTTTAACTTTCCAAAGACTTAATAATTGGGGGGAATGAGGGATAGACTGGATTGTGTACAGAGATGACCACACAGGTACAGAGCCATGCAGCTGGTATCAGATTACTCAATATCTGGTGAGCCTAAACAGCAACATTTGCAGTCATAATACTCCTTGCCAGGATGTGGACAACCTAGGCGGAATGGGATCTTCAGACCTGATGAAGCCCCCCATTACTTGGAATTTTGTCCTTAGGCAACTAGAAACCTTGGCAGTGCAGTTGGTAACAACTTCACCACTTCTACCGATGAGCAAGAGCCAGAGAAATTGACTAGTCTACATACTCAATCACCTGAGAAGAACAAAGGATTACATCAAAGCAAATCACAAATTATTTACAGCAAACCAAGCTCTCTTGGGATGTGGATGACCGATGGTGTCTTCAGAGTTCATTGTCAATATCAATGAAGGACACACTATCACCTTCTGACCACACAAGACATGATGTCTAAGTGGCTGGCAGTGCCAGACTATCCAAGCCACAGGATATCTGAATCAACAAGAAGGGATTTGTACGCGCGTATGTTGGTCTGGAAAAATATCAATGATAAACGGAGAGCACTTGGAACCTGAGCTGTCAGCTCCATCCACTTAGAAGAAGAAGAAATTGGATACAAGGCACACCTGTAGCACACAGCTTGAGAAAGGTCTTTGCTGAGACAGAGTTATTGCATTGCTTTTCTCACAATAAAGATCTTTAAACTCTACTGAAGTGCCTTGTATTCTAACAGAATAGCCGAGTGGCATTCTGGACTTTCTCTTGTCTTACCCAAAATCACTAAAATAACTAACAATGAAGGCACGTGTCAAGGTCCATACATACCTGTATTGGTCAGCTACAGGAGATCTTGTGGTAAAATTCTTGCAGCACATAGGCCGCACTCTTGACAGTATGGGACATGTGAGTCCTAACATGTAATACTTTCCTTCTACCATGACACATCTTTCTTCACTGTGCCACACCTATTGAATATAGATGGTGATTTCCATGATGCATGCCAGTGAAGAACCAGTGAAGTACCATCAATTGCTGGAAAGTTTGAAAACTTTGAAATAGTCCTTAACATTCAACCTGCATTCACATGTGCAAGATGTTGGCCAGAGTATTCGCTTAGTGATGACTTTTTTCGACAATGGAGGGAATATTTAGATCTAAAATGTTTCATAAGGCAATTTCTCTTTGTGTATCATGATAACCCAACTGTATTATGACCTGGACCACAGATTTGTTCCATAGGTATATATTGTATATATATAGGTATATAATAGAACTAACCCTAAAAGCAAGTATTTTTGGACTCAATCCATGCTAATATATATCTATATATATAATACACACAGCAAAAAGGTTGCACTCAACCTAAACTAAGCGGGCCTAGATAATAAAGGCCTCGAGCTGCTGGGGAGCTCCAGGGTGAGTTGATCCTGTAAATGCAGAATAGATCAAGTTACCGTATTTTCCGGCGTATAAGATGACTTTTTAACCCAGGAAAATCTTCTCAAAAGTCGGGGGTCGTCTTATACGCCGGGTGTCGCCTTATAGGGCGGGTGCTGAACCGGACTGGAGAATCTGCGGTCGCCGCATATGGTGGGGGGAGCTCAAAAACAGCCGTGGCCGCATCTCCGCCGTATGCGGCAACCGTATGAAAGCAGCAAGGGGCGGCGGAAGGTGTAAGTGAAGGGCGGAGCAAGCTGCAGGCATCCGGGACGCCCGGGGTATGGAAAAAAGAGATCGAGCGACGCTGTGCCCAGAAAAACACGCCTCTTTCACCCGTCTGGCCCGCTCTTGTATCCTATAACCGAGATGATACAAGCAGGCTTTGTATACAACAACCAGCCAATCGCTGGTAAGGTACATCGTTTGCTGTGATTGCCTGGTTGTTGCATACTAGGTACCACATACAGTACAGCACCAGTATCTGTACCTGTTCATACAGTATAGCACCAGTACATACAGTACAGTATACAAATGTCCAACAGTCAAAACCCCATCATGGCTCCACCAGCAAGAAGAAAGAAATATGAAGCCAGTTTCAAACTTAAAGTTGTAAACTTTGCCATGGAACATATATCCCAAACTCTATATTTTAACTGGAAAAGTTGGGGGTCGTCTTATACGCCCAGTCGTCTTATACGCCGGAAAATACGGTAGATAAGACCTGTCAATGATGGGGTACATTGGCGACTGTGACAGGCTTAAGCAAATTATGATCATACTTTGTGAACTGAATCCCCATCATTTATTCCCTCAGTCAAAACTGTGCTTTTTTTTTGCTACAAAAAATGATCGAAGAAGGTGGTTATTGATATGGAGTGCTCTTTCCTGGGATTTGTATATATATATATATATATATATATATTTTAGGAACTGATCAGTATAGCTTCCAGACCTGAGGAAGAGATGAATCCTCTCGAAAGCTTGTCTTTTAAATGTAAGGTTAGTCCAATAAAAAAGGTATCACAACATACTGCTATACTTGTGATTTTTATATTTTTGCTATACCACAATAAAATAATATATAGTTAAAGACTCCACGAATGAGTTACTAATATATATATATATACAGTATATATATATATATATATTAATAAATAGTAGTTCAAATGTTATTTTATCATGTGAGCCAATTAATAAACATGGGAAACACAACAAAAACCACAAATAAATGCTGGTTATAATGTTGACCTATCTGCGCCATGTGGTATGTGGAAAGCAGTATCACAAACACACATTTGTGGAATGTGGAAACACTAAAATGTTGGGGTGATCTTGCCCTCGTTGCCCTCCAGGTTGCTCATCCAATGAAGGTAACACTTTCTGACAGCATAATGATTAATTATACACATTGGTACATTTATATTTTTATTTTACTCATGTATGGAGTTAGAGATGCTTGTATACTTCTTTGCTGTGTGATGAATAGCGTATGTGTCACTAGGTGAAAACTATTAAGAATTATATTCTATTGCACATTGTGATGTTCTTTGGTTTCGCATAAAATAAGAAGCGGGATCCAGGCTTGAATAAATAAGATGGCTATACTTCAAGTCCTTTAGTAAATAAACACATTTGATACATTTTCCAAAGATAGCTAGTTCACCCGGGATTGCGCAAGTCACAAGACTAGACATTAAGAGAATTTTTCCAGAAATAGCATGTTGTGGTCTTGTCAAACTATTTACAAACTATACGTCAAAATAGTCACAAACAAAAGTTCCTATTAGCTTATACATATTTACAATTGGTCGTAGCTCATGTGGTCATAGCTTAGTGAACTGATGCCTAATTAGAAACACATATCTGGGAAAATAAGAGAAAGATGAATAAAAAGCAGATAATTACTTTGAGATTTATTCAATTTACAGAATACATGAAAACACGAGATATTTCAGAGAGGTCGAACGTACAGGTTCATATTCACATTTAAATATCCAATAATGCATTTCACCAGAAACACTGTGGTCTACTAGGGCTTAGACAATCACAGAAAGACACCCTGGGGAGCTGTTCAGCGTCTGTTGGCCCGACTGAATTAGCGGGCTGCACCACTCACCCACAAGTCATAAGGGGTTAATCAAAGAGAGCCGAACTGGCCCCGAAATTGCACCGAACAGTGAATTTCCCCATACGATGCAATTTTGTGGCCATTCGGCTATTCGAAAACATGGCAATTCGCCAAATATTGGCGAAATGCCAGGGAAATACGATGATCTTCGGCAGCAGCAAAATCCCCATAGAGACGTAAGGCTTAATCTATTCAGAGAACACAAAACTGCAGAGAAATGTCAGTGAAATGTCCTGATTTTCGGTGATTTAATCAGGCGAAACCCATAGTTTTTAATGCAAAAAAATCCCTGTTTTTATTAAATATTTATTCATCTGTATATTCTTTTCATTTGCAGCAAAAAGTCTCTTTATTCATTTTTAAGATTTTTTTAAGCATTTTATGGGATTTATTGGGGAAATGTTTTTTTATGATTTTTTTAAAAATGGTGTTTTTTATTTTCTGTAACAGACCTTTTTATTATTCATAGGACCTTATATTATATATAATTTCCAGGAATTTTCGTGCAGTATTTTGTTTGCAAAAACCTTTTAAAAGTTGTAGTTTTTTTTTCTCACTCATTCGTTGGTTTGTCGGCTTTATCCAGCGACTGTTCGGTGCTTTGTTCGGGGGAGGGGGTGTCGTCATTTTTTTTCGGATGGATTCAGTGTTTTTCGACGATTTTTCGGATCAAGGCGGTGCTTTTTTGGTGGTGTTTCGGATTGACTTGCGGTTTTGCAGTGATTTTTCCAATCGATTCAGCGGTTTTTCAGATGCGTTCGGCAGCTTGTTCCCTGCACTTCGGGGACCCTGTGGTGAATGCTGAATGTGAAACGGATGAATTAATCAGTTAGATTAGAGTAAAAAAAAAAAAAAGATAATTAATCCCTGAATAGGTTTCAGCACCATGGATAGCAGCTCCGCAGGGCTCCGCGGGGCTCCGGAGCCCCGAGGGGCTGCTATCCTTGGTGCTAAATAGGTTTCAGCACCATAGACAGTCCCCGCCAAACACTGCCTGACATAAGGGTAAAAAAATAAACGCTGCGTTCGGCAAAGAAAAAAGCCTCGTTAATTTAAAATATATTAGGAATCCAAACATTTCACAAAAAAAATCACGAAAAATGCCTAACAAAGTCTACAAAAAATAAATAAAGATACTTTTTGCTGCAAGTGAAAAGAATAAATAGTTGACTAAATTGTTAATAATGGGGAAAAATGGAAATATTTTTTACATTGAAACCTATGGGATTCGTCTGTTTAAAGCTGCTGTACGAACCTCCGAACATCAAGGCATTTCACTGACATTTCGGTGCTGTTCAGCGTTCTCTGAATAGAGTAACCATTACTTCTGTATGGGGAATTTCACTGCCGCCGAATCGCACCAAACAGCACCAAACTTGGCCTGTGGTGCTGAATACAACAGATTCAGTACCACAGCCAAAGGACAGGGATGCGGTGCCGAGTGTAAGCGAAACGGTATAACGAATTGATCCGTAAATACGAAATCAATAGGTACTATACCGTTTCCTTTTCATTCCGTTTCGGTCCGAATCGATTCATTTTCGTTCACGTTTCATTTCAGACGGAACCGATCCATATTTCAGAAGCACTTCTGAAATATGAATCGGTAAATATCGTGCGAATTTTGATTCGAAACAAAACGCACATCTGTAATACTTATTAAATGCAGACTAGCTCTCTGGAATGACTTCCAATTCCATTTCTCAACAGTTCTTCTTTTTCTAAAGGTGCCTAAGGGTGAGTGTTTCGGCTGAAGTCAGCAGTTGCCAAATAATTGTTTCTTATTTTTAGCAATGGTGAGAGGTGAGTGCTGAAGTGGGAAGTGGGTGGTGAATTACGCATTCTTGTCAGTTTCTTTTGTAATATAACAAAAGAAAGTCAAAGATTTCAATCTTACCACAACCCTACAACATGGAAATACAACCTTTTGCGGCAAACTCATCCATCATATAGGCTTGGATAATAAGGATATGCCATGCATAAATAAACTTGTTGCGTTACCTTCAATATATTGAAATTATGTTTAAAATTTACAGTTTGCTTAATTTATTTGATGTTTTTTCTAAAATAAAACACATTTCTCTTCCTTTTTCTTTTTCCCAGTTTGTTACGCATTAGGTAAATGTTAAGTGGATGGAAAAGCTTTTCTCTTTCAAAATTTTACGTTTGAAATTTATTTCAGGAATCACAGTGTAGCATTTTTTTGTGAAGACTATAAATCCACTGTTTCAGGATTGTCATGACTGAAAGGCTTCTGGGAATGCTTGAAGCAAAAACTGTGTTTTGTGTAAGATGGAATTACCATAATGGGCAAGCGCTAAGTGCATTGTTGGCCTGATAGTATCACGAGACCCTAATGCTGATGAAATTGTTGGATGCTTAACCTGTCTCTGGTGGTTTTCGGAGACTACCATGCAAATGGTAGTACAGATATCTGAATGGAATAAAACAGTCCAACAAATACAGATCATTTTCAATGCAGACCTCCATCAAACACTGGTATAATATGACTTCTTTTGACACAATATGGACAAATAAAGTCGAGAAATGGCAATTATACCTACTCATACATTGCCTTTAAGATGCGGAATCCATACCATTAAAATAATATTGGTAGTTTGCAAAACCACCACTAAGAAGGCCACCCAGCAGAAGACACGACAAAGACATGTAGGCAACAAAAGAGATCTTTTTGACCTCACAACGGCCCTTTCCTCTCTATCCGACCACCCTTAAAACAATTTTCCAGCCAGAAGACAAAACATATATTTGGTAAAGGTCAACCCAGTTTCTTATGCTTCCTTCCTATCCCTCCATTGATTTTACAATAATTCTTGAGGGTTGATATTAGCTTTTGTAATAGAAGGTAAGCCCTTCAATAGAGTTGTAGTGAGTAAATGTGTAATGAAAACTTCCATTCCGAGAGGCCCATCAGCGTCTTAAAACCTCAGGTTTTCTAAGAAACACACTCTATTCAGTTTATTTATTGGTCTGTGCATGTTATTGTAATTGATTTTTAAAGCATATCGGAAACCCCATCTGCACGGTATTCCTTTAACGGAAAGCGCTGAATCCGTCTGCTTTTTTTCCACTGTTATCCAAGAAATTTGGGCTTTATTTTTCAACCAAATGGAGTGTAAACAAATTAAATATGCTAATTCAGGGACAATAGCTGAATTGTCAACAGATTTACATTTAATGAATAGCCAAAGTGAGTATTTCTTTCTTCTCCATTTGGGCAGTTGTAAAAGAGCTCAACAATGGAAAAAAAATGCCCTGTAAACTCCCGCTCCAGCTTCTTCCCTTAACCATTTGGAATGCTCTCTCAAAATGTATCATTCACGCTTTACAAGTCAAGATGACCTTATCTCTTTCACCTTCTCAAAATCCATAAGCTACAAACTTGTTGTAATGTCTTCCAAGGCCTAATATAGAATTTATTTCTGTTAGTCTAGTGAGTAAGCTTGTAGGCCCACCCTGTCATCCATGTATTGGAGGTCTGTCTGTTCTACATATACCTACAGTTCCACAATATAGAGCAGCACTCTCATCATGCAAGGCCAGGCAGGTGCCAACATAATTCATGTAACAACCACCTCCAAGATATCCAAAGAATGAATGAAGAACCGGACGAAGAACTCAACCACATTTTCCAACAGATTTACTAGACATCACAGCGACAGCAAAGCAAAGTTTTGGCAAAACGTTTAACAAATGCGTTTTGCCAAAATCTTCCTGTGCTGTAGTTGTGTTGACTAATAGACCTGTCTGAAAAAAAGGAGGTTGAGCGCCTCGTCCGTTCCTCTTTCATTCTATTCTACACACCAACAGGATTCATTCACTAACAGCACTCTGTTCCCTATGTCCCGTTAGTCTCTGGTTTGTATATCCCGAATGTAATAATGACAGTGTGTAAGCACCAAAATATAATACTAATTTGGTAAATTGAAAGGGAATTTAAAATTTTAGGTCTACTAATAGAAACTGAAGCATTTGCAATTTAATTATTAACAATTTTTTTCAGATTGGACAATGTTTTTTTATACAATTTAAATTTACAAAACCCATGCGATTCTCCAAAAAAAATCACTGTTTAACTAATAAAACGTTGTATTTTTTTTATGAGAGGTTTGTAACTCCCAGGTAAAGAAAATATTCTAATTAGAACAACTAACAGCGATAATAATGTTGCAACCTAGTAATTTATTCCAATAAATAATGTTGTCAAGGTAAATTTTTTTGAAGTGTGATGCCTTCTGTATTAATTGAGAAATGCACAGATAGAATAAAATTCCTTTTATGCAATTTATCATGAATGTCCGAATACTATGAAGAGTGGTTAGCCCAACTAATAATTTCAAATGAAGATGTACGACTGTGTAACACTGTTAAGTCTTTGTGTTCTGTATTCTGCGGATTCCACAAATGCAAACTTTTATTGGCGTTAAGGAACAGAGAATTCTCATTCCATGGGCAACCCCTGTGCTGTGGGCTGGTGGGGGGTTACTGTTTACAATAGAGTTATTTGTCTTTGTGTTCAAAGGGACAAGTAAGATGAACTGTGTGTTTCACAATCTGAGTGTTAGGTAGTGGTTGGACAGGCAGGAAGGGATAACACATTGAAAAGTCAGTAACAAAAGCAATGGAGGGAAATCTTTCTTAGCTCTTTGGGCTGTCATCGTCACCGTCATTTCTGTCATTTATTTTTCAGGCTTCTTTTCATAATGTGATCTCGAGAGAGCTTTAAATTGTATGAAAAAAACTACAGGTAGAGTTACAAACAGGTGAGTATATAATTATAGAAACTGCTGAAAAAAGTAGAAAATTCTACCCCATGACTGCAATTTAAATATGAAGCACTTTAAGAAAAGCACAATGCGAAATGGTCAGTGAGTTTACAATCACATTCGTGTATTCATTGAGAGATAGACAGACAGACAGTCAGATAGATAGATCCTGACAACCAATAAAACTCATCTTATCTTTTTTCCACCACAATCCATCTAGATTGTAATTTCCTGTGAGCAGGGCCCTCTACACCTCTTGCCTCCATTCCTATGTTTGTTTATATGTGTCTTGTCCCTTTGGTTATTGTAAAGCGCTGCAGACACTGGTGGCTCTATATAAATGATGATAATTATAATAGTTACAGTTACAAGGATTTATAAAGCGCCAACAAGTTCCGTAGCTCTATACAATGGGAGAGACAGAATAACAAATATACATACAGGTTACACACAAATAACAGTAGGAGAGAAGACCCTGCTCGAGAGTTTACAATCTCAGATTAGTGGTGTGACACACTAGATGAGCATGAATAGCAGAGTATGTTAGTTAGTGGGGAGCGTGTGAGCTGAATGGGAAGATGGTGCAAGAAATGTACAGTGAGGGATTATGGAGTGAGATGAAAGGCTTCTCTAAAGTAATTCGTTTTCAGAGACTTCTTGAAGGACAGGAGAAACGGGGAGACACGGGAGACACGGGGAGAGTCTAATGTTGCGAAGGAGGGAGTTCCATAGAAAGGGGGCAGCTCGGGATAAATCATGAAGACGGGAGTTGGGGGTGCGGATACGAGGAACTGATAGCATCAGATCATTGGTTGAGCGAAGTGGTTGGGCGGGATGTACCAGCTAAGGTTAGGGTCAGACGAAAGCATTTTTCCCCGCGAACGTGAAAAAGTGCGTCAGAACGCATTGACGTATTTTTTCACGGAATGCGCAAAAACGGTCAGATGACGCGCATTTTCGGGCGTGATTTTGTACGGATCGTCAATAAAACTCTTTTTGCGTCTGGACGTTATGTAGGCTGGACATTAGCAGCGTCTGACATCTCCTAATCACGCACACACGCCGCTATGCCGCAGCTGCGCACTCAGTACATCAGTACTAGCGGTTCAGCGTTCTCAAAAAAATGCGTTCAAATTCCACTTGCGTTGCACGGCTGGACTTTTGTGCGGCTGCACATCGTATATTGGCCGTCATTGCCGTCATCTGCTGCTAGTGCGGCCGTAATTATGTGCGCCAGAACGCACGTTAAAAGTGCGCTGGTCTGACCCCAGCCTAATAAGGGAGGAGATGTAGGCAGGGGCGCCGCTATGGAGAGCTTTGTATGTGAGGACCAGTATTTTTAATTGGATTCTAAAGGAAACAGGAAGCCAGTGTAGAGATTGACAAAGGGGTGAGGTGTGAGAGGTGCGGGTTGCAAGGTGAATGAGTCTGGCACAGGCATTCATTATATAGTTTAAAGTCACTTAAGAGTTCCCTATTAACATACCTCAATACAGAATGCACCGGTAAACATGTAACATAGTGACTATATACAGAATGCACCTGTAAACATGTAACATAGTGAATATATTTATTTTCTGTTAATCTATAATATTTGTGCTATTTTTTTAATATCTTGCACTTTATTACTTTGTATTTCTGTAACAATTGTAACAATTTAATGTTCTTGAACCCAGGACATACTTGAAAACGGAAGAAATCTCAATGTATCCTTCCTGGTAAAATCCTTTAGAAATAAATAAATATAGACTGCAGACTGAGAATCTGGGATCTCTTAAGGCCAGAGAGAAGGAGGTTACAATAGTCAAGGCGGGAGATAATAAAAGCTTGAACGAGCATTTTAGTAGAGTCTGGATTAAGAAAGGGACGGACGCATGCAATGTTTTTTAGGTGGAAGTAGCAAGATTTGGTTAGTGATTGAATGTGAGGAGTAAATGATAGATCAGAGTCTAGGAGGACACCGAGGCAACAAGCCTGAGAGAAAGAAGTAATGTGGCACCATTCACCTGAAGGCAAATGGGCATAAGAATGGAGGTTCTAGAGGTAGGGAAGATGAGAAGTTCAGTTTTAGAGAGGTTGAGCTTTAGGAAACGGGAAGCCATCCATTTGGAGACAGCTGGCAAGCAGGGGGTAGATTAGAAGTCTTTTAAGCTCCCTGTTTTATCTCATTCAACTGCCGGCTCTTATCTCAGGTAGCCTGGAGAACAAATAGACCTCCTGCTGTATTATATAAACAATCTCTCTCCACCTCATTAACTGTTAAATAATGTAGATTAGATAAATCACAGCAGTAAACAGTTTAATAAAATGTTGCATTATAGGGAAAATCCACTAAATGGAAATGGGAGATAAAAAAATTACTTTATTTTTTAATTTTACATGTAATTACTTCAAACAAAGAAAAAAAACCAACAGCGTGTGTTTGATAATGCAGTTTTATTTGTAACGCACAAGTAACCTAGTTAAAGCTTATGTAAATGGTAGTGTCCCTTTAATAAAGTATTGTAATGTGCATTAGCACACATCACTCATGAACTGTGTATCGTGCAAGAGCCAAATATACTTAAATCCTCATATAACAACACTGTAACCTATCTTATGCCTAACTCTAGTTCACAAGGGGTTAAGAATCACTTCACTGTCTTGGCCATCTTTGCTTCTAAAGGGGTTAGTTAATTTGTAGTTCAGGCACAGATGGATGTACATATAACAGCCATGATATTAAGTGGCCATCTGATGCTGACAATAGCCTCGTGAAATAATGTTCCAAACAACAGAGTACTGAGCCATGTACAGAGCATCACTATTATCAATGGCATCAGAAAGGAATTTTCAGCAGTTTTTAGTACCATATTTTGCAAGGCATCTTTCTGCCATTCTGGATTATGAACTATTGTGGGCAAATGGGACATTAATTATTCATTACTTACGCACACTTACATAGGAAACAATCTGGTCTTACTGCTGGCACTCATTTATTTGTGATAAAAAGGTTAACAGGATATTCTAGTCAAAAAGTGATTTGAGAGGTTTCAATAGGGCATTAATGTGCTATGGCAGGGTGAGATTTAATGGCGCAGGGTTTAACGTACATTTAGGGCCATATTACATAGTTGGTGCTAACTTAACCAGAGCTGTTGTAAACTTCCCAGAGCCATTATAGCCTATGGAGGTTTTAAGTTTACAACAGCTCTGGTTAAGTCAGCACCAACATTGTAATACTGCCCTAAATGTGGCACTCTGATGGGCACACACAAAGTTCATGAGAGTTGATCATACCGCAGCAAAGGCAGGGGTCAGACCAGCGGTAGTAAGAGTGTAAGGAACGTTCCTTCCACTTGACGCCTGTCTGGCCGCCTTGCTAAGCGCAGGTAGTGCGCTCAACGCTGCAAGGCTCGATCCTCCTACAGAGGATTGTGCTTTGCAGCCCCATCAACGCGCGTCCTAGCGCTTTGACGGGGTGACTTGCTGCACGGACGCAGCACGGGCATGGCCGCTGTTGCGCTCACATAAGTGTGTGGCCGACCCCGTTGCAGCATCACAACACTGTGACGGACTCCAGAAGGCACGTCAATACAAGCGCGCATAGTGCGCTTGTCTGACCCCATCCAAAAGGATTGATCAGCTCACTAACCAGTGGTTGTGTTCCACTGTATTATTGATAGATAGAAAGATAGATCAAAGTGGAGTTGGAAGCTGGTGGGCTCCTTGGCAGCTCATTCACTCTCCCTTTTAACTCCTTACCCATTGCCAACAAATATGGTTTAGTTGCACAGATGTGCACAGTAGGGTATGCTCGCTCGGTGAATTGTTACGCTGTCGGCCACTTTCTGCACATTTTTAAATTTTTCATATTTGATTCATGATAAACAAACGTCTTTAAAATAATACATCCCGTGTGCACACCTCTGGTTAATTAAATAAACAATTGCACAGTAACAAGCCTGCGGACTTGCAGAGGCTCATTTACCGGCAACCAATTGATGTTAGCGCAGGAAAACATTACGTCTCAATTTCAGGCGAACCAAATCAATGATCCAATGAAATTCTAATGAATCGAAAATTCCAAATCAATTCTTTTTCCGTCACCCATGTCTAATCCTCTGCCAGAAGTGCTAACAGATGCTCTGTTTTTTTTGTTTTAATTTTAAGTGTTATGGTTATAAGGAAAGACCGCCGTTGTTGCAATGGCAGCAAACGCTGGCGTTTCACAAAAGGAGAAATCCAAACAGCCGCTTGAGAAGCTTCACTGTGGAGCAGCTCGTTTTTATTTCTCTTTTGTGAAGTGCAGGCATTAATTGCAACAACAGTGAATTTTGCCAGTGTTTGCTACTGCAAAGCTTTCTGAATAACCCTAATCCTGGAATAGATATTGACGGGAAACTGCTCATATTATGCCTTCTGTACATGAACCCCAGCGTCATGACTGAGCAGAACAAATGTTATCCACCAGGTCTGTGTTATCACAGATAATGGACTCTATCATCTTGTCAACGCTAGCTCTCACATAAATGAGCGTTAGCACTAGTTTAAATGAGTTGATAGCGTTCCAACTGAATCACCTCTGAATCGCTAATGAGTTATATAACCCGTTAGCGATTCGGTATTAGCGCTTTTTAGTGTGAGCTTACAGTACTTTGCTCTCCCTATGCTTAACGCATGGTTAGTGCAAAGTGTAAGCAGAGAGTAACTAGCGTTAGGATCACTAAGTCCCAACGCTAATTACTAAGAGCTGTCGCTAACTAAAATAGTTCGCTACAGCTCAGAGCTGGTACGAACTGATTCAGCAGAATCAGTTAACAGCAGCTGACCCCCCCCCCCCAAAAAAAATATCAAATACTCAACTCTAAACCCGCAGCAAGAACAGCGGCCCGATCCACCGCTTCTGTCTGCCAGGAGCAGAGAGAGACCGGCGATAAAAACTCCCCAGTCTCCATCCATGATCACTTCACCAACCAGCAGGATCTTGCGAGAGGCAAGATCCTGCCGGTCATGTGACTCAGCAGCAGAAGCCTCCATGAAGTCCTATATAGGACTCCATGGAAGGGGTGCTTGGGAATTAACACTGCCCCGGGCTTCCGTGAGCCTAACGGCCGATACAGGGAGCGCTGCTGGCCTCAGTGCCTGCCCTGCACTGGGAAAACGAGGACACTAAGGGGAAATTAGCGACTGCTAATTTTTCCTCTTAGGGTCCCCGCTTTAGCTCATGGCACATGATAGCGCCCAACATGTTTTAGTAGTATATCCCTTTACACTTCAGGGGTTATTCAAAGGCGCTCTTCCATGTGGCACGCTTTGGTATGATTCATGTTCGCCGACCCTGCGATGAATTCATTATTCATAGCAGAGTCCCCAAAGTGCACCGAATGGAATCCGCTGAAGACCGCCATACATTGCTGATCAGCCCACTGAACTGAACAGCTGATGATCCGTCGAACTGACCACCGCACACGGCTGAAAAATAAAATAAAATAATAAAATGGTCTGTCACCGAATGAAAAAAAGCCATTACAAAAAAAAATGGGAATCAAACATTTTGCCTAAAAAATCCAGAAAAATGCCTAAGAAATACTAAAAAAATAAATAAAAAGGCTTTTTACTGAAAAGAATAAACGGTTGAATTAAAATATAATGAAATCGGTATTTTTTTTTACGTTGAATCCTATGGGATTCGCCTCTTTAAACCTGTCTAACTCAACCATTGAAAATCTGGCATGTCGCCAACATTTTGATGCAGTTCGGCATTCTCTGAATAGAGTAAACATTACTTCTCTATGGGACAATTCCACTGCCGACGAAGTGCACCGTATTTCGCTGGCAATTTGCCAGCTGACCTGCCACGAAATTGCACCATACGGTGAAAGTACCGACTGGGAGGAGTAGAGGTAACATCACTGCTCTATAACTTTGAAGAGAGACTGTGGAGACACGGGTTCGATCCCGGCAAGAGCACCTCTCCAGCAAGTGTCCTTGGGCAAGACACCTAACGGTACATACTCGCCACCCAGGACATACTTGAAAACGAGAGAAATCTCAATGTATCCTTCCTGGTAAAATACTTTCTCAAAAAAAAAGTCACCATTAGGTGCATTTTGGTGGCACGTTCGGCACTTATTAAATATCCCCTTTTGTCTTCCCATATGGCTAATACTTTCTCAGCCCCTTCAGTCACCTTTCCACCCTACAGCTTCCAACACCGTCCTTCCTTCATTCATAAATCTACCTTGAAGCAGACTCTATACCTGTTGGCCCCATTTCACCAAAAAGCTGTCCATTAGAATGTAAGCTCAGCTCCAAAGGTCCAGCCACAACTCACATTTTCCTTCATGTAATCCTGATCAGTATTATCATTATCATTTCCATGGCAGCAGAATATGTTGGCGCCATATAAGCGATAATAATTCTGAGCGATGCATTGTTTGTGTGAATGCTAATGAATGACCTACGTAACTACATGTACCTTTAATCAAACTTTAACCGCAATAACTGCTGAGTTTTCAGAGATTGTTTTGTCTATAATTTCAATAAACAACCTTGTAACTAAATGATGTTTCTCTGTTTATCTTCATGGATATGCACAGACAATTGTGAGTTGGAAAATAATCGAAAAAGAGTGGCATGTTATTACGTTGAGTAATAACATAAAACTCATTTGACTAGGATTTTATTTCCAAGGTTACGCCTTAGAATAGTGTGACTTTGAGCACAGTCTTAACTTCAATACAAATTATTTATAAATTGGGAACAATAAAGTCCTCTTAATGAATTTTACACATTATTCTGGGCTGCGTGTACTTTTTTTGTTCAGATCAGTAAGTCTAATCATTCAGTTTAGAAAAATAAAATACAAAATAAAATTTAAGAAAAAGAAGATCTGCAACATGACCCTGTTTGTTTCTTTTTATTATTTTGTTGGCTGCTAAATACAAAGTATCTCTGCCAAAGATAAAATAGAAACTTTGCTGAGTTTGTGGATGCTAAATGCTGGGCAAAATAAATAAATAAATGGGATTCATCTTGAGGATGTGTAATAAGATGTGGATAATGAGAAGTCAGGACTGTCTGGTAAATAGTGGCAGTAATGGAGCAGGATTCTGGGCTGGGGGGAAGGGGATGGAGTGAAGAGGGGGGGGGGAAGGGGCCATTGAAGGGTCAGAATAAACTAAGAGCCTGTCCAACATTAGCAGCACACAGAGAGAGGCTCACTCCAAGCCAGAATTAGCAGCAGACAGAGCTTCAATACCTGCCAGGATAATAAGAAGTGCACATCACTCCCAGCCAGCCAGAGGAGCCCTGTGCATACTGCAGGATCCCTGGGTGAGCTCTGGTAAGCAGTGTGTTGTGATCCCCTGCAGGAGAGGGGGCACTGGGATCGAGTTACAGCCTTGGCTCCCTGTGTGGCTGCTGCTGCTGCTGCTGGGTTTGACACTGAAAGCAGCAGAAACTAAACAGTAATAATGTAAATATAAACAATAACAATGTATCCAGTCCTGAGCTCCTCGGGAAGGTAAGCGGCTGGGAGGGGGGGGGTCTCTGCAGATTGTGATATCACTAAGGGGGGGTTGGAGTGCTGCCTGGGAGTGCTGTGAGCAGCAGGTAAACTCCAGCAGGGTGTCGCCCCCCTCTCCCGTTCAGCCTGGGGGTGTCTGTGTGAGGCCCCTGGGCGAGGTGCTGTCGGGTGAAGTTGTAGCTGGGTCTGAGAGCTGTGTTTACTGAGCCCTGGCTGTGGGGGAGGGGGTTTGGGGGGAGGTGGGGTATGGAGGAAGGAGGGGAGGGGGTTAAGGCAGTCCGCTGTCTCAGTGCCATTTGATCCACCTAGAGCTTCTTTGAAGATCAGAAAGCTTACAGCTGGGCCTCATCACACTGCTGGGGTCTGTGGGATGGTGCCCTGAGCAGACCCCCAGTATCACTCCCTGGATTTTGTTTCCTAACCCGACCCCCTCTGATCTGCCTGTTGGCAGCTGGATGAGAGTGCCCAAGCCTGGAGGACCACATCTAGCAGAGGAGACCTGCAAAGTTACATGCTGGATGCAGGGACCTGCACTCTGCCCCCGGGGATGGAATAACAGCCCCCCGAGTGCTTGGCATTGCACCCCTCATCACCCCCCCCCCTTCTGTCATCCAAGACCACTCATCACAGGTAAGTTCTGGCGGTTCTGTTTCTTCTGTACAAAAGGTACATCTTCTGCCATTTGGACTGAAAATGCCATCATGCGCAATCCTGCAGTGGGCTGTGCATCCTGGGAGTTGCAGTCAGGCAGAGGCTACCTGATCATGTTTCTGGGCAGCAGCATCACTCAGCCCTGGCAGCACAATCCCCTGGATTACTTATCCCCTTCTGCTGCCCAGGTAGCCCTGCCATCACGTTAAGCCAACCAAGGCATGGGCTCTGAGAGAGCTTGGACAATGTATGGGGCGTGAAGGGCTTCATGCTGTATATGTATAATAAATGCACTTTTCAGGGCTAAATCATTCTTCTCCATCCTCCTTATATAGTCTTCTAAGGGTCTGTGTTTAGGGTGGCTCTTATACTATATATGTGCTATATGCTATGTATAATTTTGTGTGTGTGTATATATATATACAAATGGTTTTCTTTTTCATTCATTCAGTATACACCAGTTCCATTTATGTGTGTTTGTATTATGACTAAGGTTTCTGTTATTGTGTATGTTTCACTATGTTCTTGTTATGTTTCTTTCCACATGTCCTGCCTGTACCTACTATAGTGACATTTAATGTTAACCTGGGGTACATGCCTGCCCCTCTCCCTGATTTGCCATTGCTGGGTGCTCCCCATGCAGGATGAGCAGTGCTCCAGGTTACAGAGGAGCTGCCTTTTTATTCTGCTATAAATTATGCATGGAAACAAATAGGAGAGTCAGATCTGTGCTCTGTGTCTGTGCAGGGCTGGAAGAAAAAGCTCAGGTTTTCAGGCACTTTTGTATTTGTTGAAAGCTTTGTTTTGTCTTTGTGTATGAATAGGATGAACTTTTACTTCTTGGTGCCAGTGATATGTTTTTATTTTTATGTTTGTGTCTGTGTCAGCTTTCGCCTTGTGGAATTGATACGTGGATTTAGACGTTGATACATTTTAAGAAAAGGGTTTAAATATCTTCTTCTAAAAGCTGAATATACCAGAAAGGTCAATGTGTGTGTGTGTGTGTGTGTGCGTGTGTGCGTGTGTGTGCGTGTGTGCGTGGCTTAAGGCTTTTGCAATAGAGATAGAGAATTGGAAATCTGTTTTTAGTGCAGTGCACCACCTACTGAAACCACACCTCACAGCTCCGAGGATTGTTATGTGTCAGTGACACTGGGTAGAATGGACCAGCTCCGCATTGTTACCTATGGGCACCTTGCCACCTACATGATGTCGGTTTAACCCCTTGCCTGCTATTGTTCCTTGACCCTCTCCCTCTGATCAAACAATATAAAATCGTCTACGCCGTGACTTTGCTCTGGTTGCGTGTTAACCCTTGAAAAGCTCAGGATTCGTTGACGACGTACACCACCCTGCTTGCCAGCCAGTAGGGTTAGAAGCATACAAAGCACATGAATGAGATTGCATTAAAATTCAGCTCTCACTGGGAATCATGTGTTCGGAATACATTATGAGATGATATGGGATAGATAAAGGAAGGGCGCATTAAAAAACTTAATAATGGTTGATTTTTTAAAATATTATTATTATTTCTATTTCTGTCGTAAACCATGCAGTCACGTCTAGCTCAGCCCCGAGCGTGATGTACGAATAGATTTCTTTTTTAACGTCATTACTGTTACTCTTCGAGACGTTTGGTATTCTTGATGCGCCTCGCTTCCAGGAAGCCCGCTATGAGACCTTTATTAGTTTAGCCGTGTAATAGAATGCGCCTTTTATTGAGCTTTATTTGTGCTGAGAAATCCATGGCCGGAGCCACATTACTCTAACCGTAAATCCGGCAGAAAATTTTAGGACGGTTCGATGATGTTCCAGCACGGAAATCAACCTGTGTTAATTTTACCTTACTTCGAAGAAAAAAACAAAACAGGAAACGTTTGGGAAGACGAATGTGCCGTGTCATTCATATCTAATTGTATACTTCGCGGATCTAATTATACCGACTGAAATAAATGAGAAACTTTTTGAAGGCGGTGTGAAATTTGTCATAGTTTTGCACGCCATCCTACGTGACTTTAAAATAAATTTTAATTTGGGGTGGTGATGGGGGGGAAAGGGAATGGATGGGGGGGCAGGGGGAGCGCCACACTAAAGAGAATGAGAAATAATGAGTTACTTGTGTCTTGCATGGAACCAAGAGACAATACCACAATCCTCCTTTGAATTATGAGTCTGTGCTCTCCAGCTCAAGAATATATAAGAGTAGTATGAGGTTTCTTCACTCCTCTTTGCAATGATCTTACACTCTCATTACATGTCCCTGATGGGGTTTTTTTTTCTTTTGAGAAAGGATTTTACCAGGAAGGATACATTGAGATTTCTCTCGTTTTCAAGTATGTCCTGGGTGGCGAGTATGTATCGTTAGGTGTCTTGCCCAAGGACACTTACTGGAGAGGTGCTCTTGCTGGGATCGAACCCATGTCTCCACAGTCAATGTTTAAAAGCGCCCAAATAAACCATTGGTATTAGAGAAACGCGTCAATCACGTCTCCCCTTATTCCTGAATGACAGGGAATTTTTAAACCACTAAAGCCAGATCCATTCGCCCGCACTATATACACAACAAATACGCTTCTCTTAATGCATTCGGAAGTAAAGTGACCTATTTTTAATTGCATGCCCTTTCTATGAATGCTAATTATTACTGCAGCATATAGGTTTTATGGGGTCACGGCTCGTTCAATTAATACATTAACCTGCACAAACAAGAATTTGTCATTCAAGGAAAGAGAGCAGAACCCAACGTGGCCGCTACATGGTCTGGCAAACAAAAGATGGGTGTATGTGCTTCTCTTTTTCATTATTTCTTCTCTCTTATTTCCTTCTGCAAGATAAAAAATAAATAAATAAGTTAACACCTGGTACCGATCTCCTAAAAAAAGAAAAAAAAAAAAACGGGACAGAACAATGTGAGAGAACGTGATCAAGTCCTTTCTTGTCCGACATACCTGTTCCTCCTCCAAAGTTGTAAACACCGAACAGAATACCTTCCCTGAGGTCACGAAAATTTTGTAATGAGGTTTCTCTTCAACCTTTGTGAAACCAGGCAGGTTAAATCCATTCTAAAGGGTAGAAAATAACATTATCAGTTTTCTAGCACTTGTAGATATGGCGTAATTATAGTATTATATCGGAACTGTCCTTTTTTTTTTTTCCTTCTTCTTTCTACTTTTTCCCGTTCTCACGTCGGTGAGGAAAGATGATCTGTTTTCATACATTAGATAAGCCGTTGCGGTTACAGTTAAAAATCCATATAAAGCCATTAAATTAAGTTCTTACTTGCTAGGAGAATTGCTGTCTACTTCATATTCGGAAGGGAAAAAAAATCTGTTCTTTTTTTTTTTTCTCGCTCTTTCTCATCAGAGCAATGTTCACAGAACGTCGTATGTGAACATCCTGATGCCAATTTCATAAGCAGCAGGTGGTGTGTCATGGTGTATATCCAGTGTCACACTCAGCACGCACAGGGCAGTCCGTAATAAGCTGATTTTTGGTTTATTCAAACAGGAAGGCTAATAAACTGAACGACTTCCAACAGTCTAGTAGTGTTTGCGCTGGAATAGCCATCAAATCTCCTAACATGAGGTGCCCCCAATATTCCCATCTTTGCTGTCTCATTGGGCTTTTGTTAACTAACCCGTATTAGCATTTTAACATCCGTGCAGTGAACTTCTGCCTTTCTTTTTAGACTTGGGCACAGTGTGTAGATCATCCATCATTCTGTCCTTGGCCACAACAGGCTACTGGCTCCATAACCATTCGGCGCTATAGAGAACTTATCCGACTGTGAACAGCACAGCTGGCTCTGGCATTTTTTTTTCTTCTTTTAATTCTGTCGGCACCATTGCCAGCATTGCGAGGCCATAGCCACCATAGTTAACATCGCGGACGTGACATTTTCTTTTTACGCTATTAACGCTGTCCACATCCCCATCATCCTTCGCCATTCTTCCACTAAACCCAACTGTACGACAAACGTCTGTGTACATATTCTAATTTTTCAGAATGGGAGACCCATGTTTGCATATCGTGTTCTCTGCAAGCATCAGCGAGATAAATGAATTGTCAATTATGTGGCATTAATACGTTTTAACATCGTAATTAATAGAAAATGGACCTTTTGTCCGTCGAGCGTGTCGGTCCCACCCCGTGGTGATTAGTATTCTGAGTGAGCTGCTCAGATTGAAATTCTTTGCATACATTATATAGGTTTGTTTACAATTGCTCTTCTAGAAGAAACAATGAACTTGCGTCATTAAGCTCTATGTACAACGTGTTCCATGGCATTAAAGTCACCGTACGGTAATCTGTCCAGCTGTGGTCAGACTATAGTTCCCTTTGTGCTACTTACATTATAATCCTCATCACAAGGAATGAAAAAGGTGGAGCAGGAACGGGAGGCAATATTTTTTTTTAATGTTAATGTATCCGTGTTGTCCATCTAGATTCTATAAGCATTGGCTGATATTATGTCCCTTTCCTTAGACTAATTCTCATTTTTTTGCTTGTTTTGATCTCCAAAAGGTCATGAAGAAACACAATTTTTTCTTCCTTTTAAACCATGGAGTTGACTGGTGGCTTACATCAATCTTATGAGCTGGTTTGGAATCGTAAGGGCCCACAACACGTTTTTAGGAACCAAACAGAATTCTTCAATATAGAATTGAGTGGGACAATCCAGGACCTTGGGAACCAAGCAGGGCCCGCGACTACCAGGCCCCTAGAATTATTGAGCCCATCTTTAAGATACTAACAGTTGGTAGCTTCTTTCTACTCAATGCATTTCTTGTGCTTTGAGTGGATGTGACGGGGGGGGGGGTGTACTAGAATAGCACTTAGCTTTCATTATTGAACAAATGATGCATTTCCTGTATTCCTTTAAATCTATTCTATTGTACTGCTTAATGTGTGTAAAAGCTACTCATCAAAAGGTCTTTACATGTTCCCTGTCAATGTTGATCTCTAGTTACAATACTAGAATGCAGTGCAAGAGCAAAGAGCTAAATTTACAGTTGCCCCCCCCCATTTGTTTTCTTTTTGCCTCATTTTGTTTCCGTCCCCTCCCCCACTTCTTTAAACAGTCTGTAGACTGTGCCCGAGGCCGGGGAAGTGACTTTCCCAATGTCACACCAAACTGAGCCTGGGATTAAAACCAGCTTCATTCATTGCAAACCTATTGTCCTCCTGTCTGGACCACTCCCAGCGTAATGCGACTTTTGACAAGTGTTTTATCCGTCTCCCGAGCCAGTCAGTGAACATTTTTGATACATACTGCGCATATATAATACATCACTGTAAAATAACTGTGAATGAAAGGTATTTTAGATATTTCCCATTCACAATGGGTTGAATTTGTTCTCAGAATTCCATTGCGGAATTGTATTATTTCATAAATTTATAAACGTATGCCACTTCAGGCAACGGTTTGGATGGTCAGTGTGAGTTAAGATTGTGTTTTTACACAAAGTAGCTCTTCTAAAATATATTTACGGACGTTTTTTATTTTATTTATATATCTATATATATATATATATGTCAATGTTTCCTTCCTGGTTAAATACTTTGCAAATAAATAAATAAGTATATATATATATCTGATACTGACTCACCCAGGAGAGTAAAGTAGATTTGCCAAGCAGCAGCAGATTTAGTGCCAATTCCATTGAGAGAGACGTAATGGTATCTCTCTCTATGACCTCTTGGATGTATCACTGTCTACCTTAAGGGGTCACTATAAGCTGAAGGTGATATCCTCCTCTTTTTTTTATTGTTTAAACAGACAACACAAAACATAAAAATTATTAATATTTTGATTTTGCTGATTTTCCTATAATGAGGATTGCGTCCATTCTTATGTTGGTGAGGTGGGTGTCCGGGCAACTGAAAATACATTCCCAATCAGTGCTCATTTATTATTTTTAAAAAGGAAAAAGCAATGCACATGGGCACAAATGAATTTGCAACATGCACAGCGACTTACGTTGTGAGTCATAATGCTGACAGCTGCCGCTTGACTGTACTGTCAGTGTAGGATACTGTAAGGGGTTATTCACAAAGCACTGGAATTTCAACGGAATTTTGGTGCTTTTCACTTTGGTGCACTTCAGTGATTCCATTTCGCCAACAGTATGGTGAATTCACTATTCACCGTAGGGTCACTGTAGCGCGCCGAAGATGGAGTCCCCGAAGCGTCATGAAAAAGTGGGAGATCTTCACGAAGAGCGCCGAACGGCAAAAAAGAACAAAACTGAACTCTCCTATTCTCCTAATAGGTGTTTAAACCAATAAAAATGTATTAAAATGTGTCTAAATAATAAAAAAGGCCCTTTTAAAAATAATAAAAAGGTTTATTACACAATATAAAAAAATTGGGAAACAAAAATTTCATATAAAAAAATACAAAAAGGTCTACAAAGTAACGCAATTAAAAGGCTTTATGCTGAAAATGAAAAGAATAAACCTTTAAAAAAAATCTGTAGTACTTTTTTACATATAACTCTATGGGATTCGCCTGTGTAAATGTGTCGAAATGAAACACCGAAAATCAGGGTATTTCGCTGACACTTCGGTGCAGTTCGGTGTTCTTTGCATAGATTAACCGTTAATTTTCTATGGGACAATTTTGCTGTTGCTGAAGATCGCCAAACTGCAGTGAACCGCACAGTATGTCACCATCACTTCACCTGTACATAGTGAATTGGCAGTTTAGTGAACAGACGAATTGGCCCGTAATTGCACCGAACAGTGAAATTCAGCATTCGGTGCAATTCATTGACCAATTCAAGAGGTTAGTGAATAACCCCTGTAGTATCCATATCAACATTCAATTCAATACCTCTTGGAAAGAAATGCTCAAAGAAGAGGTTTTTATGTCAAAACACAGAAAAAAAATTCTGAATGAATATCATGTTACAGAGTGTCATAAAACGTTTATTCTTTTTTAACAGATTTTTTGAGTATTGATTTTTTTTTATTAACATATAACAAGAGAAGGTAGGATGTTGGATTGTTCTTATCTACATCCTTATGTTACAAATATGAGAACAAATGTCCTGAGGGAAAGAAAAGACATTTGATAACACATACAGTTGTGTTCAAAATTATTCAACCCCCACTGAAATTGAGTGTTTTGGCCAGTTTGACATTGATTTTGATCATTCAGTCATCTTGCTTACAATTAAATCAAAGAGGCACGTGTAGGTCAGACAAATATAACATAACATTTATAATGAAATAACCACAAATGTCTTTTCTGTGCTCACATCATTATCAGTTTTATTCAACCCCCAAGTGACATTCAATCTTAGTACTTAGTACAACATCCTTTTACAGTTATAACAGCTTTTAAACGTGAAGCATAGCTTGACACAAGTGTCTTGCAGCGATCTACGGGTATCTTCGCCCATTCGTCATGGGCAAAAGCCTCCAGTTCAGTCACATTCTTAGGCTTGCGCACTGCAACTGCTTTCTTTAAGTCCCACCAGAGGTTCTCAATCGGATTTAAGTCAGGTGACTGCGATGGCCACTCCAAAATGTTCCAGCCTTTAATCTGCAACCATGCTCTAGTGGACTTGGAGGTATGCTTGGGATCATTGTCCTGTTGAAAGGTCCAACGTCTCCCAAGCCTCAGGTTTGTGACGGACAGCATCACATTGTCATCCAATATCTCCTGGTACTGAAGAGAATTCATGGTACCTTGCACACGCTGAAGCTTCCCTGTACCTGCAGAAGCAAAACAGCCCCAAAGCATGATTGACCCCCCGCCATGCTTCACAGTAGGCAAGGTGTTCTTTTCTTCATAGGCCTTGTTCTTCCTCCTCCAAACATAGCGTTGATCCATGGGCCCAAACAGTTCTAATTTTGTTTCATCAGTCCACAGAACACTATCCCAAAACTTCTGTGGTTTGTCCACATGACTTTTGGCATACTGCTGTCGACTCTTCTTATTCTTTGGAGACAGCAAGGGGGTGCGCCTGGGATTTCTGGCATGGAGGCCTTCATTACGCAGTGTGCGCCGTATTGTCTGAGCTGAAACTTCAGTACCCACATCTGACAAATCTTTTCTCAGTTCCTCAGCAGTCACACAGGGACTTTTCTCCACTCTACGCTTCAGGTAGCGCACAGCAGTCGAAGTCAGCATCTTCTTTCTGCCACGACCAGGTAGCGTTTCAACAGTGCCCTTTGCCTTGAATTTGCGAATGATGCTTCCTATGGTCTCTCTTGGTATGTTTAACATCTTTGCAATCTTCTTATAGCCATTGCCCTTCCTGTGAAGAGTAATCACCTCTTCTCTTGTCTTCCTGGACCATTCTCTTGACTTCACCATGTTTGTAACCACACCAGTAAATGTCTAGAAGGAGCTGAGTATCACAGTCATTTTAAAGCTGCCTAATTGGTGCTTATTATGCTTTATTGCTGCTCCGTGACATCCACAGGTGTTTTCAATACCTGATTGAAAACACTTGAATGAACCTCTGTTCTTCAGAGTGGTAGTCTTTAAGGGGTTGAATAATTGTGTCAATGAAGAATTCACAAAAGAAACATTTACTACTGTATTACAAAACCAATTGATGTCATTTTAGTTGCATATGGTTCTTTAAAAAGTCCTTGTAGGATTTCATTCTGAATACAATTACAAATGTACACTAAATTCCCTAAAACCCTTTACAGCATTGGTGGTTGAATAATTTTGAACACAACTGTATGTTTACACATATGCTTTTGTCCTGCCTTAACAAAAAAAAACACCTTTGGATGTCCCTACATCTCAAACATGTCCTCATGAGTCCCGCTGACAGGCCAGGTTTGCAGGATATCTGCAGCACAACACAGGTGATATGATTTGCTGCTCAGTGATTGCAGGATTCATTTCTCCAGGGTAATCCTAACATTCTGGCCGGTTTGCGGCTCCTGAGGACAGGTTTGGAAAAGCCTGCTATAGGGTTTTTTTTTTTGATAAAGGATTTTACCAGGAAGGATACATTAAGATTTCTCTTGTTTTCAAGTATGTCCTGGGTGGCGAGTATGTACCGTTAGGTGTCTTGCCCAAGGACACTTACTGGAGCGGTTGCTCGCTGGGATCGAACCCATGACTCCACAGGCTCTCTCCATGCAGAGCAGTGACATTACCTCTACTCCACCCAGCCGGTATTCATTAACTGCCATTCCTTCACTGAAAAATAGTGAATTTCGTTCACCGTCTTTCAGGGAACTAAAGTGTATCTAGTACGGTAACACTACTGTGAATTCACTAGGTAGCTTCTGCTGGCGTTGTCTAGTATAGTAGATTTAGAGTAGGTTTATGGAGTTTTCCACCATAGTTTCTGCCAAAGTTTTTTCTTCTTTCCACAAAGTTTATTACCAGGAAGGATACATTGAGATTTCTCTCATTTTCAAGTATGTCCTGGGTGGCGAGTATGTACCGTTAGGTGTCTTGCACAAGGACACTCACTGGAGAGGTACTCTCGATGGGATCGAACCCATGACTCCACAGGCTCTCTCCACGCAAAGCAGTGATGTTACCTCTACTCCATCCAGCTGTAGTAGCCACCATGCTTTCAGTTGACGATATCTAGCAGTGGTTTAACCATTGTCTTAAGTTTCTGTTGGAGTTAAGTGGAGATCGCCACTTTAAATTTCTGCCGGAATTCACTGGTGTTGCAAACAATAGTGGCACAATGTGGAATGGAGAATAGCCACAGATTCCTCATTTTTCTGGACGAATAACAATGGTAGTATTGTTCATTGTTCAATTTTTCAGCAACTTCTACCATTTTCAGATTTTGCCTCTGTAGATAGCTAACGTTCACCATAGCTGCAACAACGGTCATTTTCACGTTTGTTGGGAACAACAGTAAACTACAAACAACTGTACTTGGTGAATAACCTCTTTATGGAAAGCATAGATACATGGAAGAATCACTCATGTTACATAGTGCTGAAATGTTATGTATATAACTGCGTAAGCATAATGCTAAGAAACACAATACCAGAGTTAATCAAAACTCTTAAAAGCTGTACCCCCACATTTGTGGGGCAGTTTCATTCCAGTCCCAAACTACAATGCTTTGCATGCAGCTGCCCACCCCTAATGGTACGCATAGCATGCATTGTGGGATGCCATGAGTGTCATTGAGGACAGACGCAGCTATTCATATCCATTACCAACATCTGTTTTTGAGGAGTAAAGCACATTCTCCAGATAATTATATAAGGAGCCATTCTTTTAGCTGGGAATTGCAGGACAATTGCAAACTTTAAGGAACAAAGTAACTGAATTTGAAAAAATGTGCAGTCCTGTATTCTTACAGTTCTACTGCGTTGGCTTAAAAGTTATAATTCCCATCCTCGGCTTGGTCAATTCTTTCATCCAGTGCTTAATTTGTGGCGGATTCTACAGGAACTGAGACCTATCGGTTTTGACTTGTGTGTTCCAGGATCTGAGGGGATCCGGTTCCTCACATGATATGGAAACAAAAATATTAATTTTAAATTTGCCATAACATTTATATTCTGCAAATTATTAGTAAATGAGCATTTGAGTATATAGTATGTTGCGATCAGCATTGTGTTCTGAGTGGAACCTTGTCACTCTTCCGCTATCAATTATGGACTTTGCGTTCTGGCTCCTTCTGATCTACAGATTAAGCGCTGCCACTAATGTTAGTATAATATTTTTATATGATGGTGATTTAAGTAAATAATTCTCCAATCTACATGTTCTGACAAACTACTTTTTCTGTGAATTCGAGCAGTCATGCCAAATATGTATTCCCATGGAACCACTTCCATGTGTGCCTGTACATAGGGGATTCATGGGTCTACAGTAGCTATGAGTAGACTACGGCTTGACAGAACTCAGGGGTCATGTCATAGCAGGATTTTACTTTTGCCTCTGAGATGTCTATCCTATACACATCTATATACAAATCTTGGCCCAACTCCTTAGGCACGAAAGCAGTGATCACATCCATGTTGCCGCACAGTTTAACGTCCGTCGTAGCATAGAATCATGAGCAATAGAGAACCAAACACGAACTGCGTCCGCACCGAACTGTGCACGCACAATGCACGTGGCAAACGGACACAAGTTAGGCAAGAATGTAAAACTCGCAGAGTGCGCCACATCCGCGTAGAGTTCTGTGTGAGGGCCGCCATCAGGGCATTACGCCCATTACTGCCGTAAGGGGCCCGGGCCCGGTGGGGGCCCGGGCCGCCGGGGCCTGGGGGGAGGATCCCGGGCCCCCGACGGCAGCGGCGTCGCCCTTTAACAGCTCCGGTATCGGACTCGATGAGTCCGAATCCGGAGCTGTGTCGCTGCTGCTGCTGCAGGAGCCGGAGGAGACTGAGACACTGTGTCTCCTCCGGCTCCTGGCAGCTTCACTTCCTGGCTGGGCGGGGCCAAGCAGCGTGTGAGGGGCCTCCCAAGCACGTTGCTTTGGCTCCGCCCCTCCACTCAGTGAAGCTGCGCTCGGAGCTGGAGGGACCAGGAAGATCAGAAGAAAAGAAGAGAAGAAGATTAAAGAAAAGGTGAAGAAAAGAAGAGCTGAAGACAGAAGAAAAGAAGATAGAAGACAGCGAGTGGTGAGCCAGGGCCCAGACCCTAAGACCCAGGGCCCAGACCCAGACCCCAGGCCCCTAGATCCAAACCCAAGGCCCAGACCCAGGGCCCAGACCCCAAGGCCCAGACCCTAGGGCCCAGGGTCCAGACCCCTAGGCCCAGGGCCAAGACCCAGGGCCCAGACCCAGGGCAAATGCCCAGACCCCAAGACCCAAACCCAGGGCCCAGACCCTATGGCCCAGACCCAGGGCAAAGGCCCAGGGCCCAGACCCCTAGGCCCAGGACCCAGACCCTAGGGCCCAGACCCTTAGGCCCAGACCTCTAGGCTCAGACCCAGGGCCCAGACCCAGGACCCAGACCCCTAGGCCCAGACCCCAAGGCCCAGGACCCAGACCCTAGGGCCCAGACCCTTAGGCCCAGACCCCAAGGCCCAGACCCCTAGGCCCAAACCCATGGCCCAGACCCCAAGGCCCAGGACCCAGACCCTAGGGCCCAGACCCTGGGCCCAGACCCCCTAGGCCCAGACCCTAAGGCCCAGACCCCCTAGGCCCAAACCCAGGGCCCAGACCCTAAGGCCAGACCCAGGGCCCAGACCCTAAGGCCCAGACCCAGGGCCCAGACCCCCTAGGCCCAAACCCAGGGCCCAGACCCTAGGGCCCAGACCCTAAGACCCAGGGCCCAGACCCCTAGGCCCAAACCCAGGGCCCAGACCCCTAGGCCAAACCCAGGGCCCAGACCCAGGGCCCAGACCCCAAGGCCCAGACCAAGGCCCAGACCCCTAGGCCCAAACCCATGGCCCAGACCCCAAGGCCCAGGACCCAGACCTTAGGGCCCAGACCCTGGGCCCAGACCCCCTAGGCCCAGACCCTAAGGCCCAGACCCCCTAGGCCCAAACCCAGGGCCCAGACCCTAAGGCCAGACCCAGGGCCCAGACCCTAAGGCCCAGACCCAGGGCCCAGACCCCCTAGGCCCAAACCCAGGGCCCAGACCCTAGGGCCCAGACCCTAAGACCCAGGGCCCAGACCCCTAGGCCCAAACCCAGGGCCCAGACCCCTAGGCCAAACCCAGGGCCCAGACCCAGGGCCCAGACCCCAAGGCCCAGACACCAAGGCCCAGACCCTAGGGTCCAGACCCCATACCCAGGGCCCAGACCCCAAGGCCCAGAGCCAGGGCCCAGACCCTAGGGCCCAGACCCCAAGGCCCAGACCCAGGGCCCAGATCCTAGGACCCAGACCCCAAGGCCCAGGGACCAGACCAGGGCCCAGACTAGACCCCAGGGACCAGACCTCAGGGCCCAGACCTCAGGGACCAGACCTCAGGGACCAGACCCCAAGGCCCAGTCCCAGGGACCAGACCCAGGGCCCAGGCCCAGACCCAGACCCAAAGGCCATCATACACAGCCCGTTTCTGTGAGATTTATTGCTGTGGATTCTGTGATATGTTCAGACACACCGCTCATTACTGTGAGTTTTATTGCTGTGGATACTGTGATAAGCTAATACACACTGCACATTACTGGGAGTTTTATTGCTGTGGTGCTATGTTATGTCCTTTTTTTTTTGAAGGGGGAGAAAAGCTGTTAGAGGTTGAGGGGGGGGGCCCTGGGGGGCCCCATCGTGAGGTTTAGTAAGGGGCCCCATCATTTCTGATGGCTGCCCTGTGTGTGAGTGATGAGATGTCAGACGCAGCGCATTTGCGACATCCAGCACCTTGACGCACAAAATGGCTTTTCATATCCTTTTCAAATGTTTATCATTTTTCATATTAATTTTTTTTCCTACGTTCGTCAACAAAAACAGACCGTGTGGTGTCTACAGTATCTTCCGTCAGTATGTCCGTCCGTTGTGCACGCACGCACAGTGCGCTCAGACTGCGTTCGTCTGACTCTAGCCTAAGTTGTGTATCCGGTTCCTGTGTTTGTAATAGACTTGTCAAACATTGGAATTGGTCATGCTTCCGTAAAAAACTATGTACGATGAGCCTTAAAAATGTCATATACATATCAGAATTATATTCAAGTGCTTAAAGCAGTGGAGTGTTGACATATAAGGAGAGGGCTTGTCATGGGGCAAAGGTTTTCATAATTTAATTGAGTGTCCCGTGGAAAGCATACATAGCATCATCATTTAATCAGAGTTCAGACTCTCCACCTGTTCTTGTTGGTATTTGTGCAGGGTTTAACTTTATTTTTATCCTGTTACAAAGTTCCTGGAATATTTCCCCACTGTTCTATGAAAAAAACATCGCCTTCCTCACCCCACTTGCCCTTCTTTAACTAATAAAATGTAATGTTTACGTTAATTGCTGCTAATCCAGTTTTTATGGAAGCGTTGGAGCGCCCGTGCCACACACCTGGAACATTCAAGGAGCGGAAAAAGGAAATAATATAGATTTTTTTTTTTTCTAATCTTCTCTGCCGCGTCTTAACAATGTTTTCATTATTGTTAGTTTACTTTTCGCAGTGAAGAATGAAAAGACAATTCCCGATGCTGCGACACAACCCCTTATTAGCTGCCGTCAACCAACAAGGCATGGCATCCTCTACTCAAACACCTGGGAACGGTGGAGGTCTAATGGTCTTATTATAGGGAAATGGCCAATACATCGAGGATTTTGCAACATAACAACTGGTTGGTTAGGACAACAGAAAAAAGGTTTCTGTGGAAGTGATTACTGAAAGTCTGGTAAAATAGTCTGGCAATTGTCCATAAAACCCCTGTTAATGCATTCCGTTCAATCCAGACAACAATGGAAGGGGTTTCTATTTCTCGTCCAAAATTTCAATTTCATGCTTGGAAGGTTGAACTTGATGGGCATTGGTCTTTTTTCAACCTATATTACCGTGTATCGTAAATAAATGATGAAAATAGAATATTAGTTGTCACAAACTTTTTAATTGGAATGCATTTTTTCTTAAGTCTTTTTTTATTGGTGAACTAGCAGGAAATAAACAGTGTGATTTCCTTATTTAAAGGGGTTATTCAGATAGAGGCGATCTCGCCCTGAAATGGAACCGGATGCCGAAATTCAGCATACGGTTCCATTTCGTGGCCGTTTGGCTATTCAGAGAGCAGGCAGTTTGCCAAACTTTAGCAAATTGCCAGCAAAATACGGTGCCTGTTCGGCAGTGAAATCCCCCATAGAGAAGCAATGGTTAATCTATTCAGAGAACACTGAACAGCAATGAAAAGTTGCCGAAGTGCCCTGCTGTTCGGTGCTTTCATTTGGCAGGTTTATTCAGGCGAATCCCATAGGCTTCAATGTTAAAAATATTCATGTTTTAATTCAATATCTAATAAACTGTTTATTATTTTAATCTGCAGTAAAAAGTCTCTTTATTTATAGAATTTTTAGGATGTTTTAGGCATTTTTCAGAATTTTTTTCTGCAAAAATATTCATTCAGTAGTTTATTTGCAAAAAGCGTTTCAATTTTGACACTCTCAAGTGGTTTTTTTTGGTTTTTTTTTACCCCATACGTCAGCTTGTCGACTTTTTTTCTGGCGGCTGGCATGTTTTTTTGCAGCAGTTTCTGCGGGAATTCAGTGAGTGTTCGGCGGGTGCTAGACGCGTGGTTGTCGGGTTTGCAGCAACATTTCCCTGCACTCCATGGACCCTGCAGTGAATACTGAATACACCGCAGGGCGGGGAACTTCGATTCTCTGAAGTGCAGGGAAGCACGGAGAACGAGAAAGCACCTCTCTGAATAACCCCTTTATTATTTCTAAGCTTTGGCTCTTACTTGCTTTGCAGCCACCATGCAATGGCAGTCTTCTGTATCTTCTGTTGATATATTATATAAGTGACTTTGAGAAGTCTCTTCCAAAGAAAAATAATTAACTGTGCTTTAGACTGTGTGTCTGTGTGTGTGTGTGTGTGTCTGTGTGTGTGTGTGTCTGTGTGTCTGTGTGTGTGGGGGGTTGTATTTTTTTAACCTGTTTATTCATGAGATAGGAGAATAATCAGAGCCAATAAATTGATCAGACAAGGAAGTGAAATGACAGCATCCTATAGGTTGAGAGGATAGGAAAAGAGAATTGCTCAAATCACTTGACCTACGATGGAAGGTGGGTGAGGCACAAATAACAGATCCACCAGCCAGAGAGAACAGGTTAAGGTAATATTAACACCATGTACAAAATATGAAAATAGGAGAAGGTCGCAGTGTGTCACGGGGCGTATGCATATTATGCTGGTGCAAGTCCAAGGTGCTGCAATGGTTATGAAGTCAGGCAGATTGCAGGGCACAGCAAGGTGTGTATTAAAAGGTAAAGCAAAACAAACAAGAGAATGAACTGAACAGAGGAAGCTGGGAAGACTAGAATTAGGGCTTAGTAAACTGTACAGCAATGAATATAAAAAAGGAGACACAGGAAAAGGGCTAACTGAGGCAACAGATGAGAGCTGAGAGTAGTGGGAGTAGCAATATGGAAAACTAAATACTACTAGAATCTAAAGATATAGAGGAACGAGGAGCACACAAGAGGACTGGCTAAACATAGAACTAATGATACAGGCAAGACAGAAGTAATAAGACACCGGCACAACTGACAGGACATGAATAGGGATGACACAGAAAGAAGAAACAGGAAAACTAAAGCAAAATTGGTAAATCCGTGGCATGGGTTCCAGGCAGGGAACAGGCAATAATCGGGGTCTTCCCAAGCGACAGGCAATAGACCTTGTCAGAGCTCAAAGCAGAGGTCATACACAAGCAATCAATAAGGAAAGATACTTGAGGGTTGACAAGGCTCTTGATGGGTAGCCAGGGTAGGAATTCTGTGCGTGTCCAGTTAAGGTTCTCGGTGGATTTGCAGATAGGGTTGACGATGGGTTACCTGATGGTTTTCGATAAGATACTCGTAGGCTTCTTGGTGGGATACTCAGTAGATGGGAACACAGAGGCTGGAGATCAGGGAGCTTCAGGTTGTCAGGTCTGGTTTGATGCACAGCTAGACTTTAACGTTGAAACTCTGAGGAGAGGGCGTAGCTTCCTTTTGAGGAGGACTCCTTAGGTGGGATGGAGTACACCTGAGGCTCCTTAGCATGAGCAGGACATCCTGGTAGGGTCTCCAGGAACCTGGATATGACACAAGCTGAAGGAAAAACCTTGAACAGGAATCATGCATATGCAGGGCAGGAATGGGGTTGTCGGAGTCAGGTGCATAGTTAATGACACAATGCAGGGAAGGAAAGTAGATAAACAGATTCTCCTAATAAAAGTCATGCAAGAGATTGCTTAACCATACATGTGTGTTTTAGCGAAAAACATTGGTTCACAATTTCTGGTTCATCGGAAAAGTACGATCACTTCAGTTTGTCTGAATTTCGTCAGTCTTTACAGACCATCCACCCTGATTTCAACTGTAACAGCGTGTGCACTGACACAAACAGAAACTGAAACAAAACGAATCTTGCCAACAAAAGCCATTCCCATATACCTCGCTTCTGAGTTAAATCGTTGACATGCTCCTCTAAAGAGGCATACTTTGGACGAATCTACCAAAATTCAGACAAATCACAAATGGTCCAAAAAACAAATGTCCCCATCTTGTTGGAACTGCTGGTGCACATAGCTCATTTCATGAGGGAGTGCATCCATGGAACATTATTAGCTTTGAAAATTTGTCTTGAAACTGGTGTAGGCCAACAGAATTGCATGTATTCCAATAGAAGGGACAGAGATAAGAAGATAAATTAAGTCCAGTAGAAGATGGAAGAAATAAGGGGATCATTTGTTTGGGTTACATTAATGTGGAGAGCAAGAAGGACTTGGATTAAATAACAAAAAGATCACAATAAATGGGTTGTGGAGGGAGACGCCTAACAAAAATGCTTTGTTTTGATGTGTTCAATCGAAATTTTAACCCCTTAAGGACACGTGGGTGGCGCCCTTGAGGGGTGGCTTTCACCGGCGAGGTGTACAGGTACTACTCGCTGACAGCTGCCGCACGAGCTGCTGGTTTCGGCCCACCCCGGCAGCCGTCGCGCGGTGCACGTCATTGGTTGTAGGGGACAGCTTGAGTTCAAGCTGTCCCACTGCAGCCAATGCCGCGCTGCGAGGAGGAGCTGAGGAGGCTCATTGAAGACAGCAGGGCATACCTGTACACCCTGCATCTTCAAGGCCCTCCAGCTGCCAGGACGGCATGGAACGTCCTGTGGCGGGAAAGGGTTAATAACGAACACCTACTGAATAGTATTTTCTTTTTTCTTTCTTCTTTGGCTTTTTTACGCTGGATACTTCTAACTCCTACTTTTAAGAGAATTTCCCTCAAATCCAGACTTGCACGACGTTTGCTTTTTCCTGGATCTCCTTCATATGAAATGTCACATCTGTTTTAACTGTTTGCAAACCATTTCCACACTGAAAGATAATTGGTGGTTGTATAAAAATATGCTGGTATTTTTAGCCATGTGCTGCCTTATCTCATGCAAGATAATATCTATGGAAAGGTTGAGGATTTTCTATTCAGCTTGTAGATACTGATAAATCCATTGCAAGAAATCAGAAAGCATGAAGCGGTAAAATAACAATCGTGACAATAGATAATGAGATACCAAAGCCAACAAGTCTTCCTGGACGCTTATACCGCTTCTTGTGGACATGCATCACTTGAAAAGGGTTTTCCCCTTGTTATGGAGAATTAGTTGGCTGTAGGATGGAAATCGAGTGACTTATCAAAGCAGTTAATGCACAATTCATTTTTCGCTATTGGATTGGATGTAGGACACGCCACCTATGGTCATCTAAGAGTGATAGTTATCCAGGAAAACAAGGTGGAACTGGCAACCCTAACTCGTACACATACAGGATATAGAGATGTATTTGTTGACTGATTTGGACATGGAGATGAATCAACATACTATTTAAGGTGATATAACCAAGGTCTCAACATTCCTTCACATACATGTCTATTCACTATAGGTGAAACTTGGGACAATTAGCAAGAGAAGAGAACAATCTAGACCAAATAGCTGATTTGGAAAGTGAGATAAATGTGAGAATTTTTCTGGTTTGACTATTTTGACCTAGAATTTTCACTTCTCCAGTCATTCTCCTGAGTTTCACCTTTAGTAAATAGACCTGACAGATACAGCTGACACTAAACGTGGATACATTGTGAGGTGTATATATAAAGTCTAAGGCCGGGTGCACACGAGTGCACTCAGAGTGGAAGGAACGGCCGCGAGAGTCAACATTCCTTCCACTCAACGCCCACCTGCCCCCCCTCAGCCCCGTCGACGCGCTTCCTAGCACATCGGCGGTGAGGATCTCTAGGTGGACGCATGCTACTTAGTGCGCGCGCACAAGCATGTGACCGGCCCCGTCGCAGCATCACAACGCTGCGACGGACACCGGTAAGTGCGCTTTAACGCACGTACTGTGCGCAGAAGAATACGGTAATGTGCACCCGGCCTAAGAGGTGGTGCAGTTATCATTCAATTGAATGTGCCTGCAGGTTGTTCCACTTTTGTTACATGAGAGCAGCTTAGTTCTGTATACAGAAATACTCATGATTCTGGCTTCCCAGTTTACCATATGTCAGACCCAAGTCAGACAAGACTAAGACCCAGCTCGACAACATCTGAATCAGAAACTGCAGTGCTTTCAAAAAAAAACTATCATTAATCAAAACAGTGATTGATTTCCTCCTTTCCCGGTATATCTGAATACAAAGCAAAAGTAAGCAACAGGCATTAAAGTACACCGTCGCAAAGTTGCAGACCGTGTTTAATTCGATCCATTCTGTTAAATTTCCAATTTTCTGCTACTCTAATATATTTATGACTGTAATTATATTTTGTGGACTCTGCTTATTTCTTGAAGGCTAAATGAAGGAAGATACTGGATTCCCTATATTTCATATAATCTTTTTAATACACCCATTATACATTTAAATCGTATGGTATGATGACATCATTTTTTTTTTTTTTTTATCTTTCGGGGGGAAAAAAGATTCTAAAGAAATTAGCTCTATGCAAACCAAACTGTCCAGCGGTTGATTGAAGGGAATTGCTGTCATTCAGCCATTATATGGAAATTTAGCATGACTGGAACAAAGTGTGCATTTGATTAAGCAATTTGACGACTGCAGTAGCAATTAACTCCTAGGCTGCTTAGTCTTGCCAAGTTTTCTCTACCTTCCTACTATGAATTCTAGCCCAGTTGCTTAATGCTAACAATATTAACTGAATGATGGATAGATAGATATTGGAGACATTCAATTTGTCAAGGGATTATGTTAAAGTGACACTCTGCACAGTGTGAGCTCTCAATGTTATCGGAGTGGTCACACTGCTGTGAGCTCCCTGCTCCCTCTCGCTCTCTGATGATAGCTCAGACGGCTAAATCAGCCATCCAATTGCAGGAGCTTAGTCCTGCCCAGAACCCCAGATCAGATTTTATGGCTTGGAGACCAATGGTATCAAAGCCTTTCTGCACTGAGAGCCACTGAATTGGCTGGAGCACACAGTCTCCTGTGATCACATGACATGCTGAGCTGGAAGCGTGCCATATCCTGGAGAGATCAGAAGGTGACGAGTCTGGATTCAGGTGGATTTTTTAAAAGAAACTAAAGAGTTAAAGCAGGGGAAGGGTTAGGTAGGGTTAATGTTTAACCCCTCAATTTCCTACCTCCTGCCATTTTAACAATATAGTATCCCTTTAGGTAAGTGCCTGACCATTATAATGTCTTAAAATTTCTTTTAACCTCCCTGGCGGTCTATTTATTTGGAACATTCCTTGCTGAAAATGGTCTATTTTTTTTGCCCCCCCCCCCTAGCGGCATCTCGAGTGTGGCTCGGGGTTAAATTCCTATGCTGGAAGCGGTAACCCCCGAGCAACACTCAGGATGCCGCTGGATACATCACCTCTCCCTGCGCTCCCTCGATGTCCCCAGCTGCCTCCCCCGGCGACCGCGACCCTCATACTTCCTGGTTTCCTCCTCGCGAGAAGGAATCCAGGAAGTAAAACGCTGCGATCGCCGGAGGAGACTGCAGAGATCAGCGAGGGAGTGCAGGGAGAAGTAATGTATACAGAGTGAGTGTGTCTCGGGGTTACCGCTCTCAGCGGTGAAATTTAACCACAAGACACACTCGGGAACACCGCCAGGGAGGTTAATTGATACTTTGGACTCAGAATGAGGTTCAAAATGGCAGAGGCATCTGGTGTAATGTGTAAACCAATATGTTTTTCATTAGGGCTTTGTTTTACTGACCTGTACCCAAAGGTACTTTGAGAGAATCCCCTTCTTTTATGTCCAAGCATGTCTGCAGGATTGTCCATGAAATGCAGTCACCTGTGCTGTATTGCAGCATATGCAGAAATGTATTTATTTGTGCTTCGGTATCAACACTAAAAAACTGATCTAAACCCAACCCCGAAATCTTATATTCTACCTCATAGAGGAATTCTCAGAGAAGGTGTTTTTCATTGAGCGTTTTGGTATCCCGCTGTGCTAGTGCCTCATTTAAGAGAAATGTGCTTTGTTTCTTATTGTTACATTAGTGTTATTTTATCTGCTTTACCTGACAACCCTATTGTATATTATCAAGCAATAGCTCCGTATTTCTTTTCTAATTGTGAAACCTGTGGAGTCCTTGTAAAAAGCCTTTCTTTTGGTGAATGGGGGGATTAACACATAAGCCATCATTGTTTTGAGTGTCCTAAGATAAGATCTTGTTGGGGGTTATCTTTCCGAGAAGATTTGAGACATATCCTTATTTTTCTTAATGTGTTTAAAGAAAGTAATTTGTGTATTTCCGTGGTTTTAAAAAGAAAACATTAAAAAAAATAAGATCTAACAGCAGTATTTTGTTATTGTATTTTACGTGCTACCAACATTTTCTGTTGCACTTTACAACATACAATGGGGAAGTAAAAGATAATAAAAGACTGCTAAATTTAAAATTGCAGGAAGGAGCAGTATAAAGACTCTGCTTGCATGAATTTATAGTATAGGGCTATGGCGTGGTGTTGTGACTTCCTCTTGGATATTGTAGAGATCAAAAAATAGAAGTACAGTAAGCCATGCAAAGTAGCACTGGATAAGTCAACAAACTATAAAACAGCAATAACCTAGGACTATATACACTTGTACTTTCCTACATTTCCTTTACAGCAGTGATTCCCAGCATTAGTCTTCAAATACCCCTAACAGGCCAGGTTTGCCCGATATCTGAAGCATCCGTTACCAACTCTATTACTTTCAATATTGGGGAACCATGTCAGTGGTTTCCCATTGCTGGTCTTTAGGTCCCCCTAACAGGCCAGGTTTACCAGATATCTGAAGCACAGCACAGGTGATATGATTTGCTGCTCAGTGATTGCAGGATTCATTCTGTATTTCTCCAATGTAACCCATAAAATCTGTTCTGGTATGGGTACTTGAGGTAAAGGGTTGAGAACTGAACCACTGCTTTACAGTAAATCTGTTGGAAATCTGGGATTGCAATTTTATATTATGTTGAACATGATAGTTCGTAAAACCAATGAGACAAGTAATGCCAACTTTATTGCTACACCAACTCCGTATCACTTATGTCTCCAATAAAAATTGCATTTGAAACAAAAAATAGGCATTTTTGCAATATTGGATGGGGGCATAGCATGTTATTGGGGTCATTGCAACTCCCATATTCATGCAATTATTTATTTTCCACTTTGGCTGGCCAGCGAGTGTTGGTCAGTCCCTACTCGATGGCACGCTCCAACTGCGAAGGGAAAATCGAATCGCTGGATGAAATTCGTCAGAGTTTAGTTTTTCATTGTTTTGTCACTGTGACGTTTCGCTGAAATCACCCAAATCACGATTGGTATTAAACAGATATAGTATGTCTAATTTTCAGAACCAGAAGAATGTTTTATTAGATTGTCACTCTAAGGCTAGGGTCAGACGAGCGCGTTTTCTACGGACTGTATGTCCGTGCAGTACGGACGCACTTTTTGACGGAAGACACAGTAGTGGCCACATGGTCCGTTTTTGTGACCAACGTTATTTTTGACGGATGTAGGAGGGAAAATAAATTAAAATAAAAAAACATTTTGTCCGTCAAAAATGCTGGACGTATAAATGCAGTCCGTCTGGCCACGTTCCATCACTCACACGCAAAGCTATGCGGACGTGGCGCACTCCGCATGTCCGTTCTAGCAGTATTACGTTCTTGTCAACCTGCGTCCCTTTGCCGCGTCCGTCATGCGGACGTACTTTGTGTGTGGGGCTCCATTGGTCATAATTGTATGTTATAACGGACGTACCTATGTGCGGCAGCACGGACGTGGACACTGCGCTTGTCTGACACGAGCCTAATTGGTAGATAGCTGAACTGTTATATTTTTTTTGTTGTCTGTAATTTTTCACCGTTTCAATCTATAGTTTCACAGGATAGTGACATAAAATGACTGAAACAGAGACACCGGATATGTTTGCGAAAAGCATACTGTAATCAGGTCAATAAACCTGATGAATTACATAAATTTTTATCATAACGTTTATGTAACTTTACATATTACTGGAAATAAACAAGTGAAAATGTTAAGCTTTAATAACATGTTCAGATTTGTCTCTACCGGTTCTTCTGTGCTTAGACAATCATGCTTGTAAATCTTGGGTCTGTTCCCATGTAGCATCCTTGGCTGTAAAGTGGCCATTGAAAAGTCAAGGATAAAATATAGAGCAATATTATAGAAAGGTTATGATTTTACGAGCGCCCAGCTATATTACGCTGATCAATAATAATAGCGTTGATAACAAGGGAATCCTAAGGGCAATCCTATTCCCTTCTGTACCATTGAAAGCCATGGTTGGCTTAGTCAGCATGGAGATGAATTTAATGCACCCTCATGGTGTCATTAAAAAGGCACTGAAAATATTTTGGCATCGTTGGAAAAGGGTTCCTTGGTGCAGGAAGGGTTTATCTTACCTTCGCAATATTCAGGGCTGCATGCTTGGAGTCTGGAAAGGGCGGAACAAATGTGTTAATTATTATTTTAGCTGTGGCAGAGGTATAGTTCGCAACTTATTCGAGCTGCTAAAGGAAAGGATATGGTAGTAAAAGGCATGTGGTTTCATGACTCCCATATGTTTGATTCTAACTGCCCATTTAACTCTCCAGGAACCTAGTAGGTCAGCAACTCGTTGCTCCATGGAGCCCTAATTAACCGTGGCTTCATACTCTTGCATTCTACACTTATCACTAATTAAATGCAATTACAGCTTGGGTAAATGCTCAAGCAGAAATCATAGCATAAATACAGTTCTTTAGGCGACGGAGAGGATTTTTCTCTTGATGTGGTCCCATAATAAGCAGCTGCAGGGCGTCTATCTTTAGCTTAGTTCATTTCTTCTCCTGCACACTCTGTAGATTATTTTAATACAAACGAAGCCGCAGATAAAGAGCAAAAAAACAACTTGTCGAATGACTCTAGATTTTCAAAATGTTGTAAATATAAGTGATGCAAACTGGTGCAATAGATGTCATATAATAATCCAATATATGTGTCAGCAAACAATAAATATTTGAAGCGTCTGCGTATTTCACCTCTCCTTTTCTTAACTAAGGGAATTATGATGTAACGCCACAATATTTTATTATAATTTAGAATATTCAACAGAAAATATATATATATATATATACTTCTTTTTTTTTTTTTTGAGAAAGGATTTTACCAGGAAGGATACATTGAGATTTCTCTCGTTTTCAAGTATGTCCTGAGTGGCGAGTATGTACCGTTAGGTGTCTTGCCCAAGGACACTTACTGGAGAGGTGCTCTTGCTGGGATCGAACCCATGACTCCACAGGCTCTCTCTACACAGAGCAGTGAGGTTACCTCTACTCCACCCAGCCGGTAAAAGTTCTACACATACAACAAGATAGGGGGTTATTTAAAAATTTGGCGAACTGACTGCTCTGTGAATAGTCAAATGGCCCCGAAATGTCACCGTAAGTGGAAATTCACTGTTCGGTGACATTTCGGGGCCAGATCAGCTCTCTCTGACTAACCCCTATATTGTTTTATAAGTTATGCCTTGTATTTGATACTGTATATACACTGCTATCTTTAACCCCTTTATTACCAACTACTTTTTGTTGAAAAAAATATTGTCATAACATTTATTTGAAACACACGATGTGTGGTTAACCCTTAAATTCATGGTAAAATGATAATTGCATAGAGATTCTTTTTCCAAGAAAGTTAAAGTATTACATAAAAAAATTTGCAAATTTATATTTATTTGTACTTGTTTATCCTTCACAGAAATATCGCTGAGTTGAAAGATTCTGAACTCTAGAAGGTGTCCCTTATCTTACATAATTTTGCACGGGGTCTGCATTTTTAACATACAGGCAGAAATGGCCTGTGTCAAACACCATGAAGGTGTTAAAGATAGAAAATAAAATGGTCAGATCTCCTGCTTATGGGGATTAATAGTGATCATAATGAGATTATTAGCAATGCAGCTTCCAAAAAATACAAATTGAATATAAAATATTATTTGTATACAGTATTATGCCTGCATATGGAAATTAAAGTAACACATTGTATCTATACTATACAGGGATTTTCAGCAATTACAACCTCCTGAATCAAATTCCTGTACAATATTGAGTGACCCCAAAGCTCTCCCTGGCTGTTGTAATGCAGCAGTAAAGGTTGTTGCGCTTTTTGTTACAGTGAGGGTGGGGGCTGCTGTCTGTAGCTTCTTTACAGTAATACAGGATAACACAACTGAGATCTCACTGCGAATTTCATTTCTCCATAGTAATCTTGCAGTAAAAGGTTATGCCATGGGGTATTATATGCCTTTTTTTACTATTCATTGTATTACAATGCAAAATCGGGTTTACTCATTTTGGGGATTGTAGGATTAAATAATGTTTTGTTTTAGTAAGAAAAAAATTATTTGAATTATATTTTTTAATGTACTGTGCATTTAATGTGCATAGTACAAATTTCCCCTATCCAATGGATACTTTCCATATAAAAAGTAGTGGAAGACGCACGTTGAACCACATTTATTTTCACATTCCATGAGCAGCTTCTCTCATAAAATTGTCATAATTTACAAGGACTGGGTTTTTTGGAATTCATGAAACAGTTGATATTATTTTTCATGTTGCAAGTCCAGATTGATTAACTTTAAATACAAATTGACCCAGGAATGGCGCAGTGCTGGCAGCTGTGCTCGGTACGTGCTGATTCTCATTCAATAGCTGCTTGGACAGGCTTTTCTCTTCTTCTGTAGACAGTTTGTTTGCACGGCTGATCAGGCGTGCTGGGATAGCAAATGGAAGATCAGTGCTTTTATTGTGTGCTTTATACAGGGCAGGAAAGCACGACTGGCCCTATGACACACCTGTGTGTATTTATTAATCGTTAGTGGCTCAACAATTAACACTTTTGGCAGGTTTGTAGATCTTTTGATCTTCCCGTCTCCATCCACTAAGCACGCATTTAACTAGAACATCCAAAGCTAATGTACCCGCAAATTCAGAGATTCAAACCATTAACTTGCAGACTCAGAGTCATTAAAAAAATTGGACAGAAGAAAAAAGGGAAATCTATAAATAGTTTGTGGCACATAAGTTGACCTCTGACTGTCTTTAGGAGAACCTTTTGACAGCCGGCAGTCCTTCTGTCAATGATTATTTATTGGCTTCACATCCCAACTCCCTGCAGCCTGTACGGGCATTATCACTATAATAGTGAAGGACTGGAGCCCAAAATATGGTCCAGGAGAACAGGAAATCCTTCAATGTCATTTTTACATTAGCCTCTCGCTCACCAAATTCCCCATTTTTATGATCCTTCCCATTGCCTGGCTCACTCAGTCTCGCTTTATTTCAAATCCATGTGTGTTCCGCCATTGTTATCTTTTTTGACCTCCATATCAGCATTTTATTGGGTACAATATACAGAATTCCAGCATTGATGATTCCATTGTAGACACAGAGGTCCAATCGAAAGACAACAGAATGGCAATGGTGGAAATAGCCTAAATCAGGGCTGTCGAACTCCTGCCCACCAGATATTTCTGAACCAAATTCTCATGATTCTGTGGCCATTTATTGCATTCAGAGAATCCTGGAAATGTAGGCAATCAATATCTTGGGGCCTGGAGTTTGACACCCTTGTCCTAAATCATGTCTTGTAAATCCATGGACCAGGTAGTCTACAATTGTACATTTGGCTATTAAGTTTCTGATTTTCTTAATAAATTTATTTAGCAAACTTTGACAGGTTTGTACAGGTGTAGCTTGCTCATACGTTTCCAACTCCTAGGATTGCTATATATTTTTCATACCCAGCCCTACATATCGTGGCATATGAGCAGTGAGCTTAGATTTTAAGATCTTGTTTTTGGCATTATTTAATTCCACTTGTACTATGCTGTTTCACCATTTGAAAGCACAAATGACCAAACAGATAATATAGTCAAACCATTTTCTCAATGTCCTATGTAAAAAAAAAAAAAAAAAAACCTAGGACCCAGGCCAACAGTCTCTTAGGTGATTGTGACGTCCTAAAAGATTGGTATGCCAAACTAGTCACAAAGTTCAGCAACACCTAAGGCTATGGTCAGACGAACGCATTTTTCACGTCTACCGTCAAAAAGTGCGTTAATGCGCCCGAACGCATTTTTTCACGGAAGACGCGATAGCGGTCATCCGATACGCAATTTCGGCCGTGATTTTTGACGGAGCTATTAAAAACAAATGGACGTGATGTTGGCCGGACATGTGCAGCGTCTGACATCTCCTAATCACGCACACATGCCTCTATGCAGACGCAACGCACTCTGTGCATCAGTACTATCGGTTCTACGTTCTCGAAAAAATGCGTTCCTTTGCCGCTTGCGTTGCGCGGCCGAACTTTCGTGCGGCTGTACTTCGTATATTGGCCTTCATTGGACGTCATTTGCTGCTACTATGGCCGTAATAAAGTGCGGCTGCAAGCGCGTTCGCACTGCGTTCGTCCGACCCCAGCCTTCGGCGATGTCAATTTCGGCAAAAAGTGAATTGGTGAATTCATCTTATTTTAGGCAAAATGGAAATTTGCCAAAGTGTGCCGAAATGCGGAGAAAAGCAAAGCACCGAGATTGCACACAAGTACGGTACTTTGTGAATAGACCCTTAGGCTGCGGTCAGACGAACGCAGTGCACTTTATTACGGCTGTAGTAGCAGCAAATGACGTCCAGTGACGGCCAATATACGAAGTACGGCCGCACGAAAGTTCGGCCGCACAACGCAAGCGGCAAAGGAACGCATTTTTTTGAGAACGTAGAACTGCTAGTACTGACGCACAGAGTGTGCTGCGTCCGCATAGCGGCGTGTGTGCATGATTAGGAGACGTCAGACGCTGCACATGTCCGGCCAACATCACGTCCATTTGTTTTTTATAGCTCCGTCAAAAACCACGGCCGAAATTGCGCATCGTATGACCGCTAACGTGTCTTCCGTGAAAAAATGCGTTCGGACGCATCAACGCACTTTTTGACGGTGGACGTGAAAAATGCGTTTGTCTGACCCTAGCCGAAGAAGTTATCGGACGTAGGCGAAAACCGCCGACTTGGCATCGCTGAATTCCACCAAACTGGAAAAATAAAAAGAAAGTCTTCTGATCTTCTAATAGAAGTTTAAAGCAATAAAAATCTAGTCAAAATATGTCAAAATAAAAAAAAAGGTCCTTTAAAAAAATAATAAAATGGTCTGCTACAAAATAAAAAAAGTCTTTTAAAAAATGAAAAAAAAATGTCTTCTAAAAAACACAAAAAGGTCTTTAAAAAATTTTTAAAAATAAAAAGGGTTTTTGCAAAAAATAAAAAGAATAAATGATCTTTAAATAAAAATTTTAAAAAGATATTCCATTTATTACACTGAAACTTGTAAGATTTGCCTGCCGAACTGAAACACCAAAAATCAGGGCATTACGCCACAATTTCATTGCAATTTGGCGTTCTGTGAATAGAAGACATGATAGTCTTCTGTGTGACAATTTCGGTGCTGGTGATTTGCAGCAAATTGCATCGTATTTCATTGTCGATTCACATGTGTTTAGGGAATTGTCAGCTTTGCGAATATACAAATTACACCAAAAATGGCCTTCAACGTCGAAATTCACTGTTCAGTGCAATTTGGGACCAAGTTGGAGGTTAGTGAATAACCCCTATAGAGTGGGCTTTCCACCCAAAATAGTCTCTGCACCATTAAATGGTATATAGAAGGAATCTCTAACTCCTGCCCCCAGATGTTGTTGGCCTACAATTCCCAGAATTCTTTGTATGCAAAAGATGGACAGAGAATCGTGGGAGTCATAGTTATTAAACATCTGGGGGGCCAGAGCTTGAGATGATAGATATATAGCAAATGGTTTGTAGCTTGTGTTGAATATTTATCTACTAATTTTTCTGCTTTTGTGTTTTAATAAAAAAACATAAACAGAATTGCTTCAAACTATTTAGGGGTATAGACTAGAAAACCCTTATGATTAGTGTAATCATCATTTATATGACACTAACAGTTCCAGCAGTGCTTTACAAAAAAGAATTGGGAATTAAAGGAATAGAACTGCAATCCAGAGGACACAGGAGTGAGGAAAACAAAAGTAGGTCAAAGTCCAAGTCCAAATATATCTCCTGCACAGTGGAATGCTGGGAGCTACTCTTGGACACAGTATTTGATTTGCTGCTTACATTACATACTCTGTATAGTCTTGATGGTTTTTAGCAGTAACAGAGGATTATTGTGATGTCATTCCAGGATGGCTGCCTCCACATTGAAACACTGGTTTTCAATTTTTTCCCCCTTATTTTCCCTCATTCCTCCTGATCACCGGCAGCCCTAGATTTCGGTAGGCATGAAAGAAATGCATCATGAGTGCCCGTTTAATGGTTTTGGCGGTGCTTTAGTGGATAAATCCCATAGGCAAGCCGCATCGGTGCATGAGCAGCCATGATTGGCAGAGATGAGGAAAAACTTCAATATGTTTCAGTATAATATATATATATGTGCACATTATAGGTGAAACCAAGCAGTATTTCTATGGTGTGTCATAGGTGAAGAATGAACCTAAATTATTAACCCCTTACTGCCCCACGACGTTCTATGCTGTCCTGGCTGCGGGAGGGCTTTGAAGACACAGGATGTAGAGGTACGCCCCACTGTCTTCAATGGGGTCGCCTTGGCCCCTGCACACCGATGCGCGTTTTGGCTGCACAGGGACGGCCTGAACTCAGACCATCCCCCTGCAGCCAATGATGAGCGTTGGCTACGGGAAGGGTCACAATCTGCATCTTACGGCGGCATCTGTCGACGAGGCTTACCTGTACGCCACGCTGGTGTTAAGCCATCCCCCGACGGGCGATGGCCGCCAGTCTTTAAGGGGTTAATATATAACCAGAGTCTGGATTTGAAGGATGCCTGAACTTAGGGACAATCCCTGATATTCAAGGAGTACTGGGCCTTGCGAATGTTTATGTTGTTACTGGTTTGGGTAGACTGTGCTCCCCCAGCCTTTAGCTGCATTACAGTTACTATTACCGGCCTTTCACAGGTGAGCTACCTTATCCTGAAAATACTTTAGATCACAATTTTTCCAGTTACTGGACTTCCGCTGAAATTATTGATAGTCCCCCCACGTTATATTTCGCTCAAGGCATAAAATAATATTATAAAAGCACTGCGACTCCACCATCCACCCTCCGAAACTCAATATGAAAGAGAAAAAAATAATAAAAATATATATATTATTAAAGCCTGTTCTGTCTAATATGAGATTTATGTAGACAGAGAACATGTAGTAATCAAATCTTTATACATTATTCAAGGCTAAATTTGAAAAAAAAAAACATTCAGCTACACTGCTTTTTTTAAGCCGTAGTATTTTTTTTAATAATCAAAGCAACATTTAGTCCGAGTGAATCAAATGAAACTCTAAAGAATGAGCTTCATTAAAAAGCATCAAGTCCATTTTTCATGGACTCTGCCCGCCTGTGCCTTGTTCAGGGGGGGAAAGATGGGTTTTTTCTAACATTAAAAGCCGGCAAACAAGTGAAATGTAACTAGTGGTACGAGAAGCCAATTAAGATCAAAGTAAGAGATTTGCAGTAGTAGTTTCGTCATCTTAATATTAAACATTTTTTTTCCATTTACTTTGACACAGATCAAGAGGTGTTAATGTAGATTCTTTGAGACAAGTCAAGTAGTGTTTTTTAACGTGACAGAACTGTTATTTGTTCTTTCAGAATCAATTAGTATCATGCCCTGGATTCTTCTACTTTTTTCCCCATTGCTGGATGTGAAGAATCTGGTGCTGACAAACAAGGAGAAAAACACTGTAGGCTTTCAGAGATTTGTAGAAGATGTCTTGGTGTGGAAGGGAGAGAGAGAGAGGGAGAAATGAAGCAACTAAGTACACATTTCATGAAGAACAAAGCTTTCAGATTTGTGTCTCTCACTCCCACATAATGTGAACAAAGCATGCACATGTGTTTGATCAGGAAGCCGAGAGATGCTTTAATAGTAAAATCTCGCCATTTAAACATTCCCTGAATCCATATTTGGAAAGAAGAATTAGACGGCAGTGGGTGTTTTAGAAAGGTTATGTTGTCTGGCAATTCGATTTTAGATTTAGCAGTCTCTCTCTTTTGTTCAACTTTTTTTTTCTTTTTTTCTCAATCTACACATAATTTTTATTGAATGCTGTATTCTCACTAAGCCAGCCAGCATGCTAACAAACACGGAGTGTACTGTATGTGTGCAGCAGCTGTCTGTGTGTCTGCATCTGCCACTTTCATAACAACTCTTCTATTTCATTTTTAATCACAAATGGGTTGCACGCCTAACTATTTTATTTTTCTGCACTCTATCACACTTGCACAAGGAAAACTATTTTAAATAGTTGCACTAACGCACATTCAGACACATAACGTGCCATTGACACACATGCATCCATCACTAGCTTTTCTCTCACACAGAATCATATGTAGCTGGATAATTACACCAACATGCATAAATAGTTACTATGCCACACGTACTCACGTGCAGACGACTTGCCTCTCAGATACACGTGAAATCTCACTATCATCAGAGAGTACTTTGAGGAAACGCAATGGCCAAGCCTGCAGTATTATCCTGCTGGTGTCTAGTTGTGGAGCGACCTGTCTCCGCACTCTCTAGGACCATGTCTCGGCTTCTATCTCACATGTTATCCTCACAAAGCTGCAGGTGGAAACCGTGTCATATCATTTCCTGCACTGTCAGATGCCACAGGGATCTCGAATTTGCCTTTTTTACCACATCATGCAGAGACAGCCACTCTTCTGTGCTCTACAGTGGATGATCAAGGCAGACATTTTGCTTCGTCCCTGAACATCTAGTGTGAGATCGCCATTTCTTCTCACCAGTTTCTATTTTTGGGTTTCTAAGGCGACCCTGCACAGTAGCTATGTAAAGTCTTGATATCATCCATGTTATCGGTACCTTTTAGCCACCATGACGCTCTGAAGGGATATTGGCCAATGGGACAACCTGTGGTGAACGGTTACTATTTACCTACCTTTGTTTTCCTCCTTACCCCTCTATGTGTTCACCTTGCAGTATCCCTTTAGGGCATGGGTCAGCAACCTTGACCCTCCTGATGTTTTGAAATTGCATCTCCCATTATTTATTTATTTGGTTGACTGAGCATCAAGGAAAATGTAGTCCCAAACCATATGGGGGGCCACGGTTACTGACCCCTGCTTTAAGTGATGCATGGTCTTATTGCTTTCTTCTAAATGTGTTGGGGAACACAATCTATGTGTTGTGCGCTACCTCACGGTAGAATCATTTTATCTCTGTGTCTTTAAAAATACAGTATATTGATTTGTCTTATATTAGCTTTGTTTTGAATTATTTTTGTTCAGAGTTGCCAAATAGAAATGGCTTTGGTGACAGATATAGGCTGTGCAAGATCATATAATGAAAAGAATTCTGTACCTTGTATTCATAGTTTAATCTGTTCACAAGATTTTATGATTTAGTTCAGTAGTTTTACACATAACAAATAAATGAGGAACTACCAGCACGTAGCGTCATCTAAGATGTTACAGGAAAACACTTCCTGTTTCTTTTTCTTCCTGGAAATTGCTGAATTTGATTGGCTGCTCCGTCAAGCCTTTTTTGTTCACCCCCAATAATTCAATTTTCTTTTGACATGGTTATGGGAAAGTAGTAATAACCTGTGTTATTGTTTATAGCATTTATGGAAAGATAATCTTACAGGGTTATTCAGAGAAAGGTGAAAACCTTGAGAATTGCCAGGAGAATGAACAATCTAGACCAAATAGCCAATTTGTAAAGTGAGATAAATGGGAGAATTTTTCTGGTTTGACTATTTTGACCTAGAATTTTCAATTCTCCAGTCATTCTCAAGGTTTTCACCTCTTTCTGAATAGCCCTGCCAGTTGCCAGTGCCCCTTTGAAAATGAAAATTAAGAATATGTTGTTACACGGTTTGTGATGAATCTGGGAAGGGGAAATTGAGGTGTATTGCAAATTTCATTTGGGGTTGCATCCATTGAACAGCTATTATTAACAAAGTTACCCTAGAAATAAGCAGTACAGAATATGCACCTTTTCTAATAAATTATCATATATACAGTTTAAGGATACAGTGCATTTACATGCGCTTTATCTTACAGGTCTATTCACTAAAGGTGAAACTCTGGAGAACTGGCAGGAGAAGAGAACAATCTAGACCAAATAGCCGATTTGGAAAGTGGGATAAATGGGAGAAGTTTTCTGGTTTGGCTTATTTGACCTAGAATTTTTTACTTCTGCCATTTCTCCTGAGTTTCACCTTTCAGTGAATAGATCTGTTAGACTACATAAAAGGTATATGTGGGGAGTCATACAGGACCAATTCACCCAGCATTATGACTGAGCATCCAGGGCAGACCTATAAAATGGGATTTGCAGACATTTTACCTTTCTCATGACCTATTCTATTATCTGAACATGGCCTCTATTTCGCCAAACCGGAATTAGGAAACTGCAAATGACAAAATCTGTCTGAGCCATTCAGCAGTCGCGACTCTCTGATGCTGTCTGTACAGTCACTATATTAATGGCTCGACTTGTAATAATAAGTAACTGCCAGGAGATACCGGTAGCAGCCCAGCCTCCGGTGGAAAATTACTTACCAGCTGCCAGAAACTGCCAGTGTTAGTTTTTTTTTTTTTACTTGTGGTCGGAAGTGAAAATAACAAATGATGATTATTCTCAGATTACTTCATGATTAGCGCTTCTAGTGCAAAGTATAGGAATTGCAAATGTTCTTTGGATTTCCATAACAACCGAGCCAAAACGGGCTTACAGCTTGGCCAGAAGAAACCGGGAGCCGTTAACATGTGTGACTTTCTGGTGGAATCTCATGGAAGAGGGCATCCTGTGCCTTACTGTCCTGTAGCACAAGCTGGAAAGTTGTTTTGTTTTTTTCATGAAAAATGTCATTGATTTACCTCTGCTGCATTACGTTTAGTTTCTTCTATTATACAATGTATCTGGTGCTTCAGAAGTCGTCTTCATGTGTCTAAGGCTATGGTCAGACGAACGCATTTTTCGCGTTGTCCGTGAAAAAGTGCGTTCGAACGAATGGATGTATTTTTCACGGAATACGCGATAGCGGTCATACGATGCGTATTTTCGTCCGTGATTTTGTACGGATCATCAATAAAACCCTTTTTGCGTCTGGACGTTATGTTGGCCGGACGTGTGCAGCGTCTGACGTCTCCCAATCACGCAAACACGCCGCTATGCGGCCGCAGCGCACTCTGTACGTCAGTAGTAGCGGTTTGACGTTCTCGAAAAAAATGCGTTCGTTTGCCACTTGCGTTGCACGGACGAACTTTCGTGCGGCCGTTCGTCGTATGTTCCCCGGCATTGGACGTCATTTGCTGCTAGCACGGCCGTGATTTCGTGCGGCTAAATGCACGTTAAAACTGCTTTCGTCTGACCTTAGCCTTGGGCCGGGGTCAGATGAGCGCACTAGGTGTGCCCGTACTGACGTGCCTCCCGGCATCCGGCTCAGCGTTGTGATGTTTCGATGGGGCCGGTCACACGCTGTAGTGCATGCAGGAATTGCTCACGCTACAAGTGGCCGTGCAAAAAGCCTCCTCGTCAAAATACTAGACGCGTGTTGGACGGGGCTGCAAAGCGCGATCCTCCATAGGGGGAATAGAGCCTTGCAGCGCTGAGCGCACTAACTGCGCTCTGCAATTTGGCCAGACGGGCGTCAGAGTGGATGGACGTCCACTCTCAAGGACGTTCCTTCAGCTCTCAAAGACGCTAGCCTGACCCCGGCCTAAATGTTTATTATGTTATTCTGCTTAAAGAAATACCTAGGATACTGCTTGGATACTGAGGATTAGATGGGAAGCCTCTGGACGAGTGCTGCACAAGTCCATTGAAACAGGTACTTATGAGGAGATACTGTGTGGATGTGCGGCCTGAAAGGCACTTAGATACACTATCATCAGCGCTGCGGAATATGCTGGTGCTTTATAAATAAAGAATAATAATAATAATAATAATGTGGTGGGATTTTGTCTCCAGCCCCTCTGGGAATGGTTCAGTTGGTTTTTAGATGTACTTGATAAACCCATGTCCCTGGTTCCCAATGTATTTTCAATGGCCAAGCCTATCCCCGCACTTACCATCACAGAAAATCATCTGGTCAGAAGACGCACCTTGGCTATTTGCCAGATGGTGGCAGAGATCCAGGCCACTCGCATGTGGCTCCTACTTCTTCTAGAGTTCTACACAACATCAAGGATGTGCGGATGCTGGAGGACTTGAGCAATACCCTATCATTATCATATTCTGCAGCGCGGTATGGAGGGCGGTGGTTATTAGGTTTCATACATTTTGCTCTGCTGTATATATCTACGCATTTCTCAACCTCCTGTAGGGTTAGAATATCTAATATAACATATAAGCTCTTGCATCTGCAATGTATATTGGGTACGCCACTCCACACACACTCAACTTTTCTCTTGTCTACTATTTCAGAATCTTTCTCCTTCCCCTTAAAGAGCCACTACCACCAAAAAATGAAATGTCCTTATTGTGTTTATTTTATGTAGCTGATATCGTACATGGGCTTTGTTTTTTCTTGTTTGTTTAGTTAAGATAATATTTTACTCTATATGTGTCACTGGGCGCATTCATTTTGTTATCTTTTGTGTTGCCCACCCCCCACCCCTCACAGCATCTTCCCATCACTTGGTCCTCACTTAGTGGCAAAGGCCACAGAATGGAGTCTATGGGTCCATCACTGGCTCAAATCATTGTATTGTGTGGGATGTTTTCAAAGGACATCACCAGGGGTAGATTAGATGTCTTTTAATAATTATTATTATTCTTTATTTATATAGCGCCAGCATATTCTGCAGCGCTGTACAATGGACACAACATAGACAGGGTTACAATACATTGAACAACAATTGACAAACCGGTACAATAGGAAACGAGGGCCCTATTCCCGTGGGAAATCACAATCAGCTGCCATCACTATCTCAGGTAGCAGAGGCAAGACAATCACCCCCTGCTGCCTTCTCTAATCATTCATTCCTCCACCTAATTAACTGTTAAATACTATAGATTAAATAAAGAAGAGCAGCAAAGAAAAGCTTTTGCACAGATTTTGGAAAATGTTGCATCATGGGGAAAATCCACCAAAATGGAAACAGGAGATAAAAACCCTTGTTTTCCTTTTTACATGTAATCACTTCAGAAAAAGAAAAGGCAGCTTGTGTTTTATAAGGTGGTATGTTTGTAATGCCATAGTATTCTAGTTACAGCTTATGTAAATGGTAGCGTTCCTTTTAATCCTCCGGTTAGTAGAGAATATAGCAAATTACAGTTATATGGATGCAGTTATGTCAGTTCCATTTTGTATTTGTTACATCATATGCACCCATTTGATACATAAACACTTAAAAAAAATAAAATGGGCATAAACACATTTTACAGCAATATTTTCCAAAAGAGAAACTTTACTGACTCTTCTCTAGTGCTTGTCATAAAATCCCTGAGCTGTGCAGCATGTTGGGGGTTAAACTGAACATGCATGCACGCAGTGAATCTTAGTGACAGACCATTTGAGTTTTGCACACGTTGTTAGTTTGATATGTGACGTACGCACCGCGATAGAAACTGAAGCGGAGGCCAAAAATCTGTTTCACAATCAGAGGAATGTTCCTACAAATATTTGGTGCTTTGTTTTGCAATGCTGGCTTCGTGAACACGCTGCAATGTTAAATGTGGTAATAAACCCAGCCGGAGACTAATATAGCAGATTTAATAGTGTGATTCCTGTTGGTACAAACAATGTTTTAAAAGAAGTGGCTTGTGCAGTGTTTATGTCTGTTTAATATGGGGCTTGTGCTCCATGTCTGCGTTGTGGTTAGTAAAAGGTGACAGTTGAAAAATATCACTTGAACAGTGGATTTAATATTAAGAGAAACCGTGAGAAATTCACATCAAGCTCATGAGCGATCTATAGGTTTTAGGAGGCAGGAAGAACGTTGTAAATGTGTGAGTATAGGTCAAATAGATAGATCGATAGATATATATCTATCTATCTCAAGGCGTGCACAGGGGGTGTGCCTGGTCTGCCCAGGCACACTAGGCTGGGTTCACACCTGCACGTTCTTCAAACGTTCGCAAACACACGTTTTTTTTATGTGCATACGAAAAAACGCGCATTTCAGCGTGTTCGCGGCTATGTCTATGGCCGCAAACGCGCTGCTATGCGCACCAAAAGAAGCTCCCAGAATTCTTTGGGCGCAGGACGTTTTAAAGCGCGGTCCTGCGCGCTTTAAAACGCCCAGGTGTGAACGGGTCCCATTGAAAAGCATGGGATTTCCCCGTCCATGCCTTTAAAGCACGCAGGACCAAGCCTTAAAACGTATCGTTGTGAACAGGGCCTAATGTTGGGTGAAGTCGTCCTCTTTCACCTCCTGCATTGACATTTTAGATGGCCCTTATCTGGTTCTTGGTGAATAACATAAAAACTGATTACAGGCTTGCTATTTCTAAAAAAATAAATTAAAAAAAAATGTACATTTTTTGCAAAATCTTCAAGACATAAGTGTTCAATCAACCCCTTCGCTACCAAGTGTTTTCCAAAAAAACATTGTCAGAAACCAGTGGTGTTTTGAAAAATCACTTTTATTAAATTGTACAGTAATACATATCTATTACTATAACAACCCATTTGACCAGTAGATGGCGCCATCTACTGTTCAATTGAGTTACAGCGATTTTAACAGCAGATCTATTTTCTTCTATTTCTCCTGCTTCGGCTGCTGACGGCTTCTGTAAGCCCGATATTTCAGAGCTTCCAGCTGCCAATTTTACAGTTTTAGATCTTTGGGCATTATGTGCACAGGGCTAAAACTTTGGGGGCACCTTCTGCCGCCCAAAAGCTACCGAAATTAGTTTGCAGCTAGGTTTGGCTACTTTGACTTAGATTTTTCACTTCTCCTGTCGATTCTCCTGAGTTTCACATTTTAGTGAATAGCCCTGCAGGATATTTTCAGTGAGAGGTGTCTTGCAAAAAGGGCCACTACCACCAGAAAGTAAATGTCCATATTGTGTTTATTTTATGTTGCTGATATCTTACATATACTTTGTTTATCTCTTCTATGTTTAGTTAAGAAAATATTTTACTATATATGTGACTCTTGGTGCATTTATTTTGTGTTGTATACTGCCCCCCACAGTATCTTTACATCACTTGCTCTTTACTCTGTGGCATTGACCATATGATGAAATCTATGGGTCGATCGCTGACTCAAATCATAGTATTGTGTGGGATGTATTCAAAGGACACCAACAGTGGGTAGATTAGAAGTCATTTAAGCTCTCTGTCCTATCTCATTCAGCTGCCATCTCTTATATCATGCAGCCTAGAGAACAAAAGACATCCTGCAGCCATATCTAAACTAGGGATGTGCGTTTCGGGTTTCGGAATTTCGGAATTTTCACGAAATTTCCCGATTCGTGTTTTCGGATGCGGCCGAATTTCCGAAAATTTTTAGATCCGAAAATGTCAGATCCGAAATGTTTTCCGAGCCGAAACGAAATATTTTCGGATTTTTCGAATTGACTTGAAATGTGTCAAACGAGGAGAACAGATGTTCCGAAAAACGAAAATTTTGCTAAAAACGAAAATTTTGCTAAAAACGAAAATTTTGCTAAAAACGAAAATTTTCTGAAAAACGAAAATTTTCCGAAAAACGAAAAGTCGATACAAAAAACTAGCAAAATGACACGAAAAATACGAAAAATGGTCGATATTCCGAAAAATGTGCAATTCCGAAAAACGAAAATTTCCGAAATCACGAAAAGTCGATACAAAAAACGAGCACAGTGACACGAAAATACGAAAAATGGTCGAAATTCCCCAAAAAAATGTACCGAAAAACGGGCCGAACCGAATCGAATTGAAACCGAAATCGGTCGAAAAGAGCCGAATCGAAAAGTTTAAAAATCCGAAAAATCGAACCGAATCGAACCGAAAAAAAAATCGGTGCACAAGCCTAATCTAAACATTACATCCTCCACCTCATTAACTATTAAATACTATAAATTAAATAAACAAGAGCAATAAAGAAAAGTTTTTGCACAGATTTTAGGTAAATGTTGCATCATGGGGAAAATCCACAAAATGGAAAGAGGAGATAAAAAACTAATTTATTTTTCCTTTTTACATGCAATTACTTCAAACAAAGAAAAAAAACAGCTGCATGTGTTTTATAATGTAGTTACAGTTTATGTAAGAGGTATTGGCCCTTTAAACTAGACTCTCTCTTTGGAATTGTCATTTTCTAGGTTTATTACTGGCTCAGCTAGAATAAAACCTTGTATCGGGAAGATTGTGTTGATTACTTCTTTCTGCCAGTACTTACTGGATTTCATTAAGTTCATTTATTTTACAGTGTATTACAGGGATAAGCAAAATGAGCTTTATTTTGGTTTCAAGTCTGCCCTAAGTGACATTGTAGAATTTTATAATGATTCTGATACCAAATCAAGTTAATTCTTGGTAATGCTGCAAATGACTATTATTATACCAATACAATTTATTATGGTGGGATGTGGGGGGGGCGATAAAGGTACTTCTATAGGTGCATACAGTTTCAATGCCTAAACTAGGTGTATAAATACATGCTACAACACTACTGTGACTGAATTAGCCCTCTAAGTCACTACATTTAAATCTTGAACTCAGAAAGCTGTGACTGTCACCAGAAGAAAGTATATGAGAGGAATATATTGTACCTTTTAATTACAATCTTCATGATCCTGCCAAAAATATTACTGTACATATAAGATACAAAATACCAAAATATGATTGCATGGTAAGTAGTGTATCACAAAAATGAGTCTGATGACTTCAATACGTAGAGCCATATAGGCTGGCTCTAAAGGTAACTGGGCTGTTGGCGTCTTCGTTATATTCCACCACTCTTAAGAAGGTGTAACAATGCACCATTGACTCCTTTATTTCAATACAAATTAAAGAGAGCAACATATAGAGCAGACTCTCTAGAACTTTGTAGGTGTGAAAATAAATATTTGAGGTACACTCCTGTGGACTTAAACCTATAGGGGTTTTCCAGAGAGCACCGAAATGTCACCGACATTTCGGTGCTCTCTTGTTCCCCGCACTTGAGGGAATCAAATTCCCCCGACCCTGCAGTGAATTCAACATTCACCGCAGGGTCCCTGGAGTGCAGGGAACGGATCCAAAAATCAGCCGCAAAAGCGCAGAAAAATTTGCGAAAATTTGCCGAAGAAACGCAGCCAATACGATCCGAAGTAACGGGACACTTCAAGCCGCTGCAAAAAACACTCCAAAGATGTCCGGAAGAAAAGCCAACGATCTGCCGAACACAGCGCCGACCAGCCGTTGGAAAAAGCCGACAAGCCGACGAACGGGGTAAAAAACAAGAACAACATTGAAAGTTTCAAAATTAAAACACTGTTTGCAAAATAACTACTGAACGAAATTGTTTGGAATTAACATATGAATGATAATAAAAAGGTCTGTTACAGGAAAAAAAAACACTATTTAAAAAATAAAATAAAATAATTTTGTTGCAAAAAAAATCCCCAAAAATGCCTAAAAGATCCTAAAACATAGAGACTTTTTGCTGCAGATTAAAAGAATAAACGGCTTCTTAGATATTGAATAAAAAAACGGAACATTTTTAACATTGAAGCCTATGAGATTCGCCTGATTTAAACCTGCCGAATGAAACCACCAGGGCAATTCACTGACATTTCACTGCTGTTCGGTGTTCTCTGCATAGATTACCCATTGGTTCTCTATGGGGAATTTCACTGCCGTCAAACAGGCACCGTATTTGCTGGCAATTCGTCAAAATTTGCAAACTGCCTACTTTCTGAATAGCTGAATGGGTTCGAAATGGTACCTTACGGGGAAATTCACTGTTTGGTGCAATTTCAGGGCCAGATCGGCTCTTTCTGAATAACCCTATTAAAGTCAGACTCAAGATTATATCACCTCTTCGCTCCTGTAGGGGGCACCACCACTCTTTAACATGCTGGAATTCCTTCAATCCATTTCCATTGTGTTACAGAGTGCGGGTGCCCCCTGTACCAGCAGACGTGTGATAAAATCTTGAGCCACACCTATAGGTGCACCTATAAGATATTGGCAACATAAAATGAAATGAACACAATGAGGACATTTCATTTTTTTTGGTGGTAGTGTCCCTTTAAAAGGTATAATATATTCATCTGATAGGCAACCTCCACTTTCTGGGACTGGTTTCTGATTTAATAATATATTGGTTATTGCATTATTTATTATTCCAAGTAATTAAATGAATCTGTAAAATCCGTGTGCATGACTGCGATGCTATGGAATGATGACATGGATTCAGTTCTGGTCATTTTCTGAAACTTTAACCTGCAGTCTTTGATTAATCAATCACATCAGAATTTAATAATCTGAATAATAATTTGATTACTAGTTTTATCCTTCAATCATGGCTATGTTTGTTCTCTTATTCAAACTGCTCCTTCAGGGTCTCCTTAACAGAAACTGAAAGTGGCTGAGTAGATTCCTTGTCTTTGATTCTACATGTTGTCTGCATTTGTTTCCAGGTTAAATTGGTACAACAGAGTGCACTGCCAAGATTCGGCAGGATTGCAAAACTGCTGCTAATTTAACCAGAGCTGTTCTGAATTTAACAACTCTGGACTTAAGAACTCATAGACTATAATGGCTCTGGGAAGTTTACAACAGCTCTGGATAAGTTAGCACCAACTATGGAATATGGCCCATTGAGTATATGTAATTTTTGTATTTTCAAATCTTAATCTTGTGATCCTGTCCATCTAGTTGAGTTTGTAATTCAATTAATCCCATTGTGCTACAGTAATTTGCTTTATAGTACTGTACAGAATATTCAAAGGAGAAATACTAGTTTTGGCACATCAGTCATCTACCTATTTTTGCTGTATATGATCTAAACGTCTGTTATATCAAAAAATAAGTAAAAAAGAGGCAGTATTTCTTACATAAAAATTATCTCAGTCCCTCTTTATAGAGGATAAGATACTGCAACGGTCTTCAGTTCCTGCTTGTTCTTGGGGCATTTTCCCTTCAGTTTTGTCTTCAGCAAGTGAAATGCTTGCTCAATGGGATTCAGGTCAGGTGATTGACTTGGCCATTGCATAACATTCCACTTCTGTCCCTTCAAAAACTCTTTGGTTGCTTTTGCAGTATGCTTTGGGTCATTGTCCATCTGCACTGTGAAGCGCCGTCCAATGAGTTCTGCAGCATTTGGCTGAATGTGAGCAGATAATATTGCCCGAAACACTTCAGAATTCATCCTGCTGCTTTTGTCAGCAGTCACATCATCAATAAATACAAGAGAACCAGTTCCATTGGCAGCGATACATGCCCACGCCATGACACTACCACCACCATGCTTCACTGATGAGGTCGTATGCTTAGGATCATGAGCAGTTCCTTTCCTTCTCCATACTCTTCTCTTCCCATCACTCTGGTACAAGTTGATCTTGGTCTCATCTGTCCATAGGATCTTGTTCCAGAACTGTGAATGCTTTGTTAGGTGTTGTTTGGCAAACTCTAATCTGGCCTTCCTGATTTTGAGGCTCACCAATGGTTTACATCTTGTGGTGAACCCTCTGTATTCACTCTGGTGAAGTCTTCTCTTGATTGTTGACTTTGACACACATACACCTACCTCCTGGAGAGTGTTCTTGATCTGGCCAACTGTTGTGAAGGGTGTTTTCTTCACCAGGGACAGAATTCTTCGGTCATCCACCACAGTTGTTTTCCGTGGTCTCCCTGGTCTTCTGGTGTTGCTGAGCTCACCGGTGCGTTCCTTCTTTTTGAGAATGTTCAAACAGTTGTTTTGGCCACGCCTAATGTTCTTGCTATCTCTCTGATGGGTTTGTTTTGTTTCTTCAGCCTAATGATGGCTTGCTTCACTGATAGTGACAGCTCTTTGGATCTCATCTTGAGAGTTGACAGCAACAGATTCCAAATGCAAATAGCACACTTGAAATGAACCCTGGGCCTTTTATCTGCACATTGTAATTGGGGTAATGAGGGAATATCACACACCTGGCCATGGAACAGCTGAGAAGCCAATTGTCCCATTACTTTTGGTCCCTTAACAAGTGGGAGGCACATCTGCAAACTGCTGTAAGTCCTACACCGTTCACCTGAGTTGGATGTACATACCCTCAAATTAAAGCTGACAGTCTGCAGTTAAAGCACATTGTGTTTGTTTCATTCCAACTCCATTGTGGTGGTGTATAGAGCCAAAGATGTTAGAATTGTGTCGATGTCCCAATATTTCTGGACCTGACTGTATAAAGACACCCTCTAGTGGAAAAAGGGATTTCTCCATCTGCCTGCTAACAAAACTGTGGTCTATCACTCAGCCCCTAATCACACTGTCACAGGGTATATCTTTATCTGTCTTCAGTCTCTTTCAGACTATATGGAATAAGATGTTTTATAAGACTGGAATAAGACATACTCCAGTGGCTTGCTCTTTCACATAAGTAACACACATGTGTAGTATCTCTATATATAGAAACATAGAAACATAGAAAAATGTCGGCAGATAAGAACCTTTCGGCCCATCTAGTCTGCCCAATTACATGGATACTTTACCTGGATTTATCTTTTGTTTAGGATAGCCTTATGCCTATCCCATGCTTGCTTAAATTCAATTACTGTTTTGGCCTCTACCACTTCAACTGGAAGACTGTTCCATGTATCCACCACCCTCTCAGTAAAATAATGCTTTCTGATGATACTTTTAAACCTTTGCCCCTCTAATCTAAGACTATGTCCTCTTGTTTTGCTACTTTGTTTCCTTTTAAATATACTCCCTTCCTCTACCTTGTGGATTCCCTTTACGTATTTAAATGTTTCTATAATATCTCCTCTGTCTCGTCTTTTTTCCAAGCTGTACATGTTAAGATCATTAAGCCTTTCCTGGTAACTTTTCTCTTTCAAGTCGTACACCATTTTAGTAGCCCTTCTCTGAACTCTCTCTAAGATGTCTATATCCTTCTGGAGATACGGTCTCCAGTACTGCACACAGTACTCCAAGTGAGGTCTCACCAGTGCTCTGTACAGTGGCATGAACACTTCCTTTTTCCTACTGCTAATACCTCTCCCTACACAACCAAGCAATCTGCTAGCATTTCCTGCTGCTCTATTACATTGACTACTTACCCTTAGATCCTCTGAAATGATAACCCCTAAATCCCTTTCCTCAGATGTTGAGGTTAGGACTGTATCAAATATTCTATATTCAGCCCTTGGGTTTTTACGTCCCAGGTGCATTATCTTGCACTTATCCACATTAAAACTCAATTGCCACAGCTCCGACCATTTTTTTAGTTTACCTAAATCATTTGTCATTTGGCTGATCCCTCCAGGAACGTCAACCCTGTTGCAAATCTTTGTGTCATCAGCAAAAAGACATACTTTCCCATTAATACCTTCTGCAATATCACTAATAAAAATATTAAATAGAATGGGTCCAAGTACTGACCCCTGAGGTACCCCACTGGTAACAAGACCTTGCGCCAAATAAACTCCATTTACCACAACCCTCTGTTGCCTGTCACTCAGCCACTGCCTAATCCATTCAACAATATTGGAATCCAAGCTCAAAGATTGCAATTTATTGATAAGCCTTCTATGCGGAACAGTATCAAAAGCCTTACTGAAATCTAAATAAGCAATGTCTACTGCACCAACTGTGTCTATTATTTTTGTTACCCAATCAAAAAAATCAATAAGATTAGTTTGGCATGATCTCCCTGAGGTAAACCCATGTTGTTTCTGATCCTGTAATCTATGTGTTTTTAGATGTTCAACAATCCTTTCCTTTAACATGGTTTCCATTAATTTCCCCACTACTGATTTAAGACTAACTGGCCTATAGTTTCCAGATTCCTCCCTACTACCCTTCTTGTGAATGGACACAATATTTGCTAATTTCCAGTCTTCTGGGACGACTCCCGTTAGCAAGGATTGGTTAAATAAATCTGTTAACGGTTTTGCTATTACATCACTGAGCTCTTTTAATTATTTAGGGTGGATCCCATCAGGCCCCATTGACTTATTTGTCTTTACTTTAGACAGCTGCTGTAGAACCTCCTCCTCTGTAAACTGATATGTAATTGTCTCGTTAGTGTTTCCTCCTAACTGAGGTCCCTTTCCTTCCTTTTCTTCTGCAAAGACTGAACAAAAATATTCATTGAGGCAGTCAGCGAGACTTTTATCCTCTTCTACATACCTTCCTTCCTTTGTTTTTATATCCTTGCATATAGAAGGCACCTCTTGTCAGAGAACCTTTTCCAAATCTATTTTGGACAAAAAGCGTAAAAAGACTTCAACCTTTATGTAGGAGATTGCAATGCTAGAAAATGCACTGTCCACAGGTGGCTAAGCTTACCACTTCGTGTTAATTTTGTTTTAGAAGGCAAACCAGCACGTTCACTTTTCTGCGTTTTCCGATGTGTACCTTATGATGTACATTGGACTTCTTTCAAACTGTTTTAAGTCACACAATGCAATTAACATGGTTTTGTGTCTCTGTCAGACACAGAGTGAGTATGTTTTATGCTCAGCACTTTATCAAAGTTATTTGCCAACCAAACCGATGGATACAAATGTCTGTTTCTGTTTTTTATTGCTATGCATTACATAATCTAAGTGAAATGAATATCATTATAACTTTCCCACAGAGGTGTTCGCCTACAACAGAACAAATCAGATCTGTATTTCCACTAGTACTCAGCCTCATGCACTCTGCAATACATACAAATCTCCATCTGTACATCTCCTTATGTATGTGCTACACAGAGCACAGATTACAGCTACCTGCAGGAATATGTTACGGATTGCAAAGGGCTGTTTGCAGAGGTCAAGTCCTATTAAATTATTGTGGAAACTCCCCAACATTTCTGTTCATTCTGGTCTTAATGGTTACTGGGAGCCGCAGCAGCTGCAGCACTTCTGAATGCATAAGAATGCCATTCCTCTGGCAAACACTGAGAAATTGTCATTCCCATGCCTTCCCAATGTACGTAAATCCAGGAAAAACCTTTAAATATAATCAGATTTATAAAATTGTGTCTATATAGAAAGTAACTGCAGCTTCCCAGTACAATATTATTATTATTATTATCCGTTATTTATATAGTGCCACATATTCTGCAGCGCTTTACAAGATCAGTTTACAAGGAGTTGATACGTTAGAATACCTGACCTGATTCAGGGGGACCCTGTTCCCAAGGGAATTTACAATCTATGAGATGTACAAGTATTTTGGGAGGTAGGCACATCCATAACGATAGGTGTCTCGCCTGAGGACACTCGCTGGTGGTGTCTTCTGAGTGGGATCAAGTCATCTTTTCATGATTGTAGAGCAGGGACCTGGTGGTTAGGTTGAACCCGCTTCTTGTAAAGTCGAGTCTTTATTCTCCACAGTTGTATTGGAGGGATGTGCTGAATGGTATTTTGACTTGCTTATACACAGTCGAAGGGTAGAGATGTTACCACCCGGCTCCACAGCCAATATTGTGTGGTAGGCAAGTATGTACTGTTAGGTGTCTTGCCCAAAGACACTTACTAGAGAGTAGGAATGTGCATGGCTGAAAAATTTGTTTTGTTTAGTTTAGTTTTTAAATTAAAAAAAAAAATCGGAATTTCGGAACTAATTTCGTTTCGAATTTCGTTTCGTTTAGTTTTGGTCCAATTTGAAATTTCGAATCAATTCGAATGTCATATATCAATTCGATAGTTGATATCAATTAGTATTTTGGATCACTAAATAAAAGCCCAATTAATCAAATTTTGCTGTTAAAAGACAATCTAGGGTTAAATATTAAGCTGTGTCACAGATTTAGTATTTGAGTCAAATTAAACAGTGAAACAAAATTAATTTGTTTCATAAAGGTGTTTGCTGACTGTATTACTTGTATTTTAATTTAAGATAATTTCGATAGTTGATATCTCAATTCGGTATTGATTCGGTAGTTGATATCGATTCGAATTCTGGAACATCAAAAAAAAAAATCACATTTTTCTTTTATGATGATGACACATTGTAAAACAAAATCGTTATATACTGTTTCATTTCGAATTCGTATCGTATTGATTCTTTATTCGGAAGTACTTCCGAAATACGAATTAATGGATTTCGTTCCGAATTCTGAATTTTTCAGAAACGAATGCACATCTCTACTGGAGAGGTGCTCTTGCCGGGATTGAACCATCAGCCAAAAGGGAACTAAGTTCCTCCTTCATAAATTGTGAGAGAACTGCGTTCCCAAGAGTTGCTGCAAGACTTGACACCTGGCAGTTTGGGAATCTGCATTCCCATAAATTGATGGAGATTTCTTCAAAATACTAGTAAGCAGAATATTTCAGTGTTATTCCAATGTTTACTATGTCCAAGGGTTAATAAGACATATTCCTATAAGGAAATACTCTGATGTCAACTGCATCAAGAAACTGGAGCCAATTATGATGACTTTTGAGTATATAACGCTAAAACAGTATAGTACTGCAAATATCGCTAATTAGTACAATAAGGATATAAGATTATAAAGATAGTACTAGCACTTAAATGATTTTTCTCTGAACTAGTTCTTATTGTAATTATGTTTGGTGAAATGCCAAGAAACGGGAGGAATCTCATGTAAACGATCACCCACCTATAAAAGGACTGGGTAACCTCAAAGTGTAGATACAGAACTGGACAAATTTGTATTAAATGTAAAAGCAAATTGCGCATTTTAAGGAGGCAGGGAGACTGTTCTATATAGAATGATGCATAAATTTTATTTATAGCTTTGTAACCAGGGCTCAAGTCGAGGGGAAATGCACGGGAACACAGTTCCTCCACTATTTTTGCAGAAGGAACAGAGTTCTTATTGGTCCCACACACCATAAAGCTTGTGTTCATATGTTCAATCACAAGTTTCCCTGTTATTTAACAATATATTTTGGCTAAAATACACATATATTTACTAATATATCAGATGTGAGTGTGCGTTTGCGTTAAGTGTGAGATGATAATTGCCAATTAGGGGCCAGAAATATTGCTGAGCTTCCACACTTCTTTTTAGTAGACCTGACCACTGATTGTAACAGTTCTTTGCTGACCTATCAAAGACATACCTAGAAAACGAAAGTAATCTCAAGCTAATTCTTTCCGTAATATAGTTTATAAATAAATTTAAGAGCATTCGAAAATCTGGATCATGTTTTTGTCAGGAAATGGTATAGAAAGCGTCATCTCTCACTATTTTAAAAGTGATATTGATAATGATTATTCAGTATCGCCATCCAGAAATGGAGCATACAACTTTGCAAAAAACAACATTTAACCTAGCGGCTCGTGCAACAAGATCAGTTATTGTAGATAACTCCTCTGGGAAATGACTGATAAATTAATGGTTGAAATTGACAAGTGACAGGAAGACTGAAAACATCATTTGTCTGCTTTCCGCTGTGTTGGTGATATCCATGAATTTCAAATAATGTCACTACCTACTCTGAAAACTGTGAAAATAACAGGTAGCTGGTTGAGAAAACGTGCCGGTCCGCAGAAATCCCTTCTTATAACAGAGAGGAGGTGCATTGAGCCATTGTTCCCTATTGCTACATTCTTTCTTTATGCAGTGTATCGGTGTTGCTAGCTTTATAGCCATTTGTATTTATTGGAGGGCATACCTCAACAGGAGGTGAGGTTGAAACACGTATTTTATGTGCAATCTGGTATCTTTACATGCAATATATCGAGAAGAATAAAACAAACCATTTGTTACAATTTCACTGTGAGAATTCCAGAAAGGATCACAGAGAAGTAGTCATTTAGACATAAGCCATGGCTGTTACTACAATGGAAAAAAGAATATTGAGAATGGGTATTGTTGTGTTTATACGAGCTGTGTCATCTGTGTTGTAAAAAGTCACTCAGTTATGCCATTAACCATGTGCTCTGGTTAATAACGCAACATTTTACAGCTGAAACCCATGCAGACGTAATGTACAAATGGTTAAATAATATTTTTTGCTGCAAAAATTTGAATATGTTCATCAGACCAGGATGACTGAGGATTGGATTATAGTTAATAGGGATGTGCATGGCTGAAAATTTTGTTTCGTTTAGTTACGTTTTTAAATAATTTTGTTTTCGGAATTTCGTAACTAATTTCGTTTCGTATTTCGTTTAGTTTCGGATCGATTTGAAATTTCGAATCGATTTGAATTTCATATATCAATTCGATAGTTGATATCAATTGGAATTTTGGATCACTAGATAAAACCCCAATTAATCAAATTTTGCTGTTAAAAGAAAAGCTAGGGTTAAATTTTAAGCTGTGTCACAGATTTAGTATTTGAGTCAATTTAAACAGTGAAGCAAAATTAATTTGTTTCATAAAGTCCTTTGCTGACTATTACTTGTGTTGTAAGTTAAGATCAATTCGATAGTTGATATCAGTTATTCAAATTTTTCTTTTATGATGATGACACAGTGTAAAACAAAATAAATTCGTTATATACCGTTTCATTTCAAATTCGTATCGTATCGATTCGTTATTCGGAAGTACTTCCAAATAAGTATTATCAAATTTCGTTCCAAATTCCGAATTTTTCCGAAACGAATGCACATCTCTAGTTATTATCCTTAAACAGGACTTGAGAGAACCAGGGGACATATACCCATGGGCTCCTCAACTGTTATCTCTTGTATTGGAGGACCTGGATTACTGCACACAAATCCAGGGCTTGGCAAATCCAGGAGCCAAATAGCGAGGGGCTCCTGGGATTGTAACTCTTGTATCTGAGTACCAGGATTATTGTTCACAAATCCAGGGCTCGACAAAGCCATGAGACAGGTTGTTACTGACTCCTAGAAATTTATCTTTGGCTTCTAAATACATGGATTATTCGATCGTAAATCTGTATACAACGTATCTGCTGGATCCTGGGCATGAGTAGACGGCTCCTAACTTTCCTACTCTCTCCCAATTTTGAAATACAGTAGTCAAACTCTGTATAAATCTGTACAGAACAATGGTGTGACTTCTATATTTTGCTGTCAAATGATGATACATGTCTGTGGAGCTGTGTGTCTTTCAATATTCTTGACCAAAAAAGAGCTAGACAATATTTCATAGTTGGCTGCTTTGGCGTAAAATCTGCAATTCCCTTCTTAATTCTGGGTCAGGGAATAAACTACTGGGCATGTACCTTTATGTCACGTATCAAGGTAGTGCTGCCAAGTGAAGAGTTTAATTAAACATATATGTCCTGGTGGCAATTTGTCCTTTTTTTAGGCACTATGGGTTGAGAAAGAACAAAGATGGACGCATTGATGTTTCAGCTCTGTGGTCTGCGCATGTAACTGTGTTACTTATGACAGGCAGACTGTCAGCTTTACTTTGAGGGTGTTTATATCCAGAAACCATGGATAGTGTAGACAATTAACCCTTTTTATAAACTATCAGCACATTTTAAGGTGATAGTCATAGATCTTGAAGCCACAGAGCTCCTCCACTGTGGTTTAATGGAGAGGCGGTATGGTTTGGATTTTGGAGCAGTTCATATCTTCCTTCACACTTTCTCATTTTCAATACTCACTGGTTCAGATTAATCCTAGTCTTCTCGGTCTAGAACAATTTGTTATTCTTTTAGCAATTTTTTTTTCTTTGAGAAAGTATTTTACCGGGAAGGATACGTTGAGATTTCTCTCGTTTTCAAGTATGTCCTGGGTGGCGAGTATGTACCGTTAGGTGTCTTGCCCAAGGACACTTACTGGAGAGGTGCTCTTGCTGGGATTGAACCTGTGTCTCCACAGTCTCGCTCCACATTATATGGAGATGTTTGTATCTTGTGGTACATAAAAGGTAAATTCCAAGCCAGTGTAAACTTAACCAGAGCTCTGATAAATTTACGAACTCCATAAACTTTAATGGCATTGGTAAGTTTACACCAGGCTTGGACTCTAGCCCTATGTGTCTTCACATTTTTACAAAACTTTGATGAAATAGTTGACAGTTAAATTAAGATATTTTCTTAGTGTATTCAAGCATTCACCAACCGTCCAGACCGTCCGATCTACCAGGCCGATTCCCTTTATTTTAGGGCCGTTACTTTAATTATTTCTTTTTCTGCCCCTTAAAAAAGAACTGTAACGACCTACAAATTCAAAGACTTAAAAGGTTACCCACTAACCTCCAAATTAGCCCTGATTTGCACCAGGTGGTGAATTTCACCATACGGTGCCAATTCGTCAACACACTCAGCTGTCATTTCACCTAATACAACAATACAGCAAAATACGGTGCAATTTGCTGCAATTCGGCAGAATCAAAATTGCTCCATAGAAGACTATTGTGTCTTCTAGTCACAGAACGTATAACTGCACCTAAATGCCGGCAAATGGCCTAATTATTAGTGTTTCAGTTCGACATATTTAAACGGGCGAATCACGTAGGATTCAATGTAAAAACATAATATCTTATTTATTTTTTGGCCACGTTTTTACAAAATGTTTACTGATTTAGGGCCATATTACAAAGTTGTTTCTAACTTACCAGAACCATTATAGTCTATGGGTTTGCTAAGTTAACAACAGCTCTGGCTACGTTAGTACCAACTTTGTGATATGGTCCTTATACTCCTATTAGGAGAATAGGAGACTTTTCTTTTTCTTTACAGTTTGGCGGAAGTCGCTGATGCCAATTCGGGGAGGGGGGTTTATCGGTGCAATTTGGCATTTTTCACTGACTTTTGATAACTACTTCGGCAACTCAAATTTCGGCAAAACATGGTGACCATTCGCTAAATAGTGAATTCACCATAAGTTGAAATGGGCCAAAACGCAAAGCACCAAAATTGCACGCAATTTTGTGAATGGACACTTTAGTTGCCATCTGTACAACCACATAGTTCTCTGAATGAACTATAACAATTGAACACATGGAAGACAACCATAGCTTCTCAAGAGACCAACTCTCTGATTTATATATAACGTCACATAAAGGGCCAGACAATAAAAAGGGCTGTAATTCACACATCCTTTTATTATTATATGTATGTATACCCTTAAATTTAAAGGTTTTCAGTTCCCTGTAAGCCACAGCATGTCACCTGAACGTGAGGTGCTGAATGCTTGAGCGAGCATCTGACCATCCTATGGCTCTCAATATGAGCGCATAGAGAACCATTTGCAAGAGTTGGCTTCCGGGAATGGGTCCTGCTTCCTGGAATGCCGCAGAAGCTGAGATCTGCAGTAGCCAATCATCAGCTTCTGGGATGAGCTTTACCCCTGCTGGAGACCTTTCCCACCAAATGGAGAGAAGGGTGAAGACACACAGGGCACTGTGACCACACAAATTACATTGAGGGGTCAATGTGCCTATTCTGTAGTGTCATTTAAGTGTCAAAGATCTGAAATCCAGGGTCAAATCAATAAAAAAAATGTTATTGTCCAAATGCAAACTCATTCAAGAAATAGTAGAATTTTAATAATTGTTTTTATTTAAATGTGGTTTAATGTATGGTAAATACTCCAGCTTGAGTCTTTTATGTGTTGTTGGTTCTCTTAGAATCCCGAGAAATATTATAAAATGTGTATATATAATATATATATATATATGTGCATGAATAGTGAGTGTAAACCCAGGTTGAGTTCTTAGCCCCGAAATGAAGAGATAGTTTTGTATGAATCACTAATCCCACTTCATCCCTGGTTTTTCCTTAAGCTTTTCAAAAAGAATAAAAGAATAATTTGTGCGATTTATAGAAGAAATCAAGCATTCAGGAGATCTGGCTGAATGAAACACTCTGAATACATAATGCAATGTGTCAGCATTTATGGCCATTGTGATTGGGTGATAATGTCACACAACAGGGCATAAGGTGGTGTAGGAATCTTCAGGGAATTGTGGCATATTGGGAAGTACTATGTTAATATATATGTGTTTTCTTCACTTCAAACCCAGATTTTTAAAGTTTTTTATTCTCTAACTAGCTTTCAATCTAAGGAATTTCTAGTTTCACAATATATTGCGTTACAGTTTTTATTCCTATTTTTATATTGGAGTGTGTCTAACAAAGCAAGTGTGTGTGTGTGTGTGTGCGTGTGTATGTATGTATATATATAACTATAAGGTTTATTACTGCAGAAGCCACCTGCACATCACAGCAATTCATAGAACTGCATCCCAGAGCTCCTGTGCTGCTTTCCCCATATGCAGCAAGGAACTCTGGGTAAGGCTAGGGTCAGACTATTCTGTGCGGACTGTGCGTCCGTGCAAAACGAACGTACTTTCTGACTGACTACAAGGCAGTGGCCACACAGTCCGTTTTTGTGACTGACGTTTTTTTTACTGATGTAGAAGGGAAAATAAATTAATATGAAATACATTTTGTCCGTCAAAATGCTGGACGTCAAAAATGCAGTCCGTCTAACTATGTTCCATCATTCACACACAAAGCTATGCGGACGTTGCGGACGCAGCGCACTCCACACGTCCGTTCTAGCGGATTTACGTTCTTGCCTAACCTGCGTCCATTTGCCGCGTCTGTTATGCATCCGCAGTTCGGTGCGGACGTACTCCGTGTGTGGGGCTCCATTGGTCATAATTATATGCTATAACGGACGTACAAATGTACAGCAACGCGGATGTGATCAGTGCGCTCGTCTGACACGAGCCTTAGGCTGGGTTCACACCTACGCGCAGCGTCGCGCAATGCGTGCGTTTTTTTTATGCGCGTTCGCTCATAAAAAACCGCACGCACACGCGTTGCGCGCGCGTTCGCGGCTATGATATGGCCGCGAACGCGCGGCTATCTGCAGAAAAGAAGCTCCCGAACTTCTTTGTGCGTCGGCCGTTATGAACGCGCTGAGAAACGGCCAGGTGTGACATGCACACATAGGGAATCATGGGATTCCACTGTTTGAGCGTTTTACAGTGCGTAGGAACGCGCTGTAAAACGCTTAGGTGTGAACCCAGCCTTAGACATGCAAATGACATCTGTATCACTGTTTCATCCCAGGTCTGTTTTCACACAGAAACCTTCAATCAATGCCATGCCATACTAGATGGCTTTTTTTTTTAGCAGAGATCAGGTTTATGCAACTGGTCAAACCACCTCTGGACAGTGTTTTTTTGATTGAAACAAATTGCTTTTATTTGGCAATAAAAAACAGTTTTTATCCCCATCGACGCATTAGTCGCGGGTCCAAAAACGCAGCCGTGATTGAACACAGACAGTGTTGTTTCAGGTTTATTGGGCCCTCATCAGTAGAAGCTCGGCATGACCAGTTGCAGTGAATGCTTGGACCCGTAGGGTAAATCAGTACTTGCTTGGGTTGTGGTGGAGGACAAAAATTGAGATAAAAAGCCTCCACGCAATAACCAATAAGGTTTATTATTGCAGAATCCATTTGCACATCACAACAATTCAAAGAACTGCATCACAGAGCTCCTGTGCTACATTCCCCATATGCAGCAAGGAACTCTGGGTAAGACATGCGAAAGACCTCTGTCTCACTTTTTTGCATCCCAGGTCTGTTTTCACACGGAACCCTTCAATCAATGCCACGCCATACTATATGGATATATATATATATATACACGCACACTCACTGTGAGTCATCTAGAAAGTGTGTGTGTATATATATATATATACATACAGTATATATACACAAAATCACAAAATAAATGAAGCCTGCATATACCCACATGTGATTTTCACTGCCCATGTGCAAAAATCCAAGTAGTTTAGAAAAAAGTACAGTTGATGGATGCTCTTGGAGACTATCAAAAAGAGTAAAAAACGAAGTTTATTGGATCATTATTCTAAAAATCTCCTGTAATCATAGTCCGACGTTTCGGCATTCTCAGTTTGAAGAAACCTTGAGAAAGGCACTGAGAATGCCGAAATGTTGGACTATGATTACAGGAGATTTTTAGAATAATGATCCAATAAACTTCGTTTTTTACTCTTTTTGATAGTTCCTGAGTGCAGTCATCATCATCAACTGTATTTTTGTGTGTATATACAGTATATATATACATGTATATTTTCTTGATGACTCACAATGAAGTACTACTGCTACCTATCATCAATAAACTACTAATTGGATGCTGTTATGCCTGAAAATGTCATAGAAATTTATCAATGCATCAAGGGACAAATCTTATGTAATGTATGATCAAACAGATGCTGCTGACTGGACCCAGAGTTAAGTCATGTTGTGTAAGCAAAGTGGAGATATTTTAATCACAGATGCTCCATTTTAACCAGCCCTTTATAAATAAAAAAAAGATTACAATTATATACATATTCTTCCACAGCCAAGCACTTTGCTTTCCTTTTCACCAGTCGGAGGTCCTGCCCTGGTATAACCCCAATGTGTGTGCGTATATATATATATTTAAATTTATTATTGCAGAGGCAATTTACACATGACAGCAATTCAAAGAACTGCATCCCAGAGCTCATGTGCTACATTCCCCATATGCAGCAACGAACTCTGGGTAGGACATGCAAATGACATCTGTCTCACTTTTTTGCATCCTGGGTCTGTTTTCACACAGAACCCTTGAATCAATGCCATGCCGTACTAGATGACTTTTTTTTTTAGCAGAGATCAGGTTTATGCAGCTGGTCAAAGCCACTCCTAGGACAGCACTGTTTCGGGTTGTATATATTATTATTATTATTATTATTCTTTATTTATAAAGCGCCAGCATATTCCGCAGCGCTGTACAATAGGCACAGTATAGACAGGGTTACAATACATTGAACAACATTTGACAAACAGTACAGGAGGAGATGAGGGCCCTATTCCCGTAGGAACTCACAATCTGGGAGGGTTGGGGTTGGAAACAGGAGGAGAGGACTGCAAGGTGAGAGTGATTGATGGTTGTGTCAGTGAGTTGGGTGGTAGGCTTCCCTAAATAGGAATGTTGTAAGGGAGCGTTTGAAGGAAGAGAAGTTAGGGGAAAGTCTGACAGTACGAGGGAGAGCGTTCCAGAGAGTGGGGGCTGTGCGTGAGAAATCCTGCAGTCTATCATGGGAAGAGGTGATATATGTATGTATATCGAAAGCTCGCCTTTTAAATGTAACGTTAGTCCAATAAAAAAAGGGATCACTACGTACTGCTATACTCGTGATTATATATATATATATATATATATATATATATATATATACACAATTGGAGGACACTCCCAGGTCTTCTTAAACTGTAGTTATTACATTAAGTACTAACTATCCTTTAAGAATACTTGTAATTGCCCTCCATTTCCTGGAGATATATATATATATATATATCTCTGCTACAAAGCCACAGTGTGGCATAGCATTGATTTTAGGGTTCTGTGTAATAACAGACCCAGGATGCATAAAAGTGAGACAGATGTCATTTGCATATCCTACCCAGAATTCCTTGCTGCATATGGGGAATGTGGCACAGGGGCTCTGGGATGCAATTCATCGAATTGCTGTGATGTGCAAGTGGCTTCTGCAATAATAAACACACTTATTATAGTGTGGAGGCCTTTTATCTCACTTTTTGTCCTCCACTACAACCCTTGTAGATATATATATATTTATTTATTTATTTATTTATTTAATTAGATTTAAAAAAAATATATAAATCTAATTTACGATTTGCTTTGAAATCCATATGAATTCAAATAAAATATTGCATAATGCTTAATTAACACAGCTTGAAATCTATTTTAATCACGGTTAATAATAGGCTGCAGATTGAGTTTATTGAAAGTGGAAAGAAGAGTTTTGTAACAATGTTACTTTCACCACCAACAGAATCGCTCACCTTGTTATCGCACTACTCTAGGGAAGTCTTTCCCTCGAGTGAGCTTTTCCAAGACTTCAGCTAAGTTTGGACCAAGACCACTAGAGACTTCAAAATATTTTCTAAAGCTACAAAGTTTTAGGCAGAGATGATCATTAAAACCGTCAAAACCGAAAAGCGGAAGGAATGGACAGTGAAATATATCAAACTGAAATTTAAATAAAATGTATAGAATTTCCTAATTTATTTTCACAAATTACATGTTCCATGATCTTCAGATGTAAATGTTAATGGGAAGTACCCAATTCTCTAATTAAATCAAACTAGTTCTTTGGAATCCTGGCCAGTTCCAGGTCTTTGCAAAAGCTGCAGAGATATTGCAATTAAAAGAAATACACAAAGGAGTATCTTGTTTGTTTTGTTATTGATCTGCTTATTAATGGACATTCCTACAACTCATAAAAATAACAGTTTTGGAGTGTTAAATCCAGTCTGGTGCACAACGGTATGTGCTTGTGTTAAGTGAATTTAGTTATTTATTCAGGAATATTAATATATTTATAAAGTATTTTACCAGGAAGGATACATTGAGATTTCTCTCGTTTTCAAGTATGTCCTGGGTTCAAGAATACTGACATGTTACAGTCGTTACAGAAATACAAAGTAAGGGCGGGAGGGCTTTAAAGATGCAGGGCATACAGGTATGCCCCGCTGTCTTCAATGGGGCCGCCTTGGCCCTTCCCCGCAGCCTGTACGCATCATTGGCTGCACGGGGACAGACTGCAGCAGCCAATGATGCGCGCTGTATGTTGGCTGCGGGCGGGGCGCAATCTGTGGCTCGTGATGGCACATGTCGGCGAGGCGTACCTATACACCTCCCCAGCATTAAGCCATCCCGACACGCGATGCCTGTCCATCATTAAGGGGATAAAAACTGCCAAAAATTTCCACGGCATTTTACATTAACCAATGAGAAGTGAGACAAAATTACAACAAATATAGGAACCAGAAACAAACGGTGAAGAGGTCCCTGCTCGGATGAGTTAACAATCCAGAATTGGGTGGAGTAATCGTAGAGGAGTTTTATAGGTCATCATTATCACTAGCACTAGTGTTTCAGAAATGGTGGGCACAAGGAATGGGTCTCTGTCATGATGTGGGGTAGGCAAGGAGAGGGATAGGTCAGCATTAGCAATGTGATATGCTAATCTGTAGAGATGGATTTTGACGTATTTCTTGAAGGCCTAAAGATAAGGGAGAGTCTGATAGGCCATTCCACAGGATCAGTGCTGCCTTGAGAAGTTTTGGAAACACAAGTGTTAGATTTTAATTTCCTGTAAATATAATAAATATTTTGTCTTAAAAAGCCTGTTCTTATAAAATGGGCTGTGAAATTCCCCCCCTCCATTTCTGTTAGTTTCAATACTGCATAGACCGTTGTTCCTTCTATACGATATGAGCTGTGGCCGATTTCCTGTTATGTTCAGTGCAGGAAAATGTGCGCAGAAGCGGGAATATGGGAAAAGGATTTCTTGTGAACCATATATGGTAGTAAGTTAACTGAGTGGCTAAACTTTGATGTTGTAATGTATCTGTACACTGATTGGCTATAAATTCTTTGTATTTTAATAAATAGATCTGGCTTAACGAGGAAAGCTGGACTTCTGAGAAAGACCAATACAGTTTTGTGATTGATTCTTTTTGGGGGTCTCCGCCATGGCGTAGCGCAGCTCTTACTTTGGTTTTGATATATAAGAAGAAACTTGGAAAAGGTTTATGGTAATTATAATGAAAAATAGAATTTTTCAACAAGTATGTTTTTTAATGTATAAAATTCCTATTAAGCGGGGACTTGGCAAATTTATTCCAAACATTGAAGCCAAGTACACTTCTCTAGGTGTTGGGAAAAGTGGAATAACTCACAAGGTTAGGAGCCATATGGTCTCCTGCCTAAGGTTATGTCAAGCCCTGTAGTACATTGACTACAGATGTCTCCAGTATTCAGTCTATCAGCCATTTAGGATCTGTCTAGGAGGTCTATAATCTTGTATCGGCACCGAATTACAAATTCCCAGGCTGAATAATTAACAGACCAGGGCAATTATCCAATTAGGATACCTTTTAAAGCAAACCCATATTTTATTCCAGAGCTCATGGTCAGTACTGTGTGACTAGAATACCACTCACTTGGAAACACAAGACCCATGTGTGTAATTAGATATTAGAAAAACCTACAGCTGCATCATAGGTTCTTCAAAGATTTTAGCACATGTGATAGAATTCCATCGCGTGTTGTATACTGTGGTCATGTGAGTTTCTGTTTGTTTTAACATGGTTTTCTTCTGTGTGTTCATACAGATATTTTTCAGCAGGTCAAACAGGTCTGGGAAGCCTAGGTTTCTGGATAGTATGAGGAATTTCGTTTGTTGTAAAGTGGCCATATAAGATTTATTATGGTTTTCTTACATTGTTTCTTTTTGAATCATGTGACACGCACATTCAGACGATAAATTTCCATCGTGTTATGTAAACCATTGTCACTATTTATTAACACCTGCCATGTGCATGAGGTCTGCTTCAGGATTAAATACTCATTCAGTGTGACTCACAAAGCTAATATAATGTATACATTGTGCCGAACTGGTGGCCTACATCAAGGCTTAATAAACATATCACATGTACAACAAAAAATAATTGTTAGGATCCAAAGTCCTTCACGCACATTTTTACAGGGCTTAAAAAATACAGGAGCCAAGTAGCTGCTGGCTCGTAAAAATGTTTCTATGTTCCCTACTTTTTTGGCTTATGCAACAAACTACCCGGTTCAGGGGTAATAACTACACCTCACTGGGCCCAAAGGTCTGGTCCCTGACCTTCTCAACTCTCCCACGCACTTACATAAATTTGCGAGTGCCTGCAATTCCAAAGTCTCCATTTAAGCTCCAGTCTCCTTTTAGTTTCCCTCAGTCCCATTTTAAGCCCTCCAGGCCTCAATAAATCCCTAGTCCCTCCTCAACCTCCAGACCCTGATTTCCTTGATCCCTACTCCCTTTCCCACCAGACACAATTGTTCAACTGATAACGTTGCAGAGAGAAGCAGACACTAATCAAGACACCTTTATTGGTGTATACGGCATCTATGTCTTTAAACAAATTGCAAAAAAGAAAATTGGTAATGGAGCTTGGACCAATATATGAAGCAGACATTAGCCCAGGCAGTAGATAGTCCTCAGTAGGGACCCTGTTGTGTCACCCTCAGCCATCTGGCCAAACAAGTGCTTGCTGTGGCACTATCAATTGCCTATTGTGCTTCCTGTGTTAAGCCAGAGATCCAATTTGTGCCAGTGCAATTTGAATGAGGGTCTGGCTTACTGTACTACCAGGGAAGCAGGGTTGGGTGGACCAGTTGCCATTGTAACCGCTGCGATCACAGTACTTAAGCTGCTAATTTGGTACCTCTGAAGTTTTCTGAGCAGTTCCCAGATTTGACATAACTCTACCTTGGCCTGGAAGTGGAGCACAGACATAGATGCCATACCTAGCAGGCTCTTGTTGGGGTATGACCATACATGTGTACTTTCTAAATGAGCTGTCATTGAGACACTTGTGTTTTATTAACACAAATGCTTGATTCTATGTAACACATCAGCTGTTGTGGCACACAAATTGTTCCAACACTAGCTCACATCTAAAGGCTAACTTCCATGAAAATAATGTCATGATTGCTACGAGTATCAGTATTGAATCCATTTGGCTTCAGTCTCTTTACTCACATTACTCCACATTTATTTTAAGCATTGAAAGATATGAAAAAAATTATATCTTAATGTATATCCTTGGGAACATGTATATGCACTGAGAAATTATAAAAAGCATGGCATTCTGTACAACATGGTGTGAGATCTGTTTATTTTGTGGACTATTCCTATATAAGTGATTGAATTATCCAGTGCCTGTCTATTAGGGATCTGCACGCATTTTTTTTTGTTTCGTTTCATTTCGGCTCGTTTGGTTTTTAAAATTTTCATTTCGGATCATTTCGGCCGATTTTCGTTTTGGATCGTTTCGGCTCGTTGTTTCGTATTGACTTTTATTTCGTGATATCGGAAATTTTCGGTCTTTTTGGATCGTCTGTTCTCTACGTTTCAAAGTGTCTATTCGTTTTGACTTAAACGAATGGTATTTCGGATGCTCCGATATTTCGGTTGATACGGCAATTCTGCCGATTCGTTCCTTCGGACGTATCGTTTTTTTATGAAAGATCCTTTTTTTTTCTGAATATGCATTGCACAACTTTATTTAATCATATTAAAATGGTATGAAAGGAAAAAAAAATAACAAAATGATTTAAAAAACGCAAAAATACTGATCCAAATGGTCTGACATTAAAAATAAAAACCAGAACAAAATGATTTAAAACGGAAAAAAAACTGAACAAAATTATCTGAAATGAAAAAAAAAACCAGAACAAATTAAATGATTTAAAACGAAAAAAATAAATAAAATTAATGCAGCATATGAATCTGCACACTGTCGGGCAGCACCTCTACAGTATAATTAATGCAGCATATGAATCCACACACTGCCGGGCAGCACATCTACAGTATAATTAATGCAGCATATGAATCTGTACACTGCCGGGCAGCACCTCTACAGTAAAATTAATGCAGCATTTGAATCTGCACACTGCCGGGCAGCACCTCTACAGTATAATTAATGCAGCATATGAATCCGCACACTGCCGGGCAGCACCTCTACAATATAATAAATGCAGCATCTGAATCTGCACACTGCCGGGCAGCATCTCTACAGTATAATTAATGCAGCATTTGAATCCGCAACCTGCCGGGCAGCACCTCTACAGTATAATTAATGGAGCATTTGAATCCGCAACCTGCCGGGCAGCACCTCTACAGGTCTGATTCAGTTTGTTCGAGTTATTGATTTTATTAATGGTCTTTTAATATGTCTTTGGTTGCCAGATGGACGTCTCACACATGTAACGCTGACGTATCGCAATCATTTCTTTCGTTCCCCATGCTCGTGACGACTCATATTGAAAAAAGCTGTATTTGAAAAATCAAGGTTTATCAGGCAACCGTCTGCAGAAAGAGACAACATTTGAACTTTGACCCACATTTACTGCTGAATTACAAAGTGCAACATGTTGCTTTTCTTGTTTCTGTCTAGGCAAGTGTGTGCAAGCGTTCCTTGGCAGGTTCATAGTTCTAATTATGGTCTTCGTCTTGCCAAACACACCTAGTATACCTTTACGTAGTATTGTTTATTTATGTGGGGATCATCCTTTGTTCCCTTGCCCCAAGAAACAAGTAGTGCATAGTAAATAAGAATAAAATCATGTTACGTCACCAGCACTTTGCGTCCGGTCATTGGCACGATCGAGCTACATTCCAAGCTCACTGTGTAGCCGACTAAACAATCTAGGATGCTCTACAACAGGGGTGCTAAATGTTGGCCCTTTTGGAACTACACCTCCAATGATATTCAGCCAATCATTGGGTCGACGGATCCTTGTGGGAACTCTATCAAAATATCTGGAAGCCCAAGGTTGACCACACCTGTGACAAAACGTACAGCGTGCATGGCTTGCTCTACATAGACAAACTACCTTAAACCGTAAAAAATAAATAAATAAGTATTGAATAGCAATAAAATACAGATTGTTGTCTTTTTGAAATGCAAGATGTTAATCCAGTCATTTCAAAACCATTAACAGGAGGACAGGCCCCTCAATCTGCTGTCTGTGTCTCGCTCTATGTGTCTCTCCTGTCTATCAGGGTGAATGAGGTGCATTCACACTTACTAATTTAGATTCTGATCTCTACATGCCATGAACTTTAGCGTCAGCATATTTACAGTACTTCCTATTATAACATCTGCACTTTACATATGATTGTTATGTCAGCTTTAAAAGTGCTAAGCGCACCTGTTATCTCGCTGTAAATAAATCTGCACATAGATACAACAATTAAAGGTGCCGAATGAAACCAACTGGAAATCGTAAAGGTGTAACCTGACAACGACAAAGAGGGAATCTCATGGTATTCACGGAATAATGATACCACTACCCCAAAGCAACTATGTGCTTTAAGAAATCTAGTTAGGCTTGACAAATTTACATACAATTTAAAAGGGAATTGGAAAACGTAAAAGTCAATTTCAATTATTATATATTTTTTCTTTAGGAGTCAGGCACAGGTTTGTCAAGCCAGTATTATAGGAGCAGGTAGTTCAATCTCAGGAGCCACTGGCTACCTGACAACTGCATTTGTCAAGGACGGAGCCGGCCTTCATTTTGGTTTTGTGATAAATTATTTTGGTTATCAGTAGTCTTTCTTTCTTTCTTTCTTTTACTTTCTCTTTCTTTCTTTCTTTCTTTCTTTCTCTCTTTCTTTCTTTCTCTCTTTCTCTCTTTCTCTCTTTCTCTCTTTCTCTCTTTCTTTCTTCTTTCTCTCTTTCTTTCTTCTCTCTTTCTTTCTTTCTCTCTTTCTCTCTTTCTCTCTTTCTTTCTCTCTTTCTCTCTTCTCTCTTTCTTTCTTTCTCTTTCTTTTTCTCTCTAATTATTTTCATTCTGGATCTTATGAGGCATTTCTAAAGGAATGGATATCAAACTATTGAATTGCAGCCAATACCAAGACTAAATGAAATTTTTGAAAATATTTTACTAAATTTTTTATAAAATAATAGCATAAAATACTGTATATCACCTTAAGCCTGCCGTCTACTGGCAGCGTATTTTTGTGATGGTGCAATCACCTGATATTGTCTAAAGTCGTCCGACCAATCCTACTACATGCAAGTGAATCAGCGCTCTTCCACTGCATCTGACCTCCATCGCACGATTTCAGACGATTTTTTGCGATTACAACAGACTAGCGATCTTTCCAAATTTTTTTGATTCATCAGACAATGCTGAGACGATCTGGTACAAGTTTAAATGAAAAAGATGCATTGCATAGTTAAACCTGCCATGCCGCGGCAGGGAAACGTGTAAAAGATACATTGTATATATAATCGCTGTGTGCAGGGGAAATGTGAAAAGATACTTTGTATAGGAAAACTGCCATGCGAGAAGCCCATAGGTTTCAATAGAAAAAATATTTTTGTTTTTATTCAACTGTTTATTTTTTAAATCCGCAGCAAAAATCCTTTTTATTTATTGAATTTTTCGATTTTTTCAATTTTTTTTTTTTTTTATTGTTCTGGTTCTTAAAGGTGAGATTTTAGGTTCCGATTTTTTTAAAAAAAATTTAAAGAGTCTTTTTTTTAATTCTCTGTGAGCCGCTGCATTCAGAGTTGCTGTCCCTGGTGCTGAAGCCTATTCAGCACCAGAGACAGGAGGGGTTAGCCCCCCCCCCCCGCCTGCAGCCTGGCGAGGTTTTTTTTTTTTTTTGGACTGTCCTTAGTGCTGAAACTTGAGTTTCAACACCAGAGACAGTTTTTTTACTCCCCGCTGCGGCGCCACAGCAAGGTATTTTTTATCCCCGCAGCAATGCCACAGAGGGGTTTTTCATTTTTTGTTGTTGACCGGCCTGTCCATTGGGGCGATCTGGGTCATCTGCAGACTTTTAGCCGAGTACAACAGCCTCCTGTTACCTTATCTAAACATTCCTATCTCCACCTCAATAACTGGTACATACTGTAGATTTGATAAACAACTGCAGTAAAGTAAAGCTTTTGCACAGATTTTGGTAAATATTACATCATGGTATATATATATATATATATATGCAATACCTTCAAAGAAAGAAAAAAACATCAGTCTGTTTTATAATGCGGTTTTACATGTAATGCCCAGGTAATCTAGTTAGAGTTATGTAAGTGGTAGTCACCCTTTAAATTCCTGATTGTACCTTAGTGCCCCCTACTCCATTTTCCTCCAGACAGTGTCCCTGCAGGCTGATTCAGCTTTCTGGACAGGAGGACTTTCCTGGAAAACTGTCAGTTCATGTTGGACAGACTTGCAGGTTTTAGGATGGGACTGCACAGCTTCTCTGCCCATTCCCAAGAAACAAATGCAGGAAGATGGCATCAGATTGCGGGATACTCGAGTGAGCACCAGCCCCCTGAAAGCATGACTACAGGAAGCAGAAGTGCTATCTGAGCAAAAGAAGAGTGTAGGAGTCCCGGGCAATGAACTAAAGAGAAGTTGGATGATGGGGGGATAAATATTTAACTCATTCATTGGACTATCCCTTGAACTCATAGCACCTTGTTCTGCAAAATGTCCTTTAATTGCCAGTTAGTGACTTCTCAAAAGTTATTGTACTACAGATATCATCTTGACCCTGATGTATTCGAGTGACTAGAGTTCTACAAGTGGCTGTGGACAAGGGAAATGAATGCAGAGGAATTATCAGTCCTGATATATATTCTGTCATGATAGGCTGTCAATGGAACTACTTTTTGATTTTCACTCTGCCATAGATCATATTCCATTTTAGCAAAATTTCTGTGTGTCGCTGAACTTATTTTCTTGGGTAAATTGCAATTAATGCTCATGTTCTTTTGTAGGTAGAAATAATTCTCAAAGGGAAGTGCATTCCATCCCATGAATCATGATGCTCTGCGTTTCCCATGCCTACACCATGCTGGTAACACTAGCCGTGACCTCTGCCATCAGCTTTCCTGAAGACGACGAGCCAATCAATGTTGTAGACTATCACTGTAAGTATCCTTTGCATTTTCAAAATGGTTTAAAAAAAAACCTCTTGCATGTAGAAAACATGGTGGCATATTTCAATGTGAACGTGCTCCATTGATAAAGATCATTTACCAATGCAAAAGTTTTAAAATGTTAAAGTGCACCTGTACTGCTCAAGCATGATATCTCATCTGTGGATGGACATAACATTGGTCTTATCAATGCCATATCTCATCACTGATGAGATATCGCCGCTGGTGCTTACCTCACTCCAGTGCTGGGTGCCACCATATTTCCCCTCCATGGGCAGTGCTTGCTGTGAAACACTGTACTGAGCTTCATGATTGGCCTACAGTGGTGACAGCAGTGAAATGACTTGTCAGTGTGCAGACACATTAGGCACAGAAAGTGCACGCAGGGCTTTCCTCCAGAACCGCCCTTCAAACACAGCCATCTCTCTGCCCTTTGGCATGCCACAGGGAAGTGAGCAATGGCATACATTTAATAGGGGATGACTGAAATGGAAATATATGTGGTAGAAACAGGCTTATCTTTGGAGTAAATCCCTATTAACCTCCCTGGCGGTGATCCCGAGTGTGTCTTGGGATTCAATTTCACCGCTAAGAGCGGTAACCCTGAGACACACTCGGGCTGGATACATCACCTCTCCGTGCACTCCCTCGCTGATCTCTGCAGTCTCCTCCAGCGATCGTAATGTTTTACTTCCTGGATTCCTTCTTGCGAGGAAGGAACCAGGAAGTATGAGGTCACGATCGCCAGAGGAGGCAGCTGGGGACAACGAGGGAGCGCAGGGAGAGGTGATGTATCCAGCGGCATCCCGAAAGTTGCTCGGGGTTACCGCTTCCAACATAGAAATTTAACCCCGAGCCACACTCGGGATGCCGCTAGGCGGGGCAAAAAAAAATATATAATAGACGGCTTTTAGACATGGTTTTTCCCAAAAATTAGACCGCCGGGAGGTTAAATAAGCCCAACCTATGGTGAGCACAACAGGTTAATGTTAAGGTTAAAAATCAAAAAGTATTTTATTCCTTTTCTACTGTGTTTTATTTTTTTTACTGTTTAAATGTATTTTTAGCCCCCACTGTATAAAGCAAGTACACTGCAGTAAACACGATTTGGCTTAGGCTGGAAAAAAACTCCATGGAAACGAATGGAATTATCTCTCTGGTGGCTCCATATGAAGCAATCCTTAAAAGCAACCTCAGAAATTTCCTTTTGTAAACTACTCTTGCAGTAGAACTTTTCTGGTCGTGGGTCAAAACTGATCTAACTTTGGACTCATTGTTCCGCTGTACTTGTATGTCGAGAATCCTATTTTTCCTTTCTAATTTAGTGAATATATTATGTTTGTGGACGTGTGTGTTTGAAATCCACTCCTAGAATTTTTTTATTATTAAGTGTTACACAGAGTGTACTTTATAAAAGTATGAAACATGCAGGGTTATTCAAAGAGATCTGAATGGCTCCCGAAAGGGAACCGAACGCTGAAAATCGGCGTTCGATTACCTTTCTTGGCCATTCGGCTAACCAGAGAGCAGGCAATTCACCAAATCCTGGCGAATTACCTGCACATACGGTACCTGTTCGGTGCCTGTTCGAGGGCAGTGAATCCCCATAGAGAAGCAATGCTTCGGCTATTCAGAGAGCAAAACCCAGCAGTGAAAGGTTCCCGAAATGCCCTGCCATTCGGTGGTTTAATTCGGCAGGTTTATTCAGGAGAATCCCATAGACTTCAATGTTAAAAATATTCCCGTTTTGAGGGGGGCGGAGCTAGCCGAGGAAGCGAGCGGCTGCATGTTGAAGGAGCTCCGTGATAAACACGGTTTTTAAAGTTATTTCCGCCGCTTGCTCGCACTTGAGAAACGCTCTACGGTCTCTGGGGGCACTGGGGGACTCGGTGAGTTTGCCTTACCCCCGAAATTGACGCTCCGGAGCGGATTAACCCCGCGGCACAATTGGGGCCTAGTACTAGCGGCCATTTTAGAAGCCTGGAAGGAGATTTCTGAGACCTTTTACCGCTCTTCTTCCTTGTGCCTGCGCTTTTGGTGACATGCCCACCGGTCGCTCACAGAAGCTGCGGTCCAGACAGAGGGACATTCGGGACTCCATGAGAGGTGGGTCCACTTCGAAGGGAGATGCGATCTCCTCCTCCCTCCCCCGGGCTATGACTTTTCAGAAGATGAAGAGGACCCCTGGCACTCGGGTGGTAGCTCTGCGATGACCTGGATCTCCCCACAATCTCGGACACCAGATTCCCAACCACTATCTGCAGCAGCAAAAAAAAGGGCGCAAAAGAAACGAAAAGCAGCGCTGACGGCGTCTTTGAGAGCCTCACTTACTGCTGGTGGCCTCTCTGACGGGGATTCAGCCGAGGAACACCAGCTTTCAGCCAGCAGTAGTGTGGCTTCATTACGACAGGACGTTTTGAGACCGGGTGCCCAACCGCAACAAACGAGAGCGACCTCACTCCAAACCCGTATGACACGGCCTGAGGAAAGTCGGCAGGAGGAGGATGATGATCTTCCTCTTACGAAAAGAGACCTTCGGAGGATCCTGGACGAACTCCGGGAGATCCGGGGGTGTGGAAACCTGAAGTGGCGGCGGTTCGGGAGGAGGTTGCAACAATCCGTGCGCAGGTGACAGCAGTGCAGGCGACGACCTCTACAGTGCTATCGGAACATACTCACCTGTTGGGACAGGTCGCTGGTCTAAGATCCCAGGTCGAGCTTTTGTCCCGCTCTGTGGAGATGCTGGAAATAAGACACCGCCGTCGTAACATCAGGGTCAGAGGCATCCCGGACTCTGTGTCGTCGGATGAACTCCCAGCTTATGTGTCTCGTTTGGCCCTTCGGATGGCGGGACTCCCTCCTGACAAGCCAGATGGGATCGGATCGGTGTTCAGGGTTCGGAAACCTGCGGCGCTTTCGAAGGGGACACCCCGTGATGTCGTGGTGGCCTTTCGTGACGTAGCATTTAAGGTCAAGCTTATGTCTGCTCCTGGCGCAAGAGATCCAGTGAAATTTGAGGGCTCCACGTTGGCTTTGTATCACGATCTTCCATTCCAGACTCTGCTTGCTCGCAGGCGGTTCCGTCCTGTGACTGCGGTTCTTCGTCGGAGGGGGATCCGTTATCGGTGGGGCTTGGCGGGAGCATTGGTGGTGACACATAATAATGTCCCCTACACCATCACTGATCCTGAAACCGCCTGGTCCGACCTTGAAGCGGCGGGCATCTCGCCGGACCCTCCGGAACTTCAGCCAGACTGAGACCTGAGCGATATTGTTTACCCCCCCCAGCTTTTTTCTTCTCTGTTTACGTGTCACTGGTCTATAGATAAGCTCTGAGTATAATTTATCAGGACAATTTATGGCATTTACATTGATAGTCCTACATGCTTATGTGTTTCTTTTGTGTTTTATTCCTTCACTGAGGTTGGGACTTCTGGCTTTTTGTTTTTATTATTCCCTTATTGACCTGTTACTACTTGCATCTTACATTATCTGACTGGCTGACCGTAGTTAGTTTGGCCAGCCCTAGACGGCTGTCTTTTTCTACGTTTGATTTTGTGAATTTCTTGTTATGTATAATTCTCAAAATAAAGAATTTAAAAAAAAAAAAATATTCCCGTTTTAAGTCAATATCTAATAAACCGTTGATTATAAAATTCTGCAGTAAAGAGTCTCTTTATTTATAGATTTTTTTAGGATATTTTAAGCATTTTTCGGGATTTTTTTTAACTTATTTTTTCTGTAACAGCCCTCTTTATTATAATTCCCTGGATCTCATATGTAAATTTCAGACATTTTCGCTCAGTAGTTTCTTTGCAAACAGCGTTTCACTTTTCAAACATTCACGCAAACTGTTTCTTTAATTTATTCACTCCATTCGTCTGCGGTGTCGGCTTTTTTCCGGTGGCTGCGCTGCGTGTGATCGGTTCCTGTTCAGGATTTCCCGCGTTTTCGGCGGGGTTAATCAAGATGTTTTTGCGGGTTTTCGGTGTGCATTCGCCGGGTTTTGCGGTTAGTTTTCGGCGGGTTTGTGGCGACCTTTCCCTGCATTTCGGGGACCCCGTGGTGCTTGCTGAATACACCGCAGGGTCGCCAAAATGGGATCGGCAAATCGCACCGAATTGAAGAGAACGAAAAGTTACCGAACGTGCGGTGACTTTTCGATTCTCTTTGAATTACCCTGTTGGTCTTCTGAAAGACCACACATATCACGAGAGGCTTAGTGGATGATATCTGCCGACAGCGGCCATGTTTTATTCATTTATATTCAAGACATTGCAAAAGGGATTTAGCCTAAACCCTTGTACACCACGTATATGCTGCTAATCAATGCCGTATATTGATTCTTTAGCTCTGTAATCCAGAGTGATGGCGTATCCCATTTTAACTTGCAGATTCCAGGCAATATCCAGTATTTAGAGGACGCCCTTCAGGCAATGAATCACAGCACAGCCTAGACTTTCAACTGATGCTGAAAATTCGAGACACACTTTATGTGGCTGGAAGGTAATTTTCTAATCTGTTTATTTGAATTGAACTCATTTTCTTGTTCTGTTTCTGGTAAGATGAGCATTGCGTTAAAACAACAACTTCAACAACATGTTGAAAAGCTCCTACAGAGGAAAACGAAAAATCGTTTTTTGTGCGTTTTTTTAGTATCACAAAATGTGGTCTTTTTGCGAACACGGAACAGGAGACAGCTTTATTTTGTGTCTGTTTTTTTGCAAATCCCCAGATTAAGTATCATGGCTCATCCGGGATATTTTAGCAGTAATGCAGGATGATTACTCTTGCCTTGAAAAGACACGTTACAGTCTTAAAGAATATGATTAAAGAATCTCCGTGCTGACGGATGCAGTAACGAACCCAAAACATCCACAGCTTTTAAAGCACGAGTGAAATGTAAAGGCTATGATTGTTTTGTGACAAGAAACAGAAATGTTATACTCTTACAAGACGTGGAAAATGCAAGCCAGCAGTAACCTTCAGCATCCTTAGAAATGAAATTCAGGGCTGAAGAACCTGTGTCGAGTCTGACCAGGACCTTGCAGATAGATTTGTCACGCCATGCACGAATATGAATACATTTAAGGACAACATTGGTCTTCATTCGCTGAACAAAATCTTATTTTATCTCACACAGAGATCAGGTTTATGCAGTAAATTTAAATGAAGCTCCAAAGACTGAAATAACGCCGAACCGAGTAAGTGAAATCACAGTTTTGTCTTTGTCATAAAAGAGCATTTTTTGATGTGTTTGGGCTAAACTGACCCTATCGTGCCCAACTTTGGAGTAGGAATCTGGGGAGTACCCATCTCACTGCTAGGTAGAGTGCATAAAGAAAATATATTTAAATACACTAAGTGCAATTAATTAGTTAACTAACCATATCCTTCGCTACACATGAATTCGAGGAATTCAGCAACTTTAGAGGAGGAAAAATACAGCATAAACTCCGTCCAAACAACAAATCCTCAATCCCAGTCACACACTATCCAAATACCTTTGAAGAAAACTGGAGGCGATTCGTGCTCACAATCCCCCCCCCCACGTCCTTTGACCAGGGCCACCTCTAGCATTTGAGAGGCTCTGGGCAAGAACATTTTATGGGCCCCTCGCCATGCTTTCAATGCCACACCTCCTTATACACCACTTTTTTCACACAGATACACACAATTACCCCTGATTTTTCCAGCTTCCCCCAGATCGACACCCCTGAACATTCTCGCACTCAGATGGACAAACCCTCAACGCCTCTGCATAGATAGGTTTCCATTAAAACCCAGTTACAGAGGTGGCGGTTGCTGACCCTTTTTATCACACGTAATGTATGAGCAGTGGTGTGGGGCCGACCAAAGTGTGGGGCCCAGCGCTTGAGCCCTGCTCGCTCCACCCAAATGGCAGGCCTACCTATGCCTGTGATGCCCAATATGAGTTGGGGTTGTATTTTAGAGAATTACAAATTAGATACGTTCAAGCATTTTTATTTAACATAATATATGTAGTAGATCTGGAGCAATTCACTATCAATAAATTGCAGTCACTCACTTCTGCTGGCATGCTGATTAACAGCAAGGAGTGGAGGAGCCATCCTATAGGACCATGTTCATCTAGCTCCTAGCACATTATTGACTGTCAACACGCTAAATAAAGTGTCAGCATGCCGACATTACCGCAAAGGGCCAATCGCACAGCCACGCACAATGACACTCACCATGGCTCATTACATTGACACTCATTAACTAGCTATATACCATTTTCAAATCTCATATGCTGTAATAAACATTTTTTTATAGCTATTGCTATACTCCCACATTCTCCTGTCACTGCTCTGGCACTGAGTCTTTCTTGTCTATCATTAGCTGACAGAGCTGCCATCAGTAGGGGTGACAGCCCATGATATGTTCGGGGCCCAGTAGCTTTTGGGGGCTCTTCACAACTTGTCTAAGTGTCACAGATGTAAGAGTCCCCCCCCCCAAGCCATCTATGACAGGTCCACCAGTTTCCCAGCGGGCTACAGCATATGGAGTTGCTAAGAGCATCAGTATAGTCTGCACCAGGTAGAGGTGCAGACTGAACACTTTTTATCATCTTGCTGAAGCAGATGGAGAAGCAAGATGGTTTATTAAGGGGCTCCAACAATTCTGATGGCAGCGCTGTTAGCGCTATCATTGTGAGAGTTAAGAATTCATTAATAAGTAACACAGGTGTTTGGAATACAGAATTAAGCAGAGGTAAGCCACTGTACTGCTCACCTTCCTGATCCTCTAGGGTTTAGGGGGAGGGGATGTAGCGGAGATGTGATGATAATAACATTTTTATATATCTGTATTTTTTTCTTTTATTCTATCAGAGGTTGACATGGAGATCAGGACAAGCAGACAGAAAAAACTGTGCGATGAAAGGAAAACACAAGGTGGGGATCTCTAGGCCTAACCTCTTGCAAGTGAGCTTCAAAAGGCAGACGTTGATGGAGGCTAGAGTCAAATTTCTAATGCTCCATGGTCTTTTCTTTTTCCTGCTCAGGATGAATGCCATAACTACATCAAGGTCTTTGTTCCAAGGAATGACGAGATGGTCTTTGTTTGCGGTACAAATGCATTTAACCCTATGTGCAGATACTACAGGGTAAGAAGAGTAGCCAATCCGCATTCATAATCCAGAGTAACTGTGTCAGTCACGCGATTTGTCATGCCACAGGCTGTCCATTCACCATGTGCAGCAACTTGTAAATGACAAAGCATAAATCCAGTGCTAGTTTGTGTCAAATAAATAAAATCGTGCACTCTTAGGGCTATATTACATTCTTCACGCAAAAACGCACGCGCAACGCATGAATTTATGCGTCAAGCATTAAACATTTACGTGTGCAAATCACCTCTGGAATTACAATCCTCGCCCATTTTTCATCTGTCGAGCAATAACGTGCGTAAACCGGACACGCACAAATGCTCACGCAGTACCGTTGCGCGCAGAAATCAATGTGCGCACTGTTTTTTTCTCGTGATTCAGCCAATCAGAATTAAGAACCACAATTATCTCACATTAAGTTTTTGCGCCTGTCAAAGTCAATCTGAGCATATATGCTGCAGCAATAATAAATGCACACGCAACTTCTCAAATTTATTGGTTTGGTATGTGTAGAATGTGTAACTATACTTTGCTGCGTATTTTTTTTTTGGGCTGGTGTATTTGGGTTCGGCCAGCTTTTAGGAGTTGGTAAAATTATACGTGCAAAGGCTATGCTTTTATTCCTGCGCATAGATTGTACCAGCGCAAATTCGTACCAGTGCACATTCGCGTTTGCGCTCACAATGTTAAGTATAGGACGCGCGCAGTACAGTACGCTCGCAAAGGGTTCGCGCAGGTTCACCCGCGGTCAACGATTACGCGCGTTTGTTGCGCTGACTATGTAATACGGCGTTCGGCGCAAAGGATTTTACCTCTTGCGTTAATGCGTTTTTGCGCGAAGATTGTAATTTAGCCCTTAATCTATTTTTTCGGAATAAATATTTTTTTCATTATTATGGATTATTCTTTCATCCATTAGCCCATCACTACACACTGTCACAATGAATATGATTGCCTTTTTTATCTGTGTTGATTATAGTATGAATGAAATGAAATCTGAAATGTCCCCAAGCCCCCGAACCTGAGCTCAGCGCTCAGATTTTATGCTGAGTTAATCCCCTGATGGTGGAATCAGTCCTTCATGACCCCAGGAGGGGAACAGGGGTGAGGGCAGAAAGGGCACTATGATCATTCAAAAACATTGAGTGGTCACAGTGCCTTGAGTGTCCCTTTTAGCCTGTTAGATAGTACAACCCACTTTGCATTGAATTGTCTGACAAAAATAAAATGACGTAAACATTATAGGATGTGTATACCATCCCCATGTGTAACATTATTATTTAAAGCGTAAAGAAGCTATTACACTTCTTCGTTGGGCATAGCTTGAGTCGATTTTTCCATTGTGAACCCCAAAACCGTTATTCTTCTCTAGAAATGTATAAAAATAAGAGTAAAACATTTTTCTGTTTTTCTCTGCTCTATAGCTCAGCAGTTTAGAATATGACGGGGAAGAAATTAGCGGTTTGGCTAGATGCCCGTTTGATGCCCGACAAACCAACGTCGCCCTCTTTGCTGGTATGTTTGCAGTAATTTTCTTCTCCGTGTACGCAGGTATTCGTTTAGAACGCAGATAAATGAATGTGATAGAGACACGGAGCTCATGTAATATGTGTCTTCACTTGTTAAAAGTTATATTTTTGTGGAAAAATGAATGCTGCGGTACGTCACGGAATTGTTACTATCTCAACGAGACGTCTGAAGAATTGATTGCTATCAATGCATTCTGACAGCTTGACTTGTTCTGTTACAGGAAACTGTATTTTTTTTTTCATTGTGATTCTCCCAAATAAGTCCTGAAAACAACCAATTGTGCCCAAAGGACTACTAGGCTTGAAAGTGAGTCCTCCTGACCCAGATGTCAGTTCCTACATTAAAAATAAACATTTTTGGAATACTCATTGGTTTACGTGTCCAAGGCAGGGGGAGGATTGAAAGTGAACTAGAAACAGCTGCCAGATGCCTATCATAATATTCCTACTTGAGGGCCTGTCTCGTGGCCAAACGGTGAATGACAGCCATGCTTCCCGAAAGGTCAACAGATTATTTTTTTTTATGGTTCACAAACGGGACATCTTATCACACCCAAAAATCATAACATTTTCACAGTAAATAATGGTCTAAATTATATCAAATTTATTTAAAAAAAATTCTTTCCCGAAATATATTCTAAGCTCACATCAGTACGGCAATGTTTAGGCTGTGAATCTATAATCCGGTCCTTATCACAGGAGCACAGACATTACCATGACACGTTTTCTATTTAATGCGATGTGTTACATGATTAGATTTTCCATGTTTCAGAAGACATGTCTGGTTTTGTCTCCCTTATATTAGGTGCAGTTGTTATGTTTTCTACATTTATGTCAATTTCATAATATGAAAAAATGATTTAATGTTATTTAGTTTACCATATAAACATTCAACCATTGGCTATTAAAAGGGTCCAGACTATCATGTAAATAGAATTTTTTGTCCTTATTATAAGTTATACTTTTTGTTATATATTTTAATATGTTCATAGTAAGGCAACTTTCAGCGTTTTTATTGATGTTTGCTGTGGTTGTGATCAACATATTGTGATTGCAGGAGTTATGTGCTGTGAGAATAGTATGTTATGCTTATTAACAAAGACAGAGGTTCAAAGGAGGCGTAACCTCCCTGGCGGTCCGATTCTGACATATTTTATGTGTCAGAATCGGTCCTATTTATTCCGTGCCCCCTAGCGGAATAAGTGTGGCTCGGGGGTTAACTTTCAATACCGAAAGCGGTATCCCCGAGCCACACTCAGGCCGATACTTACATTTTCCTGCGCTCCCTCGCTGTCCCCGCAGTTACACTGCAGCCGATCGCGATGTCACAGTTCCTGGTTCACTCCTCGTGAGAAGAGAACCAGGCAGTGTGACGTTGCGAGCGGCTGGAGGAGACTGCGGGGATCAGCGAGGGAGCGCAGGACATGTAAGTATCCAGCCCGAGTGTGGCTCGGGGATAGCACTTTCGGTACAAAAAATTAACCCCGAGTCACACTCAGGAAAACCATCAGGGATGTTAAACAATGATCAGGGCGCGTTTGTCATAGATTCTGATCATCCTGATGGGTTATAATCAATGGGATTTCAAAGGAATATATTACGAACAGTGTAGAGGTTATTCAGAGAGAGCTGAACTGGCCCTGGAATTGCAATGAACAGTCTATTTCCCCGTACGGTGCAATTTTAGGGCCCATTTGGCTATTCAAAACTAGGCAATTCGCCTAATATTGGCGAATTGACAGTGAAATTCGGTGCCTGTTTGACGGCAGTGAAATCTCCATAGAGCAGCAATGGTTAATCTATTCAGAGAACAACGAACAGCAGAGAAATGTCAGTGAAATGCCCTGATGTTCGGTGGTTTCATTCGACAGGTTTAATCAGGCGAATCCCACAGGTTTCAATGTAAAAAATATTCCTGTTTTTATCCAATATCTATTAAACCGTTTATTCTTTTAATTTGCAGCAAAAAGATTCTTTATTTATTTTTTTAGGATCTTTTAGGCATTTTTCTGGATTTTTTCGGCAAAATTCTTGTTCCTGATTTTTTTTGAAATTTTTCTAAATAGTGTTATCTTTGCTACAACAGACCTTTTTATTATTATTCATAGGACCTATATGTTATTTCCAGACAATTTAGTCCAGTAGCTTTTTTGCAAACAGCGTTTTAAAATTTTGAAAATTTAAATCGTTTTTTGTTTTTGCATTCTTTTTTTTTACGCTGTTGGATCGGCTTGTCGGCTTTTTCCAACGGCTGGTTGGCGCTGTGTTCAGCGGACCGTCAGGTTTTTTTGGACGCGTTCGGTGGGTTTTCGGATCGAATTCAAAAATTTTGGCGGATTTGTGGCTGTTTTTATTCTAGAGTGGCGGATTCACCACAGGGTCGGGGAATTTGATTCGCCGAAGTGTAGGCAACGTATGAGGACGGGAATTCCGGTGGAATTTCAGTGCTCTTTGAATAAACCTCTGTGTGTATAAGTTCTAGTCAGGATGATTTAGTACAGACATATAAGTTAAGTTCAGTGCGATTTCACACAGAAAGACTTATGATCATTGTGATTTTACACAAACATACTCCATGATCTTTGTGATTTTGCACATTCGCAATTCATGATCTTTGTGAAAAAAATCACACAGATCATGGTATGTGTTTGTGCAAAATCACAGAGATCATGGTATTGAAAAAAATCACAGAGATCATAGCATACAGACATAAAACACAATATTTTTGATTTTACAGCCACATACAACAATCTTTGTCCAAACTCCTGAAGATAACAGTATGTGTCTATGCAAAATCACAGACATAAGCTGTGTGAATTTGCACAGACATGTGCTATGAGCTTTGTGATTTTGCCCACTATGGTCATTGTGATTGTGCAGACATACTCTATGATCTTTGTAATTTTACACAGACGTAAGCCGTGATATTTGTCATTTTACCCTGTGGTCAGTGTGATTTTGCACGCACACAATCCAATATCACGGGGATTTTGCATATACATAAGTTATGATCAGGCTGATTTCTTGAACGTGTTGGTAGTTATCCGCATGGTTTCTCGGCACGTAAGTTATGATCAGTATTACTACGGGGATTCATAGGTTATGAGCAGTGTGATTCCAGTATATTTTGATTAAAATCAGCATGATTCGCTGAATATGTATGTTATGATTAGAGTAATTCCATAGTTATATGTATTATGATTAATGTGTTTTCATGGACCTGTCGGTTATGATTAGTTGTGATTTCTGCGGTACATTGATAGGATAGGCGTGATTACTGGATGCTTGCGCAAAACGAAGAGGTAAAAACGAAGAACGTAAGACCATTTGAATGAAAAGAACACATCTTGCTCCCGTCAATAAAAGGGTTAAATGTTTGCGGTCCATTATTCTCCGCTGGATCATTAGGCATTCTGCTGTCTTTCCTAGATGGGAAATTATACTCTGCTACCATGGCGGATTTCCAAGCCAGCGATGCTGTGATCTATAGAAGCATGGGGGATGGCTTCGCTCTGAGGACAATTAAGTATGACTCCAAATGGCTAAAAGGTACTTGCAAGTGGGTTTTTATTAATAATGACACAGAGATCAGACACTTACTTGATAGGAAAGTGAAGCGTAACGCAATTTAATAGCATTTCTCGGAAATACGATGCATATTAAGCATTCCAGATCCTTTCGTTATGACACTGTTGTATGACGAAGCTACTTCTCGCATGCTGATACATGAAGTGCTTTCCATTTTTAAAACGCGTATTTATTCTCAGCTTGCGGACTGATTTATTAAAAAAAAGTTAGAAATTAGTCATAAAAGAAAATATTAACTGTAATGTCAGTCCTTTCAGGGCTCTTTACGCTCCATTAGCCAGCATTACTATGGTAAGGCCATTTAAACTTAAATCCACTTCAGATACGCTTGGGCAAGCTGCCGCCTCTGTAGCCCTTCTTAGACCACAATGCCAAAACCTACCATAGCCATGCCCCTTTTTCTCTTTTTCTTATACCAGATCTAAGATAGCTGTTGAAAGAAGGTTTATTATTATTTTAGACCAGGTACCAGTAATTAAAATAAACCTATTTTTAGGGCCAGAGCAGACTTTTTTTTATATACAGGGTGTCCATAAAATCTCTTTACAATTTAAAAAAATGTATTACAAAGGCAAATGAAAAGACAGATAAGTGAAAATTATTACAAAATGAGACATATATATTTAAGGTTTTTTTCCTCATTTAATACACCTCTATATGGGCGCCATTAGTTGCATGAAGCACATCTTGACGGTACTCGATTTCTTGTCATATTCGCTGGTTCAATGGTGGCAATGGCGTCAGTGATCCTCTGCTTTAGATTAGTGACTTTTGTTCGATACCCAATATCTTTAACATAACCCAATACAAAGAAGTTGTTTTTCTTCGGCGAGACATCAATTCCTGCAAATGTTTACCTTGACCTTTTGACTGAATATGTGGCACCACAAATACATGACCTTCAACCAACCATCATTTTCCAGCAAGATGTTGCACCACCACATTGGGGACTGCATGTTCGTGGCTTCCTAAATGAAACATTTCCAGACCGGTGAATTGGAAGGGGTGGCCCAATTCCCAGGCCACCTCGTTCACCAGATATTACTCCCCTCAACTTCTTTCTATGGGGTTATGTTAAAGATATTGTGTATGGAACAGAGGTACAGGACAAAAGCAGAGGATCACTGACGCCATCGCCACCATTAATGAGGGTATGTTACAGAGAACATGGCAAGAAATCCAGTACCGTCTTGATGTGCTTCGTGCAACTAATGGTGCCCATATAGGAGGTGTATTAAATGAGGCAAAAAACCTTAAATATATATGTCACCTCATTTTTCATCTTTGTGAGTGGCTAACTGGTTTCTGTGTTTTACCTGATTCTATGGGATACTTTCTGTGTCCTTTATGGGATACCTTATGTGTATTTCTGTATTTAAATATATACGTCTCATTTTGTAATAATTTTCACTTACCTGTCTTTTCATTTGCCTTTGTAATACATTTTTTAAATTATAAAGATATTTTATAAACACCCTGTAGATTATTGTGTAGAAATCCAAAAACGTTGGAGCCGGATGTAAAATTTTAAAAGCCATTTGCTGCCTGGCCCCTGAATTTGTCAAACCCTGTTTAATTCATTTAAGACCGTATTTGTGGTCATTTTAGTTTTCCATAGCTGTCTAAAATTCCCCACATTTCTTATTTTAACCAAAATTTTGCATCTTTGCTGTCACACTACAGGATGGAAGCTGAAATTAATTTTCTGTCTTGTTGCCCCTCTAGAGCCGCATTTTCTTCATGCCATAGAATACGGGAATTACATCTACTTTTTTTTCCGCGAGATCGCCGTGGAGCACAATAACTTAGGCAAGGTAAGTGCAGAATTGGAAGATTTCCAAATCCAGTGATTGAAATAGAGCTGGCGCAGATACAGTATAGCTTAGAATATAATGATATAGATCTATATACACCAGTCCAAACACGTCCAGTATAGATAAAAGTCGAGACTGTTCATTGTTACCTTCTTCTGGTAGCAACGTGACACTGAAACCCATTGCCTGGGGACCACTAGAACCTCTCAGGATGTTTCCCTAGACATAAAGAAATTTACATCCACACCATGCATATATTAAGGTATTTGCAAAGAAGGGCATAAAATATGAAAAGACTCTCAAGTCAAACATGTCAATGAATTAAACGGTGTCATGCTTTGTCAATAGTACTAGTATTACTGTATGTAGGGACAAAATTTATGAATGTAATTCTCATCCTAAACTAGGCTAAAATCCCACTTTTTTATTACTCATATTGTACACTGAGATTCACCACCGATTTGCCTCTTAATTATTGATGGGGCAGTGTTGTGGGCAGATTGGGAGGTTTGAGATGACACACAAGGTGGCCGAGTAAACATTATAGAGAAAATGTCGATATACAGCACAGGAGTATTTATGAGTTGGTCGGATTCATACAGGGTTATTCAAAGAGAATTGTGGCCGAAAGGTAACCGAACAGTGAAATTCAGCGTTCGGTTACCTTTCTTGGCCATTCGCCTATTCAGCGAGCAGGCAGTTCGCCAAATGTTGGTGAATTGCCTGCACATACGGTGCCTGTTCGGTGCCTGTTCGAGGGTAGTGAAATCCCCATAGAGAAGCAATGCTTCGTCTATTCAGGGAACACAAACCAGCAGTGAAAAGTTGCCGAATTGCCCTGCTGTTCGGCGGTTTCGTGCGGCAGATTTATTAAGGCGAATCCCATAGGCTTCAATGTTAAAAATATTCCTGTTTTAATTCAATATCTAATAAACCGTTTATTATAATATTCTGCAGTAAAAGTCTCTTTATGTATAGATTTTTTAGGATCTTTTAGTCATTTTTTGGGATTTTTTTGCAAAAAAATTTATTCTGGTTTTTTTTTTTAAATCTTTTTTTTCTTTTCTCTGTAACAGCCCTTTTTATTATCATTCATTGGATCTTATATGTAAATTTCAGACATTTTCGTTCTGTAGTTTCTTTTTAAACAGCTTTTCACTTTTCAAACATTCAAGCAAACCTTTTTTTTTTTCACTCCATTCGTCTGCGGTGTCAGGTTTTTCCGGCGGCTGCTCTGCGCTGTGATCGGCGGCTGCTCGGGTTTCTCCGGCGTGGTTAATCCAGATGTTTTTGCAGGTTTCGGTGTGCGTTCAACGGGTTTTGCTGTGAGTTTTCGTCAGGTTTGCAAGGCTTTTCCCTGCACTACGTCGGCTCTGTGGTGCTTGCTGGGTCGCCGAAATGGGATCGCCAAATCGAACCGAATTGAAGAGAACGAAAAGTCACCGAACGTGCGGTAACTTTTCGATTCTCTTTGAATAACCCTGATAATATTTATATTTAAATGTCTATCGCAATATTTATTTCACATCACAAAGGTGTTTTTTTTGTCTTGCATTCTGGATGTGATGTGCATCTTTCTTTGGATATAATCCCTATTAAAAGAATATTCTATATAAGCACATTATGTCGTTCTTTAACCACTTCGCTGCTGAGGACGCGCTCAGCGCGTCCTCAGCAGTCCCGCTGGTGTGCTGAGGACGCGCTGAGCGCGTCCTCACATTGGGGTCAGCGTTCGGCCGGTTCCGGCCGATCGATCGCTGCCCCTCCGGTGTGGGCTGACATCCTGGATGTCAGCCCGGCATCCGGACCAGCAGCCGCCAGAATTAGGTGTCATCGCGGGGGCGCGATGACACCTAATTCAGGCGCCCCCCCCCACATGTGCGGAGGAGGCGCCTGAAAGGGAGGGGGGAGGTCCTTCGGACCTCTCTCCCTCCCGATCGGCGGCGCACAGGGGGTTAACCCAGGCATCATTTGAAGGGCACAGCCTGCCCTTCCAAATGATGCCTGGCATTAACCCCTGGGGAGCTGGATCGCGAATCGGCGCTGAAAAGCGCCGGTTCGCGATCCTTTCCCGGAGCTGGCCGACATCTTGGATGTCGGCCAAGCCTCCGGGAACTCCCCCAGAGGACTGGCGTCATCGTGCGTAGCACGATGACGCCAGTCCTAGAGTTAACCCCTAACTGCCACCAACTGTGGAGATAGGGAGTTCCAATGAACTCCCTATCTCCCGATCCGTGGCAGCTAGGGGTTAAATTTTGGTATCGTTGGATCGGCCAGAGCATGGCCGTTCCAACAATACCAAACACTACAGTGAAAAATTTTGTAAAAAAAAAAAAAAATGAAAAATAAAAATAGAAAAAAATTAAAAAAAAAATTAAAAAAAAAATTAAACACTTTTTTTTTATTTTTTTGGGTTTGTTAATGCAGCAATATTGTTCCCATTTCAATTATAATGTGAACAATGATGCTGCACTAACGATTTTTGTATGCGGTGCGTTTGTTAAAATATAGTGTCATTTTCCCCAAAAAAAAATGTAACGAGACCCCATCTCTAATTTTTTTAACAAGTGCACCCCATACAAAATATAACCGCAATTGCTCGCATGTTAAAATGTGGAAAAAAACACTTTACACATTGTAAATTATTGAAAATACATATTTTATTGCATTTTTTGTTATAATATACAGACATGACAAACGTATACATATAATAATGACATATTATGAATCTACCGAGTCGACGTGAAAGAACGATATATAATATGTCTGGGTCATATACTAAAATAAGCCTTCAAAACGCGTTTAACATGATGAGCAAAACCGGTAAAAATGACCTCAGCACAGGGGCGGGAAAAGCCTCAGCAGCGAAAGGGTTAATATAAATGTAATTTCTTTCCAAAACACATGTTGTCTGTTTTTCCGTTTTCCAATCCTATTTTCTTTTTAACTACTAAAGGTATATTCTTTTTGCCCTTTTGATATTTAAACCGCAAGATATGTTGCTTAGAAATGGCCACTAAAATGTTAAACAAAGATGATCAGGAAACCATTCTGTTTGTTGGCATGAATTAAACCCATAAATAGGTTTAGGCTGGTGTCAGACAAGCGTAGTGTTCACGTCCGTGATTGCGCCTAAAAGTACGTCCGTGATAGCATGACAGAAACTCCATTGGAGCCTGTTACACAAAGTACGTCCGCACTGAACTGCGGACGCACCACGGCCGCGGCAAACGGACGCAAGACAGGCAAGAACGTACAACCACTAGAACGGCCGCACAAAGTGCGCTGCGTCCGCAACGTCCGCATAGCTTTGTGTGTGAGTGATGGAACGTGGTCAGACGGACTGCATTTATACGTCCAGCATTTTTTTCACGGACAAAATGTTTTTGCTTTTTAATTTATTTTCCCTCCTACATCCGTCAAAATATACATCAGTAAATAAACAGACTGTGTGGCCACTACTGTGTCTTCCGTACTGACGTACGTCCGTGTGCACGGACGTACAGTCCGTAGAAATCACGCTCGTCTGACCCTAGCCTTAAAGTCAACACAGGATGGCATTGTGCCTCCCAAACGATAAATATTTTAATGACACAAATGCAGTTTATGATCTTTAGGCTACATTATAGACATGCTGACATAAATTATTAAATCATTTCCCCCCCTCCTTTCCATGCATGGTTAATTAAAGACTTTCCAAAAGATGGGGAAGCTGTGCCTACGTTACGGCATTTGCTTAGCAATGCTTTAAGATGGGATACTCTGTGACAGTTAAATAGCGTCTGCTTTCGTTCTGGCTTCTGTCACTAAAGCAGATAAACCGTAGTCGTATTCTATTTAAAACAAACTTTGCGTGATGTTTTATTAACCAAGTGGAAAATAAATTGTATAATCTTTTCTCTGTGGCTGATTTCGAGTAATCTACTTTTGGCAGCGGCTCAATATTTTCTTTCGTCTGTTTTTTCTTTAAGGCAGTACATTCCCGTGTTGCACGCATATGCAAAAATGATTTGGGAGGCTCCCAGAGAGTGCTCGAGAAACACTGGACCTCGTTCGTAAAAGCCAGGCTCAATTGTTCTGTCCCAGGGGATTCATTCTTTTACTTTGATGTTCTGCAGTCTATCACAGACATAATAGAAATCAATGGAATTCCTACGGTTGTCGGTGTATTTACCACGCAGCTTAATAGGTAAGAGATGAGCAACCTGACATCAAATAAAGCGTTTCACTTTCTTGTTTTTCAGTAATATAATTGCCATTGTAGAACAAGATCCTAGAAAGAATTCTTCCTTATTTTCGTCAGTATCCCAGGTTCGGCGGTTTGCGTTTTCACTATGGATGACATTGAGAAGGTATTCAGAGGAAGATTTAAAGAACAAAAGACTCCAGACTCTGTTTGGACAGCTGTACCTGAAGACAAAGTACCTAAGCCAAGGTAGAATAAAGAATGATTGACTCTTCAGATATTGATGTAATGCACATGTCGCCTCTATAGGCGTACGGTCGTTTTGGAAATTTATTGGGGCATTAGGTTAGGAAGTTCAATTACACTCTGTTTTATGATGAAAACTTATATTTTTCACCCTCTGTTATTTCTCGTTTCAGACCTGGTTGCTGTGCAAGGCATGGATTCGGTGAAGGCTTTAGATCTTCCACTGAATTTCCAGATGAAACCCTGTCCTTCATCAAATCTCACCCATTGATGGATTCGGCTATCCCGTCCATCATTGAAGAGCCTTGGTTCACCAAGACCCGCATCAGGTATTTAATAAAATAAATATTGAATTCTTTTAATTGAAAAATAAGACTAGTAGTCATGTAAATCTTGATACGGCATGTAAACATTTCCCCCATCTCTATTTTGCTTAAGGTACAGACTGACTGCTGTTGCAGTGGACCATTTAGCCGGACCTTACCTAAACTACACTGTCATGTTTGTGGGTTCTGAGGCTGGTGTTGTGCTGAAGATTTTGGCCAAAACAAGTCCATTCTCTCTGAACGATAGTGTTTTACTGGAAGAAATTGATGCCTTCAACCGTGCAAAGTAAGTATTTTGGTTCAACAAAAGCCTATTCTCATATTTTAGTGTAATGTATAGTTTGATTTATTGGAGGAGGGTGTACATATTTATCACTTTAAAATGTAGCAGGAGCAGACATTGATTGCGTATCGAGTGTTTCATTGAGTATTGAGCTGGGGACTTTAGCTTGCAATCAGAGCTGCCATCAGAAATCTTGGGACCTCTTACTCAACCACTGGAAAGGTCTACCCTCTCCACAAGCTGCCCCTTTCATTAAACTAGTTAAAATTAAAACGTATTGGAGAGTGGGCTAAATCCCTGGTGGCCCAGCAAGCAGATAAAAAGTATGGCGGTCTGGTAGGGGAACAATCAGCCGGCATCACTACCTGGTGCAAACTCTACTAATTGTTCCCTCAGTGATGAATCTGCGTTCTCTAACAGGGCCCAGATGCTGTGGCCTGTACGGCTGTCAAATATAATCGATGCATCGCGATGCAGCCTTGAACAATGCTGCATCGATGCATTCGGGCTGAAAAAGCGAGAGATGCAGCGGCTCGAGGCGGCCAGCGGGAGCTCTGTTACAGGCTGGAGCTGCACTTCCGGGGCTCCTGTCTGCCTGTGTGAGTGTGAAGCTGGATGGGGGAGGCAGCCCTGGCAGTGCACCAGCTATTCGGTCCAGTCTGAATGCCACCTCATCTCCTACCTGCCTCTGCTGCCTCTTGAACCCTGAGATGGCCACTCGCTTTCCCCGCCGGCTGCTCCAGCACAGACCCGACTGAGAGTGGGGGAGGCCAGTACACGTGCGAGGAGCTGCTGCTGCACATGACCTTGGCTCCATCCCCTTCTCCTTCCACGAGAGGCTGATCAGCGGGAGGGAGCAGCTCCAGCGCCACCTGCTAGACATTCATGCAAGGTACACATGCACTCCTCAGTGCTCTGTGTATCTATGCAAGTATGTGCCCCCCTATGATCTATGTATGTGCGCATAAATGTGCCCCCCAGTGATCTGTGCATACATGTGCCCCCCAGTGATTTGCATATACATACATGGATCACTGGGGGGGGGTCACATACATACACGGATCACTGGGGGGTCAAATACACGGATCACTGGGGGGTCACATACATGGATCACTGGGGGGGTCACATACATACACGGATCACGGGGGGCACATACATACACAGATCACTGGGGGGGGTCACATACATACACGGATCACGGGGGGTCACATGCATACACAGATCACTGGGGGGTCACATACATACAGTGATCTGTGTGTGTATGTAACTCCCTTCAGTGTTTTTGTGTGACCACCCCACTTCAGTGCTGTGTGTGACCACGTGTGTGACCGTGTCCCATCAGAGTGCTATAGCAAAAAAAAAAATATGTCCATTTCTATTCAGATATCAGTCATTTCCCGTGTGCAACATAATTTTTCTACATTTTATCATCCAGACATTGTGGTTTTATATCGCACGAAGGAACCTGTCACTGCATTTTGATGAAAATATACAATTTTAATCAAAATTGAAAAAACTAAGGGCCCTATTCCATTCTTCACGCAAAACGCACGTGAATTTTTGCGCGAAGCGTTAAACGTTAACACGTGTAAATCAATGCTGGTATTACAATCCTCGCGCATTTTTTCATCCGTCAAAAAATAACGCGCGTGTGCGGACTGTTTTTTTCACGCGATTCAGCCAATCAGAATTAAGAACCACAATTAAGTTTTTGCGCCTGTCAAAGTCAATCTGCGCATATATGCTGCATCAATAAAAAAAACACACACAACTTCTCAAATTCATTGGTTTGGTATGTGTAGAATGTGTATACTTTGCAGCAATATTTTTTTTTGGGCTGATGTATTTGGCTTCAGCCAGGGTGATAGAATTTGCCTTTAACACCAGCTTTTAGGAGTTGCTAAAATTATGTGTGCAACGTCTATGCTTTCAATCCTGCGCATAGATTATAATACCATCCATGTACCAGCGCACAAACACATATGCGCTCACTATGTTAAGTATAGGACGTGCGACGTACAGTAAGCTCACGCAGCGTTCGCGCAGGTTCATCCGCGGTAGACGTATACACGCGTTTGTTGCAAACGTATGCGCGAAGATTGTAATAGGGCCCTAAATGTTTGCATGTATTTTGGCCGTTACTTTAAGGCTAGGGTCAGACGAACGCATTCTGTGCGGAATGTGCGTCCGTGCACAATGGACGTACTTTGTGACTGACGACAAGGTAGTGGCCACACGGTCCCTTTTTGTGACTGACGTTTTTTTGGACTGATGTAGATGGGAAATAAAATATATATGAAAAAACATTTTGTCCGTCAAAAATGCTGGACGTCAAAAATGCAATCCGTCTGACTACGTTCCATCACTCACACACAAAGCTATGCGGACGTTGCGGACGCAGCGCACTCCGCACGTCCGTTCTAGTGGTGTTAGGTTCTTGCCTAACTTCCGTCCGTTTGCTGCGTCCGTTGTGCATCCGCTCCTCTATGCGGATGTACTTCGTGTGTGGGTCTCTATTGATCATAATTATATGCTACCACGGACGTTAAAATGTGCGGCAACACAGACGTGAACACTGCGCTCGTCTGACCTGAGCCTTAATGAATAATATGACTGTGTATAAAACACTGAACTTGCTGCCAGCTTGGGAAATGAGAAGGTGTGTAACGGCAGCGCTATTGTTCACTATATATGGGAAAAATGTAGAATGCTGCTGCCTTAGAAGAAAAAGAAAAGAAAATGGTTTTATTTATCTTTTTTTTGTGAAATTTAACATGGTCATGTTTGGTATCATTATCATTAAAAATGCCAGACTCTGCTCCGTCCAATGACACCTATCAGTAATCGTGATGCATCGTGATGCATCGCGGAATCACATCGAATCGTTGACCTGATAATCGTAATCGAATCGTGAGACCAGTGAAGATGCGCAGCTCTAGTGGCCTGCCGGAAAAAAATTAGGGATCCTGGCTGGTCTACCCTGGGTGGCATGGAGGGACATCTGTGGCACATAGAGAAGCTGCTACAGGGTTTGGCCAGTCCCCACTGGAGCCACTGGGCTCCTGAATATAACATGGACCATAACCCCCAGATGGCGGCACTTATAATAAATTAATTATCAGCTTGAACGCAATTCTGTGTAGCTAGTTCTAAAAGTCAACATATTCCTTCAGACATAATCTGGGACCCCTACTCCATTCCCAAACAATGTCTAAATAGAAGCATATGGTGACCTTTAACACTGACAATCTATAAATATTGTAGGGTCCGTGCAAAGGTCATTCTTCACCCTTCTACTCCAATCTTCTGTTGCTGATGTCTATGATACCAAGTGAAGTAGAACATTCAGAAATACAGAGACAGATCTATGCCGTTATGAGTCTATGAAAATGCTCAATGGCTGCTACAGAAACTCCAGGCTATTATGACAACTTTATTCAGATCATGTTGTCATTGTTTAAGTCACATTCTCTCAGTCTCTTTCTATTATTTAAGTCATATCTAAAAAAATATATATATACTTTAATTGACATAACATATGTAATATTTTTATTTGTAGGATGTCATTGTTATCCCTAACATAGGTATCTTATAAAATTGGATATGTGGATAGAAGACCAGGTTACTTTTCTGCAGGAATGCCACTGGAAATTAATGCCACAGGACTGCATTAAAATAACGATTTTTTGCAGATTGCATTTTCGTTTTCTGTGAGCGTCATAAACTAAAGAGGCAGTTGGGTCTAAAATTGAATTTTCACACCTAGGAGTTTTAATTTTTTTTCCACCGATCACAGGAGTGTAATAAATTAGGATTTGCCAGCATAAACCTGTATTCTCTTTAAAGAAGGGTAGCGTGGATGCATTTTCCATCATCCGGCAATGAATTGTTATGTACTTTAATAACAACACGTGCTTCGTGCCACTAATTAGCTGGTGATTCCTTACTCTCTGAATCTTTGAGCGATAGAAAAAAAAAGACTTCCAATCAATTAAGCTTTCTCTATCACCAGGCAGCACATAAGTAATTGTGGTACTTCAGTCGCAGGCAGCAGACTGATTTCACGTACAGGCAAATAAATCCTCTCTTGTAAGGCTCAAGATCAATGAAATAACAAATCTATCTCTGGACTACCATGGAGTTAAAGTTTTTATGGCTCACCTGCACGTGTACAGATAATTGCAGTGGTTGTGCTTGCCCCACTTTTTTTTATTCTGATTATTGTTTTTATGCCTTTTATTGTTTCCACTGTAAGATTGATTTTATAATAGGAAAACACACATTGAAAAAAATGTTCAATATTTTTATTATCATCATTTATGTAAAGCCACCTGTTTCTGCAGCGTTTTCTGTATGTTTTCAACCTTCTTATTTTCAATGATGTAGGTGTTTTGGGGACAGCGAAGAAGATAGAAGAGTTGTGTCCCTCCAGATGGACCGAGAACACCATGCTTTATTCGTAGCATTCTCCGGATGCATTGTACGTCTTCCCCTTAGCCGCTGTGAACGTTACGGGTCATGCAAAAAGTAGGTTCGGTTGGGTCTGTTGGCAATTCTTTTTGTACTTCCACCCTGTTGAGTGACACCAAGTTGATATTTATTTTGTTCTCCTCATCTTCTAAGGTCTTGCATTGGTTCAAGAGACCCTTATTGTGCATGGCTAAACCACGAGACCTGCGGCCGAGTGAAACCTGGCATGTTGTAAGTGCCATAAGTTTATTATTTTCACAAAAAAGTAATGTCAAGTCTCCTAGAACAGTGGTTTCCAATGTGTTGCTAAGAGCAGGTCCTACCGTAAAGATAGTCTCCATACTCTCAGCAAAACTATATACCAGAACAACAATCGGCTTTGTCCTGTAATAGATTCATTCCACTTATTTATTGTTTGGAGGGTTTTTTATATCTAGATTGTTAAATGTCTCATTTTACAGCAGCGAGATACTTTACTGTGTGTATTTTATACTTTAGATTTAATGTGAAGCTTATGAGACAGAAAACATAAATTCTAGTGGGAATAGTAATATGCTCTGAAACCAGTCGGGAGGTAAACTATTGCTTCTCCGGAGAATCCTATTAATTATCGCAGAAGAATCCTCTTGTACAAACAAGTGTAAATTGGCTTTCTATGTTTACACAATACATATATTTTTTTTTATCTAGCTGAAACTTGCTTCTCTGCTGTGTTATTTTTTTCTTCCTTGTTTACTCTTGGAGGTAAACAGCAAAATTAGCGGTTTCTGCTAATATTGTATCATAAATTTAGATTTTCTTCTCCCTTTGCATTATTCAGCTTTGGATATGAACAAGACGTGGAGTATGGTAATACAGTACAGCTGGGAGACTGTCATGGTAAGGGACGACACCAAGAAGAATTTAATTTGTGCGATGGAGAATAGAAAACTAAAAATGTCTTCATAATAAGCATATCTCCTCGAACTGTACTTTTTTTCTTTCCATGGGCTAAGCTGCATTTGTTAAATTGAATATTATGAGTTTTATTATTTTTTTATTATTATTTAATTTTGGCTGTGTAATTATGCTTAAATTTAACAATTATAATAGGACGGAAAAAATATATAATTTTTTTGCTTTCACCTAGATTTTATCCTTTTTTTTTTGCGTTCTTTTGGTTACTTCTTACTGATTATCTGTTCCTTTAATTTTAGAAAATTTGCGTCCTACAACTACACCAGATTACAAAATATTTGGCGATCCAACATCTGGTTAGTTTTATTAATTTTATTTTAAGAAATAATTGCCTTTTGTTTTGGTTCAGCATTTTCTGCTTTTACGCCCCTCCTTTTTCACAGTCGGCAATCCCGATCATTTTTGTGCTTTGACTCCATGCACCCTCAAGAAATAAAGATAACGAGCCGTCTTGTGTTCAGTTTTTTTTTCCGGTTTGTTTCGCGTTTGTTTTATTGTCTTTTTTTCCTACTCTGTAACTCATGTCTAGCCGCATGTTACCTGATTATCCCATCATTGAATGATACGTGAAATATTTTATTGAAAAAATGATTCAGTGACATTTCGTTAGCATGAAAGCCAGTAAGCTTTCATTTCCTCTACCCGTACATTTGTCAATACCTGTTTCTCATCTATTAGTGATAGATGACAGTTCCTTTTTTTTTAAACCATACTACATCTGTATTTAATGTTACACATGTATTTGCTGACATTTAATTGTGTCTGTGTGTGTTTGCGTAAATAAGATATTGAATCGAATTCACCCTGCCAAAATTTTCGATGAAGTCGCATAAAACTTTTTGAAATTATGTCCTAAAAAAATTATGTGAATTTAATGAATATGTGTTTGCTACCACAGACATGGATGTATCCTCCACCCTTGTAACCACAGTGGCAAGTAGCCCAGTCATTTTGCCTAAAGTGATTGGTTCTTGGAAACCCAGAATGACTGGCTCAAGGAAATATGTTATTCAAGATGACCCAAACATCTCTGATTATGTTGATCCATTAACAGGTGTCCCAAATGGTAAGGCCTTAGAGGAGAGAAAATTCAACTGAGTGGAAACCTGAAGCACTCGTGGTGGAAAATGTCTCCGCCTGTGGTCTCAGCCCTTGTGATGCAATCACCAATGGAATTGCCTTCTTATAGTGAAATCTATTACATCATTATCTTACAGCTCTGATGAGGTCTTTGGCCAGAGGGAACAGGCATTGGATGCAAAAACCAGCTCTGCTCCTTTAGGACCAATTACTTTGCCGTCATCACAGTCTGGTCCCTCTTGGCTTTTTTGCCGGCATGGACATTGAGGCTTGTTTAGTTCCAGCTGCTCTGTAAAGTCCTGCTTTGTTTTAATGAGCAAGACATTCTGTTTTGGAATAGGGTCATGATTACCCAGATTGTGACGACGGCATTACCCATCATTGGTGCTTTATGGTTCAATGGGTTCTATAAATCAATACTATCTTATGGAAATCAGTCTTGTTGTTCCAATAGGAATGCTTAAAATTCATTGGCAGATTTTTTATAAGTAAATCTCAACCTAATTATTTAAGGAAACAAACTCTTTATGGAACTCTTCCAACAAGTGAATGTTTCGTGCCAGGTTTCCACTCAGAAATGGCAGTGTATTTATTATTTGTCCATTTTTTTATTTATTTTTTGTTAAACGCATGCATTTCTGTTGCTTTTGTCGCTTTGATTTATGTCATACATTTATTTACTTACCGAGAGGCCTTTTTTGTGTGTGTGCGTGTGTGTGTGATCAAGTAGTTACACCTATACGACCATTTCTAGCGAAAGTGACCCTTAATATACAGGTTTTTAAAATTGCCAGGAATGGCCTGTCATTATCTTGAGCTAAAGCAGCAGGTATTAGATTACCCTTAGTCAGGAGAAGATTACACTCCGTTATCGTGGCTTTCAGCTACAAATTACAAGTTATATATAATAATTTTTATATATTTTTTTCTGAACCCATAAAGCTAAAAGTCTACTTATCCGAGGATTAAATTGAATTAAGTGATGTGGATTTCTTCAACTCGTGACTTTCAGATTTTGAATTAATATAATAAGTTAAATTATCATTTCATTCTAAGGTTGTTGATTTTCTGATCGCAGGCACATCAGAGCTGTGTTATATAATATATTATACATATTGTACCTGCTCTGTACGTGTTCTGCTGAAATCACAGCTTAGCTCACAGACTAAAATATGCTGTTTTTCTTACAAGACTGGAGAACAGGGAATTTCAAACACATGGAACGCTTCTTTGCGACATTTTATCCGTTTGTTTTTTTTTTTATTCATGTGACAGAATAAAGTACCTTCAAGGTGCATGGTGAGATATCAGGACTGATTTAAGCCCGTTGAAGATCAGTCAGTTTACAAGACGGCAATACTGGTAGATTAAAAAGCAAGGCAAGATATTCTGGGAAATAAATAGATCTTATAAAGTTCAGGTTATACAATCTAAGAGAAAGTGATGTCTGATGGCTCTTTGTTCATCAAACCCGTTTTGATGATAGACCAATAGATACTGCACCAATGACTAAACCTCTGATAAGCACATACAGCAGTGATACCATGGAATTATGGCACGTTACTCAGACAACGCACCAGTGTTTGCCAGCGTTGCAAACACCGGCCAAAATCGCCGCTATTGCAGTGCCGGCAAAAGTGCTGCCAATTCACAAAAGTAAAAATCTAAATCTGACAGAAGCTTCACAGTGCAGCTTCCCCTTTTGGCCCTTTTAGGGCACTACAACATGCCTACAGCTAAAGCGAGGACGCCAAGGGGAAAAATTTGCAGTTGCAAATTTCCCCTTAGTGTCCCTGTTTCACAAGTAGATTACCGGCAGATGCTGAATCTCACGGCAGTGCCAACATACCGTCCCGAGCATCCTTTCCGGTACTCCATGGATGCTCGTGCTGCTGGATCAGCTGAACTGCAGGATATCGCCTCTTTTTTCCCCAGTCTCACTCTGCTCCCGGCGGCCAAAAGCAGTGGATCGATCTATCGTTCTTGCCGCAGGATGAGAGGTGAGTATCTGATTTTGGGGTGGTTCCAGCAGTTGCTGACTGATTCTGCAGAAGCGGAATCAGTTAGCACCAGTTTAGAGCTGTGGCTAACGTTTTAGGTAGCCACAGCGGTGAGTAATTAGTGTTAGGACTTTGTGATCCTAAGGCTAATTACTCCTTGCACTCCCCATAGGGAACGCAAAGTACAGTAAGCTTGTGCTAAAGGTTGCTAATACCGATGCGCTAACTGATTTTTTGTAATCCATTAGTGATCGGGTTCCGATCTGGCCGTAACGCTATCACCTCAATTAACCTAGCGCTAACGCTCACTTATGTGAGCGCTAGCACTAGCATTAAGGAGGTTTTAAGGCTTTTAGTTTTGTGATATGTAAGCATTTGTCAGCTCTGCAATATCGACAATATTCACCAGTATTTGTAACACCGTAGCTTAGTGAATAGCACCCTAGGACATGCAATAAGCATGAAGTCTTGAAGCTAATCACATCTTTAAGACCCATTCCTTTTTATTTTAATAACTGTCTCCAAAATTCTACACAAATATGATTTTTGTCCAAATTACGCATTCTGATATTTTCCCTATACCCAGGAAAGAAGTTTATATTGCATGGTCTGCCTTCATCTCATTAACTTTTCTTTTTTTCTTTTGTGTGTTATTGTTGGTCACTTTTCTTTCTTTTTGTCTGTGGTTTCCTTGCTTGCTTGGGTTTTATTTCTTTCGTTCTTTTTTTGTGAGTGCTTGTTTGTTCTCCCCCCTTACGCACTGCCAATAAAACTGACGACATCTTTCTCTCTCAACGTTCAAAGGCCTTGCCACTAACCGAGACCAGCGCATTCTACCGCTGCAATAACAACTGCTAATTTTTATGTTAAAAATCTCCTTCAAATAAAAGGTTCAGTTTCTGAACTCCTTCATTGTTTAAATGCTTTTTCCACTTTATTCAGCTCTGGAGCGTGTTCTTTTCAACGTTTGTTCTTCTACTTGTAAAGAGGTTAATGCTACTTGTGCCTGTGGTTGCTAACTCAACTAACTACTACACCTATTCAAGATTTCTGTTTCCAATTAACCGAACCATAATTGAAAAAGTGCAACTCTATTTTGGCTCATATTTTGGTGACTGGAAATGTATGTTGGACATGTTCACTTGTAATTCTATGATGAGGTTGCTCAGAGCAAATATTTTCTACTAGAGTAGGGTGACAGATGTCTAGAAGAGGGGAACGGAAGGATTTGGTTCCAGGTGAGGAATACTCTGCAAAAGAGACAATATGGATGTCTGACATTTCAAGTATACTAATACTATACTACCCAGAACCATTTTAAAATATAAATATATATTATTATTTCTTAGAATCCTATGATCTCAGTAACTCGGTGGCTACACATTGCTCATATACCCTCGGATTTAATTCTCATTCAGATTAGCTTGTAGTTGACGCACATGTGTTTTCTAACTTGCATGTATTTTCAAAAAGAGAATTAACAGAAAGTAACGTTTGGCCTTGTGAACACCTACTGTGCGCCAGCTAACACATACAATTTGCACAAGCTTTTCTTCTCTGCTATTATGAGGATAATGCATGTTAAATTTATGTCTAGAGTGCTTTATAGTAAAAAAAAAAATACAAATGCTTCTATTACCTTTGAACCAATTGTGGTAATACTAGTTCATGAGTAAGTTGTTATTGTACAGTGGATACCAAAAGTCTACACACCCCTGTTAAAAATCGCTGTATGCGTCTTGGCAGCCTTTTCATCACATTTGGAGGGACGTCCAGTTCTTGGTAATGTCACTATTGCGCCATATTTTCAACACTTGATGATGACTGTCTTCACTGTGTTCCATGGTATACAAATCTCATGCCTTGGAAATTCTTTTGTACCTTCTCCTGACTGATACCTTTTAACAATGAGATCCATCTGATGCTTTGGAAGCTTCTCTGCGGACCACGACTTTTGGTGTAGGATGTGACTAAGAAAATGTCAGGAAAGACCTACTAGAACAGCTGAACTTTATTTGGGGTTAATCTGAGGCACTTTAAATGATGGCAGGTGTGACCTGACTCCTATTTAACATGATTTTGAATGTGATTGCTTAATTCCGAACACAGCTACATCCCCAGTTATAAGAGGGTGTGCACACTTACGCAACCATAGTTAATTTTTTATTTTTACTTCCCTCCGCCTAAAATATTTCACTTTATTTTCCAATTGAGTTGTACAGTTTATAGGTCACATTAAAGGTAGGAAAAGTTCTGAATTGATTTATCTTTGTCTAATTTTTTTTACGTCACAGAAACCTGACATTTTAACAGGTGTGTGTGTAGACTTTTGCTATCCACTGTATATGTAGACGCTTACCTGCCTCTTAATCCACAACTTTAGTTGTGGGCACCTAGGCATTAGTGTTTTATCTGACTTATATGTGAAATGATTATCTATAACTTTAACTGAAAATATTGCTACCTGCTAAATGCTGGTTATAGGTTTGGGATTTTGTTTTTAGACAAATTGATTGTAGAAAATATGTACTCAAAATCCAAATTATGAGATCGCGTACACTCATAAGCAATATTTAAGCAAATGTCTTTTTAAATGTAGTCATGGTGTGCATGCATTCACATATACAATAAATGCGATGATGCTATAATGTTTGTGTTTACATGCTCTAAGCTACAACATTACAGTCTTAAAATCCATATGTAGCCAGCTGAAAATGCTATGATTCAAGGAATATTATCACTTTTTCTCAAATATTAAAATAAATCTTAACCTCCCTGGCGGTGATCCCGAGTGTGTCTTGGGGTTAAATTTCACCGCTGAGAGCGGTAACCCCGAGACACACTCAGGCTGTATACATTACCTCTCCGTGCGGTCCCTCGATGATCTCTGCAGCCTCCCCCAGCGATCGCGGCATTTTACTTCCTGGATTCCTTCTCGCGAGGAGGAAAACCAGGAAGTAATGAGGTCGCGGTCACCGGAGGAGGCAGCTGGGGACATCGAGGGAGCGCAGGGAGAGGTGATGTATCCAGCGGCATCCCGAGTGTTGCTCGGGGTTACTGCTTCCAACATAGGAATTTAACCCCGAGCCACACTCGGGAATACCGCTAGGGGGGGGCAAACAAAAAAAAAACTGACCACTTTCAGCAAAGAATTTGCTGAATAAATAGACCGCCAGGGAGGTTAAATAATAACGTTTTTTGATTATTTTGTGATTTTGGTTTTAGTATATAGTGGAGTTTGTCAAGTTATTACAACACAGAAAATATAACCGAGATAGGAAATTTTTAGTTGCCAATAGTTTACTTCGATGATGTAAGTCTGTTTTATGAGTATCAGCTTGACTGTAAAATACTACAAACGTTAAGCTATTTTACTTGTCATAATACCAAAGGAAATGTATATTCTACGTTTCACTTTATTTTGTTTCCTTGTAGATCCTTTACTTTTTTTTTACTAGTAATTGACAGCAGTATAGAAAGCAGACTTGAAACTGAATGCAACATTTCCTATTCAAATAAATAAAAGTTAACGAGTCGACATTGTATTAAAGATTCATAAAATGTACGTAGATTTGCCCTAAAATCTTGCCATTTCTTTTTACAGGTGTTAGATGGGAAGTGCAGTCAGGAGAGTCGAACCAAATGGTCCATATGAATGTTTTGATCACCTGTGTCTTAGCTGCGTTTGTTCTCGGAGCTTTTATTGCAGGAGTAGTGGTCTACTGCTACCGAGAGATGTTTGCGCGGAAATCAAGGAAGATGCACAAAGATGCAGAGTCTGCACAATCCTGTACTGACTCGAGTGGAAGTTTTGCTAAACTTAATGGGTTATTTGACAGCCCTGTTAAAGAATATCAGCAAAGCATTGATTCACCCAAGCACTACACAAATATATTGACTAGCAGGAAAGAAATGCCACCAAACGGTGAAACAAAATCCATAATGATGGACAATCAAGGACAGCCACCTGAATTGGCGGCACTTCCAACGCCTGAGTCCACTCCTGTGTTACAGCAAAAGAGCTTACAGCCTATCAAAAACCAATGGGAAAAGGCACACAACAATTTAAACATTTCACGGAAAGAGGCGTCCATGAAAAGCCAACAGTTTTTTCCCTCCAGTCCTCCACCTCATTCACCGTTAGCACATGGTCAAATCCCAAGTGCAGTTGTTCTTCCAAATGCTACACATGACTACAACACATCGTTTTCAAACTCCAATGCTCACAAAGCGGACAAAAAACTTCATAATGTTGAGCATGTTTTGGTAAAACAATCAAGTAAGAGAGATCACAGACGTTCGGTGGACTCCAGGAACACTCTGAATGATTTTTTGAAACATCTTAATGAATCTCCTGGAAGTTCCAAAGCACTTATGGCGGATATTCAGGTGGCTCATCAAAATGGCCATCAGGCACCACATCAAACGTTAATGCTTGATACAATGGGAAACATGTCTGAAATTCCACCTAAAGTTCCTAATAGGGAGGCGTCCTTATACTCCCCCTCCTCTACTCTTCCAAGAAATAGTCCCACAAAACGAGTGGATGTCCCTTCAACTCCAAATGGGCAAATGACTCCCTCTTTAGAGACACAAAGAGGTTATCATAAAAACTCTTCACAGAGACATTCTATATCAGCTCTACCTAAAAGTATGAACTCACCAAATGGTGTTTTGCTTTCACGGCAACCTAGTGTTAGTCGAGGAGGATATATGCCTCCAAGTCCCAGTCCAAGGATGGAATATATGCAAGCCACACCTGTCATTGTTCATCAACAGACTTCTTTATCACGGCAAAGCAGTTATACAGGACATGGAACCCTTCCTCGTTCAGGAATAAAGAGGACACCGTCCATAAAACCAGATGTGCCACCAAAACCGTCATTTGCTCCACAAAATACTTCAGTTCGGCAGCTGAACAAATATAGCTACTAGACACATCCTGGTCTTAATCATACATTATAGCACATGGTGTTGCTAGGGAACTCTTCAGGCAGAGACACATTTTGCCTAAACAGACCCAAACTAAGTGGCCAAAGATGCTGCCTTTAGTTTGGCAACATCATTGTCTTGCCAGACACAGGAGTTGCAAGACGTTCTTGCAAAGAACAAAGCGAAGGAAAGTGCTGGTCATTTTAATTTCTTTTGTTTGGAGCGAAGTGGAAACGTAGCACTGTGGGGGCTACGTCACAATTATTAAAACCGGAAACAGTACTACGAATAAAGATATACTTGAAAAATGGTCTTTGTTATAAAAACTGCCGCTGTGTGTAGCCATCCCATTAAATGTGAACGTTTAATATGAATGCATTCACCTTGCCTCTTGCACAAGTGTCAGAAATTTATCTCAGTCAATCATTTTCAGGTTGATTTTTTTTTCTCTCTCTCTTCTACTTTCTCGAGCATCACCATAACCATGAGTCAAATGTGACAGCAGAACATATGCCATCTGTAAAGCCCACCTGTGTCTGTCTTATTTGTGCGTGCATTTGTGTCTCCCTACACACAAACGTGTACGCATTGAGTCTTGTTGCAATTTTTTCAAGCTGTGGAAAGGTTCACACTGAGCATGTCCTAACAAACAAAAAAGATATCCTTTCACTAGGATTTTTGTTGCGCTTATAGCTATGAGAAACAGAGATGTGCCTCCTTCCTGCCTACAAGATGGTTTCACTTGGCTGAGTAAGGTTCCTCGTAGAAGAATGTTGAAGATTCTTAGAATTGTTATGCTGCTATTTAACCAATATTGTGTATATCACTGGATAAGCTACTGGCTACTTTTGTTGAAGGCTGTACCTTCCTAGAATAGGAAAGTGCTTCAACCTAGCTGGTCGTCATCAATAACGAAAGATCAATCCAATTATCTAATGCCAACAGTAACCCCTAATTAGCTAATGCACTGAAGATGTAACGTATTACTTTCTAAAATAATTAAAGCTCCCCATCCAATTGGCTATAAGATCTTATATACCCCCTTTTGGTACGAAAAGAGGTAAAACAAATAGCCGTTACCCATTCCCTTTAAATAAGGTCAGGCTGGCCCAACTGAAGTAGTTGAAGCTACAGTAGTGCAATGACTGTGTGTGTTTATGTTCATGTGTGAGTGTCCTCTGAGGTCATGCAGGTAATGACGACCATGTGTAAATATGTGTGAGGGTACCTGAATCTGTGCATCTTGTGCCTTATTCATGAATAAATTTACTATAGTCTGTCAAGTATCTTCAGTATAGCACGCCATATTATCTGAGTGTTAAACGGAAACATTTCAAGGAGCCCCTTTTAACTCCCCCCGAGCGTAAGGAAAGACAATGTTTTGCTACTCAGATTACAGTCAGAGCCATTATTTTTCCTAGGAAGGCATTCTGCTCTAGGAACACTAAGGAATCAAAACCATTTCGAGAATAAAACAAAAGACTTCTAGGCTAATTCAACACCTGCTAAAACTGGTTTAGACATTTTTCAAGTACCTGCTTGTGACTTGTGCTCAACACAGATGGCCATTTTAGATGAAAAGATGCACATAAGCATATTGTTTATTGAGTATAATTTAGAACAGCGGTTGAAATTGGCTTAGCACTGCAAAACAGAAAATATTAAAAAAAAATCCCCAAATAGAATGGGTTTCAGGAAAATATAAACCAAATTTATAATCTAAAAAAAGAGGATATACTTTTCATTTTTTTAATTGCATTTTTTTTTTTTGTAACAGCCAAAGTTGAGAAAGTTAACCTTGGGGAAGGTAGGTGGGGGGGGCAATATTTTTAAGGATGTTCATACAAGTTATGCAATTTCTATCAACTTTGTCATCCATTTAAACGTGTAAATGCAGATGTGACCATGTTTATAATAGAGGTATAAGCACTAGAGCTTGTACAAGCCAAACCACAGAGTCTGTTAACACGGATAACATTGTACTGCCTTGTAGATGATGTAATGTGAGGTCTATCAGTATTTATGTTGATGTTTCTAACATTCAATCTAGGCTAAGAAATAAATTTAATAATAAAAAAGTGCTTTATCCATTTGTGTGAAGGTAAAAGCAGATTGTATCTCTTTTTTATATTGGTCCAACATAGAAATGTAACCATGGGAATAAGTTGCTCTATTCTGTTCGATAGAGTACAATACAGTGTAGATATCTTGTAAAGTTGTATTGTGAATGTGTAAATAATTCTGTACTTTGGGGTTTTTAACACCGCATGTAAAGGTTAAATAAAATATTCAAGTGAAATACTGTGGGGGGCTTTTCTTTAGATTTCCATCACAAATTACTTTTTATTTGGAGTTCGAACCCTCATATTTACTGCATTTTATGACACAATTTGGACATTCTCTGTATCCGCAGATATGACTACGTTTATCAGGATTTCGATTCTCTTTAAAATATTGGCGCGGTTATTGACACTTGCTTCTATACTCATTAGTGGAAATATCATCTTTAGTGATTCATTACAGATTTTCTGTCTGCCGATAATAGAAAATATATCAAGTGATGACCGTGGTTGGTAAAGGGCTCTTCGGCAGGAAAAGCGACAATTACACTGAAACCCTCATTTAAGCATTGTGCACATTTCAAACCCCAATCAGTAGCCATGATCAATATGATTCTGACAATGATAAGTGGAATGTATATTAATAATGACATTATTGTCACTATCATAGCAATAAATAATGCTTCATTAACATAAATTAAGTGGGAGGGGACAAAAATCTATCAAAATATTTTAAACATATACACACAATGTTGGCATTCAATTATGTCACAGTATCAGACGTAAGTGTGTCCTTTTGGCTTTTATTACCACTTTTTAGCAAAACAGGATAATTTTTTGGTTATGGTGGAATAATAAATCGTGCAATAATTTGTAAAAATAATGTCTGCTACTCACCGATATTTATTTTCGATAAACACATGAGAAGAATTAAATCAAGTGTCTAGTGTAAGGGCTAAAGAAATAGTATAGATATTACAATTAGGGATGAGCTGTTCGGGTTCGGACGGTTCGGAGTTCGGCCCAAACTTTGGCAGTTCAAAAGTTCCCCAACTCCGAACATTTTGCCGTGTTCGGTTCGGGTTCGGGAAAAAAAGAAATTTTGAAAAAAGTATAAAAAATGCTTAAAAATACTAAAAAAAAAAAATCGAGAAACAAAGAGACTCTTTACTGCAGAATATTATAAGCAACGGTTTATTAGATATTGAATTAAAAACTAATGTCTAGGTGCAAAGATTCTCACCTCTAAATTACCTTTTTTTTTTCCAAACGGCATAACAACAACAGATGTTTTAGTCTGGTCTAATCAATTTGAACATTTTATGTAGAATGAAGGTGTGGAGTGTCTGCTTCTGTTCTGAGTGAGTAATTTCCCTCCTAAAACTTCCTAATATGCTGCATTTAACTGCTGTGTGAAAAAATACAAAATTTCCTCATTGCCCGCTTTTAACAACTAAAGCAATGTTATTTTTCACCTCGGGATTAAACATTCACAGGGTCATTCAGAGAGCGGTGAAAAGTAGGAGAATAACTGGAAAATGGAAAATTCTAGGTCAAAATAGCCAAACCATAAAAAAATTCTCCCATTTATCTCACTTTCCAAATCGGCTATTTGGTCTAGATTGTTCTCTTCTCTTGCCAGTTCTCCTGGTTTTCACCTCTCTCTCAGGGTTGTTCAGAGAAAGGTGAAAACCAGGAGAATGGCAGGAAAAGAGAACAATCTGGACCAAATAGCCGATTTGGAAAGTGAGATAAGGCTAGGGTCAGACTAATGCATTTTTCACAGTGACCGTCAAAAAGTGCGTCCGAACGCATTGCGTATTTTTTCACGGAATGCGCAAAAACAGTCATACGATGCGCATTTTTGTGCGTGATTTTTTACGGATCCAAACCAGGAAACTTTGGGTGTCTGGACATTATGTTGGCTGGACATGAGCAGGGTCTGACATCTCCAAATCATGCACACACGCCGCTAGTGGACGCAGCGCACTCTGTAGTCTGTACTAGCGGTTCTGCGTTCTCGAAAAAATGTGTTCATGTTCCACTTGCGTTGCGCAGTCGGACTTTCGTGCGACCGTACTTCGTATATTGGCCGTCATTGGCCGTCATTTGCTGCTAGTGTGGCCGTGATTAAGTGCGCCTAAACACACGTTAAAAATTCGCTAGTCTGACCCTAACCTAAATGGGAGAATTTTTCTGGTTTGGCTATTTTGACCTAGAATTTTCCATTCTCCAGTCATTCTCCTACTCTTCACCGCTCTCTGAATAACCCTGTCAGGGTTATTCAGAGAAAGGTGAAACTCAGGAGAATGACTGAAGAGAAAATTCTAGGTCAAAATAGCCGAACCAGAAAAATTCTCCCATTTATCTCACTTTCCAAATCGGCTATTTGGTCTAGCATTTTCCATTCTCCTGCTTTTCACCGCCAAAAAATGCCGTGTCCGAAAACGTCTCCTCTTTTCATACAGACTGCCGCCCCAAGCAGTTGTTTATGTATAGATTAAAGGAAAACTGTTTACCATAATTTGAAACGTCATTTTTTTGTTTTTAAGTGTTTCTATACATCCTAGAAATCCGCCACTTCACGGGCAGGTTATGGGGACCTCCTAGGCACGATTTTTGTAGGAATTTTTCGTTTTTATTTTTAACCCTTATTTCATGGAAAACTCACTGTCCCTTTAAAAACGTTTTTTTAAAACTTTTTGTCCTCGTTTCCTGTCCCCCAGGGCACTACCCGGACCCCCATACACCTTTTATGGCAAATATCTAGCATATATGTCCTCTTGGAGGGCACTCTAAAAACCAAATTTTTAGCCCCATTGACTTGCATGGAGTTCGGGTTCGGACCCGAACATATGGAAAGTTTGGGTTCGGGCCCGAACTGAACTCGGGTGGTGTTCGGCTCATCCCTAATTACAATAACATCTCTGAAAATCTAGTGGCTCTATCACCTGGGCCTCGCTAAAACAGGGATGCTAAGGGGAAAAATTAGCGTTTGCTAATTTCCCGTTTGCATCCCCATTTTCCCCGTATTACGGGTCAGGAGCTGAGTCCAGCAGGCTGCCCCATAGCAGCAGCTAGGCTCACGGATGTCTAGGGCAGCGCTAGAGCACAGCCCCGAGCATCCCCTCCATGGAGTCCATCCATGAAGGCTTCTCCTGCTGGGTCACATGACCGCAGGATCTCGCCTCTCACGAGTTTCTGCTGGTCGGCAGAGTGATCGCCAAGGCAGATTTGGGATTTTTTCCTCAGTCTCACTCTGCTCCTGGCAGCCTGAAGCGGCGGATTAGGCCGCCGTTCTCGCCACCACAGGATGAAAAGTTGAATGTTTGATGTTTGGGGGACTTCTCAGGTGCTGCTAACTGATTCTTCAGCACCGAAATCAGTTAGCAGCAGCTCTGAGCTAGAGTTAACTTTTTTAGTTAGCGACATCTCTTAGGATGACAAGGTCCTAACGCTAGTTACTAACGCTAGTTACTCTGTGCTCCCCATATTAAGCATAGGGAGCTCAAAGTATAGTAAGCAAGCACTAAAAAGCGCTAATACCGGTTCGGTTTTAACTGTTTTTGTAACCCATTATCGATTCGGAGGTGATCTGTGTGGAGCGCTAACGCTCATTCATGTGAGCGCTAGCGTTAGCTTGAAGGATGTGATAGGGCGCTAGATCTTTTAAACCTTTTATATATACACAATACAAAACGGTCTAAAATATCAACAGGGTTATTCAGAGAGCGTGAAAAGCAGGAGAATGACTGGAGAATGAAAAATTCTAGGTCAAAATAGCCAAACCAGAAAAATTCTTCCCTTCATCTCACTTTCCAAATCGGCTATTTTGACCTAGAATTTTTCATTCTCCAGTCATTCTCCAGTCATTCTCCAGTCATTCTCCTGCTTTTCACGCTCTCTGAATAACCCTGCTAGTGAGGGATACAGCAACCCCTCACAATCATTTTAGCCTTGTTCGGCCTCGTTATGAGGGAATAGCTATATACTGTAAATGTAGCTAAACCTTATAGGACCTAAGTGGTGACCCAATGTAGGACAGGCCACTAGTGCTGCTGCCTGTACTCAGGACCCTTGCAAAACTTGTGAGGTTCTTCACAAGTATACAGTGTAAGCCAGACATGGACCCCTTGCTCAAGGTGCCCAGAAGACTATCAGCTATACCATCCTGAGTAGGTCTAACAAGGACAAAATGATCATTAGTGGTTACTGCTCCTCTTGTGCGGAGATTACTTCTTTGGTATTTCAGTAGTGGCCACCCTTTTTGGGTGATATCAGTCTTATTTGCATATTGTTTTCTTCTTCAGTCTTCTCTGTAATGGCGCCATCATGATAAAACCTTAGGAGTCCTGAACAGGGACTCCCCATAGAGCAGGCAACTAGTGCTGCTGTCTGTTCTCAGGACCATCTCAAACCTTGATTTTTTACAATATACACAAGTATACTGTAAAAATATATGTCAAGCACTCACCAACCATAATTAGCCAGATATCATCATTCCCTGGGTGCTGAAGATCGCACATAATTTCTACATTATTAAAATACATCTTGAGTCGAAATGTCTCAATAGTTCAATGATGTAAGTAATTTTTCTGGGTGCATATACAAGTATGTTTGTAGAAAAAGAGAAGACTATAGAAATAAGTGTGTGCTGTATTTTTCCATCTAAAGTAATGATCTGTTTAGAAAAAGCCCACTTTGAGAAAAGGCAAACATTGGTTTTCCATTACTTACCTAGATGATTTTCTTTCTGTTTTGTCCCCTTCCTCCTGAGTTAATAAGATCTTCCAGTCACAGACAGATGACGAGCATCATTATTCATTTTTATCATGAGCTTCTAAAAATAGAAAAGATCATTATGGATAAAAAAACAAGAAAAGCTCAGTCTTATGTTTTCCAGCCAACCATCCATGCAACATTAGCGAATCTGTCACAGCTCTGCTGACCCTCTCAAGGTAGCAGAGAAGGATCAGAATATATTGTTTCTAGACTTTATGGCATTTTGTTTTTACTTTTATTTTAATTTCACTCTAGTGCCACTGTCGTCATGACATTAATCACAATGTGACTTCGGTTTTCATTAACTTTGTGATCAAGTTCCTCCTATATTCCAGAAAGTAAGGAGAGTCTCCATCCATGTCAAAATGGGGTCATCTGACAGCTTTCAAGAGTAAAGATAATATAGATATGCTATGCTACTTAATTATTCAATATGGCAGCATGTATTATAATTTTTTCATGTTAGCCCTTGTCCTTCCATTTGTTGGTTTGTCTTCTATGGAAGAGAAAAATTCATTATTCCTCTGGTAAATGTTAATGAACGTGTACACGCTAACCTGTGCAAAAAAACTGTTAGTTTTAATGTGATTTTATCTGGATTTTACTTAACCTCCCTGGCGGTCTAATTATTTTATTATCTTTATATTATATCATTTATTTCTGGAATCGGCTGGAGGACACTAGACATGTGCACAGCACAAAATTTAGTTTTGAACTAATGGATTAATACTAAAACGCAATTTATTTAGTTGCTAAAGAAATTCGTTTTCAGTTCTTTAGTATGAAAACTAATTTCATTCATCCGAAAACCAGTGGATACAATTACTATTGTAGTGGCTCCTCAGAGGGCTGAGATCGCTGCTTGTTACAGTATCTCTCACTCTCAGCACACTATGGGCCATATTACATAGTTGGTGCTAACTTAACCAGAGCTGTTGTAAACTTCCCAGAGCCATTATAGCCTATGGAGGTTTTCAGTTTACAACAGCTCTGGTTAAGGTAGCACCAACATTGTAATATGGCCCCGTGTCAGTCTCAGCTGTTACAGTAACTGACTGCTGCTCATCACAGTGCTCAGAGTTTCAGTAAAACTAGTAAATAATATTTTTATATATAAGAGGTTAGAACAATATTATTTCCTTGTTTTACTGAAACTCAGCGCTGTTACAGTCAGTTACTGTAACAGCTGAGCCTGGTACACTGTACTGAGAGATAATGTAACAAGCAGCCGATCTCAGCGCTCACAGCCTAATGTATACAACATCCACCTGCATTAATTAATACCCCTCTCTGTATAATATATAGAACATCCTCCTGAATTAATTAATGTCCCTCTCTGTATAGAACATCCTCCTAAATTTATACCTTTCTCTGTATAATGTATATAACATCCTCCTGCATTAATACCCCTCTCTGTATAATGTATAGAACATCCTCCTGCATTAATTAATGCCCCTCTCTGTATAAAACATCCTACTGCATTGGCTTGTGGAGGGTGCAGAACTACGGATGTTGCGATGTTGTGCTCTTTACTGCTGGTCTCCTTCACTCATCAATGTAATATCACAAAAAGGACTGAAACTAAAATGTAATGCATTTTATTTTAGTTTCTTTCGTTTTTTGTACTGAGCAGTTTCGTTTCTCTTGAATCATACGAAAACTAAATTATCCCAAAATTCGGACTAAATCGTTTTAGTACTAAAACGAATGCACATGTCTAGAGGACACAGTGGGAGGACATCGGGGGATCGCAGGGACAAGGTAAGTTATACTACAGTGCAATCCCGAGTGTGGCTCATTGTTTACTGCTTTTTGTACTGATAATCAAAACCCGAGCCAAACTCGGGATTACCGCCAGGGAGGTTACAACAATCACAATGGGTAACTTGTAAATTTTACCCTGTTAGGATTGGATAGTGGTTATTATGTTGGTATTGGTTTTTGTAATATGGTTGAAAGCTTCAGAAAAGCTCAACATCTCTCAGGGCAAAAAAAAAGAGAACCATCAATGTGGAATTGCTTACTCCTGAAAGGGAATTAGAGGGAATTCTTTGAAAACATTCCCTAACTTTTTCCCATTTTAAACATAAAGCTATACTATTACCTGAAGTAATTTCCAAAAATCCCCGAAAGAAAAGAAAGTACCGCTTTTGTTCTCATTTCATGAGTCTATGTCCTCTCTTCCTCGACCCGTCCAAAGCTTTAAGAGGGATGTGCACGCTAGACAAGTGCTATCCTATTATTCTGACTTTGAGACTACTGTCAGGCGAACGCAGTCTGAGCGCTCTATGCGTGTGTGCACAACGGACAGACGTGCTGACGGTAGATACTGTAGACACCATACGGTCCGTTTTTGTTGACGGATGTAGGAAAAAAAAGGGAACTATGGGAAATAAAATTAATATGAAAAATGATAAACATTTGAAATTCATATGAAAAGCCAATGTGTGTGTCAAGGTGCTGGACGTCCCAAATGTGCTGCGTCTGACATCTCATCACTCACACAGAACGCGACGCAGACGTGGCGCACTCTACGCGTCTGTGATAGCGGTTTTACGTTCTTGACTAACTTGTGTCCGTTTGCCACGTGCGTTGTGCGTGCGCAGTTCGGTGCGGACGCACTTAGTGTGTGGGTCTCTATTGCTCATGATTCTATGCTACGACGGACGTTAAACTGCGGCAACACGGACGTGATCATTGCGTTCATCTGGCGCGGGCCTGAGAGCAACCTCCATAAATAAATATTAACTTTATAAATCAAGTATAATAATAATAAACTACCAGCAGATTCAGCAGCCCTGTTAAAGAAAAGAAAACAAGAGGATGGTACATTGTAACATAAGAACAACTAAACAATACAAAACCTATCAATAATTATTATTATTATTATTCTTTATAAAGCGCCAGCATATTCCGCAGCGCTGTACAATAGGCATAGTATAGACAGGGTTACAATACATTAAACAACATTTGACAAACAGTACAGGAGGAGATGAGGGCCCTATTCCCGTAGGAACTCACAATCTAGGAGGGTTGGGGTTGGAAACAGGAGGAGAGGACTGTAAGGTGAGAGTGATTGATGGTTGCGTCAGTGAGTTGGGTGGTAGGCTTCCCTAAATAGGAATGTTTTAAGGGAGCGTTTGAAGGAAGAGAAGTTAGGGGAAAGTCTGACAGTACGAGGGAGAACGTTCCAGAGAGTGGGGGCTGCGCGTGAGAAATCCTGCAGTCTATCATGGGAAGAGGTGATGCGGGGAGAAGCTAGGCGCAGGTCACTGTTTGACCTTAGGGAGCGGGCTGGGGTGTATCTGGTGATTAATGAGGACAGGTAGTGGGGAGCTGAGTTAGTAAGATTAGAAGACCCAGTTCCTGAGTGAATTGAGGATGTGGAGACCTGAGCTAGATAAGTGCTTGGTCAATGGTACTTTAAGCATAGTGCAGCTTGAAGAGGCATAGGTAAAATAGTTCTGCCTTATGTCATTTAATTGAACATGTCACGGAACAGATGGGTTTTCATGGAGCGTTTGAACGAGTGAATATTTAGGGAATGTCTGGTGGGGCAAGGACGGGATTTCCATTGGATAGGGGCAGCTTGAGAGATATGTTTGACACATAAAAACATCAGCCATGGATTAACATAAAACACAGTAAAAGCAAAATGTGCGGCAGAGGTAAAGATTAGGAGAAAATTAATAAAACAGGCAGATCACTGTAATAGTGGTGAAAAAAATTATGTTGTGGCTGGAAAGTTAAAGAGCTGAACTGGTGGAGCACTCATGGTGGATGGGTACAAACAATGATGAAGATACTTTGTCGGAGACATGTCATAGGGCAGAGAATAGTTGAAAAAGGAAACGGGATAAGACAAAAGGAAAAGAGGAGATCAGGGCATGTGCTACAAAAGACAAGATTGCAGTACACATTGAGCAGGGTTCCTGGAGATGCATCCTCATTAAACACCTTATTCCACCAGAGCTGCTGTTAATATTAATTAGTGTGCCATGAAGTATGGTGTCCCCACTTGTTAAAGTTAGCAGCTTACGTCCTATTCTTATTATATGACTAAATACATTTAGGCTTCTTACACTTCGTACAGGTAGCGCACATGTAGTGGGAGACACAAAATAATGAGCACTTCCAAAGTTGTTTTGAAAAAAGAAACACCATACCGACCCCAAAATCCTGCCGTTACAGGATTTTGCATGTGCTCTATCATCTGTTTCCTTTCACTGCCAAATGAAGGAAGCCAAGAACAAATAGTTCTGTTTACCTTACACTAAAACAGCACATACCCTGACTTCTGAAATTCTTCAGCAGCTCCCTGAAATTAAGAGCAGAACCACTAATATAGCGCCAAATCGAAACTGAGCCCTTATTATGGAGCTACCAAGACTTTTCCAGCTCACAATGATTGTTGGGCTTAATCATCCCTCCACTTGCTCAGACAGAATACAGGCCTACTGCTACTTAAACGAGATATTAACAAGACATTAGATATTGCCTTAGCTATTATTTATTTATAAAGTATTTTTCCAGGAAGGATAAATTGAGATTTCTCTCATTTTCAAGTATATCCTGGGTTCAAGAACATTGAATTTTTACAGTAGGTACAGAAATACAAAGTAGTAAATGCACGATATTAAAAACAAAACACAAATACAGATTAACAAAGAAAATAAATATATAGGAAATATACTCACTTTTACATGTTTACACTTGCATTCTGTATTGAGGTATATTACTAGAGATCTCTTAAGGGACTTTAGACTGGGGGAAGATTTGATGGCGATTGGCAGGCTATTCCTTTTTTGCGGTGCTCTGTAGGAAAATGAGGATCGAGTCACTTTCTTTTTGTATTGTGGTATTGCAAGTAAGGTGCCAGTCCTGGATCGGAGGCTATAGAATGAGGGAACTGCTAGGGGAAGCAGCCTATTCAGGTAGGTTGGTAGTTTCCCAGGTTGGAAAGGTGAAGGGTGCGTCTAGATTCCAGCGATGGCCAGTTTAACTCTTTTAACATGTCACAATGGTGTGTCATGTAGTTACTTTGTAGCACAAAACGCCAGAATGAGTTATACAATGTAGTAAGTTTCTGAAGGTGTGTTTGCGGGGCGGCTGCAACCACTACATCTCCGTATTCAATGACAGGCAAAAGCATTTGTTGTACAATCTGCTTTCTTACCGCGGGGCTCAGGCAGGATTTGTTTCTGTACAGCTCACCTAGTTTGGGGTAAAGTTTAGATCAGCGTGCCATTTGATTTTGTCCTGATGCATAGATGGGAAGGTTGTAATTTATGTAGTTTAGGTGCTTTTCCAAAGAGCAATGTGACAGTTTTGTTAGTATTTAACCACTTGGCTGCTATGGACGCGCTCAGCGCGTCCAGCCAAGTGGTTCTCCTGTGCTATGGACGCGCTGAGTGCGTCCATGCACAGAAGGCAGCAATCCGCCGGATTCCGGCGGATTGCTGCGCCCCCCGGTGCGGGCTGACATCCTCGATGTCAGCCCAGCACTCCGGGACCCCGGCGGAGCAACTAGATGTCATCGCGGCGGCACAATGACATCTAATTCAGGCGCCCCCCCCCGCATGTGCGGAGGAGGCGCCTGAAAGGGAGGGGGGGAGGTCCTTCGGACCTCTCTCCCTCCCGATCGCCGGGAAGCAGGGGGTTAATACAGGCACCGTTTGGAAGGGCACAGCCTGCCCTTCCAAACGGTGGCTGTGATTAACCCCTGGTGTAATGCAGGGTTTGGATCCCCTGTGAAGTGTGTGTATGGAACCCAATGGCAAGCTATGGATAAGGAAATCAGGAGGCGATGGAGAGTAAAGTAATCTTTTAGTGAACCATAAATAGTAGTTGAAGTCCAGAAAATAATACAGTCAATAAGGTTGGAGTGGAATTCGTAAAACAAAGTCCCAGGAAGAACAACGGATAATAACGAGGATGATGGCGTGGTCGATGGTACAATCCGGGTCGAAGAGTGTAGAAGGCGGCGTAGTAGGTGGCACAATCCGGGTCGAAGGGTTGAAGAAGGTGGCGTAGTCGATGGCACAATCCGGGTCGAAGGGTTAAGAAGGTAGCGTAGTCGGTGGCACAATCTGGGTCGAAGGTTGAAGAAGGTAGCGTAGTCGGTGGTACAATCCGGGTCGAAGGGTTAAAGAAGGCAGCGTAGTCGGTGGCACAATCCGGGTCGAAGGGTTGAAGAAGGTGGCGTAGTCGTTGGCACAATCCGGGTCGAAGGGTTGAAGAAGATGGCGTAGTCGTTGGCACAATCCGGGTCGAAGGGTTGAAGAAGATGGCGTAGTCGTTGGCACAATCCGGGTCGAAGGGTTGAAGAAGGTGGCGTAGTCGTTGGCACAATCCGGGTCGAAGGGTCAGAAGATACGTGATCAAGGAATACGAGGAACTCTAGGAAAACTGAGGCGGAAGGCACAGTAGAACCTGGATAATGTGCTGGGAAGGAAGGCGGATTTTAAATAGGGTTCATGGGATCATGAGAATATCTCTCACCTGGTTCTCGTAGGTGGAGTTGAGGTACCTGGATCTTTGATAGGTCAATGGGAGGCATTCGAGGATCTCCAGAGCAGGTGTCCCGCAGTACCCTTAATCGGCCAGCCGAGGGCGCCAGAGTACCTGATTTTAAAACTACATAGGAGGGTCTGTTCTCGCGCGTGCGCGCATTCCTTTACAGGGCTTGGATCCAGCCGGCGGCGTGGGGCGTCTCCTGGCTCTTCCTCTCCATCCTGCGGACTCGAACTCGGAGCAACGCGCCACGAGGGACCTCGGGTGAGTAGGGAACCTCTCCCAGCATGGCGGTGTGGGTCGGGGGAAGGCCGCGGAGCGGGGCATGACACCTGGGGAGCCGGATCACGAATCGGCGCTGAAAAGCGCCGGATCGTGATCCTCTCCTGGAGCTGGCCGACATCTTGGATGTCGGCCAAGCCTCCAGGAACTCCCCCTGAGGACTGGCGTCATCGTGCTATGCACGATGACGCCAGTCCTGGAGTTAACCCCTAGCTGCCACCAATGGTGGAGATAGGGGGTTCTAATGAACCCCCTATCTCCCGATCCGTGGCAGCTAGGGGTTAATATTTGATATCGTTGGATCGGCCAGAGCATGGCCGTTCCAACGATACCAAACATGAAAATTAAACTATTTTTTTTTTGTTTTGTTTTGTTAATGCAGCAATATTGTTCCCATTTCAATTATAATGTGCACAATAATGCTGCACTAACGATTTTTGTATGTGGTGCGTTTGTTAAAAAAAGCGAAATTTTCCCCCAAAAAAAATGTAACGAGACCCCATTTCTAATTTTTTTAACAAGAGCACCCCATACAAAATATAACCGCAAAGGATCGCATGTTAAAATGTGAAAAAAAACACTTTACACATAATAAATTATTGAACATTCAAATTTTATTGCATTTTTTGTTATAATATACAGACATGACATAACGTATACATATAATAATGACATATTATGAATCTGCCGAGTCTACCGGAAAGAACGATATATAATATGTCTGGGTCATATATCAAAATATGGCTACAAAACGCGGTTAAACATGATGAGTGAAAGCGGTAAAAATGACCTCAGCACAGAGGTGTGAAAAGCCTCAGCAGCGAAAGGGTTAAAAAAAGTTTGCTATCTGCGATCCACTTTTCAGAAACAGTTGGATATTCAAATGTGAACTGCATGAAATATATATTCACATCGCACTTTATCCAGCAACACTAGGGTAATGTGCGTTTTACCTGGGTAAAACACAGCAGAAAACTGGAGTACCCAGAGGCCTTTGGATACTTCGCAGATTACCCGGATAAAGTCCGAAATTTAATTTCACTTCGGACTTTTGCTAATGACGCCTGGGTAATGTCAGGATTACCCGGTTAATCCCTAGATTAACCGCACTTCGGGCTTTAACCATAACCTATATACACACACTTTGCACCATATATATATATTGTAAATATAGCATAGGTTTAGCATAGAAAATGTACCATTAGTCGAATGTTAGGCATGAAACTCCCATTTGATCTCTATTTTATCTGCCACTCTTTGTTAAAATTCTGAATATCAGTATCGTAGTGAATTGTATTCAAACGTCTCTGAAACCCGAAAAAGATTAAAATGATCAAATTGCATTCGAAACACAGATTCCAGTTAGAGATTTATATATATATATCCACAGGTGCAAATACAAATCGAATAGTAGTTGACAGTGTAACACAGAAAAATATTATTGAAAAGCTACCTTTTTTTTGGACTACACTGCATATTTTAGTTAAAGAACAAAAGAATGTTTAGTCCAGAGTCTAGCGGTTTAATGTTTTCTGATATTACTACTAAGTCCCCGAGAGTGACGACTTTACAATGAAATGATCATTAGAAATAAACAAATGATGATTTTCTCTCAACTCTGCTGCGGTACTGACTTAAAATGACTTTTCTAATGTAATGTTAAGATATATAAATGCTCATTTAATTTCATTTGCATGCCCTATATAAACACCAATATGTGGATTTTCATCGGTTTTATTAAAGTCATAAATATCTTATTTGCAGCACAAAGCTATCTATCACTATACGGCGAGAACAAGAACATAATTAGCTCCAGGCTTCCCGTTAACCACACTGCTGTGGTTGAGAAATCACTGCCCATTACCATGACGTGTGCCATATCTCTACCATGATATTGGAGTTCTTTGCAAAGGCATGATCATTATCCTTATCATGAAGAAACAGACTCATTTCTGGTAGACGGAGGCAACACGGTGGAATTTGTCTTTCGTAAAAGAGAATTTTACCAATTTATGATGATTAGGGTAATATATACATTAAATAATATAATATGATTAGGTTTTTATTAGATAAGATAATCTGCCATACTCTCAATCCACCAAGTAGCAACTACTTTCAAGTTGTTGATGTGGTCGTTCTTTTAACAACTGTACAATGGCTAGGAGTCTTGAAGGAGGTATCCCTGCGGCCATAGGCATGCACTGATAGGCTGGATGAATTCGTTCTGCTCATCCACCTATTGGGTCGCAATCTCACTTTTTGTTGGTTTCTTATTTGGTTCAAGCTAAAAGATTAAAATTAACTGTTAATGACTATAATTACTGGATGTAAGTAATACATATGCCATTTGTACACAACCGTATCGATTGCCAGCACATGCCTTTTTATCCAGTGTGTGCTGGCGTTCATTAGTAAAAGATGAAGAGTGTGCCACGCTCTGTTTCAGATCATCAAATAAGTGCAAAAAATCATGCATTGACTATCAGGGTTATCCAAAGAGATTCGAAAAGTCACCGCACGTTCGGTGACTTTTTGTTCTCTTCAATTCGGTTCCTTTTGCCGATTGCATTTCGGTGACCCTGCGGTGTATTCAGCAAACACCACAGGGTCCCCGAATTGCAGGGAAAAGCTGCCGAAACCTGACGAAAACTAACCGAATGCACACTGAAAACAAGCAAAAACATCTGGATTAACCTTCGAAGAAGCCGAACAGGAGCCGAACAGGAGCCAAAAAGGAGCCGAATCACACAGAGCCGAAGCAGCTGTGACGTAGAGGAGGCAGTGAATAAATTAGAAAAACCATTTGTATGAATCTGGGAAAATGAAACGCTGTTTGCAAAGAAACTACTGAGCAAAAATGTCTTGAAATTTTCACAGGAGGTCCAGGGAATGATAATAAGAGGGCTGTTACAAAAAAAATAAGTAAACTGAAAAAAAAATAAAAAAAAAAAAAAAAAAAATCGGACTTTTAATTTTTTTTTAAAAATTCAGAAAAATGCTTAAAGTATCCTAAAAAATCTATAAATAAAGAGACTTTTTGCTGCAGAATTTTATAATGAACGGTTTATTAGATATTGAATTAAAACAGGAATATTTTTAACATTGAAGCCTATGGGATTCTCCTGAATAAATTTGCCGAATAAAAACCACCGAATGGCAGGGCATTAGGGGAACCTTTCACTGCTGGTTTGTGTTCTCTGAATAGCCGAAGCAGTGCTTTTTCATGGGGATTTCACTGCCCTCGAACAGGCACCGAACAGGCACCGTATGTGCAGGCAATTCGACAGGATTTGGCGAATGCCTGCCTGCTCTCTGGATAGCCGAATGGCCAGGAAAGGTAACCGAACGCTGATTTTCAGCGTTCGGTTACCTTTCTCAAGCAATTCGAATCTCTTTGGATAACCCTGTATACTTTTAAAAAAAAAATGATGTGACGTTGCATTGATGCAAATCACATCCAGTCATGAAGCAGTACCAGCACACCACTGTTGAGACTCAGAAAACAAAAGCACCAAGTCCTGGAGAAGACAACTCCCAAAATGCATGAAGGGTTATATAGTAAGGGGGCGAACATGCCACCGAACGGTGAATTTTTTTTTTTTTTTTGAGAAAGGATTTTACCAGGAAGGATACATTGAGATTTCTCTCGTTTTCAAGTATGTCCTGGGTGGCGAGTATGTACCATTAGGTGTCTTGCCCAAGGACACTTACTGGAGAGGTGCACTTGCTGGGATCGAACCCATGTCTCCACAGGCTCTCTCCACGCAGAGCAGTGATGTTACCTCTACTCCACCTAGCCGATACAATTTCATCGTACGGTGCAATTTTGTGGCAGTTCATCTATTCGCAAAACTGTCAATTCACCAAATACTGATGAATTGACCGCAAAATATGGTGCAGTTCGTCGCAGATCGGCGATCTTCGGCAGCAAAATTTTCCCATCGAGAAGTAACGGTTAATCTATTCAGAGAATGTTGAACTGCACCAAAGTTTCAATGAAATGCCCTGAATTTCTTTGATTCAGTTTGACAGATTTAAACAGGCAAATCCCATAAGTTTCAATGCAAGTAGTTGTTATCATTTCTATTTATTTTGTATTCAACCGTTTATACTTTTCATTTTCAGCAAACCGTCTTTTTATTTATTTATTTAACACCTTTATGTATATTTAATCACATTTTTTTTAACCCCTTAGGCTAGGGTCAGACGAACGCATTTTTATGTTGTCTGTGAAAAAGTGCGTTCGAACGAATGGACGCATTTTTTCACGGAATACGTGATAGCGGTCATACTATGCGCATTTCCGTCCGTGATTTTGTACGGATCATCAATAAAACACTTTTTGTGTCTGGACGTTATGTTGGCCGGACATTAGCAGCGTCTGACGTCTCCTAATCACGCACACACGCCTCTAGCGGCCGCAGCGCACTCTGTACGTCAGTACCTGCGGTTTCACGTTCTCGAAAAAATGCGTTCATTTTCCACTTGCGTTGCGCAGCCGGACTCTTTTGTGCGACCGTACTTCGTATATTGGCCGTCATTGCCCGGCATCTGCTGCTAGCACGGCCGTGATTAAGTGCGGCTGCACGCGCGTTCGCACTGCCTCAGTCTGACCCTAGCCTAAGTGACCGGGCGGTTTTACACAAATCCGTCCTTTAGTGACCGCTGCTGTTTTTACGTTTCTGCGCTGTTAGTGTTTAGGTCAAATTTTGCTCTTACTCGTTTATTCAACCCACACATATTATACACCCTTTTTCCCGCCATTAAATGGACTTTCTAGAAATACCATTATTTCCATCATATCGAATAATTTACTATAAAAAAAAAATATGAAATATGATGAAAAAATGGTAAAAACACACTTTTTCGTAATTTAATCCACAAAATCTACAACCACCAAAAAAGACCCCAGCTAAATAGGTTCAAAATTTTGTCCCGAGACTAGAAATACCCAATTTTTACATGTTTTTGCTTTTTAACCCCTTCACTGCTGAGCCAGTTCACCTACGTGCGCTGCGCTCATTCTGACCATTTTGTGCTAATTATTTTGAGATGACAGCCTAGGTCCTATTTAATTAAACCCCCCCAGACAAAAAAAACTTTTTTAAAAAATTTTTTTATTTTATTTAATTTTTTTTAAATTTTTGTTTTAAACCAAACCTGGTCATGATCAGGCCTTTCAAATGATGTCAAATATGACCATCTAGCTGCCATGGATGGGGAGATAAGGGGATCCTTAGGATCCCCTTATCTCTACATGGCAGCTAGATGGTTAACTGGCCCACTGACATCCTCACACATATGGTGAGGTTGTCAATGGGTGGGGGGGACCTGGAGGCTTGGCTGACATCCAAGATGTCAGCCCCCCTCCAGGTTCGAATCGCGTTTTGGTGCCAATTCGGCGGCAAAATCGTTAATGCTATACACCGCTGCAAAGGGGAGACTCTCCCCTTTCCAGCGGTGCAAAAAGCATCTCCCTAGCTTCAATGGTTGGGGAGATAGAGGGCTCCAAAGGAGCCCCCCTTCCCCTCCATTGATTTGCATGGGGGCGCATGCTGATGACGTCACCACACAGCGTGGCAACGTCATCAACCTCGCCTGCCCATGTAAATCACATGGGCAGGCTTCCTCCCTGCCAGATCGCCGAGGGATCAGCGAGGGAGGTAAGTATCGGGCGGGAGGGGGGTTAGGCATCGCTGACGTACCCTGTACGTCTGCAGGTCTAAGGGAGACCCGTGGACAGGACGAACAGGGTACGTCAGCGGTCCTTAAGGGGTTAAAATGCTATTTTTAAAATTCTGTAACAGACCTTTTTCTATTATTTTTAACGGACTATTTTATTATTTAGACACATTTTAATGATTTTTTTGGTTTAAACACCTATTAGAAGAATAGCAGAGTTCAGTTTTTTTCTGCAGTTCGGTGACGTTCAGTGGTCTGTTCGGCTGTCTTCGGCACCTTCATGTTTGGCGCCCTTCGGGGACCCTGTGGTGAATAGTGTATTCACCACAGGGAGGGCGAAATGGAATCACTGAAGCGCACCAAAGAGCGCCGAACGAGCTTTCTGAATAACCCCTCTTGTCTGCAAGCAAAGAAGGAACAGATGCTCCAACACTGGCATATTTACTGAAAACAATTTCGGCCTTTCGTTGGCCTTTCTCAAGCTTTAAAGGCTTGACAAAGGCCAATATAAGGTCGAAACTGTGGAGATTTTTCCACTACATTAGCCAATGTTGAAAGACTGAGTGCCCATTAGTTCTTTGCTTGCAAACCACATTCAAAACAGCCATGACCCCTATGCTGTAGCTGTTTGAAAAATGGTTCATTGACCATTGGAAAACAGAAGACAAAGGCTTAAAAGGCAGGGAAGTCAAACTCTGGGCTTCTAGATGCTTCCAAACTACAAGTTCTATGATTCTCTGTCAATGTATCACATACTGAGAATTCTGGGAATTGTAGGCCACTAACATCTGAGTGCCTGAGTTTGACATTCCTGTCGCAAGTTTAAATCTATGAAAATCTTTATTATAAGAACTATAATGTACAACATGTAGTTAGGGTTTATCTAGACCTGGCAGGACCATAATTTATTGTTATTCATTTTATTAATTTTACTAAATTTGGAATTTGGTGTAAAAATAGTGAAAACGTAGACGTAGCTGAATGTACAATACAGGATTACAGGATTTTAAGTCCTTTTTTATAAGTCATACACTGCAGATCCTCAGTGGTTCTGGAACGTATATGGTCGTGTAATTTCAACGTGTACCTGGGGACACTGAATGAGCTTAATACAAAATATCTAGCTGTTAAACCAAGGCTCATTTAAATAAATGCATGCAAATGAAAATACAAGACTATGGATTTTGCAGTAGTTTCTGTTTTCCCAAGGTAGCGAACAGTAGGTTGTTTGTCAATGACAACTAGTCACCGGGAGACGCTTCTCTGGAAAGAATGTAGATTCCTAATCAGTTCTTCGTACTCTTTGTCATGGAAATAAAGGCTGTGTTTTAACATTCGCCATTTTCAGAAGCCTCAAGGTAAGAAAATAATTTCTGGTGCATCGTCAGAGGAAACAAGGTAGCAATCTATCATGGCGCACTTGTGTCACCGCGGCTCATATAGCTTTCCCTTTCAGCTCTTGTCAGAGAGAACTGGTGTTAAAACAGCACGTTAATGCATAACACCATCTAATGAATCATCCACAATGTACCGATCCTCCGAATTTATTAAACCTGTCCAGGAAGAAAGGAGTTTGTATTGATTGAGATTCATTGGTATTATCTGCTTGAAATCTATTAAATGTTTTACGGGGCTATTCTTACAATGTCACCATGCTTTGCTTACGCAGCTTTCTCAAGCAGCAAGACTTTCTCTGACTACTTCAGACTGGATTGATTTAATCCCTTCTCTCAATTAAAGAATGGCAGGGTATGCAAAATCAACAATTAACCGCGCTGCTAAGCAAAGCTGGACGAGGAGCTTAAACACAAGAAACAGACTGTACAAAAGAGTGTGAATGTCATTCATTTGCCATATGGTAAAAGTAAAGATCGTTTTGTTCCTCTAACTTTATTGTCATACCTGGGGCCTTAAAAAGCTAGCTGGCCTTTGAAAACTCCACACAGTATTAACGTGGTAATCGTTTAATGCTGGGATTGAATGCGGCGACTTGCCAAATGTAGAAGCAAAATGGGTCTAATACTGGCCCTGAAGGAAACCTTAGCATATGCTTGAATGCTTTCTGCCAAGAATTTCAAAGCTCTACAATTATTTCACTTAACCTACCTATGGGCGCTGCAAGTCTACTACACCGACATCATGTATACAGTAGGTCAATCATGTATAGAAATAGTCATGCAACTGAACAAATATGTATACCAGGTGTCTATAATTAAAGTTCACCTATTCCAAGCACTCTACAGCAAAAACAACTTATCGGAATGCCACCAAATTTACAGTATGTCTTAATGACACCTTTGAGATGGACGTTCATGCAAAAAAACAAATTAGTTCAAAATCTCACTACCAGAGTGCTTGGAAGAGGTGAACTTCATTTATAGACACCTGGTATATATCTCAACAATGCTTATCTTTATGGAAAAAGCAACGACCATGTATTTTTTAAAGAATGCCTTAACAGATCCAGTCCAGTAATATTTATTTTCTGTTTACAAGGGAATTCATCCTAAAGAAGTCAAAGGCATCTATTATCCTTGAGTGAAACAGTTACTGACAGGTTCACTTTTAATGGCGTAACTCTACTAGCAGGGAATATCGTATCCGAACCCCAGCATTCTTCAGTCCAGCATCAGTCCTCTCCAATGAGCTGCTGAGAGGGTGTTGTGTTACAGAAGTTAGGCTGGTCAACCGATGGATATTTACTACACATTGAGTAGGCGTCAATGAACACAATTCTATTGTAAACACTGAGTTGTAATCATAAGCGTCAGCTCATCTAATCACTTATTGGATGTCGACCCCTCAGACAATGTTTTCCCTATGCAACTTGCTAATGCAATGTTGAAAAGTTCAATTCCGCAATTTGGGCATCAATTTGGGCATCATGTACCATAAGCCATTCAAGAAATATGAGTAGTTATTTTATTTGGAAAGATTCTGGAACCTGTTCAATGTTATTTTTCAGATTAGGCCTGATGGCCGACATCTGGGGATCTTTTTCGGATTATTTCTGGCCATTTTTCCGTTTTGGGAGATGCAAATGCTGGTTTACTGGTATTTCAAATCCTGTTACAATTCAGTTCGAATATCCGCTCACACTACTATACTTTTCAATGGAAATATCCGCTATAAATCGATTCGATTCAAATTTATCGGTGTGGCAATTTCCAAAAAAATTTCAAATGCTAAAACATGTTGACAAATGGATTTTCACGCAGGGGAGTAGAGGCAATTCGACTGAAATGCTTTTTTTAAAGGCCGGATATTTATAATAGTCGTGTTTGACCGCACAAATCCTCTACGAAGACGTTGAAATTGAAGCTTTTTCAGCCATTTTACTGACCAGCTTTCGTTCTTTCTTTTTTTTTGGACCAGTTGCAGTTTTCGAATATCGGCTCCAGGTGAATTCTTTCAACTAAGTCAGCAGATTTTAGAAAAGATGGCAGATAGAATTGAAGCGAGCCCTTAATGTCTATAATAGGTCTATAATGCTTATGCTATGTACTCTTTACCTTAGAGTTGCAGATCACCAAATTCATATAATTTACATAATCTGTACATTCGAGACCTTGAGGTAATTGTAAACTATAACTTTAATGCGATGGCATGCTGGGTGGACTCTGAGGTTATTATTTACACTTTCATGGAACCTTTTAAGCTTTAAGTAATAGCTAACATATAAAAATAATCTAGTAGCCGTGGCATGTAGTAAAGTTGCACAGCACCACACAAGACTCCTCAAGGAGGTCAGATCTCAATGCTATTAGATCTCTACTCCGTTTGTTTCAAGAATATAAAAATCCCCACGTTAAATGCAAAGACCTTATAACACTTCCATCACATGCAAACTATAAATCTGAAAGTGGTTTTAACTAATGTAAGAAACGAACAACAAAAGTGCCTATAAGAACAGCAAATTAGTTCACAGGAGCTCCAAAGCGTTATAAACTTTAAAGGCAATAAGAACATTAAATATGCGGCTGATACGTATACGGCGTTCTTTGTCAAGCAGAAATTGGTCTCACGTTCCCTTGTACAGAGATTGATGGTTCCCACGTTAAAAATTCTGAGACAATCGCCAGTCAGCCAGCTAATGAGTTTTTCACATGTGTACAGCAAACGAGCCTTCACTTTAATTAGAGAGACACCCAATCAGGAGAATATTTTCTGTGAGGTCATCCCTCATTTAGCTGCATATAAAATTTGTGAATTCAATCTTATGCGGAATGATGTAAAGTAAACATAAGCCTTGAATTAGTGATCCGTTAAAGTCTATTTATGGCATTCCTGTCTGTAATATCCACTGCTTCCTTTCACCATGTATGGGGCCACTTATTATCATGCTGTATGCATTTAGGTTGTGGAGGCTCTTCTGTAAAGGCAAACGTGGCAGCACCCTACCAGTAATATTGCAAATAATGATTTTAAAAGGTAATATCGCCTTGCATTGGTAAAGGCTAGGGCTGGACTGAGGCAAAAAGTAAGAAAAAATGAAAATAAATAAAATAATGGGGGGGGGAAATCAACCCTTCACTTCATCCAGACTGGCCCACTTTAATTATGCAAACATGCACAAAAATAGTATATAAACCCCCACAGCAGGTCCATATCATATCCCCCTCAGTAGGCCCATATCATTCTTTCCCTCCCCCAGCAGGCCCATATCAGTCTCTCCCACCACCCAGTAGGGCCATATCATTCTCTCCCACCACCCAGTAGGGCCATATCATGCTTCAACCCCACAGCAGGCCCATATCATCATGTCATTCTCTCCCCCAAGGCAGGCCTATATCATTCTTTCCACCCGCCCGCCCCAGGCAGACCGATACCCCCCAGAAAGGCCAATATCATTCTTTCCTCCCAAAAAGGCAGGCTGCCCATCTCATTCCTAAAACACAAAATTACTGAGTGAGTGAGATACACTGAGTACACTCACCAGCACACCTCAGCACTCGACTGCTTCTATGTCTCTGTGCAGTTGACCGCGCCCGTTGTTGGCTTCCTCTCTCTGGTGTCCACAGCACGTGGCGTGAGTCTCGCTAGCCGGTCTAGAGGGGGCTGCATCGCTTGGGCCTGCGGATCGTGGTCAGACAAGCTCTTGATTTGAATTCCGAGAGTCTGATACTGGAGCTGCTTATTAAGAAACCAGTAGTGGCCCACTGAGCCATTGGCCCACCAGGATTTCCTGGTAGTCTTGATGGCTAGTACATTCCTGATGAAGGCTATGAACAAAACAAATGTAAGAGTTAACTTGGGTGGGGGGCAAAAAAATCTCAGTGTAGCTGTTGCTTATTAAAGTCCTGAAAAGTCTCCTTCTCCCTGAATGATGGCTATCTGTAGATTACTTTGAGGGTAACTGAGCAGATCAAGATCTTGGGACTTTTCTAAATACAGACCCATCTGAGGATCTTTTAGGCATTCTCGGTTTTCTCCCAGAAGGAATTTGTGATGTTGCTTATTTACTTTGCATTGGGGCAAGTAAAAGGTTTCATGCATACCTCAGGTATGGGTGGAAATGCAAATATGTGATGCACTGGGATTTTGTCTCAGTTGCACAAGACAGATGCATTATTATTATTATTATTCTTTATTTATAAAGCGCCAGCATATTCCGCAGCGCTGTACAATAAGCACAGTATAGACAGGGTTACAATACATTGAACAACATTTGACAAACAGTACAGGAGGAGATGAGGGCCCTATTCCCGTAGGAACTCACAATCTGGGAGGGTTGGGGTTGGAAACAGGAGGAGAGGATTGTAAGTTGAGAGTGATTGATGATTGCGTCATCGGTGGCAGTTTTAGCAGTGCTGCTCCGATTAGGCAGATCTTTTGAGATCTTTCTCCCAACAGGCTAGCTATGATTGTAACTCTCCCAGCCAACTCATGAAAAGCTAGACACCACTGGCCTTATATGAGCTGGCTACGAGTTTTTGTCTCCCAGCAGTTCTGTGATCCATTGGCATTGTGTCCACCTGTATTTGATCTAAGGTAAGTTTCAGTTTTGGGTATCTTATCCAGTTATGCAATATCACACTAATCATTTAGATCAGTTGTTCCCAACCGCGGTCCTAAGTACCCCTAACAGGTCTGGTTTTCCAGATATCTGAAGCACAGCACAGGTGATATGATTTGCTGCTCAGTGATTGCAGGATTCAGTCTGCTTTTCTCCAAGGTAATCCTTAAAATCTGGTCTGTTAGGGGTTCTTGAGGACCACGGATGGGAACCACTGATTTCGATCATTGCAGTATCCATCGCTTTATGAGATAGAACACAGAACGTGAACCGGTTAATGATCAGCTCACTTGAAAATTATAATTACACAAGTCATTGCCAGACTAAATCACTCAAACTCAAGCAATGTGGAAAATATCACCATAGGACGTAATCAATGCAAATCAGAGAATAAACCAAAATCTCAGGATAAATATGAAATCTACATACATATCATGTTAATGCTTAATATTTATGAATCAGACAGCATATAGACATGAAAACTATACAAACACAAAATAAACCTGCCTTGTGATTTTTTCCCCATTGATATACCGTTCAAAAAATGTATTTCCATAAAAAGAATTCATTTTTATAGATAGAATTTTAAAGAAAGGGATTGCAAGCAACTGTTAGGAACAGGAAGTGCCCCAGCTGGAGTTCTGGGTGAAATGAGAAAAGGAAACATCTTATTGTAATTGATGGGGAATGTGTGCTTCAAGTCACACAGGAACTCCACTGGGGCACCAACCCGGGGGACCATGTTAAGCAGAAGGTAAGCAGCACTTGATTAAGTACATTTTTTTTCCTACTGAATAGAAACCCAGGAGAGATAATTGTCATTCTTTAAAAGAAGGTTTCCAAAAGAAAAGCAAAAAAAAACAAAAAACAACCTAAGGAATACTTTGTCTTCAATTTCTTCTCGGTTGCTTAGTTGGGTTCAGCTGAGGAGATGCCACCAGGGTTGCGACGAATGAAATTAACCCATAATTTTCTGAACACGTGAAAAACATTCAGCTGTCAGAGTGATGCCATTAAATGTTTCTTTTTTTTTACTATTAAGTTATTGTAGAGGTGAGGTACTCATTATTTCCCTACACCCTTTGCCCTAAGCTTTCTTGGGACAAAATGACATAATAACAAATTATTTTTTTCCCTTGGTAGCTGACATTTTAGCAGTATTTGTCATTGTTCTATAATTATTTGTAACAGAATTGAAAGGCTCTGTATGAAATATGCCATTTCTAGTTTGTTCTGTAATAGGTTTTTAGCTTTGCTTTGACATTACATTGCAAACTGATTAGCGACAGTTATTTAATCTACATTAATGTTGTGAAAAATATCCTCATGTTCCTTTTTTGGCTAAGGTGAAGCTTATAGAATTGGTATCCATGAAGGCATACTAATAGCAAATCATGATCTATTTTGATTTTCCCATAAGCTTATAAGTGTAGGTCAGGGATGTCAAACTCCACCCCACAGATGTTTCTGAACTAAAATTCCCACGATTCTCTGTCCTTTTATTGCTTTTAAAGAATTCTGGGATTTGTAGGCAAGCAAGATCTTTGGGGCCTGATTTTGGATCGCCTTATGTAGATGATACTATGATTTTCATTTAAAAGGAGACTTCACTGCTCTTCCAGTGATTGCTTGGTATATACAGTGGTGTATTTTGGCCTTGTCGGCCTAGGGCGGCACTTTCCAGGGGGCGGCGGCCCGCACCGGGTGGTCCCACCCCCAAAAAAATATATATATATATTTTTTTTACTTTTGCAAAAGTATTTTACCAGGAAGGATACATTGAGATTTCACTAATTTTCAAGTATGTCCTTGGTAGGCAAGGCCTAGGCGTTCACTTTCCAGGGGGCAGCAAAAAACCTCACCACTAAATGGGTTACTCACAGAGCACCGAAATGACGCCAACATTTTGGTGGTCTGTAGTTCCCTGCACTTCGGAGAATAAAATTTCCCCACCCTGCAGTGAATTCACCATTCACCGCAGGGTCCGAAGTGCAGGGAGTCGGCCACTGAATTCTGCCACCGCAAATCCGTAGCCTGATGGTTTCAAAAGTACTGAACGAAAATGTCTGGAATTTACATATAAGATCCTATCATTGATAATAAAAAGTTCTGTTACAGAAAAAAGAAATACCGCTATTAAAAAAAGGGGGGGAAATTTTGCCAAAAAAATATCTGAAAAATGACTAAAAAGTACTAAAAAAAAATTATCAATAAAGACTTTTTACTGCAGATTAAAATAATAAATGGTTTATTAGATATTGCATAAAAAGGGGAATATTTTTAACATTGAAACCTATGGGGTTCGCCTGAATAAACCTGCTGATTGAAACCACCGAACATCAGGGCATTTCACTGCCATTTCTCTGCTGTTTGGTGTTCTCTGAATAGATTAACCGTTACTTCTCTATGGGGATTTGCACTGCCTTCAAACAGCACCGTACTTGCTGGCAGGTCGCCAAACTTGTGTGTAAGCAAATCACAGAGCAGTGGTGTACTTAGGGAAGTGGCGGGGGGCGGGCCACCCAGGTACCAGTGATTATTGGAGTGTCATTAGGGGGTACTAGGAGGTGCCACTGTCACTGTGTGTCAGCTTTGAGCGGTGTTCTCAAACAACGAGCAGCGGAGCAGGGCGTTTGCATAAGGAATAAAATCGAATAGAATAAAAATCCCCCTCTCCTCCCTCCATAGCTCCTCCCCTGCCCCGCAGCAGCTCTAGGAGAGGGGAGGGGGATTTGATTTGTGTGCAGAGAGAGAAGATGACAGTAAACGGCAGGTAAAGGGGGGTATCAGCAGAATATGAAGCCCTGTCTTACTGCTGTTTAAAGTGGACCTTTGCTTAACCAGCACTGCAGTGATAGAAATTTGTCATTGAGTTGCCTGGCTCCTGGTGAGGCTGCGTGCGTGCAGGTCACGCGGTCCGGCCAGTCAGATGGTACTGAGTCTCCATACCACCTGACTGGCTGAACCACGTGACACGCATGCACACAGCTGCCTGCCCTTTCGTTAACATGGACTGGACTGAACACCCACCGGGAAGGGAATCAAAGCCACGGTGCACCCTTTGGCAGTGGCACCCCACTGCTGACAAGATGGCTCCATGCACAGTCACAGCCGCGATCCTAACATGGCCTGGAGGGACCTCCTGCTGAGTCCGTACACAGTCCCTGCTGACTCTGCACACAGCCCTACCGTGGACGGAGGCCGGTAAATATAGAATAAATAATTGCTGTGTGCTCATATTCACTCGGTTTGCTGGGAGTTTTATTGCAGTGGATTCTGATGCACTCATACACACCACATATTGCATTGCTGGGAGTTTTATTGCTGTGGATTCTGATACGCTGACACACGCCACACATTGCATTGCTGGGAGTTTTATTGCTGTGAATTCTGATCCACTCATACACACCGCACATTGCATTGCTGGGAGTTTTATTGCAGTGGATTCTGATGCACTGACACACACCACACATTGCATTGCTGGGCGTTTTATTGCAGTGGATTCTGATGCACTCAAACACACCACACATTGCATTGCTGGGAGTTTTATTGCTGTGGATTCTGATACACTGACACACGCACCGCACATTGCATTGCTGGGAGTTTTATTGCTGTGGATTTTGATACACTCATACACACTGCACATTGCATTGCTGGAATTTTTATTGCTGTGGATTCTGATATGCTGGCACACACCAAACATTGCATTGCTGGGAGGTTTATTGCTGTGGATTCTGTGATACACACTGCAAATTACTGTGAGTTTTATTGCCCTGGAGCTCTGGGATACGCTCATACACACTGCACATTACTGTGAGTTTTATTGCTGTGCAGTTCTGTGATATGCTCATACACAGTGCCCATTTCTGTGGGTTTTATTGCTGTGCAGCTCTGTGATACGCTCATATGCAGTGCACGTTTCTGTGGATTTTATTGTTCAACCAATTAGAGCGGCTGTGATCCAGTATACTTGACATGCGTGGCTGTTCTTTGTAAAAATGCTTGAATTTAAACATTTCAGAATTTTATTTATTTCAATAGATACATTTGAAATGGTATACAAAATATACAAGTAGGCACATGGTATCCTCTTTTAATATAAAGAGAGGAAAAGGCGGAGCTCTAAGAAGAAAAGGTGGAGCTTAAAGAGGAAGGGTGGGATTAACCAGGAAGAGGTGTTCCCTTGACAGGAAGGGGTGCCTCAAATTTAAATTAGGGGGTGCACGAGTTTAGTCAGGCCTAGGGCAGCACAAAACCTAAATACACCACTGGGTATATACATATATTAGTGCCCATAGAATGGTCACTTGGCTTTAGAAAAGAAGGGTCCGATAGTTCTATCAATAGTACATTGAAGAATACAACCTCTATTACATTTCTTCTGTTGGATTTTTTTATGTTTTACCTTATTTTGTTTTATATTAGTATTCCAGTTTTGTATAGTTGGACTGTTTAAAGTCTATGTAGTTGGTAAGTTAACCAAAGCTCTGGTTAGGGAATGCCCTTGGAATCTAGCCCAAGGTTTTGTTGTCAGATAATATGAAATCGAGTAAGAGATGAGCTGTAATAAACCAAAAACACAAAATATAGGGTAATATCCCACAAATAATGTCAGACAGTGGGTACCATTGGCCAGTCACATGTTCCAAGTGAAAATGGCACTCAACATCGCAAATGGGATCCTCCATACAGTCTTATACAGTCATGGTCGAAATTGTTGGCACCCCAGACATTTTTCCAGAAAATAAAGTATTTCTCACAGAAAAGTATTGCAGTAACACATGTTTTGCTATACACATGTTTATTCCCTTTGTGTGTATTGGAACAAAACAAAAAAAGGGAGGAAAAAAACAAATTGGACATAATGTCACACGAAACTCCAAAAATGGGCTGGACAAAATTCTTGGCACCCTTAACTTAATATTTGGTTACTCACCCTTTGGAAAAAATAACTGAAATCAGTCACATCCTATAACCATCAATAAGCTTCTTACACCTCTCACCTGGAATTTTGGACCACTCTTCCTTTGCAAACTGCTCCAGGTCTCTCTTATTGGAAGGGCGCCTTTTCCCAACAGCAATTTTAAGATCTCTCCACAGGTATTCAATGGGATTTAGATCTGGACTCATTGCTGGCCACTTCAGAACTCTCCAGCGCTTTGTTGCCATCCATTTCTGGGTGCTTTTTGACGTATGTTTGGGGTCATTGTCCTGCTGGAAGACCCAAGATCTCGGACGCAAACCCAGCTTTCTGACACTGGGCTCTACAGTGCGACCCAAAATCCTTTGGTAATCCTCAGATTTCACGATGCCTTGCACACATTCAAGGCACCCAGTGCCAGAGGCAGCAAAACAACCCCAAAACATCATTGAACCTCCACCATATTTCACTGTAGGTACTGTGTTCTTTTCTTTGTAGGCCTCATTCCGTTTTTCGGTAAACAGTAGAATGATGTACTTTACCAAAAAGCTCTATCTTGGTCTCATCTGTCCACAAGACGTTTTCCCAGAAGGATTTTGGCTTACTCAAGTACATTTTGGCAAACTGTAGTCTTGCTTTTTTATGTCTCTGTCAGCAGTGGGGTCCTTCTGGGTCTTCTGCCATAGCGTTTTATTTCATTTAAATGTCGACGGATAGTTCGCGCTGAAACTGATGCTCCCTGAGCCTGCAGGACAGCTTGAATTTCTTTGGAACTTGTTTGGGGCTGCTTATCCACCATCCAGACTATCCTGCGTTGCAAACTTTCATCAATTTTTCTCTTCCGTCCATGCCCAGAGAGAGATTAGCTACTGTGCCATGGGTTGCAAATGTCTTGATAATGTTGCGCACTGTGTAGTAAAACATGTGTTACTGCAATACGTTTCTGTGAGAAATACTTGATTTTCTGGAAAAATGTCTGGGGTGCCAACAATTTCGGCCATGACTGTATATCCTTCTTGTGGTCAGATAATGCCTGTATCCAGATGTCTTTACAACATAAGAAATATGCTGCTATTGAAACATGTATGGAAGCTCCGCAGTGTGCTTATTGCAAGCTTTCCCATCCATCTAACATTCTGCGCTCAGAGCTGGACCAGCAGTTGTAGCATTGTGGAGGATACTTTGATTTGTTTTAATGGTCCATCCAGCTCTTTTCTATTGCATCGAGGGACTTCAGCCTCTATGAAAAGACTGAAGAGCAAAGAGCCACGCTGGATCAGAGAAAGGCTACAAGTGACTTAATGGACTATATTTTAATAATATATCATTTATAGAATATAATTTGTCCTGTACTCACATTTGGTTGAGATGTAAAGAGTCTTTCAAAATGGTTTCGGCTAAAAATTAAATTTTTCTGGCAAGCTTTTTCAGATTTAAACAGAGATTCGTGCAGTTTTTTCACAGATAGAATATAGTAGCTTTTCAGTTGTCCGAGAAGGAGCATTCCTCCAATTATAAAGCAAGTGTTGCATGGAAAAATATATCAATGAATTGCTCTAAAATATATATTTTATTCATTGCTTTACAATCCATCTAATATCAAAAATGGTGGGCGAGGCATCTCTGTTACTTAATCTGGCTAACATGTGGGGCTATTCGTCTTCTAATACAAGGTCCAGTAAAGTATACACCATACCAAACAGAATAAGGCAGCTGGATAAATCCCATTATAAAGCAATTTTGTGAGTTTAAGAAAGCACAGGAAACTGCATATGGCAGAGAGAGGGATGGGGAATTCAAACAGGTTGTACATTGTAAGCGATTCTGTTTTCAGCAGCATTGAACCTGCTAATGGAATACACAAAAAGGGAATGAGAAGCTCGAGAACTGGCAGATTAAACCAGCCCTGAGGAAAATCTCCCTGGATAGGGCTCTGTAATGATAATGACACAGGCTGTAATGACGCTAAGAGAGCTGTAAACTAAATTAAAGAATATACTAGAGCATAGAACAAGGTCTTAAGCAGTAGATTAAATCAGTATTTTAAGTTAAACAACTTTAGGAAGATTACGTGTATATAGATGCACTTTATTTTTCTTGGTTTTTTTCACAGATGCCCTTCGGAAAGCACTGCCTTCCAACAAGATGGATTTGGACTGCAGGAATTATTCCATATTATCAAAGGGGGTCTATTCACAAAGCAATGAAATTTCATGCAAAGGGTTTAGCCGCATTTCAGCGATTCCATTTCACCAAAAATACGGTGAATTCACTATGTAGCGAATATTCACCATATTTTGTCTAAAGTAGAGTCGCGGAAGCAGTGGTCGGACGTCGGCAAAAACTGCCGAATTCTGACGATAACGTAAAAAAAAAAAAAAGGGGGAGTCTCCTATTCACCTAATAGGAGTTGAAATCAATAAAAATGTAGTAAAAAAGTATCCAAAGAATAAAAAAGGTCTTTTAAAATTAATATAAATGGTCTGTTACAAATAAAACAGTTTTCTAAAAGTACAAAAACAAAAATATCTTCTAAAAAGGTACAAAAAGGTCTTTTAAAAAATAAAAAGGATTTTTGCAAAAAATAAAAAGAATAAATAGTCTTTAAAAAAATTAAAAAGATATTGCTTTTTTACTTTGAGACCTATGGGAATCGCCGGTTTAAACCTGTCGAATTGAAACACAGAAAATCAGGACATTTCACCGCAATTTCAGTGCAATTTGGCATTCTGTGATTAGAAGACATGATAGTTTTCTATAGGATAATTTCGGTGCTGCTGAAGTGCATTGAATTGTATTTGTATTTCGCTGTCAGTTCGGCAGTATTTGGCAAATAATTTTTTCTGGAGAAAGGATTTTTACCAGGAAGGATACATTGAGATTTCTCTCGTTTTCAAGTATGTCCTGGGTGGCGATTATGTACCGTTAGGTGCCTTGCCCAAGGACACTTACTGGAGAGGTGCTCGTCGGGATTGAATCCATGACTCCACAGGTTCTCTCCATACAGAGCAGTGATGTTCACTCTACTCCACCCAGCCATACAGCTTTGTGAATAGACAAATTTATCCCGAATGGTAAAATTCACAGTTTGGTGCAATTCGGGGCCAATCGGAGGTTAGTGAATAACCCTTCAAGATTTATTGATCATTGTGAAATATCCACTTAGGATCACCTAGCAGCTCTGCACATTTAAAGGTGAAATTAATGGATGTATGCAGGTGCACTTTGGGAGTTCTGCATGTGGACTCTTGAAATACCACAGGTGTCCTAATGAGTGCTCAGGACATGCCCAAGCATTCGATGAAGCCAAAGATTTCTATTCATGCATTCATTCTTTGAATAGTGGAAAAGTCTTTATTCTATAGACTCACTGAACTATATATGACAAGTACCAGTGTTCTCTAAATTGGGTCCTTTAAAAAGACCAATTCTACATGTATTTCAGGGTGACTGCAACATAGAGATTTTAAAAGGAATATTCCAACTGATTCAGGGTCAAGTCGAGCGTGAAAGTTTGGGAATGTAGTTCCTAAACTATTTTTGCAGAGAGGTCAGATTTTCCATTCGACCAACACAATATAAAGTTTTTTTCTTTTACGTAGAAAATCTGTCATAGGTTTCCTTGTCACAATAAACCAAAATAAGCATATGATATGTATGATGATTTTCAGAACGATTTCTTAAAACCCAGACCATATATACATATGCTAGATTTTGCCTGCAGCTTTGCTCCCATGGATTTTGGGATTTGCTACATTTGTTTTTTAAAGAAGCACGAGGTTTTTGTCCAAAATGTACGAAATATAATTTGATGTCTTAAAGTAATAAGTAATGTTTATTGCAGACGTTAGTCAGGGCGTATTGGCTACAAAACAGAGTTAAATTTAAAATATTCAACCACCTTTTTTTCACCCTCCTCTACTTGGATTTTTGGAAAATGGTAAAACGTGTTTTTTTTTTATTTCTCAAGAAGATTGTGAATACAATTTTCATGCCTTTAACATATTTGGTTTTTGAAATATAGGTATACTGATAAAAGTATTCACACCCCATTTTCTCCCCCCCCCCTTAACTGGATTTTCGGAAAATGGTAAACACATGTTTGGATTTTTTGATGAAGATTTTAAATACCAATATTCACGTCTGTAACATCTTCTGTTTTTGAGATATAGGTATCCTGTTTATAATACTCAACCCCCTTTTTTCAACCCCCAATTAGATTTTTTGAAAATACTAAAACACGTATTTTTTTAAGATTGTAATAAATACCAAATACCTGTAACATCTTTGGTTTTTGAAAGAAAGGGATACTGATAAAAGTATTCACCCCTTTTTCACCCCACCCTCACTGAATTTTTGGAAAATGGTAAAATATGTTTTGTTTTCCAAGGCGAATCTAAATACTAATTTTCACAACTGAAACATCCTCTGTTTTTGAGATATAGGTATCCATTTTAAAATATTCATCCTCTTTTTTTCACCACCACTCAGATTTTTGGAAAACAGTAAAACAGTGTTTTTTTTATTTTTCAAGGAGATTGTAAATAAATACCAATTTTCATGTATGTAACAGCTTCGGTTTTTGAGATATAGGTATCCTGTTTAAAATGTTCATCCCCGTTTTTCACCCCCCTTAGGGGCGGAATGTCCAAAAATGCTTCCTTAGTGGGTGCCTACTGTCACATTTTCCCTGGTTTTGGCTGCGGCCCCTGGTGGTGAGGGGCCTTCATGTCTATTTTCCCCTGTTTGATGTTTGGCTGTGCTGTCTGGGGCTGCTCTGGGGTTCTGCTGTGACCTCCTGGTCTGAGGTCACATGGTCCAATCACAGAGACCCAATCAATTTAACTCCCAACAGCACAATGCTTCTTTGCCTGGTTGTCAGAGTTCACTTGGTGGCTTTGTTCCTGTGTCCTGATCCTGGTTCCCTATTCCTCGAGTTGCTGTATAGCTTCATGTCAGGTATTCTCGTGTATGACCCATTGGCTTCGGTTCTGGTTTTCGCTCTTGTCTGGACCCTGTATCTTGTATATATTCTGTGTATGACTTATTGGTGTGTCTTCTGGATTCCTCTCTTGAAAGTGCCATGTACCCTGTAAAAAAATGCAGTTCACGCACCTCATGCAAATATATCAATATATATTAACCCTGTTCTCTACCTAGAATATAAATACTCTCCTTCTGTCACACACAGAACTCATCTGAGCTGACCTGTAGAATGTAGCTTGAATTAGAAATAAGTATGGGATTTTAGGGGGGTTAGGCCAGTTTATTAAATGGCCAGTTACTTCGTGTTACCATTCATAGGTGCAAATTTAGGTCTACTATGACCTAAATGAAGGAATACAAAGTATAGGAGACATTAATTTGCAATAAGGACACACAGGGAATCACAAAATTCAAGCTGCAAGCCTGAATGTTATGCAAATACAGTATGTTATATATACTGTTTCCTGTACTTATCCTATCGACAAATGTGGAATAAGGCTCCAGATGTGTCTCATTCTGTATTGACACTTAAATTATTGCAGTGCACAATTTGCACTCTGAAATAATTTTGCCTCCAGGAAACCCCAACCCAGGAAATATTTTCAGTACTTGCTGATTGGTAGCCTTTAGGGTGGAGGGAAGATCTCAGCTTCAGATGTCTCTCACAATGAATAGTCGTACCAAACACAGGCAGGGTGGGACATACTCTAGCTAAGATGACCGTTTAAGCTAACTCAAGTTGTAAAAGTGTGCCTTTAATTCCTGTAAAGGTTCTCCACTAGCTAAGCATGCGCGATCAGTCCATAATAGTTTTTCCACAGGCCTGAGATTCCATCAGACATGTACTTTTGGGAGGTCCTACAACGACTTAAAATCACTTAGAGGTGCTCTAATCTAAGTGATTTTAATTCGTTGTAGGATCACCCTCTACCTTCTTATTATTGTATACTACTTACGGGTTACCAGGAGCCCGCAGAGGGAAGATCCTATCTTCATTAATAAATTAAGTGATTCAGTGTGTGTTTTTTTCTTTGCATGTACTTTTGGGACCAAGAGAGCAAAACGTTAATGTAAAATTGAAGAAACAAGAATATTCTAAATCTATAAATCAAGAATCCCAGGTCCAGGGGACAAAATGATGGTTTTACTTATGTACCATTCATTAGATTATAAAGTCAATATCCTTTAATTCAATTGACTCATTTGACTATTCGACCAGCCCTGGGGTGGAGTATATACAGGCTGTAAAATCCTATCAAGAGATGAGATTGCATAGATCTTTGTGACCAATGCCATATCCACCACCTGATGGGATACCGAAGACAGAGGGCACCTACAGGTACAGAAATTAAACATTATTTCATTTGATTTTAGATGGACAACTCTCATTTTCTGTCATGGCCATGTCCTGGTCCAGGGATCAGGCAAGCTTGACCCTCCAGATGTTTTGCAACCACATTTCTCATGAATCCAGCCAAATTAATGAGTGACTGAGGTTCATGGGAAATGTAGTTCCAAAACATCTGGAGTGTCAAGGTTGCTCATGTAAGTCTATTAAAACTCTATTTTAGAAGAATTCACAATACCTCAGAGTATCAGTCTTAAACCATTTGTAGTCCGTAGTAACTAACATGAAATCACCTTATTCTGAAGCGACCAATATACAAAGTCAAAAATAATCTGACCTAGAGAGTAAACGAAACGAGCACAGTTATAATAAATACCCCAGGCTTTCATTCGCTATCCTTTCTTTATTTCTCAACATAAAATAACCTTATTTTATTTTTAATTTGCCTTAATTAATAAAGCCATGCTTTGTTTTAGAGCTGAAAAGAGTTGCAACACGTTTCTATGGCCCGGATTTTCTTCATACAGCTGACAGAATTATATTGCAGCAGGGAAGGAGGACTAAAGAATCAGCTGCAGCCTAATTGGACAGAGAGCTAGCAGGTGTTCGGCTCAGTTTTTGGCTGTTACCCAAACTTTGTTGCTGAGAGCAAGTCATTAAAATTACCAACGTGTACTTAGGAGAGAGAAAAAGTTTCAAAAGTAACTAGCGCACAATATCCATTTAAGCACTTGATAATATCCATCGAGAAAGCATTCAGAGTCTAAATACTTTTAAAAGTAGTTTTTGTGACCCCAATTTAACAGACAAATAAACATAGTTATATAAGCCAGGATTAGCCAGAAAACAATAAATAAACTGCATTAAAATACATCCTCTTGGTAAAGAAAGTACAAGGAACACATTAATTGGTTATATTCTGGTACTATCAGATTTCTTATGTATGAAGCCCCACTGGGTACCACTAAAATGCATTATCTTGTCTATTTTATGGATGCATTTGACATATTTTGATATTATTATTATCATCAGTTATATAACATCAGTTTCCACAGAGCTTTACAATGACCAATGCGGAATGATACAAAAGTAAAACGAACATAAAACCAGAAACAAGAGGGCCCTGCTCAGATCAGCTTATACTTTAGAGGAGTTGGGGTGGAGAAAGTAGTGGAATTTTATCAGTTGTCAGGATTATTGGCACTAGTGTTTCAGAAATGTTGAGGACGTGGAAGTGACATCTATCATGTTGTTGGGATAGGTCGGCATCAATAATGTGGTATGCTAATCTGAAGAGGTGGGTCGAGTATATTGACGGCTTCTGAATATACTAAATATTTGGCATGCCCACTAGATTATGGTTATACAGCTTGCCAGTGCATGCAACAGACTGTATTTAGAACCCATCATTTGAACTTTATATAGTAACTATTTTTATGTCACTAATGTAGCAGTTCTTTAGTTTCTATGCCAGTGGAGGAACATGGCACAGTATGTTGTGTCCTGCTATAACTTGTACTAAAAAGCATATACATGTAATTATCAAAATAACTTTTCCATTTTATATCAGTTTGGGAGACATACAGACTCTCCTTATCATAACTCCAACTTATCTCCATCTACAACTCTTTACGGCTTGAAATAATGTAAAATCTCAGTACCCAATTTATCTGGAAACTTACATGATGAACACTTAAATATTTACTACCATTATATTAAAATGTTTTCTCTTCCCAGATGACTGTTTTACTTCAAAAGATGCAAACCCTCAAATAAACTGTTTTTCCTTATCAAACTGTCTACCAGTAACTAAATTAGAAGGACACTGGATCCCATTTGTTTGGCATCCTGAAAATTAAAGTTTGCAGTATAAATGCGTTTCTTAAAGGGACACTCGGCACACGTCCTGACCACTATATCTTATTAAAGTGGTCAGACAGCCTGGCGCCCCATCCCTTCTTCTCACCCCTCCCTCTGGTCCCGATATCCAAATAATGCTGGTTGAAGCGGAGGAGTTTCATCCACCCACACAGCCGTCACCGAGCAAATAATAGGATTTGAACATCCGATATGTTGGTCACTAAATCGATCACCGATGTGTGTGCTGACATCAACCTCTCTCCGAACACTCACAGCAGCGATCGATTGGCTCTGCGATCAAATTTTAATGGAGTATCCCTTTAAACATGAAATATGAAAATGTGCGTAAATCTGTGACAACAAAAAGTTAAGAAACCAGAAAAGAATATTTTTGATGTCTAACAATATGACTGATGAACGATTTTACATGCATTTATTAACATTATTGATTATGCCCTGAATAATTGGTTGCCTAGTGCAGTGTAAAGCCAATCCTCTATAGCCAGTTACAAAGAGCACATACGAACGGAGGGATGCACTTGAGGTCTTAATTGATATAAAGCATTAAAAATATTCCTGTGTACTTGCCCGACGTTTCGGCCCAATCTGAGCCTTTATCAAGGAACAAGGAAGTTACAAAAAGCTTTAGGCCTTCCACCTTGGAGGCCCAACATCTGCTGAATAGAAAATGAAGGCCAGATACACAAAGGAACAGGCACTGAGTATGAGTAGGATATCAATGGCACAACTGTGCGACTGGTGAGGGTAAATCTTAGAGGTCTTCTTGATAAATCAGGACAAAAGTCCTCATAAGAGAGCACACGTATGAGGACATATGAGTACACAGTGTGCTCTCTTATGAGGACTTTTGTCCTGGGTGTTGTTAGATCATTTGCATGTGAGGGATACACATGGGTGGATGAGTCACACTGGCGGGTTTTGGTTTTTAGATTAACATTCTGCACCAATTCACTATTGATACCCCATAGGGTATAGTGTGTATACTTCTTGATAAATATAGAGGATTCAATTCTTGACAGTAACAATTTAAGGCAATCCGTGAGTAAAAAGACAGTGTCTGTGACACAGAAACCTAATAGATAGGATTTTTCAGCTACCATTCAGATAAATAAACCTTTAAAACTTTCCAATTTCATTTGTGACCCCAGTTTACCACACAACCGCTGGAAATAACATTTAGAATGAGGCTGTGTCAGCAATAGCTCATAAGTGCTATAAAAAAAGGGTTAAACATATGATATACACAGTTCATAGACTTTATTATCTACCGTATACAGTAATGTGTCAAGCCATGATGTATTTTACATTTGTAGCAGTGGGGGGTTTTAACTTAACACCCAGCTTTTGTAGCTTTATCGCCTGCAGAATCTTAAAATAAATGCCAGTCAGTAGGCTTCACAATGATAAGGGAATGAGCAGGCAGACGTCTATGCCCTCAGGTAATCACTTATGCTGCACAATGGAAAGAATTACCTCAGGGTCATCACATTTTTCTACATTAGTTTGGTCCCACACCTAAACAAAAAGCTGTCTATGTGAGGATGTACATTTAACTCTATCCAAATCTGGAATGTCAATATCCGATAGCAGCTATTTAACGTGCTTTAAACAGTATCAGGGTACAGAGATATACTGAAACCAATATTTTATTTCATGTTTTTTAATATGGCAGCTTGGGAAATGATCGCTGGTTCATTTTATAGATTTTGATCTCCCATTATAACTTAACCTATTCCCAAATGAGGGCTCTATTACATTCTGCGCGCAAACGTTAACACGTGCGCAAAAACGCATTAACGCGAGGGGCAAAACCCCTTTGCGCAGACCGTCGTATTGCAACGTCGGTGCAACAAACGCGCGCATACGTCTAACGCGGGTGGACCTGCGCAAACCCTGCGCGAGCGTACTGTACTGCGCGCGTCCTATACTTAACATTGTGAGCGCAAATGCGTTTGTGTTCTGGTATGCGGATGGTATTACAATCTATGCGCAGTTTTTAAAGCACAGCGTTTGCACGCATAATTTTAACATCTTTTAAAAGCTGGTGTTAATGGCAAATCTGAAAGTCCTGGCCGAACCCAAAGTCACCAGCCCCCAAAAAAAATACAGCAAAGTATAGTTACACATTCGACGCATACCCAAACAATAAAATTGAGAAGTTGTGCGTGTTTTTATTATTGCTGCAGCATATATACTCAGATTGATTTTGGAAGGCGCAAAAACTGATCAGGAGACAATTGTGGTTCTTAATTCTGATTGGCTGAATCGCGTGAAAAAACAGTCCGCACACCGATTTCTGCGCGCAGCGTTAATGCGCGTGTGTTTTTGCGCATCTTTTTTGCGCGCGTTATTTTTTGACGGATGAAAAAATTTGCTCAGATTGTAATACCAGCGTTAATTTACGCGCGTTAAAGTTTAATATTAACGTGCTGCGCACGCGTTTTTGCGCAAAGAATGTAATAGAGCCCTGAGTGGTTTTTTTTGGGCTGAGAATAACGAGTTGGAGGAAGAAAAAACTGTTGTTGATGCAAGCTTTTTACACTTGTATCAGAATGGGTTGTTGGCATATGTATGGTTAAAATTGCCTACAAAAATTTGCTTCAATGGTACAGACTGTTTTGAAAAAAAAATTGTGTAAGAAAGTTAAAAATTTTGAGGGCAAAAGAATAAAGAAGTGTCGTCTTATTTTAAAGCCTATATAGCCCTGAAGATTCAAAGAATGGTATGAATACGCTAATGCCATTGTGCAAAAATAAAATGAAATAGGAACATGTACAATGTATTAGCTAGAGATTTCGCTTGGGAGGACAGTGGCCGATATTTACAGTTAAAGATAGAGCCGAGCTGCAAGTTGATGCATGGAAATAAAGAAAAACCTATGGCCTACACAAAATCCACAATTTTTTTCTAAGTATAGCGGCTCAAGCTTTCTGGTTATGCAAAGTTTTAGGATGCGTCAGGCAAATAGCCATTACATTTTAAAATGACACACCTTAAACCATGATGATTTAAAAGAATTGAAGTGGTTATGGTGAGATGAATGCCTTGTCCACCACCACATCAGAGGTCTCTGCTGGTGTGACAGCCTTCCAAAGCAGCTGGCAATCCTGTGACCGAAAGCATTGGTTCAGACAGGACAGCCTTCTTGGGGTTTGGAGACTAATGCACAGCTCTGGGCATTGCTGTCCAGCCAATGCTTCTCAATACCGGCTGGGTGGAGTAGAGGTAACATCACTGCTCTGTGACTGGAGACCGTGGAGGTTTTAATCCCGGCAAGAGCACCTCTCCAGTAAGTGTCCTTGGGCAAGACACCTAACGGTACATACTCGCCACTCAGGACATACTTGAAAATGAGAGAAATCTCAATGTATCCTGCCTGGTAAAATCCTTTCTAAAAAAAATTAAAAAATACAGATGCTTTGGAGGCATTGAGAGCAAGCATTGGGCCTATTGACAGTGCTGCTTTAGCTAAGAAGAAGTACGATCAAAAATGAAGACTGCAGAGGTAGACTCCAGCCCACTACACAAAAAAAGGGGAATGGACCATAGTGGGGGTCAGGGGGAGCTAATATTTAATCCCTGCCCCTCACTTTTTTCTTCTTCAAATCTTGAGTATCCCTTTAAAAGTGGAAGCAAAAAAAGTGAAAAGGGTGGCAAGACCACGCAAATTAAAAAATCTTGGAATCATTTTACTGCTCGTATACACGTCCAGATATAACTAAATTACGAGCCGCAGAGGATCAGTTCCAAGTTGACGTCAATGCTCACAACAGGGAACTGAACACAAAACCTTGAAAAGCCATGTTCCAGCTTTATCCAAGTCCAATTAAGACTTGTAAGAGCAATTTAAATTTTCAATTAAGGCTAGATAAAAATAAATTAAAGTTTCCAGCATGATTGTTTTACATTTCTTTTTCTTAGAACAATTTTATTTATCTTTTAAATCTATTCTGAACAATCTTGCCCAGACATTGAATATGGCATGAATACGCCAAGTGTAAAGTGCATTAGCCAGGCTGAAAATGTACTCACCAATTCTGAACACAGCCAACGCCTGTTCATACCAAACCATCCATCACCCAACCTCTGTTCCTATATATCTCTTGAGAAACAACATTGCATTTTGTTGCATTTTGTTTCTAAAACGGTTTAGTATTTTTTATAAATCATAACATTATTTAAAAAATAAATATTTATCAAGAGAAATATTTCCAAGAGAGAATAAGAAAATAAATTGGACAACATCAACTGGGGAAAAATCTGGTACTAATGTCTCATTTCCCATGGGGTAGGGTTAGGAATAGGGTTATGGATGGTGTTAGGTAGAGATGTGCATTAATTTTGGAAAAATTCAGAATTTGAAACGAAATTCATTAATTCGTATTCCGAAGTACTCCCGAAATAGCGAATCGATATGATCCAAATTTGAAACGAAACGGTATCTAACGAATTTAATTTGTTTTACTGAGTCATCATAATTTGATTAATTTTTTTTGTGTTCCGTAATTTGAATTGATATTCAATTATCGAATCGATATTGAATTGATATATCAGATATCGAATTGATCTTAAATTAAAATACATACAAGTATACAGTCAGCAAACAACTTTATGAAACAATTCATTTTGTTTCACGCTTTCACAAGCACCTTTCCTTGTTAAATTGACTCAAATACTAAATTTCTGACACAGCTTAACCCCTTAGTGACCGGGCGGTTTTACACAAATCCGTCTTTTAGTGACCGCTGCTGTTTTTACGGTTCTGCGCTGTTAGTGTTTAGGACAATTTTTCCTCTTACTCGTTTATTCGACCCACACATATTATACACCCTTTTTCCCGCCATTAAATGGACTTTCTAGAAATACCATTATTTCCATCATATCGAATAATTTACTATAAAAAAAAAATATGAAATATGAGGAAAAAAATGGTAAAAACACACTTTTCGTAATATAATCCCCAAAATCTACAACCACCCAAAAATACCCCGGCTAAATAGGTTCAAAATTTTGTCCCGAGACTAGAAATACCCAATTTTAACATGCGTTTGCTTTTTAACCCCTTCACTGCGGAGACAGTTCACCTATGTGCGCTGCGCTCATTCTGACCATTTTGTGCTAATTATTTTTAGATGACAGCCTAGGTCCTATTTAATTAAACTCCCCCCAGACAAAAAAAACGTTAAAAAAAACAAAACATTTTTTTATTTTATTTAATTTTTTTATTATTTTTTTTAAATTTTTGTTAATTTTTTTTTAAAACCAAACCTGGTCATGTTTGGTATCATTTGAAAGGCCATAATCAGGCCTTTTAAATGATGGCAAATATGACCATCCAGCTGCCATGGATCAGGAGATAAAGGGATCCTTAGGATCCCTTATCTCTACATGGCAGCTAGAGGTTAACTGGCCCACTGACATCCTCACACATATGGTGAGGTTGTCAGTGGGTGGGGGGGACCTGAAAGCTTGGCTGACATCCAAGATGTCAGCCCCCCTCCAGGTTTGAATCGCGTTTTGGCGCCAATTGGCGCCGAAAAGCGATCCGGCGGCGAAACTGTTAATGCCATACACCGCTGGAAAGGGGAGGCTCTCCCCTCTCCAGCGGTGCAAACGGCATCTCCCTAGCTTCAATGGTTGGGGAGATAGAGGGCTCCGAAGGAGCCCCCCCCTCCCCTCCATTGAAACACATGGGGGCACCTTCTGATGACGTCACCACGCAGCGTGGCGACGTCATCAGCCTCGCCTGCCCATGTAAATCACATGGGCAGGCTTCCTCCCTGCCAGATCGCCGTGGGATCCGACGAGGGAGGTGAGTATCGGGCGGGAGGGGGATTTGGCGCCGCTGACGTACCCTGTACGTCCGCAGGTCTAAGGGAGACCCGAGTACAGGACGTACAGGGTACGTCAGAGGTCCTTAAGGGGTTAATATTTAACCCTAGAGTGTTTTTTAACAGCAAAATTTGATTAATTGGGGTTTTATTTAGTGATCAAAAATTCGAATTGATGTCAAATATCGAATTGATATGTGAAATTCGAATCAATAGCAAATTTAGAATCGATCCAAAACTAAATGAAATGAAATACGAAACGAAATTAGTTCCAAAAACTAAATTAATTTAAAATGAAATAAAACGAAAAAATTCTTCAGCCATGCACACCCCTAGTCTTAGTGTAGAGATAGCGATTATTCTCCCAAAGCCACACACAAAGGAACTTTGCCTGCCCCTCCCTACTTGCAGCTGGCCTAATGGATCAACATTACTGGGAGCATTATAGTTCAGGGTTTCAACTCATCTGCATGATCCCTCCCCACAGAATCTGAGCTCCCAGGTTTACCACACCCAGGGCTAAATTACATTCTTCACGCAAACGTTAACGCTCACTTGTGTGAGCATTAACTTTTGCTGCGGTGTTTACCACATATTACAATCCAAACGCAAACGGGCTAAGAAACCTGTTTGCATTTGGTACCTTGTGCTTTTCAGAGCAAGGTTACTGTAATTTGCGCTCCCTATGCTTACCATGGGGAGCGCAAAGTGTTAATCAGCGCTGGATTACAAAGTCCCAGCGCTGATTAACATCTGGCTGTGGTTAGCGAAAACGTAACCACAGCCAGGACTTAGTGTTAATGGATTCCGCTTCTGCAGAATCCGTTAACACCAGCCTAAAAAATAAAAAAAAAGCATCCTATACTCACCCTCTGTCCCGCGGCGAGGACAGCAGCTCCAACCTCCTCCTCCAGCGGGGCACAGTTTTTCCTACCTTGCGCCCGCGTTTTAACGTAAAGAATGTAATTTATTGATCTTTGGAACATCAAGAAAAAATACCCAGATGCGTTTATCCACTCAGAGCCAGTGACAGGGCTCTACACTTGTGAGTGGAAAGACTATACGCAGTTTACACTTAATATATTAATTGTTACTTTCTGCACCATTATATGTATTTTCTGCTTCATTTTATATATCCATGTGGACTATGATATTTATGAGAGCCATCTGAATCCTGAGGGCGACCACAATCGCGCTAAACAGATATATACACACATTATAACTTTGCAGCTGTTCAATACCGGCTCAGTAATGAGACAGCCACTAGAATAGGGGACGCATTTGTAATTGCCCAGCTCGCAAAGTAATACTAACAGAGCTGCAATGCACAGTCTCTAGTGTTCCCTCCTACAGTCCCTAGGAGTCCACAGAGATTCAGTGCGAATGAAAGAAGATAAAACTAGATTTTGAATAGCAGCAGATCCGTTACCATTTACTTTAAGAGTTTACAGCTCACTCGCGCATATTAAAAGCTCATTCCAAAATCTGTCACTGCAAATGGCACCAACATGCAGAAACTAGCCAAAATAACCTTAATACCTCTTATAATGGACAGGTTAAACCAGGAAAGAGGATATTACTAACAAACCGAAGGTAAGAATACCAGGAGATGGTGAAGTCTAGGACAGACTGAAGTCAGAGCAAAGAAGAAAACAGAGCAAAGAAGAAAACAGAGCAAGGGAAAGTCGGGAAACAAGCCAAGGTCAATACAAGGGGAGCGACACTAAACAATGGTCAAGAACAATTCGCCTCGGTACACAATATAGACAGAGAAATATATGAATGCGATATCTGGTGACAAGAACCACGACAGGGTAAGGTGAATGAGGGAGCAAGGTAGTAAGGCTTTCCTATTGGCTTTTGTCACGCCTTGAGAATGATGTACGTATTGGGAGCATAAAGGAAAGGAACAGGCAAGTGAGTTAGTTATGTCAACCATACAATGCACGGCAATAATGTAGTCCTTGTTGAAAACGGAGAAAGATGCCAATAGGTTATGTGAGGGTCCTAATAACGTGACAAAAATCGAGCCCACTAGATATGTGCATGTATGCTTATAAAGTTTGGATCTCCCCTTTAGTAGCACCTTATACATGAGACCAGTGGGTTATTAACGTCCTATTTATCTTCCTTTTTTTCACACATTTAAATAACTAAAATATTTATTTTGTACAACTAGATTACCAAATATACTAGATCCAAAAATGAGAGTGCTGCTTCTCTACCTCATGTTTTGAATTAACATGAAGATTCATTCCCCCAGCCATACTACTTCTCTCAGCAAACTCATTAACTCATTCACATTTCAGTACCTTTTATATCTTCTCTTTTAAACTCTCATTATCTCTCTTCTCTAAGGTCATCAACTGACTTGCTGTCATTATTTAAAATCAACAATTCCTTTTCCACCCCCTTTCAGAATCCCCTACCACCACCACTACCACCACCACCATGCATCATCTATTCAGCATTACAAATGCTAGACTCCCCTCCTCGTCCTCTTCATTCATGGTACCTCAACAAATAATGGCACTTTTAGCTGTGAACAATATTAAATATTCCCTTTCCATAAAGTCATAATAATTTAAATGCAAGCTACAAAAGGTTTCCTTTCCTATTATTTCTTCAAGACTTTAAGAGAGTTTGCTGGAATTCTAACAGAATGAATTTTTTTAGATAATATATGTTAAATGGAAATTCTAGACATCTTTGAACGATACCTCCTTCGACTCAACATGTTAAAACAAGCATATTCTTAATTTACGTCTGTTTAGTTAACTACCTTAATGGAGTTATTCCTATTTAAAATAAAAGTCTGACCTGCATGCACATGTTTAGCTTTCTGGCTAAGTCGCTGCCTGATTCCTGCCTTTTCCTTGCAAGTGCATGTAGTAGCGTAATGTCGAAGGGGCTAGAAGGGCCGCTGCCCCAAGCGGCATGTCAGGAGGAGTGGCAGCAGGTGTTTGCTTTTGGTTATGGTCACCAGCATATTATAGGTTGAGAAGCAGTAAGGGGATGACAGCACTCAGATATGATGCAACAGTGCTTTAAAGCAGTGGTTCCCAACAGCGGTCCTCAAGTACCCCCAACAGGTCATGTTTTCCAGATATCTGTAGCACAGCACAGGGGATATGATTTGCTGCTCTGGGATTGCAGGATTCAGTCTGCTTTTCCCCAAGGCAATCCTTAAAACCTGGCCTGTTGGGGGTACTTGAGGACCGCGGTTGGGAACTACTGCTTTAGAGCGACAATAATTGAGTGCCCAGAGGTCCAGGGAAGCCACTCGAAAAATACAAAAAAAGGAAGCAGGGACCCAGCACTCCAGAAACAAGAATGTATTTTATTTACAGCAGCAATGTTTTGACTTTACACTCAGCCTTTCTCAAGCTCAGAAATCTCGAGAAAGGCTGAATGTTCAGTTGAAACGTTGCTGCTGTAAATAAAATATGTCTTATTTCTGGAGAGCCATGTCCCTGCTTCCCTTTTTTTCCCAGCATATTATAGATGGCACATTGGCCTTTTCACCCCGAGTGCCACATAGGCAAGTAAGCAACTGCGAGCATGTATTTAAGCCAGGAGAAGTAATCTGCGGACTCTACTTAAAAAGTAGGAATAGCTTACTAAAGGGCAAAAATAAATACTAACCAGAAAGTAGGAAAACGATAGTTTTAAAATTCTGATTTGATTAGAGCTCATAAACAACTTGAAAGTCCCTTTAAATAGAATTTGGTTGCATTAATAAAAACTTAATTTTACTTATCCTTACCTACAAAACCTCACTAACTCAGCTCCCCACTACCTGTCCTCACTAATCACCAAATACATCCCAGCCCGCTCCCTAAGGTCAAACAGTGACCTGCGCCTAGCTTCTCCCCGCATCACCTCTTCCCATGATAGACTGCAGGATTTCTCACGCGCAGCCCCCACTCTCTGGAACGCTCTCCCTCGTACTGTCAGACTTTCCCCTAACTTCTCTTCCTTCAAACGCTCCCTGAAAACATTCCTATTTAGGGAAGCCTACCACCCAACTCACTGACGCAACCATCAATCACTCTCACCTTACAGTCCTCTCCTCCTGTTTCCAACCCCAACCCTCCCAGATTGTGAGTTCCTACGGGAATAGGGCCCTCATCTCCTCCTGTACTGTTTGTCAAATGTTGTTCAATGTATTGTAACCCTGTCTATACTGTGCTTATTGTACAGCGCTGCGGAATATGCTGGCGCTTTATAAATAAAGAATAATAATAATAATAATTGATCAAATTTTTGTGTATGGAGCTTGAGAGAGTTACCCCACAGAGGGCCCTAATCCAATCTTCGCGCATATGTTTGCGCTGGTGCAAAAACGCATCAACGCGAGGGGGAAAACCCTTTGCGCTGAACGTTGTATTACAATGTCAGCACAACAAACGCACGTATACGTCTACCGCGGGTGAACCTGCACGAGCTTACTGTAATTCACGCGTCCTATACTTAACATTGTGAGGGCAAATGCGTTTGTGCGCTGGTACGCGGATGGTATTACAATCTATGCGCAGGAATTAACGCATAGACATTGCACGTATAATTTTACCAACTCCTTAAAGCTGGTGTTGATGGCAAATTCTATCAACCTGACTGAAGCCAAATACACCAGCCCAAAAAAAAAAAAAAAATGCAGCAAAGTATAGTTACACATTCTACACATACCAAACCAATAAAATGGAGAAGTTGTGTATTTTTTATTGATGCAGCATATATGCTCAGATTGACTTTGACAGGCGCAAAAACTTAACGTGAGACAATTGTGGTTCTTAATTCTGATTGGCTGAATTGCGTGAAAAAAACAGTCCGCACATGGATTTCTGCGCACAACGTTACTGCGCGCGAATTTGTGTGTGTCCGTTTTATGCGCGTTATTGCTCGACGGATGAAAAAATGCACGAGGATTGTAATTCCAGCATTGATTTACGCTCGTTAACGTTTAACGCTGGGCGCACAAATTCACGCGTTGCGCAAGCGTTTTAACGCGAAGATTGTAATAGGGCCTAGAATGTCCCTAGTTGCTCTTCATTCCAGAACACAGGTGCATATATATGCAGGATTTGTGTTGTGATAAGAGCAATTAAACCCTTAGAATCCGGGTGATTTTGGGAATACATAATACCCTATATTGTGCCATTTTCAACAGCTATTAATAACCACCCCTCACGCAAATGGCTTCTATGACCCCCATTCGAGCAGCGCCAGCTGAATGGTACAGTATTTTCAGAGTTTACACAGCCTAGATGTTGTTTTGTTATTCTTGTCACATTTCATAAAAGTTCTATTATTTTTCAACTACAGGAGCACTTTAGGAGCATTACCTGTCAGCTCCTGCCCTGCAAAAAGACGTACTGCGTGTTGGAACAAGACTCCTAAATGTCCACGGCGGGTCGTTTTTATTAGATGAATTGGTTTATATTAATGCATATGAAAAGTTATACACAAGCCACGCTGACAACAGACAAAGTGCAGACACACAGTCAAAAACTATTCAACTTTTCCAGCTGGGTGTTTCTTTCCTTTCTTCCCTCTCTGCACCTACAAAGCTAATTTATCTTGCGCGCCAATTTGTGTAAAAGATTTCTGTATCTGGAAATTGTTCACTCGGGACTAGGTGAAAAGTTTCTAGTTGGGTGCACATACAGCATATAAAATGAAGCTCTGGAGACAAAGAACACAAAAGCGTAACTGTAGTTTGGCTCCGTAGGAAATAAATATACACCGGCCTTTGACAGACTACATGAGCAGGTTACCAATAGAAAAACAGCTCCAAACATGAAATCAATGTTTTTAGGCACCTTGAAGGAGAACTGTTGTTACCAAACCATTTTTAAACTCAAACACCAGAATTGATGTAAAAGCTTGTGTATCTTGGCACAACATACTGTACTTTATTATCCTTTTTTAAAATCATGTAAGACTAGCAGTAAAATTTTTTATGCATAACATACTCTTAAAATACAGTATAATTTGTCTCATCAGATGAATATATATTTGCTAATATTGGCAGGTGCGCATAGGTTATGGGTAAAGTCTGAAATCTGGATAAACCTGGTATTGCCTAGCGACTTTGGGTAGCTATCTTATTCTTTACCCAACTTTGGACTTTACCCATAACACATATATGATGTACCCACATCTGTCTCATCTTCAATATTTGCCAACACACCAACTGGCCAAAGAAGGACCCTTGCAATTTAGGGAAGATTGCTGGATAGGGGCTATTTAAAGACCTTTAAAACCATAAAATGTATGTTATTTATTAGACAGCACAAAATTTCATTTTGGACGAATGGATTAGTTCTAAAACACAATTTATTTAGTTGCTAAAGAAATTCGTTTTCATTTCTTTAGCATGAAAACGTATTTTATTCATCCGAAAACCAGCGGATACAATTGATATTGTAGTGGTGGCTCCTCAAAGGACGGAGATCGGCTGATTGTTACAGTATCTCTCACTCTCAGCACAACGTGTCAGGCAAAGCTGTTACAGTATCTGACTGCTGCTCATCACAGCGCTCAGAGTTTCAGTAAAACTAGTAAATAATATTTTTATATATAAGAGGTTATAACAATATTATTTCCTTGTTTTACTGAAACTTCGAGTGCTGTGATGAGCAGCAGTCAGTTACTGTAACAGCTGAGCCTGAGAGATAATGTAACAAGCAGCCGATCTCACAGCCACTGCATTTAAAGGGCTAAAAAAAATGGTCTTCTCTGTATAATGTATATAACATCCTCCTGCATTAATTAATACCCCTCTCTGTATAATGTATAGAACATTCTCCTGCATTAATTAATACCCCTCTCTGTATAATGTATAGAACATCCTAATGCATTAATGCTCCTCTCTGTATAATGTATAGAACTTCCTCCAGCATTAATCATTGCTGCTCTCCTTCACTCATCAATGTAATATAACAAAAAGAACTGAAACTAAAATGCAATGCATTTTCCTTTTGTTTCTTTCGTTTTTTGGACCGAGCAGTTTTGTATCTCGAGTCATACGAAAACGAAATTATCCCAAAATTCAGACGAATTCGTTTTAGTACTAAAACGAATGCACATGTCTATTATTTATTTCATGTGTTCTAACAACATTTTTATGGTTTAGAGACTCACAGTTCAGTTGGAGGTTGTGTAGGAGATTGAAAAGTTGCAATGGGGATTATAAACTGATAGGGTACTCTAAAGCAATGTGTTTTTGGGGACATGTTGAAAGACCAAATGCACATTGAGAGTCAAATGTTACAGGGGCGGAAGTTCCATAGATAGGGGGCAGGTCAGGAAAAGTCCTGAAGTTGAGAGTAAGGGTTGCGGATACAAGGGAACGGTAATAGGTCAATGACAGAACAAAGGGAGTGGGATAGAACATACCTGCTAATAATAGAGGAGAATAGGCAAGGGCATGCTTATGGAGAGCTTTGTACATGAGGGGCATTATTTTAAATTGAGTTCTAACATTAAACAGGGTGTCAGTGTAGAGACTGACCAAGAGGTGCAGTTTGAGAGGTACAGGATGTGAGCTACAGGAGTCTGGCAGAGAGATTCATTATAGACTGAAGATGTAATCTGAGCGTTTAAGGTCAAAGGCAAGAGGGTTACAGTAGACGAGGCGGGCGATAGTAAGAGCTTGGGTGAGCATTTTGATAGACTCCTGGGTTGGAAAGGGAAGGATGGATTTGGGTTATCCACTACCAGGTCTATTCACTAAAAGGTGAAACTCAGGAAAATTGTCAGGAGAAGTGAAAACTCTAGACCAAATAGCCGATTTGGAAAGTGAGATAAATGGGAGAATTGTTTTCTGGTTTGGCTATTTTGATCTAGAATTTTCACTTCTCCTGCCAATTCTCCTGAGTTTCACCTTCACCTCTCCTGAGGGTGGTGTGTGTGTGTGAGAGCAGAGGGTGGTGTGTGAGCAGAGGGTGGTGTGTGTGTGAGAGAGCAGAGTGTGTGTGTGTGTGTGAGCAGAGTGTGTGTGTGAGCAGAGCGTGGTGTGTGAGCAGAGCGTGGTGTGTGTATGTGCGCAGAGGGTGGTTTGTGTGTGTGTGCGCAGAGGGTGGTTTGTGTGTGTGCGCGCAGAGGGTGGTTTGTGTGTGTGTGCGCAGAGGGTGGTGTGTGTGTGTACGCGCACAGAGGGTAGTGTGTGTGTGCAGCGGAAATGGGCTGGGGAGACATTAATGAGGGAGAAATTTACTGGGGGGCTGCGGAGCTCTGTGATACGCTCATACACACTGTGCATTACTGTGAGTTTTATAGCTGTGGAGCTCTGTGATACAGTAATGTGCAGTGTGTATGAGCGTATCAGAGGTCCACATCAATAAAACTCCTAGTAATGCACGCTGTGTATGAGCGTAACACAGCTCCACAGCAATAAAACTCACAGTAATGTACGGTGTATATGAGTGTATCACAGAGATGCACAGCAATAAAACTCACTGTAATATGCAGTGCGTATGAGCGTATCAGAGCTCCACAGCAATGAAACTCACAGTAATGCACGGTGTGTATGAGCGTGAGTTTTATTGCTGTGGAGCTCTGTGATACGCTCATACACACCGCACATTACTGTGAGTTTTATTGCTGTGGATTCTGTGATACGCTCACACACCGTGCATTACTGCGAGTTTATTACTGTGGAGCTCCTCTGTGATACGCTCATACACACTGCACATTACTGTGGGTTTTATTACTGTGGAGCTCTGTGATATGTAGAGGGTGGTTGTGTGTGTGTGCTCATACACACCACACATTACTGTGAGTTTTATTGCTGTGAAGCTCTGTAATGTGCAGTGTGCAGGGGCGGACTGACCCATTGGGCCCTCGGGCACTGCCTGAGGGCCCGCATGTTGGTAGGGGCCTGGTCTTGGGGTGTTGTATTGGGCTGGCTCAGTGGGCCCCACGGGCCGGCTCAGTGATTCCCCTCAGCTCCAGTATCAGAGCGGTTTGATCTGTCATCTGGTTGGTCGGGCTGCAGCACACTCTGCTAATGCCGTGCACTCACTCAGCATGCTTCCAGCTTCCACAGACTGCAGCCATGTGCCACCCACACTGAACTACGAGCAGGGCATGTGGTATTGGCCCCGCCCCTGCCGCTCACATGATACCTAGTGCTCGCTGACTCAGAGGCAGAAGAGAGAGCACAACAATGCGTTTGGAGGCTGCACAGGGCCTGCCTGCCTGCATCCAGAGCCGGAGGACAGTCACCAGAGAATGGGATGAGTGTGGGGGGGAGAATGGGGTGAGTGGGGGGAATGGAGTGAGTGCAGCTGCTGGGGGGAGAGAATGGAGTGAGTGGGGGTGGAGTGAGTGGGGCTGCTGGGGGAGAATGGAGTGAGTGGGGCTGATGGGGGACTAGAATGGAGTGAGTGGGGCTGCTGGGGGAGAATGGAGTGAGTGGGGCTGATGGGGGACTAGAATGGAGTGAGTGGGGCTGCTGAGGGGGAGTGAAGTGAGTGGGGGCTGAAGGTGGGCTAGAATGGAGTCTGTGGGGGTGGAGTGAGTGTGGTTGCTGGGTGAGAATGGGGTGAGTGGGGCTGCCTGGGGGAGAATGGAGTGAGTGGGGCTGCCTGGAGGGAATGGAGTAACGGGGCTGATGGGAAGAATGGAGTGAGGGGGCTTGATAAGGGTGAAAATAATGTAAGGGGGTCTGCTGGGGAACAGGTGTAAAAATGAATGGGATGGGCCTGGGGAAAGAATTTGGGGGGGAGGCTGTGGATTGTGTGATCATACAGACCACACTTTACTGTGAGTTGCATTGCTGCGGAGCTCTGTAATATGCTCATACAGACCGCAGATTTCTGTGAGTTTTATTGCTGTGGAGCTTTGTGATAAGCTCATACACACCGCACTTTACTGGGGGTGTTATTGCTTTCGAGCTCTGTGATACGCTCATGCACACCGCACATTACTGTGAGTTTTATTGCTGTGGAGCTCTTTGATACAGTAATGTGCAGTGTGTATGAGCGTGAGTTTTATTGCTGTGGAGCTCTGATACGCTCATACACACCACACATTACTGGGGGTTTTATTGCTGTGGGGCTCTGTGATACGCTCACATACAGCGCATAACTGTGAGTTTTATTGCTGTGGAGCTCTGTGATACGCTTATACACACTGCACATTACTGTGAGTCTTATTGCTGTGGAGCTCTATGATATGCTTATACACACTGCAGATTACTGTGAAACTTATTGCTGTGGAGCTCTGTAATGTGCAGTGTGCCAGTAATGTACAGTATCTTTTAAAATGATCGTCAGTTTCCCACGTTTGCCACAGGAACATTCTGTACCGCGGTGCAGTCGTAGCTGTAATGAGTTGGTGATGACTGCTACAGCAGGGCGGTGGCCATCTCTTAAGTCTGGATGGGGCACAATGGATCCCCCAATTCGTTGCTGGGTCCAAGTGGTTTTTCTTCACACAATTTTCAAAAAATGTTATTTTAAGGAGTTCAGAAATAAATTCTTTAGCACAACAATGTACATGTGGGTGTTACGTTGTAGGGGAGGGGTTTTGTATGGGTGTGGCCTCCTGTGGGTGCAGAACAAGGGGGCCCCATGACCTCCTATTGCCGGGGGGCCCCTTTGGTTGTCAGTGACCCCCCTGCACTTAACCTAGCGTTACCACTCACATATCTGAGCTCTAACATTAGCGTTAAGAATGTAATAGTGCCCTTTGTCTTTCACTCTTTGGATTGCTGAAGATTGTCACGGTTGGAACAATGGTAACAGGTGTGATAAGCAAATTAACCTACAAGTGTCAATCCTAAATAAAGACACATAGGAAGCATATGTGGTTGACTGTGGATGAGTAATTATGGCAATTTGTGTGATGAGGCCTGCAGCCACGCATTGACAGTATCATCAAAGTGTGATGCATGCTGGGTTGATAGGATTCTTTGTAAGGAAGCTAATATACTAGAGGGAAAAATAGGATGTATGACATGGGTCCAATATATAGACTATCTCACCAAGTCAGCGTTTCAAGACTAGCAAATTTGAGCTTTTGAAAATGGTATAATACAAGAAAACAGTATTCTTATTATGAAAAGTTTAAAAAAAACACAATGTAGGCAGATCTCACACTTTGCTTTTTAATATGCAATCTAAATTCTCATTTAACTTGCAGTTTTCTTTAACTGTAACAAAATTGTTAACAATAAAGGTAGGCTTTAGAAGAGATGTTTGGTCTAATGTTTACGCTGGAGATGTGGAAGGATAAACAAACATGTACAAGCTTGAGTGAGCAGAAAAGGTGGTACAGATTATGTAAACCCAAGAAAATATCTACTAAAACCTGGGGGAGAGATTTCTATTAGTGCTTACGATTTGCCAATACCAACCTGAGCCAATGTACCACGCAATGTCATATGCATGGATATTATTAACCCATATTATTATCATCATCATCATCTTTTATTTATAATACGCCACAAATAAGATAGCATGTTACAAGATCGGCTTTTACATGGGGTTCATACATTAGAATACCACACAATACCAAACCTATATCCAAAAAGACCCAATCAAGGGCAAATTGACACACCTGGATATAAAATGAGTGTGTCAAAACAAAATCCCAGATACTCAAGTATATGTTTACATTAAATATATGACAAATAGCTACATATTACTTTTCTTATATGGCAACATAAAATGTTATTTCGTATACTAAAAAATTCATTAATAAAAACTTACTAATACAAAGTGACTGGTTGACTCAGGACAAGGTTTTGCAGAAATTAAACAATGTGAATGTGAATAAAGCCCCAGGGCCAGATGGAATTCACCCGCGAGTACTGAGAGAGCTATGTGTTGAAATATGTAAACCTCTGTTCTTAATCTTTCAAGATTCTTTTCTTTCAGGAATAGTACCAGAGGATTGGAGAAAAGCTGACGTGGTCCTTATATTTAAGAAACGTTTAAAATTTGTGCCTGGGAATTATAGACCTGTGAGCTTAACATCTGTGGCTGGGAAAGTATTTGAGGGGTTGCTAAGGGATAATATTCAGGAATTTATTGGGAGGTATAATGTAATTGGCAAAAATCAGCATGGTTTCATGAAACACAGATCATGTCAGACTAACCGAATTACGTTCTATGAGGAAGTAAGTAGAAGTATAGATCAGGGGGTCGCAGTGGATGTGATTTACTTAGATTTTGCCAAAGCTTTCGACACAGTTCCACACAAAAGGTTACTATTTAAATTGAGAAAAATTGGTCTAGATGAAAATACTTGTTCTTGGATAGAAAACTGGCTAAAAGATAGGGTACAGAGAGTGGTCATAAATGGTACATTTTCAAGATGGACACCAGTGGTAAGCGGTGTCCCTCAGGGGTCTGTTATAGGACCAATACTATTCAATTTATTTATAAATGACCTTGAGATAGGCATTGAAAGTCATGTATCAGTGTTTGCAGATGACACAAAACTAGGAAAAGTAATACAATGTGAGCAGGATGTTACTTCGCTGCAGAGGGATTTAGATAAATTGGGGGACTTGGCACTTAAATGGCAGATGAGATTTAATCTAGATAAATGCAAAGTTATGCACTTTGGAGTGAAGAACACACAAGTAATTTATACCCTAAATGGTACGGAGTTAGGGAAATCCAAGCAGGAGAAGGATTTGGGAATAATCATAGACTTCAAACTAAGTAACAATGTGCAATGTCAAACAGCAGCCGCCAAGGCCAGCAAAGTATTGGCATGCATTAAAAGGGGAGTTCACTCACGGGATGAAAACATAATTTTGCCTCTGTATAAATCAATGGTCAGGCCGCACCTTGAATATGCCGTGCAATTTTGGGCACCTGTCTTAAAAAAAGATATTATAGCGTTAGAAAAAGTGCAGAGACGGGCAACTAAATTAATAAGGGGAATGGAAGGGTTAAGTTATGAGGAAAGACTAACAAGCTTAAACCTGTTTAGTTTAAAGAAACGGCGCCTTAGAGGGGATCTGATAACCTTATATAAATATATATGGGGCCATTATCAACCATTGTCTGATAACCTATTCATAAACAGGACTATACATAGGACAAGGGGTCATCCATTTAGACTGGAAGAAAGAAAATTTAGCTTAAAGCATAGGAAGGGTTATTTTACAGTGAGAATAATAAAACTGTGGAATTCTCTGCCTGTTGAGGTGGTTGGATCAGAGTCTGTACAGACTTTTAAAAAACGACTGGATGACTTCCTGCAGACACAGAATATTAAGGGTTATAATATTTAATATGTGGGTAAAAGCTTCTTGATCCAAGGAGAAATCTGACTGCCATTCTGGGGTCAAGAAGGAATTTTTTCCCGGTATGTTGCATATTTCAGACTGTTTTTTTTGCCTTCTTTTGGATCAACAGCAGTAGGTTATGTGGGAGAGGCTGAACCCGATGGACGCATGTCTTTTTTCAGCCTATATAACTATGTAACTATGTACTATGTAACTATGTATGGCTAATGTGTCATTGCGTTTACCGACTCAAAAATTGAAGGGCATTGATAAGAAGCAATGGCAAATATATCACCACCTATAGGGCCCTATCAACTCAAAGCTAGCACTAGCGCTGAGATAAATGAGCGCTAGGTTAATTGAAGTGATAGCGGGACACCTGTATCACATCCCGATCGCTATCGGGTTAAAAAAAACATTAGCGAATAGGTATTAGTGCTTTTTAGCACCAGCTTATTGTACTTTGCTCTCCCTATGTTTAACATGGGGAGCTCAAAGAGTAAGCAATCAGTAATTAGCATTAGGATCGCATAGTCCTAATGCTGATTACGAACCGCTGTCACTAACTAAAAATGTTTGCTACAGCCTTACCCCCCCACAAAAAAATCAAATACTCACCTCTCATCTCGTGACGAGAATGGTGGCTCGATCCGCCACTTCTGAATGCCAAGAGCAGAGTGAGACTGGGGAAGAGAAGTCCCCATTCACCCTCCACGATCACTCCGTCAACTTGCAGGATCTCGCGAGATGCAAGATCATGTGACCAAGCAGGAGAAGCCTCTACGGAGTCCTATGCTTGCAATGGTTCGTCAGCGCTGTCCCGAGCATCCTAGAGGCTAGTGGCCGCTATGATGTAGGCTGCTGGATTCAGTGCCTCCCCGTAATCTACTGGTAAAATGAGGACGCTAAGGGAAGATTTGTGACTGCAAATTTTTCCCTAATAGCATCCACGTTTTATTTCTTTATTTATTTATTTGCAAAGTATTGTACCAGGAAGGATATATTGAGATTTCTCTCCTTTTCAAGTATGTCCTGGGTTCAAGAACATTGAAATTTTACAATCGTTACAGAAATACAAAGTAATAAATGCAAGATATTAAAAACAAAACACAAATATACAGATTAACACAGAAAATAAATATGTAAGTAATATAGTCACTATGGTACATGTTTACAGGTGCATTCCGTATTGAGGTATGTTAATGAGTGACTTAAGACTGGGGGAAGATTTGATGGCGTCTGGGAGGTTATTCCATAATTGCGCAGCTCTGTAGGAAAAGGTTAGGGCTAGTGATAGGGCCCATAGTGTGGCGTGTGAAATGGAGCACATACATTCTATAAACCAAGGCACTACACAGAAGTTGCATATGGGTACATAAAAAGATATAAAGAATACAGTACAGTATGTTCTAGCATGAATATATATCATGAATATATATATAATATATTTCTGTATTTATGTATATCATGCTTGTAACACCAGTCCGTCATTTTGCAGCTGTTCCTCTTTCCATGTTTTTGTTTTTAAGCCCAAATGGGAAGGGTTTGCTGCTTGTATAAATAAAACCCACCATATCTCTGCCTCTCCTTAGCTGAAAAGCAGCAGGAGGGGCATGGAGCTGCTCAGTAGAGCAGCCTTTTGGTTACATTTGTTAGGTACTCACTCTATAAAGAGGTGCCTTGAAGTGGCGGGTGAGCTTACGTTGCAATGGCCATTGAAACAAACAAAAACCTCATAGTGTTTTGTTGTACATGGAATACATAGTAACGAGCGCAGAGGACACTTTTTTTTCCTTGTTATGTTTTATACATTAACTGGGCTGTTACTCCTGGCAATTGCCGCTCCGGTGAGTATGGGCGCGACGCCATTTTTTCTGTATTTATGAATATATATCGGTCCTCATTTTTCTACAGAGCACTGCAGTTATGGAATAACCTCTGTGGAGAAGCAGGTACTGTGGACACAGCAACGTGGGTTTTCTAAGCGTTTTTTTATTTGCAGCAGCAAAGGGGTTTTCCACAAACAGAGAAAATAAACAACAAAAAAAAGAAATCCTACTCCCTTTTGGGAGACTAACTGACAATAGACGAACCGGTCTACTCCTGGGCCCACTAAACGGGTTCCCCCAGTAAAACAAAACACACTTTCCAATATAACAGATTCCTTACTTTTCCCACCACAGTCTCCAACTCCTTCCTCCTTCTGTCTCCAAACCCCTCAATGAACTGGAAGGAACTGAGACTTCTTATAGGGAAGGGTGGGGCAGCTGTGGTAAATGAGCAATCATTCAGTTAACCCTGAACTGGGAAGGTGGCTACTTCCAGCCGTCTACTCAGGTACCGGCCCTCACATAGCCTGCCCCGAGTGAACCCGTCACACATCCCCTCCCCAGCGCAACACCAGGGTGAGAAGCGACCATAGCGGAGAGCCCATGGGCCCGAGACAGCGCATCGGCGTTGCCGTGGAGAAGGCCCGCCCTGTGCTGCACCACAAACTTGAAGGGCTGTAAGGAGAGGAACCACCGAAGGATCCGGGAATTGCGGTCCCGGTTACTGTGCATCCACCTCAGAGGGGCGTGGTCGGTGACCAGGGTAAACTGCCTGCCCAGTAAATAGGACCGTAGCATCTCTGTGGCCCATTTAATCGCCAGACACTCCTTCTCGATCACGGCATAGCGTTGTTCCCGGGGCAGCAGTTTCCTGCTCAGGTAAAATACCGGATGCTCCTCACCATCCACATACTGCGAGAGCACGGCCCACAAACCAACCTCTGAGGCATCCGTCTGCAGGAAGAACTCAGTCCTGAAGTCCGGTGCCACGAGGATGGGCCAGTCACAATGTCGTGAAACACGTCATGTGTTCTACCCGGTACCGGTGAGAACAAATCCCTATTCCTCTCGACCATTCGGTTGACTTCCTCTACCTGGCAGGGAGTCAGCTCAGGGGAAATAGCCACCCCAGGTTCTGGGGCCTGAGGACCGGACTGGGCATGGCCGGTCTGGGACACGCAGGCCTCTCTGTCTTGCCATGGCTTCAGGAGATTGACATGGTAGATCTGCTCCTTCTTCCGGCGGTCAGGCTGCCTAATCCTGTAGTTGACAGGGCCTGTCTGTTCCAGGACCTCATATGGTCCTTGCCAATGAGCCAGAAGTTTGCTTTCTGCGGTCAGAACCAGTACCATCACCCTGTCCCCTTGCGAGAACCGTCTTGCGGTGGCCTTCTGGTTATAGATACGGGATTGGGTCTCCTGTGCCTTTTCCATATGCTGACGTACCAGGGGGATAACCTGAGCCATCCGCTCGCGTATGCTTACAACATATTGTATCGGGTTGGTTCCGGTCACTCCCTGCTCCTCCCACGTTTCCCTGAGTATATCCAGCAGACCACGTGGGTGCCTGCCATATAGGAGTTCGAACGGAGAGAAGCGGGTCGAGCTCTGGGGAATCTCACGTATAGCAAACAACAAGTAGGGCAATAACATGTCCCAGTCCTTTCCTTCCCTGCTAACAACCTTCCTCAGCATCCCCTTTAGGGTGCGGTTGAACCGCTCGACAAGCCCATCCGTCTGCGGGTGATACACGGAGGTCTTTAGCGCCTGTATCTTTAACAAGTGACACAGCTCTTTCATCAGACGGGAAACAAATGGAGTACCCTGATCGGTCAGGATCTCTTTCGGATGCCCACTCGTGCGAATACCTGAACCAACTCTCGGGCAATGTTCATTGCATTTGCTTTGCGCAAGGGAACGGCTTCAGGATACCGGGTGGCATAGTCCAGGATCACCAATATGTAATGGTGTCCATGTGTGGATTTTTCCAACGGACCCACAATGTCCATTGCGATCCTTTCAAAGGGGACATCAATGACTGGGAGGGGTATGAGAGGGGCTCTCAAGTGTGGCTTAGGAGATGCCAACTGACATTCGGGGCATGAGGCACAGTACCGTTTCACCGCCTCATAAACCCGCGGCCAGAAGAACCTGCGCAGGACCCGCTCCTGGGTCTTCTCAACCCCTAAGTGCCCTCCTAGCACATGGGAATGAGCGAAGTCGAGTACCTTTCTGGTCTGAGAGGACAGAACCACCAACTGTTCAATTTCTTGACCGCCCTCCATAATGACCCGGTACAACAGATCACTCTTCAAAATAAAGTACGGATAACTCTTTATTGCCCCTTCCACCGGCACCCCGTTCACCTCAATCACCCTGCTTCTCGCAGTATGCAACAAAGGATCACTAGCTTGGTCGTTCCCAAAAACAGTGTTCCCGGAAATCCCTCCCCCTGAGTCATTCCCATCGGAGGTAGAGCCCCCAGAGTTAGGAGCCTCATTCACCTCCTCACTCGTATGTGTTACAGGGACCCCCAATTCTGTCTCCGTCACCTGGGTGGCCACCCCCTTTCGAGATCTTTTGGCCGGGGTGTTCACCAGAGCCTCAGCCCGAGCTCTGGTAAAGCCGTGCTTGGCTTCTCGCCTCTCTCTGCGTGTTTTCCGGGGTTTAGGAGGTTTCTGACAAAAAAACGTATCGTGGAATGGGAACACTTCGGTGATGTCGTTTTTACCCTCATCAAGGTCAGCAGTGGCCGTACCAACGGATAACCCCTGCAATATGGTCTGAAAGTCTGGGAAATCCCTCCCTAAGACAAGGGAATAGGGTAACTTGGGTACCACCACAGCTGGGACAGACCATACCCTCGCCCCCACAGAGACAGCGACTAGCGCCGTGGGATAACGAATGGTACTACCATGTACGCACAACACTCCCACAGTCTTATCTTTCTGTAAGTTGGCCCGGCCCACCAGTTTGCCTGACACCAAGGTTATGGCACTACCGGAGTCCGCAAGTGCCACTGCCTGTAGTCCGTTCAGCAGGACGGGCACTCGAAAAGTCTGAGTCCCTTCCACCAGGCCAGTCAGACATATCAGTCCGCAGAAATTCCGGGGGTCCTCACCCAGCCCACACTGCATGGGCTCGGACATGTTAGGACACCTGGCTCTAATATGTCCCAGTTCACCACACTCAAAGCACTGTATCGAGTTCCTTTGGGGCTCATTCCCTCTTTGAAAAGTGTCGCTGTGGTCTGAGTAACGCACTGGTCCCCCAGGTGCTGGCAGGATTGCAGACCCGTTTGACCTAGTTGTGGAGCCGAAGACTTTTTGAGGCTGCTCCTTTCTATGGGTGGGGATGCTCCCCACAACGACTTTTGGAGACCTCCTGGGCGAGTCCTCGAAGTTTTTGGCAGCCAGGTAGCGCTCTACTTGGGCCACCATGTCATCATAGGTACCCGGGTTCCCTTGTCCCACCCATTCACGGAGGCTGTGTGGGAGTCCGCGTAGGAACTTATCCAACACCAGGGTTTCCACTATCTGCGAGGGGCTTTGGTGCTCAGGTTGGAGCCACTTCTGAGGTGGTGTCTTCTCCTCATACGTCCAGTTAGAGAAGCGCCGCGCTCGCACAGCTTTTGTTACTCCGAACCGGGCCAGGATTTCGGCCTTTAAAAGTTTATAGTCCGTAGCCTGGACTTCCTCCAGGTCATAGTAGGCCTTTTGGGCTTCTCCAATCAGGAAGGGTGCGATAATCCCCCCCCCACTTGTCTGCAGGCCAGGCCTCCCGAGTAGCAGTGCGCTCAAAGACACGGAGGTATGCTTCCACGTCATCCTCAGGCAACATCTTCTGAAGGTAGCAACTAGCTTGAATCCTGGTCTCCTGGCTAGGGGGTGCTTGCGTCGCCAAACTTCGTACAGTTGCTTTAAGCAGCTCGTGGTCAGCTTTCTGGGCCTCCATCACGGCCCCAAGCTGTGCCTGTATTAGGCGGTTGCTCTCCTGCTGCGTTGCCGTGGCACTTACCAGTGCTTTTAATAAGTCCTCCATTGTAACTGTGGGTTCTGTACCCTTGTTGCAACTGCCAGCGCACAGCAGGTACAAAATCCCACCGCTGCCACCACTTGTGGAGAAGCAGGTACTGTGGACACAGCAACGTGGGTTTTCTAAGCGTTTTTTTTTATTTGCAGCAGCAAAGGGGTTTTCCACAAACAGAGAAAATAAACAACAAAAAAAAGAAATCCTACTCCCTTTCGGGAGACTAACTGACAATAGACGAACCTGTCTACTCCTGGGCCCACTAAACGGGTTCCCCCAGTAAAACAAAACACACTTTCCAATATAACAGATTCCTTACTTTTTCCACCACAGTCTCCAACTCCTTCCTCCTTCTGTCTCCAAACCCCTCAATGAACTGGAAGGAACTGAGACTTCTTATAGGGAAGGGTGGGGCAGCTGTGGTAAATGAGCAATCATTCAGTTAACCCTGAACTGGGAAGGTGGCTACTTCCAGCCGTCTACTCAGGTACCGGCCCTCACATAGCCTGCCCCGAGTGAACCCGTCACACCTCCCAGATGCCATCAAAGCTTCCCCCAGTCTAAAGTCACTCAAGAGCTCCCTATTAACATACCTCAATACAGAATGCACCTGTAAACATGTAACAATGACTATTTACTACATATTTATTTTCTGTTAATCTGTATATTTGTGTTTTTTTTTTTAATATCTTGCATTGTATTACTTTGTATTTCTGTAACAACTGTAACATTTTAATGTTCTTGAACCCAGGACGCACTTGAAAACGAGAGAAATCTCAATGTATCCTTCCTGGTAAAATAACTTTATCAATAAATAAATAACATAAATAAATATTAATGCTTAAAGATGTGCACGGACTTTGACTCCAGCTACTAAAGAAACCAGCTCTGGTTTATATATATTGGGCTCTATTACATTCTCTGCGCAATTGTGCTTGCACAGCGCAAATTGTTTTGCATCGTCCAGCGTTATCGCGCAAAAATTATCGCGGCATTCCGATCCGAACGCATTTTCTCATCCGTCAAAAAATAAGATTCGTAAAAACAATGCGCAAAACGAAGTGTAATACGCACGCAGTAACGTAGCGCACATAAATCAGTGTGCGGACTGGTTTTTTCGCGGGATTCAGTCAATTTACCTTCATTGACTCACTTAAGTTTTTGCGCCTGTCAAAGTAAATCTGAGTATACATGCTGCAGCAATAAAAAAAATATGCACGAATTCACAATTTTTTTGTTTGGGTATGTGTAGAATGTGTAACTATACTGTGCTGTATTTTTTTTTGGTGCTGGTGTTTTTCGTTTCTGCCAGAATGTTCCGATTTGCAGTTACCACCAGCTTTTCAAAGACGTCAAAATTAAGCGCGCAAATGTCGTTCGTAAAAAGATGCGCATCGATTGAAATACCATCCGCATACCAGCGCACGAACGCATTTGCGCTCACAATGTTAAGTATAGAAACAGAAACATAGAAACATAGAAAATGTTGGCAGATTCTTTGGGCAGAACCTTTCGGCCCATCTAATCTTCCCAATTACATGGATACTTTACCTGGATTTATCTTTTATTTAGGATAGTCTTATGCCTATCCCATGCCTGCTTAAATTCAATCACTGTTTTGGCCTCTACCACTTCTACTGGAAGGCTGTTCCATGTATCCACCACCCTCTCAGTAAAATAATGCTTCCTGATGTTACTTTTAAACCTTTGCCCCTCTAATCTAAGACTATGTCCTCTTGTTTTGCTACTTTGTTTCCTTTTAAATATACTCCCTTCCTCTACCTTGTGGATTCCCTTTACGTATTTAAATGTTTCTATCATGTCTCGTCTTTTTTCCAAGCTGTACATGTTAAGATCATTAAGCCTTTCCTGGTAACTTTTCTCCTTCAAGCCGTACACCATTTTAGTAGCCCTTCTTTGAACTCTCTCTAAGATGTCTATATCCTTCTGGAGATACGGTCTCCAGTACTGCACACAGTACTCCAAGTGAGGTCTCACCAGTACTCTGTACAGTGGCATGAGCACTTCCCTTTTCCTACTGCTAATACCTCTCCCTACACAACCAAGCATTCTGCTAGCATTTCCTGCTGCTCTATTACATTGATTACTTACCCTTAGATCCTCTGCAAAAATAACCCCTTTTCCTCAGATGTTGAGGTTAGGACTGAATCAAATATTCTATATTCAGTCCTTGGGTTTTTACGTCCCAGGTGCATTATCTTGCACTTATCCACATTAAAACTCAATTGCCACAGCTCCGACCATTTTTTTAGTTTACCTAAATCATTTGTCATTTGGCTGATCCCTCCAGGAACGTCAACCCTGTTGCAAATCTTTGTGTCATCAGCAAAAAGACATACTTTACCATTAAATTCTGCAATATCACTAATAAAAATATTAAAGAGAATGGGTCCAAGTACTGACCCCTGAGGTACCCCACTGGTAACAAGACCTTGCGCCGAATAAACTCCATTTACCACAACCCTCTGTTGCCTTTCACTCAGCCACTGCCTAATCCATTCAACAATATTGGAATCCAAGCTCAAAGATTGCAATTTATTGATAAGTCTTCTATGCGGAACAGTATAAGCCTTACTGAAATCTAAATAAGCAATGTCTACTGCACCACCTTTGTATATTATTTTTGATTTGTTACCCAATCAAAAAATTCAGTAAGATTAGTTTGGCATGATCTCCCTGAGGTAAACCCATGTTGTTTCTGATCTTGTAATCTATCAGGGTTATTCAGAGAGAGGTGAAAAGCAGGAGAATGGTAAATTCTAGGTCAAAATAGCCGATTTGGAAAGTGAGATAAATGGGAGAATTTTTCATGTTTGGCTATTTTGACCTAGAATTTTCCGTTCTCCAGCCATTTTCACCTCATTGCTTTTCACCTCTCTCTGAATAACCCTGTATGTGTTTTTAGATGTTCAACAATCCTTTCATTTAACATGGTTTCCATTAATTTCCCCACTACTGACGTAAGACTAACTGGCCTATAGTTCCCCGATTCCTCCCTACTACCCTTCTTGTAAATGGGCACAATATTTGCTAATTTCCAGTCTTCTGGGACCACTCCCGTTAACAAGGATTCGTTAAATAAATCTGTTAACGGTTTTGCTATTACACCACTGAGCTCTTTCAATAATTTAGGGTGGATCCCATCAGGCCCCATTGACTTGTTTGTCTTTACTTTAGACAGCTGCTGTAGAACCTCCTCTGTAAACTCAAATGTAAATGTCTCTTTAGTGTTTCCTCCTAACTGAGGTCCCTTTCCTTCCTTTTCTTCTGCAAAGACTGAACAAAAATATTCATTGAGGCAGTCAGAGAGACTTTTATCATCTTCTACATACCTTCCTTCCTTTGTTTTTAATCTAACTAATCCTTGTTTTACTTTTCTTTTCTCGTTTATGTATCTAAAAAATGTTTTGTCCCCCTTTTTTACTGACTGAGCTATTTTCTCTTCTGCGTGTGCTTTGGAAGCTCTTATAAATTTCTTTGCCTCTTTCTGCCTAATCTTGTAGGTTTGCTTATCTTCTTCACTCTGAGTTTTTTTAGACTTATTGAATGCTATCTTTTTATTCTTCACTATTTTGGCCACTTCTGTAGAGTACCACAGTGGTTTCTTCCCTTTTTTGTTTTTGCTAACAAGCCAAATGCAATTGCCTGTGGCCTTCAATAATGCCTCCTATAAATAATCCCATTTCTCCTGGACTCCCTTTAAACTCCTCCAGTCTGATAATGACTCATTCACACAAAATCTCTTTAGAAAGACAGATTTTTCTAAAATGTCTAAAACTTTTGTTTTTGTGTGGTGCGGCTCCTTCCCGGTTCTTATATTAAACCACACTGACTGGTGATCACCAGATCCCAAATTTTCACCTACAACAACGTCTGATACCAAACCTCCATTTGTGAGTATTAAATCCAATATGGCCACTTTACGGGTCGGCTCCTCAACTACTTGTGTTAGAGATAATCCCAGTAGGGTGTTTAGAATATGTGTACTCCTGTGCACCCAGCTATTTTGGTTTTCCAGTTCACATCAGGAAGATTAAAGTCCCCCATGATAATAACTCCCCCCTTCATTGTCATTTTGGCCATTTCCTAAAAACAGCAGATTATCTTGCTCTTCTACTTGTCCAGGGGGTCTATAGATCACACCTACACGAGCTACTCTATGATTACCAAATGTTAGCGTAACCCAAACTGACTATGTTGACCTCGCTCACTTTTATTTGGTTCGTTTTTATGTTGTTTTCTACATACAGGATCACTCCTCTTCCTTTCCTACCTTCTCTGTCTTTTCTATATAAAGAGTACCCCGGTATTGTTATGTCCCAGTTATTTTTCTCACTGAACCATATCTCAGTAACCGCCACTAAATCTACTTTATCAGCTGCCATCATTGCCTCCAGTTCATTGATTCTATTGACTAAACTGCAAGCATTTATAGACACGACTCTGAACTTGTCATTTTTTACCCCGCATGTTGCTTGCACCCTCAGATTTAGTTTTGGGGGACAATCGGACAGATTGTTTTTTACCCTTTTGTCCCCCCTCCTAGTTTAAATATTCCTTTGTGAAACCTTTGAACTTCTCACTGAGAACATATGTTCCCCTATGAGTAAGATGAAAACCATCTTTTTTATACAGTTCCTTTCTGCTCCAATTAGAGCTATCATGGGACACAAAGCCAAATCCTTGCTCCCGACACCATTCCCGAAGCCACAAATGAAATTCCCTAGTGCGCATCTGCCTATCCTGAATGTTATACGCAGGCAGAACGTCAGAGAATGACACAGTGGACGCAATCTGCTGTATTTCACCTCCAAGAACACAAAAATCTTCCTTAATCTCAGAAACCTCATTGCTAGCCAAGTCATTTGTCCCTAGATGGACTAGAACGTCCACTTCCCCTTCCTGCTTTGCTTGTTTGACAATATTGAGAATACGTCTCCTGTCTCTACGAGCAGTAGCCCCAGGAAGACCTCTCACCAAACCACTACTCTCCAGCTCAACCCCTTTTATGATAGAATCACCAAGCAACAATTGCCTTCTATCAAGTACCATCTTTTCCTTTTTGTCCTTGGTTGCAGTCTTGCATACCTTAGGCATAGAGGATGGTGGTTCCTCAACTTTGGTGTCTGAGCCTACTTCCGTCTTACCACTACACTCTGAAAGTGCCTTAAAAGAATTAAGAAGAGACACAGACTGTGGGACATGCCTTCTATCCACAACTCTAAGTCTACCAGATCCTACAGTAGTCCATCTGCCGCTCCTGGGAGGCCTCTGTGGCAGTGGCTTTGTAACAGTCATAGCCTGAGTTTGTCTAACAGATAATTTACAAATCTCAGCCTTCAAACAGGCAATTTCCTGCTGCAATAAAGAGAACTGCCTACATATCAGGCACCCTCCAAACCTCCAAAAATTGGATCTAAAAACAAATGCATGACAGCTATTACACTGGACCAAGCCTGCCATTATAAAATGAAAGAATGGATTTAAAAACAAGCAAATCTTACGCGCACAGTTCATCACGCTCGCGCAGGTCCATCCGCGTTAGACGATAACGCGCAACATTTGCATGAACGTTGAAATACGATGTTCTGCGCAAATGGTTTTGTACTCGCACAAATGCGCATTTGCGCGTGCGTAAAACAAATGCGCGAAGAATGTAATAGGGCCCATAGGCGGCACAATCCCATCCTTCCTCGAAACTCCAGTTGTGTATGTAGAAATAATATGGAACACTAAATGGCCAAATGACACAGTACCACCTATATTTAACTTTGATATATGAATGAATAGGTATAGTATACTATAAAATGGGTACATACTTTAGTGCACATCTTATCTACAAGTGAATGCAACATTTACCTAAGTCAGTGACATGTGACATACACCATTATATTTCTTTAAAATTATCAATATGTTCAAATATTGATAGCTTTAAGATTATGTATATGAATTTGGATAGAGATGCCTGAAAAATCACTTTGGGGATATTTGGGATAACTTGAATAATAGAGTAATATCCTGTGGTAGCAGATCACGAACCATTTTAAGGTCTAAAAAGAGTGTAAATGATCACAATTAAATTAATTTCAATGCATGTTAAGTGTAAATGTCAAAAACACAATGATTGTTTCTCGTTGAATGGTTTCTTTTTTCAAGTTTCATTTGAAAACTATATGAAGAAATGTCTGCATCCATTATAGGTTTCTCACATATAATTATTACTATTTTTATCATCATTTATGTAGCACCAACTATTTCTACGGTGCCTTACAATAAGGATGGAGTAAACGGAATTTTTTTTTTTACAAATTTAGGTCCCAGACACATTGGTGTAGAGGGCCTTGCTCACAGGAACTTTCAATCTAGAGGAGTTAGGATGGAAGAAAACAAGAGGAATAACTAGTTACTGCATTATCAGTGGTAAGGATTTCTAATACTTGCGTTTGTATCAGAAATTGTGCCAGGCAAGCTAGGAAACCTATAGTGATGATGGAAAAGTAGGTGAGGAGAGAGATTAATAAGGAATGTGATAGGATATCTGAAATAATGGATTTTGAGGGATTTCTCAAAGTATTGAAAATTAGGGGAGAGTCTATTGTGTGGTAGGTCATTCCAAGAATCAATCCTGGTGACCTTTAATGTGCCATGTGGTGTCGTGTCCTGCAAAAAAGACCAGGTCAGACATGCAGCTGACATATCTGACAGCTCCTCTGATGGCTCCCCATCGTGGTCATCACCCACTTTGTCTAGGGAGACTGCGGTTTCCTCATTCCTGCCACTGTAAACCCTGAGTGAGGCCCTTTCAAAGTCTCTCAACAACTTTGCCTCTGCAATGGGCAATATGTACCATACATTGTCTCAATTGCTAGGACCTGCTGGGCTGTTACATGGTCCCCAGACTGCACCACCCCAAGTTAACTCCACGGGCCCTACACCGAGGACTTCCACCTTGGTCATGCATTCCTCTACAGTGCCTCCTAAAGCTTTGGGTAAAGCCAAGCACCAGATTCCTCTTTCTCAGAAGAAGGCCTCAGATGGTAGGGTTACCCCTACACAAGAATGCATGGGACGGCCCCGTAAACAAATGTCCTCTGGTCAAGGGAAACAAACTAGATCCTGGAAGAAGGCCAGAGTCGATACCTCGGATTCTGACTCCTTCAGAGACCCAGCCCTCTCCTCATTTCCTCCTTCGAAGCAGGGAGCGGATGCAGACTCTGTCCAAAGCCTAGATCTGTCAGTATGTGAGGCGGCCACGGTCATGAACCATCAGGTTTTAGTGGAAATGGTGAATTCCAAGGATGAGTTTTTTGACTGAGACTAATTGAAGCATCAGCGCTCTGCAGCCCCTTGAACATACTGACAGATCTAAGCTTCGTACAGAGTGCCCTTGCCCCATGACTACAAAGAATGTCATAAAAAAACAACCTAGGGGCCCAAATGATGCAATATCTGGCCAATTCTGGGTGGAATCCCCGTAAACGGGTGGATTTTTCTTTTAGGTCCTGCCAGGACAAATTGTCGAATGTATTCAAGCCCTTTTCCCAGTTATTTGATGTTATAGAGCACGGCCATGCCTCAGGGATGGCCCCAGTTGTCCGTACCATTCGGGTTGGGCACAGAGAATGCTCTGCTGCCTCGGCAACGCCATTACGGCAATTGCCACTGAGCAGTGCAAGTCTATACTATTCCGCATTGACCCTGGCCTCATATCCCTGGCCTCCAAGAACCTCGCCTAGTTGCTCTCCGGGGATCCCCTCGAGCCGGGGGTATTTCGGATCCGGTTCACATCCTCTTTGTAGCATCTTGGGAACCAAGCACACATAAACTTTACCGACATGCCAGAGCAGCATGGTCTAGCTGGTGCTTGGGACAAAGTCTGGATCCTGTTTCTGCACCTGTCCACTCAGTTCTTCAGTTCCTCTCCTTCGAGTATGACTCTGGAAAGACCTACTGCGCCATGAACCTGTATCGCTCCGCGATCTCGTCTTCTAACTCTGGGTTTTAAAGTATCGTGGTGGACAGTCATCTCATGATCTGTAGGCTAATGTGGGGTATTCGTTATCCAGACTTCCTCGACCCCGTTATACTGACTGGGATGCCAATTGTGTGTTTAACCTGCTGTCACATCCTCGGCACCTGCAGACCTTCAGGGGGGTCTGGACACTCGGCGGCATCGCTGGCTGGCTGGGTGCCAGAAGTTCCGGCTGTTCGTGCCCCTGGAGGGGCGGGGCATTGCGTGATGACGCGGAGCCGCCGGCCTTAAATGCAGGGTGTGTGAGACAGCTCATGGCCCTGACTTGGAGTTAGTTCCCGCATCGCCTGGTGTATTCGCTTTAGTGATTCACTGATTCTTTATGTTCTGTTGCTAACCGGATTGTATGAGGACCCCGATTGTTGCTGACTGCCTTTCTGACCATTCTCTTTCTGATCAAGCCTGTATGTGTGTTGTGCCTAAAGCAGACTCAGAGTGCTTGCTGCATTTGAACCATGCTGACCCAGAGTGTTTAACTATCGCACATAACCTTGATACAGAGTGTATGTCTGCCCAGCATAGTGCATCTATCAGTCGGTCTTGTTGCCGAATCGGAGTGTATAAGGACCTTGTTTGTTGCCAAATCTGCCTGTACGAAAACCCTCTCTGTTGCCAACTCGGAATGTTTGTATGACCACGCTTCTGTTCACCCCTGGTGTATGATCACACTACCTAAACCTCTTCCTGACTGCTTTCCGCTTCTCAGTAAGGTTAACCCTTTGTGGCTCAGTGACAACTTGATCTCTAAACCTGCTGTGACTAAGCTGTTCTCATTATTGTTGGTCTGTCTGTTCTTCCTGGCTGGGAGTGATAGGATTAGTGGTCCCGACCATTCAAGGATCGGAGGGTCTAGAAGTCTGTCCAAAAGGACAGCGGGGACAGCGAGCGTGACACCTGCTCTCTGACTGGCTGGACAATGACTCTGAGTTTTAAGCAGTTGTTGGCTATATTGGTAATGTTGCTCTACTTGATTTCTTACAGGCATGTTTCTGTTGTGCGAACCTTGGATGTTCATGCCAGGACCTATCGCCATGATGGCGTCAAATTTTACGTCTCACACCGCACTAGGGCCCTTTCTAATACTATTTTTATCCCTCTTTCCCGCAGGTCCCAGAGCTCTGCCCCGTTCTCTGCCTACACCAATATGAGGAGGTTTCCTTGCTCTTATGTGCTGCAGCTATGAGCTCCCTCTGTTTGTGCCGCTGGTCCACGATACCATCCGGTTTCTTCTACTACCCTGTCTCGCTGGATGAGAAGGTTGATGGCACTGGCGGGTGTTGACATCTCCATTTTTGGTGCTTACTCTGCTAGGGGTGCGATGGCCTCTAGATCGTTCACGATCGGTTGTTGTTTGGAGGATATTCTGAGGGCCGCGGACTGGTCCATGGAATCCACGTTGCGAGAATTTTACTTGCGTTCGGAGGTTCACTTGGCTGCTTCTACACTTCTGCTGCTTTGAACTGGCATAATAATATGAGCTTCTGTGTCTTTGAATAAAATTCCTGTTTTCACTAGTAAATTATGATGGGAAGTCATAATTTTATTAAAGACAGACGGAGGTGAGTATTCTTCCCACCCATGGTTTTTCCCACCCACTGTTTGTACATTCAAGGCATTGTGCATTAACTAAATATTTCTCTCTGTGCATGTTTTGCTGATTTCTTCCGTTTCACTTATTCAGAAGTCTTGCTGTTTTGCTTTTACATTAACGATTCTTTACGTTGCTTGATTGTGGGGCTTTGCTTTGGCCCGCTCCTTCCATGGTTGCGCCTTGAGTACACCAGTTTATTGCGAGATAATAACCGCTAGCTCGTCTGTTTTCTTGTTTCAGCTCTTGGAGGTGTTTAATCTGGCCGCCAGTGCTTGAAGCAGACCACTCAGTTTGCCTTCCTTTCTGATGTTTTCGTGCTTTCTTCTGTTCCAGTTGATTTTCCGTTCTGTTATTGGATTCCTATTTTGTAGTCTTCCTTCCCTTATACCAAGAAAGAGGCGGATGCTGCTGGGAGATACATAGACTTTATGCTCATGGGGTTGCTAGAGATACAGATGTCACCTTGTTACCTGTCGGAGGAGGGGTATCCCAGGGACCTTACCATTGTATATATTTTCTTGTTCTTGCTACTGGGATCGGTAAATAAAGAATTTGGCATAATATTACTCGCCTCCTTCTGTCTTTAATAAATTACGACTTCCCATCATAATCTTCTAGGGAAATCAGGAATTACAACGCTGAATTTCTATAAAGATCTATTATTGTCGGTCTTCAGTCCAGCCTTTACATCAGAAAAATCTGCACATTTGTATAAGGTGTATGGTGTTTTCACAGTCACTATATTGATACTATAACAAGAAATTCTGCAGTGCTATGGTATTAGATAAACCAACACAGCACTCAAGTTTCCAATCTAGAGGGAATAAAGATGCAGATCTATAAATCTTAAAGGTAGATATTTTCTCAAGATGTCTCTTGCCACTATTTATGTTGGAAAATAAATTACAATACTTTCAGGCTCCAAGGATAGCCTAAACTTTAGCAACGTTTAATTGGAGTGAATTTGAAAGAATTTTACTTTTTAAAGTAATTTAAGTAAATTCTATTTGCTGTAAAATTCACTCTGTCCTTTAAATTTCAAGGAGCACTATACGGTTCTTTTGGCAAATGTTACGATTAATCTTACCTTCAAATAATTAAATGTCGTTAGCTCAAGTACGCTAAAGTGTTTTTGAAAAGTGCATTTCTATACTTCTTTTATCCATTCCTCCCAGTGTTTTAACCTGTACCTCAGTGTTTCCCAAACCTGTCCTCAGGACCCTCTGCCTCGCCACTTTTTCCAGGTATCTGAAGCACAGCACAGGTGATAGGATTTGCTGCTCAGTGATTGCAGGATTCAGTGCATTTCCCCAAGGTGATCTGCAAAATCTGGCCCGGTTGAGGTTCCCGAGGAGAGGTTTGAGAAACAATGCTGTACCTGAATCTCAAATGCAATCTTTCATCACATAACACTGGATAACTACATTTTAGATGCAGTGATGAACCCTCTCTTTCTCAGAAGCATGTACTGTATGTAGGCTTAACCATCAAACGCCAAGAATGAACCCCATTGTGTAGCAGGGGCTTGTTAATTCCAACTTCATCAGTTTGGGGGGGGACAGTCCTTTACCACATTACAAAAGAAAACTTCAAATTAATGGAAAGACAGTTTCCACAAAGAAATAACGATAATCAAGGTTGAGTGGAAGGCATAGGCATGCACAGAAGGGGTACCAGTATAATAGGTTGGGCACAACTGCCCATGTTTTATGCCCACAGCTACACTTTTTGGTTGCTTCTGATCTGATTCATAATAAAGAGAATGAAACTGTACTAGTCAGGTTTATAGTTTAGAATAAATGCAACATGAGACCACACAGTAATTTTTAGGCTGTGCATGCCTATGTATAGCACTGGATTAAGATTTTATTCAGCATCTGCTGCATCCCACTCGGCTCCGTTTTGCCTTTTCCATATGCTTCTCACCTCTCCTTGCTCTTCTATCCTTTTATCCTTTTCTTACATTCTGATGTTCCCTACTTCTCGCCACCAGGTGAGTCCCAATCCAATTCACACAACTCATTAGTGCCCCATTCCTTTTAATCTCTTACTCCCATTGTGTTAGTGGCAATTGGGGCTGACATGGCTATCTTTTCCCTGGGGTCTATTTTGAGACATGGGTCACAGCTCCAATGCCCCCTGTGTTATTCTGGCCCTGCCTAAGGTGAAGGGGTTGGTACGGAACTGTACATCAGTGTTGGAAAACTGCAGTGTACAGAGTCGAAGGTAGGAGTAAGGTGCCTATATATTAGCATCTATACAAGGAATATAAATAACCAGGTGGATGAACTGGTGGACTTCCTAAAAAATCCTCTGTTGGTATTCCATTAAATAACGAAGTTTCGGCTCACACAAATCATGTAACAAAAGCAGAATTCCTAGGACCCTATTACATTCTTCATGAAAAAACACACGCAGAATGCGTGAATTTTGCGCGAAGTGTTAAACGTTAACGCACGTAAATCAATGCTGGTATTACAGTCCTCGCGCATTTTTTCATCCGTCAAAAAATAACGCACGTAAAACGGATGCGCAAAAACACGCGAGCAGCAATGTTGCGCGCAGAAATCAGTGTGCGGACTGTTTTTTCACGCGATTCAGCCAATCAGAATTAAGAACCACAATTGTCTCACGTTAAGTTTTTGCGCCTGTCAAAGTCAATCTGCGCATATATGCTGTATCCAAAAAAAAAAAAAGCACACACAACTTCTCAAATTTATTGGTTTGCTATGTGTAGAATGTGGAACTATACTTTGCTGCGTATTTTTTTTTTGGGCTGGTGTATTTGGGTTTGGTCAGGTTGTTCAGATTTTGCCTTTAACACCAGCTTCAGGAGTTGCTAAAATTATGCGCGCAAAGGCTGTGCGTTACAAACTGTGCATAGATTGTAATACCATCCGCATACCAGCGCACAAACGCATTTGCGCTCACAATGTTAAATATAGGATGCGCGAAGTACAGTAAGTTCGCGCAGGTTCACCCGCGGTAGACGTATACACGTGTTTGTTGTGCTGAGATTGTAATACGACGTTCTGCGCAAAGGGTTTTGCCCCTCGCGTTAATGCATTTTTGCTCGGGCACAAACGTTTGCGCGAAGAATGTAATATGGCCCCTAGTGTTTTGTCAAAATGTAACTTTTTATGCTCTACATGCCATACATGTTAACATTTCAATAAATGGTCCGTGCTGGGACCGTTTTCACAATGACTTATATTCTCTCTTTCAAATGTAAATGTTTTTCAAAAGAAGTTACAGTATATTCTCTCCTGGTAAATTGTGTAATAGTGGATTTTGATCTCACTTTTTTTGTACATTATACAAATATATATTGTTGCTGCCAAAAACGGTCTTTTCCACAAGTACATAACCTTTTACGTTTAAACATTTATTGGGGAAAAAATATGATTTAAGTTACAAAGAACAATCGTGAGAAGGTATATCAAAACAAACTTTTCCATTCTAGCTTTTGAATTCCATCTTTTACTCAAACATGGTTCTCAATGCACAATTAAAGTCTAAACTCGGGTAAAAAGTTCACATCGAGTCGGTTATCCACTCATATGAAAGTTTGAATTGTTCACTGTGCTATCTTCGAGTACTCCCAGAATGCTCTTGGGTCAAGTGACAAGGAATTTGGAAGGCCCATGAATGGAGATAATGTATCTCAGGTCAGTCAAGGTTATGTTACTGAAAGTCCAGGACTGATAACGATAAATTAACCCTGTCTCTAGTACTCTTGCAGTGTGCTTAGGAAAACATTGGCTTTCTGTTTACAGGATTAAGGTCGATCTCTTGTCTACTGGAGGCTTATTTTGTATTTATTTTTTATTAGTGTGTTATTTCAGGTTGCAAATTGAAACAGTGTCCAAATTGAAAAATCTATTGAATGTTGGTAACAAACCGTTCATTCACTAAATGGATAGATTTTCAATTTATGAACATGGAAGCTTTCTTAAGAACAAGCAACAGATATCTTCTTCAGGTCAATGAAGACCAACCCTACAGTGTATCTGCCTGTTATTTCCCGGGGCCCGCAAGCCTGGCCCTCCAGATGTTTTGGAACTACATTTACCCTGAGGTGCAACCAACTTAATGAGTGACTGAGCATCAAGGGAGATGTAGTTTGAAAACATCTGGAGGTTCAAGGTTGCTGCCCCCTGGATACACGCCAAATATGTATCGCACACATAACAGTCAGTCCGTTTTATACATATGTGTGCTGTGCCTTGTAAGGTGCTAAATTGATATAAAATTAGGACTTCACAGGGTAACGAGAAGAAGGTTTGGGGAAAAATAAGAACAAAAATATATATCACTGTACTACAAAACTATATGATGAAGTGTGAGCACTACTTCCTCTTGCTGTACTCAGCATATGACTGGGACCCAATACTTCCCAGTGTTCTTCCACAACTCCTGCTTCATCCCATATCGGGAGCTTCCAGGCATGGTTACACATGGGTGACATGGGAACCAATACTAATGGTGGCACTGGGTGCAGCTGTTTGCATCTGTGGCTCCTAATTATTTTGACTCAAGATGCTAAAACAATGACTGGTTCACAATGTTGGGTCACGCAGATTTTTTCCTCTTATCGGCAACATCAGAATAGGACCTGTGTTTTGTGTTGAATGTCCGGTTTTAAGGAGTCTTTCTTTCCTTCACCTTTTTTTCTTTTAATTTGTAAGATATTACTAGAGAATGAATCAAGTAGCATGAGTCTATGAAGAGAGTGTCTGTCAGCAGATAAACAGGACCATGAAGATCAAAAACCCAAGTCTCCATTTTCAAAAATTAACACACTGATCCAGGTATGGACAATGACACATCACGCTCATAGGGGCCTTTTTCCAAGTGGAGGTGCAGTGATCACTTTTGAAGCCTCACAAAATCATTACAGCTCAACTTGACATTTGAAATTGAGTGGAAACGTATGCTACTGCCTGACATAGTGGATACTATGCTTTTGACCCTGGTGAACCCTGCTAGCGGCCGCCCCTTTCACCTTCATTATGCGCTTTGTCCCGTTGGCATCCTGCTTTGCGTGTGCTGTGCGCTTTTTCATTTCAGAGGGCTGTCATGGTTCTCTGTTTTCTTCTAGTTTGACCCTTCTTCAAGGCTCTGCTCCCTCAGTTCTAGACTCCTCTCCCGACCGGATCTCCGTTTCTCGTATTCGACTCGCCAGGCTGCCTGTGCCTTCTTCGTCTTTTTCCCAGTTTTCTGTTTTGTTTAGCCTTTGGTTTGGACTTTCTCTACCGGGAGGTCTACCTTACAAAGAAATGAGGACTTGGGCAGGGTTATCTGTCCTTTTATGGTTACGAATGCTGTTATGTGATTGGTTCTCCTTGTTACCATGCTATTAAATTTTTTGTCTTTGCTGCTGGAGGTTAGTGAAAAAAAAAAAGAATGCAAAATATTCGCCTCCTGTCGTTATTAAATTCAGATTATTCCAACACCAAGGCTTGAGTAATCTACAATTATACATGTTTATGTACATACACTATATTGCCAAAAGTATTCGCTCACCTGCCTTGACTTGCATATGAATGGGTGAGCGAATACTTTTGGCAATATAGTGTATGTGCCAGCTGGGTAGAGTAGAGGTATAATCAATGCTCTATAAACGTGGAGAGAGACTGGAGACACAGGTTCGATCCCGGCAAAAGCAACTCTCCAGTAAGCGTCCTTGGGCAAGACACCTAACGGTACATACTCGCCACCCAGGACACACTTGAAAATGAGAGAAAGCTCAATGTATCCTTCCTGGTAAAATCCTTTCTTCTCGAAAAATATGTGTGTGTTTGCACTGCAGCTAAGGAATGGTATAGGGGAAAAATGGTATTAAACATTTCAGAGTTAATATTAGAAACATCCTTGCCATCTAAACACTTCCCCTTTCTCTGAGACATATAGGGCTGAGCCGACCGTCACACAGCTTACATGTTTAATCCCTCTCATGAAAGAGAAAAAGCAAAAAACATGGTTGCCGGCATGAGAAGACCAGTCAGTGAAGGAGCTACAAATACTCACAAAACTCTGTTGGAAGCAGGCATGTACTGGCCATAGCGACTACAGGTAGATTCCCAGTGGGCCGATGGCGCAGTGGGCCAGTGTGTATGCCGGTACACCGCGCGGCTCGTCCCTTCCCTTAATGGATGAGGGGAAAACTTCCTCACCATCTGTGAAACTTACGCAGTCTTATATGGGGGCCACCATGCCTGTGAAACCCACTGTGCATCCGCCTCATCTTAAGATGCGTTGCTCACTCAACCTCAGTGCCACTGCAATGCTTTACCCAATCGCTCTGCAGCAACTCCAGTATCTGTAGAGTGATTGGTTGAGCTATCCGGTTGGTTCATATACTATTTTTGTGCGTGTTTGCATAATTAAAGTGGGCCGGTCTGGATGAAGTCCAGGGTTGGTTTTTGGTCCCAGTCCAGCCCTGGTTGGAAGTTGTAATATAAAACGGTTTACTGGATTAATTAACCTCTACAAAACACAGCGGTTGCACTTTAAATGGCAATTAACTATAATAGCAAGTTATTGGCAGCTTTAATTCTGTAAAATACTGAAATTACAATTAGTCGTGTTTATAAAACGCAAATGTATTCAATAGCACTGTACAATGGGTGAAGCAAACACATAAAATTAAACAATTTAGACAGACACACCAAGAACAATCAGATAAAGCCCATAGTTTTTCGGTTTTCATTTTTTATTGGGGTTGATACAGGTTGTTTTTTGATTTATTAATTTGCATTACCGTTAGACACATGGGGCCCTATTACAATCTTTGCGCAAACGTTTGCACGCTCGCAAAAACGCATTAACGCTGAACATCGTATTACAATGTCAGCACCAGAAACGCACGTAATCATCTACCGCTGGTAAACCTGCGTGAACGCTGCGCGAGCTTACTGTATTGCGCGCGTACTATACTTAACATTGTGGGTGCAAATGTGTTTGTGTGCTGGTATGCGGATGGTATTACAATCTATGCGCAAAATTTAACGCGCAGATTTTGCGCACATAATTATTTTAATTATTAAAAACAAAAATTTTATTGGACGTTAGCATGAAAGGGCAAACATGAAAACAATAGCGATGTCAGAGCGCCGACGAAGCACAGCAAGTCCACAAAATACATGCAGCCGGTGAAAGTTCCAAAATCCTAATCAACATCCATATTTTGTCATAAAAGGGAGTATGAAGGGGGGGGGGGGAGAAAAATAGAAAAGGTGAGAGAGTGGGAAAAAGGGGGAAGGGAAAGAAGGGGAGGGGGAAGGGAAAGAAGGGGAGGGGGGAATCGTGGCCCGGCCCAGGCCAACGTATGAATTGTGCACATAATTTTAACGACTTCTAAAAGCTGGTGTTAATGGTAAATCTGAACGTCCTGGCCGAAACCAAATACACCAGCCTGAAAAAAAAAATACAGCACAGTATAGATACACATTCTACGCATACCCAAACAATAAAATGGAGAAGTTGTGCGTGTTTTTATTATTGCTGCAGCATATATGCTCAGATTGACTTTGACAGGAGCAAAAACTTAGCGTGAGATAATTGTGGTTCTTGATTCTGATTGGCTGAATCTCGTGAAAAAAAAACAGTCCGCACACTGATTTCTGCTCGCAACATTAATGTGTGCGTGTTCTTGCGCGTCTTTATTTTTTGACAGATGAAATAGTGCGCGAGGATTGTAATACCAGCGTTAATTTACACGCGTCGCGCAAAAATTCACGCATTTACCATGAAGAATGTAATAGGGCCCATTGCATTTAACATTTCACCCTTTGCCTACATATTTTAATTCAGAACTGGATTACTATCACACTTTAAGAGGCTGCAGTTTTACAACATTTGTTCCCACAAGCTCTCTTCAGACTGAATTCAGTCCACTCGGCAGCAAACGTTATTAATTAAAAGAAAAGAAAAATATTTTAATATATACATATATTTTTTAAATTGCAATTTTCTTCTCTGCTGTTAATCTTTAATAGGGAAGTTATTTTTTTTCACTGCAGACCAGGCCATTTCTGTTTTGAAAGATAATTGTACTAGTGGACAGAAAATAAAAGTTTCATTTTATATGAACCACATTAAAGCACTAAACATCAGCAGACATCATTTAAGTCGACTGGATAGTTCCCACAATAAAGAGAAAAAAAAATCTTTGACTTGCAGAGTTCTCATGAAGCATTTTCTCACGAGCAGCCAACGGCTGCAGATTAAACACTTGAAGTTTTAAAATCTTTGTACTATAAAAGATTATGCAGCTCCAAAGAGACATAGAGAGTGTTTGGGTGTCATTAAGACAGCCCTTTCTAAACCAAGAGCTGCTAGATTATTTTTTTCTCATCTACTTTAACCCCCGCAGATACAACACTTTCAGATATTTCTGTATCGTGTTAACATAAAAATAGTCGTGTCATTAGTAGACAATCCACCCCACACATGTAACAAGTAAAACAAAACAAAGGAACCCATATTACCCCATCATATATGCAAGTGGTAGCTAAAAGAAAAAATTCAGTCTCTAGTATTCCATTGTAGCCCAGGTCCTCATTGTTTGGCTCGTGAGAGACATGCAGTTTGCCAAAGATGGTCTGCCATGGGCTCTAAACCCTTAATCTATGCAGGAGAAATGGAACAGGTAACCCATGCTTCCCTGTTTCAAGGCAAGTGGTCACAACACTACGTACAGCCTTTAGGCTAGGGTCAGACGAAAGCATTTTTCCCCGCGAACGTGAAAAAGTGCGTCCGAACGCATTGACGTATTTTTTCACGGAATGCGCAAAAACGGTCAGACGACGCGCATTTTCGGGCGTGATTTTGTACGGATCGACAATAAAACTCTTTTTGCGTCTGGACGTTATGTAGGCTGGACATTAGCAGCGTCTGACATCTCCTAATCACGCACACACGCTGCTATGCCGCAGCTGCGCACTCAGTACGTCAGTACTAGCGGTTCTGCGTTCTCAGAAAAATGCGTTCAAATTCCACTTGCGTTGCACGGCTGGACTTTTGTGCGGCCGTACATCGTATATTGGCCGTCATTGCCCGTCATCTGCTGCTAGTGCGGCTGTAATTATGTGCGCCAGAACGCACGTTAAAAGTGCGCTGGTTTGACCCCAGCCTTAGCGGACTGTCAGTTGGCAGAAATCTCACTAGATAATTTCTCAATCCAATGCTACTTAAAGTAAATGCATTGACAGGCACTGGATGGTCAGGAATGTACAGAGTTGACAAAAATCCTGGAAGGCTGTCAAGCACAAGCTGATTTCCAGGCAGAGAGTTTAGGCTTAGCCATTCAGTGCCGTTGACTGACTCAACCACTTTTAATTTTCATCGCTAGAAGGCTTGATGAATTTATTTCCACCATAATCAATGTAGTTGTAAATTGTTTTTATTGTGTTGTATGTGGTTACAAATAGAATTCCACCTTGACCTTACACTAAGAGAGACATACACAAAAGATTTTGCATTGTAATGCAGTAAAAATGACAGATTTGAATACAAAACCTTCTTTACATACCTATTTAATACATCCCTATTTAATGCAATAAGATTCTCACTCAGATATCTTAGTGACCCTGTCTTACTGTAAAGAAGCTATAAAGAGCAGCCCCTGCCCTCACTGTAACAAAAACTCAAACATTACTGCTACATTACAACACCCAGGAAGAGGGCAGAATACAGGGATAGTCAATCAATGCTGTACAGGGACAAAGAGAGGGGGGCGATAACTGCTGAAAATCCGACTGCAATACAGATACAATATGTTACGGTCATTTCCATATACAGGCATTATGCTGCAGATATTATTTTTACATTCTATTGGGATTTTGTGGAAACGACATTGCTAATAATCACATGATCATTACAAATCCTCATAAGCAGGATATCAAACCATTTTTATTTTATCACATTTACTGTATTTGACACAAAGGTCATTTCTGCCTGTATACTGATAATGCAGACCCTGTGTGAAATTGTGCAAGATAAAGGACACCAGCTACAGTTTAGAAACTTTCTTCCCAGCAATATTTCTGTAAAGGAATAATACATTATTTTAATCTAAACTTTATCCAAAAATGCCATTTTACTCTACATTTAAGTAGTCATTGTAGATTTCCTGTTTCAAATAAATGTTGATAAATTTTTCAGCAAAAAAGTACATTCCTGTGAAACGGTTTTCCCCATTGCATTGTATTTATTCACAGATATAGCACTTCAGTGGATTGTACAGAAGTCAGTTACAAATGTAATCTATAAAATATGTAACTGTGGATTATGTCTAATAATTTCTTTTTAAAGCACATGACAACATAATGTTCTATAACTACTTTTTTCCATAACTGTTTACGCGGAAACTGTGATCTTTTCTCCAGTTATTGTATTGATTAGTGTTGGCTGTTGAAGGAATCATGTCTACCGTGCTCCTGGTTGGGATACAGAACAGTCCCGATAGAGGTTTTAGGAATGCCGACACAGTCCTATAAAAACCATGACTCTTCAGGTAAAACCAGTCTTAATCAATACACTGTACATTTCAGACAGGCCGCACATGAAAAATTATATAAAGCGTGCTGCGCTTTTTATTGATTGCTGCGGAACTTGATTCTCTCTAAACAAATGTTCTATTTATTGAACGATGTTCAGAGAATTCAGACCCACCTATGTTTCTCCTGTTACTCCCACCTAAGAATTCATTTTAATTTAAAAATAAACTGTAACATTACTAACATGCAAAGCTCTCTCTGCTATTGATGTGTTAAGCGAGACATCAAATGAGTACCGAGTACGATTGACTTTTTAGTGATCGGACATGAAATGCTGTAGCAGAAGGTTGGTAAAAAAAAAAATGTTTTCTTCTAAAAGCATCATAACTGAATATAGTCATCATGCAATCTGTACTTTGTTCATTTGTTATAGTGCTTTGTCCCTTATAATTTGAAATTCATTTCTGAACTCACCAATTACAGCAGACATTTTCACTTTTCTGCACTTTTGTGAAGGTTTTTGCCCATCGCTTAATCGAACGTCTGTTTGAACTATAAGACTGTGTATATTGTGGTGATAATAATATCAAGAGCTTTTCTGGGAAGCTACCACCCTACCTGAATAGACTGCTTCCTCCAGCAGCTCCCTCATCCTATAACCTCAGATCCAGGACCAGCACCTTACTTGCAATACCACAATACAAAAAGACAGTGGCTCAATCCTCATTTTCCTACAGAGCACCGCAGTTATGGAATAACCTCCCAGACACCATCAAATCTTCCCCCAGTCTAAAGTCCCTTAAGAGCTCCCTATTAACATAACATGTAACATAATGACTATTTTCTACATATTTATTTTCTGTGTTAATCGGTATACTTGTGTTTTTTTTTTTAATATCTTACATTTATTACTTTGTATTTCTGTAACGACTGTAACAATTCAATGTTCTTGAACCCAGGACATACTTGAAAATGAGAGAAATCTCAATGTATCCTTCCTGGTAAAATACTTTATAAATAAATACATAAAAACAGCTCCAGCGCTAATGGAGCACAGTTGTATGCCATTTTCTCAATACCTCAAAATGTTTTCTGTAAAGTATGGGTAATGAGAGCTAAAGCAATTTTGAGCGATTATGGGTAGGGGTTACCATGTGTCGATTCGGGTGTCATGTGTGAAGCTGCCCGCCTAATTCGCAATTCATCGGATCACAACACAAGGGATGTTCCTGTTGGAAAGCCAGCTTCTGCGAAGCCAGGGTTGAGTAACATCATAGCGAATTACATGGTCACAAGGTTACGCGATCCTGTAAATAATTACAGGCGCATAGTGGATTGACCCTCGGTCTCCTCCAATGCCAATCCTAAACTGGATAGAGAAGGTTAATATGGAGAGCGGGTAGGCCACCGTGCAGCGCATCCACTCACCATCCAACAACTCACAGGTCCACCTAAGGAACGCTCTCATTGGTTTGACATGGTATGGTTAATTCTGGTACACATACCCACTCAGAAGAGATTAAAGTACTCATCTCCGATTGGTTGGACCTAGTGCGGCCATTTGTACAAAAATCATATAATCCAAGAAGAGTCCTTTAGAGTATTTCTGTAGGTGTAAAAGAGAATCTTTGAGATTTGTGAAGCTAGCCTGTATTTTCTGACAATAAAAAAAAATTGACAGATAAAATTGGGAGGCTCTGTGTTTCTTTTGTAACCCTCTGTTATTTTTATTTGTTGTTGACAATTATTTTAAAGTTTCGTTTTTCTATATTAATCATCCTTGCTCCAAGCTCTAAGCTCTGATCTTTTGTACGTAGCACTAATTGGCACTGGTCAGAAATGTTTTTTGCACATTGTATAAAAGGGGTTAGTCAGAGACCTCCAAAATGTCACCGACATTCTCTCTCATTCCCCACACTTCGGAGAATCAAATTGCTGACCTTGTGGTCAATTCAGCATTTACCGCAGGGTCCCACAAAGTGCAGAGAAAAGCCGAACAGATCCAAAAAAATTATTTAAAAAAATAATAATAATAAAAAAAATTAATCGCAGATAACCCGCCAATAAGATCCAAAAATATCAGATCACTTCCATCCGCTGCAGAGAAAAAAGCCGAATGTAAAAGCCGATCCACTGCAAACCGGCTGAATGCGTTCAAAAAAGCCGACAAGCCAACGAGCAGGGTAAATAAAAAAAATAAAAAAAAAGATAATTGAAACTCAAATTTTCAAACGCCGTTTGCAAAAAAAACACTGGACAAATATGTCTGGAATTAACATTTAAGGTCATAGGAATAATAATAAAAAGCTCTGTTCCAGAAAAAAAAAACACTATTTAAAAAAATTATAACTTTGCTGAAAAAATTCCGATAAAATACCTAAAGAATCCTAAAATAAAAAAAAAAAAAAGATACTTTTTGCTGCAAATTAAAATAATAAATGGTTTAATAGATATTGAATAAAAATGGGAATATTATTAACATTGAAATCTAATGGATTTGCCTGATTAAACCTGCTGAATGAAACCACCGAACAGAAGGGCATTTCACTGACATTTCTCTGCTGTTCGGTGTTTTCTGAATAGATTAACCATTGCTTTTCTATGGGGATTTCACTGCTGTTGAACGAGGGCCATATTTTGCTGACAATTCGCCATGTTTTGAATAGACGAATGGCCCCGAAATTACACTGTACGGGGAAATTCACTGTTTGGTGCAATTTCTGGGCCAGTTCAGCCCTTTCTGAATAACCCCTTAAGTGTCAGCATAAACATCTGAAATAGAATTGTACTTCACTCTAAGGCTAGGGTCAGACAAACGCGCGTGCAGCCGCACTTTATCACGGCCGTAGTAGCAGCAAATGACGGGCAATGTACGAAGTACGGCCGTGCAACGCAAGCTGCAAACAAACGCATTTTTTTAGAGAACGTGATACCGCTAGTACTGACGTACAGAGTGCGCTGCGTCCGCTAGCGGCGTGTGTGCGTGATTAGGAGATGTCAGACGCTGCTAATGTCCGGCCAACATAGCGTCCAGACACAAAAAGTGTTTTATTGATGATCCGTACAAATTCACGGACGAAAATGAGCATCGTATGACCGCTATTGCGTATTCCGTGAAAAAATACGTCCATCCGTTCGAACGCACTTTTTCACGGATGACGCGAAAAATGCGTTCGTCTGACCCTAGCCTAAACGCTGAATTCTTTTCTTCATAACATTATCCAAAAACTGTGAGCTAACAGCAAAGGCTACACACTTTCTGTATTCTAGTATTCACTAATGACGGATTCTGATGTGTGTTATATATAGTATAGTAGAATTCTGTGCAGCAAATGTAATGCATCATGAAAATGTAGATTCTGTGTAGAATAAATGAAGAGAAAGAAAAAAAAAAATCAATGACGAGAAACTAATTTTCTTTCTTAACCTGGAAATATATTCTGTGCTGACACATTCACAATAAAAAAGACACAAAACAAGCCTGTGCTCGAAATATCTAAGCTATATGTATACTTGAAAAGCAAGCTCAGCAGTAGGTTGAAGATGTTGGTGGTCTGCCTTAATGCAACCCACAACTAATTCTGCAGGGGATCACTTAGATTAGATTATTCTCCGTTCTTTTTTTTTTCCCCAAGCCAATTATAAAATTTTCTGAACATTAAAAAGCCGCATCTACCATTTGCCTTAACAAGTATTATTTATATCTCTAAATGGCTTTTTATGGGATATTAATGTCAACTGGATTCGCAACAGAAGGTAAACGAGAAGAGCCAACGTAAACACAATGGGCCCTATCATCTTCCTACAGCAAAAACGGAGACTCGAAGACGCTTTATGCGGCACCCTATTACCTCAACTAACCTAGCGCTGACGATCATTTATGATAGCGCTGGCGTCGGGGACCAACAAGTATAGCTCTTAATTAACGCAGAAAAGCCGTCAGAGAATCCAAATCGGTGCTTTCATTCGGCAGGTTTAATCCGGCGAATCCCATAGGTTTCAATGACAAAAATATTCCTGGTTTTATTTTATTCAATAGCTATTAAACCTTCTATTAAATCATTTTATCTGCAGCAAAAAAATCTCTTTATTTTTTTTTAAAGATTTTGTAGGCATTTTTCGCAAAAAGACCTTTTTATTATTCATAGGATCTTATATGTTAATTCCAGATATTTTCGTCCAGTAGTCTTTTTGCAAAAAGACAAATTTGGCACTTTCAATCATTTTTTTTTTCTGTTTTGTTTTTTACCTGTCCGACAGCTTGTCAGTTTTTTTCTGCGATTGGTCAGTGCTGTGTTCGGCGGTCATCGGCTGCGTTTGGCAGCTGTCCAGTGGGTTTGTGGCGGCTGTCCGTCGGGTGCGTTCAGGATTTGATCGATCCGAAATTTCGCATCGTATCGGCGGCGGTTTTCACTGATTTTTTTCAACGGAATTTCTGGCGATTTTTCAAGTCCGTTCCCTGCACTCCGGGGATCATGCGGTGAATCCTGAATTCACTGCAGGGTCAGGAAATTTGATTCCCTTAAGTGCGGGGACATTACAGTGCGCTCTGAATAACCACTTATGTATCAATGTTATGTAACAGGTTTATTCGAGTGGTAAAATATATTTCCCAGTCTTCAAAATCTATCTTTTCACTGCTTGAGGAATAATTCTCAGATACTGTATATTGCCAAAAAATGTTCAAATGTAGCAGTCAGGTCACAATTTAACTTTGAAAGGGAAAGTACCAGTAAGAAAATGCAAGGGTTAACTATACATTTCCACTCGCCTACCCCACTTTTCTACTTCATTAGTACATATAAAAGCGTTTACACTTACATCCCACACCATCATCACATCTCGTTGGTTCCTGCTGGGCATCTAGCTACAGTATGTGTTGGATGTCTGACCATCCAATAAGATGCTAATCATGCTACTAGTTTAGAAGAATTAAGGATGCTCAGTGTATGTGCAGCTAGTGCCAAATCAATTAAACTCATTTAATCTGCCCACTCATTCTGAAACAATGTCAATACAGTGAAGAAACTCTTGGGTTGTTTGGATTACAATCCAAATGAGGCTGGTCCGCATCCGTTGACTGACAACCTCCAATGTGGAGGTGCTTGGAAGAGCTGTCATAATTGCCTGGGTTAGCAGACAGCAGGGAGGAGAAAAAGAGATGGACATACACCTGCCATGTATATGGTGGTCAGGGTGTACCTTTACTGAATAAAGCTTGCTATGAACCAGGTTGTATACTATTTGTTTCCCTATCAGGGTTATTCAAAGAAAATCGAAAAAGTCACCGTACATTCGGTGACTTTTCGTTCTCCTCAATTCGGTGCGATTTGGCAATCCCATTTCGGCAACCCTGCGGTGTATTCAGCAAGCACCACAGGGCCGTCGTAGTGCAGGGAAAAGCCGCCACAAACCTGCCGAACACTCAACGCAAAACCCGGCGAACGCACACCGAAAACCGCAAAAACATATGGTTAAACCCCGCCGAACACGGTGGAGAAACCAGAGCAGCCGCCAATCACAGTGCAGAGCAGCCGCCGGAAAAATCCGACACCGCAGACAAATGGAGTGAAAACCCCCCCCCCAAAAAAAACAGTACACTTGAATGTTTGAAAAGTGAAAAGCTGTTTGCAAAGAAACTACAGAACGAAAATGTCTGAAATCTACATATAAGATCCAATGAATGATTATAAAAAGGGCTGTTACAGAAAAAAGAAAAAATTATTTAAAAAAAAAACTGAAAAATGCTTAAAACATCTTAAAAAAATCTATAAATTAAGAGACTCTTTACTGCAGAATATTATAAGCAACGGTTTATTAGATATTGAATTAAAAAAACGGGAATATTTTTTAACATTGAAGCCTATGGGATTCGCCTGAATAAACCTGTCGAATGAAACCACCGAACAGCAGGGCAATTCGGCAATTTTCAAGACTGTTTTTTGTTCTCTGAATAGACGAAGCATTGCTTCTCTACGGGGATTTCACTGCCCTCGAACAGGCACCGAACGGGCACCGTATGTGCAGGCAATTCGCCAACATTTGGCGAAATGCCTGCTCTCTGGACAGCCGAATGGCCAGGAAAGGTAACCAACCGTACACTGAATTTCACTGTTCGGTTACCTTTTGGCCACATTTCGGTTCTCTTTGAAGAACCCTGTATTTTTAAACATTTGTTGCCCTGTATTCCTCAAAAAGGCTTGTATCTCAGCACACACCAACTAGGAATATATTTCTAGTTAAATGAAAAGTAAACAAGTCGTATATTTAGCTTCTTAGCTCCAAAAGCAGCAAATAGATAGTGTGAAACTGTTACAGCCCTAACACGGATGTCTCTGCAGAACGTAGATACCTCAATAACGCTTGATGATCACATGGCACATCTCCAATGCAAGTAGAAGTGATGATCTCAGCAGCAGAAAATAGAATAATCAGCCCATAATGAAAAAATTGCATATTAATACTTCAACAGAATATCCACATTAAACCCATGTCCGATGTCGCCTATTCATTGAGCTACAATGATACTTGAAGGTTGGCATAAACAGTGTCTTCAAATAGCAAACATGATATTATCAAATTCAAAAATTCATTTCCCAAAACAAAAATATTTATAAATTTGCTCGTCAGCTTATAAAGTAAATTAGGGCCATTCAGACTATTTCCAAACTACATTGTCCTAATATGCAAACACATACAAATTAACATTGTCCTGTTTGTACACACCGCAACACGTAACAGGTGTTTTTTTTTTTTTTACAATGTAAGTAAATCAAATGCCAGATATATTAATTATATTTTTATTCTGCAAGATATAATTCAACATGTCACGCTAGATCTACTATTAGCCCTTCAATGCCAAGTTCTTTTTGTTGTAAAATTCTTATCACATTTATTTGAAAAACACGGTGCATAGTTAACAATTAAATACAGAAGGGGTTATTCAGAGAGAGCCGAACTGCTCCGAACAGTGAATTGCCACATACGGTGCAATTTTATGGCAATCGGCTATTCAAAAACCTGGCAATTTTCCAAATATTGTCGAATTGCCAGTGAAACAGTGCAATTCGGCAGCAGTGAACTTCCTCATGGAGAAGTAATTGTTAATCTATTCAGAGAACGCCGAACAGCCTGAAAAGTTGGCGAAATGCCCAGATTGTCGGTGGCTTCATTAGACAGGTTTAGACAGGCGAATCCCATAGGTTTCAAAGCGTTTCTCTAGCGCGATGACGTCTATTGTGCCCGCCGTGGTCCCGGATGCTGGGCTGACATCCAAGATGTCAGCCCACACTGGGGGGCCGGAGCACATTTATAGCACAGGAGAACCACTTGGCTGGACGCGCTGAGCGCATCCTTAGCAGCCAAGTGGTTAACTACAAATTAGGTTCAATTTAGAACTCCATCCAGATTTTGTATGTATTCCCAGCTAACATCAATGACGGTCAGCTTTCATTATGCTTTTTCATATGAAGTAATTATTCACCCTCCATAAAGCTATTAATAAAAAAACAGGGCACTACCATCACATTCTTTCAACATTCACAGCAGGGCTCCCGAAGTGCAGGAAAAAGCCGCCGACTGAATCCAAAAAACCCCAAAAAAAAAACGCTGATAATCTGTGATATGCTACGGAAAAAAAAAAAAAAAAATTCGGATCGATCCGAAATGCTGCAGATAACCCACCGAACGTACCCGACGATCCACCGCAAACCCACCGTACGCGTCCAAAAAAAGCCAACGCTCCACCAAACACGACCAAGGGACAAGCCAACGAACAGCATAAAAAAACCCCCAAACAATTGAAACTGTCAAAATTGTAATCTCTGCTTGCAAATAAAACTAGTGTACGAAAATGTCTGGAATTAACATATATGGTCCTATAAATAATAATAAAAAAGATATTCTAGTTGTAGGAAAAAATAATATAGCTGGCATTTTTTTAACACCTTCACTACTGAGATAAAGATATCTTCAAAGGCACCATCAGGTCCCGATAAAGTTATCTCGATCTGCAGTTTTGAAGGACAAAAGCAAATTAAATTAGTTTGCTTTTGGGCTCCAGATGGTGCCCCAAAACTTTAGCCCTGTAGGCATAAGGCTGGGGTCAGACGAGCGTAGTGTTCACGTCCGTGATTGCGCCTAAAAGTACGTCCGTGATAGCATGACAGAAAGCCCATCGGAGCCTGACACATGAAGTACATCCGCACTGAACTACGGACGCACAACGGCCGCGGCCCACGGACGCAAGGCAGGCAAAAACATACAACCCCTAGAACGGCCGCACAAAGTGCGCTGCATCCTCAACGTCCGCATAGCTTTGTGTGTGAGTGATGGAACGTGGTCAGACGGACTGCATTTATACGTCCAGCATTTTTCACGGACAAAATGGTTTTGCTTTTTATTTTATTTTCTCTCCTACATCCGTCAAAATATACGTCAGTGAATGAACGGACTGTGTGGCCACTACTGCGTCTTCCGTACTGACGTACGTCCATGTGCAAGGACGTATAGTCCGTAGAAATCACGCTCGCCTGACCCTAGCCTAATACCCGAGGCACTAAAACCGTTTAAAATCTACTGATGAATGCCCTGACATATCATGCTTTCAGCAGCCAATGCAGGGAGCCACGAGATGCTCCATTTGGCCGGTAGATGGCGCCATCTGCTCGCCAAAGAGGTTATTACAGTAAGTAATACACTGGGAATATTCCCAAATATTTCTTACTGTATAATTAATTAAAAATGATTTTTTTTAACAAAAAACACTGGTTCCTGACACTGTGGTTTTGAAAAATCACTTGGCAGTGAAGGAGTTAAGTATGTATAGACTTTTTTTCTTTTAAGCAATGGAGAACACACATACACCCACATCAATATCAATGGAGGTCAAGCAGAGGATGCAAGGGTCACGGCTGTTTTATTGCACTAAAGATATTTTACTATTTGTGAAGTGCAAGACAATTTCCTTTATTTGTGAGACAAAGAAAATAAACCACCTATTTTTCAAGAACTCTTCTATAAGATGCTGATTTTTTACGTGTTATTATGTTCTGTATACATCTGTGTTCATGGCGAGCCTATTGTGAAACAGCTTTTTTATCCGTCACAACAATGATGGGGTTTTTTTTGCAGGTGTTTACAACTATTGAATAGCACCTTTTGTAAACTGGATGTAAAAGTCGAATGAACACATTCATTTAACCCCTTCACTACCGGTATTGAGATATCTTTGGCTTCAAAGGCATCATCTGGTGCCCCAATATCGAGATATCTCGATCTGCTGATCTGCAGCCCAAAAGCAAATGAAATTCATTTGCTGCAAACAAATTTCATTTGCTTTCGGGAAAGAAGGTGCCCCCAAAATTTTAGCCTTGGCTGCATAATGCCCAAAGTGCTAAAACTGTAAAATCAGTTGCTGAAAGCTCTGAAATATCAGGCATTCAGCAGCTTTCAGCAGCCGGTGCAGGGAGAAAAAAAAAACTTGTTGCTCAAACCTCTGTAACTCAGTTTGGCTGTAGATGGCTCCACCTACTGGCCAAATAGGTTGTTTACAATAATAACTGTTTATTAATGTATAATTAATTAAAAATGATTTTACCAAAAAAACACTGGTTTCTGACAATGTTTTTTTTGGAAAATCACTTGGTAATGAAGGGGTTAATACCTGCATTAAGCCCCACTTATAGGTCATTGTGGACAAGGTCCAATGTACATAGTATGCAAACCATTTACTGGAGAAATACTCTGTTATAGTAGTCCCTTTGAAATGTATTATATTTATTATTGTATTCAAAGCTCTAGGACTTAACGGTTGGATTTATTTCCTCTATAAATAGATAATAAAAACAGCAATGCGTCAGGAATCAGTGGAGAAAACTATTAAACTGTGATGGTACCACTCAAAACTTGAACTCGACATCCCTGAGCACATCAGATGTTAAGGTGAAACAATTTAATTAAAATGCAGTGTAGAGTGATGGCCCTGAATTGTAATAGGAGATTGGATTTATTAATATATTAGTGTTTGGTAAAATGTATAAAGCTAGAAAAACTCACAAAAGATGGAACAAAAGTGATACAAGAAAAAAACACAACCTATTTTACACAGAACAAGTAGGACCTTTTCTATATAATATGGCCTTGTATATTTAAAGGGATCAAAGATTATGGACAGTATTACAAAGCTGGTGCTAACTTAACCAGAGCCGGTGTAAACGTAACAACCACATATACTAAGGACCATATTACAATCAAAACGCTAAAACGGGGACGCTAAGGAGAAAAACCTGCGCCTGCAGGTTTCTCTTTAGCGTCCCCGTTGTAGTGTGATATTATGGTGCAGGCGCTGAACCGGTAGCCTGCACCGAACCTGGCGCTAAGCCTCTGGATGCTCGCAGCAACACCAAGCGCCGTTGCGAGCATCCTCTACATGGAGTCCACAGGACTCCAGTGAGACTTCCGTTGACTGTCACATGACCTGTAGGATCACGCCTCACACAGTGATTTGCAGAGGAGACTGGGGGACTTTTTCCCCCAGTCTCTCACTGCTCCCAGCGGCAAGAAGAGGTGGATCAAGCCGCCATTCTTGCCGCGGGATGGAAGGTGAGTGTCTGATTGGGGGGGGGGGTGTTTCAGCTGGTATTGCTGGATTCCGCAGCAGCGGAATCAGTTAGCACCAGGTCCTAGCTGTGGATAACTTTTGAGTTAACTACAGCTTGGCGTAATTAGCGTTAGGAGTTTGTAATCCTACGCTAAGTAACACTTTGCACTCCCTAGGTTTCACATGGGGAGCGCAAAGTACAGTAAGCTCACGTTGAGAGGCGTAAGGGGTTTTTAACCCGTTAGCGTTCAGATTGTAATATGGTGCGTCCGCTCTAGGGCAACCAGAGCTAACGATAACGCTCACACAGGTGAGCGCTAACGTTAGGAATGTAATATGTCCCCATAAAGGCTCTGGTAAGTTTACAACAGCACTGGTTAAGTTAGCGAGAGAAAGGGGGGGTGAGGATACAGAGGACAAGCAACAGCACTAGTGGCCTGCTCAGATCTCACAAGGTTGTAGTTTGTTTGTGCCATTACAGGGATGAATGCTCCATATGCAAATCAGTCTGCTCTGACCCAATGACGGTGGCCAGTACTGATTGCCAAGGACATCATCCCTGCACGAGAGGTGCAGCAACCCCCGACGTTCTTTTTGGCCTTGTTAGGAGGGTATAGCTGACACCCCTCTAGGCACACAAGCAAGGGGTCCACGTCTGGATGACCCTGTAAACTGGTTAAGTTAGCACCTGCTTTGTAATGTGGCCCTACGTCCCCTTTTCGGGTAAAAATACCATTCTCAGCCCTATAAGTACATTTCCCTTTTTCTATCATTGTTAGCCATGTTTTGCTCATTATGAAACTCTTGCTTCCCATCTCCAACTTGTCAAAACCAACCCACCATGTGTAAGACTGCTTGTGTCAACATTAATAAATTTACTTTGAGACTTCATCTCATACAACAGGATAACCACAAGCCTGATTTAATTGGAAATGCCCAAATCCAGCACAATGACATCCGTATAAGAAGTATGCAGTATTAACGTATGTCTTTTTACACATCATATCCTTTAATAAACATTTTTTTGTGGGGAAAAGAAACCGGGGCGTTTAAGCCATTTACACAGTTCTTATTATAAAATTACAATTTTAACATAGGTAATATGATTTTAAAAATCACAAATAGATGACACATAAGTATATGTGGGTGTTTGTAAATATATATGTGCATAAATAGATGATTTATATTTTATGTGATGAGCGTGTCAGTAAGTGGGTTTTGTCCATTCCTTGAGGATAACAGTTTAATTCACTTTTTTCTGTCAAGCACAGACATGTGCGTCATCACTAGCAACAAACAGGTAGGAATTATTATTATGCACTGTTCAGATACAGACATAAAGCAGATTTTACTTGCATTAAACTAGATGAATGTTTTGCAACAAATCAATGATTACAATTTAATAGACTTGTGCACCGATTTTTTTTTCGGCTCGATTCGGTTCGTTCGTATTTTGTAAATTTTCATTTTGGTTCGTTTCGGCCGATTTCCGTATCGACTTTTTTTTCGTAATTTCGGAAATTTTCGTGTTTTTCGGAACGTCTGTTCTCCTCGTTTCAAAGTGTCTATTCGTTTTGACGTAAACTAATGGTTTTTCGGAGCCGATATGATAATTCTGCCATTGAGATTTCTCATGTTTTACAGGAAGGATACATTGAGATTTCTCTGGCTTCCCGGGAAGGATACATTGAGATTTCTCTGGTTTCCCTGGAAGGATACATTGAGATTTCTCTGGCTTCCCGGGAAGGATACATTGAGATTTCTCTGGTTTTAAAGGAAGGATACATTGAGATTTCTCTGGTTTTCCAGGAAGGATACATTGAGATGGGAATGATACAAAATTACAGAATCAGCGATATAACCAAAAAATACGTTGTCCGAAATTACTGAAATGGAACGAAAATGATTTTCGATTTTACACATTTCTAGTCCATTCGAAAATTCCGAACAAATTTTCGGATCTGCCGTTTTCCGATCTGAAAATTTTCGGAAAATCGGCCGAATCCGAATGCACAATTGGGAAATTTCGTGAAAATTCCGAAATTTCGAAACGCACATCCCTACAATTTAATTTGACTTTATACAACTGAATCTGAGGTTGAAAAGGCTAAATGTGTTTACCAGGATTCAGGAGAGAGAAAAAAAAATGTCAGATAAATCTCAGCATGTGATTTTCTTATTTTTTTTCCCTTTTATAAATACAATAGTTACAGATACAAGTATTCATAAAGCACCAACAAGCGCTGTATAATGGGAGAGATAGAATAACAGATATACATACAAGTTAATCACACAGAACATTAGGAGAGAGGACCCTGCTCGAGAGCTTACAATCTAAGAGGAGAGAGGACCCTGCTCGAGATCTTACAATCTAAGAGGAGAGAGGACCCTGCTCGAGAGCTTACAATCTAAGAGGAGAGAGGACCCTGCTCGAGAGCTTACAATCTAAGAGGAGAGAGGACCCTGCTCGAGAGCTTACAATCTAAGAGGAGAGAGGACCCTGCTCGAGAGCTTACAATCTAAGAGGAGAGAGGACCCTGCTCGAGAGTTTACAATCTAAGAGGAGAGAGGACCCTGCTCGAGAGTTTACAATCTAAGAGGAGAGAGGACCCTGCTCGAGAGTTTACAATCTAAGAGGAGAGAGGACCCTGCTCGAGAGCTTACAATCTAAGAGGAGAGGGGACCCTGCTCGAGAGCTTACAATCTAAGAGGAGAGAGGACCCTGCTCGAGAGCTTACAATCTAAGAGGAGAGAGGACCCTGCTCGAGAGCTTACAATCTAAGAGGAGAGAGGACCCTGCTCGAGAGCTTACAATCTAAGAGGAGAGAGGACCCTGCTCGAGAGCTTACAATCTAAGAGGAGAGAGGACCCTGCTCGAGAGCTTACAATCTAAGAGGAGAGGGGACCCTGCTCGAGAGTTTACAATCTAAGAGGAGAGAGGACCCTGCTCCAGAGCTTACAATCTAAGAGGAGAGAGGACCCTGCTCCAGAGCTTACAATCTAAGAGGAGAGGGGACCCTGCTCGAGAGCTTACAATCTAAGAGGACAGAGGACCCTGCTCGAGAGTTTACAATCTAAGAGGAGAGGGGTGACACACTAGGTGAATGTAAATAGAGTATGTATGGTAGTGGGGTGCATGTGGGCTGAATGGGAAGATGGAGCAAGAAATGTACAGGAAAATTGCTTAAAGTTGTGATCGCTTAGACTTCTGCCATGAGGTTTTACATCAAGATTTTAGCAGAATTTATCGACTTTTGGGGCAATCTAGAAATGGCAGTTTAAGGAATATTATTGCAAACAATATGGAGAAATTAAGAAGCTACAAAACAGATGACATTCACCGAAAATAAGGTAAAATTCAAATACACCAAGCCAAGTCTATTTAGCATGGCATGTATGTGCGTTTCTCTTTGTGTGAATTTGAGTAGGCATGCCAGTATAATGTCTGTGGATGTAGCTAATGCGATATATAATGGGTATAAATGAGCAATTATTTCCTTCATTTGTGTGTAATAGTAAGCCACGTGTGAGTGAGTAATCGTATTCTGTGTTTAAGTGTTTGCTGGGAGTGATCATGGTCAATTATTAATAACAGAAGACCATACGTATGAATAAAACACAGAGGGCCCTATTACAAGCTTCGCGCAAACGTTTGCGCCAAAAACGCATTAACGCGAGAGGCAAAACCCTTTGCGCTGAACATCGTATTACAATCTCAGCACAACAAACGCGCGTATACGTCTACCACGGTTGAACCTGCGCGAGCGTACTGTACTTTGCGCGTCCTATACTTAACATTGTGAGCGCAAATACGTTTGTGCGCCGGTACGCAGATAGTATTACAATCTATGTGCAGTTTGTAACGCACAGCCTTTGCGCGCATAATTTTAGCAACTCCTGAAGGCTGGTGTTAAAGGCAAATCTGACGGATCTGGACGAACCGGTTTTAAACGGGGGATTACAATGCAGGCGCAAAAAATTCTGCCTGCATTGGTAGCGGGAGCTACGCCCCAGGATGCTCGCGCAGCTGAGTGCAGCCGCAAGCATCCACTCGATGGAGTCCATAGGACTCCATTGAGCCAGACGCCGGGGTTCACATGACCTGCCGGATCTCACCTCGTGAGATCTGGCCGGTCGGCATAGTGATACGCAGGGGGAGACTGAGGAACTTTTTCCCCCAGTCTCTCCCTGCTCCTGCCGCCCGGAGGAGGCAGTCAGAGCCGCGGTCCTCGCCGCAGGACAGGAGAGGAGTATACGATTCTTTTTTTTAAATTTTTTGACTGGTGTTAACGGATTCTATAGAAGCGGAATCAGTTAACACCAAGTCCTGGCTCCGGTTAACTTTCCGCTGACCAGAGCCGGGCGTTAATACTTTGCACTCCCCATGTTAAGTATAGGGAGCAAAAGTACAGTAACCTCGCGCTGCAAAGCGCAAGGTAACAAACGCAAACGGGTTACTTAACCCGTTCACGTTTGGATTGTAATATGCGGTAGACACCGTGGCTAACGTTAATGCTCACGCATGTAACGTGGCCCTTTGTTTTTCGCTTTTCTAAAAAGAAAAAAAATCTGCTTATTAATAAACACATGTGTGTTTGAATGCATTTTAGTTGACATATTCATGTACTCATTTCTGTTCTTTCCATAGAATGCCGACATGATTATGCGCTTTTCAGAATTTTATAAGTATAGGACACAGCCCCAAAATGAATTCGCAAATTAGACAGCACTCTCCTATTATGGATCCAAATTACTTTTGGTGAAAATTTGAGTCGCAATTTTGGCTCATATTCAGTGAATCACTCAGTGTTCCCAAGTATTGTAATAATATGTGAATATAAAACAAATTGCTCCTGACCTTGTTCTTTTTGATCCGTATTGGCTGTACAATGCAGTAAACTAGATCAGATTATCCATGGATTTTTTTCTTTACCGCGTCACATTTATACTATAGAGAATTTAATGTAAGACCACTTACGAAGACAACCTTTTTCAAGAGAATATAAGCACATAATGTTTTGAAAGTTAATAATGCTTTAAATCATACTTCCCATCACTCGCCATGATTTCTGCTCGTAATACCATTCAAGTGGGTAGAAATACGGATTAAAAGATTTGTTGTAATTTTAATGCAGTCTAAGACATAACATATAATGCGTTCCTTTTCACTGGAGCAGAATACATTTTACTTTGTGTTAAACTGCAGGACCTGTGATCAAAGATCAATCAGTGATTTAGGATATAATGTAACATGTTTATGTTTTTTCCCCACTTTTTTTTCCTGTAGATTTCAGCAAGTGATTGTGGATAAACTATGGTTTACATCTAAAGCTATCTCAGTGTGTTAACTCTTTGTGATATGGAGCCAGAATATGCAAATTAAACAAATTTCCATTGGTGTACACAACTCATTCCATTAGATTGCGCACCCGTGGAACAAGTCTCAATTGCAAACTTACACATATTCATCTTTACAATAACCATGTATTTACAGGTGTGCAGTAAAGGTTCATACTCTTGATCATGAACAAGACGACAATCATCCAAATTATCTAGGTAGGGACCTAAATGGGGGACAAGCTTAGCCAATTTCCCCAGCATAAGGTTGTGCCTGGCAGAAACACAACCTTCACACGGCTATACAGTCAGGTCCAGAAATATTGGGACATCGACACAATTCTAACATCTTTGGCTCTATACACCACCACAATGGAGTTGGAATGAAACAAACACAATGTGCTTTAACTGCAGACTGTCAGCTTTAATTTGAGGGTATGTACATCCAACTCAGGTGAACGGTGTAGGACTTACAGCAGTTTGCAGATGTGCCTCCCACTTGTTAAGGGACCAAAGGTAATGGGACAGAATAATAATCATAAATCAAACTTTCCCTTCTTAATACTTGGTTGCAAATCCTTTGCAGTCAATCACAGCCTGAAGTCTGGAATGCATAGACATCACCAGACGCTGGGTTTCATCCCCAGTGATGCTCTGCCAGGCCTCTACTGCAACTGTCTTCAGTTCCTGCTTGTTCTTGGGGCATTTTCCCTTCAGTTTTGTCTTCAGCAAGTGAAATGCATGCTCAATGGGATTCAGGTCAGGTGATTGACTTGGCCATTGCATAACATTCCACTTCTGTCCCTTCAAAAACTCTTTGGTTGCTTTTGCAGTATGCTTTGGGTCATTGTCCAATGAGTTCTGCAACATTTGGCTGAATGTGAGCAGATAATATTGCCTGAAACACTTCAGAATTCATCCTGCTGCTTTTGTCAACAGTCACATCATCAATAAATACAAGAGAACCAGTTCCATTGGCAGCCATACATGCCCACGCCATGACACTACCACCACCATGCTTCACTGATGAGGTGGTATGCTTAGGATCATGAGCAGTTCCTTTCCTTCTCCATATGTTTCTCTTCCCATCACTCTGGTAAAAGTTGATTTTGTTCTAGAACTGTGAAGGCTGTGTTAGGTGTTGTTTGGCAAACTCTAATCTGGCCTTCCTGTTTTTGAAGCTCACCAATGATTTACATCTTGTGGTGAACCAACTGCATTCACTCTGGTGAAGTCTTCTCTTGATTGTTGACTTTGACACTCATATACCTACCTCCTGGAGAGTGTTCTTGATCTGGCCAACTGTTGTGAAGGGTGTTTTCTTCACCAGGGAAAGAATTCTTCGGTCATCCACCACAGTTGTTTTCCGTGATCTCCTGGGTCTTTTGCGTTCCTTCTTTTTGAGAATGTTCCAAACAGTTGTTTTGGCCACACCTAATGTTCTTGCTATCTCTCTGATGGTTTTTTTTTTTTATTTCTTCAGCCTAATGATGGCTTGCTTCACTGATAGTGACAGCTCTTTGGATCTCATCTTGAGAGTTGACAGCAACAGATTCCAAATGCAAATAGCACACTTGAAATGAACCCTGGGCCTTTTATCTGCACATTCTAATTGGGGTAATGAGGGAATATCACACACCTGGCCATGGAACAGCTGAGAAGCCAATTGTCCCATTACCTTTGGTCCCTTAACAAGTGGGAGGCACATCTGCAAACTGCAGTAAGTCCTACACCGTTCACCTGAGTTGGATGTACATACCCTCAAATTAAAGCTGACTGCCTGCAGTTAAAGCACATTGTGTTTGTTTCATTCCAACTCCATTGTGGTGGTGTTTAGAGTCAAAGATGTTAGAATTGTGTCCATGTCCCAATATTTCTGGACCTGACTGTACATTTTTTCCTAAACTTGGAGGCAAAAGAAGATAGAAAATTATAAACATAGTGATATGTAACACACCATGAATGTACATACTTTGTGCTCCACTAAAACTCTTTATTTAGGAATAAAGAGTGGGGATGGTCATACATTTCATAAGCGTGCCAAAAGCACCAATTTATTCCACCATTGGCACCATCCTCCTGGAGCTCTCTTCTGTGCAAGGTTTATATAGGTTCTGAAATGAGACACCAGGGGAGGGATGCAAAACCAATGGGGGTGGTCAGGACTCCAAATATAACATACAAATCCAGAAATCCAGCCTGAATGGATTGTTCTACATTTACTATGCTGCTGATTTTAGGGTGGAGCTATAATTGAGGGCTAATGAATATTCGTGCATGGCATCCTGTGACCAATGGTACATTGCCAAATCTACAATATAATCCGCAATATACAATCCTTTACTATTGCAGACTCTGCTTTGTGGTCCTCCATGCACACAGTAGAAGGTGGGAGCTTGTCAGTCCTTAGAAAAGGAGGTCAAGTTCCTCTTACACTTGACCGTCGGAAGAAGGAGGCTAACAAAACGTGTAACAGGGCCGCCACACACCGTTGCGAGCACCAATTGCCCTTGCGACAGCAGCTGCGCTGCAAGTCTCCCTGTCGAAGTGCTATGTCGCGCATTTGACGGGGCCACAAAGCGCGATTCTCCATAGGAGGATCGAGCCTTGCAGCACTGAGCGCACTAACTGCGCTCAGCGAGGTGGCCAGACGGGCGTCAGAGTGAAAGGAACGTCAACTCTAACGGATGTTCCTTCTGCTTTTAAAAACGCTCGTCTGCCACCACCCTTAGATAGGATATATTTTCGTCTACCATTGGACAATATACAAATATCACTTTAAAAATTGGGAGCATAAATCTGTTAACTCAGTGCCACATTGCCCTAATATTAGATTCTCCGAACGGCAAACTAAAATATAAATATGTTGTTTGCAAAAGTCCGCCCACACACATTAGCATGCAATATTTAGATATTTTATTATGCCAGCATCAGGAGTGACTAGACTGTATTTAGCTGATACTTATTCTGTATCCCTTGGCTAATTCTGTGAAAATCTGAGCTCAGTTTCCATCAGAATACTCCCTCTCCAAATCTGTTAAAGGGCCCTGGAAATGATACATACACTACCTACCTACCTATAAACACGGTCTTAAACCTCTATAAAGTAATGAATGCAATTACAAGTATTAATTAACTTATTTAGGTCTTGGCGTATGTGAATATTTGTGTTTATTTCTTCTTATCTGGGCTGACTCGTCTATTTAATGCTGCTTTGTATGTATTAGTTCATTTATTTCCAGGATTGACATGAGATTTAGTTAAATGTAATAAAATTGTAATCCTCTACAAAAAGATTAGACATAATCCTTTCGATTAGCCGGAGGAACAAGTTCCACTGCCTGTTTGTTGCGCCGTAGTTAAAATTTAGATTTTGTACCCTTTAATTATTTGAATATTTCAATCTATCAAGACTTAAAAAATAATGCCGGTGCAATCTTCTGTGGAGAGATTAGCTGCGTTTAAAGCAGAGGAGTCCGGTACCATATTTAATACGCGCAAAACGGCCTTAATTTTCAGTCTTGACCTTGAGTGAGGAAAAGCTGGAGTTTTCTTGGTAGCACGAAATGTACATAGACTCAAGGGGTTATTCAAAGAGCACCAAAATGTCACTGCTCTTTCGTTCAACACGATTTGGTGAATCGCATTCGCCAACCCTGCGATGAAGTCAGCGGAAGACCGTCGGACACCGTCGCCAACAGCTGACAATCTGCCGCTAAGAAAAGATGATCAGCAGCGAAGCCGCCATACTGGTAAAAAAAAAAAAAATATATATATATATATTTTTAAATGGTGTTTAAAACCATAAAAATGCATGAAAATATTAAAAGAAGTCCTATAAAAAAAAAATCCAGAAAAATACCTAATATAATTCTAAAAAAATTAAAGGGTTTTTTGTTCAAACTGAAAAGAGTGAACATTTGAATAAAAAAATAAAGAAATATTTTTCTACATTGAATCATATGGGATTCGCCTGTTCAAACCTGTCGACCTGAAACACCGAAAAGCAGGCCATTTCGCCAACATTTTGGTGCAGTTCGGTGTTTTCTGAATAGGTTAACCATTACTTCTCTATGGGACAAGATCACTGCCGCCAAAGATCACCAAATTGCGGCGGTCTGCGGCAAAGTGCACTGTATTTCTCTGGCAATTCACCAATATTTGCCAAATTGACAGCCTTTTGAATAGCAGAACTGACACGAAATTGCACCGTACGGGGAAATTCACTGTGCGGTGAAATTCGGTGGCAAGTTCGGCGCTCTTTGAATAACCCTTTCAGTGTTTACCTACATGTACTTTTTCAGTTAGTGACAGCTGCTTCTAATTAGCGTTTGGACTTTGTGATCCTAACGCTAATTACTCTCCGCTTACTCTTTGAGCTCCCCATGTTAAGCATAGGCAGTGCAAAGTACAGTAAGCTCATGCTAAAAGGCGCCCATACTGTTTCACTAAGGGATTTTTTTAACCCGTCAGCAATCAGGAGGTGATCTATGCGGCACGCTATCACCTCAATTAACCTAGCGCTAACACTCATTTATGTGAGGGCTAGCGTTAAGGAGATGATAGGGCCCTTAATAAATAATAAATTCACTGAATTTTAGGCAAAATTAAATCACCAAATAGGGATGGGCATGGCTGAAAAATTTGTTTTTAGTTTTGTTTCGTTATGTTTTTAAATAATTTTGTTTTTGGAATTTCGTAACTAATTTCGTTTCGCTTTGTTTTTATATCAATTCGAATTTCATATATCAATTCGAATTTTGGATCACTAAATAAAACCCCAATTAATGAAATTTTGCTGTTAAAAGAAAAGCTAGGGTTAAATTTTAAGCTGTCACAGATTTAGTATTTGAGTCAAATTAAACAGTGAAACAAAAATAATTTGTTTCATAAAGTCCTTTGCTGACTATTAGAGTTGTATTGTAAGTTAAGATCAATTCGATAGTTGATCAATTATTCAAATTTTTCTTTTATGATGATGACATAGTGTAAAACTAAATAAATTCGTTATATACCATTTTGTTTCGAGTTCGTATCGTATCGATTCGTTATTCGGAATTACTTCCGAACTACGACTTATCAAATTTCGTTACAAATTCCGAATTTTTCCGAAACAAATGCACATCTCTATCACCAAAGTGAGTCGAAATGCAAAGCACTGAAATGGTTCAATTTCAGTGCATTATGAATAAACCCCTTAGTAAATCTTGCCCTTTGCCTTTGATAGGCAAGTGTGCTGTGGAGGTGACTGGCCTGTCCAAAAAGAATTGCAAACATGCAAAAAATCCCCCAGAAGCTGCCATAAGTGCTCTTAAGTGTGGTACAAACCAGAAAAATATAGACATATGCAAATAGAATAGGCACTTTAGTATAACCCTTTTATCATGCAGAAGAGCAGCATGACCATTGGCTTATTTGAACATGAAGCTGTGTGTAACTGCGAGCGTTCATATTAAAGCGGAGTTAAAACTAATCCCATGCCTGTATGACAAAGAGCCTTATATCTTTTATTTTTTTAAAGTAAGTGAGCAAGATCTTAACATTTCGCCGATCAATATGCTCCTATTTCGTGCAGTTCACTTGCACAGAATGCAGGACAGAAGGATTGTAATTTCACTTGTAAGGCTGCTCATTTATCTTCGCTCTAAAAATCAAGCTGCACGCACAGACACCAGCACTTAGTCACCGAAATTTAATTATAAGAATATATAATATAAATATAGATTTCACTACAAATCCAAGGGGCTTTCGAAAAATAGCTGTTGCCATGGAAACAAATAACATCACTAAAAATAAATATTTGGTGTTTCACGAAAAGATATTACATGCATTTTTTATGTCTTATTTTGATGCAGATGGCATACAGAGGCAATATGTTATGGTGGATCCATTGGAACTTTACGAACATGTAACACAAAAAAATGTAATCCGTTCTTTTGGTATTTCTAGATATATGTAGAAATATAGATATATGCAACAAAAAACCACAACCATATGTTAAATAAGTAATTAGAAGAACTATGCACATACAGTATATATTATGATTGTACTCGGGAATAATTGAACTTACCATCCCCTTCTCTCACCACATATGTAAAGAGCTTTTGTGAAAGGGGAAAGAGGTTCTGTGATACAACAGCAGGTTGGAGAATTTTGCTCATAGCCCAATATTATGACTGCCCCATTGTGAGGAGTGTCCATTGGTTTCATCAGTCTTAGAAAACTTGGGTGGAGTGACCAATGTAAATAAAATATCCTTCCCAGTTACATCCAGCAACAGTAGATCACATCCATCAAAATTCACGTTGTTATCTACAAGTAGCAGTAACCTCTTACTTTAATCCAGTGTTTCCCAAACCTCTCCTCGGGACCCTCAACCAGGCCAGGTTTTGCAGATCACCTTGGGGAAAAGCAGACTGAATCCTGCAATCACTGAGCAGCAAATCATATCACCTGTGCTGTGCTTCAGATATCTGGCAAAACTGACGAGGCAGAGGGTCCTGAGGACAGGTTTGGGAAACACTGATTTAATCCAACCAAAACCTACATCTAGAGCTATTCATTCACTACGCAGTCAGCGCATGGAAGCCCTGAAGGGAACCAACGAAGGGTAACTGTGCCCAAAATCAAACTCTAAAGTTGACCTTTAAGCCAAAAGAATATTTCACCTAATGCATAAGTTTAACAATAGTAACATAAAATTGGTACTTCTTAAGGAAACAAAGTATATTAGCTATTGCTAGTTTTAGTTACACCCGTTTGTATATCGTTCTTCTGAGGCAAAAGATTTAATAATAACCTAAGACAGTTGTGGGTTGACATAGGGGCTATTGAGTCTGCACCACTAGCCCCTTTCCTCCTAAACAGGCTTACTGTCAGGATTTCCCTGCTGTGGTAGGTAGAAGGAGCTCAAGGGATGCAACTGGAGCACCAGAGATATGGGGTTAATACAAAATCAGGTCAAGGTCAAGTTTCTGGGTTGTACACAATAAGGCAATAGAGGGTTACATAGCGTTAGCTAGGAGCTAAAACACTCGGAAACTGCTTCAATATTGGAGCAAGGGATGAATGAGCTGCTTGGACTTTTATACCCAACAGCTCCTTCCTTGTCCAATAGGAGGCCATTGGCATCATCAGTGCGCGACGTGGTCTAGTCGCCATATTGTTGGAGACCAGCATGTCATGGCAAGAGGCCTAGACAATGCCTGGAGCCCGGGCAGAGCACACAGTTCGGAGGCAGAAGAGTCAGCACCTGACCTCCACAGGGACCGAAGTCATGCTGAGGAGGTGAGCCCGGACAATCTGGCTGCACCCAATGACACGGGCCAGCGGCCCTGACACTTACAGAAAAATTGGTTATTATGGCACCACGAAAACAAAAGAACACCAATGATGGAAAAAGGTGTGGGTGATCACCTGTAACCAAAAAAGGGTAGTTCTTCCCCGCAAAGGATTGAACCTATAATAAATTACCAAACAGAGGTACAGGATGGCCTGAAGCCATATAGTACACAAAGGGGAAGACCAGGGATATTAGACCAATAGTGGAAAGCAATGCTGCAGAGGAGACCAAATTTAATACATTGACGTGCCGGGCAGTGCTTAGGTCAGGAGAGCTGTACAATACTAGTGAGAAAATTGAAGTGCAAATCATTGGATATGTATCACAGGCTTAAATGCCAATTAGAAATCCTGGCTTCAACTCACAATTTATATTGTAATACAAGACCTGACACTATATTAGGCATGAACCTGCCAGACCAGGGGGCCCAAGACCATAGTGAGCTGTAACTGATCATGCACCTACAGAGGACTAGTTGCTGACCCTAGAAAATGTAGGTTTTTATTTTTATTCTTTCCCTGCTGATAATCAGCTAATGAGATATACAGCTAATGGGCCATATAGAGATCTTATCCTTACAGGATGCAGCAGTGAATAAATATCCACAAAGGTTTCAGATTGGCAATGTCTGCCACCCTGTCAGCATGCACATCAAATGCCAAATTGTTTGCCAGGGACTTCATTAAAAATAGAGTGGTACTCCATTAACCTGCTAGGCTTAAGCGTGCAATATTGACAATATATTAGAACCGTGCTCATATTAAAACCATGCTCATAAAATATTTGACCAGTAATGGAAGACAACGCTGCAGAGGAGACCAAAAAAATATACATTTAGCAGGAGATGTACTGGACACAGCATGTGTCAGGAAAACTGTACAACATTAGTGAGAATATTGAAGGGCAAATCATGGGATATGTATTTCAGGCTTAAATGCCAATTACAAAGCCTGGCTTCAACTCACATATTGAGGAAAAAGCTGACACGAAATAGACATGAACATGCCAAACCAGGGGGCCTAGAACCATAGCGGGATAACACTGATCATGCACCTACAGAGGGATCGTTTCAGACCCTAGAACATATTGATTTCTATTCTTTCCCTCCTGGTAATCCGCTAATAGAAAATTCCACTTGTGGGCCATACAAAAAGATCTTATCCTTGCAGGATGCAGCAGTACATAAATATCCACAATGATTTAAAATTGGCAATTTCTGCCACCCTGTCAGCATGCACATGAAATGCCAAAATGATAGCCAGTCATCTCCTTATAAATAAAGTGGTACTCAATTGTATAAAACCTTAGCGATTTATGCTTCGAACAATGGCAAGGCAATACCAAGATGATACAATAGTTATAGGCAAGAGGAACAAAGGGGAGGTGATGTGTATAGTGCAAAGGACAGGGCTGTCAAACTCTGCCCCCCCTCCCGATGTTTCTGAGCTGTAACTCCGATGATTCTCTGGACATTTACTGCAAAGAATTCTGGGAATTGTAAGCTTCAACATCTGGGGTGTTTGACAGCCCTAAGGTAGAGTCCTACCATAACGTTCAGCCCATAAATCTGCCGTTCGTAAGGACAGGCATTACTTCATTTTCTTCCACACTACACTACCACCATAATTCTACTTGGCATTGCCTGTTTTGACTAAATCGTGTGTAGATGATGCTATTATTGGAGTAGAGAATGATGTGCATTTCGCCAAATTTTCACAGCTGTTCGGCATTCTTTGGATAGATTAACCGCTACTTCTCTATGGGGAATTCCACTGCTGCCAAAGGTCACCGTATTTCACTGGCATTTCGCTAATATTTGGCGAATCGCCAGCTTTTTGAATAGCTGAATGGCCACGAAATTGCAACGTACGGGGAAATTCACCATTCGGTGGCCAATTCGGTGCTCTTTGAATAACCCCTTTGATTCTTTTTGTTTTACTTACTTTACCCGCCTGAATAATAATGTTTATATAAAGAGATCTGTGGTATGCATGGACAAACATTGACTATTACTATGCTGGTAGAGGAATAAAGTTAACTACCTGTTAATTCTAAATAATATATCCTCCATACAGGTTATTCGTATTGGACACATTGCACATTTGCTTGATCTCATTCCCATCTTAAACATACAGGGTTATTCAGAGAAAGGTGAAAACCAGGAGAATGATTGGAGAAGTGAAAATTCTAGGTCAAAATAGCCAAAACAGAAAAATTCTCCCTTTTATCTCACTTTCCAAATCGGCTATTTTGACCTAGAATTTTCACTTCTCCAGTCATTCTCCTGGTTTTCACCACTCTCTGAATAACCCTGATAAGAGTTTTTTCTAGCTTAAAAAATAAATTCCATATTTGTTTTCTCCTCTCCCTAATTCCCAGCCAGAGGACTAATCTTTTTTTGCAATAGAAGTTTGAGGAATATATTTACCTTGATGCCATTGCTCCGTCATCCTTTAGGAAATAATGTCTTGCAAGTCACATCGCATAATGATTTAGGCGGGCTGGCTTGGGAAATATAGTTTGTCTGTAATTACAAGTTTAATTATAAAATGCTTATCTCCTAATAATTGTTATATTTTTATTTTCAAAACAAAAGGCCACAGTGAGAAAAGAGAACTTCATTCTTCGAGCAGAGTTGATTACATTGGTCACTAAACTCTACCAGGGTTATTCAGAGAGAGGTGAAAAGTAGGAGAACGACTGGAGAATGGAAAATTCTTACCTTTCTTGGCCATTCGGCTATCCAGAGAGCAGGCAATTCGTCAAATCCTGGCGAATTGCCTGCACATACGGTGCCTGTTCGAGGGCAGTGAAATCCCCATGAAAAAGCACTGCTTCGGCTATTCAGAGAACACAAACCAGCAGTGAAAGGTTCCCGAAATGCCCTGCCATTCGGTGGTTTAATTCGGCAAATTTATTCAGGAGAATCCCATAGGCTTCAATGTTAAAAATATTCCCGTTTTAATTCAATATCTAATAAACCGTTCATTATAAAATTCTGCAGTAAAGAGTCTCTTTATTTATAGATTTTCGGCAGCTTTTCCCTGCACTGCGACAGCCCTGTGGTGCTTGCTGAATACACCGCAGGATCACCGAAATGGGAAAGCCGGTTTGCACCGAATTGAAGAGAACGAAAAGTCACCGAACGTGCGGTAACTTGTCGAATGTCTTTGAATTACCCTGTTAGTCAAAATAGCCGATTTGGAAAGTGAGATAAATGGGAGAATTTTTCTGGTTTGGCTATTTTGACCTAGAATTTTTAATTCTCCAGTCATTCTCCTGCTTTTCACCTCTCTCTGACTAACCCTGTAAGTCAATGCCACCCTTTGATTTAGACCAAGAAAACCTGACAACACTTGCTGTATCATCAGGTTTTAATCGCAGAGTGACCTTTGGCATCTGTTTCCAATAACCCTATTTTACAGACCTGCTTCTCATAGCTGTTTCTGCTCAAATGCCACCAAGGGAAAGCCCTTACTTCCTGACAATTCAATCCAAGCAGGTGCGGTTAATACTTTAAGTAAGGAAGTAATTGTGCCATAATTAGTGAAATAAAACCTTTTATTTCCTGCAACAGAAGCAGATTTTCTTGTCCTATTTCTTACATATTCATTTTCCAAAAAGTAAATAATTTATATAAATAATTCCAGGTTTATTGAAAGGTTGTGGCATATAACAGTATAAAAAAAAAACAAGGAGGTACAGAAGGACATTTTGACAAATTTATCATGAATAAGGCAATGAGGAACTTATGTTAAATTTTAAAGTGTATACATGTTCTGGATTTTTGACTCCCATTTTTTTTTAAATGCCGATTTTTTTTTTTTTTATTCTGTAACAGACCTTTTTTATTATTATTTATAGGACTTTTTCATTATTTCCATGCATTTTCATTGTTTTAAACACCAAAAAATTACGGTGTTTTTATTTTCTACCCTCAGTTTGGTGGCTGATTGGCAGATCTTCGGCTGCATTCGGCAGTCTGTTCCGTGGTCTGATCAGTGGCATTCGGCGGCCCCGGTTTGGTGCATTTCGAGGACCCTGCGGTGAATGCAGCATTCAGTCAGCGAAATGAAATCACAGAAGTTTGCCGAATGAGAAATTTCGGTGCTATCTGAATAACCCCGTAAGGATGAGGTCAGATTATCATTTTAAGAGCGTAAGTAACGTCCATGAGAGTGGCCGTTCCTTCCACTCTGA